>CM028913.1:4482500-6882500 GCA_016801845.1 Polydactylus sextarius | reverse complement strand
ATGTTTCTTTTACCATTTTTGTCTGTGCATGTGAGTGCGTGTGGGTTTCTGTGTATGTGTAATGTCTCCCGCTTTGCCCTGTCTATCAGAAGCAGAGCCCTGCTGTCAGTACTTGTGTCTGTGTGTGTGTGTGTGTGTGTGTTTGTGTGTGTGAGAGAGAGAGAGAGAGGGAGAGAAAGAAAGATGAGGAGATGAAGTTGTGAAGCCCCCCCTCCTACCCTGACAAGCCAAAACGAGACGTTAAACACCTCTCAATCTGTCAAGCTAGCCTCTAAAATAGAAACAGACCCGCTTTTTCATTACTCCACAACCAAATTGATACTTTTGACAACATGTGGTATTAGATATGACAAGTGGCTTCAGATATGGAAGTAAGCAGCCCGACCAGATGCCTCTCCATCTTGCAGACATTATCAACTAAATTCCTACTGTCAGCTGTTCATCTGGATTAGATGGAAACAAATCCTCATATCCTCAACTGTTTCAAGCCTCTGTTTCATCCATATTTTTTTTTTTTTTTTTTGTTTTGGTAACCTTTATTTATTCATGGCTGATGGCTGACGGAGCGCCGTATAATTCTTAAGCGGCGTTATACTTAAAATTCACAGCTACATATTGAATGATTGTATCTATGACATAACCATTGCAACCACAGTCCCCTGATGACCTCCAGGTCCAACATCTGCTGCAAATCAAGGGAAAGAATGCAACAACAGAACCAACTATGACTTATGGGGTCAGATATTATTTTTTCTCATGACAGAGCAGAAATCTCCATTACCATGGTTCCAACCTGCGCAATAAAAACAACATAACTTATGTGTAAGATTTTTTTTTTTTTTTTTTTACTGAATTTTCAAGAAAAATGTCCATGAGACCCTGTAGAGCATGTTCCATGGTGAAAAAGTATTTGCTGGACACAATTAAAATAAATGTTTATATGAATAATAATTTTAAAACAAAGTTTAATAGTTGACTAAACACCTTCTCGTATGCATATTAGCAAAAGCAGCTGTTTTAGCTGCTCAATCAATTTCAAACTGTGACACTGTCAGGAAACAAAGAAACTAAAATTTACAAGCCTCAACTTTTCTTTCACTGACATTAAATCATTAAGTTTATGTATTAGCAGCATGGTAACTTTCCTGTCCTGGGAGAGCTGAAGACTGCTGTCTCCCCTCAATGTGCTACTGATCTCTTTCTAGCTTAGTACGCCCATGCTTCCTGTTCCTAATTCCACTTTTACTATGTCATGTGTTTCAGATTTTTATTTTAAGATGTATTGTCCCTGATTACAATGCAAAATTGTACTGTAACTTAGAAAATAAATCCAGTGAAGGCTAGTCGACAGTTTTGCATTTGGACAATGGATAAAAGCTTTCCTGGTCTTGTTTTAGTTAAGTGTTTTGAGATTGACACACAGATTAACTTCATCTGTCAGAGGGGACGATTGCTGATCAACCCAAACATTTTTGATGCCAAACCAGAGATTAGTGTCTAAGATAAGCTCATCACACAAGAAGAATTATTTCTTATTTAGAAACACAGTTCATCTGAGAAGTGCTGTTTTAGCCAAAGCCAGTGAAAGCAGCATTATTTCTCAGGATGACACTCATGATGATTTAATTGACAAGTCAGTTATAATTTCCCGTCTCTAACAGCATCACACTTTCACTCACAAAGACCTTTTGTACTTGTGACTTTTCTAACAGAAAGTGGCAACGCAGGCAAGGTCACAGAGGACGCACACACACTCACACATAAGAATACAAGGAATGAATGGAGCTGTACGGTCTGTGTGTTACCTGATAGTGTTTAGCCCAGTGTGTGTTTTTGCCAAAAGCAACTCCAGTCACTTTGCTCAGCCATAAAGCATTATGCCACCCAGCATCATTACATCACACACACATGCACAAACACATTGAAGTTAGTGGCTGTTAAGTTACAGCATGTTTAAACACACACAGGTGTGCTTGCACACAGTTATGTACATGTACATCCACCTGAATTTACTTTCCCTCAAACGTTAATCCAAAGATCATTCTGTCATCCGACGCTTTGTCTCTGTCTCTTTATTGTACTCACTCATGCAGATTTAAACATTGCCTACACAGTTGCTCATACGCACACATATGCAAGAGCACACACACACTCGCTTGCGTGTGCACTTATAGCGAGGACGGCCACAAGGTTTGTTCTATTTAAACCTGTAAAACACGGTGTCATCATTTTTCTGACAGTCCTGCAGACAGAATTTATCTCATCATTAATTAACCATCATATTTCCAACACAGTGCAGCTTAATTAGCACAAGGTCAGTGGGGAGGGCTTATTAAGTGGAACAAATTTGGGCAAGTGTAAGAGAGGAGGCAGAGGACGGAAGATGGAAGAAGAAGGAGAAAGGAGAGAGGGAGAGGGAGAGAGGCAGGATGACAAAGGGATAGGCAGAAAGGCGGGATGAAAGAAAGAAAGGATGAATGGAAGGGTAAAAAGAGAGAGGAAGTGTGTGTCTGTGTGTGTATAAGCAGTTTGGTTCGACATGACAGTGCTGGCTCAGTGATTGATAACTGCACCGATTTTGAAAGCCCAGACCTGGAGACTTGGATGGTAGCTGAGGGAGAATGAGGGAGAGGGGAAAGGATGGGGAAAAGTATGTGTGTGTGTGTGTGTGTGTGTGTGTGGGGGGTGGGGGGTATCTGAACCAGCAACTGGGGACCGGTGGGGGTGGGTTGAGAGGCGATGGGGGCTGTTGGGGGGAGCCAATTGCAAACATATGCTGGCTGGCAGGCGGTGGAGAGATGGATTGCAGTGGGACAGTGTCAGAGAGGCAGTTTCATCACCATCTCTACGGCCCTGTTCACCTGGTATTTTTAGAACGCTGGGGAGATCTGTTAGTCAAGAGGAGAGGAGAGAAGGAGGAGGAAGAAACGTGGCTAGCCGTAGGTAGCGCAAGGCTCCATTTAGTCGTCCGGAGCCTTAAACCTTCTGGTTGGTATGTGCAAGGGGGATAAAATACCACCAAAATGAGTTACAAAATGCTGATGTTATCACTATTCTCTTTCAGTTGATCGTTTTGAACTTGGGGAAATCTGCCCTCACATGACCTTTTCAAAGCATCTAAGAGCAGGGGGCAGCTTTATTGCACTGCTTGGTTCCTGGTCCTTTGGTAACTAAAGGGCAAACCTTTCTTAAACTTAGGCATTGGTGAAGCTGAAATGTACGATGTACAGTAAACATTGCTGTTCAGAAGAAAATTCTGCTATCCAGCCTACACACATTGTGGCAGTTGAAGCCAAATGCAGCACTTCCCTTTGGTCACAGACCTGCAAATCTTCCTGTCATATGCAGTCAGCTTGTTTTTTAGTGTTGAAGGAAAGCCACGAAAACACAGGAAGCCATGTTGAAAACACATAATTTGTTTAATTATGACCATTTTCATATGAAAAAAAGTACGTTTGGGGCTTTGTCCTTATGCCATTATGTTATCTAAACACAGTGTTTCATTTCAATCACTTCCCACTAATGAGTGTAGTGGGGGAACGATGGTTGACACCGGTCAGATCTGACTTTAAATAAAAGGCTAATATTAGCCGCATATGTCGTTGCAACCCCAGCGGGAAAGAGGAGGAAGAGGAATGGGAGGGGAGGATGGGTGAGATGACAGACTCCAACTATCTGACAGGTTCTGGGTGAGAGGAAGAAAGAAAGAGAGAAAGGGAGAAAGAGGAAGAGAGAGAGAGCTGAACTGTTGTAAAGTGACACAACTGGGTCTTCGTCTCAGTCACACCACCACTCCTCACTGCAGGCACTGAGCGGAGATGAGGGCTTTTTGTCCTTTTGTCTGCCTGCATGTGTGTGCGCTTTGTCGTACAGACGGGTGACAAATTAAAAGAAAAACATGAATGAATGAGTGTAGAACCATAACGAATGCAGATGCTTCCACACATGGCATAATTAAACGGTTAACATCCAATCTTGCTCTATGACATATAAAAATGCTGAGCAGGCCCAGTTGATTCTGATTTTGTCGTGATGACAAGAAAAGGTGGCCTTGAAATAGAGTTCATTGTAGGGGCATGGATGGAAGGACGCTTCTTAACTGGTGAATGTTTCAGTAGGAAATGTGACTAAAATAACAACTGCATTTAGATCTGTGGGATAGAGATCACTACATAGACTCAGATGTTGTTGTCAACGGTGCACAGTTTTTGATCATGATGCTTGTGCATTATTGCGATATGTAAGGAAAAAAACAGATGAGCAAATGCTCCTCAGGTGACTGTCTGAATGTCACCACAGGACGTGATCGACTGTGTCAAGAGCAGTCCATCGACAATTACATAGAGAGGGATATTACGGTAGGGTTGCAGTGCATAAACCCCTCATTACGCAGATGAATGTGCATTTAAGAGATCAGTGGAGCAAAAACCATCGGCATAGCTCTACAGAGGTGTGGAATAAAGCGATCTAGTCAGATGAGTTGTCCTTCACCCTATTCTCAACAAGTGGTCGAGTACATGTGTGGTCTACACCTAGAGAAGAACAGGCCTGACTGCTTGATGGATCACATTTCAGGTGTCTATACGAGTGGTTAACAGCACTAGGTAGTAGTGAATTTTCTCTTTTTAAACATGGTCACATGGTTTCACTCCAACAAATATTATTGGAATGTTACTTTTAAGTAAATGATCTAAATACAGCTTTCACCACTATCTTACCAAGGATGAAGGAGTCAGGTTGTGGGATTGTTACTTCTTCCAGTGACATTGAGTCTGGAAACAGGTGTAACAGGCAAACGCAGAATTTATCTTGATGAAAAAACAATCAATAGTTTTCATGATTTTGAATTCCTGATGTGTTTTAAAGTTGTAATGTCACATGAGGAGAAGTACAGGGCATGGTTCCTCACATACACACCATGTTCAGAGGCAGAGTAGTGGTGAGTTTTTACTGGTGAGGAAACGTTAAACACATACACAGAAAGAATTACCAGTGTCAGTCACACTGGTACGACAGATTAAAATGATTTGTGATTGCATGTGGACTGAAAATGTTCTACATGTGTGTATGTATATTTACTAAGGCCCCGTGTCCTCACAAGTTTACACAAACTTGGCAGCGTGATGTCAGACTGTCAGACTGCTGTAGCTCATATTGACCTCAAAAAGGTTTTTATTGTAACATTTTGCATTAGAGAAGTTGTTACTTTTGTTATCACCCACTTATAAGACTGATTTGAATTATCCCTGTTCCTCAGTGCATTATCATTTGAATATATAATCTCCTCTATTCAGTTAATGGATGCAGGGTCTGAGCCAACCTACTGGAAAAAAAAAAAAAAAAAAAAAACGGTTGTAAAGTCTCCAGAATCTGTAAAAGTATTCCCACTAGTTTGATTTTATTGATGTTGATTGATCGTCGTACATCACAACTACTCATTCTCGGGAGAGCAATGGAGTTATCTTTATTACAAAACAAAGAGAGGATACAACCATCACTTTTGAATCTGTGTCGTTAACTAGTACAGCACAGAGCAAGTGCCCCTAAGGAGGAACATGGAATAAATTGTGCATCACTGCTTTTGAGTAACAATCCAAACACTTTCTTATATGACTGAAACTCGCTTCTTTTCTACAATTGTGTGTGCATCTGTTTGTGAGAACGTGTGTAATAGGGTTATTAAAAAATTAATCACCTTACTCCTTCTCATCTAAAAATATTCCACATATTTAGTCACATAGTTCAGTTTTAATCTCTCTACTTTAATGTAGCTTACCATTATAACCTTGGTGTGTGCATGTGTGAGTGTATATGCGTGTGTTCTTGTTCCCTGCTGTTACAGACAGTCTACAGGCACCTAAACTAACACTTCAGCAACAAGGGAGTGGCTTCAGAGCATGATTGACAGCAGCGACCTTGCCTCAATTGCTTGTAATTAGTTCTTAAAAAACAGGGCGCCAAAAGACAACTGACCTGTCTCACATACCTGTTTTCATAGGTAATTGTTAAAACGCCTGCCATTTTCACGCTTGTAATAATAAACTCCTTGAACTAATACACTCATCACTCCTGAAAAAGGAGTGCTGACAACCCAGAAGAAAGATATATTTGTTTAAGTAGAGGAGGAGGAGGTGGTGGTGGGGGGAAGCATGATACAAGCAGATGGAGAAAATGTTTTCACTGTTTTGGAGATGTCTAATTGCTAAAATCTGCTCACAGTTTTGCTCAAGTGCAGTTGCTGTGTTTTTTTTTTTTTTTTTTTTTTACTGTATGTCTCAGCCAAGTAAGCGGGTGCTAAAATCCCTCCGAAGAAAACAGAGAACCAGGTGAAAAGGCATGAGCACATATCCAGAAATAGCTAACATGATGCATGCAGCGCAGGTGTGATGACTCACAAAATGAAGACAGGGATATTCAGAGCATTAGTTATTACATGACTGCAGAGAGAAGAGTTCAGGGTATGATCAGTTTTTGAAAGAAGTTCCTCACTTTAGATTGATATTGCTTATACAACTATATTATTATACTCTTCTTTATTTGTTTTTTATTATTATTATTTTGTATTTATTTCATATTAGAAAAAGTGCAGAAAATTATACAACATATGAGAAATGAAAAACAGTGACATTATGTCATATATTGAATTAAACGTTGGCCTGATACATCAGCAACCTAATATCCTTGTCAAATCCGTGCTTACATAATGCCCCACTTTTATTTTTGCATGTTCACACACCAGAATTGATTTATACATTGCTGCGGTCGCTCGCGTCAACGTCACTGTGCCAGGGGCTGAGCTCGGCTGAGCGGGCATCTGGCTCTGCAGCGCTGGGCTCTGGGCTTGCAGCCGCGTCCCAGCATGCCGTGCAGCGCGGCCATATTGCCCCGGCACTGAGGGCTGGGACCATCCAGGCCGGACGGGGGGAGCGAGGGCGGAAGAGCCCTGCCTGGAGCCAGCATGGTGGCAATATGGACCACAAGTAGCAGGCAGGGGTCAAGTCACACAAAAACCATGAGCCAGTGTGTGCGTGTGTGCCGGATGTGTGTGTATGTGTGAGCAAGAATAAGAGAATGAGTTAGCAGCATGATAGGGAGATAAAGAGTAGATAAAGACAACCTCTAATTCATTAGAATAAATCCTTTCCCTTAATTATTGATAATGAATCTGCTCTTTAATCTTTCCCTTTCTTCCTTCCCTTATCTGCCTGTGTCAGCACGATGTCTCTCCAGCTTGGTGTTGGGTGGTAAGGCCTCGTTTTCAGCCACCCAAGGGCAGCAGTCAATAACATCCCGTGCTGCTGGTACTGTAAGCAGGAATGTGATTAGTACAGAAGTACAGAAGAGGCAACAGGAAACTATATACTTGAAAGTAGACAGGGCGGTTTAAATATTCTTAGATCCTAAAAAAAAATAGGAAATGTGTATCATGTTATTTTTTTTTTACTCCCATCCCTTAAAAGAATGAAATCAAACTATTCAAAAAAACATAAAAGAAACTGTCAGTCTGCTGCCGAAGCACGGTCCTGACCAACACACAGAAGTGATCAATGTTTGTGTTATAATCTCCATGCATCATCAGCCGACTGATTTCGTGTTCTTGCACTCATGAAGCTCCATTTTCCCAGAGGTCTGGCAAGGCCTCAGCGACCCCTAGCTCACCTTTGTGTTTGCTGGCTGCTTGTTTGAACTGGAGCCAGCGGACAGCGCCTCACTGTTTACCCTATTCAATATTTCATGGAGAATGAACACTCACAAAATGAGGGATCGCGTTAATATTGCTGTTAAAATTAAGCGATAATTAAAATTTGTTAGTTTAAAAGCCATCGCAGTCTATAAAAGTTTGATTACTGGAAAATTAGGTGCATTAAGTTTTTATGGGTTGGCCTGTGCTATCGCTTGGGAACGATTTTTATGCACTTGTCATGGGCATATGGTGCAGAATTGTGGGAGTGTTTGTGGAAAGAGGGTGTGTGTGTGTGTGTGTGTGTGTGAGAGAGAGAGAGAGCGAGAGAGGGAAGCATGTTGCTTTTTTGAAAAGCTGACACACTTTAATGCTAAAATCTCCACCCTTGTGGTCTTGCTCATCATTAGTTAAATCACAAGAATACCACTGCTTGGTGAGCCACGGCTGTGACAGAATGCCATTTATAAGTCTGGGCCTGCGTCTTGGAGGAGGGAGGTCAGAGTTCACGTACCTCTTAGCTACTTTATGGTCATATGGTTTGGCCAGTGATGTCACATCAGCGCTCCTGTCCAGGCTGTGTATTTTTGTTGGTCATTTTAACATCCAGCTTCTTGTTGCAGGGAGCAGCAGGGTCCTATCGGCTCCTATTACTAATAATAATGTTAGTTAGCAGTCGACAGCTCGTCCCAGAGTTGGAAACCACTCGTCATGTCAGAGGAACATGACCTTGACTTGTGGAATAAATCTGCAGCAGTAGTCCGTCTTCTCGTAACAGCATCTACCTCATCTCTGTAGTGCAGCTCCAACAGTCCCTCCAGCTTTTGAAGTTTTTCTTTCCCTAAGAATGATGTCACCTACCGCTGAAGCCCAAGTGACATTACTCAACCAGACAAGAACGGAGAATGTGCACAGTTCACCTTCATATTCATTTCACATCCTGTGGCACAAAACCAGGCAGTTATACAGTGACACAATTGTGCGGCTAACTGTTGACAGTGGTTGGACATTATGCACAGTGGGACTGTGGAAAAACTGGGCTATTGCCAGCCTGTTTTTCTTCTCTATTGAAACATCAGACTGTCATGGCAGAAATGGATGTTGCCAGGCATCACTAATGAACCAATTAATCAATGAATTAGCTGAGCAGCGATTAAATTAATGCGAGCTGGACTGGCAAGCGGCAGTCGTGGATATATCCTGGGGAAGGTGATTAACACACACACAGAACAGGCAGCGATCAACAAGGCCACTATTAAGTTGGACAACTTCCTGAACTTTTCTCTTTTCAGCTAAATATAGCAACACTTAATTCATTTTATTTGTATGTGGACTAGAGAGATATTATCATATTTTCCCAGGCAGCTGCGCAGCAATGCTAATATGCTGTGCCGCTATGTTTTCAAGAGAGATTGTCATTTGTATTTTACTTATCTTATCTGTTTTCAAAGCACCTCTCTGGTCTGAATTAATATTATCTGAAGCTGTTGTTAAATAACCAATGACAGAATTCAGTACTTTGACAACATATATATATATATATTTGTTTTACACATTAATGATGTGATTTAACACTCACACTCACCTGTGATTATGCCAGTTATATCCAAAAATTCTCACTTAACTTGACTGTTCAGCGTAACTGGAACAATATTCAAATAGCAAGGAAAGCTGTTTTTTTTTTTTTTAAAGATTATGATATTGTGTTTCATGAGCCATGACATAAAAATATAACGTCATGTCTACTCTTGGACACACTACCTCTGAAATGTTAGGCCATTAATAAAATATATGTGGTTAAAATATTTTAAATCCTATAAAACTTATCCTTTTACATGTGGAAAAAAGTTTTTTTTCCCTCTAAAACAGTGAGAGAAAGAAATCTTTACTCATATCCATAACTCTTTTTTGCAATTTGAGATAATTATCAGTCAAATGAATGACTGTTAAAATTAAATTAGTCCTCATTTTATTAGAGACCCCCAAGTGTCCCCTCAAGGAAACCTGCTGTTATTCCAGACTCACTGATATGAGCTACTTCTACTCATGGCTTATTACATAAACTATGCAGTTGAATGTGACCTGAGCTTTGGTATGTGATGTGCATGTGTGTGCATTGTTTCATCTGAAGGACAACATACAGTACGAGTCAGACACCACCACAGTGATTCTCAAAGTGTGGGTGTGGGGCCCGGATAGTTAACTGTAAGGGCCCGTTAGGAGCCTCCAAGGAGTCTTCAGCAAAATGTGGAACAGCCTCTGTTCACTGCACAATAATTCACTGGGAATTATTACATTCAGACAAAGTAAAAGAATGTGGTTGTAATTTTAGATTTCATTTTCTCCACTGTCACTTCTTCGTGTACAGTGCAAGATAGTTCAACATTTCATCACCAAATCAACAATAACAATGTCTACTTATGAACCCATGGAACTAAATTTTGTGAAATGGGGGTCTGAGAGGCTTAGTGTCAGCTCCACCTGATTCCCTGAGCACTTTATGTGGATGTGTATGCGGCTGTTGAGTGCCCAACAATGCAGAACTCCTCATAATCAGCTCTGTGTGGGCCGTTGGTCCAGCACTGTACCACATCATCCCCTGACATCCAGAGTCTCCAGCCCCCCCACACTGTACTTGAGCTGAGAGTTATGGAAAGGGCTGGGGGAGGAGGTGGTTTGGAGGGGCTCCCTTGATTATGTGACATCCTCCGGAAGACCGCTGGAGTTGTTTCCTCCATTACTTAGAGGGGGGAAAAAAAGAGGCCTTTTCACTATTGAGACTGTCAGTCTCAATTTGGGCTAACGGTAAGCATGCACAAGGCCTCCTGGATATACACCCCCACCTCTCCACCCCATCCCATCCCACCCCCACCTGCTCTCACCCCACTCCCTCAGAAACCCCTACACACGCACATACTGCCACCCCACCCCAACCTCCCTTCCCCCTGCAGCGGATCGCCGTGGTGACAGTTTGATTAGATCATCAATCGTGGCCGTTAACAGCGGTTTTCCTGAGCACCTGGACCGCCAGGTCACAGCTGGCTCTGAGCTACCGCTGTCCCCCTGACCCAGAGCTGTGTGTGTGTGTGTGTGTGTGTGTGTGTGTGTGTGTGTGTGTGTGTGTGTGTGTGTGTGTGTGTGTGCGTGTGCGCATCTGCAGAGACACAATTGCACATGCAGTCCAGTTTTTGTGTGTGTGAGCAGCTCTTTGTAGTGTTGTTCTGTATTTGTGAACTTTAAAGCACACGTATGTGTAATTGTGTGTTGCACGGTCCCATGAGCAGACCCGTGTGTGGCAAACATGGTGATTTTTGTGCTCATGTCCGTACCTATCCATGTCTATGTGCGATGCCCAGTTGTGTTTGAACATTCATAAGCGTGTTTGTGATTTTGAAATGACCCCAGTGCGGCACAGAGCTTTATTTGGATGTCTACCGCTGTTACAGTTCAGTACAAATGAGGAATGCATCTCCTCAGGGGGCCTTTAGACCAAACTTGTTATTTTCAGATATGATTTTTTGTCTGACATGGGAGGTTAAAGCACTAATAAATGTTTTAATTGTATACAGTGGTTGTGAGAGATTGCTTTCTAGAGAATGAAGGTGATGACAGGTAAAAATCTGAATGTTTATACATGCTAAGAGACTGCTAGAAGAGGAATGGAGGAATGGAGAAATACACTCAAACTAAACAGAGAACACATCTGTATCTGTGTGTTCTCTACCAGATACTTTCCAGAGTGTGTCGTTCTCTGTGTTTGCAGATACATGGATACATGGTGTGTGTGGCAGTCATGGTTATTCATCTGTATCCCCACACACACTCTTTACTGTAGCTACAACACAGCGTACTTCACAAACACACACACATAAATTCACCTGCTTCCCCGCGTTGTCTTCGACGGCTGTATCAGGTTTCTCGTCGTTCTGGTAAAGCAGTTAAATTTATGGGCTAACAATAATGGGACAAAGTGTGTGTCTCGTTGCGATTCCTCAGGTATTCCATGATTAAATAAACGTCCCTGGTCTTTTCATAAAGCTTGTTTATGGCAGCGTGGCACCATATGCTACTGCTTCCACCCCACCCACCCATCTCTCCCTCTCTCTCTGTTTAATTCTATCTCTTTCTCTTTGTCTCTCTCGCTCTCTCCTTCTGTTTCCCTCCATGCTTCATACGCTGCCCTACACTGCCTCTACCAGATGCAGGCTAGCCATTATTCTGTTGCAGAGTCGTGGTAGAGAAGCTAAAGTTGTGAATTAACATGTAGAAACCATTACACAGTGATGATGAAATCCATCTGCACCGTTCATAGGTGGTACTTAGTAAATTGTCTGTGTAGTAATGGCACAACAGTAACAATATGATTCTGTTTTATCAACTCTAGGGTCTGTTCAAGTCTTTCATACTCAAATATGACTTATTTGTTGGATCCTGTTGAATGTAAGATTAAATTCATTTTAATTACCAAGACATCAAAATACACGCTATATAATATTTTTTTTTTTATATTTTTTTCTTAAAATGTATTGTGTCGTATGTATTCTCATTTTCATAGAATAGGACATAGAATGTACTTCATTTTGTTAACACAGAGGAAATGCACTTAAAAAAAAAGAAAAGTAGCTTTAAAAATACTGTATATAAAATAAACTTGTTAGTTACACTCTATATGATGCTACAGTATATTTAACATGTGAGATGATGTGAAGCACGTGAATTCTGACACTTAGCTATGTTTTGCCTTTGTCTGGAGAGTCCATGACACATGAGCCCTCTGTGGTTGGATAGTTTTGACTACACAAACGCAAGCAAAGCAGCAAAAGTTAGGGCTAGTAATTAATTCTCAAAAGCCGCACAACTGTGTGTGTGTGTGTGTGTGTGTGTGTGTGTGTGTGTCAGGGGATAGAAAAAAAAAAAAAAAACAGTCTACAAAGCAAAGTCAGAAAAGCAATTAACTTCTCTAGCCAGGACATGGCAGTAAACACATGTGATTGTTCACTATATTGTCTTGTTTGGTTCAGTTGTGGTAGAAGACCAGATACAACTGAGACTGACTGCGTATACTATAGACTTTTGTTGTGATTATTAATGGCCATTTCACATTAACCTCGCCGTGCTAATATACTCGACAATGGCCCAAATCACCTGAGCGATGAGGACGATGGAGGCGGCCCTGTCCCCCCTGTCCAGCAGCTACCCTACTATCCCCCTACCCAATGACCAAGATTAATGAAACCTCCGCCGTTTTTAATTAGCATGGCCGCAGTCATCAATTACGTCTGCCCCACCCCAAATACAAATATTGTTATATTTGGGGGAAAAATTCTTGATTTATTTCATTGTGGTGGCCGAAGGAGTGAGATGAATGGCCTCCCATCATGGTCATTTGCAGGGGATGAGGAGGAGGAGAAGAGAAGGGAGAGAGGAGCGGAGGTGGTAGAGTGGTGGGGGTAATAAGATCACTAGGAGTTGGGGGGGTGGCTGTTTCGCACGTAGAGTACAGTAGAGGACGTGGACGGGGCCAGCCAGGGAAAGCCAAGTCTACAGGGAAAGGCCGTCTGGCTCTCAACGTCCCTGTACAGGGATCAGACTGCAACTATCAATGAACTTAATTAGACTTTTCCTTGAACCCAGCATAGAAGTTTTTTTCTGGAGCCAAAATGAGTAGCAGGTAGTTCAAGCACTGCACCAATCACAGTCTTACTTTTTTATGCCACCTATAATTATCTTTTTAGAGAACATGTGTAACAGTTGATTTTCTTATTTGGGCGATACTTCTGCAAATGTTTGATCAAGTTTCTTAGATGTTTTATTAACTCTTCCACCCTTCCCACACTCATATGGCACAGGTAGCTGCTACACCCATTTCCTACTGATGTTGTACTGGATTGTAACTTTTATTTTGTCATGATGTCTGAATCAGTGTTTCTTGCTAATATCATACTATTGGATGTTACTGTTCGTGTGCTGGATCAGTAGAAGTCCCAGCGGTCCATCTCCTGATTGTAACTGGAACACAAAGAAACTGTGTGCGAACGTTTTAAAGTCTGACATTTTCCTCTAGTTGGTTTTGATGTGCTGTTTACAACAGTTTTGGCAGACAGGCTGAGGTTGCTGGCTCAATCTTTGCCACAGACGCAGCATCCCTCATTACAGTTAATATACTAACCAAGGGCACTTAATTCAGATAGATAGGTGCTGAAAATAAGAAACCATTAGCGAAATACTGTGCTGCAATGTAATGTGTTTGTCCTTGTGAAAATTTATAGGGCCTGTGCCAGTTCCTTTTCTCTTTACTGCTTTTCTGACTCCAGAACCCTCATAGATGAAGGTTTGTCTCCAAATGTAGTGAGTCCAGTGTTACTGAATGTTGGACTGGTTTTAATCTTGACTGGTCCAGCTTATTGAGATTCAACACAGTGAAGAAAGAAAGAGCACAGACACAGTATTTGTATTGTTACTCAGTTTTTTTTCTTCCATATTTTCCTCTTTAAGAGTTTTCATGACTCTGTTGGCACTGGCTCAAACCAAGTCTAGACTCGCTTTTCTTATATTAGCATCTTGGTATGAATTGAGTTATGAAGAAAAATAAACTCTCCTGCAAATCAGTTATTCAAAACAGAAAAAAGCATGCAATAGTTGAGTTGTTCATAATTGATTAGCCTATAGTGCAGCTTCTTTCTGCACTTCCTCACATTTGCTAATATCTGACGAGGATGTGCAGTAATAATAATAATAGCGCCCTGTCTTTGCTGCTTTATGACTTGAAGATGTGCATGGTTCCTTTTTGTGGTCTGGGAATTTGGGTGTTTATGCTGCGGTGAGCCACCAGCCATTTCACTTGTGCTGGCTGTACACACACACACACACACACACACTACCACAGATTTTATACCCTTACTGCCATGGCCATCGCCTGCCCACTGACTCCAGAGAGAAGGGTGGGAAACATCTTGAATATTTTATGAAGCTCGGGAACCCCACCTCTGTCTTCCCCACCCTGCGAACCACCGTTGCTATGTCCAGCAGTGCGCACGCACACACACCAGCAGAAAACAGAAATAATGTTTTAAATGCAATCATTGTCAGGCCCAAACAATGTCATTTATCAAGGGAGCATTTGGGACTGTATAATAAGTTTCACATTATTAATACAATTTTTCATCCTCTGTCAAGCCTATCTGATTTATGGCATGTGTGTGATCTAAGGTGATCATTGAATTACAATTCCAGTAATAAGAGAGAGAATGGACCCGGTCTTTTACTTCTGCCCACTGGAGCACACACACCCACGTACTCACAAACAAGCAAACACACACATACACATACACATACACACACACACACACACACACACACACACACACACACACACACACACACATAAAAAGAAAAAGAAAAAAATGGATAAACAGCCTCCAGTTGTAACATACAGCAATTACACACAACATACAGTGATAGTCACAAGTGCGCTATGTGTGTAATAACTTTTCCCACACCACGCAGTAAATTTTCTAAATATTTGTGATTTAAACCAATATGCCTAAATTCAGTGAGGGAGAGAAGAGAGGGGGAGTGGAAACAAATGAACCTAAGCCCCTGTTAATTAGATAAGGGACATAGCTCATTATTCTAAAATGATATTGGGATCCAGAGAGTAAATATGAGTGGCCTGTTAGGGGCTTGGTAATGGGACAGGGATGCATGTCGTTTACAGGACCGAATGATTTACAGCTAGATGCTCTTTGATGTATAGACTGTACCTTTTATTAAGAGGCTGTTGTTACGGTCACTGGCTCAGTCATTTCCCTTTGTGTCTAATCAAAATCCATATCCAGACACCCCGCCATTCCAGACCCTAGCCGCTCCAAATGGGAAAGAAAATAGAATGGGAATGTTGGCATTTCCTTCCCACAGCCACCACCAACTCCCCCCCCCCCACACACACACACACTCCCACCTCCCCGCCTCACATTCAGCAAACGCTACCAGAGACGTTTATGATGCAGATAATATAATCTAGCAAACAACAACAACAAATAAACAAATGGAAATGTGAAATTCTTTTGAGGTAATTAAATAACAAAGACAGACTCCTATCATAACGTTTGGATCCAGTTTGAACAAGTATTTGCACTATTAGCAGTCTTGCTTTTTTCGCTTTATCAGATTAACTTGTTGTTGAGGGCCCGCTGATCGGCGTCATACATCATCCTGTTTGATTTCTGTTTAGAGCGAATTTGGGGAAGCTGCTAATTGGATTGCGGGAGTCTAGCCCCGGTTAAAGATGGTAAACAGCAGAGCAGACTTGTCCCCCAACTCTCAGCCCCACAGGCTTCTGAAACGCCAGCTCTCCTCAGGATCGCCACAATTTATGACACATTTTCTCTGTATTCTTAAAAGATAATTAGGTTTATCACCCATTTTTTTCTCTCTCAGCCCCCCCTTCCTTCTCTTTTGTGTACCTGAGAGCACACAATTGCAGCATAAAAACATAAATATTTCTGCAGCACAGCAGTGCTGGCAGGTGAGCCTAATGAAATTCTAGGAGTGTAATTTGATTTACGAGGTGCTAATGCGGCTTGATATTAGAGAGAAAAAGCTCTGATATGGCTGCCTTGTGCTGTATTTAAGGCCTATCAGAAGCCTGATAAAGAGCATCCTGTCCTCAGCACTGCGGCTGAGTTATTGTTGCAGATATTCATATTGATAGTAATTCTTCTCGACGCAATTTAGTGCCGGCAATATATAAATATGGAGATAATAGTTAATTTTGGTGGCTGCTCAGATTGCGATGCTTTAAATTCAAGACTTACAAAAAAAAAAAAAAAAAACTGAACTGTGAAGCATCTGGACACTTTTTAAAGTGCCGTTGAAAGGATGGAGGGGGGGTTGAGAAAAGGCCTTAGACCGAACTGTGTCACACAAATCAGGTTTCCAGTACTTTTCCGCGGCTGCTAATTTGAGCAAGAAGCTTTTTGGAGCTTTTGATTTGTAGTTTTTCCGGTTGAAACATTGTGATTAATAGTCTGATATCTATAAAACCTATTGAGCTTTTAAATTAACGGAGTTAAAAAAAAAAAAAAAAACAAGACATCACACCAGCGCGCACATACACATTGAGAAAGCGATCGTTTTAGGGTATTTTGGTCAGGATCACTTCATTTCATTTTCTTGCGAAAAAGAAAAGGACCTCTTGTAATTTAAGGATGCGCGTGTACAAGGGTGTGTCTGTATGTGTGTGCGCACACACTTCCCAGACTCACACTTATGTTTGTGTGTTTCAAAGTGTGTTCGCGACTATTGAGCTATGGCTCATAATAAAAACAGGCAATAACAGGGCCACCACAGAGGGACATGGCCTTTGTGCCTCCCTGCTCCCCCTTCGTTCCCCTCTCCCCTCCATGCCACCTCCTTCTCGTTGCGGCCTCTCCCCACCCCCTAAGTTATGGGCTGAATAACAGCGCAACAATATTAAGATAACATTTCCTGATTGTTTGTCAGGCAGGAGGCTCCTTCACCCCGCTTTCATCACGTCCACCGTGTTCATTAAATTGACAATTTGTATTTGCCCTACAGCGGGATAAACAGGAGCTTATCTGATGGGCCTGGTCTTTTATTATTTATTTCATTATCTTTTTTTTCCCTCTCCTCCTCCTCCTCCTCCTCCTGTTTCTCCCGGGATTGAAGGTAAACATAAATCAGCAGCAGCATCTCTGTTGTGTGCCGTTGTTTATATTGCAGTCATATGCAGCAGCAGTCCTCTCAGAGGAGGTTCATCTACAATACTCTGCAGTCACATGTGGCCTCTTCATGGAGGTTTTAGTTGTTGTTTTGTGTGACATGCTGGCTGTACCCTCCTGCAGGTCTCAGTATGATATAACTCAATAGATATTTCACTTTAAAATGCCCTTCTGCTGGGACAATTCTTAGACTTGTTCCTAAGAGATTCTAGTCTTTTTCTCTTCTCTCAGCGGCGGCAGAGTTTGTGCTGTTGTTGCATCTACTGCAGCAGGTCAGACGTTGTTGTCTTTGTTCATTTGAATGTTAAACTAGCACCATCCAAGAAGCTGATTTGAGTACCCGCAGACCACATTGACTTCAGTGCTTTCTAAAGCATTTCTCCTGAGCACCGTGAGCGATGATGTTGCCCGGTTCGATATCTTAGCCCAGGAACAAGCCTGTCGTCAGTCGACATTGTGTACGCAAACGAAAAATAACGAAGCCAGTGCCCTTACTTTGGAAACAGTTGTCCCAGAAATTTAATCTTTTCCCCATTTTTTACCCAACACCCCCTTCTAATCAGGTTTCAATTGACTGCCATTGAAGGAAGAGCTTCTCCTCAGACACATATATAGGTCCGAACCCAGTCAGACACCATTTAAGGCTTACTCAGTCTTCCTCCCAATATCTTGGAGAGCTCAGGGCCAAATGATTTAATCTTCATTCAGCTAATTTAGTCTGGATTTAAGCTGCCGGGTTGTCGAAGTGCAGAGTGATGGAGTCTGAAAACAGGATGAGAGGGAAAGGCAGAGGAGGGGAAAACGGAAGGAAGGAGGGAGGGGAAACAGAGAGCGAGAGAGATAAAGATAGAGCGATGGAGGGAGAAAGAGAGAGACGAGGGAGGAGGAGGGGGCTGAAGATGATGATCCATCCTGACCCTAGTGAATGCTGTCATGTTCCTCCCTCTAGGTAATCTCTCTCACTCACTTGCTATTTTGCATGTGAAAATGCTCTCCTGACAGTTGCATATCAGATAAATTTTCTCTCTTTTTTTTCTCTTCCCCTCTCTCCCCCCTTTCCCTTCGCCAAATAAACAACAGTCTTCACTTTGAAGTTGTCTGTTTGTGTCAGTTTGGCTTGAGGCAGAAGTCGGCCTCTCTCTCTTTCTCTCCCTCTTCGTCTTTGTGTTGCAGTGTTAGAGCATCAGCGGATTATTTCCTCTCACACTGACTGGCCAGTACAACAACAGAACCGCAGCAGAAGAAATTCTTAGCTGTCCAGAAAGGCTAACGCAATTAATTCAGTCAATTTATTAAAAAAGAAAGAAATAAATCTCTTTGTTTGCATGCCAGTTGATTAGTGTGAAGCTCTGCAGCATACAGCTGAAGTTGCAGTCAGGCAGTGGTGTCTGTTCGGCCTGGAGGTGCAACAACGTCAGTGAATATCTTATTTTTTTATTTTCATTTTTTGGCAGTGAATTGTGGAATCATTTTTCCCATCTTATTTTTGCTCTTTATCATGCTAAATGACCTATTTTGATTCATATTATTTAGTTTTTTATTTATTTATCCATCCAGAACACATGATTGTAGTTTACACTTAACACACACTCCTCAAGGTCCTCATCACTAAGCACCACCTCACCACTTGGGGGCGATAGTGAGTGTGTGGTAATGAGTCAGGTCCTGCTTTCCACCTCCTGTTAGAGCTACTGTAACTCTTCCTAAGGGATTTATATCACAATTAAGGCCAGTGTGGCCTGTGATGTTCTGACAGTAGCCCTATATGCCTGAACTGATGACAGGATCACACCACAGTATAGATATGGTAATGAGTGACAGTATAGACACAGTAGCATGCAGCTCTCCAAACGTACACCTGGGTCTTTGAATAAATCTGCGCGAGTTGTCAATCATGTCGCTTTGCTTCGTGATCATAAGGGGGTGGCGGGGGAGGGGGGGTAGTGGGAGGAGAGGGAGAGAAGCAGAGGAATAATGGCTGGAAGTGGAACTTGCTCATGGTTACAGATGTTTATTCCAGCTGTGGCCTTTAACTGATCCAGAGCTCGACAGTAATGTAAAAAAAAAAAAGAAAAAGAAGGAGCAGTCAATGAGATAATAAGTGTAATTCTCATATTTATGTTCATAAAATTTACAACAGCTCTCATTTGACTGTGCCTTGGCCTTTCTAGTATGCACTAAATTAACACCAGGGAGCACTGACTTGAATATCAGACCTTAAAATACACAAGCTCTTTACTTGTATACAGTGTACCCACACACTATTACAGTTTTTTTTTTTTCTTAGCCGCGTTTTGATAAAAACACAGGTGTCTTTGGGCGAATACACAAGAGAAATGAAAGATAACTTCAATTAGTTGTTTCCATTATTAGTTGTTATGCTGAGTATTTTGTTTCAAATTAATTAGTCATTTAATGTGTGAATATGTGAGAATGCCTATCAAACCCTATCCCAAACTCAAATGTTTAATCATTTAATCAGTCAAGTAGAGAAAAGAAGCAAATCCTTCTCATAAAAAAAAAACGTGTGAGAAGCTCAAACCAGTAATTTTTCATCTTTTTTTGTTTGAAAAAAAAATTCTAGCTCATCATTTTCCTGATTTGATTTCCTTCCAGATGTAGGACTGTGATACACATCTACGTGCATGTAGGTGTGTAAGCTTACTTACTCACTGCACCCAGTTATAAACAATTATAGCCATTGACACACTGCATACTCTCCAGCCCTAAATTCCCTGTTAGGAATGCAGAACTTTCTCAAGCTATGTTGAATCTTAAATTAGCTACTTTGGCAGCATTTTCTGGATTTATTTTGGTTGTTTTGTTGGTTTTTAAATTCAGTTCTAGGAAGCATAATAAAAAGTCTTCAAATTTAAATTGGCAGACCTCCCTGTCTCACTTACTTCTGTCTCTCCATCTTTCCCTCCCTCCCTCCTTCACGCACATGCATACACAAGCACATTTACTCAACCTTTCTCCCTCTTTCTCTCTGTCTCTTCCCGCTACCTCCTACCTTTGGTGTGTTTTGCATGGTGGCTGGCTGTTTAGAAGCAGTATGCATATGTATGGGCGGGACGGTGGATCGTGACGGGATCTGACATGCGGGGACAAGATCAAAGAGCTCCATCTGATCCCATAAAAACAGACGCAAACCCTCCTCTCATCCTTACAAAACCCCCACTGATAGTCAACTCTGCCAGCCCTGACTCCTCCATCTTCTCTCCTCTCCTCCTGCTTTCCCTTTCTCTCTCATTTTTCCTCCATCCCAGCATGCCGCGTGCCCACGTCAAGGCCTGCCTGCCTGCCTGGCTTTGCGATTACACCCCATGATAAACAATGGCCCGTTTAGCTCATAAAGCAGGAGTGTTGTGCATAATGCTTACAATAAAAGATAGCATCTCTTCACTCATCTTATTTACCTCTCCCACGGTGGCACAGGCGACGAGCTGTTCTATAAATACCGTAGTGAGGAAGGAAGGGGAAGGAAATACAGATGCAAACTTACATCTGTTGGTCAAATAAAGTCTCTGCCAAATCAGTTGATGAAGATGAAAACAGAGATGTTTATAAATGCATTTGAGCTTAGAAGCAGGTGATAAAGGCGCCATTTTAAAGCTGCTTCATCCTTCCTGGTAAGTGAGCTTAAAATGTCCTCTCAACTAGTTGGGGACAACATCCATACCACATTTAGATTTATCTTTATGGAACATATAGATTGATATGGAAGCCAGGACACATTCTCCTCTCCATCTCTCCCTCTCTCCACCTCCTCATCTTTAATTCTCTCCTTCCTCCCTTTTCCCTCCCTCCCTCCTTCTCTTTCTCTCCCCCCCTTCCCTCCCCTCCTTCCAGTAAGGAAGATGTATGAGTTTGAATTATTGATTCAGACACATGCTACATGCTGCTTGGAGTCATTATTTGTTCAGGTGAGTGTCATGCTGCTCACTATGAAACAGATACCACAGGGATTAAGCGACACAATCAGGACTTAAAGACAGCCGCCCTCCCTAAAATAACATGGCCCTCGCTGCAAGACGAATGCTCCCCAAAACCTGACTTCATTTGTTTATGACTTGCACATTAGTCATTCTGCGGCTAAATTATAGCACGAGGGTAAAGATTAATTCAAGCACAGGCTTTTCCTATTGTTTTTACTTCTGTGTTTCTTGAAGCTTAATAACACAGCAGATGAATATAGGTGCAAACATCCTACACATAGATTAAAAAATAAAAAAACAGCTTTTGTTGCATCGTAGGCGTCGGCATGAAGAATAGACAGATGTCCAGAGTAAAGAAAGAGCAGCATGCATATTCATATTTTTTTTGCTCTGATTCTGAAGAGGCATTTGGCACCATACAACAAAACAACATATACCACACATGACAAATAATGCTTTTGCATTTATTGGATTGATACTGACAATCTAAAGCCGAGTGAACAGAAGAACATGTTTGTGGAGAAGTTAGGAAGGAGGGAAGCTCTGATAGAGGCCTTAAGAGAGAAGCGGGAGGTAAAATGTTGCTAACTGTTCATTTAGCCCTGGCTAAGTGGTCAGGGACGCTGGACAGGTGAACTCTATTCTCCCCACTGGCCCTGCGGGGTGTGTGTGTGTGTGTGTGTGTGTGTGTGTGTGTGTGTGTGTGTGTGTGTGTGTGTGTGTGTGTGTGTGTGTGTGGACTGTAACAGAATTTCTCTAGTCCTCTGGGCCCTGGTGCAAAGCAGAGAATAAATGGTGGAGGTGGCAGGCCAGGACAGAAAAATCAATGCCTGCTTATACAGACATGACACACCAGCAGCCAACTGCATTCTGTGTGTGTCTGTGTGTGTCTGTGTGTGTGTGTGTGTGTGTGTGTGTGTGTGTGTGTGTGTGTGTGTGTGTGTGTGTCTGTACGAGAGAGAGTGGGGGCACAGATGTACAGCACGCAATCATCCAGCCTTGTGCTCTGTGGGTGTGAGTGCGAGTACCCAACAACCTCCATTTCCTTTCTCACAGAGTAGATTTTCTAGCATTTTATGTCAGCTTTGGGATCAGTAAATAACTCTTCGTTTTTTTTCCCCTCCTCCTCCTCTTCCTCCCCCACCTCCTCATTCCCCTCTGCCTCTCTTCTTCTCCGTGCAGGAAGTTTGAATGCGACTTGTGTGAACGTTCCTTCAGTGAAAAATGGGCCCTCAACAACCACATGAAACTGCACAGTGGGGAGAAACCGTATAAGTGTGCATGGCCATCCTGCCACTACGCCTTCCTCAACCTGTCGGCCATGAAGGACCACTACAGGACACACACTGGTGAGACACAAAAATCTCCCCCTCCAACCTCTACCTTGGACCATTATCGCTCTCCGCCTAGATCAACACAGTGACTGACGCTCTAAAGTGCAAAATTCATTAGATCCGCTTTTTCCAGGCAAGCAGTGTTTTTATACGTGGGGGACAAAGGGTCAGTTATCAAGAAACACTACACTTGGATCAGACAAAATGTACTTTTTCATCCCTCTATAAGCTGTAGACTCTAACAAAATGGAGTCTATGTGTTAGCTGTGAAAATCTCACATTAATTATGAATCTTCACAGCTTTGTTTGGAATAAATATACACACGTTTTTGGCTGGTAATAGCCATGACTTGTCCATCTGTACTGATTTTCAACATCCAGGGAAAGTTGAGAACTAGTTCTTGGCGGTTTTGCAGACACTCTTGTTACATGATTAACCCTTACCTCCTGATCCCAAAAGGACCGTCACTATTATGTGATGTCCCATCTGCCAGATATATTTGTCTTGAGAAAGTGAATAGTCAAAGGTCCACACTTGGAGCATTGCTGAGTGTGGGAATTAAGGTGATGTGTATTCCCTAAATACAACTGATTGTCGTTATGTATTTCCCTCCAATCCATCTGGTGTGTGTTCATCAAATCCATCTGGTCCTCAGTTTTCATGTGTGATGTCTGTCCATTCATATAATGTGTATAATGTGTCCCACCAACCAAACTCAGTAGATTATTGATTTTTGAAAAATTACATTTTAATTATTTATAGTAATGAGATTTTAAAGCTGAAATATCTATGTCATTGACATATCTAGCAATGCAGAGGACAAAGTAAGTTTTCTAGCTAAATCTGAATTTTGAATATATATATCATAGTCTTGAAGCAACTTGATGTGATAATCACTCGGTGTCTTTTCTTTGTCACTGTGACACTGGTTTCAATACAAAAAAGCAGAATTACAGCACAAACATAATGGACCAAGAAAACATGAATTTTAGTATTGAAATCCGCGGGTATTCTCATTGTGTGCTATTTATATATGCAGCTCCTTTTCTTTCTGATTCCATCCTTTCATTTTTGTAAGTCCAGTACACTGTGGGACTGTTCGAGTCGTGTTGTGTTTTTTTTTTTTTTTTTTTCTTCTTCTTTACTTTTTTGAAAACTTTGGATAGACAGATGGTGCGGTGGGCGGTGGGAGGATACTGTCTTGAATAATAGCCCCTCGATAGGAGCCCAAGTCAGCCTCTTTGAAAGTGTCTTTATGCTGCAGCCCAGCAGTTTCCCCTCGGCCTCAGTAATGTCCCGCACACAGCTCCTTGATGCCCTTTTAAGTCAATGACAGAAGCAGCAGCAGCCAGTGGCCTGACAGCCTGACTGAGCGCTTGCAGGAGAGCCCTCCATCCGTCACGGGTGCCTGCTGTGTGCGTATGTGGGTGTGTGTGTATGTGTGTGTGTTAGCGTAAGACTTGCTGGATGTTATTTTAAATGTGTTTTAACAGTGATGTAACGTCAAGGCACCTCTGACATAATTAGACGTTTTATTTTCATTTGTTTCCAGCCCTCATCATTCCCCATCAGGTGCCTGGCGTCACGCTGTCACCTAACTGTCACCTGGAGAGGCGTGGGGTGGTGTGTGGTGGTGGTGTTTGTCTTTGTGAGTTTGGCAGGAGAAAAGGCATATTTGAAAAGAGTGAGTGAAGTGATTGAGATAGGCGGTAAAAAAAAGAAAGTAATTGAATAAGAGAGCTTGAAAGATCAGGGGTGATCAAGTATGTACATATGAAAATGGGGAAGTGAGATTCAACCTGAAACAACCTCATGTTCATGAGCAACAAGACCTGACTTGATTAGAAAGACCCAAAAATCTAACGCAATTCTCTGCTCTGACCTCCAACATTCCTTCACCAGTTGTAATTGGTGCAGGACCGGACTGTTAGCTACAGCTATACAATCATTGCAATCACATTCCAGCAGCCAAGCTGACACACTGAAATATTATCTGCATGTGTGTGATCTGTTTAAAGGTGATAAATTGGCTCCTGCACGACGTTAAGATGTAATACTAACAAATAAGTAGGAGATTTAAAAGTTGAACTAATCTGTCCTGGGAACAGAGCAGTCGGTAATGGAAGCAACATGAGTTACAGTGTGTGTGTGTGTCTGTGTGTGTTAGTGTATACGTGTGTGTGTATGTGCAGGATTGGGGGTGGAGGCTGTGTTTTACAGGACGATGACTAACTGGGGAGTTTGCACAGGAGCTGAGTGTAATGATACACATATCCAGCTCATTAGTGGAACTGTAAAATTCAAAGTCACTTGGAGAAGAAAAACTCCGGGATTTCATCACAGTGGCAAGTTTTGACTAATTTAGTTTTTATCATGTATGCATAATTGGTGTGTAATCCCTTTAAAATAACACTTCATATGCCATGCAGCAGCAGGTAAAGTTGCAATCCCATGCTGAAAAAACCATGACACAGATTTAGCATAGGTTAAACACAGAGACAATGTATAGATATTGTAGGAAACAGTAATCTTAAAACCATATGTGCATGAAATATGTATATACAAAACATACGTCATGACCTGCACCAAAGACACAGCTGCAACATTTAGATACAATTCAGAACGATAATGTTTGCATATTTGACTGTTCGCTGAACCTCTACCCCAAACAGACATTTTTCAAGCGTAGCTTGGCAATTGTTGAAAGGCATGGAGGTTCTGTCAGGCTTTGGATTTCCCCACATTTTGAAGTAGTGCACATGGTTCTGCAGTAAGAGTAATACTTTGTAAAGAGTTTGGATGATGATGTCTTTTTTCTTTTTAGCTTTTCCTAAGTCAAAAGGTAAAGTGCAAAAGTGTAAAGAATGAATTAGCATGCTCAGCTAAGAAGCAAGCCTTTTACTGTAATAACATAACCTATCTAGACTCCAAAGCCAGGAGCAGTAACACTACATTATTTTGTAAGGTTTGTAGGGTCAAATTGTTATTCATTTTCCCATTTGCCTTCAAACTTGTCCTGGATGTTGCTATATCAGTTTATCCTGTTGTCAGGTGTTCTGTCCAGCTCTTTATTAGACTTGTGGAAAACAAATGGCAGTAGCCCCAATATCCAAGTGAGTTGTCTACAGTTTGTCAGGCATACCAGTTAGTTCTTCTCCTGAAATGCCTTTTGTAATATAAAAGTGAAACACACAGATTAAACTATAATATAAACATTAAAGGATAATTTAACTTGCGTTGTGTTTTTCCAACTATGTGAATCCAGTAACTAAAAAATGACATACTGGTCTGATTGAACATTTGTTATTATTCACCCATTAATCACAATAATACTAGTAATACCTAGTGCTACACTGATGACAAGAATAGTGCAGCTTCTTTATTTAAAAGTTGTCTTCATGAATTAAGATTAGAATTTAGTCTGAAACCACTTTTGAAATGTACAACAGGGTCACTGGTATTTTAGCCAGCTAGTAAATTGCTGCTGGTTTAAGTGAAAAGTTTGTTCCTTTCTCTGATCCAGATATTGTTCTCAAGAGGAACCCATTGTTTCAAAAGTTACAACTATTGTTATGTGGTGACTCTGTCTTGTGATTGCTGTAATGCTTGTGTGCGCCACGTGACAAAGGTTGATAGCCGCAACAGCAATAAGCAGGAAATGGCAAATTGTTAGTTCAGTGATAAACACTTGATAAAGACTAAATCAACATTATATACATGTGTTTTGTTTTCCTCCCAAAACCAAAAGCCAACTACCCAGACTGAACAGTCACTGAAAGAAAATGTGTGATTTCATCATCCTGTGAATCAAGTCAGTGGTTGTGACACACAGAGTCCCTCTACCTCCAAAAAAAGAAAAAAAGTTACCACCTCTGCTCTCCTTCTCCTGCCTCTAACAGGATTCATTGTTCCTCTCTGATTTGTGTGTTTTTTATGTTAATCACTCCCTCCTCACACACCAGTCATGTCTTAGGGAGGAGGAGGAGGGGCCGGGTGGTGGTGGTGGGGATTCAGTGGTCGTCAGCCGCCAGGGTCATTTGTAACGGCTGATGAATGAGCGACTCAAATAAATAAATAAGTGCACTGCGTCTGACCCACCCAGCTTTTCCCAGGCTCTTGGGCGTTGTGTGGAAGTGGAGGGGTGCGGGCGGGAGGGGAAGCGGGGGAGGCGACAGGGCCACAATTGATTTCCTCATTGCTTCAGTTTGTCGCTTAATCTGGCGATATGCTGATAAATCTTCGCACTTTGTCAATTAATTTCCCTGAAAAATGAGACCCAAAATGGCGAGCACATCAATACAGCAGCAGATTCTGTGTCAAAAATTAAGCGGTAAAATTAATTGCCCTCCCATCCGCTCCTGCTAAAACATAACTAATGAGGGAGGCAATTATAGCTGCATGCAGACTCCTCCGGGGTTATTTAAAACACACACACACACGCACACACACACATACACATATATATGTATTCACACACATGCAAAGAGAGGTTGTATATTTTGACTTCAAAGTTCCTTTATTGTCTCGCAATAAGGCATATTTAATTCCTGTTAGGGGTGGAGGGTTGAGGTGTATCATGGGAACAAAGGAAAAGGAGCGATGAGCCAATATTCCAAAAGCCAAAAAGTTTTAAGGGCTCTCAGTGCAGACACATTAGCAGGAGATGTAGTTTTTAGGGCATTTTCATGTCTGGTGCTAGACTCTACTTCAGCTTTGTGTGTCTGGCCTTCACCTGTGCTAAATAAACATTTATGGCTTGATGTTTGAGTTTACAGCCATGACTGAGCTCACGTTAGAGTAAACAGCCTGCGGAGGATGTGGTTTGAGGGTTACTGTTATGTCAGAATTAAGTATAAGGTAAAGGTTAAGTGTTATTCATGTACAGATAAAAGGTGGAGGTTAAGGTGAATCCGGGATGAATGTAGTCGCATTAAGGTTGTGTTGTGGTTGAGGGGTGTTGGCGAGGGGGGGGGTGAGGTTGGAGACAGAGGGACAGATCTGTGCTGCTTTAACCAGCCGGATCCTCGGGTGCTGACAGCAGCGTGTCACTCTTGTACAACCCCACCGCGTCATTCCCACCCCGGTCCTCAGAGGGCTCACCGCCACAGAACAGCAGATGAAAAGCACACATGTAATTTATCGCCAACGTTTCCTCCTCAAGAATAATTGTGGTGACCGCGGCTGGGCGCAGGGATCGATGGCTATGGATTTTTCTGTGGTGGGGTCTTGTAGCGTTGGACGTAATGAGAGAGGGAGGGAGGGAGGAGAGGAGAGGAAGGGAGGATGGACTGGTGCTGTTTTCCTGATAAGGAGAAAACGTCTGACCAGATGCTTAGTAGCTAATAGACTATACTTTTTTGTTTTGCGTCAAAGACTCTGATTCCTGTTTTTTCTCTGTGACCAGTAGATACATGTGCATAAAATTGTCTGACAACATTTGGACAAATTTCATCAGTTTTTCTTTGTACTGATTTGAAGTGGACAGGAAAAAAGCTGTTGTCAACGTGCGTTCACCAATGAGAGCCATAGTTCTCATATGTCTGAAGTTTATGACAAATTATATCTAAGTTTGTAGCTGTTAAGCTGAATATTTTTGATTAAATTTTATTGTCCCTTATTTAATCAAAAATACAAAGACTTGAAATCAAGTTTTGTCATTTAAAATATCCATTATATTTCTCTTGATCCCCATTATTAGTACTGAGTGCTCATTGTTACAGTATTTCTTACTTGTCAATCACTGCACCTTTTCCCTTCCATTTCTGCTGATAAAGTATATTTTTTCCATTTAATATACATAAAATACAGTACTGTTACAACCACAAAATATTAAATATTTTACTTTCCGCAGCACTTTTTCAGATTCTATGACACTTTTTTTCTCTCCAGAAATATAATTTTTTTCAAGCAGCAAATGTAAATTGTTGATTTCATGTGACTACATAAAGTATAAAGTAGTAGAATGAACATGTATTTGTTTGAAAAAATTGCTCCTTTAAAGGCTATCCTCACTGGGATTGGAAAAGAAACCTGTATGAATTGGTTAACAAATCCACCTTTTTAAGGTTGTTTTTTTTCTCTCCTTTCCAAGTGGCACTGCATTAAAACTCTTCCCACAGTCGAGTGGCTTTAAACGGGTATAACAGAGAAACTTGAGGCTGCTTTGTCTCTGCGGACTCAGTGAAAGCTGCTATCTGTGCAGAAGAGGAGCAGAGCACTGCTGAGGCCCAGCTGGTAGAGTCACCCAAATGTGTTATCAGTGTGTGGCGAGAGTTCAACATCAGCATTTAGATGAATATTTAAGTGATGCAGATCTTGGTTGCACATAATGCTCGTGTGGCACATGCAGCTTGTGTCTGTATGTTAGACTGTGTGACACCCACAGTGTTTATGTGCCGGCACATAACATGTGCATATAGCACACCACATGCAGTTTGAGTTTGTGTATATGTATCTGTGCATTTGTGGTGTGTGTGTGGTATACCTGGTTCTTCCTACATTTTGGGGACTTAAACCTGTTCCCCATGATGTAAAACACAACAAATGAAGGTGAAGACATGACTTAAGGTTTGGTTGAGGTTGGGGTGAGGTCTAGGGTTTCCAGGAAAGTCTCCAGGAAATGAATGGAAGTCAATGAAATGTCCCCACAAGGTATAAAAACATGTGTGTGTGTGTGTGTGTGTGTGTGTGTGTGTGAGAGTGTGTGAGAGTGTGTGAGTGACTACCTGTGTGCAATGGCAGAGAGAGAAAAGAGAGAGACCATCATGCTGTTAATGACAGAGCCAGATGCAGGGAAGAGAGGAGGAGTGTAAAAAAGCTCTCCACGCTCCCCATCTGGAAGGCATCGCCCCTAAATGAAGTTGTACAAAACCATCCCATTGATAATAAAGCTAATTTTTATGGCTCTGACAAGTATGTAATTATGTTCAGCGGTGCTTTTCAGATTTTATCACAGTCAATAAACCACACTGGCAATTTCCCGTCCCCCATTTGACATATTTACACGGATCCATCTGATTGGAGGAATTAGTTAACTGTGAGAGCTCTGATGGATATACACTAGTGATCTGTGACTTCTGCTTGGCTCATCTGTTAGCCAACTAGACCCGCTGCTCATCTGTTCAGTCTGTCTTTTCTCAGTTTCTGCCGTTCTCTTATTTTATACATTTCCCTCCAATTCATTCATTCAGTATTTTTCCTAATCTTTGTCTTCACTTGAACTTTCAGATTTTGCTCAACGGCCCCTCAGCGGCAGCTCCGAGCCAAGAAACAATCTCTCATTCTTTCCTCCACCAGACTTTTCCGCTGAACGGATTCATAAATCTTCCTCAATAACCTTTCACTTATTACCACACCATGATATTTGAGGTTGTAATTTTACTGTTTAATTGTATTCGTTTTTGATTAATGTTGATGCAACTTTCAAATTAAAAAGTATTAGAGACAGATTAATTAATCTGTACTATATTTAGTTGAGGCAGACAGAAGGAAAACAGCTGAAACAAGGCAAATGTCACGAATGGTGTAGCTTCACATTCTCACGTGAGTGATAACAGCCGCTCTAGCTGTTTGTCAAAATAAGCTCCAAATGCGCATCCACATGTTGAAACTGATACTGAAATACATGAAGAACATAAACACGTTGTCTTTTAATTGCTCAAAGCTATTTATTAAGCTCAAATAAAACTAAGGCTTTTAGATAATAGAGGCTTAATGTCCCTTTACAGTTTCAACAGTTTGAAAATCCTCATGTTGCTTTTCATGGTAGTTTTAGATTATCTTAAAATTGACTTTTTGAACAGTGTAGATATCCATGTGTGTGTGTGTGTGTGTGTGTGTGTGAGTGACAGGGACACAGGTGTGAATTGCCATTGTTTTAACTGCTGTAATGTAGGATAATTATAACTAGTGTGAGTGGTGAATGGTTGTCACAGTTGTGGCTCTTGTTTCTATTGTTCTTCCACTGAGGACATTACATTGTGCTCACCCTAATAAAAACTTATTGCACAGAGGATTTTATGTGCTACACCAACTCTGGTAGGTCAAAGTTGATCAAGGTCAAAGTCTGTTAACTGTGATGGATGTTTACTATGGTAAGTGTGGGTAATAATTGGAGATGTGCATAATCAATCAGTATCAAGGCCGATGTTTTAAAAGATTTTGATGTCTAACGTAAAGCCAATCAAATTCCACTCTTTTTTTTCCCACACTGTTCTCTAATGTGTTTAGTAAACTCACCATTCCAGTGTTGGACCATCACCTTCCTTTGCCATGCCAAGCATGCTGCTGCATATCCGAGTGAAAATTGGTGTGTGTGAATGTGAAAAATGATCTGAGTGATTTCAAACAGAGAGGTTGGCGAAACTCTGAAGCTCACATATCCATTAACTCAACTGTCTTATTTTCATTAGCAAAAGCTGAGAGTTCACAATATTCCGGTAGTTGCATCGTGTTTTTATAACCTTTGTGATAACCTTTGTTTTTGTTGCTCAAAATGACAAACATTGCTGTTGGCAGGTCGTTGTCTATTAATAGTAGACTAATTCAGGGAGGAACACGATGACACAACAAAATAAAACTCGTCTGTGCTTGGGTTTGTGTGTCTGTACTTGTCAAAGATAATTTGTGAGTGACTCTGTAACACTGCTGCACAGCTGTGAGTGTATTTAATCCAACAGAATAATACATCCTCTCTCTCTCCTTTTCATTTGTATCATATCATATTGTATATCAATAATCTAAACTACACTTAATATATCTGAACAGGACCTTCAGTATTTGGATCAACTAGCTCTTGAAAAATAAGGTGTGTCAGAACAAGTTGGCTGCAGCTGTTATTTCAGTGCATCAGATACATATTTAATCAACATGTAGTTAAATGTAAGTTTGTGATCAGACTCACTTTCAGCAGATACCCAGAATTAAAAGAGTCAGCTCAGGATCAGGGCCAAAATAATCTGTTTGCTTATGTTCCTTCGGAAAAAATGATCCAAATCGTAATGAACTGGAAGTACACATTAATAAATGATTTCAATGCTGTCTAAAAAAAAAAAAAAGAGAAGTGGATTCGAGTGAGAGTGAAAAATATCAGTGTTTCCTGCTCAGGTCATTCTGGTTTCCTGTGTTTTTCTCCATCCTAGACAACTCTAATTATCTCCTTCCCATTACCTCTCACAATCTGTCTCTACAGGAGAGAAATCTTATCTGTGTGACTTGTGTGGATTTGCGGGAGGCACAAGACACGCCCTCACCAAACACAGACGCCAACACACAGGTAAGCAACAACACATCCTGAACTCACGTTGTATAAAAGCGTTGCATGTGTAGACCTTCATAGACGTGGATGGTGATTGACACTTAAAGATCTGAGCAGCCACAGTGTTTTTTTTTACATAGTTTCAACAACACACACACACACAGAAAGAAAGAGAGAGAGAGAGAGAGATAGATACAGGCACATCAGTGTGACATGCTGCTGTCAGTGATAGGCATGTGTACCAGTATGGCTGACTGAATCTGAGATTTTTAATTTCAGTTATCATTTCACCATGTCATTCTGTTGCTTAGGGAAATTGCATTTTTCAGATAGGCTGTCAATAACGAGTGCTTTTTTAGAAATTGGGATAGTGAAACAAATACTGTTCTTAACCGTTGTCTGGCAGGCGCCCAAGGATCAAGAATCCAGTTATAAATATTCATCTAGGTTTTCATAATTCATTTTGTTTGCTCCTCACTTTCTCTGCCATTTCCCCCCTGAAACCTTCAATTTCTATCCTCCTCTCCTGTGTTGACATGTGTCAATTCCGCTGATTTAGTTGTATATTTAAATCTGTTGCCATGCCACTGCCTATGAAGGGACCATCCTGTTTGACAGTATGTACCTGTGAGTTAGAAGATACAGATTTTGAAAGGCAACTTTTAAAGCCAAGTTTTTTTTTTTTTTTTCTGGTTCAAATGTTCCCAACGACAGCATTGTGCTATATTTTGGTATTTTGAAAGATCTCTGCTGTTATGCACATCAGTCACTGGTTAATGTTATTCTTGTGTGAAACAAATGGAATTTCATGTTAATACACTTCTTAAATGTTCTGTAGGCTAGTGATTCTAGCTGCTGTAAAAGGTTTTTATACTATGTATTTTAAACTTTGACATCTCTAAACCTGTTGAGTCAAGTGCATCCTCTCTGCCACTGGTCCTCTGTTTCAAATAAAAAATAGTCAAACATACAACGCTCTCAGAGAACCTCCATAAGACACACTATTTTCCAACTTGCACTTACAGACATCAGTCCTCCATTCTAACCTTAAGTTGATTTGATAGCTCGATATCCATTCTTAAGTTTTCAGCACATCTTGCCGACTGAGAGATAAATTATTTTAGCGAGAACACTGCGTTTAAACACTGACACTTCAACTGCTTTAGGCTGACACTTCAACTCATTTTTACTCTGACTCTTCAACTGCTGTCACTGTTTACATTATTTACAGTGCACACATTTCAACTATAGCTGGCACTTCAACTGCAACTGAATTTGTTTCTCCATTTACAGCCCAACTGACACTTTACCTGCTTTCATATTTTACTCTCTGGCGCTTCAGCTACTTTAAACTCTCACGCTCTCACACAGTTGGTTCAACCTCTTTCAGTGTTGACATACACGCAGACAAATAACTGAGACGAGGCTTAAAGTTGAAGCAAAGATTTCAGATGCTTTCAGCAGCTGCACTTCACTTGAGTAGACACAAACTCTTTCAACTTAACTGACAATTCAACTGCTTTAAGTGCTGCAAGCTTAAACTTCAACTTCCACAAAACGTCTCACACTTGAAATATTCAAACATTCTGAACTTTTAATGACTCTGTTGGGCTTTGTTGTTATTAAATAACATCAAAATGCAGCATTTTCTCCAAGGTCAGGGTTTGGATTTAACACATGGTTGCTGTAGCTTCAAAACTGGATTTGTATGTTTATGTGCTTGTCAGTGCAAAGAATTAACGTCATCTCAGTCTCATCACCATCTGTCTCTTATCTTTTCACACCCATCCTCTCCACAGGGGAGCGGCCCTTCAAATGCAAGCTCTGCAACTTCGCCTCCACCACACAGTCCCACCTATCGCGGCACAAACGCGTTCACACCGGGGAGAAACCGTACCGATGCCCCTGGTGCGACTACAGGTACTGGCTCATTGACCTGCCCACGGTTGGTGGCGCTGATGGCTGCCACCGCCGCACTGATGATCGGGGGTTTGATAGGTGGGGGTAGGAGGGTCTGTGGGGGGTATATAACACTGTGTGTGTTTGTGTGATGGTGAGATAGCAGGTGGCATTGTAGGGTGTGTAGGATAGGGGTGGGGGTGGCATTAACGCTAGATACTTTAAGTGCGTGTGTGTGTGTTCATGTGTCTGTGAGGGTGGGAGAGGTGGAGGGCAGACAGGTCTAATCTCCACAGCACGGCTCCATCTCATCACTCTGCCATCATCAACAGGCCCAGCCAGATCCCCCAACACACTTACACATTCCCCCTAACACCACACTCTCACACACACAAACACAATGTCACTGTCACTGGCAGGTCCCTGTCATTAAAACACCATCATACCACATCAGTAATTACACAGGAAATTGTCGGTGAAATTGAAAAAGTTTTGGCTGGCGTTGCACATCTCCATCTCTCTCTTGTTCTTTTCTCCCCTTGTCTCTCTCTCCCTTTCTCTCTCTCCTTCTCTCATCCCGTTCTTCCTCGTCAGGTTGTGGCAGAAGAGTGTGAAAGGGAATGATCTCAAACCCATCATTGGTTTTAGATGTACTCTTCATTCGTTTTTTCCCCCTCTGAGACAAAGTCATTTCAGCCGCTTGCTACACCTGCTCTGCTGCAGTGAAGCGCTCCACTCATTTCATCTGTCTTTTGTAGCAGTCCAGCTCTGAAAACAAATGAAATGCCGAGAGGTAATAATTGTAGTCCGGCCATTATTTTGCAATCAAAGGATTATCTCACCTTGTACCTAAAGTTGTCATGAAACATTTCTTGTCTCCATTAAAGTTTGGCTAGTTTAGTTTGTAAGTGATTCAAAATGATTTGGTTAGCACATGTATTATGATGTGAAGTGTCTTGATAACTTTTGATGGATAGCTATTAGATTTGGCAGACATCTGTGTCTCCCTCAAAAAAAAAAACTGTGATAACTTTGCAGATTCTCTGATATTCCCATCTGTCTATGTTGTTCTCTTTAAGTGCTTATAAGAAAATTTTTGCATGCTCATCTAAGTTGATGAACATGGTAAAAAGCATGTTAGCATTGTTATTGTTCCCATGTTAGCGATGTGACAGTATCATTTTACTTAAAGGCACCACTGTGCCCCTCTCTCTCCTCAGAAAGCCACTGGCATGGCTCTCTACACTCTTCCTGGATTGGAAGTGCTGATCGTCTGCAGTAATTTTGCAAACTGCAAACGTTTGTTGGTTTCCCCAGAATTCCTGTCTTGCTATGACAGAAAATGTGTACCTCATGGGACACCATAAGCTGAGAATCTAGTGAAGAAACACAAGACTGTAGATTTAGGAAGACACTGTCCTAAATCATTGGTTACATCAGATCTGGATGTCTTATTAAACTCAGCCTTATTAGGTTAGAGGCTTTGAGTATTGAGATGTATGTAAAAATCGTTAATCATATGAGTTAGCTGATCTATTTTTTTTTTCTTCGGGGTATATTTTGGTCCCATATCATCCCAGTACTTTGGGGCAAACAGAAAGATACTGTATATAGAACGAGCCAAATGTTCCTGGTCCCATTGTTCCTGTTACTGTGATACTTAATGATCATTACAGATAGAGGCAAATGAAACAGTAAATTAGAAGCCCAATTAACATTTTGGTGGCCCCAGGGGTCCTGAGGGGTCCAGAGAGGAGGGAGGCAGAGCAATGAAGGTGGAGGCGGAGGGAAGTTGGGGAAATGCCCCGCTGACTTACTAATGTGAAGAATTAAATGTGGGGGCCTCAGACGGGTGTGAGGGGCCTCACATTCGTGTGTTGTGTTTTTTTTCTACATTCTTCTCATTTGAAACCTCTGTGGTTTGACCACAATAAAGAACTACCAGCTGAGCAAGCACATTTGACCTTTCAATGTAGAACAGACTAATGAAATAAATATGATGCAGTTATAAAGAAATCTGAGACAAATGAATCGGTTGTGTGATTGACAGTTGTTGGTTGTAGAAAATGGTTTTTGGTTTTAAGGGGATCCATGTGATATATGCTATTAACATATCCATATTAAATGTTATGGATGACTTCTAGGGTACCTACTTGATACAACGTTATCTCCATCAAGGCCGCTCCTGAAATGCATGTAAATGAGCAGGGAGTGAATGATCTATCAAATGCCACTCATCTCCTATTCAGACAGAGATAGATAATAGAGGGGGATAATTATAGCAGGGAATAGTGGTAAAAATATTCTAATGATATTGCACCAGGAGTCCTCGGCTGTCAATTTATGGTGCCTATTTAACTATTCTTTAGCTATTTATGCAAGGTGCAAAACTTCTTTACTCCAGTGTTTAAGGAATCATTTGTATTGTTCACAATGAGGTGTTTTTTCTTCTTCTCATTAAAGTCACACAGTGGCATCTTAAACGGTCTAATTGATATGTAACCTCTGACTCCTGCCATGTTACAATCCTCCCAAGGCTATTATTGTTTATTGAATGCTGCGGCATTCATGTTTCAATCTACCTGTTAAAATGTTGTTTTCGGTTCAGGGCGATGGCGGCTTTGAGGTTGACATTCTTACTGTCGGTGCCAGGAAGGTTTGCGACCTTGTAAAGTGAAGGGAGATATTAGGGAAGAGGGGGAGGCATTAATGATGAGTACTGGGCCTCTTTGGCAGAATAAGATCCAAATAGCACCAATGATCCAAATACCCCCCCCCCAATATTCTTAACACACACACACACACAAAGAAACACATTTAAATCTCCTCTAACGAAGCGTCTCTCAATTACACCTCTCACATTACCATACAGTTGTTGGTAGGAGGAATATGGAAATGGATAAAATAAAGGGGAGAGAGAGAGAGAATGTCAGAAAGAGGCAGGGAAGGGGTGATATATCCATTCAGCATCAGTATGGCTGATTCCCATGGTGAGTGCATGGATGGGGGAGGAGGTTGAAACAGTGTTTGACTAATTAATACAGTGTATAGTAGGAGGACTGGTGTGGGCTTTCACTAACCGTGACACCTGCTGACTCCTAAACGCACGTTGTGTTGTTTTAATATGACAATTACGCCATTACCATATCTGAGAGATAGCATGGCCCCCCTAGGAATCCACCCGCGCTCTCTTTAGAACATTTTAGTTCAGCTTCGAATTTTATCATTTTATGCTCTGGCTTTCGAATAAGAAATCAGTTTACTTTTAGTATTAAATGCTTTTTTTTTTTTTCAATAGGATGAGTTGCGTGAATTGGTGGGCAAATCTGCCAGTTGAAATATTTAAGTTGATCTTTTTTTTCATTATGCAGAAGAATGGTCAACGGATGAGGCCATGGTTTGTCTGTGAACTTGTTATTGTTTCGCTTGTGACTGCTATTAAGTGATGACAACAATGTGTGTCAATTTGCTCGGTAGGTAATTGACATTATGTGTAAATATTAAAAGTAATTTGCATATTTATGTGTCTTCAGTCAATCTGCTTCATGTGGATGTTGTTACTTCTTCAGACTGTGTGTTTGACATTGATAGAACCTGACAGGATCTTAGAGGAAATATTTGGATTTGAAATAAAGTAAAGGATCACAGTCTTTGTAAAACACCATAAAAAGTCTGGTATTGAATGTCACATGTGACTTTTCTTTGGCCTAATTAAATACTACAAAATGTTTAATACCTGCCTTTACTTCAGCTTGTTTTCCAATAAACCAGAAATCCGAAAATATGACTTACTTTGACTCTAATGGGTTGAATTATCATACATCATAGTACCTCGTAGTATTTCTTTATTTGTAAATACAGTGGAGTACCAGTTTTACAAAGAGTTATTTATTCCTTTGTTGAGCTTGTGGCATCCTGACCTGCTGAAGTCTTCAGCTTTGTGAAGAACCCCTCATTGTTCACTCCTGGCTGGTGTTTATGTATTTCATACAGCGTGAACAGAACCCTGTGAGGGCCTGCTCTGTTTAGGCCCCAGTGGATCCAGGTTGGACTGTGGCCCCATGATGGAGAGAGGTGTCTCTGCAAAAGTGAAAACAAATTCTCTCCTTGGCTGGCGTGAGCTATGGCACTGTGAGGCTTTATTGTCCCAGCCAAGGTGATAAGGGAGAGTAATTGCGTATTATACTGTCCGAGAATGTCAGGTCCAAACTGAGCACGAGTGCCCCATCCATCAGCACATGATGGTGTGTGTTTATGTGTGTGTATGAAACTGTTCTATGCTGCACTTGCTTGCTTACATGATGCATTATGTGTGTGCTTATGTACACATGTGTGTTTGTGTGTGGATGTTTATAGATTTGTGTCTGTATGTTTGCACTTACTGTTTGTCATATCAGAGATTTGTAATATTTTTTGGCACAAACTGTGGTGTGTTCACACGTATGCATGTTTGTGCATGTTTGTGCATGTTTGTTTGTTTCTTGCCCATTCAGGGCTTCACTAAAACATGTGTGTGTTTGTGTGTGTCTGTGAGCAGGTTTAGATAGAGCCTAGGAGCAGGTCAGGCAGCATCATTAATCAGCAGAGGGTTGTGTGTGACTCTCTGAGCTGACATCATTACATCCTACACCCTGCAGTAGCTCTGTGCCTGGCCTGCCCTATCTGACCAGTCCAAAGCCCCACAAACACACACACACACAAAATACACTACTATTCGTATACCTTTCGTACAATTGCAAAAGATACATACAGCATAATGGATGTTCTCAGACATATCTTTAATGCATTCAGTAGGACTCTATATCCACTTGGAGTCTCTCAGCAGTCATTACCCACTGCTCCCAGCATCATTCCACATGAAATCGAGCAATTGCAAAGAAAGAAAATATCTAAGAGATATGTAAGAGCATGACAGAACATCAAAAATTTGCAAGATGTAAATATTGTTTGTGTGAAAGCAGTTTTCAGTTGTTTGCCGGATGTAGGCCTTTTTCACAGAGGCGTATTTAAGCAATGAATGCTTTGAGAGTCTGTCCAAACACAGCTGCTCCCTCAGCTCCAGAGCCCAACTAGAGTTTTTTCTTGTGTGTGTGTGTGTGTGTGTATGCGCACGCTCGTGTGTGCGCGTGTGCGTGCCATCATTGCAACAAAATAGAATGTAAGTACAGCAAACCTTTCTTGGGAACATTGCCAAGCATTTATCTAGTGTTTTCTCCCTCATGACTCTCATCTTTTAATCTTTGTCTTTTTGTATTTATTCCAAGAGGAATGAGGCCTTTTATCTCTGTTTGTCTCCCTTAGATCTAACTGTGCTGAGAATATCCGGAAGCACATTCTCCACACGGGAAAACACGAGGGTGTGAAGATGTACAACTGTCCCAAATGCACTTCCGCCACCAACTCTCCCATGGAGTTCCGCAACCACCTGAAGGAGAATCATCCTGATATTGAGAATCCAGACCTCGCCTACCTGCATGCAGGTAACGTTCTCTTAGCTAGACTGTGTAAGGAAACAGTGAGTTCAGAGAGTCCAGTAATCCACCATGACAGCTGACCTGCCGTTATCTTTGCACGTGCTTTCCCTCAGTGCCTTGCTCCCTCTCTGCATCAGTGTAATTTAATGAAATGCCTGTCCCTGGCGAAAAATTACTGTCAGAAGTGAGACATGAGCATAAGACTGCCTACGTTTTTGAAACAGTAGTGCCTTTGAGACATCCTGAACCCTTTCACTGTTTTAAGGTTGTTTGAGGTCCATGCTTATTTCACAGTTTCACAGTTCACACACATTCACATGTGGGAGCTGCCCAGTTGTACCACAGATCTGTTTCACTAGTGTCTGAGCAGCTTCATGGGATCAAGAAAACAGGTGCATTCTAGTCTGTAAAAATCATTGTTATCATTGTTGCTATTATTATTATCATCACAACCTGGGAAAGCATTTTAATAGACACCTAAACCCACAACCTGGTAGAGTTCAACAGACAATATTTAGTCTCGTGATTGGAGATGCAGAATCCAGTGTCTCTGGAGCTTTACTCATACTAAAAATTCCAGGTGAGGTTTTTTCTGTTGCTTTGATTCCACCATCTTGTGGACTGTATGTGCTGGGATCATATATGTTTCCCATCCACTGTTATTCTTCTGTTTCAAGGAACCTACCACCTTCCATTTACTAACTTGCCCATCCTCATGTTTTTGTGCACAGACACTGACTGTATATAATCACAAACAAATCAACATTTGGAATCATTCCACTGAATCAAGTCACCTAGCTGCACCTGCAGCCCTGCCTGGGCCCTATTATTCCACAGAGGTCAGATTCTCCTGGATCCTCAAGTGTGTTTTTTGTTGGCAAATCGAGTCTCTACTCTTCAATGCTGATGGAGGGCACCTGGCCACAAAGAGGCACCACTCAAAGATTGCTGGTCTAGCCATCCCTGCCAATCACTCAGGACATAGAGACAGATGAAATCTTGTTCCTCCTCTATTGCTTCCTTTGTATCCCAGTGTTCTTCCTTTGTCCTTGAAGGCCACCAAATCCAATCGCCAGAGTGCTTGCCCTTCAGAGGAGCAGAGAGGACAGCCTTTATCCTGTTATCCCTCTGACCTTACATAAAAGCAGTAGAGTAAGAGGAGAGCACCATGGGAAAGAGGCCAGGCAGGGACATTGCAGAAAAATGGCTGAATTCTGGTGGCACTGTGGTTTATTTCCTATTGAAACTGAATGAATCTGAGTTGTGTCTTTGTGCTGACTCTGAAAAGTTTATTTATTTATTTATTTTTAATTCCTCAAACTGGTTTATTCTTTGTATAATTTCTATTCTTCAAATTCAGGGGCTTAGTTCTGTCTTTGACCCTCTTTTCTTCCACCTCTTCACCTCCCTGCACAACCTTTTTACCTTCACTTTCTCTTAAAAACATCCTCCTCCATATTCTCTGTAATCTCTCACCTTTAACAAAAGCACCATTTTACACCTCTTCTTACCCCTTCACCCCAGAATTTCCCTCACCTTTGTTTGTCCTTATGTATGGCTGACCTTCGGTGAAAAATACAGTCTCACAGATTCATTTTGTTTCTTTGATCCCCCCTCTAAGTTTGATTAGGTCATATGCGAACACAACATCGATTTCAAGTAAAGAAGGAGATTTCTCTTTATATGTCCAGGTCAATGGTGTGGCATTTCACGTAGCTATAGGAGGCACTATACATTGTGGGTTTCAGTTTTGAGTGCATTGTCTTTTAGTCATCTGGAGGAAACACACCCTTGTCTTTCTGTCAAGTCCTCAAGATGTCGATTTGACAGATATGACCCCAAAGAATGACAGCAGGACAAAAAAGTGCAGAAGATGGTGTTTCTTTTCTTAAAGAGGAAAAATGTTCTACTGCATCAGTTTCCTCAAAAAAAAAAAAAAATTCTGGTCGTACTTTCTTTTCAGTGAATTACATGTAGCTTGAAGTTGATAGCAGTCCATAAATACGCCACTGCAGGAATGCAGATAATCACCAACTATTCACCTTTTTAATACCAAAGCAGTGAAACTATAGGTGGTTTGAAAAGGCACTGAGAGTACACTTATGATCTCTTCCTTTTTCAAAAGAGGGAAAAGGGAGGTGGTGGTGGTGGTGGTGGCGGCAGTGGTGGTGGTAGCAGAAGGAGCAGTGTTTCATCTAAGTAGACAGAACGAGACCAAAAGAAAGAGACAGGGGAAAAAAGATTAAGAAGGTAGATGTTGAATTAACCTGCTTGTGATTGCTCTCTGTCAGAGTGGCACCAGGGCCAGCAGCGAGAGGCAAATCGTCTGTGATGGCCCTTCCCGCTGTTCCCCCTTTGAAAGACACAGATCAAACGCACCCTAGTCATGGGCCCTTGCAGCCCCTCGCGTTGTATTGATTGACACCCGAACGTCTTCGCTGCTGCTCTGTCTTTCCATATCGTTCTCTCTCGCTCGCTTTCTCTCTCCATCTTCCCTTCTTTATTCAGCGTCGCACTTCGAATTAAAGCCCTTCTCAAGGATGAAAGCAGAGGTCCTTTGCAAACGAAGGAAGAGAGGGAATTAGACCCAGCAAGTGATGGAGGGGAATGATGATTAGAATTTGAGTGGAGGGAAAAGAAGGAAAAAGGAAAGGAGGTTGGATATGTGAGGGGAAAATGTTGCTGATCGGACACATTTTAAATAAAATGATTATGACAATTGTCTTCGCAGTGTGATCTGCAGAAAGATATGCCAGAAAGAATAGGCTGCATGTGTGTGATCGTGGCATAGATAGCACCGCAGCAGAACTAGGAGCTACAGGTACCTCGTAGCACAGCAATTTTGCTAAATTACCACTCTACTAGAACTTTCTTTCTAGTTAAAATGCTGCAAGAACACTGTGACTGGTACAGCTTTGGGAAATAGTGTATTTCCTTCCTTCTTTGCCATTTGCCTTCAGCGAGGTCATCTGTTGTTGCAGGGCAGTGGCTTTGTTAAATCAGCCTCCTGTCCTGTTCAGCACCAAAAGCTATGTTTCGCACACATATACACACAGGTGAGATGTCGCCATTAGCTTTGTCAGAGCATCTTCATTTCACTATTTTTAATTGTGAAATATTTTCCTAATTTTCAACCAAGGTTATAATTGCCCATCCTGAGGGGCATAGAGATCAAATGCTTTGTAATTAGCTAACAGCGACTGAGTACTTGGATCTGGTGCTTAGTGCTTAAAAAGATAAAACAAATAAATAAATAAACTTCTTCAAGGCATTGTTGCTGCTTTATGCAGATTCTATTTTCCTTAATAATGCATGATGGATGGCTACTGTAGAGGGCTAGAGGAGACCTGGCCTTGTAAGTAATGATCTTAATACACAGTTACAACCACAGGCAAATTCATTTGTTTGCATATATTTTTCCTTATTAAACAAATCTGTAAACAAATATGGATTTCGATGGCTTTTACTTAAGTTATGCATCTGCGTGCCTCCTCAGCTTCCCTCCCTCACTTTCACCTTCTGTTCATCATGTAATGAAACATTACTCTCCTGAGTTTTACTTGCGTATTGTGTTACAGCAGCGTGTTGGATTGTGGAGGACAGGTGTGTATGTCATGCAAATGTGTCCTGGTATCCCAGCGCATATGACACTGTGTCGACGTTGTGAAAGAAGCCACAGACACCGGCGTTAAAATCAACATCTGTTTCTAATAACAATGTGTTATATGTGACACGTTTTTATGTGGGAAGATATGTGGAAAAAAAAACAATGCATCACAGTTCTTTGAAAAACACCTATAGGACATCAAGTCGTCAGCGTTCGTGATGAACCTGCGTCTTTGTGTCACCTTCCTTATGTTGCATTCACATGATAGGCATTAATGAAAAAAGTCATTCTGTTCGGTACGATGTAAAATCAGATGAACAGGGTGGCTCATTGTGCTGATGCTGTCACAGCGTAAATTTACTTATTGAGTTGCATCTAATAAAAATCAACAGTGAGGGATTTGCAGGTTTAATAGGAAGCTGAAAAACTGTACAATACATCTAAAATTACGAAAAGCAAACTATGATGGAAAGTTACAATTTAATTCGTCACCAATGAAAAGAAATACATTATATATTTACAATTCACTGAATATCTCCCAAAACATCAGTGAAAATTACCTTTTTTTTTTGTCTTCAAAGTATGTCAGTGTTTTGTAAGTATGTCTGGTTTTTCATTTTGTCCAGTTTCACCAATCATAAACAAGAAACCTCAGCAAGCCTGCATGTATAAACTTGAAGGTTAGCTCAGGCCACTGCTGGGGTGTTAATTGGAGAAATCCCTTGTGGTGGACACCTTTGAGCTTCAGCTGGTCCTCAATGGCTCACTTTGAGGACTGAAGTTAGTTAGGATCTTTTCATCCTACGCTTGAATCTCACTCTCATTGTACGTTTGATACCTACTTCTTTACAACTGCAAACTCCACATGTAGTCTTGTTTGAGATATTACAGTTGAGAAGCAGCTGCTCAGTGCCAGCGTGCCCCATGAGACATGCAACAAGGGGTGCGTATGAGTGCGTCTGAGGCAGGGAAGGGGGGGAGGCGGGTTAGCGAAGCGGTTTAAGGGAAAACGCACACCGTCAGTTACATGCGTCTCAGTAAACCAATACGGGGCCGGTCTGGGCCGAGCAAGCAGCAATTCCTGCATAATGACCTGCTCCAATGAGCGTGAAAACTCCCCCAACCCGCTGCATTTATCACACATCAGCCACAACAAACAGGCTTTTGTTTCATCCTCTTCTTCCATTCCCTTCTCTTCCTCCCGACGTCAATCCAAGAGCCTCCCCTCAACCGTTTAGTGGTCATTCACAGCCTTAACTGACAAATCCCATCCAATCAGTATGGGGACAGAGAAGCAGTAGGTTTTTTGGGCTGCTCCAAATGTGACACGATGTCTGCTGTGTGTTTTTTGCTACCTTTAGGCCATAGCGGACAGATTCTTTCACACGGGAAATGATTACTGGAAAAGTAGTGTCGTCGTCAGACTGGGTCAACCTCTGCCTCTGTCTGAGCCTCTGGACACATTCTGTCACTGTCAGAAAATTTGAAGCAGATTGATGACACTTGATATATGCTCCCTGGTGTTGCAATGGCACAGTTATGTTAGGTGCATGCTTATGTTGCACTATTCTAGAAAGTTGCAGATGGCTTATGTAGGGCACAGCCTAACAGTTGCACAGTGTGATAGCGGGACAAAAGGATGAAATTGTGCTGTCTACATAGGTTTTTAATCTAATGCTACATCTTGATCGCGGCATTTGGAGCATATAAAGTTGGGTATTCAATGGCACAGGAAAGGGAACAGCTGTAAACTGTTTTGCGGGCACACATTTAAAATTTAGCAAGAATTTTTATTTGGATGCTCTACACCAATTCCCTGGTGTGAATTGGGGCATCATTAATATAAACTACCACTTTTTAGACAAAGATATGTGCTGTTTGCAAGAAACGGGAACACTGGTGTGTGCTCCCAAATGAACATACAGAGCATCGGCAGAGGCACACATATAGCCATATAAACACACACACTCACAAACAGTCTTACCCCTGTGAGTGACGTGTGGTGGCGATGCTTGCGGGCAGGGCTGCTCCTCATGTATGGGACAGTGAATATGGGACCAGACAGGCCGCCGGCTCCTATAAAGCCTCATCCATAATTCAATCCTCCTTCTCCCTCAATTCAGACACACTGTACACATCTAGCTACAGCTAACAGCTGAGACAAAACAGGAACAAAGCAAGAAGGAAAGAAGGTAAAAAGCAAAGCAGTTATTGATGAGGAAGTTGAGATGAAAAAATAAGGGAAAAAAAGCAGAAATGTTAAAACTGCCAAGGAAGCACACTGCATCTTGACCTCTGCTGAGTCAAACCACTCTTTGTGTCAACATGTTTTCCCTGATCTACATCCTCATTTTCTGGAGCGTACTTAAGAGATCTCCACCACGACCTTTGCCCCTTTTACTGTACCAGGGACACTTGTGTTCTTCCTTTGCCTCTACCCTCTGTTTCGTACATTTGGTGGCTCTCCAAACGTCTTGGCATCTCTAATTAACAACAGGCTCAACTTTCCCAACTAAACAACCAATTACCAATGCTTTAGCCCAACCCAGTCCCATGTTTCCTGATACAGTGGCCTATTAGGGCCCCTTATTTCTCCCCTAACATAATTGAATCCCCTGGCTGCTCATCAGTGGGCTAATTTAAGCCAATGTGCAGAGGGGCTGCCTATTAGACTATCAAACCCCAATTAAGAGCCCTCTTATTTCCAACATAACAAGCCACTATCACTAGTGCTGTTATTGTATTTCCCTCTTTAGTGCACAGTTTTGTTTGGGTAAATCTGTGGCCTGTTTGTAAAAAAGGAATAAAAAAAGTGGAATTAGAAGAGTTTCAGTGTTAAATTAGCACTTGTAGAGATGGTGTTTAAAGAAATACAGTTGTAGGTGGAGTAGTGAATTAAATAGGATGACAAATCAATGAGAAAAGATCTGTTTCTTCTGCATGACTGAGTGGTTACAACGTTCATGTCCACAATGCCCAACAGTGTTTTATTATGAAAGCTTGTCAGACATATTTGGTAGTGTTACAACAGATCTCACACCAAAAAGAAAAAAGAAAAGATTTTATCAACCACCTTGAGGCTGAGTTTTACGTGAAAACACTCAGGCCTTTCACGTTAATTACAAACTTGAAAATGAAACCAATGAGTGAAAGTATCTCATTAAAACACGACAATGTTAGGGCTAATCTGTCACAAAGATTTTTTTTTTTTCACCACATTATTTGGGTTCAGTGAGTGCACATGTCACCAAAATCTTGAAAATTTATGGGCAGTTAACTCTTTAAACTTTAAAAAATTCAAACATCTATCTCCCTCTGCCACTTGGGTCTGCCAGAATCTGATGTGGCTTAATGCAGCTTTAACTTGACAAATAGATTTGAAATGAAAAAAGTTCAGAGATGAATGCCTTCACCACCAGCACCTCTCTCTGTCCTCTTACAAGTACAGAATATCGCACTTTTTTTCTTACTCTTTTGTTCTCCCTCCCTTTTTCTCTGTCCTGTCTTGGTGACTGGTGCAGTTGAGGGGAGCCAGAGTGTGAAAGAGGCCCACAGAGGGCTGATGAGGACTGTCTTCGCAAAGCGTGTCTCAAGTCTGGGACTGTGTTTCTGCAGCATTTAAGTGGTTGTGTATACATGTGTGTGTGTGTGTGTGTGTGTGTGTGTGTGGTACCAAGAAATAGTATGCGTGCATGTGTTGAAGTCTGTGTGCGTGTTTAGTGTTACTGTCGACTCCCCATAGCCTAATTAAAGGGCGAGGAAAGCCACTCATGGGGAGATTAAACCTAAAAGGGTAAATTAGCACTCAAAAGGGGTGTGGCAAATTCACACATACGCACAGGCCATGAAATCTCCTCTGACACCTGTGAAAAAAAGGAAAAGGAGAATAAGGAGGATGGAGAGAGGAGGAAAACTTTTGTGTTTCTGTAGCAGAGCCCTGTGCTGTGTATTTGTTGAGACTAGGATCTTTTTTTGAATTTAGAGATCAGAGTTCAGAAGATGCTGGGTCCTTATTAATTTACCTACCTGTGTTGAGTCAAGTCAAGTGTCTGCCAAGTGAATGTAATAATTTCAGAACCTCAGGGTCATAAATATCCCAAATTAAGCCTAATTATCTAAATATATAAAAAAAAAAAAAAAATTAAGTTAATTTTAGTGTTGAATGCTCAAGAACAATATTTTGTTTCGGGCTTGACCAACCAGCTGACAACTTAAACTTTCAGGGAAGTTCACATTAATTGTAAATTAATTAATTAGGTTTTGTGTATTTGCTGAAACACTCAGAGTCAGACTCAGAGACACACTTTGAAAAAAAAAAGTTAAATGTGTGGGGTCGGATCATTCATTTGACATTTCCCATAATGCATCTAACTAAATGCTTTCATTTCATGGTTTCTCAGGAAAATCTACAAACATCACAGCTAACATTAATTTTCCATTAAGAAATATTCTCCTCCTAATATAAAAACAGCATTGAAGATAGTCCACTTTCATTTATTCATTCATTCATTAATCACTGGAGATATCTGGTTTTAATTTTCCATTCATCTCTGACACGCGTTGGTAAAAGGTTCATCTTTGCCAGAGTGTAGCGTGCATGTTGTGCGTTAAAACCCACTTGCGTGCACACACAAGTCTGAAACAGATGAGTGTCACATGATCGGTCACCTTATTTCATATACATAGGCTGCGATGATAGCGCTGTTTGCCCATTTTTTTCAAACGCCGTCCTCTTCCTGCAATGCCTCAGTGTCTTTCTGCTTCCTTTTTGCAGTGTGTGTGTGTGTGTGTGTTATGATCTCTTACCATTTCAGAAATGTGTGTGTGTGTGTGTGTGTGTGTGTGTGTGTGTGTGTATTGAGAGTGAGTGATGTGACTCTGGGCCAGCAGCTGAGCTCTGCCATGCTATCTGTCTCTCTATCTGTTTGCCGGTCTGTCTGTTGTCTCTTCTGTGTTGTCTCTACACTCTGTTTGACTGCTATCAGACAAGTGTGTTGTTTGAGTGAGTGAGTGTGTTTTGAGTGTGTGTGCATGTCATCTGTCAGTGTCTTTCTCCAGAATCAGACATCTAACAGAGGATCTCACAATGGCACTCAGACATACTGTATAAAGATGCATACACACACACAGAACTTCATCTCCAATCTCATAGTTTTTTGCCCCAAGGACTAAGTGTGTATGTTTGCAAGACTGAGGGATTTCATGTGTACACGTACACACACACACTCTTGCATGTCTTTCTATTTGTGGGTGTAAGAAAATAGATCTTGGTTCTGTCACGGCCGGGCCCGCAGGCACAAGAGGCCTTAACGGATGTCTCTCTCAGTGAAACACACAAAAACATACACACACAGTTTTACATGCACACGAACAGGTCTTAGACCCCTCTCCCTCCTGGACTCGCAGTGAGGAATACAGATTCAGGCTCCTCTCTAGATAGTGATCAGCCTTGCCGTGGCTTCAGAAATGCTATCTTCACCGGGCGGCTGAATTGATAATACTCCCCCCTACGCATTTTTTTTTACAAAGGCCCAGTTTGTAAAAAGGTAATCATTTACTGTTGCTACTATCTCCCCTGAGCCATACATCTTCTGTCTTCACAGGACAAAGTTCTCCCGCTGTTACCAACGCTGTTTTTTCATATTTTTTATTTTATTTTATTTTTTTTTTACTTTGCCGGTGGGTTTGCAGACGGCTACTTTTAGGTTTATCAGCTCCTGCTGCTGCTAAGTTTTACACATACAACAACCCACCTGGTAGAATTAGATCTTATTGTTAAATGCATGTGTTTTTTATTTTGCGTGCATGCGTGGGCGCTCAATGTTTATATGTATGTATATGTGTGTATGTAAGTGGAAAAGAAAAGGCTAAAATGACAGTGAATGAAGGACTAATCCCTTTGGGGCACATAGCGAAATCCAATACCAAATACTAAAATCTCATCATTTCAATTATCATATTTATCATATTTATTCATTTTCTCTCAGCCCAGCTTAATGCTGTCTCTCTCCTTTCCTCCCTCTCTCTCCCACTGCTCCTTCTTCTGTACATTAATCTGTTTTTTCCCTCCATTGCTCTCTCCACTGGCGACATGTGAGCCTGCCAGTCATATTGATTGACAGCACTCAAGTGGCCTACGGAAAAGCAGCTCATTTTTCCTTTTTCTTTTTTGGTCAGACGCACTGCTGATACTGGGGCCTTATCAGGAAACCCAATTTATTGCCGTTTCTCTGGGCGAGAGGGGTTGCCACTCATGCTGACTGACAGCTCTCAGATTTTCAGGCTGCAGTGTGGGGATTTCCTTTATGTTGTTATGTTTTTTTTTTTTTCTTTTGGTACTATTGGAGATTACTCTACCGCACATGGACAGAGTATGTACATGTCCACATAGACACGTACACAAAAGTGTAGCAGCAGCTGCGCTCCCTTGTCTCTGAACTGTTTTGCTTTTTGTCTGATTTCGACAGTGATTTTGAGTGACAGACATCCCAGCTCGACACTCAGTGGGTCAAGTTCAGCCTTGTGAACATCTTTGTTTGGGTAATTGTTCCATTCTTGAGGGAGAAACTCAGGGTAAAGAAAATAAACTATTAAAGGAAAAACTCACTTGATTCATGCAGGGATTGGTATTTCTCTTGTTTTGTATTTTTTTTTTTTTTTATGTGCAAGTGCAAAAACATGTTTGTTATCATTGCTAAGAGCATTTCATGTGGGATTACAGGCACATGTGCTGGATGAATTGATGTTCTCATCTCAGCTGTATGTTTTTGCATTTTCTCTCTGCCTCTGTGTGTGTATGTGTGTGTGTACAAGCAAGTCTTTCGTTTGAAAAGCATTTGAAAACACATCTATGTATGTCATCATGTGTGAGGTTTTTTTGTGTTTGTGTGTGTGTGTGTGTGTGTGTCCCTGTCTATGTATGCATGTGATGCCTGAGTGCGTGTGCATCCGTTTCCATGCGTGTGCGTTTGTGTGTGTCGAGTATGACCTCCGAATCCTGAGGCTTATCGTGGCGGTGTTCCACATTATTGATAGCGAGCGGAGATATCGACAGGCCAAGCGCCGGCAGCTTCCAGCAGCGCAGGCAAGCGGGATGGGACTTTGATATGACATATTGTGCGTCTCAGCACAAGCCATAAATAATTCTGACACGTTTTTGTATGCATGGGAAAGTCCTTGATTCAGCCTCCCATAAAAATAAACTTCTATTATGGAAGGTATTTGTCAAGTGGGTGCGTGATGGATGGCCCGGCGTTTACCCCGTGGCAGGACGATGGGTTATGGATGCCCGCCGCCCCTTGCCGGGGGAGGAGTCGCACCCAGCAACGCTGACACCAGAGTAATTACTGCCCTCCTCACCACAGCAATGGAGGGAGGGAAGTGGAGAAGGGATGAGAGGTGGGGGGTGGGAGTGCTTTATATACACACACCTGCACCTCCCTGCTACCCTCCCACCACACGGTCTTGTAACGGCACCAGCTTAAAGTGACGAGGGTTATAAAGGTTTTAAAGGCTGTGATGATTGGACATGGATGGATGGATGGATGGATGTAGGGATAGACAAATACAGTAAATAGATTTGTATATTGACTGATTGATTGATTGATTTAAAGAGGAGACAGTCACTTTCATGCCTCATGAGGATGTTCTAGGCCATATTTTGAAACATCAGCATATTAGAGCCTAATTAGTTCTGACATATTTGCTTGATTTCAGTAAATAAAAGCACTTGGTGGTGGTCTTCACTGCTTGTCCATATGTTGCTGTTGATGTGAGTTGCCTTTGCATATAAAACCACATTTTTCATAAAGAACATCGGTCACACTTTGATCAAAGATTTGTCTTCATTCGCACAGCTGAAACAATTATTATTAGATGATTGCTTAGTCATTAGCAAACAGATTGACAACAGTTTTAATGAGATAAACTTTATTGATCCCACTCAGGGAAATTCACAAAGCAGAAAAAGCAGGCAAAAGCACTGATGTGTAGTATAAGTAAGTAACCTCTCGATTCAAATTGTAAAAACAAATAAAGACTGCGTATATATATCACTAAAAATTTGACCAAATAAGTAAATACTCTGTACTACTAATACTCTGTTTAATTTTTTTTTTTTTTTGATCTGTTAAACAAACAAGACAAGACATTTCAAGATCATTTCACACCTTGAACTTATGATTGACATGTTTGTTGCTGTTGCTGACACAAATAAATAAAATCACTTGTTGACCATTGTGTCCTAAGGATAACACAGAATCAAATTGTCTGTGACTCCTTCATCCGTCATTATTGACAGTCTGATATTGCCAACAACCTTCAAACCACCAAAAATCAGTATGTCTCAAAAATTACTTAAAATTCAAATTTTAAATGGAGCCAAAAACAATTATTTAATTTAGTTGTGTCCTTGTTCCAAAAAGGGCACCGTTTAAGAACAATATTACTTCAGCAGAGCATAGGTGTTTGAGTATGTTGGTTTTTACATGGTCACCTATACACACGCATACTCATGTTGTCACACTTATGAATATGTACAGTCGTTTGTGTGTGGTAATGAGCGAACATGCACGTGTGTGTATGTCAATCTGTGGTCCCGGCAGCCAGATTGAGCTGAGGCCTGGGTGCCATCTGAGGAAGAGGAGGAAGGTGGGCGTGGGGTGAGGGATGGGTGAGAGATGGATGATGGTCCCTTAACCACCACTGCCCCGAAAACTCAGCGTGGGTGTGCAGGTGGGGCGGTTTGGTCAGGGTGGGACGGGGCACAGAGGCAGCCCGTCAGTGGGAGTGACACCTGTTCACCGCTGCCCACCCCTTCATCCTTACAGCTGCTCCGCTTCCTCTGCCTCAACCTTTCTCCTCTTTCACGTCTCCATTACCTTGCTTCTCCTCCTCCTTAGCCCATCACAGCAGGCCAGAGAGCAGTGAATAGGACTGGTCCAGATGTTGTTACATACAAGGAAGGAGGAGGGTTTTGTCAGGACACAAACACAAACTCAGACAATTACTCTAACATCAGCAGATTGCTTTGTGCCACTGAGGGTGCTTAAGTAAGATGATTGGTACAAGATGGTGTGTGTAAGTGTCAAGTGCGCGTGCACACATACACACACACACACAAACAAATCAGCTTCAGAAACACAGATAAGCATAGACTTAAAATGTTGAAATGACCCAAAATATGGGCTTTTTGTCTTTTTTTTTATACTGCATTCTATAATAATGCCAAAAGTTTCTGTTTTTAAACAGATTAATTATATTATAATTAGATTATATTATTGTCCCAAACCATAAACCTACTGTACTGAGAATCATACAGGACAATCCTATTGAGACTGTGGAGTGTCAAACACACCATTACACTCAGTTTTCTAACCGCCAGGCTTGTGAGACCTTTAACCAGAAGGAAACCCATTTTGTATGAGCATTTGATTATAAGTACTGTGTAAACTGTCATTAATGAAGGGAAATTAAGACAAATTTGATAGACTCAAAAAATTTGCCCCGTGTTTTTTTTTTTCACTTTTGTTTTTTATGATGTTTACCCTTTTATTATTCCTTTATATTGCTGTGAGTGAGAAGCATTATTATCTTGAGCAAATCTCTTTCTATTTGATACATTCACTCGGACTAATTACATTTTGATGGTTAAAGGTCATATATCCAGAATTCATGTGGTAATTATGACCAAATTTTACACACATGTATATCAGGATCAAATGATGAAGCGATGATGTTTTATATCCAAAAGGTCAAAGGTCAAACATGACACTTTTCTTTAAGTATCTACCTTAAAACTGTGGTGAATGTGTAGATCTGGGCTGCCAGGATGAAAATTGTAGCTTATTTGCAGTAACATCCATTTTTGAAGCTTTGTCTATTGTAATGGCTGCAGTTCTGTCAGTCAACTTTATTGGACAAACACATAAACACATACAAAGAGCTTTAGAAACACACTTACACATACAATAGATAGACAGCACCAAGGATAAAAAAGAGAAGTCAGTAGATTTAATTTATATATCCCTTCATACCAAATCAAAAAATACATTACTACATTTAATTGAATTCCTCCAAAGTCTTCACTACATGTATTACATGAGTCTGGACAAGACATGGATGTAAACTGCAACTTGACTTCTTGGTGGAGACATACAATGGCGAGGCAGTAATTCTAGTGTCAAGCTAAATAACTGATAACCTGTTACAGAGGTTAACCCTCCACTGCACCCACTGCATACAAATGCAGACTGAGGCAGACAGTATTAATAAATGCTTGTTTGCATGGATCGGGCCTTGTTTAACCTGGTAACCCTCTCCCAAGGTCCAGATAGGTGGATTGAAGCCGCTGTCGGACGCTACAGATGGGGGGTCAGGGAGAGGAACGGGCTTCGGTCAATAGGCTTAGAAGACCATCAGGGACTATTGATTGTGGCGGACAGTGAGGCCAGCTCTGCACTAATTGTTTCTTTACTAGCCTGTGGCAAAGACAACAGTCACAGGCAGGGACTCATGAATCTTACATCTGTTTTGTTGCGAAAGCACCAGGAGTTAATAGCCTTTGATTACCGAGGGGTTTGGAGTGTGTGTGTGTATGTGTGTGTTTTTGTAGGTGTGTGTCTGTCCATGCTGTAGTGAGACAGAATGTGTACATTTGTTTATGTAAAACAGAATATATGGTGTTTAATAGAATTTCACGTATGTAATGTTACGTGTCAGGACTACGTTTCCCATAAACCCTGTTATTTCTTAATTTCTTGAATGAACTAAACATGTATTGTCACATAGCAGTACAGCCTGATGAATATAAAGAGACTGTGGCCTTGTTATATTGTAGGTTTGAAGTTTGTTATATTTTGTATCATCTATAATGACTTAGGCTCTAGCTGTAATGCTAAATATTTTCCCTGAAATCCCATTTCCACACATGAGTCTGAGTCAGTCACATTAAATATATTTCGCTATTCAGTTGCCAATTCAAATTATTTCAGCATTCGTTACCTTGGCTCAACATTTACACCATGATTCAAACTGTTTTTTTCTGCTCAGTTGTAAAACCCTCCCTCATCGTGCTCCGTCCCGCCAGTATCAGTTTTACTGGTGTTGTGCATCTTGTCGGGGTTTCAGAGGGCAGCGTCCTGTACAGGAGTCATATCTGCTATTCTAACCCCGCCGCAGTAGCCAGACTGAATTCAGCTGCGTGCGGTTTGTTTATTGCGTACAGCAGCAGAGTTTGTTTGTGGCCGGCTGTCAGAGCGGCCGGCACGTTGTGATGAAAGACACTTGGACCTTCCCATCCATTTCACATTTGCTCCAATCAATTATTCAACAGGACAGCCAATTAAAAATGAGGGAGAGCGGTCAGGGCCTCGCCCCCCGAAGGCCGCCACTAGACAACTCTCTCCGTGAATAATTGGTGCAATTAATTTAGCATTGAGCAATAAAGGAGTTCTCACTCTCCTCTATCTCTCTCTCTTTCTCTCTCTCTCTCACACGCTCTCTTTCTTTCTTTCTCCCTATATACCGCAGAACCTCTGAAAACACCAGTCATTACAGACACACATCACAGCAACACACACACTGCAGCAGTAATAACAGCAGAACATTCAGGAAGTATTGTATAACATGCAGGTGAGGCCACAGCTTCCACTTGTAATTTGCCCTTCATTTTATTTACAGCAACACTTCATCTACCGCTAGACTGTTATGTGGCTTCACAAGATAATTTTCAGTCAGTAATTGTGTGGAATGAGGAGTACACTAACAAAAATTAAAAGGCATAAAACTGAAATATAAAATAACACATTTTAGGCGTATTGGTGGATATCTTCTTTATAATGATCACCAGCTGGAAGTAATGCTTTATTTAGCTTGTTATTTCCCCAGCTATATCACTAAAAATGTAGTTACACACACTAACAAAAACACAGCTGTGCCCCCTGGGACACACACATACACACATGTGTTCTTAGGACACAGCGGGAGAGAATGTAAGCTACGTTTCAGGAACTATGCTCAGACCGTAAATTATTGCTATACAGAGGAATTATTCCATTTACTTGATTCTATACATTTCTCCTTCGTTCTGTCCCTTATCTGCAATTATGGTTAATTTGCTGCTGTCCGTGCAAGATGGTGCCTGTATCAGTAATGACACTGACAGTAAGCACACACACACACTCACTCTCACACACAGTAATAAGAACACTCAGGAGGAGGGTAATAGTGACAGCTAAATTCCACAATAGTTTTGATTTATTCAATCACAGCATACGTATTATGATGACCTAAACGCTCCTCTTCTCCCAATGCCTCTTCTTTTTTCCCTTCTCTCTTCTATCTTCCTGTCTTTATTGATCATTCTCCAATTCCTGATACAAGCCTAAAACCCCACCCGCCTCCTGCACCCTCCCTCCCTCCCTTCCTTCCACTCAACTACCCACCCCCGTGAACAACCCCCACCCACCTCTTTTGATAGCCAGATTGACAGTTGAGTAATTTCACTGTCAGTGCTGACTGACGCATGGTAATGGGAAGACGTTTCAGAGCGGCATTACAACACAAAATAATTTCCAATTTACCGCTCATCAAAAGCACCCTCACAAAAAAAAAGAAGAAAAAAAAAAGAGAAGAGCAAGGCAGAGATGGCACGAGAGCGAGAGAGGAAAGGAGGGAGGGGGAGGCGGAGGTGAGGGGAAACACAACAGTGGATTTATGGCTTCAATTACTGATATTTCACATTTAGTTTAAAGCGACATGTTTTTGTAATGTGACAGGCTTCACTGGATTTGAAAACCTCTTCAGACCTCTCCACTCTCCTCTTCTGTTTTTTTTTTTTCCCACCCATTTCTCTCCTTTCTTGCGGTGGAGATAATGAAAGGCCGAAACGAGACAAGGGGGTAGGGAGGGGGGAGGTTGAGGAAGTGAGTGATAGCTGTGACTCCCGAGCCTCTTTAGAAAGCCAAGGAGGGAGGAAGACAAGGCATGGAGCTTTGAAGTAGATGGATTTGACTGCAATACACCCCATCATTCACTGGGTGGGCTTGAATCTTTACCCCACCTGCCAGTGGTGGGATTTACAACTGTACCTCACTCATCACTGATGGGCTTAAACTACACCATGATGGTCATTGGTGGGTGTCAGTTTTTTTTTCCTCCCTCACTACTGTGGTGGGTTGGTAGAATATTTGTGTCCTGTGAGAATAAGGGCTCTATTTTTGTGCAGACGTGTGGCACAAAGCAGTATTTTGCTGAGGTGCTGTGTTCTTTTGATTGGTGACTTGCCATGCTCTGTGTTTGGAGGAGAGGTTCAGCGAGGGAGTGTCATCGGCAAATCAAGCAGGAAGCCACGATTTTGGTCTGAGGTCTGAGGACTGATTTCGTTTTCTCTTTCTCTGAGCTGTTGACCTGGTCTGAGGCAGTGGGTGGCAACTGTGGTCTCTGCTATTTTTGTCACCAATCTGTGTTGAGCCAATTTACACAGACCTCCCTATAATCTGAGAAACCTCCATTAACTAATGTTTTCTTTTGCCTATTTCAATTTTATTACACTTTCTTTTACCACAAGGCACGTCTAAATTTTGTCATCATTACATCCGTGATGCCGCAAAGACAAAATAAAGCTCATTTTTGCCAACGTCTCTCCTCAACAGTGCCTACAGGTCTGTAAATGACATATGTTACCATTGTGAAATTTGGGACAAGAGAATTAGTGGTAATGTTGTGTAGAATGATGCAACCAGCATGGAGCTGTCTGGCAAACACAGAGTAATATACTCTTGTTCACATCACACTTGTTGATTATATCACTGTAATACATAGCTGCTGATTTATCTATGTTTGGACTGTAACACAATTTGAGTTTTTTTTTTCTACTCATTTGATGTAGAACCAGCAGAAAATGAACAGCTTCCGATATAAATATTGAACTTGATTATTACAGGAATTTTTATTTTCTAACATGACACATTAAAGCAGTAATTTGAAGTTTAATAGTATCAAAATGTTTGAAGCAAATCAAACACCAAAACAAATACTTGACAGCTGTGAAATCTAAGAGTGGTTTTCATAATTTAAAATCACAGCAAAACTGAAAACTGATATTTTTGTTTTCAGATGTTACCGTCTACAATTAAATGTTCCTCAGGTGCTTTTCAAAGGGATTTAGTTTTATCACCAATGGGTTTTAAGCACTGCTTGTTTTATTAGAGGCAAGTGGACTAGATCATAGTGATAATAGACATGAGTCCAAAAGCTTTTTTTTTCAACTTGTTGTACTATTTAGTTCAGGTGTCAGTTACTGAGATGTAAACGAAATTTAATTTCACATCTAGTATCTAAGCCGTAGGGGATTCATTCACCCCATCCGTCTGTCACCAAATACATTAAAATAAACGATAAAAGCTTTCATACCTGCCATCTGACCCAGGTTCTTACCGTCTTCATTGACCTAAGTTTTTCACTCAGATTGAATTACTCTAGCCTCTGAGAAAATTCTCTTCATTCTTTGTCACTGAGACGTCGTCTTCTTTCCAAAACTCTCCTTACACCATCAGCCTTTCCCCAAAGCTTCTTAAAAAAGCCACACAGTACAGAATGAATATACATGTAACAGCCAGAACTTATTTTTTGTTACGTGTGAATAACAACCCACGTTTTTTCATTCATCCTTAGCAACTCTACCAGGTTTCATTATGTCAAAAAGTTCTAGAAAACAAAGGACATCAGTGTCATGGTGGGAATTGCTCTATAAATGCTGCACTCCTCCCTCATTGTCTATTCGCGTCTCCACTTCTTCGATCTACCTCATCAATGTTTGTTCCCCCAACGGAGCTGCTCTGCCTCTTCTATCACCTGCATCTTCTTATGCCCAACTCATTCATATAAACAGGTACATGAGTCGCCTCCCACAGTGCTCTCCAGGCAACACTTGCACTGTGTTAATATGTATGTGTATATGTGTGTGTTTACTGTAACCCACCCGTCCCGTTGCCGCCTCCCACCCCCTTCCCTCCTCTTCAACCTGCCCTCTACCCAGCTGTTAGTGGTGTCGCAGCAGCAGAGATTGATAAGTTGACGCTAAAAGCTCTTTGTTTGAGGAGCCTCCTGGAGCGAGAGAAAAACACCACCTGCTTACCACAGCGATACGAGAACACACACGCACACGTACTGTACACACACGTCACTCAGTGCAGAGGCTCAGCCAACGTTCGACAGTGCAAGAGGGGTTCAAGTCAAACTTAACAGCAGCCCTCAATTTTCATCATATACCATGTTTAACTCAGCCGCACTTGTAACAGTAGATTTGAACTGATATTCATCAGTGAAATTGACATCAAATATGGTCACATATACTTCAAACATGACAAGTGATTGCTCATTAGTCATTTTGTTCAGAACATTATCACTATTAATTTCCAATAAATACTGTGAAATGAGGAATATGTAAACTACACTAATTGGCAGTAATCCAGAAGTGAACTAATGAGCTAAAGTAAAGCTTTTACTCCTTATTTGCAAAGCTTTGATGTTAGATTATACATATAGATGATGACAATGATGATGATGATGATGGTGGTGGTGCAGCAACCAGCATCTGAATAAGTAAATAAGGTTGAGTAAACATGCAAAAGACCATCAAATGATGTGTGCATGTGCGTGTGTGTGTGTGTGCTTGTGTGACTGTATTTCACTGTGTTTCTAGTAGTGCAGGTGGATATGCAGGTGCGGAGCCACCACCTACAATGCAAAACTACTACTACTACTACATGTAAATAAACGTACACATTGACAACGTACAACTTCGACGCTGGACACATATTTAAAAATTGCCTTTGTCAGCATGTGTTAAAGAGGTGTGGCAAAACTTCACACAATACAAACATAAATCAAAAGTCAAAAAAGAGGGAAAGACAAACAGTATCTGTCCAGAGCACTGTGTGGTTTGTTGTTATGCTAATTTTACAAAGCCTCAGGCTCTTCTGTCAGTAAGTCCTATTTTGTTTCCTTTCCTCCAAGTCCTTACTTTTGTTAACGTACATTGTAGTTTTTACGCTAGCCTAAGAAGAGTTTCCTACCTACCCCAGGGGAAGTCCAAATTCCACTGTGAGAATAAGGTCAGTTGATATAAATTCAGAAAAGTAGGTGGTTAAGCTCAAACAAGGCTTTTTTTTTTTTTACATTGTTAGCAGTGATATGCAGCGTGTGGTCCAATGAGGTAGCATTTGTTATTCCTTGTGGAGTTGCCTTTTTGTTCTGCAGTGCTTCTAGCCTTTGGAGAGCATTTCTACTTCAACCCTGCACTGCCAACGCCACACCGCAACAGCCCACACACACACACACACACACACACACACATAAAGGCATGGCCGCACATCACTTCAGTCTTCACATGTGACGTTGCCAACAGCTGTTACTGTACATGTGTGTTCAGCGCACTTTGTTAATGTGCATATGAGTGTGTGAGTGCATGTGTATATGTATGTGTATGTCGGCGCCATATGTCTCTTTCCCCAGATACAGCTTCATATCAGCTCCAGAAAGCAAAGGAATATAGCCAAAAGACTAACAGTCACCCACTGTACGCTGCAGACAGCATACATGCCATTTACACAAGCACTGAGTATCTGAGAAAAACAAGATACCTACCAAAGAGGAATATGGTTCAAAAAAAAAAAAAGACAAGGGGAAAAAAAAGTAGAAAGGTTTTTATGCATGCATGTGTGATCCCGTGTGGTTTTTCTAGTTCTGGACCGTGACACTTTATCCGTCCTCTATTAGAATCTCTGAATCCAAACTTGTGGTATTCAATCATTTTGATTAAAAGCCGCGGTCTCTAACAGAAGTGTTGGGAGTGGAGCTGCACGGCGGCCCGCCACGTTTGAGAATTCATATATTTTCATAAACTTTTAACAATGTCAATGAGACACGTCTTCAATCTTTGGCCGCACGACGGCAGGGCATTCAATCTTTCTTTAGCTTTTCGACAGAAAATTTGAATACGAGTGCAGTGTTATTAATGTGACAGTTCATATGGAGGGCTTCATGGGGGGATTTGTGAGGGGGTTTTTTATTAGTTTTGGAGACAGTTGAAGCAGAGAGAGAAGGAAGGGGAAGAAACATGCTCTATTAGGTCAAATACAGCTGCAGGGCCTTCTCCGCATTCGCAGCTAGCAGTGACGTTAACATTTTAATTTTGCACGCCCAATTAACAGCACTAACTAACCGGGGACATTAATTTCTGCTGCAGCTTCAATATTAGAAAACCAAATACAATTCGTCCTGTTGTGAATCTCTTATTTATTTATCATTTTGTTTTGCACCCCCAACCTACTCAGTTTTTTTTTTTTTTTTATTGAATTGCAGTCAAATCAATATTGCTCTAATGCTGATTTATTCAGGGGCATACCTATCTCTGCTCTGATTCAGTTTTAACTGGTTTGTTCAGGCATATATCAGTATATCGTGCAATGAACAAAACTGACTCTGCCACTTGAATGGGTGAATTTTACCTGAAGTACCTTTAACCCTGTTATTGATTAATGAAAAGCAGGAAGATTTTCTTTTTTGCATTAAATTCAGAAGTTTATTTGAAAGTGACCCTCCGCTGAGTGATTGAAGCAGGGCGACTTTGAGTGTATCACGTTTGGATTGATAGGAAGTTAAATTTAGCCCGATGCAGTACAGTGCATCTGATTGCCCTTGGTGCCGTAAAGAGCAAACCCTGGCTAATATGAAATGGTTTGTCAATGCCAGATCAATGTGTACATCTTAAATGAACGTACACTGGCTACATAATCCATAACAGTAGGTAGAGTAGAGCAGAACAGCACTGTATTGAGTGTCTGTTGTCTTTGACACATCTTTGGTGTCATGGGTGGTGCCATAGAGGCGCCTGAGAAACAGGCCAGTCCCCATTCATATAGCTTTTATTACCATTCTCTGGTTACACGCCATAACAACGCAGGCCATTTTGTCAGCATTAACTTCACTGGTGGAGATATCCATCTGTCAATATGCAAACTCTGACTATTGACTCTGCTCATATTTATGGGATGCAAGTGTTTGTGTTGTTCTGTTGTGTGTGTGTGTGTGTGTGTGTGTGTGTGTGTGTGTATGCAGCTGCCTGTGTGTTTGTACGTCTCTTTATTAAGATTTCAAAAACCTGTCAGCAGACAACTCTATCTGTTGAAACACTGGAGAGTTAGTCTTACCCGAATGTTATTGATCAAAATGCATTACAGTCACTTCAGGTTAAAGGGTTGGTTCACCCAAATCACAAGAAATCATATCATCGGGCTTACTGTTAATGGGATGTAGCTACACAAATGCTTTATGTTTATCCCTATTTTGAAATATCCTGAGATTTTACTTGCATCTTGCACTTGTGAACTGAATTTTATTTGTAGTCCTAACAGCATAGAGAAAGTAATTTAAAAGATCTGGCTAAGTATTAACCGCTTCACAAAAGAAGAGTGGTTTGCAGTCAGGGTTTGGCTCTACAAATACACCTTTTGAATAAACCATGTAAACTTATTATCCTGTTAGCAACCAGGCTCATGAATTTGCTAACTGACAGTTAAACAGCTTTTGTCCCTTTTTCAATAAAACTTTATTGAATGAAATGATGTAGAGCCCTAAGAATAAAACGCCATGGGGGAGTGATTAGCAGTAGCATGTTTGCGGCAGGAAAGTGTGTTATCGGTTAGCTTGTCTGCTATATTAGTTCACGTCACAAAACTCCTAGAACCATATTTTTGCAAAGATGTGCTAATGAAAACAGGTAGTTTCTGTTTTTAATTTTTTTTTTTAATCATTTTTTTTAAATATAATTTTTAACACAGTGATCAGCACAAACAACAGTACATATTTTGAAACCTATATTAATGCAGTCAAAAATACTAAAATATACACCCCTTTAGCGTTTTCCATGTTTACATATGTTACATGAATGCCCCGGAATTCAACCGCGTGTATTCTTCTACCCCCTGTGTTTATTTTCACCTGAACCTGAGCATTGCATGTTTTTTTTTCTTTGCTACTGTGTTTTGTGCATGTTCCAGTTAGTTGCACACAGTCTTGCACACAGCCCGTGTAATGTTTTTATTTATTTATTTTTTTTTTGGTTGACTTGCGGACCCTCCCCTGCTCTGAGCGGAGTTTCTCCCAGCCTCTGCTGCGTATCGCTGGCCTGTTGTCAGGAGAATGGATGGAGTCCGTCCCCCCCAGTGAAAACCTGGCCAGACACCGAACACTAACCCACTGGATAACAGATAGACACAGACACCCCACATCCCTTTTGGGGATTTGAGAGGGGGGTTCGGAGTCTGTCTGTGTGTGTTGTGTCTGTGTGTATGTGTGTGTGTGTGTGTTCCAAGAGCGATCCTGTGGTCGTTTGTAACCCTGGCACTCTCATAGCACCTGCTGCCCAACCCAGGCAGCCTAGTAATGATGCAGACTGATGATGTTAATAAGAAGAGGTGCCCCCCTCGGCTACAGAGCTGATGCAGGCAGGACACACGTGCCCACTTATTCGTGCACAAACGTACATGGACATACATGCGCAAATATGCATACATGAGCAGACTCGCACAAAAACAAACAAATTTAGATTTAAGTTCGTCGCCATATTCTGCAGTCACACGTTGTCTTGGTGCGCTCATGCACCACAGTACATCCACGGTTGTTCAAGAAGCCTCGGTTTCTTTTCTTCGAGGTAGGAGGCAGCTGAGCTGAGAAACACTACCTCCCTATCTGTAAAGAGATACAGAAATAATAATGAAAATAAAAATGTGTCTGTGCGTTTGGTGAAAATCTTTCTGCTGGAAGGAAGAAAAGGGAATTATCACACATAGTGATGTCTTCATGCATGTAGCAATACTCTGTCTCTTTTTATTTAAGAGATAAACATCAGTAATTGGTGGTTGATATACGGTTTCCAGGCTGCATTTGCTACAGGTACATACTGTATATACAACCGCTCTCTTTTAATCTGTGTGTGCACTGTGGTTTCACAGGGTTCGACTGTTTGTTTGTTGGCTCGAGAACTTAATCTCTTCTCTCAGTCATGATACTACTGTGTAATAAAAGCTGGCCAGAGCGCGGCTAGTACAGGTTGGTAGTTACTTTATGTCTGCCTCTGCAGTGTCTTCTTTTTTATTTTGTCTCACAATCCGAAAGAATTGATGGAGTCGCTGTGTTTATTCCGGCAATGTCAGCACAGCACACACACACTTTCACTCTCTCTGTTTCTCACTCTCTCTCTCTCACGAGGTAAACATATTTTGCAGAAAAGCTGACGGAGAGCTTGTTTTAACAACCTCAAGGTCAGCAAGTCAAAGCCTGCAGTTGTCACGCCAGCTTCACTGTGTGTCGGTGGCCTCTGTGTTCATGTGCGATTGTCCGTGTGTGTGTGTGTGTGTGTGTGTTACAAGAGTATGACATCTCCATGGCAGATTTATACCTCAACATGCACCTTCAATAATTCAATAACAGTGCTTGCGTCTCCTTCCCAGCTCTCAGAGTCATTATAGAACAGGGCTAAATGCCACCGGGCCGAGTCCATCTCTCCGTCTGCGTCTCTCTAATATAGAGCCACAATGCACACACAATCCAAAAACACACCGTGCTGCACTCCTGCGCTGCCCCACTTTCAGTCGAGCTCCCACAGCTTAGCAGCCTGTCTCCTGTTGCAAACCTTGCTAAAAACCTGCTATATTTGTCATATTAGTAAAACTATTTATTTCCAGCCACGACCAGATCATTTTGATCAAATTCAACCCATGTATGTTTCTCTCCTACACCGACCAAACTATGCAATGACCTCAATTGTGTTCAGCTCATGATGAGCATCAAAATCAGTAGGTTCTGCTGTTCCTTCACCTCTTTTATGGGCTGTCAATGCCTCCTCCCTGACGTGTGAGGCTGTTTTAACCCTCCTGACCTGTCTCCTAGCCCTGCTTAGCTGTATCCTGGACATCCGTGACTCCTCTGGTATTACGGAGCTCCTTCAATCTCTCCCATCGATCCAGCTCCCCCTCTGTTGCTATGTGCTTCAACCTCTCTCTGACCCATCCTCTACTGCCTCATAGTCCTGTCTAGTAATGTGCCCCATGCAATGCCCTCCCCATCCATGCGTGTATGTGTATGTGTGTGTGTGTGTGCGCGCATTTGTGTGTTCACCACTGACCTGAGTGATGAGTGGTGACCCTCTGGCTGGCGCCTGGCGTCCTCCTCACTCCTATTGATTAGATCTGAGGTTTCATACAGTAGCCGCCTCACGTGACTCTGTCATTTACTGTCTCTCCACTGTCTCCGACCTGTCTTGCAAACACACACACACACACACACATTCATTCAGTCACTTATGAAGTACACGTGTAAGTGAAGAGCTTGTTCTCATTTGCGCTAATGAATGTGAAAGGGGTTAAAGTGCCATATTCTATATTGCATGTATGAGCACACACAGGCATCTCGGAAAATGAGTTTAATTAAGAGACAACAGATGCAGCATGCTAAATGCTTGTATCATTTAGCTTATAGCCACAGAATGAGTCAGCAGCAGAGCAAAGTGTGAGCGAGGGATCAGAGAGAAAACAGGGATACAGCTGTCGATGTTAATACACATCGTAGGGTTTGATTTGATTTGATGGAGTGCGATTTGTGAGTCTTTCATTTTGCAACATGCCAGGTCATTTCCTGCCCTCGCAGCCTTTGGTAAACAGTGTCCTCAGAAAAACTAGACCTTTATGTGTGTGTATGTGTGTGCGTGTGCCTCTTCCACTCAGTCTTTGCCACAGTAATGCTCAGGTTAAGTGTAGTTGCAGGCTATTATACATCATTAGGGTAAGTAAGGCTCAGGCAGCGCAGCAAGAGAAATGGACTCTTTCAGATGTTTCATTCCTCACCGGCCATGGCTGAAATAGGACCTGACGTCACGCACACACACATATATATACACACATGCTTGTATACAGGCACAAACTGCTACACCGAGAAAGCAGCTAGCCACTTATCCAGTCAGTCAGTCACAAATCACCCTGTCCATCAGCTGGTTTATAGAGGCTAAAGCCTCCTGATCGCAGCTAGTCAGTCAGTCCTGGCTGCCACTCGCCTGCCACAGCGGAAATTAAAGCGTCCTTAATGGATGGATGTGAGTGTTTTACTGTGTTTTCACATTTTATGATACATGTTAACACCATCTGCACTGGATTAAGAGTGTGGTAATTTCTTCTAACCATATCAATTAGAGTCAGGCTGGTAGATGGGCTAGAGATAGAGATTAGTCACCCAGTGTGATAGATGGGAGGAAGTTCATTTATGCATTATAGTGGAAAGTATTAATAATTGATTTATTCTAATAAGATATTTAAACAACATCAATTCCTAATAATTCTGGTATGTACATATTCATATTTTAAGAACACTGTTTGTTTGTTTTTTTCCCCTTTAAACTACATATCAGCATCATCCATGTCAATCAGACGCCAGCACAAAGAGACATTGTTTTCCAGAGACTAGGCCTTAGTTTGGTGGAAACAGTGAAATGTCCTCTATAATCCGTCTTTGAGCTTTGCTGCGTTTCTTATTCAGTGGGGTACAGTGATGTCCTCTGCCCAGTGAACAGACCTCCAGCTGGGTTTAAAGACAGAGGCTGGCTGGGTGGCAGAGCCACGGGAACATGGAGGTGATAGATGAAGGAGGGCAGGAAAAAGACTAATTGTTCTCATTACAGAACAAATAAAAATCAATACCTCTCAAAGCAAGGGGGAGGTGGTAGTGGTCTTGAAGGGCACTGTAGTTATTGCATAGGAGTGGATTTTGCTGGAATTACAGGCTGTGGCGAAGGCGCAGTGGAACCGATCACATTTGAATGCTAATTCCGATAAAGGACAGTTAGATTAATAGATGTGGCGGTCCAGCACTGGTCCTTCCCCCCATAAAAGTGGTGGGGGTGTGTGAGATTGAAGTCTTAAATGCAATTAAATGAGAAAACACATGGCAAAAAAGGGGAGATATTTCCCCAATTTTTTCAAATTAAAGCAGGAAATTTCATTACCAGGGGAGCATATTTTACACAGGCAATTACAAGGTTAATACATCTTCAACATCCCCCCTTAAAGTCCTCATATATTTGTTCAGGGATTTTGTTCTTGTATTTTAGTTTAATTGGCTATGCAGAGGCTATGCAGAGGGTCTGCATTGTACACACACAAATTCAATAGATTCTATTCATTAATTCTCTTGAGATTTAGTCTTACCTTAACAAAAAAAAAACTGCATGTATAACCCCTAATCAATGTCGTAACCTTAATTTAACCATGATTCTAATCCCAGCTTTGATTTTAACCGTTAACACTAAAGTTACTATGACAATCAGCCAGGACATCCACAAACATTGAAATGTCCTTAACTAAAGTAGGTGAAAGCTGTTGCAAGTAAAGTCATCACAAGAAGAGCTGAACCAAACTGCTTGTGCTCTCACACACACACACACACACACACACACACTTTTTCCTCTTAGAGAACTCTAGCAGCATTTTGGCAGCTGTGTGTGTGTGTGTGTGTGTGTGTTGCTCAGACTGAGAGCAACTGGTCTGGTTTGTTTCTCACACAGATGTGACAGTATTGTGTGCATGTATTTCTCATTGTGATTGTATGATTATATACTGTGTGTGTGCATTTACATTCACTTGCGTGTTGACTTTAACTTTGGAACACTGTCCATAAAAATCCACAACATGGGAACAGTTATGAAGTTTACTTTATACAACTTGGTAAAGATGTTACAAAAGAAAAAAAAAAAAACAATCAAACATAAATTAAAACAAGGCAAAGTAAAAACAAAAAAGTGGATGAAATAAGAAAAGATGATCTAAGATATGTTACAAAATGTAGTTTCACCCAAAAAATAAAAATGTTTCAATAAGAGCTACAAACCATTAAAGTGATTTGTACTGTAACATGTCGATGCCAATCTCATCAGATTTTCTTCCCTGTCAGGTTGTTTTCCTCTGATTTAGCCTGTCTAACAGCCATAGAGACACCACACTGTACGATAGAAATTCAACAGTGAAGCAAATTGGCAGAGCCACAGAGGGCGGATCGACAGTGAGAAGACAAGCTGGGAAGGAGGCGGAGAGCAGAGGAGGCAATGTGAAAGATAGAGAGAGAGCGAGATGGAGATGATGATGGAAGGAGAGAGAGGCTGTGGTGGTTTATATAACATCTCCAGGATGGTCTTTGGCATGCGTCAGGGGGCTGAGCCATCAATCACTCCATCTGTGTAAAATCACGAGCTGACTCCAATATTGCTAAATATTTATACTGTCACATACACACAGGCGTGCAGATGAAAAGAGCCATTCATTAGGGCCTTCTCAGGCCTGTCAGCCTGGAGATGGAGATTAGAGAAGCAACCTCCCACCGCGCCTGGCTCTCCTCTCACTGAGCTTCTCAGCCCTATATATAGAGCCATCAGGACGATAAATATCTCCAGCATGCCTGTGTTAGGTAAATACCCAGTAAATATGGCAGGGAGGATCGGAGACTAAGCTAAACAGACCTGTGTGTCTGTGAGTGTGTGTTGTGTACGAATGTGAGTCACTCAACAGGGAACAATGGGGACTTGTCATACAACATTGTTATGGATCTTCTGTATGGATGGTCCAGCTTTGATTTCATTGGCATCAGTGATATTGTGATGAATAAAAAGTTTGTTAAACTGTTATTTCAGCTGAGGATCACAAGCCAAACAAACAGAAACAGAAATCAGCTCTATTCTCAGCAAAACTCAACTGTACTGTAAGTACTTTTATACATAACTTAAACGTGTGTCTGAGGTCTGTTGCATCCACTGAATTACACAACCCTGAACTGCTGCCAATATCAATATGTAGTTGTTGCACAGAGCAACAGAGATGATAGAGAAACAAATCTGATCTAAATACCTTGAGGAGTTACACAGACATTTTGCTATTGCTACATCACTAACATTAACATCAACAGCTGTTCATCAACCAGTTTAGCAGAAAAGTTGTGAGTTCAGAATTAAAATTCTTTTACTTGTCAAGTGTCACCTCCAACACCATCATTAACGCTTCTTTTGCTTATTTTGGCGTCACTTCTTTATTTCCTCTGAAGTTAGCATGCTAACCAGCTAGCTCCATTCCAGCTGGTTGGTCTTTCTAAAAAGGGGATCACTGTAGTGTCTATACTTAGCTCTGAAGATGTAGCACTAAACACAATAATGGCAGAAGTTCTTGGGATGAAAAAAAAAAAAATCATCACCACCTGCAAGAAATCATATTCTGCTGCCAGAGAAAAACTCATATATAGCACCTTTAATGTGTAGAATAGTTGTGCTCATTCTCACTGTTAAATAATTGCAAATCCTGTACATTTAATACAATTTTGTTTATTTTTAGCCAAACAAAGACAAACAAGAATGGAGACACTTAATTTGAACGAAAGGATTTTTATGGTTTCTTCAGTCCCAGCAGTTCTGATGAATAAATTTGTAGAGAGATGTTCTGTCATTCTTCACAGACGATTCTTTTCATCTGCCTTTTGCTGCGGGGGTTTGGTTGTTCTACGTTCTGCTTTAAAATACTCCAGAGGTGTTCTGTTGAATTCAACTCGGGGGACATATTTTACCACTTCTTCTTCTTGTGTGATTTTTTTTTTTTTTTTTTTTTTTCGTTTTGTTTATTGCAGTGTGTTTGGGATCATTGTTAAAGTTGCATTTACTGTCATGTCTATAAATGTCATCAACCCTACACTTTTTACATTGCCCCGACATATCAGCACGCTCCCACCTCCATGTTTATCTGATGGAGTTATGCAGTCACTGCGGTAGTCCTGGCCAGGTCCACACCAAACATGCTGGACCCCATCTGTCCAAACAAATTTATTTTGGTTTTATCTGACCAAAGAAAGTGCTGCCAATGTTCATCAGACTTCTTTTCATGTTCTTTGGCAAAGTTTAATCTTGCAGTTTTGTGAAGTTTTGTGAGTAATGGTTTTATTCTTGGATGCCGTCTGTAGAGTTTGACTTCATGCAGTGTCCTTCTCACTGTCTGATCACTCACCGAAACATCAACTTCCACAGATGAACCTTGTGCCAAGTCAGAAGCACTTAGAGGGTCTTTTCAGAGTTTTTCAAAGCAAGATTGCAGTGAATTGTGAGTGATATAATTTTTCAAGGACAGTCACTACTTCACCTGTGTTGCAGCTTACGTCCTGTCTTCTCTATGCATGAGCATCTATGAGGGCACGATACGAAACCAACAAATCTGTGGAATTCATGCCTTATTTTATAAGCCTGTTTGTGCTTTTAGCTTTAGAATTCACAAGTGAGTTTACTTGTGAACTCACTTTTGTCGCACTGTCTCCCTGTACTCCCTCTGTGGTAGTACTTTTCTTTCTGCTACTTTTTTCCCACTTTTTTTTAATCAGACTTTTAATTACACTGTACTGGAGAACAAATATTCCAAACTTCAACTTAGAAACAATGCAGTTATAATAAGATGACACAATTATTATTTAGTTATTTTTTAAGATTTTAGTGATATTGTACAGGGATTGTATTCAGTCTTGCTCATTCATTAGGGCCACAACTATTATTTTCCATATCATTTAATCTGCATAACACTATGAAAACAATGAAAAAAACAATTTTGACAGAGCACTAAGGTAAATCTTGGTGTGCGTACTTGTGCTATGTTGTGCAACACCACTGAAGGAAAAAGTTTCACTTAACTCACCATTTGTAGCAAGTACCCAGCAGATAAATCAGTGAAGAATATAATTAAAATAATAATAATGACTTCAAAATCTTAATAGTTTTTTTTTAAAGCTCAAACACTATCTTTGGATAAAGACACCATTCCCTCCATGATGACTGTAGTGGAGTTTGACGTTTTAGGCCTCCCTTTGTTTCCCTTCTCAGGCCTCTGAACTGACATCTTTCGTTGTATTCTGCTTCTGTCTCTTTGTCTGTAGTCTTTGTTTATTCTCTTTTTCTCTCCCTCCCTCCCCCAAAACCCAATCTAGTCCGCACTCTCTTCATCTCTCCACCCAGTTTTTAGAAATTCTGAAGCGAGCTATTATGTTGCGAGTATTCATTTCATCCGCCTTGACATACCTCAGATCAGTGCGCGGGCCAGGCCTTGGCAACAAAAAGACATCAGCAACATCATCTTCACACTGTAATTACGAGAATGGGGGGAAATTTCATTTTGATTAGCGAAAAAGCTTTTATTCTCAAACTCACATCCATAATTAATCATTAAATCATGGGAGAGTGAGTGAGAGGGATAGATGGGGGGGCACAGGATGGAGGGATGGATGGAGGGAGGGAGGGATATAGCAATAGAGAGAAAGGGAAAAGACATGTAATTATCTGCAGAAGTTCGACATCCCTTGTAAATCCATGGAGCCGTCTGACGTGGCTAATTAAAGAAGCAATCAAAGGTCCACCTCCAGAGATTTTGAGCGAAAGAGGAGAGAGGAGGAAGAAGAAAACAGGCCAGAGAGATAGAGAGACAGCCTCATGGGGAGAATGAGAGACGGGAGAGGAAGGAGGGGGATTTGGCAAAGAAGGGAGGATGAGTGTTATGATCTTTGTTATTGTTTCATATTGTATGTCAACCTCCTCTCTTGGATTCCTGGATGAGACTCGTGTGTGCCACTTCTCTTAATTCTGCCTCTTTTTTTTTCATTTTTGTATCTGGCCATCACACTGTGATCATTTCTGACCTTCAGCTTTAGATTCCAAATAAGTGCTGTGATTTACAGCATCGCAGACAGAAGCAGCATTCCAACAGAAAAGTAATACACTAGTATATCCGGTTAGTCATTTTTTAAAGTTGAAATGATGGATCTTCTGGTGCTTTTTCTAGGCCACATAAGCAGTGATGTAAACTGCAGTCATCAGGTGTTTCAGGCCTTTCAGCATCAGACGCCCTCTCACTGGCAGCGCTGTTGAGGTTGATCAGGCCTCACTTTGTGCAGCTGTAGCAACCTCCCACACGTTTGCTCTTTTTATCCACAGCCAACCAGATAAATTCCCAGCAACCTGTGTGTTGTGGTAGATGGCACTTTGATCTTGCAGAGGGACTTCCTCACAAAAGCCCCTACATCTTGTACGAACTGTAACAGCTAACCAGACCTTCTTCTTTGGCCTTCTTAATCCTTGAGTCTCCTCCATCTGGTCTTCCCAAGAAGCAGTTTGCTCCAGAATGGCGATAGACTTTGTCAACTCTGGCACAAGCCTAAGGTCTAATTATAGTTGTGACTATTTGCTAAAACATACTGAGTCGCCTGCTCACGTCTGCCAGTGACTGACTACAGTGTTGCCTTAATACAGCCTTGTGATATTACTTTTTTATTAAAAATGAAAATACATACACTCACTTTAATCTGTTTCTCATCATGTGATAATCATATGATTTTGCTGTTTGTTAATTTTGTTTGGTGCAGTTACCTTTTACTATTCTGTAGCTACACTAATGGTTAAAGTAGTGAATGTGACGCAAGGCATCAAAAATTGAAACACAAAGGTCCAGTCAAGATGGTTTCCCCAATAATATTGTTTTTTCCCTCTTTACCCCCACCCCCTTTCACCCTGTCTGTGTCCCACTCTCTAGAGGCACAGTGGTAGATAGAGTTAGTGTGGACCAGATTATACTCACAATGGGTCATCCTCTGTCAGCAGAAAAAGAGCTGAGAGCAAGACGCTGACCTGTGTTCCCTCTGACCACACTGTGTTTATGTGTGTGTGTGTGTCTGTCTGTGTGTCTGTGTGTGTGTGTGTGTGTGTGTGTGTGTGTGTGAGCACGCATGTCTCACCTTTTGAGCCCTTTGCACTTCAATCTGTGGAGGACTATATTTCATTGTCCAGGGCTTTGGTTGTTGTAATATTTGCTCTGGTGACCATCAGTTTCTCATATGATATATAGTTCATATAGATCAACACACTCTCCTTTTATTATGTAAGGCTAGACTGATATATATTACTGTATTCTGAAAACAACTGAAATATGTGATATTTGTTTATATTTAATGGTGTTTTTTCCCCTTTAAACCCTTGTTAAACTTGCGTTTTCATGGCAGACTGATTCGATAAAACATGTCCCAAAATCTACATTTTCACATTCTGCCTCCTGCTCAAATGTTAGCAATTTGTGTTCATAAATGATGCTGCAATCTAGATGCTGCAAACAGCGATCATTCATCCTTTTAGCTTCCACCACACACAGCACACAAAGAAAGAACATGTAGGAAAACACATTATGGGCCATTTCAGAGACTTACTGCTGTTCTGGCAGACCTCGAACTCTCCTCTCAGTCGTGGGAGATGCTAAATAAAGAAAGAGACTATAGACTATAGAATGAAAGCTTCTCTTCATAGGAACATTACAGAAAACACTTCACTGCCAAAAAACATAAAATGCATAACTTCCTGCATGTCAGAGGATTTATGCAAATGTACCTTTTAAGAGGCTTTATGGATGTCTTATAGACTAATACTGTGTTACATAAATTGACAATAGAGATTAACAACACAGACATTCATTTATCTGATAGTGCCATTATGTTAAAGATATTCGCTGTATTCTTGCACCTCTAGTAAAAGTCACTGATGGATTAATATTGGCCTTCAGAGCCACCGTATCGGTGTAACAGCCCAGAAGGCCCTCTGTCAGTCTGTGCCCTCATTCTCTTCTGTTTATTCGTCCTTGGGGTGTGTTCAGTGTGTCTCCATCTCTCTCTCTGCCCTGTCCACCCGGTGTCAATCTGGCTGCTGTATAATTGGTTGTTTTTTGGTCGGCCGGCCTGTCCTCCCTGGCGTTGATTCATGGCGTTTGTAAAGGTGACAGTAGCGGCTGTCCCTACCAGACAAAGTAGAGCCATCACCAGCAGGACCTCAGCTGACCTGCTAGTTTGTGCGCACACACTCGCACGGAGGCAGACACACACATACACGCATAGGAAACACATGCGGCTTTGCCTGAGGCCTCACGGGGGAGGAGACGGAGGCAGGTAAGGTCATCATGTACACAGCTCGGCCAGAGAAGATCCTCAAACACACACACATGAAAATGAATAAACACAGGACATATGGCTGATTGTCTTTATGTACTGATATTATCAATTGAAATTCAAGATTCATCACATGTAAATATAAAACTCTGAATACAGTCTACAGCCATATTTGCATATATGAACTTCACATACAATGTCATGGCATATATAATAAAATTGTGCACTTTGTTAAAATAACTAAGTAAAATATGCATAATGTATAAATGAATGAAGAAAATATATAAATTCCTATGTATTAAAATATAAACACATATATACATATACACAGATATAGCAACATCTAAAAGCATACACACACACACACACACACACACACACACACTTATATACACTCAGGCCTTCCCCAGTGACCTGGATACACCCAGAACTGACACTTTATCTACTTAGCAGTGTCACCTTCAAAAGCCTGCACCACTCTCTCTCTCTCACACACACATATACACATTCACATCACCTTGTCTGTAAAAAAAAAATCCCCCCACAAATAACAGCCATATGTGTGTCAGGTTTAGGGGTCTCCATCATGCTATTTTTAAGGCACTGTCTTCATATCTATAATTGAAGGTAATCGGCTGGTAAAAGGATTGTAAAGGGTTTTGTGCTGCAGTGAAGAATTGATCACAGGCTTTGGCTTCTTCATGGTCCTGCCATTGACCTTGTAATTGATTTGGAGAGCATGTTTTTTTCTCCTTCTTTGTGTTATGGTTTGATACAGCATAATTGACTTTGTTGCCGTAGCATCCATTCAAGTTGTTTTTTTGTCTTTCAGAAAAAAAGTGTGTAGTTTAAAGGACTTTTATCCTCATGAGAACCAGCTGGCCTGTATTATGTTATTATTATTATTATTATTATTATTATTATAACATAAGGGTTGAAGTCAAGTACACTGATTTAAGTGTGAATAAAACCACACAAAGTCCTCAGAAGTATAACAGAACTTTCATCAAGGTGTGTGTGCTGGCCTGATTACATGTACATGTGCAAGTGAGCTTACATTCATAGTGAGCTGACCTGTGTTACAGCCAGCGTAATTGATTGTGTGTGTGCTGGTGTCTCGGTGTTAAGGTTAATTTCTCTAACTGCTGGTAAGTGCTGTCTGACCGCTCCCCTGGCGGCCTCTCCAAGCTGAAGTAATGCCACTTAGAGGCCCCGGGGCCCCCGCCACCGGCCAGTCCATTGATCCACTGATCAATAATTGCATCTGTACCGTAGACTGAACATGGAGGCTCCCATGCTGACCTGACACTAACACACACACACACACACACACACACACACACTGTGTAAGGCACCAAGTCACACCACACAAATGGTTATCAAACTAGGGCCCAGGGATCACCTCAGGGTTCTTAAAGCAGTTTCAGTCCCTGGCAAAATTAGGTTTAGTTTAATTTCAGCAGCATTTTGTTCATCAGCGGTTATCCCATTTGGAGGAACAGATTCGCTCTCATCGCTGTACAGTACAGACAGGTGTGTTTGTTACAAATGATTTTCTGGTCAAGATCCAACACTTTAAACAAGACTGAGAGCACAAAGCAGAGTTAAAAAAGAAGACAAGCACACACGGGGATTATAACAATTTCAGCACCAGTGTTGCTTCTTTGCACTGAACATCAATAATAACTGCACATCAATCATTTGTGCAACTGGCACGATTCTCAGAACCCGTCTGATCTTAAAAATCGGTTATGGTAGCAAACTAGTGATGAGGAATTTCTCGCTTGTCCTGCTAATAAACACATCTCACTCTGCTTTATTTTTCACTCTCTGACTTTTTGTCTCCTGCATCTTCCATATTGCTGTTTTCCCTGCTACTTCATACATAAACCAGTGAGTCATCTGGACCGAGAAATGAAATGACATAGACTTTACCCTGCAGGATGTTCAAAATCTGTTGTGCCGGAAATTAGAATTCATTAAGTTCATTTCAAAAGTAAAATTCTCACACATAGTCTGAACTCTGTGCAAGTTTGTATTAGTCACTGATTCAATTTTACAGTGAGACACTTCCTCAAGATGTTTCTGTCATCTGGAGATCAAAGTGACATCACTGCCCATCTCTGCATCCTGTTGTATTCCTCTCAGGGAGCCTCCATCTTGTCTCAGATCACAGCCAATAAAGCAGCCTGTCCCTCTCTTTTTCTTTCTCTCCCTCTCTCCCTCTCTCTGTCCCTATCTTCTACTTCCTGTTAAAAGAATCAGTCAGTCAGAACACTCAAAACACATATTAAACAGGCATCAGCCTCTCGTCGGGGCCAAATCACGCTGTTCAAATGTTGTTCTTCCACCGGGAGCGCAGGACAACTGAAGAGATGGGATCTGCAACATTAACTTGATTCACGGCTGCGGCGACTGAGTGACACTCCATAAACCTCAGCGGGCCGCCGCTGGGCCCCGCCGACAGCACCCCATGGCTAATGTGACACACACTAGCAACGCGTAGCCTTACCACCCCCTCAGCACGACACACACACAAATAAGCAAGCATAAGCACGAACCTGCATATACATACAAATGCATATAGTAACATATAGGCACATAATATAGTAGCAAATCCTGACCTTAACATTCCACCCACATATTCATTCACAAGATGCACACAACATGTGAATTCAGAGACGCACATAAATACAAACAACTATAAACATATATTTGGTACAAACTTGCAAAAGTGAGCTTCACCAAGCTGAAAATACACACGATACGGTCAGGAGTTCACACACTAATATTCCCCTTTTTCTCTCATAAAATTGCACACACATATACACATATAAACAGGTTTTATGGAAATGCAGCAGAAACCACACAGCCATTGAGTTATGGTCCTCTTCGGGGGACCTCTTAGCTCGCAGCATTTTGGCGTGGGCAGTTAGCACGGGCCCCGTAGCTCTGTGTAAATAGGTAACCTCTGCTGCTCAAAATGCCAACCTCCCCTGGCTGTCTCCGGCTGTGCCGACTCCCTCCACACACTAACTACTCTGCTTGTCACTTGAGGTACAGATAGAGGAGTCTGAACTGATACCGCCGTTACCACACCAACTTGTTGCCTGTGTGCTGCTGCATCACAGCGATTGTTTTTTTTTTTTCTGTTTTGTTTTGTTTTGTTTTTTTATTAGTTTGTTTAAACAAATGCACATTGTTATCTTTTATCGTAAATATATACAGAGCGAGAGATATGCAGTAGTGGAAATATGGAGATAAATAGAGATTCATATCATGAGGGAAGAGACAGGCGGAAAGACAAATAAAGCAGGCAGCCCTAACGTCTTTCTCGCTTGGTCAGAATCGGTGAGTTGTGCATTTCATATGCAAAACTGTTCTTGGTGCATTTAAGCCTTAATGCAAAGTGGTGTCTTTCCAAATTTAGACTCCCCCCTCTGTGAAAGTAGCTTTATCCCTAAGAAAAAAAAATCAGCCAGTCCATCTACACCTGTCATTTATAAAGTCCATTAGGAGCGAGCAGCACAAAACACTGCCCAACTTTTCACTCTTTCTCTTTGTGTCTGTGTTTCATTGTGAAAACAGATCTTGAAATGCTTGTCTTTTTGTCCGGCGTTCTTTCTTCCTTTCTCTCTTTCTGTCTTTGTCAGTTACTCTCTAAAATAATGCTGGCAGGTGTAGACATGTGTGGGTGTATTTGTGTGTACATGTCATTAAAATAATAAACTGGAAACTTCAACAAGTTCTCTCTTTTCACTTTTCTCAGGCAAATGTCAGTTTTTGATAATAAATCATACTGTACATACCACAGGACACATACACTTATCTCATTAGATGACCAATTAAATACAAATCAGAGATTTTTTTTTACATGTCAAACAGACAAGAAGTGTCAGTGGATGCATGCAGTACCATCAAAATAATGTAATTTGGTGGTTTATTATTATCTTTTATTAAATCTCTGAAATTGAGTTGAACTGTCTGACACACTGCTTTTAACTTTGCTTCTGAAATGTTCTGTCTGCCAAGGTGGACTCACTCTTAACACATAAAGTGTTCAAGGTTTTTTTTTCTAACACTTCATGGACAAAACTCAATTTTGAGAGCTTGTTTGTACAGGATTAACAGACTCGCTGTCAGCAGAGGACTAGTGGTCACTGCCTACTTATCTAGTGAGAGTGAGAATTAAAGCTAACACATCTCAGTGCCGGTTTGAGGACAGGGCACAGCTGGGTCAGAGACTGTTTGCAGCACAACTCTGACTTTCTGATCACACTGTCAACCTTGTGAATGCGGGACATTAAATGTCAGGGGAAGATAGGAATATCAATGATTGATGAGTTTGTTCCTGTATGTACTATGAGATCTCTGTGATCTTGTCACTACCCTTGGGGGTAAACCTTGTACTTCCAAAATGTCAACTTTTCAGAAACCAAGTGTAAGAAAAAAAAAAGTTGTTTTATTTCCTGAGAAGTTGATGGAGTTGGTTGGAATGTGTAGTGGGAATTTTAAGGAGTTTCATGAGCCAAAAGTGTTGCAGAAACTGACAACTCAAGTGTCAACCTTTGGGTGAAACTGAAACATTGTAAATTAAGGTCAATACTCACTTCATGTAACAGTATTACATGTGTGTTTGCAGTTTATTTTACAAGAAGTTAATCTTTGCCAAGCAGCCCAGGCGTGAACTGAGTCCCCTCTTCACTGTCTCAAATTCCTATTTTTCTGCATAGATTAGCCCACAAGTGTCTGAGCCAGGCGCTGTTTAAACAATGGCATTTCTAACACTGTTCCTATCACCTTGGAAACGCCATGGCAACCTGTGATCTGAGAGGGCACAGTGTGGCTCAATTAGCACCAGCCGTATCTCACCACACTCTTCCGCCAGCCTAATATCTCCATATTCTGTCTCCTTTCATGCATTAAGTGACACAAATATGTGCAGTGTTACATCACCTTTTATATCAACTTAGCTTTTAACTATAGTTTTTTCTTCTTGTCGCAGTGATTGATGTATAAACATAACAAGTTCAACAGTTGTGGTTATTGAGAACATTAAGAGAGATGAATGGCCATGTGTGCAACTGTATGTTCAGTAATTGCTATGCCTATTTTTGTGCTTTGGATGCGATCCCAATCATCTTGCTGCTGAATTATTTTCCCTTTATATTCTGTGTTTGGACTCATTTCTATCTCTCATATCCTGCTGTCTTAAGTCTGTGTTTAACATGTTGTGACCATAGAAAGATTTCAGTTGTGGTGTAATTTTATGTTTTGTCAGATTAAGAATTAAATGAAAAATGATGAAATCTAATGTGAAATGTATTCCTCTGTTTCCCAGGTATCGTGTCCAAGTCTTTTGAATGTCGTCTCAAGGGCCAGGGTGCTACGTTCGTGGAGGCAGAGGCCATGGGCTCCCCTGTGCACAGAAAAGTCTCACCAGACGCATCTGGGCACGATGAACAGGTCCAGCAGGTCATCATCATCCAAGGCTACGGTGGCGAGGAGGTGACCATTGATCAGGCCCTAGAGGAGTCCGCCGCTGCCACCCTGCAGACGCTGGCCATGGCTGGGCAGGTGGCTGAGGTGCTGCACATCACGGAAGATGGACAAGTCATAGCCTCAGGCAGAGAAGTGGCATCTGCCGGGGCCCACCTGGCTGGAGGCAGCACCCAATACGTGGTGCTGGAGTCTGGGGAGGCCAGGGAGGGGCTGCGGGCCATGACCAGAGGAGGCGTAGCGGTGGCCGCCACAGGAAAAAGTCGCATTGTTTCTGAGTCGTCCACAGCCCTGGACGCTCTGCTCAGTGCCGTTAGCGAAATGGGCCATCAGGAGGAGATGCAGGCAGAGGCGGCCGTCATTCACGAGGTCCTGAACCCTGAGATGACCGAGGTCGTGCAGAGCGAAGAAGAGCAGAGGCAGGTGAAACAGGAGCAGGAGGAGGTGCGGGTCATCCAGGAGACGGGCCAGGAGGAGATGCAGGAGGTGCTGCAGCTCGCAGCGTCACAGATGATGAAGGAAGGTCTGACCCAGGTCATCGTCAACGACGAGGGCACTCACTACATCGTGACAGAGCTGGACAACTGCACCTTGCAGGTGGAGGGAAGTGTGTATGGAGAAGCTGCAGCAGGTGAAGAGCAGGTGCAGCAAGAAGAACAACAACCTGGAGAAGAGATGGTTGTTTATTTGGATGGATCCCCTCATGATATTGTCCTGGAGGGATAGAAAAGATGAAGTATAGAGGTTTGTTGTTTCATTTCAGTTTTTCCCGTTAAATTCAGTTGAAGCCTGCGTTTGGCCACGTTCCATTTAATTTCATCATGTTTGATTCTTTTTTTAATATGTTTTCAATTTTTTACTGCTTTCTCTCGGGCTATGCTAAACTCAGGTGAAACTTCATTTCTTTCAAGAGACGGTGAATGAGAAAGGTTTTGGTGCTACAGTAAGTGAGCTAACTTTGCGATCATCACAACCACCAAGACTTTATCAATTAACAACTCCTTTAATGCCATGCATGGAAATGAATATAATTCTTCCAGAACATTTAAAAAAAAAAAAAGATGCACCTGAGAATCAAATGGTTCACTATAAATGAAAATGCGTGTTTTTCTTTGTAGAGTTAACAACAATTAGTTTTGTTCATTTTGTTTTCTTCTTCTTGTGATATGTTCGTCTATCACCATCATGTTTTTCACTGTTTTTTTTTTGTGTGATATGAGGGTTTGGTTTATTAATTTGGTTTATTTCTGATTAGTGGTTAGAATATTGTCAGTTACAAACTGATAATTTGTTGGATTTTCAAAACAGATCAAATAGATGTTTTATGTCTAATAATAATTTTAAAAAATTGCAACCAATATTATAATACATTTTAGTTTTTTGTCAGCCTCATACCTTTTGAAAAAATCATCTAAAAAGATTAATGCAATTTCATTGGTGACAATAAAGACTGAGCGTAATTCAAAAAAAAAAATGCGTCTATGTTTTTTTCACAAAACTATTTCCTGTTACTTGCCGCATCGACTTGTTTCTGCGTCAATACTGCGATTACATGTACAGAAGCAACATGCACATACATGTATCACATGATGACTCCCATCATGCTTTCTGATCACTAACACAGTCATTACCATCGCCATTATCATTATTGTCATCATGATCACCATCATCCTAATCGTCATCCTCTTCTCTCTCCCCTCATCAGGCCCATTCTGTTCATTGTGTACAACACACTCATCCTTTTTTTTTTCTTCAGCAGTATTCAGCACTGGAGGGAGAATCAATATTCATTTAGGCCCCTACACAGGCCTGGTTTCTGATGGAGTGAGTGGGAGAGCAGTATGACGGCTGCAAACACAATGGCCAACCGCTGAAAGTAGAGAGAGAAAGCACTCATACACATCGAGGGCATCAAAAGATCATCCCTTTAACACACATACACACACACACACACACATGCGCAGTGTACGCAGAACGAGAAGGTGGGCTGAGAGAGACGGCGAAAGAGAAAGTAGTGGAGGAGTGGGAAGGGAAAAAAATGAGAGGATTACAGATGGATGTTGAGAGAGGTGAGGCCAGAGAGAAGTGAAAGAGCAGTGAAATCCACAACCACACAGAGAGAAGGGAGCCTGTAATTTCACATAACACCTGTCTGCCTTTCAGCCTGTCTTTGTCTCCTGCTCCCTGCCTCATGTTGCATTTATAAACTCACACACTCTTTTCATATGCTACTTTTTTTCCCATTCAGCAGAGATAGGCACATTTAAAAGAGGTCATGTTCTCTGTGTGAGTATCCATACGTGCCTTTGAGCAGGAACCAAAGTTTGTCAACACCCACTGAGGGTCTCAGATTTATAGAATTACCAACCATTGCATGTTGTCAAATAGCAGAATAAAAATATGTGTGGGATGCGTGTGTGTTTGTGTGTGATACTATTTAAATTTAAACATGACATACATTTACACACAGTCCTGTGCTTTAAATACATGTGAGACCCCTGATTTATTTAACCTGACCAAAATTACATGAACTTCACTCACTGGACATTTTATTAGGAACACCTTGCTGGGTAAGATCTCTTTTTTTCCCCATAAACAGCCTCAAATTTTATGCAAAACACTGCTGCCACATGACTGGCTGTGTAACTGCACAAACAAGCAGGTCCACAGGTGTCCCTAATAATGTGCTTGGTGAGTGTATATTAGTGTGTGAGGCCCAAAATGCAAATAAGAAAGGTGAGCGACCTGAGAAAGTGGGTTCGTGCCGTTGACTTAGTTTCCCCAGTTCACTGTTGGTGTTTGTTGTTGTGAATGGGAATGTCCATCTGCGCCACTGCTTGTACATTATTCTACATGTCTGACTGAGTGATTGTGTACTGTATTGTGTGCATCCCCACCCCCCCATGTATCTCCCTAATCAGGACTGGATGGCTCATTATTAACTGCAGCAGACCACTCGTGTGACATGGAAGAGGGAGAAATTAGCAGCTGTCACCCAGTGATGAGTTCATTTCCTGACAGGCCTCTGCTCCGAGGAGTCCTGCTGCAGACGACCAGACGGCTGATGGAAACCTGCCGCTGAAGCTTAATTGGAGAGCCGGAAAAGGGCAGGGGGAGAGGGAGAGGGGAGGAGTAGGCGTGGATGGAGAGATGAGGGTGAAGAAGTGGGAGCAAGGGTGGAAGCAATGTGCAAAATGGCTAAGAATTGTTTAAAATGTAACCGTTGAAAGAAATATTTATATTGAACATGAATTTTTGTAGTCATACTGGTACTTTAATGTACCACTGTGGTACAAGTTTTTGTAATAAAAGCTATTATTATCCTATAAAATGTTAAACTGTGTAATATATTAATTTTATTTCGGAAACTACTGGAAACAATTGGAATTAATTGAAATTAGCTTCACTTTGTACTTAACATTTGCACAATCCAAATGTATTGACTTTTGGTTTTTTGTAGAAGTTACAATAATCTGTATGGCAACAGCATTTTACATGATATGTGCTGTAACTATTTGTGAAAAGGCATGTTGACAAAAGAAAATAATCAGGTTCCCTCAGCTCTACCAATGTTTTTAGTGTCTTTTAGCTCTTTGTTTTGTTTTTTCAGCTTATAACTTTTACTTCTCTGGATTGTTCTCTTCATTTGTTTTCCTTTAATTGCTGCTATTTTTCAGCAGGAAGCCCTAAAAAAAACTACCTGTCCAGAGCACAAAACAGCAGACAAGTAAATTAACGACAAATTAGCAGTTAGCCACCAAGTCATTTATTTCCTTCTAGAGATGGTGGTGACCAAAATCAGAGCTTTCATATCACATCTACATTCAACAGGTGAATGAAGAGAAAAATAAAAGCTCACAATATCAGCTAAAAATGAGGCAACGTGTTAGTGTTTTGTTGTGTTAGCTTGTTATTTTCAGACCCTAAATGACAGTTATTTCAGGCTTAGGTATGATGGAGGCATTTTATTTTCAGGGCTTCAGTCGAGCCTGGTTAATTTTAAGACAAACTACATATTCATGTTAAGTTCAGCATGGTGTTGAAGTTAACATGTGCAGATGGAAAAGCTGTTGGTAAAAGGTTTATGCCTTTGTACTTTTACTTTATAGGTGCGATATTTACTTTGCAATGTGACATTTTTGCCATTGTACATATCTAAATAATAAACTCCTCACCCTGACCCTCTGTAGACTGCATAGGAGCAAAGCAGAGGGACTCGCTGTGTTCAGTGACACACACAAATAAATGCACACTCACATACACAAACACTAACTTGCACCCTCTCCCGGGGGCAACTCTCATCACTCTCCTGGGGACAACACAGAGGGACAGGAGTGGGGGTCTCTCGCTCACTCTCTCTTTTTCTCTCTCTCTGTTTCCCTGAGTATGATAAATATGGCAATTCTGTTTAGTCGCCATCTATAGAAAACATATCAGCCTGGGGATCATTTTCTTAATGTCTCTGCTATTAGTTTTGGCCTCCCTTTGGCAGTATTAGCATGCCGGCTGATACGCTCTGCTTGTGTGTGTGCGTGTCCTCAGGGCTCCAGGTACAATTCTATTAAACCCGACTTGTTTGTTTATTTCCTGTCTGTCTCCTTCTACACGTGCCCTGCTCTGCTACAACCTCGAATCTGTGCTGTGTACATACATCCATGCTTACATCGATAGGCCACGTACAGTTGTGCGTACAGTCAGATTCCTATGTTTGTTTTTGTCATTTTTGTCGCTGTAAATCGATAGTTGTTTGAGGCAGAGGTGGAGTGTCGGGGAAGTCACGGTTCAGTTACGGTTCATCTCTTCTATGGGAGTTATTATGGGAAAAGGGAGTTATTATGGGAAAAGGGGGAAGCAGGGGGAAGAGGAAGGGAGAGGGGGTATGCAGGGAGCCCTGCGTGGCTCTTCTCCTCTTCTCTTACTTTTCCTATGTGGCTCTGCATTTGTGTCTTTGATCATGTTAATCCCTGCCTAGCGCCCACCCCACCCCCCAGTCTCCCTGCCATAGACTCACTGCCACACACACCTCAGCGTCTGACAGAAATTGACAGCCCACTCTATCCCACACATACACACCCCCCTCCAAAATGGCAAGCATTCTCAATTCCTCCATAGAGCAGCTTACCCACCCCCCTCCCCCCAAAAAAGAATAAAACAAAAACACCAAGCAGCCAGTTGCATTGACATTCTGCAGCACTTCATTAAGGAGAAAACAGTGATTGAAAAGGGATCTGATTAGCTGACTATGAGAAGATAGCAATGTTTCAACCTTGAACCAGAAACAACTGTAAGTGCTTTTTAATTAGGCACACAACACTGAGGAATAGTACTTCAAAACATAAAAAAGAGGGAGTGAAAGACAAAGTATCTCCAGCAGAAGGGAAAGTAAATGATGAGGCAAAGACGGGAACAGTGGGGGGTCTATTCCCCTGCCCTTACAAGAGCTCCATGTTTTTTAACACATTGCACATCATGGAAGAGAAACTTGAAAATGAATTGAGTTGAAATGTCCTCAAAACAGCTCCACTTTAGCTTCTCCTCCATTTAGATTTACAATATTTAAAATTATGTACACCTCTTGAGGGTAGGAAAATGTTAAGCCTTAAAACTACCCTTTTGAATTAAACAATTTGACATCCTCAATTTTATATCAGTGGCCTTCACAGAGACTGATTCACGTGTATAGACTCTGAGAAGTCGACTCGCTACCCTGCGCCAACATAGCACTCTGTTTAAATAGCAGATCTTCACTGTCAGCTTGCGATAACACCTTTCTACATAGCTGCTGCAGCCATCTGCTTCATGTCAGCACTGCCATATAGGGGTTAATTCTGTTGGTATATTCATTTTAGCAAAACAAACAGCATGACAGATGAAGAGAGAGTGAAAAAAATGGTATGGTTTTCTTGATTCAGAAAATATTTCATGATAAGGTGAAACTTTAATGTTCCACTTGGCAAAAAATTGGGTCACTTCATCAGTAAACACCGAACAGATACAACGTGAGAATAACAACCAATGCCAACATGGAAAATACCTGGAAGTAGTGCACCAAAATGAAGCCGAGAGATAACTTAGTAGTTAACTAAAACTGTGAAAACTAAATGTAGGTGTCTCTCTGATATCCTGTCAAATCAATTTCCATGAATATTTATGGTAGCATAATTAAAAGTTTAGCATCATTTGGGTACACTTTAGTTCCCCACTTCATTTTATCTCAAGTCAACTTTTAAGTAAGAATAATGATAATTACATGACAGTTTAAGATAACAGCAGTAAGACACACACTTGTTGCAGCTCCTTGTATTCAGAGAATAAAAGAATAAAGCTATGAGGCTAAGCTGGTGGCTCTGATGAAGTGTACGCACTCGATGTGGCCAAAAGCAGTGGGGGACAGGAAATTTGCAAACAACACTATAGGAGCTAGCACAGTTAGTGGGCTAACAGCAGTATTTCACTAAGTAGCAAATCAACTTTTATTATTGTTTTCACACAACGTCCGATCTTATAAGTTGTAAAACAAGAACATGTAAAAAATAACATTATTTCCTGCAAGAGAATCAAAAACCACCACATTGTTAAGTTCAATTACACTGAACTCTGTATGAAATGAAGGTAGTGGGTCCATTCATGAGCAGAACCAATTTTTTTTTTTTTTTTTGCATCTTTTTACACTTGAATGTAAATTGTTGTGGCATGTTCAGACCAAATGCAAAACAAAATATGCACATACTCACAAAGCCCATGCGACAATGCAAATAAACATGAACTTGTGCCAGGAATGTCACTGTAACATAAAAATCAGCAGTGAGCTCAGCTGATGTCACCAAAAACCAGAAAATAAAGGACAAGCTTTTTCTGTGGATATCCAGACGTGTACAATACAACTACTATACTTTACAGAGGCAGAATGAAAAAGGAGAGGGTTTGGAGAAAAGTCAGAGAAGCAGTAAGGCTACTTAAAATGTTTATCTACAACTTTGTTCTAGCTGGAAGTTGTGGTCATGGTAGCACAGATGGCTTTGTGGAGTATTGAATATGAATATTTGCAAACGGCAAAAAAATAAATTGTTACTTTAGCATCTTAGCATGCTAGCATTGCTAATTAGCAGTGCGGCTAATTACCACACCTGTTAAATATGAGAAACAAAAGTTTAGTTGTTCTTTGGTAGAATTTTTTTTTTTTTTTTTTTTTTCATCACTGTTGTTACAAATCTTTCTGAACGGGTTGAACATTTGACACAAAACCACAGCTGTTAACCTCATGGTGCTTTTGAGGAACTTTTAGGAGGATTCAGTAGGATTCATCATATTACTATATGCATTTGCATCATTTTGTAGTATTCTATTTTATATTGTTCAGGCATTTTAGTGAGAACCAGTGCACTGGACAAATCTATCAACATTGTTGTCTCTAAAACCACACTGCTAGCATGGCTAGGTTCAAAACAATGGACAACAGATAGAAAGAGGATAATGTTTTGTATTTACTTCCTCTCCCAGATTTGTTAAAATTTCTACCACATTGGTCATTACCAAGTGCATTTTGACTACATATTTCAATAGGCCTGACCAGTACAAATCCATTCCTTGAAGTGTACCTTTTTTGACAAGCACAAAGCTGATTGATTGACCACAGCTTAGTCGGTGGAAAACCGATGCAAATCTTGTTAATTCTGAACCATTTTAAAAGTTTGCTGAAAATGCGTTTTGTCAGTTGGATGGAAACAAATCTGTTGGTATCCCTTTTCTAATTTGAAACAGCGAGACCTCATCCTTTAGCTTCAGCTAACTACATATTGACACCACTGTAAAGTTTGAGCTACAGACTTTTTTAGTTTCACAAACTGTCTGATATCATTTTACTGAGAGGAACAGGAAACAACTTATGAACATACTTCGGGCAGATGCGTCAGACTTTCTGATGAAGAAACATCCCGCAGACCTTGCAACACAACTCTGTTTTCATTTATTACAGTTCCAGTTGGACTGTCGTCAGAGTGAGAAACATTTATAAATGGACCCATGTGTGCTTGTATTTTAAATATTAAAATGACATGAGTAAAATGAGGGAGTCAAATATCTTTGTGTATCAACTAAGTTTTATCTTGCCGCAGGCTTTCCTCTTAGTCATCTCCCGTCAAGTCTATTACTTTCCTTTTTCTGTCTCCTACTTTTTCCTCCTAATGTACAACGAGGAAGTGAGGCCTCAGCTCTCGGGGTGATCTCATTTGCTGGATTGAGTTTTAGTGTCACTGATATTGGATTAGATGTGATACTACTCCTGACTGTGCCACTGCAGAAGTGCAGTCACAAATTTATGGCGCTGCCAATGGGTGGTGTCTGTGTCATTCAACAGGACTCATATTATTGGCTAATTCCCTCATCCCCAGTGATCTGGTTGGCATTTTAGCCCTCTAAAAAACCCTACATGGGAGTTAGCCTTTGAGTATAATGTTCGCAGAGATGAGGAATACGTCATTTGCGAGGATTTATACCCAAATTGATCTTAAACATATTTGAGCTTGTTATAATTTCTCTGGTTCTCTCATAGCAGGGTATTTCAAAGCAGGACATAATTGCGGTGTGCTTCCTTCCCAGCCACCCTGACCATCTGCCTTTTAACCATCTTGCATGGTGAACCAAGCCTCCCATTTGTGAAGTGTAGCCCTGGGAGTCCCCTAGTGGCCCCTGCCTTGCTGTAACAAGCATGGGGGGCCCCTGTGGTAAGTGCTCTCTGGGGACCCTGGCTCTGATCTGGCCGTCCCTGGGGCCCTGTTAATTCCTGCTCTGCTCAGAAAGCCTCGCCACTCTCCACTGCTCTCCTCCTCCTTCTCTTCACACTACTCTCCTCTTCCTCTTCATCCACCCATCTTCCCCTCTCTCAGTCTTTTTTTGTTCTTTATGTAGAAGGTGTCCTGTCAACAGGAAACTCGGCCAGTCTCATTAAAAACCTGGTAGAGGTTGTGAAGTTGTGACAGTGACAGAGATGTGTAGATTGGTGGCAGGGTAGTGTCACGGCTCTAGAAACAGTCCATTAACCAAACCTTGCTGATATTCAGTTAATATATGATGGGGATTCAGCTCACTATCCCATATTGGACCACTCTGCACCTCACCATTTATGTCAAATAGAGTGCTCTGGTAACAAAGTGGGGAATAAAAGAGTGGAGGTTGGGGTGGTGGATGAGCAGGTAGTACATCCCACTTTTCTTTCCCTTAATCCAACATTTTAGATGCCTAACCCAAATCATAGTACAGACATATTTCATTTTCCATAACCACAATCTTTCACTGATCTTAAAAAATACTGCAGAAATTAAAAAATGAAAGATTTTTTTTTTAACATTTGTACATCACATAGCTCCATGTGAAACCTCTCTATAAAAAATTGAGCTATTGTTCATAGCTATCCACAGAAAGTTGCAATTATAAGTACATTAGTGGACTGCAGCTCCAGGATGCTACAACAACTTCTCCAAAATGCTTAAATATGACTTTCATAACAGTGCAGTGTAAAATTTTGAGGCTATTACGTTTGACATGGTGCCACAGTGTGAACCTGAACAAAACACTGTAACCCTACTTTTGCTAGATAAGAACATCCGCTAAATGAGGCACAGAAAAGCTCTCACGATCTTTTCACCATCATTTGTGTCTTTCTGTAAGCTTTCCTATCTGCCCTCTGCCCCTTCCTTCCTTCCCCTCCCTATCTCCCTCCAGTCCTTCCACCCTGCCCCATGGCTACGCTGGGAAGAGGCTGAAGCATGGGGGGGGTAGAGGGTGGGAGGGGATGCAGGAGGGGGAGGCGTGTACATGTGGGGAGGAGGAAGGGGGAGGTGCCCGGATCATGCCGGGCGACTCCACAGGAGTGATAAGAGCGAATAAGCTGTCAGCGTGGGCGTCGGATGGGTCTTATTGTTCATATTTAGATGGAGGAACAATGGCGGGGTGTCAGGCGCCTATAGTTCATAATCTGCTGATGCTGACCAAGTGTCAGTGTGATCCATGAGCACTGAGGCTCCTGAATCCTTAAGCAATCCCCCGTAGGAATGTCATGGGGGAGAGTACAAATGGGACAGCATCTGCCGGACTATAGATAGATAGGTATAGCAGAACAGGAGGGAAGAGAGGGAATGGAAGGAGGGCGCAGAAAAAAAAGGGTAGAAAAAAAGAAGGAGTAAAGAGAAGGAAGATGAGTCAAATCCAAAGAGGACAAAGGATAAGGTATGAAAAAGAATTTGCCAAAAGATGATACAACAGAACAAATTTTACCCCCTAAAGAATGAAAGCTGCTAATTGTGAACAAGTGTGGTTGAAAAGGAGGAAAGCACCTGCGAGAAGAGAGCGATAGATGGATGGATGGGGGGATTAGAACGAAGAGGAGAGGCGGGAGTGAGGGGGGAGAGAGAAAGAGAGAGAGGGCGCTGATTGTGAGTAGGCCTTTAGTTGTGGGAGCTCCCACCTGCAGGTGAGGCAGAGAGGAGAATGGGCGTCAGATTATGAGGGGGCCCTGAGAGCTCCTTCCCCCACAATGAAGGCTTGATTCTGGGCAGAGAGATGCCCCGAGACGCCAGGCGCTCCCTGGAGCTGTCACAGCCTATCAGCTGCTTTTCTATAGTCATCTTGATCGAAATGCAACGGCGCTGCCCTCGCACCGCTTCAGCTGTGACAGATGACAATTAATGGTGATTCTTTGATGGAGATTTTGAACAGATCTTATCAAGATGGAGAGTGTGTATGTGTGTGTGTGTGTGGAGGGGGGGTGTTTGTGTTTTGTGACAGCACTTTGAAGAATTGTAAAGAGGCACGCAAAGCTGAACATGCACACACACACGCACACACTTGAGTCACGTGTTGTGCTGGCATTCTTAAATGTGTCACAATGAAAATGCCCCCCCAGGCATTCTTCATTTACTGTCACAACCATTAGACATAGAAGGAGAGAAAAATAAGAGATGGTATCAGTAACGCATGAGCTACAGTAATTAGCCTCCTGATGCAAGTATGCGTACGTGTTTGCGTGTGTGTGTGTGTGTGTGAAAGAGAAGATGCTATGTTAATGCACAGCACACAAATGAAAGCCAGTATATTTCTTCATCTGCTGAGGGCTCTCATCAACAGGAGCTGTGTAAACTGGATTCACTGTTTTTAAGGCTGAGTCGCAGATTCTCTCAATTTTATATCATCTCCAATGACTCATATTCGTACTATAAGCTATGCTAATGCCTCCATTAGTTTATGAGCTGACATGAGGTGTAATGAGAGCCTTGTCATGCCATGCTGATTTCTGTCAAGGCCCCAGATCTTCACTTTCTCTCCCGCCTTGTTCCCAGTGCCACCACCTTAGCATCTCCTCTCCCCTCTCCTGAGCTCATGAGTGTGTGGGTTTTGTGTAGATGTGTGTGTGTGTGTGTATTCTATAACCCAGCATTAACCTGTGGGATATTGTTAATACTTACCATCATTAGTAGCTTGCCATCATGGGAACCACAAGCAATTTCATTGCCTTCACATCCTTTAGTGGCTATAAATAATAATACATTTCCAATTTGTGTGAAAGCTGCATTTTGCAACAATTACTGATGAATTTCAATTTTTATTCTTATTGAAGAATAATCTTATCCATACAAGTAAATCCTGTAAACCAAAACTGATAGCATCAACAAATAAAGGCTAGTCTTTCAATTGGGATTACAATGATTCAAGTGAAGAGATGTTGCTTAAAATCATTGTTCCTGTTTAACATTAAACACTCCTACAGGACTATGCTCCTGGAGAGTAGAAGCTGGAAGCTTTTAATGTGAATCATTCTGGGAGAAAATTATTGGCAGAGATAATAGCAATGAACTCAATATTGAACAAATTCACAATTGCCGCCTTGTGGTTGTATGTTTCAGCCAATCAGTCAAGTTCAGGTTATGACAAAAAATGTATTGTGTGAGGTCAAAATGACCTTGATCTTAGAAAACCAATCACCTCATCTTTGAGTTCAGGTGAATATTTATTCCAAATTTGAAATGACTTCTTCAAGGTGACCTTGAGACATTACGTTCATGACAATTGGACAGGCAACCTGAAAATATGATACCCCGGCTATCGTCAGCAGGCTTAAAAACACGGAAAATGATTGTAGTGAATTCAACCTTGGGCACTTGTTGCATGTCATTCTCTCTCATGACCAGCTACACAACGAGTAATATAATGTTTAATAAGTCAATAATGTGGGGAAAGAGAAAGAGCAATGTTGAACGTGACCTCTGGCTTCACTTGTATGAAGAGTGGCAGGTTGCCATGATCCAGCCCCAGGTCTCACTGGGTCTCGTTACCCAGTATGCCCCAGGTTCTTCCGCAACATTCCCCTTGCACTATGTTGGCCTAGGTCTGGGATCTGTTCAGCATCAACCGTCATGCACTGACGTCCAACACAAATACTCAGCAGTCAGAGTCCAGCTCAGTGAGCGACACTGCAGAGGCTTTTCCCTCTGTGTTAAACGCCACTGACATCACTGAGAGCTTAGCCAGTCCTTCACTACGCTCCCAAAGGCAGAGACTCGCCCTTAGCAATCAGCAGCTAGATCCCTTCAACACACATTCACAGTCACATACACACCAAAAAATGAACTGGCACTCATTCATTTGGTTGAAACAAGACAACACAGACTCTCAGTGACAGAAGATGTGCATGTGTGTAATTACACACACTTACACACATGCACAAAACTAAGGGCTTGGTCTAAGCAATACTGATGACAGCGATGTTTCAGTCAGAGTCTCTGCAGAAGAAGTTGAGAGAAAGTCCAAAAGTGAGAAGAAAGTCCAAAATCTATCACATTATACTTCCTTTTTAAATATTAAATTTTCCTTTTTATTCTTTCAAAGGATGTTCATATAAATATGTCTATGCCACACATTCAAGGTATTGAATCCTGTAGAGATATAAAACACAATTATATAGAAATCCGGAGAAACCGACACACACTCATTTTCATACCGTATTTCACTGCCGACATGCACCTTACTCAACCAGCCTAAAGGTCAGTTGAGACCTTTTGTATGAGCTTGCACACTGAACTGAAGCTGATGTTTTGATCCTGACGTTAAAAGTCTGAGGGACTTGCAACCTTTGACAGTTTTTGCATACCTCATGAAAATCAACACAGCCATCTATTGTACTTTTTTTTTTTTTTAAATACAACGTTTATGGACAACGCTTGTACGCAGACATGTGTAGCGCTGATATAAAGCCGATATCAGTATAACCTCACCTAAACCGATGCCGCGCTTATCCAGGGAGAATGAATAAAACAAGAACACCTACTCAGTGTGCATAAAAGCAGTCATTGTGTTCTGAGGATTCAATACTCCGCCTCAAGTTGGGAGAGGAAACAAGAGGATATGGCTCATCTGTCACTCACTATTGTCCTGTATGTTATGATCAAAGGACTTTCACCTATAAAAGCAAGTGAACAAAAGAGGAATTATATATACTATACAATATACTATACTATGTTTCAAGTTGTAGCCATGTGACCCTGGACTGATGATGTTACTGTTACGACTCTGATTCAACTTGTTATAACAGCAAATAGTGACCAGCAAAATATATTTCCCCCACATGATTAGCAGTGAAATAGTAATATATGTTTCTTTACAAGACCTACACTCACTTCCTTCCTCCAACCGGCGTACACACACCTTCCCTTGGGAGTTTAATGGCAACACATCTGAAATGTTACCCCAGTTCATAGAGGAGCCTCTTGCCTCAGCAGAGGTGTGGCAGCTGCCTGTAGAGGTGGCCTCAGACATCACTGCAGGCGAGTGTTGCAGTCGAGGGGGATATGAGGGATGGGGGGCGGCCCTAGAGAGCACCTAGTGGAAAAACAGTGAGCACAGCAGCTACAGTACAGCTATAGTGCAACTACAGTACACCTACAGTACTGTGCGTGGCAGTCTGGGAGTTAGCTAACTGCCTCAGGGTCGTCTTAAGGGCTCTGACTGCAGGCCAGCTTACCGTTTGCATCAGACTACATTTCTTTTCTCGTAGTCAGGTCACAACTTGACCGGGAGTACCGGTGGGCATTTGGGGACCCAGCAATATTTGCATCAGACCACAAATCCCTGGTTCCACTACACTTTTTTTCCCCTTCTTCTACTGCTTTCTTGGTACAGCAGAAGTAGACATCACACTTTGCTGACACTCCAGAGGAGGCACATTACCACAACAAGTTGGTGAGAAAATAAATACTGCGAGGACATTTTCATTACTCCCTGTGAGGTCCAACGTTACTCAGTTTTCATGGTTTTATTTTTCATTTCTACTACTGTATAGCTCAGACAATCAGCCTATGGAATCTTAAAACTTTAGTTCATTAAATATATCTAAAGAGAACAAAAATATTTTTTTTTCTTTATGTTGATGTCAATTTAATATATATATTTTTTGGCTAATCGGTTTTCTTTCATCATCTCACTATCTCTAATTTTGCACTGATAAACCTATTATTCGTGATTCTGACGGGTTGGACTAATAAATGCACACAGGCTTTTCTGAATGGATCTGTATTCTAATAAGAGAGAAAAGTGAATATTTATGTACATAAAAATGAACCTGCAGTCTTTCTACAAAGACTCTCTAACTGACAAAAAAGATGTGAACTTTGTCAGTTGAATTGTTCCAAACCAACACATCAACACTTTGACTAAATGATGCTCCTCGGCTACTCACACAACTCTCTTGCCAATTTAAAGGAAGAGCAGCTCGCGTCAATTATGGATGTGCACTATTGAAATGTTCATGTGATAGAGGGTAATAGTAGAGAACATGTTTTATTACTTAATTGAGTGGAGTTCCAGCAGGCCTTGTAAATGAGGAGTGACAGTAGGCGTTATCGCAGAGCGCCCTGGGTAATTATGTTCGGCTAAGTCTGGCTCGGAGGAGGTGAGACTCTCACAGTGGTTATAAACAGCAGAACAAGCGTGCACAGAAGCTGTTTCACTTCCAAGGCAAAGAGCTCAGTGTGTGTGTGTGTGTGTGTGTGTGTGTGTGTGGAGTGGGAAGAATGTCATTTATTGCGCTGAATGTTTATGAATCCAGACTTCTGCATCTCGAGGCCTGACACTCGCTCAAACAGGTTTGCATGCCACAATTAGCACATGTAACGACTTTGCAATCAAAAACAAAAACAAGCCTGTTTGAAGCACTCAGTCCTGGTGAGAGGTGTAATCATGTTCAGGGCAATTAGACAGGTTTGTTGTTCCCTACATCCATGTTATGTACCTGTGGGATGCTGATTGACTCAACAATCTAATTAGCTTTCGTTATGTAGGCTCCAAAACATGCTACAATAGGTGGCGAGGCCCGTATGGTAGACATGGCAACAGGGCCACAAGCATCACATGCAAGTGGCAACCCTCGACATCATTGTGGGTTGTTGTTCTCTGAACTTGAAACTTCAATCTGTATGAAGTGAAAAGACGGCTGCCACAGTGGGTGAAATGCTGCGTTATGATTGGCTCGCACATGGTTGATGATACTTCTATATCACAGTAAATTGCCTTAATTTACATACAGTATTACAAATGAACATGTGTTTTTCTATGGCACTTTTCTTTCTTGCTGCTTCACTGAAAATACCACTGTGATTTTTTCATTGGCACTTCATCTAATCATAGAGCATATTACATTAAATGTCTGATAGGGGAAGAGATCATTATCATCAGGTTCATCATTCTTAATTCTTCTTGATTCTGACTACTCCTACCACTTCAACTAATAATACAGATTTTATTTTGAGAGTTAAACACATGTTGATCATCTCTTAATACACACAGTAACACTTATACTAATTCTAACACTAGCAGTAATAATAACCATCTTCTCATAATAATAATATTACTAATAATAACACTTATATTGATATATTAGTGTTATATTATTTGCAGTTTCTATTTACAGTGACATTAAAGATTCTTATTCTGATTCTGACTAATTTTACAACTTATAATAATATAATAACAGTTCAAAAATAATGTACTATTAAGATTTTCAAGACAGTCGCAACTGTAAGAAAACTACAAAATTAACCACTCTGACAGACAAGTGGTCTCTGAGAGGTGCAGTGTGAAAACAAAGTAAAAACCTCACAGCTGTGACTTCTTGGCACCACAGAGTAAAAGGAAGATAAAACAGATTTAGCAGATTATCAACTTAATAATCGTTTGAAATCAAAGTTAGAAAAAAAAATGTGATAAAGTTTCACGTCGACTTCATGACTGTGTTGAAAATTGGCCTTCCGCCATGTGATGTATTTGACAAATAGGAAAGATAAAGATGTGTAAGATGAACAACATATGATGGAGAATCACAGATGTTATGGGTAGGGGAAGGCTCCGGCCGTGTGACACGTTATCTATGAAAATGGATAAAGCCAGAAGAACAGAGGATCAACACAGTGAGGGCAAAGTCTCCATAGACTAATTATTCCTGTGACAAAGTGGAAACTGTGCCACTATAGTCCCTGCTCCACCCAGTCACACATGTAGCGCTAAACTGAAAAAGAAAGTCTCTCTTCCTCTGTGAAACACATGCACTTTTTTTCAGTATAACTCTAGGTGAGTCTCTGATTAAGGCAGCGTATAGTGGAGAGAATCTACGGAGTCGCCCACCTTTGGGGCCCTCCTTAAGTGGCCTTAAATAAGATAATAAGGGTGATGGGCAGAAAAGAGAGGACTTTGTCTGCTGGCATTAGTGCGATGGCCATGTTAGTGGTGATATCTTTGAGGCAGGATTGTGTGCCAGTAATGAGACAGGGTTGCCTTCCCTTGCCGGCCTAATTAATCCTACATTTTCATAGCGTATAATCACTGCCCACAGTGCAGCCTTCTACTGGCCAGAGAAGAGAGATGTCGGAGGAGTCTCTATCTGTTGCCCTATCTCTCTCTCTCTTTCTCTCGTTCTGTTTCTCTCTCTTTCCGCTCTATCTTTCCCTCTTCTTCTTCTTTCCCTCTGCAATTTATTACACTGGTATCCAGAGTGAAGTGAAACCTCCCAGTATGGACCTATCTGTCATCTCTACATTATCAGGAAAACACACTACCTACCATATTGTGCTACAAGGGGCTCCAGCAAATTACTATTTTTATGGGACATGATAAAGGAAATGCTGCCTTATGTTCAAATATTTTACTGTCTTACAGGAAATGGGGAGGATTGAGTGTTTAAGATTGCTGGGTGTGTGTTTTGATCTTGTTGGGAGAAGCCAGTGCTGTTACAAGCAAAGGATAATGAAATGATTGATTACAGTCTCATAAAGATGTGTTTCCAAAGGGTTAAATGCTATAAATTTTTTTAATGTAATAATTGGAAAACTGACATGTCTAAAATTTAGAGTATTTTTGTTTTACTATAAAACTGTGAAAAGATTACAAATTATATATATATATATATATATCTTTATCTTCTGTTCATTTGTTTGAGGGTCCAGATAAGTTCATTTGTTTGAGGGTCCATATATATATATATATATATATATATATATATATATATATATATATATATATATATATATATATATATACACACACATACATAAATATACATATACATATATATAAATATAAATATAAATATATATATATATATATATATATATATATATAGAGAGAGAGAGAGAGAGAGAAGAGAGAGAGAAAGATAGATAGATAGATAGAGAGAGAGAGTCGCTTAAAAACTGTGTTAAAACATATAAAAATACACTTATTGTAAATAGAGACACTTAAAACAGATGGACTTTTCACAGACATTGCTGTGTGACAGTGATTGTTTTTATTTCAGCTATAGCCCCCGGACTACGAATGCATGGAGGACTGCAGTGTCTTGCCGTTCAGCAGCATTGAGCCCATGTTGCAGAACGATCCCTGAGATGATAAAGAGAGGAAAGTGAAAAGTCACATCCTGTCACATCTCATGATCTCCCTCCTGAAATGTGAGGCCTGCAGGGCCTTGAGGGTGACATCCTCCATATACCAACACACCACAATGATACAGTGAATGAAGGAGGAGGAGAGGCGTAGGGGGTGAGGGGTGGATGGTATAGCGGGGAGAGAGAAAAAGAGACAGATGAGAGGGGTGGAGCATATGGAGGAAAACAGAACAGAGGATTTAATGGTAAATAAGCCTGTGTAGAAGCAACTGTTCTAGTCCCTTCCTATCCTATCTGAAATCCTACTTTCCTCTCTCCCTCCCTCTATTTCTATCTCTCTCAATCGCTGTCGGTGTGAGACAGATACCCCAACCTCAAAGTGACAGGCTCTCAAACGACTGGGCGAGGAAACCAAGCATTAATTAAGTCATTGCCGGACTGTAATTTCCTTGAGAAGTGAAAAAATGCATGAGAAAAGGTTACTGAGACCTTTTCTGTGTCAAAATTACCATTCGTCATGAATATTAATGCACCTAATGAAGACAACCTTTGCTTCATCAAGAATGTTCTGGAGCAGGGTGCCACGCTGATAGACTCTCCCTGGCTGTTTTTCTCCTTCAGTCAGGAGGGGAAACTGGCACACACACAGACACACACAAAGTAATGCACACACACACAAACTGAGGTTTACCCATCTGAGTCACCTGCATGCATCTTATTCTTTATGTGAAGCATCACATCCTTTCAAATGAAAGGCGCCATTTGACCAAACCACAACACTGCTGTGAGTCATACATTGGTATTAAAGTTTGGTGATGATAATGATGATGCAGTTTATGGTACAATGCTAGCCTACGACAAAGAATGAATGTAGAATGTGTATTTAGTTTTCATTATTTGATGTTTTGTTACTTCCTAATGATTTGTCTTAGGGGGAAAAAATTGGATGGAAAAAATTAGACTGCTCCACAGTTGCATTATGGGAATTGTAAGATCAGGAAGTGTTTTGCTTGACTAATAGTCCTAATCTGTCTCTTGTGAGTTATGGCAGTGCAATATCAAATTGCTGGAGTGTCCCTTAAATGCTGTGAGCAGCAAACACAATTGTGTTGGAGAGGTGGCAGATATCTTAAAAGTCGTCACCATGTCACTGGCGACATGACGAACAACACCACAACTATCTGGGTGGCTAAATACCACAGACAGGTCTGTTTTCTTAGATATCACTCCTTTTCATCATCAGCACTATTTGTCATTACATGCTGCTCTGTGCATTTTCTTATTTTGATAGTATTTGAAGTATTTATTAACAACATCAACCACACACATGCATTGATACTGCTGGGCCACTATATTGGTCAACAAAGCAATGTCCTTCCCATTATTAACACTATCAATCAGTGATCATATACCTGCAAAACTACTGCCATTCCCATCATTCTCATGTGTGCATGTGCAAAAGCATTAGTGTGCTAATACTTTAAACTAAGATAGAGAAGAAATATAGATTAGTGAAGTAATCACTGTCATTTTGAGCAAATTAGCATGCTGATGTTAGCATTTAGCTGCAGCCTCGGACACCATCTAGCATGGCTGTCGATTCTCGTGTCTCTCTTTGTCCTCAGTGTCTGTCATTCTTTTCATTCCAACCTGAACAGCAATATGAATGACACGGTTTCCTGAGGCTTTATTTCAGAAAAAACTCTGCAAGACATTGACTTTTTATGAGAACAAATATAAAAGCTTTTATATACTGGTTACTGGAAGCAGGAACAGCTAACAGGAGATGTTTTAATAAAAAAACGTCAAGTATTGTAACTTTAAAGATTCATCTGATTCTGACTTCACCTGAAATAACCAGACGGGAAACAATGAAATTATCCTTTTAAGTTGCCTCTCTCTCTCACTCTCTCACACACACACACACACACACACATACTCACACACGCACACACTGTAGTCGCCACTCCTCAGCCACCATCTTTGCCCTTCTTACTTCTCAACGTCTCTCTCTCCCCTTGACACATACCTCTCATTAATTCAGACCTGTCACATTGACACACACACATACACACATACACACACACACACACACACACACATGGTATCTCAGCAGAGGGTGACAGCTCAGTGTTGAGTGACAGCAGCTCTGTCTGTCTGCTACAGGAAGATCTTCTGCTGCCAACAGTTTTGTAAAGTAACCCTCGACTGTCACTGCGAGAGAGGGAAGGGTCATCTATTCATATGTCTGCCTCCTCAAACTGTAAATAGCTTTCAGTGATGTCTTCCCTCATCCATTATTAACTGCTTTTGAATTAATGACAGTCTTTTATTTTGCACACGTAACTCTGGCATGATTGTTTGCCATTGACTTATTCATCTAATAGCAACCCTACTCTAATTCTGTGATAAGAAACAGCTGAAAATTAACGTTTTTTTTTTTTTTTTTTTTTTAATCTGAATTATCTCACGGTAAGATACTCAGTACTGTTGGGAGCTTTATCCTTTTTAATTTCAACCTGACTTGTTCCCTCTTTTCCTGACAGCCTTAAGGGAGATGCAGATAGTGTAAAAGGCTTGTTGCACTCAGATTATTGGTGTCATATTAAACAAAGCAGAGCAACAGGAACAAATCTCATTGTCTAAACTTGGAAATATCAAGTGAAATTTTTATCTCCTGTATAACATGATAAACACATTGTTGTCCTTTCTCAGAAATTACCCAAGGGCCCAAGCCTATGGGATCTTTAGACTTCTTTTTTTATGACAAACTCTCCAATTTCACAAAATTGTGCTCATACCCACTTAAATCATCAAAATTTCAAAAGTAAAAGGTACTGGCACCTCGGATAGAAAGATACTTTTCTGTATATAAAACATTTTTTACACAATCTAAAACAATACTGATCCTGATTCAATAGTCCTGCAGCATGACTACACTGGAGATTACATTTCTCTCTATCAGACAGCCAAAGGCATTTGCTCTGGAGTGTTCAACATCCTTTGTTTGGTGTCTGCAGAAAGCTGAGAGTCAACAAGTAAGAATGATTGACAGAGACCACAGCTACTCACAATGTGTTCTAGGACTGTGCATATGTTGCTGTGTGTTGTTGTGCCTGGATACATTTACCATGTTACAGGACCCTCCTGGGGTATATAGACCAGAGAATTGAATTGGGACACTTGCAATGTGTGGCCAAAAAGGCGAAGAAAACAAGTCTACCCAGCACTGGGCAGACAAGTGCTAAGAAAAGAGTCAATCAACAATCTACAATTGTGTTCAGTGGACACTTCACAACTTTATTCATCATGTTTAAAATATTTTTTCTATCTCTGGTCCCTTAAAGCTTAATGGACTAAAATAATGTAAGAATAGACAAAGTTAGAACCTCAAGAAAACTTAAAATATAAAGACACATCTCTTTTGTTAATGTTAAGACATATTTTGTGAGTTCATTTGATGGACAGTGAGAATAGTTATCCTCATTAAGATCATTTAAAAAATAAATAAATAGGGTTTGATTTGAAATAATCTCAAAGAAAGAAAGAAGGAAAGCAACACAACTTGATTAATCTGTTAAAGAGAAAACAGGTGTTTTGTTATTCCAGGCAGGATGTTTCAATGTAAATGGATGTATGTGTTTGTTTATATGCAATTAATTGTGGATGTATTTTATTTGTGGAGAAGTCATGTAACTCTCTTTTTTGAGACAATGGCCTATATATGAGCGGTGTCTTTTCTCTGGTGAGTAACCTAGTGTTTATGTGGAGTGAGAGAGGCTTTGCATGATTCCTGGGTTGTATGAAAGAAGACTTCTTCTGCTGGGGATTCTGCCTGTCCTGCAGGGATGCAGGAGTGAACCTCAGTGGTTGTGGCGAGCCTTTCCTGCACCCTCAGTGGTTGTGGCGAAAAAGTGAACTGTGACAGTGAGAAATTCTGGATTTTATTTTTTGTGTGAACCGTTTTGCCAACGTCTCTTGTGTTTATAGACGTTTGTATTTTTTTTTCTTTTTCTTTATTTATTTATTCATATTTTTTTTCAAATCTCTTTAATCAATACAATCCATGTAAATACTTATTGTTGGTCCTGTGAGTTTTACTCCTCCACTCCATGCACATTGCTAATACCCCTTTCTCCTATAGCGAGTTTAGACTTCTGATTTGCTGGTCCATGAGATAATTAACGGGTTGATCAAAACATACCTGTACCACTCAGTCTTTACAATTACTAGTTGGGCTGAGGCGGGTTACAGGAAATTTGGCGAGCCAGCCAGGAGAAAGTGGAGTATTGTCGAGTGGCTAGAGTAACACAATGGACATAGTGAAAGATGAAGGGATAAATGTTCGTAACTCAGTCCTTGTTAGTGGGTTAACTCGAACAGAAGTAGATGAGGAACTTGAAAAACACCTAGAACACTATGGCTCTATTAACAGAGTACTAGTGATTGATGATTCAAAATCAGAGTACCATCTTTACTCCATTGTGGAGTTTGCTCATAGCTCTGCGATGCACACACTTCGACCTATATTACCAATAGAGTATCAGAGCTCAACCAACGCAAACGTTACCTTTCAGGTACGATCCTTAGATAGTGTCTACACTAGTACTGCTAGCAGTAGCGCCACCAAGGGGTATCTTGAGGAACTGCAAGTCATTGCTAATAAGAGTGGGAAGTCATTTGAGAGTGTGCTCCAGGAAGAGTTGATGAAAATAAGTATAAGGGAAGGTGTTAACCTCCCTGCTGGCACTGCACCAGTCGACGATTCTCAAATAAGCAGTTTTGACACAACTGGTCAGAGGATCAAAGATGTTAAAGTGCCATCGCCGGTCATGCAGCAGCCTTCTCTTCTCCTTGGCTCTGTTTCACCAGAGATAGTCAGAACCTACCTGCGGTGTTCCCACCGTCTCCTTCACCCAGACGTAGTCAGCATGGACTAAAGGGCAATGCCCAAGCAGTGTCTACACCAGCTTTGCAAAGGCTTGACGCCGCTGTTAGAAGTCCTCAGGCAGCATCCTTGGCCCCTGGTGAGAATGATCAGTCGCTGCCTATTTTGACAGCTGCACCGTCACCTAGTATGGCTGCTAAATCGCACTCTAAATATCCAAGGTCCCCGTCAAATGAAGCCAGTGGCAATGGTGACAGTACTGCAACACCATGTTCAGTACTTACTATGAATGATGTAAATCCCCTGGCTGTGCAACGAGTTGTTGTTGAGCATGTCATGCGAGCTAATGAAGCTATGTCTCCCATGCATTCTTCTTTTCGTCTCAGATCCTTCTCTGGGAAGACTCCTCGTCCAAACAATGAACTTGACTATGACACTTGGAGAGCAAATGTTGATTTATTCTTGACAGACCCTTCCATGTCTGACCTGCACAGAACACGCAAGATCTTAGACAGCCTATTGCCGCCGGCTACTGACCTTATCAAACATGTTAGCCCTCAGGCTTTGCCATCAGTGTACCTTCAACTACTAGACTCAGTTTATGGTTCTGTTGAGGATGGAGATGAGTTGTTGGCCAAGTTTATGGGGACATTGCAGAACAATGATGAGAAGCCTTCTGATTATCTGAACCGCTTGCAAGTTGCTTTGAGTGCTGTGGTGAGACGAGGTGGCATCACAGAGGGTGAGCAGAGCCGTTATCTCTTGAAGCAGTTTTGTCGAGGCTGCTGGAATGATGGGTTGATTGCTGATCTTCAATTGGAGCGCAGATCTGGCACGCCACCCTCTTTTGCTGAACTGGTGCTGCTAATCAGAACAGAGGAGGACAAACAGGAAAGTAAACATAACCGTATGAAAAAACATCTTGGCTTGCATAAGCAGAATCCTGCTGCCTTAAAGTTGAGAACTGCAGCACAGAAGTTTGCTGTATGTAGTTGTGCTACATCGGAGGCCGATGTTATTGAGACTGAATCCCTGAAGAAACAGCTCAATGAGATGCAGGCCCAGGTTGCTGCCATGCAGACTGCAACTCCACGTAAGGCCAAAGCCAACTGTCCTGATTTGACTGAAATCAAAACATTGAAAAGACACATTGCTGACATTCAAGCACAGGTTTCTGATATGAAGAAAGTAACTCAGGAAGCTAAAACCAATTATCCAGAAGCAACAGAGATTGAAGTCTTGAAGCATCAGCTTGCCCTTCTTCAAGCACAGGTGGCTCCACCTCAAGCTTCAAGCCATCAGACACAATCACCTACGTTCTTGAAAGATTTCTCCATGTCAGCTCGACATCCTTCACCAAACAAGAGAGTGAACGGACAGTCCAGTTCAAGGCCAACAGGAAACAGTAGGCCCCGCCCGTGGTACTGTTTCCGCTGTGGTGAAGATGCTCACCTTGCAGTCAACTGTGGGAGCGAACCGAATCCTCTTCTGGTTGAAGAAAAAAGGCGCCTGCTTAAGGAGAAGCAACGGCAATGGGATCAGCAGGATGGTGACACTAGTACGCAGCCGTTAAACTGCTAGCAGCCCTTGTTGCTGGGCAAACAGGGACTGAAAGATTGAATAAACGCCCTAGAAAAAATGCAAGAGTGACTAGCAAATGTGGTAATGCCAAGACCACCTCCACCATACTACCATCAAAGCTTGTAGGGACAAAATGCACTGCTCAAGTCACTATTGAAGACCACAAAGTTAGCTGCCTGCTAGATACTGGGTCCCAGGTGACCACTATCCCGCTGTCATTCTTTCAGACTCACCTGTCTCATCATGACTTGAAATCTTTGAATGATCTTTTGGATGTAGAGTTACAGATAGAAGGAGCCAATGGAGAGGCTGTGCCTTACCTCGGGTATGTAGAAGTCAATCTGGTGTTTCCAGAAGAGTTTTTGGGCAAAGAGACTGAAGTCCCTACGTTAGTGTTGGTCGTTCCCGATGTGAACACTGTACCGCAAATTCTCATTGGCACCAACTCATTAGATGTCCTCTATTCCAACTATGTTGAAAGGCATGATTGTCACCCTCACTCATCCCTTCCTGGCTACAGAATGGTTCTGAAAATCCTTGAAGTACGACAAAAACAGGCAAGCACTGGAGCCCTTGGGCTGATAAAAGCTCAGTGCCACACTCCTGAAGTGGTGCCTGCAGGTAGCGCAGTGGTCGTGGAAGGGCAGGTCCACATGAGTGGCGCTCACAGGGAGAAGTGGGCTGTGGTGGAGGCGGCATCTTTGTCGTCCCTTCCTGGTGGGTTGCTAGTTGCCAGCTCCTTGTGCACCTTACCTGTCAAACACCCTTTCTCAATGTCAATCTTGCTGAGGAATGAGACTCAACATGATATCACCATCCCACCAAGGGCAGTGTTAGCTGAGATTCACGCTGTTCAACAGGTGATGGGGAAAGAGCCCCCCACTGATCTGACAACTCCTAAAACTGAACAGATGAAGTTTGACTTTGGGGATTCCCCTTTACCATTAGAGTGGAAAGAGCGAATCACAGGGCTACTCAACAGCATGCCTGAGGTCTTTTCCCAGCATGACATGGACTTTGGTTGTACCAACAAAGTAAAGCATCACATCAAGCTGAGTGACAGCACTCCTTTCAAGCACAGAGCTAGACCCATCCATCCACATGATGTGGATGCAGTTAAGAAACATCTACAAGAGCTGCTAGATTCTGGTGTCATACGTGAGTCAGAGTCCCCCTTTGCATCTCCCATAGTTGTTGTGCGAAAGAAAGATGGTTCCGTGAGGTTGTGCGTCGACTTCAGGAAGCTCAACTCACAGACCATAAAAGATGCTTACGCTCTGCCAAATTTGGAGGAAGTATTCTCTGTTTTGTCTGGCTCTAAATGGTTCTCAGTCCTTGATTTAAAATCAGGCTATTACCAAGTCGAAATGGAAGAAGCTGATAAACCAAAGACTGCTTTTGTATGCCCCCTTGGCTTCTGGGAATTTAACAGAATGCCACAGGGTGTTACCAATGCACCAAGTACATTCCAGCGTCTGATGGAAAAATGTATGGGAGGTCTCAATCGCAAGGAAGCGCTGGTCTTCATCGATGATCTCATAGTCTTCTCAGACACCTTGGAGCAGCATGAGTCAAGGCTACTACAGGTCCTTAATCGACTGAAAGAGTATGGATTAAAGCTTTCATCAGAAAAATGTAGGTTTTTCCAAACCTCTGTTAAATATCTTGGCCATATAGTCTCCCAGCATGGAGTTGAGACAGATCCACAAAAGATTGAAGCCCTAAAGACCTGGCCAGTACCCAAGGATCTCAAAGAACTGCGCTCTTTCCTGGGTTTTTCTGGGTACTACAGACGGTTTGTGAAGGATTATTCAAAGATCACCAAACCTCTAAATGATCTCACAGCAGGGTACCCACCTCTCAGGAGACGCAGTCAGGGGAAAGAAAAAACTTACCTGTACTTCCACCCGAAGGAATCCTTTGGGAGAAGGTGGACTCCACAATGTCAGAGAGCGTTTGATGAGATCATCGACAAGCTCACCACTGCACCTGTGCTAGGATTTGCAGACCCCAAACTCCCATACGTCCTTCATACTGACGCAAGCACGACAGGGCTGGGTGCGGCTTTATATCAGGAACAGGCCGGACAGATGAGAGCTATTGCCTTTGCAAGCAGAGGGTTGACAAAGAGTGAAGCGAAATACCCCGCTCATAAGTTGGAATTTCTCGCTCTGAAGTGGGCTGTCACTGCTAAGTTTAGTGACTACTTGTATGGTACGGATTTTACTGTCGTTACTGATAGTAATCCCTTGACTTACGTCTTGACCTCAGCGAAGTTGGATGCCACAAGCTACAGGTGGCTGTCAGCTCTGTCGACATACAACTTCAAGCTCCAGTATAGAGCAGGGACTCAGAATCGAGACGCTGACGGACTTTCACGTCGACCACATGGGGAACTCCAGGATGACACTGTGTCAAGGAAAGAGCGTGAAAGGATTAAACAATTCACCCTGCATTGCTTAAAGGATCAGGAGGTTCCCGATGTTGTCCTTCCGGAGGCGGTGAAGGCTATATGTGAGAGGCATGATGTGGAGTGGTCTCACCAAAACTCCAAATCCCCATTCCTCACACTTGTTGAGTCCCTTGCTGTCCATTCCGATGCCCTACCCAGTGGTTTCCAGCAAGAAAATGATCATGGGCTCCCTGTTATTGGCCCTTGGACTGAAGAGGAGATGAGAGTGAAGCAACGAGCTGACCCTGACCTCAGAGTGGTCATTGAGCATAAGGAGTCTGGAGATACGCCCTCACCTTCCTTAAGACGGGAGCTTCCAGACCTAGCCTTGTGGCTCCGAGAATGGAAGCGGCTGGAGCTTAGAGATGGAGTGTTATATAGAGCACGACAAGAACATGGACAAGTCACACACCAGCTAGTGCTACCAGCTGAGTTAAGAGCCACGACACTGAGGAGCCTACATGATGATCTGGGTCACCTAGGTGCAGAGCGGACTCTTGACCTTTTAAGATCACGATTCTATTGGCCTAGGATGTCTGCCTATGTGGAGCAGAAGATCAAGATGTGTGAACGTTGTGTGCGCCGTAAGACTCCAACTGAGAGAGCAGCTCCCTTGTCTAACATTAAAACCAGCAGGCCCTTGGAGTTGGTCTGCATGGATTTTCTATCAGTGGAGCCTGATATGAGCAACACGAAAGATATATTAGTCCTGACAGACCATTTCACTAAGTGCATGAGTCGCAATTCCAACTCGAAACCAGAAGGCACAGACTGTGGCTAAGTGCTTATGGGAGAATTTTCTGGTGCACTATGGATTTCCAGAGAAACTTCTGAGCGACCAGGGTCCCGATTTTGAATCTCGCACCATAAAAGAACTGTGCTCCATTGCTGGTATCCAGAAGGTCAGGACTACCCCATATCACCCCCGGGGAAATCCAGTGGAGAGATTCAACCGAACTCTCCTCCAGATGTTGGGCACTTTGGAAAACAAGGACAAGTCTCATTGGAGGGAGTTTGTCAAGCCTCTAGTGCATGCCTATAACTGCACACGGAATGATGTAACAGGATTCAGTCCCTATGAACTAATGTTCGGCAGACAGCCTCGACTGCCAGTTGATTTGGCGTTTGGCCTACCTGTGAGCCGTGAACAGTTGATTTGCCACCGAGAATGCCTCAAAGACAGCTGAGCGTAACAAGCGGCGTTTTGCCTACCTGTGAGCCAAGTGAACCCAAGTCACATTCCCAGTATGTGCATGATTTAAAGGCTGAATTCAAGCGTCTGGAGGAAAGTTATCGAGTTGCCACCGAGAATGCCTCAAAGACAGCTGAGCGTAACAGGAAAAGATAGAGACATCAATCATGGAGAGACAGAACAGAGAGAAGAGACATGCACCTGGAAGAGAGACAGTGCAGTGGAAACCTGAAGAGATCATTCCATCCAAATCTGAGAAACCTTTCTGACAAGAGAGTTGTTGAGTCCACTTTGGAAGCGGGTTTTCAGGGCGCTCCCTCTGATCGACAAGAGGATGAGACTCCTGTCCAGTGTCCTTGTTATGTGAGAGCCTTCCTGTTTTTTTCAGACCTGTCGTTCAGTGACAGCAACAGAGATGAGGAATGCTTTGTCAATGAATCCTGTGAGTGTCAGTGGACAGGACCAATGACGGACTAGCGACTGGGGCATCTGGAGAGGGGCAAACTCTCCAGTCACTATAGGACACTATTCCCAGACGTCCCAGAGGCATCGAGGGACAACCTGAAAGACTACAATATGGCCAACTAACTTGCTTTTGCAGATGATTCCAGAACCATGGGCACACAGACACTCCTCAAATAACCTCTAGAACAGTTCAGAATAAATAAATAAATAGGGTTTGATTTGAAATAATCTCACAAAAATGAAATTTAATAGCATTGTCTTTTCTTTTCTCTTCTTCATTAAAACCTTAAATATGTTGATAAATAGGAAGGAAAGCAAGTTAAAGCAAGAAGCGGGGACACGGGAAGTTCACGTGATGTAGGTCGATAATTTATGCCGTCGGGCGCCTGGGTTGTTGTTCTTTTCATTCTCTCTGCCGGACCGATGTCGCGGTGGCTGAACTTTTCTGCTGCTGATATACTTTGTTTTGTATCATATTTATGGCGTGAAGTCATTACAGGATGGGGATGTAAAAGGAGTGATGAATCCCTCTAAAATTGGAGATATCAGAAATATTCCATTAGCACAAGGAAGAAATTGGTTAAGCAGCAAAGAGTCATTGTAAAGAGACAAATATTCAAGGAGTAACTTTGAATGTACACTATTACCTAGTGCTGCAGTGCACACTACTTAGCTCACACTGCTTCATTATTTAAGACAACATTTTCAATTTCACAGGCACGGATGGGGATTGAACCCATGATCTTTGGTTTACGAGACCAACGCCTTACCACTTGGCCACCATGCCTGTGGCTATGGGGTACATGTAAAACATGGTCAAATGGTTATTCTTACATTTGGTTTTCATGTGGGATCAAGGCTTACACTGCTTGTGTTTGACCCTGCAGTTTCATTTTGGCATCATAAAGGAAGATTTTCATCTTGTCCAGAATACTGACCCTTGGCTTTTTCTGACACAGCAGACACAGAGACGATTCCTGAAAATATCTGCATGAGTAAACCAAATGTTCAACTATCCGCACCTTATTTTCAATGTCACATTGTAAATCCATGGGTTAACAGGCCAAGGAGAAGACAACAGCACAACAGAACAAATCACCCAAGAGTGCAAGGTACACTGCCAATTATTTTCAGATGTTTTAGGGTAGATTTGTTCCTTTAAGGATCCCACTTTATTTTGTGACCTGTGTGTTCATGATGTGGATTTGGACTGAGTTCAAATTTTACTGTTAGGACTATAGAGGATCTCTGGCATCCCCTAGGTGAGAAGAATAAAACTGTGATTTGTAGTCAGAAGTTCTGCCAAGGAAGCCTGTAGCTTGAGGGCTCAGAGACTCATAAGACAGACAAGAACATACAGTAAAACAGTCCACCAAACGTCAGAAATGCAGGTTTTGTTTTTTTTTTTTTTGTATCGTTTGATCTGTTCTGCATCAGTCTACGAGAAAAAAAGAAATAATTGGTCGTTTAGAGGCATGAAAAAAAGTTTGCCTTTGTTGTGAATCTGCATAAGAGTCACCACCATACATTATCATGAATAATACATCCATATCTCCTCCATAGCCACGGGTGGTAGGGATTAGATAAAGCGCCATAAATAAGCTTCAAAGCTCGCTGTATGCCGTTTTGTTACACCTCGCCATAGAGGCCTTTCCTTTAATCACAAAGTTAGCCTTAGCTGGTGGGGCCCTTTTGTTGCGATTGTACTGGTGTTGCTATTAGCGCAGGGCGGTCCCCGTCTGTACACACGTATTCATTTACCTAATTAACACAGAACTCACACTGGGAGTCAAATGAAAGCTACTGTAGGGGAGTCACAGACAACAAAGCCTGGCGAGGAAACCCAGCTACTGCTGCCCGCCACCAGAATCTCTGGGAAAAAAACAATGACACCCGGATAGGATTTTGTTTATATAGTCTATCATAATACAAAGATTATAAATTGACACCATTCCCTTAAAAATAAGTATGTCTATTGGGTATTTGTCATGCAAATTATATATCATGGAAAAGAATTAAATACATTTTTTGTTGATTTAGTTCATAGCAATAAAAATTATACATGCTATAGATTATGGATTAAGATTGAGCAACTGTATTATTCTCCTCAGGTGTTGCTATTGACTGTGTTTGTACAGTACTGTAAGATACCATATCATAGTTAGTCTAATAAAAGTGAAATGTGAATGATGGAATAGTCGTGGGACAGGAACATTGTTACTGTGATTTACAGGTATTATGTATTTTGTATGGTAATGTTTGTGACTAATACACTCAAATGGGTAAAAATGTCTATGTCTGCGAGGTCAAAAGGCCACTTGCTTTGTAAAAATGGTAATTAGAATTCAGATTTCAGATTTTTTTTTTTCATCTTGACAAGAATAAGATTTTATCAAATGCTTGAATATGCTGCTTGTAAGTTTTCAGCTGGTAGCCACCAAACTTGGCTTCTAGCTAGAGTGGGTGGTGGGTGGTGGTGGCGGCTTGCCAAAAACTCCAGCCATTGTGACATTTACAAGACAAGAGGCTATAAAATTTCCTGGACACTACAGTTAATCACTGTCAGAAAGTGTTGAGATGACCTGGCTGGGTTGGAGCTAGCTGGTTAGCATGCTAACCTCAGTAGAAAAAGGATGAAACAACAAGAAGAAATGACAGAAAAAGCAAAAACAAAATCAGGAGGTTATGTTGTTGTTGTTGTTGTTGTTTTTTCCATTTTTGGGGGCAGCTCTTCATGAATAAAGGAATTAAGTTTAATGATTTTATTCTAACCTGATAAGTGAACAAATTTTAATGCTAATGTTAGCTTTATGGAATTACCAAAAAATATATAAATAGCACCTTTAATATTCTGTGGCATTAAAGTACAAAAATATCAGCTAAAAACTTAATAGATCAGCACACAAATCTAATGAAGACAATAAAAATATGATCAACATTAGCTAAAAATAAATAATAATAACAAGTTGCCCACTACTCATCAGTTTGGGAACTTTAATTTAACTCTACATACAGAAAGTGTATCCAGTTAGTACAGTTACTTCATCTCAGTGGGAAATACACATAATTAACATCATAGTTTTGGTGACATTTTGAAAGTGTACTCAAAATTGACTTGACAGTTAAATGGAAACAGTTTCCATTTCTATTTGTGTTTACCTCTCCTTGTCTCTTCCCTGTGAGGAGCAGGAGTCACCGTTGTGTGTTAATTTAAAGATTTGGATGTCTTTATGAAATGATTATCGTTAATTAACACAGTAAGATAGATGCTCATTCTATCTGCCTCTTATCGCTGCCTTGCACTCTGTCAGATTATTTTCACAATTCATCACTAACAGCAGGGTAAGAACGTGACCTACCTGACGTGTATTATGTGAAAAGTTACTCTATAATATTGTTTTTTCAAAAGTCTATTATAATGAGCTTTTTCTCTGCAGATTTTTCTCCCACAAATGAAATACTTGATTGTGAATTCTTCATGACCGATGCCCCATTGTCGTCCTCAGGGGAAAAAATTTAACGATATCTTCTCCACATACATCAACATTCAAGATATAGTTATATTTGTCAGATAGATATTTTACAACAGTTATTTCAAACAAGAGATGAAATGCAAAATCATTTTTTTCTATTCAGACAGTTAGTTAGAAAGGAAAGAATGTCGATATTTTTATTTCGGGTGAATGACCTCACATTGACCAGCAGCTTCCAGTCTTCAGGTCATATTACTGATTTTTGTTCTCAGGTACATGCGTCCGTCTGTCATATTCTTTTGAAAGTAATATTTTGAGGAAATTCTGTTAAATTTGCCAACAATATTAATTTGGAAGGATTTTATAGATTTTCAGGGTCAAAGGTCATTGTGGCCACACAAAACATGTTTTTGGCCCAAATGTCTTTGACAAAAGTTAAAAAGAAATCCCCTGAAGGAACTTCATGATACCTGTCACAAACATAAACATTCACTTGGACTCAAGCATGAACTGATTAGAAATTTGGTGTCTAAAGGTCAGAGGTCAAGGTCACTGTGACTGAACAAAACATGTATTTGGCCTCTGGATTGTGATCTCTGAAGACCACACTGAGGGAATCAGAACACATTTGGCAGAAATGTTCACTTAGAGTCAAAGATGAAGGTCATTGTGACAGCACACAGCATGCTATTGACTATAACTCATGAATTTAAACTCTAATTACCTGCAAGTGGATTGGCATAAAACTGTAAGGTAGATGCTCTATTTAAGTCTTAATCACCTTCAATGTGTCTATAGAAACATAACAATCCACTTTGCATTGGGGCATTTCTTTTGCTTTGCTCACCATTTATTTGATCCATAGTGATACCTCGTCAAAGGATATTATAATTTCTTTGCATTTTTTTCTTGGCTCATGGCCTGAGAACATGAGGCAAATGATAAGTATGATTTTTACCCAAGAAAACAACAACACTAAAAAAAATGAACTTCACATCTTGCCCCCATAAATATCAATGGAGCGTTCCTTTATGTTGTCCTGTAAACAGTATGCACTATGTCACGTGTAGATGTGAACACGTGTGAGATGTATACACACATACACACACAGAACTGTGGAGATTAATTATGGGGGGCGGGGAGGGTGGATGTTGCATCAGCAGCCAATTATCACCTGAGGAGAGTCAGTTGGCCTCAGTCAGTTGGCAACTACACGTCTTTCTTCCATGCCGTGTCCGATATCAACCATCCCTCCCCCCGCCAATTTGGACGAGGAGCTGGGAAAACATATTACCACCCAAATATACAGTGACAACAAATCTGGATTTGCAGTAATAAACTCTAATCTTTTAAGCAGAATGAGGGATAAAGGATGCAGCCTGGTCAGAGAGCTGCAGCACACTGAGAGCAGAGTGGAGGGACATGAGAGAAATGAGTGATGTGTTTAAACTTCAGTCATGCAGGGAAAGTCAATAGTCTTTTACTGATGGCTGGTAGCTGGTGCCACTGGGGCAGCTAAGGGTTCAGTTCCTTGTTCAAGAGTACTACTATCAAAGGTTTTCCTTCACCGGTGTGGGAATTTGAACTGGACTGTTGTAGTAATAGTTGTAATGGTAAAAGAAGCGGTGGAGCTTGGGGAAGAGGAGAAAGAGCAGCATGACGGAGACAGAGGGGGTGATAGAGAGACAGACAGAGACACAGAGAACGGAGGTCAGAGGGCATTTCATGTAATGTTGATTTCAGTGAACCTAGATTCGCCCCTCACCACTGGCCTGACCTGCTCTGACTTCGATGATCCCTGTTGCCATGGAGACTGGCAAAACAAGTGTGACACCCCCACCCCCACCCCCCATCCCTCCCACCCTCCGTATCTGAGTGATGAAAATGAATGTGGCCCCAGGATCAACACGCAGCCATATTGGCAAAAAATCAATACTTTCTCCCTCTGTCTTGCATCGGTCCAGCAAGCTGCAACATATCAATCCATATGTGCGCACACTGTACACTAATCCTGCCTGTTTGTGTGTGTGTGTGTGTGTATGCCCGTGCAGACAAGGGAAGAGGAAAATATTGCATTGAACAAAAGCTGCCCAGTGTGTTTGAACTGCTCCATTAAAACAATCTTTGTTTTTGATACAGAGAAGGAGAAAAAGAGCAAGCTGACTGAACATAGTCTGGATGTCGGTCTAAGATGGAGGGGTATTTGTTGTTTTGTTTTGCTTTTTTTTTTTCCTTTAAATTCTGTTTCTCATTACTGCACTGAGCCTCAAGCAGTGAGAGAGAAAAACCGAACCAGAGCAACTGTGCCTGAGCCCAGGGGCCTCTAGGAGCCACGGGGGGTCCCTACTTTGATGGAGGCCTGAGCATCATTAGAACAGATAGCATGATGGGGTCAGAAACACACTGCTACCACTGCACCGTTTCTGCAAAACTCCTAGCAGCACTTTCACTGACAAACACAGGCACCATGTATTTTCCATCCTGCTCTGTCTATGTGACTTGTGATGTATCGAATTATCAGGAAAAATATTGCTAAAATGTTTTTGAATTTACTAAAAGATATAGATAGATAGACAGATAGACAGATAGACAGATAGATAGATAGATAGACAGATAGATAGATAGATAGATAGATAGATAGATAGATAGATAGATAGATAGATAGATAGATAGATAGATAGATAGATAGATAGATAGATAGATAGATAGATAGATAGATAGATAGATAGATAGATAGATAGATAGATAGGTAGGTAGGTAGGTAGGTAGGTAGGTAGGTAGGTAGAAAAAAGCAAAGACCAAAAGAGCAGAGCTTTGGAATATATGGCAATGGGTTAACAGAAAGCTGAAATTAATTATGTAACCCATTGTGGTTCACTCCAAAAGTTCACTGTTCATGAAAGAATTAATGTGAGCTAGCGCTTCTTTTATGGGCATAATAAAAATTATACTGTTGTACTTAAATTTTTTAATAAAGTGACTGAGAACATTTAGGGAGACTGGCATATGTTAATAAGACTGAGAGGAACAGGCTGTCCAAACAGCATCGAGAGGGAAGAATTCTGCTTTAAACCATCCCTGGTCCTCAAAGGTCAACCATATTTTTATAATAGCAGCCCTATGGCCAACGCTAAATCTGTCCTTAGAATATGGAGTCCGACCAATGAGAAGGTGCAGGAGATAAAGTCTAGTACCTGCATGAGGCATCGTTACGACACACTCTTTATGGGTAGGCAGGAGAGAAAAATGGGACTTGTGACACTCTTTATGTTTAATAGGCTGGCTTTAAGTAAATTTCTGTCAAGTGAGGAAGTATGAAACAATGGCATTTGTTACCTTCAGTCTTTGTATGTGTAAAATTACCAATACCTGTTTTACAGGCCAATCTTAATATCTTTCATTTAAGTAAGGCTATGGAACTTTTTCCGGACAATGGGTTATTTATCATAAATATTGAGCTTTAGTATTAGAAGAGAAGAGTGATAAAGTGAGCAAAATGACTATGATGTCAATCATTAAGTTAGAGTAATCCCCAATATCTAGTGGTCACACCAGACTAAATAAGACTGTAGCAGCAGCACAACTAAGTGTACTGCATTGAGCAGTGGTGCATTTTAAATATTTATGAATTCATCTTTTCATTTGTAAGGGGAAGACTGTTTTATTTCATCTCACAAAAGTTACATAATGTGAAGATAAAGCTGTGGCATTTCAAAGTAGAGCTCACTGCTTGATCTTGTCAAGTAGAAGGCTTCAGGTGGACCCAGCCCTGAGGACACACGACCCCTGAACGCTGACTCAGGTCCACACTCATCAGTCTACCTCAGTTCAACGTCACTTCATTTATTGCTACACTTCTCAGGTCTGCATGCACATAAATACAACCTTCAATGAGGACATAGAACCATATATATATATATATATATATATATATATATACATGAGCAGCGCATATTACATTTTATACTAAAAGGGCACTTCATTGGTTTTACACAAAACATTCAGTTTACTCATCATGAGGTTCTCTACCAGGAGGAAATGGAGCCTCATGGTAGTTCAGCCTGCCACAAAGGTCATTTGATTGTCATTTTTTCCTTTACCTTATAAATGTGCTATTTCAGGAAGGAGGGAATTCTTTCAATTTTTGCACAAACATTTACTCGGACTCAAAGATGAACTGATTAGATTTTGGTGGTCAAAGATCTTTGTGACCTCACAAAACATGTTTGTGGCCACGTGAATGTAATGTTTCAAAACCACCTTGAAGGAGTTTCTTCATATCTTGCAGAAGCATTCACTTGAACTGAAGGAAGAACGGATAGTCAAAGCAGTCCAAGGCCAAAGGTGAGTTATAGTCAGTCCATATGTCTTTATATTTACATTTCAGATCAAATGAACCAAACCACAGATGTGAAACCAATCTTACAATGGTTTAATGAATATTTTTAATACATGTAGCTTTGCACATCAGAGAAATGGTTGCTCAAAACCATCAAATCGCAGACTGATGTGTAAATATGTTTCAAACTGCATTATGTACATCAGAGTCCAAACTAAATGACAGTTTGCTGGTCGATACCTGAGTCTGACTTTCAGCCCACTTATCCATAAATTTCTGCAATGTATGTGTGTATTCAAATGAGACTGTATGGTGGGTTTTGATGTCCAAGTTGTAGGGATCTCTGAAGGGTTGTCTGTGTTTGTATGTGTGTGTGTGTGTGTGTGTGTGTGTGTGTGTGTGTGTGTGCTCCTTGGCGGTGATGAGACCCTGTCTCTGACACGATGCTGCTCTGTTAAGGTCAAGCCCTACAGAATGTCAGAGATGATGACACGCACTGAAAGGTTTCATCTAATCCCTCCATTTCCCCTCTTCTCCTCCGTCTCTCCAATCTGTCTCCCCCACCTCCATCTCCAGCCCACTCACTCACAAGACAAGGCAGACATACACAGGCCTTGCGTGTGTGTGTGTGTGTGTGTGTGTGTGTGTGTGTGTGTGTGTGTGTGTGTGTGTGTGTACGGTGTGTGTGTGTGTGTGTAAATAGCATCAAACCATGCCATCCCACTAGTAAGGCCAAATCAGAAATGCCTGAGGCCACTGTTTCTGTGTCTGCATGGTTGGCCTGGTCTTTGCAACCCACTGTCAAACATCTTTGCTCCAGTCCATGGTGGCTTCACATTTACCAGTACTTAGGTGATACTTGGATGCTTTAATATATGAGGGGATTTTATGTGTGAATATAACAGGAAGCTAAGCAGTGTCTCTGCATGCTTGTGTTATAGAATGTCTGTGACTGTTTTGAAATTGTTTTTAACCACCTATGCATGTCTAAGTTTTAGTTTTATCATATTACTTTTACAATATTGCATGTGCGAAACTGAGCTTGAGTCCTGACTAACTTCAACAGGAGAATAGCTTTCATACAACACCTCCTGTGCAGAGTTCAAGATTAAGAGCTTCACGGGAAGTTTGGAGGAATCCTGCATGTTTCAGTCGTTCTCACATCGGATCCCTTCTGATCACTTTGAGTTAACAAAGTTTAATTCCTCCTCTATTCACCTCTGAAAAGAAACGCCTCTCGACAGTTGTTGCTCGCATGTGAAAGCAAATCTAATTCTGTTATGTCTAAATAGCGTCAAATGAATTCAATTAAGCTGCCATGAAAAAGAATGTTATTTACACCTTATGAGATTACCTGGACTTAATTTCCTGGGGTTTTAAATAATTGACAAACAGCATGTGCGTACTTAACTAAGCCTCATATTATGCGCACAGTTGAACATGTCATCAGTTAATCTTATTGCTTTTTACTCCTACATTTTCTCTCATTTTCCCCTCTTTCCTTCGCTCGGCTGCTCCATAGTTAACACTTATTAAATTAGCAGTCATCCAATGATCAAACAACAACCCTTCTCCGTCGAGCCGACTGAATGACGGCAGAGGTCCCTTCAGCATCTGGTGAGATGCATAGTTTGGTACAGATAAGCACAAAAGCCTAGCTAATTGTGATATTACAATTCTAGCAAACCGTTTTTGTGAAAGCTGTACACTTAGATTTGATATTAAGCCTGGTAAGCAAAGACACAATGCTGGATTCAAGATGCTTTGCTTCCCCTGCACCTTCTCAAACTGTCATTTATCCTCTCACCTCTGTGGATTGGGTCGGGAATGGTGGAGGAATGGCGTAGATGGAGAGAGCTGAGGGAAAGGGGGGGAATGAAGGATTATATAAAGAAGAAGCAGCACTTGACGGTAACTGGTTGAGATTAGCGCCTTAGGGGTACAGCAGTGGCTGTGATTTTGATACTGTGCCCCCAGCTAAACGCTGAAGGCCGCCTTGCCTAGAGGAATCTGCCTTCACCCACAGGCAGTAAAAGATTGTTTTCTTACCAGCATCTCCTCCTCCTCCTCCTCTTCCTCCTCCCTCTCCTCCTCCTTCGCCTCATCCTCCACCCCACAGACACCTGTCATCTCCAATGTCAAAACTCTGCACAGAAAGGAAAAGACAATGCAAAGAATAAACAAAAGAAACATGTTTTTTTAAAGGCATACTCTGCATACAGATCTGTGGGTGAGGCCCAGGCTTCACCTACAGCAGCCTCAGCCAAACCTATTCAAAGTCATGACAAACAGGGCTCTGTTGGCTATTTAGGATGATCAATAATATTAAATTTTTATTATATGATAATACGATTTTTCCATATGTCCAAGTCTTGATCACAATCTCTCCTGAGAATGAATTTTGAATCAAAACATTAAGTACTGGTATTTATTAAGAATAAAATTGTATTAAAAGTGTAATTAAAAGCATTTGTTTGTGAAAATTCTCATTTCAAAACTTCATCTATGATTGTATATACAAATGCAAAAAATATAAAAGATGTTTGCCCAGATAATGGTACAGAGATTTAAGGCTTGTCATAGACTTCAATGGGCTGAATTGTAATGTCTTCCTGTTTATTAATTTGCATGTATCTAAATTTATTTCCAACATAAGTGCTACTAAGGGAATGACTTACAGCTGACAGTGAGAGTGATTATTAAGTTTCATTTGTGTGATAAATTGAGGAAAAATGTCTGAAGAACATTGGGGATGCTCCAATTAGCCTCATAATGAGCCTCAATTTCCATTTTGTGAAAGAGAAATGGAGCATTGAGTCAGAGGTCTGCAACCAGGCTATTGTTAAATTAAAACACTTTTTGTGTGGATTTTTTTTCTTTGACTTTTTCCTTCCACAAAGACGATAAAAACTACGGGATGTAATTTGTGGTAGCTTAGGAGGAATGATTTTTATCAAATCGAGTGTGAACGACCTTTACCGCCCTGAGCAAACACAGTTACCTGAGCAGTAAGACGCCAGGGATCCTGGTGTGAAGTGGTCCTTGTCGTCCATGTAGTTAAGCAGAAGTATGAGATGACGTGACACTGGCAGCCCTGCCAGGCAGTGTTGTCCCAGCCAATGGGGGGCAGAGGACACAATGGAGAGTAATGGCTGCTACATGCCGTCAGCTTCACAGAGATAAAAAAAAAAAAAAAAAAAAACACAGTGCCACGTTTTCATCTGCCCTGTTTTTCTCTATTTTAATTCCTTCTGTTTATTTGTTTGTTTGTCGACCTTGTCATGTCAGCTGACCTTCCTCCATCCAAGACCCTGAAGAGAGAAAGGGAAGGGAGGAAGAAAACAACAATGAGCGGGACGCTGACATTTCTGTACAGAGAAGGAACAAACAGCACATACAAAATGCCCCCCACTCCCCTCAGACAAATTTACTCAAAAATATGTGTGTGTCTTGAACGTCCGAGGCTGTCCGGCACTCGGCCACCATTGCCAAGGAAGTGTCATGGTGTCGTGACAACTTCAGCGACTGCGGTGCGATGGGTGACCCTCGGCCGGTGGAGGGGGGGCACTGAATCCCCCACCCACCCTGGATCCTGACAGATGTCATATACCTCCTCCATGGGCACCTTCTGTTTCCTGTTCACCTTTCTCCATCCTGCAGCGTTAGGGCTCCTGTCTCCATGTCGTCAAAGCACACACACACACATACTCACACGCACGCACACACACACACACACACACACACACACACACACACACACACACACACACACACACACACAAGGGGAGAGAGATAGACAGAGAAGGAGAGACATAAACTTGACCGATATGCGTTTTTAAATACCAATATTTCTATATTGACAGTGCTGACAATGTTTAGACTGTTTTCATACACCAGTTTAATTCCCATCTTGTGTTTGCACTGACTCTATCTGTTTATGCATTTTATTTAAATAGTGTCTGCTTAGCTTAAAAGGCAAGCGTGCATCCCGCGCTCTCTGGCATTCATATCGCCATCTCAGAGGACGTTTCCAGTTATTTACCAAAGGCTTTTCTCTGAGAACAGTTGGTATTTTAGTCTTAGCACACCCCACTCAAAACCTGTTTGCACAGATTTTCCCCATCATCCTTCAGACCATAGTTTGACAGAGACACTTCAACGAAATGAGATTCTGCCTTGTTACATTGTCTTATACTGTTACATCAAACGTGTCACCAGCCCACTCCACGAATAACAAGTCTAACTAAACCAAAAAGCCTTGTGATATTAGATTTTCATAAACCTTCTGCTGGCTGCCTTCTTGTAGGGGGATTGTGTATCATCCACTCAAAACGCTCTCTTAGATGGAAATATGCGGACTAAATCTGATCATGGCGTTAGATAATGTTCACTTCTCACTCTTGAAACACAGACTTGGTAGGAAACAGAGGGGATCTTGTGACTAACCCATCAATCACGCTGATGTTGCGCTCAAGTGATGGATATTCTAATTTCCCTTTTATATACAGGTGCACAGGATGGATGGATGACGATTAATGGACGGGCAAGGCTGTTTCCACAAAACAAAGAAAGACACAGCGCTGCCTGAGGCATCGATATGGAGGGCAGCGAGCTACGTTTCCCTGTGTTTTAAAGATGATACTTCACATTTGGGACTTGTTTCCCTGTAAACATGTGAAGACAAAATATACATCCTGAGGTGACAAAGGTGTTGCTAACACAACAATTGTCTCCTCTCTACAGGGACCTACAACGGGTTCTGCAGTCACTTCTGTGACAGCCCTCGACACCCTCACCTCTCCTCATTTTCACACAACCTGTTTCTCGCATTCTGTCATTGCTATCACCTCCATAATTATTCCTTAACTTTCACCCACCCTCAGACTGCTTATCCCGTAATTTATTTAAAAACATCATCCTCCTCAGGCCAACTCTTCTGATGCGGCGCGCTTATCTGTCAAACTCTTCAAAGTCGGGGTTGTGCCAAACATCCTTTTGATGAAATCTTCTGACATATCGGTGCTGCAGGCTCGTATCTCTGAAGATGTCTCCTCAACAATCTCTTATCCTTTCTTTTCAAGCAAAACTTTTTTTTTCTTTGACTGTCTTTATGTTTTAGCTTTTAAGCAAACACCTCTTTCATATTGGACCTTCCATTTAACCCTTTTCTTACAGCTTACACACCAGCCTGGAGGTTATAAGGTTTAACAACACTAATTGGCCAAAGTCACAGCTGACATTAAGGTGAAAAAAAAACAAAAAAAGAAAAACAGGGGAAGTAGGGAAAGGGAAGTAGGAAAATGTGAAATGTGAGTTCTCGAAATTACATTTAGTCATTCTTTACATTTTAACAAGATGTGTTGAATATCATTTCCTTCTGAGTAGAAATGTCCAAGTCTCTGTATTTTTATTACAAAAGGAGAGATATTTTTGAATTAATTTCTGTACATGCACTGATTTAATGGGGCTATTGTGCACTGACTGCAAACTATTTACCCAGTGATTTCCAGTTTTTCGCTTCACAGCTGACATTGAACATGGGCACTGATAAACCATCCTGTGCTTGGGACTTTTCTCTAAGACTTAACAATCCAGCCTGAGATCTCTCTTCCACCTCTGTCCTTCCCCCTCTCGCTCTCTCTTTCTCTCTCTCTATCTCACTTTATCTCTCGCTCTCCATCCCTCCCTCCCTGTCTGAAGCTGTCCTCCCAGCCATCTGTCATGTGATGTTTATGGGCCCTTTTGCTTTTGTGTCCTGATGACCAGTGTCACAGAGAGCTACCCATTACCGATGCGGACTGATGAACGATGTTACCCAGACGCATTGCTGACACCCCTGTGTCCTTGGCCGCAGAGACGTTGCCTTGCTAGCCAGCTCAGGCCAGTAAAGAATGAGGACGGGGGTACCTGGGGGAGCCGGACTGAGGACCTGTCCGTCATCCCCCCGACAGGATGCTCATATTTTTCCCCCCTCCCACAACTTCCCTCTCCTTTTTATCCAGCCAATGGAAATCTGGGGTTGGTCAGCACGGCGATGGCGATGATGTTGTCATTAATCCTGAGGTGCTGAATAGTGCCCTTGCCTTTCACCTAAATATATATCTACATCTGAACAGACACAGTGAGGGACCCTCGCTCCCCTCCAGAGGCCACAGAAAGAGCCCTAAAGGGTTAATGTAGGTAGAGAGAAATGATGAATGCTGTTGAGTGTGATTTTATCTGTCAAATAGAAATGTTAGTGCTTGTTTTGATCTTTTATTCAGAACCTTTGTAGGATGTGCTCTGTGCTAGAATGATGTTTTAACATGCTGTATTAGTACACATATAGTGGTAAATAAAGGCTGATAATATGATCTTTTAAACATACTGCTGAGTAAAGTTGAACTTGGCTACATGTAAATTACTGACTGGCTCCAAAGTTTCTTACAGTACATATGACCACACTGTTTTACATTGTTCATATACTAGGCCGGTGGCGGGCAGCACAGTGTTACTACAATTATCTCCATCACCTGATTTTTGGTTTGAACCTGCCAGTGTGTGAGGGTTTTCTCTGGGTTCTCTGCCTTCCTGCCACAGTCAAAGACATGCAGGTTAGATTAATTGGTGGCCCTATTGCCTGTAGGTGTGAATATTTCTTTATTTCTATGTCAGCATTGTGATGGACTGGCGACCTGTCCAGGATGCACCCTGCCCTTGTCACAAGTCAAGGGACTGGGATTGCTCCAGTCCCCTGGTGACACTCAAAGGATAAGCGATACAGATAATGAATGAATGGATAGTGGTTGGATAGTGGTATTCTAAGATACACAAAATACAAATTTCTTTCTTTTTTCTGATATGTCTAAACATCCTCTGAATGTGAATCTTTAGTTAGTTTAGAGTTAGTAAATTAGAGTTAACGTGGTCTTATATCCTTATTTTGACAAAAAAAAAAAAAGTAATTTTTTTTCTGCAGAACTTAGAAATGCATATCTGTTTTCCAGTGGATACTTGCATGCTCTCACACAAATCACCTCTCTAGGTGCTTCTTAAATTAATCAATTTAAAACAACCAGAAGTCAAAAACATATGACACAAATGTGAAAATGTGAATATATGATACAACACAAATGTGAACCCCGACATTTAAAAATCTTTCCATTTTCAACAAAGACTTTGTTTGACATGCAGATCACCAGAGTTGCTATAAAAAGGTCAGGCTTTTTTAATGTGATTGGTTTGGACTGAGGTTAGGTGTCTAATATGGAACCAAACAGGTGATTCTAACAAAAGAAAACAACAGAACAGATAATCCTCTCACAATAGTGGAACATAATGTGAACAATCTGCTGGACTAAATACAAATCTCATTTATTCACTGAGGCCTTTTCTCCTTTTGTGTAACCCTCCCTCCCCTCTCCCTCCCTCCCTGTCTCTCTATGAACATCTTTACTGGCCGCTGAAGCTGCTGATGAATTCTTAAGCAGATCAACTGATAATTGTATTTCATAACTGTCAGTTGTGCGAAGGCTGCCAGTGTGCCCAGGAGCTATTTGTGTCTCAGTATGTCCTCCACACACCTTCCTTCCCTCAAATCCCCCCACACACTCTGTCCAACCCCCCAATCACCAGGGATGTGCTTACTGTCTCTGGCCCCGAATTACTCAATCAGGAGGACACATTTACGGATGACACCTTTATTACAATTAATCAGGGGAACTTGATTAAGAAAGTTATTCCACCCCTTCATTGAGACTTACACAAGTGGTGCTTCTGCATATTGTAATTTATGTCCCACTGAGCTCTAGCGCTGCTGATAGACAGAAAAACCGACAGATTTCCAGCCATACTGAGACACGTCGACATTTGCGTGAGGGAGGGTGTGCGTGTGCACACAACCCCCGAGCATGTCTATGTATCCAGGAACACATGCACAGCCACAAACAAACACATTCGCCCATCATTCTGTCATGCACAACTCAGGTTTCGCAAAGAGTTTAATAAATGACTTTAATTGGCTGTAGAGATGTGCTCGCTAAAGGAGGCTTGAATATTCCATTTCCCTTTCTTCTTGTCTCTTTCTTTCACTCTTTAACACACACACACACACACACACACACCTGAATGAAGCCATCTCTTTACCTTTACTCACAGTTGCTGGGTCTGCTGTGGCTAATTAGTTGAGTGGGGTTTTAGGTTTGGTAATTAGGCGGAGGTAGGAGTGACGGGGGCTCGGGGAGTTGGGGAGTTGAGGGGGTCTGACTGACTTGCACAGAAAGAAACTGGACTGTCTGGATCCTGGCAGCACCAAGCAGCCAGCCAGTGTCCCTTAGGCGCCTGGAGGTAGACTACCACATCCCACACTATGAGGATGATGTCTTTGTTATGTGCCACATGTTCTGGTACGGGAGGAGGGACTGTGTAAAAAAAAAGAGGGGATTTAGTGAAAAGAAAAGAAAAAAAGACACCTTTGAGAATTTCACTACCCTGAATGTCAACGTGTAACAATGAAAACCAGCACCGTGCTGTTGTCTTGGATTGAAATTTCAAATGGAGAATTTTCAGAGCAGCTGAAAAAAAAGTTGGGAATCCTTAACCAGTAATGTAAAGTTGAGGGAAAAAAAGGGGGAAAGATAGAACATTTTCATGTTAGAACAAGAGTATGAGCAGAAGCCACTGTGGCCACAAGTGACAATTATGACATAATAGCAAAATAATGGGAAAACAAAACTGACTAAGCAATGTCTACACCAAATTATACAGCAGTAAATGGCTAACATTAGCTACTGAAAACTACTGTAAAAATAAGGATGAGCTTCAGCTTGTATTAGTTTAACTTTTCATTCATAACAATGCTATTTTTCTTTTTTTTAAACTTTTATAGTCACATTTTAAGGTACATCATTAAAACAAATAAAACATCAGAAAGCAATCATTTCTCTTTTTCTTTATTTTATGAAAATCAGCATATTTCACATTTTTTGGTCATTAAGCTCCTTACTGTATGTAACTACTTTAATAGCACTTATAATAATCTAGCTCAGTATTCAAGTCTTTCTCGGTCACATCAGGTTAAGCAAGTATAAACTTAGTTTGTCCTCCATTGCTTCCACATACATAACTACTTAAACTGAACTGGTGTGTTAATGACCCTTTCTGAGGAACAGCACTACAGTAATTCGTGACTTAAATGAGAGTGACACTGCATAATTCCTTGAATGAAGAAATACGTCTGCAGTTTCACTATCACACAAGAGTCTGAGTGCGCTTCTCTAAGAAGACCTTCTCTGTCTTTAATGTTTTGTTTACGCTTCACAGTTCCAGGTTGCTTCAATACGTTGCCAGTTAGCAGCCTCCGACTGCAACACAATCCAATTAAATAAAGAGTGTTGTCTCTCCAGGTTCCTGTGTTCTCTAATTGGGGCTGTGACTGCTCACTAATCAGTGGAGGTACAGGTAGGCCCTGGAGGACACCAAGACGAGGCCTCTCCTGTTAATTGAAGAGATGCTAAACCTGGCCTCTTCCTCCTCCTCCTCCTCCTCCTCACCGTGCAACATGGATGCACACTCAAGCATGCTAAATTCATCTAAACCTCCACGTGCATCACCACCTCTCTCACCTTTTGTGCAGCTGGCATGTAAGAGCTTGCTTTTTCATTACAATGCCTGAGCAAACAGTGGCACCACAGAGGTTAATGCAATAATTTAAAGATTCACATTAGTTGTGTTGGTCATATGAACTTGGTACATTTCACCCTGCTCACATCTCATTTAAATAGTCTTCAAAATCATCTCCTTTGAATTTTTAATCGCCTGGCTTAAAAGATGCTAATAAAAGTATGTCACTGCATTATGTAACTAACATACGTAAACAGTTGGGAATAAACTGAGCAGCCAGGAATATTTTTTCAGTGTGTAAATATTTTGTAGCTACTAATCACAACTTCTGCTTACGCTATTAAAACATGTGACAGGCCTGAAAAACTGATTATTTCCTGTACTTCCCTAGATTAAAAAAAAAAAAAAAAGTCCACTGTCTGTGTTGAGGACTTTGAGTGCAGTCCTGACTTCCTCTGTTATGGATTCAAAACAGCTTTGGCCCGTTGTGTGTTTCTGATTTCCTGCACCGTCTGGTGAAGGTAGCAGCTTTGCATGCTGGGGTCACACCTGTAATGTATTTCACACTGGGTTATATTTTGAGTGGCCACCTGGATGAGGAAATAACATGTTCACAGTGCATGAAGACGACATCCCTCCCTGCCAGGTAGGAACAGGTGTTTGTTTTAGACAACATACACTACATTAATACGGCATGGGCCTCTGATATGCATCATGTGTGTATCTTTGAAACTTTTGCACTTTTAAACACTTATCTTCTAAGTCTTATATGACAGATTATCTTGTTGGTTATATGTAGAAATAATTATCTCCCCTATGTGACTTGACTTCTTTTGTTGTGCTGCTTTGTTTTTTGTTTCCAACATTAAATTGAATACAAAGAAAAAAAATGGAAATTAAAAAAACAAGAAGAAAAAAACATATATGTCAAAGGGCATTCCACAAAGCATTCACTATGAGTGATTTTTTTTTCTCACTGTGGGGAAAAGTAATGGCATTTTCTAGTCCAACTCCTGGTTAGCTGGACTAATTTTTTTTTATTATGTGCAGCTTCGGGGCATGTGAATGAAAAGATTGATTGTGTGAATGCCGTTTCTGTCAGCCACAAACAGGCAATGAAATACCAAGCACACCTGGAGCGGCGCTCACTTTTGACAGGCACATACCAATGTAAGCCCCTATTAGAAAAACAATGAAGTCTATCATAAAACATTTATGGTAGATAAAGTGCCTGAGAGTGCTAAAAGCAAGCACATTATGGCAGCACGTCTAAAATTATTTCAGAGGTGGACTTGTACACGAGATTAGGAAATGCTATAAAAATATTTTTTTGACAAAAATCACAGTCTACTGTTTGAGCTTTAATCTTAATATTTCTGCAATATATTTTTTACATTACAGATCACTGGACCTTCACATAAATTAAAATCAATCACTTTTTTATTGCACATAGTTTCCAAACTATGATGTAGTAGAAAATAAAGTTGCTAATTCTATTAATTTATTCAAGCATCATGTAACTTTACCTTTAAACTCGTATGAATCATCCTGCAAAAATAAATAATTTCCGCTCTGTAAAAAAAAGATTAAAGCCTTAATTCACAGTTTCTCATTTTAAACCTTACAATCATTTGAGTTTAATCACAGCTTACTGTTACTAACAGAGGGCGGTGCCACTTCTACCACGACTTTGCCCAGGTTTTTCCCAGCGTACATGTAGTCCACAGCCCTGAAGACCGAATCCAAGCCTACAAACCTCCCCCCCTCTGCTAAATCCCCACAATCCACCTCACACACTAGCTTCCCTTTGGCAAACAACTGCATCATGCTACTCAGACCCTCCCTGTAGTCACTGAGGAAGTGGGGCAGGAAGAAACCCCGAATGCTGGCCGACTTCTGAAGCAGCTTGACCGGTAGTGTTCCTCCTCTGAAGGGCGGGATCCCCGATGCGCTCTGGTATCCAGAGATGAAGCCGATCACTATCAGACGACCCTTATTGGCCAAACTGTTCACTGCCAGTTCTAAAATGCTGCCTCCGACTGACTCATACACAACGTCTATGCCTTTTGGATATTCTTTCCTAAGGGTCTTGGCCAGGTCTTCTGTGGCGTAGTTGATTGGCCTATCGCAGCCGAGGGATTTCAGGAAGCCAGCTTTCTCATTGGACGAACAGGTCCCAATCACGTGGCAACCGGCCTGTTTAGCAAACTGCACAGCGAACTGTCCAGTCCCTCCCGCAGCTGCTGTGACCAGGACCGTTTCACCTTTGCTCAGGTCACCCAGACGTTTTAAGGCGATGTAGGCTGTGGCGCCACTGACCAGCAGGGTGAGGAACTCGGGCTTCACCGCGGGGACAGGCACACTTTCTTTGGCCGGCACCACCGTGTACTCTGCAAATGCACCACTGCCAAAATAGGCCACGGTGTCCCCAATGGTGTAACGGGAGCTGGCGCTGAGGCCGAGGCCGACAACTTCACCGATACCCTCAAAACCGACGTCAAAGGGAGGCTTCAGCGAGGGGTCATAACGGCCTGCGGAGTAATTAATATCGGAGGCGTTGATTCCCACAAAACTGAAAACAAACAGAAAAAGAACAAAAGTTGTAGATTAAATGTGAGAAAAATAAAACTGTCACACGATGAAGTTGTGAGTCAAAAGTATTCAAAACATTCACGATGGTGTACAAAAGCTTTTTGTGTGGTCATTAGCATGAGCACATATTTCCTGAATTCCTGTCTGAAGGTCAAGACTTCAGCTTCCTTCTCGAGACACGTCTGCACGGGGCATAAACACTCTGGTTTGTTTTGGCAATGATCTCCTTTTCTCTTGAAGAGAACAGTCCTGCTCTGACAGGGAAAGGCTTGTATCACAAAACACATTGCATGATGTCATGATTCATTGTCTTCAGAGACACCCACAACAAACTGCACTTTTAAAAATCTTAGATAGTTGCTTCTTGCCTCAACATGAAGACGGCTGTTTTTATCTTACTTTGGTAACATGTTGGAAACAAATATGTGAGAGAGGAATGTATAAATAAATCATTTACTGTCTTTTAGAGCAGCACGCATGCTGTGCCTCATTACTGTGCATGTCACACGTGTACTTTGAGCTTGTAGATAATGCTGCTGTGGTTTATAGGTGCTTTGCTGTTGATATAACAAAATTCCTTGATTTGCCTAGTTTACATCTGTGGGATCAGTTTTCTCACAGAGAAAGCTGTAAAGATTTCAATACACTTAACTAAAATTACAAAACAATTTGTATTGAGCTGGTGTTTTGTGATAATCGGCTCAAATATAATGCTTTGGAAAAAAAAAAAACTTTGAAAACCTGACACTTGTAATAACATATATGATATTGATACGTGTGTGATTTAGTGCATAAGTTAAAGTATGAAGCTTATGCAAATGATTTGTTTAAATAAAAATGCAGCTGAGTGCAGCTCTGAAGAGTACATCATAAAAAAATCATATTTCCTGAGCAGGTCAAAGATTTGTATTTATTTAGGTGACTACACTACAGTTGTAATGAAAGGTGTAAACATGGATTAAATATTTTCTGCATGTTTTTAAAAAAAATCTACTTCATCTAACACGTGATCTAAAAGAAAATACATTTTGTAATAAAGAAAAAAAGGTTAATTTCAGTGTTGTGAATTAACCTGCTACCGTCATCAGTCTCTCACTGTTTTTTTTACACATTTAACACTTTCATATTTATATTTCATTAAGGTGGAACTCATGTTGTGCAAAAACAGAATAATCAGCTCTTACTTTGCAAACCGCAGCCCCGCAAACGGAAATATATATTTTCCCACCCCGTTAGTTAAAACATCACATATCAAATCAAAACGACTGTGATGCCTCACTTATACGCACAACCTTAGGAGGTCAAAGGTCTCGGTTTCACAAGCAACTGATCACTGTCTTTACGAGACAAGAAGTCACTAACGTAGTCCTGCTGGGTTGTTTTTTTTTTTTTTTTTTTTTTTTTTACACCATTTGATGGAAAACCACTGTTCATTTATTGGCAGCAAATGTCAGGATTAACCCTGAGGTGCTTTTGTGTAAAGATAATTTAACATTTAAAATCAGATCAGGCATGCATACAGTCAGTAATGTAGTAGGAAATTAAAATTACCTCTTGCTGGAATCAAAAATAGAAGCAGAAATCCAACTACTTTAGAAAAAAAGTAGGCAATAATGCCTTTTTCCACTTTAAATGTTAGGTTTAATGCTTTTTATCAACTGATATAATAATCACACAGATTGAGTAAAGCTACAGAAGCTGTGTAGTGACTTCAGGTGGGTTTTTGACTCTCTCCTAACTGTGAACACACACTGCCGGGCTGCTGCTTCAACTGCTGCCGCTGCTGTGAATGAGAGAAATGATGCTGCAATTCCCGCGCCATGTAACAACACTGCATCTCCTTCTCCATCTCTTGATGCCAGTCTGAGCCCCCCCATGACTTTCTGTTTGCAGGTTCGTGACGTAGAGAGTGAGAGAGCGAGAGAGAGACAGGAGGACAGAGAGAGAAGGGGGAGAGAGAGAGATTCAGAGATGGATTGATAGACAAATGCAGAGAGGGCGGAACTTGGAATTACAGTACAGCGCTTATTCCTCACGTATTTTGCCATCTTGTGATGATGATGATCGCAGGTGCTGGACATGGGTAAATCGAGGTAAGCGCAGTCCTTTTTACAACTTCTCAACAATAGCTTATAGTGATAGATCGACGTGAAATCGCGATCCATAAATAGACTCACAACACGCTTTGGGTCAGCGATCAGCTATTCCGAACGCGCGTACACAAACCAGGAGTAGAGAGTCTATTTCTATCCACAATAACAACAACTTACCGATTCCTGACCAGCAAGTCCGCGTCTCCCGGTGTCGGAACCGCGACGGTTTGCATAGAAACGGCCTCTCTGAAATTAGGACTGAGCTTGGTAACGATCAGTTTTTTCATGCTGCTCGGTATGGAGGATCCTTTAAAATCCATGAAGTGCGCTGAGTAGGACATGTCTATGATGAAGCGCCGCGTAACCGGATGAACTCCTGAAGAAAGTGCGTCGGTGCCTCTGCGCCCCGCGCCGAGTATCGATACCGACACTGCTCTTCCGCCGTTTCTCAGCAGCAGGAGGCTGGACATGGCTCCGAAATGTGACAAAGTTCACGGACAACTTGACGTGCGTCAATAGCAGCAGCAGTAGTAAAACCCGGCTACCATTAGCCTGCGCTATTGGCTCTCCCCACCTCTGCACATGCACAGCGTGCAGGCCGGGCCGGTCAGAGCCGAACCAAACACGCGCTTATTAAACACACCACGAAAACATAAAAGCTGCTATTCTTTTGTTGCGTGACTCACAGATTGTTTGGTACAAGGGAAAAAAATAACAAGAGCGGAATCGCGTATTTAGGATTAAAACGTTGCACTGGTGCAGCCTTGTAAGTAGCACAGCAGCGCCCCAGACTTGTCGTCGGAGTCCCTCCCCTTCCCGGACACAACACTCACTTCCTAGTAAGGTGAAACAAATCAATCCTCATCTCCCAACATATCCTCCGCTCTTTTCCTCAACACGAAAAACAACAGTAACCTCGCCGGATCTATTTAAGTCGTCTAAAGAAAACACAGAAAACAGTCATGTGGCGCGTTGCGCATTTGCGCCTCCGCTTTAATTCTCGTTTTGTTTCCGAACGATGTTTTATACTCTGATGTAAAATCCACACCTGTAACCTAAAACGTGTATTACCGATTTGTCAAAGTGTTTTGTTTTTGCATTTCACTCCCGCTGTCATCTCATGTCACCTGACTGTTTCGGGTTTTTCTCTTCTTTCTTTTCTGGAAAGATCTAGATTGTTTAAAAAAAAATAAATAAAAGTGCCACTATTATTCCAACACACCGGATCAGTGAACCCTCGTCCCTCCCCCGGTGGGAGTCAAACCCCCGAACTCGTGTCTGTGTCAGTGCTTTTGTAACCGCAAGGAGACGTGCAACTTGTTAAAAACATGAGTAATACTTGTTGTGGTTTGCAATAAATGTTCGTATGAGTTTTTGTTTTAGTTTTAAATTGCGAAAGATTCCCTGTTTTGTCTTTGTCGGAGATTTGTCTTTTTTTTCTTTTTTTTTTTCTTTACAAAATCGCAAATGGAGAAAGAGAGGGAGAGGGGGAGAGAGATAGAGAGTGAGTGAGAGAGGGAGAGAGAGAGGGGGGAAAAACAAGACAATTAAAAAGATTGACAGGTAGGCTCCTCTGTCAGGGGTGACGCTTGTGGAGAGGGGAGGAGTAAAAATGTAGCAGGAAAAGCCACTCGATGCGTCTGTCTATCAGTTGAGACTGTCTGAAACAGCTTCTGGATCCACCGCGTTTCCATTTTTCTTTTTTGGGAGACCTCGGATCAGTCCCTGGAGTTTTTTCCTCCTCTTTTGCTTTTTTTTAAAGAATAGAGAGACAAATATTTTAGTCCATGTCGATCTGATCTGTTGTTGGCGAAGCTTTGGATGCGCCTGCGTCTTGTTTGTTTCCCCCCTCTCTCTCAAGTGATATCCTCTCCACCGCATCAACCACCCCTTCCCAAAAAAAAAAAAAAAAAAAAAAAAAAAAAAAACGACTCTGTCCAAGATGCGATGAGATGAGCGGTGGAAATCATTTCCACGAGTCTTAAAACGTAAGTAAGGGGGAAAACCTGCTCGTCCCATTTATTTGTATTTATTTATTTTTTCAATGGGAGAGAAGGAGGGTAAAGGAGGGGAGGGAGGAAAAAGTCTCCGCCGGACTGGTGAGGCTGGATCCGGGCTGAGGTGGCGTGGTGGTGACGGGACTGACATTAACCCATCTAATGCCTGTCTATCTATTTTCTCCTCTTCCCCCTTTCTCTCTCTCTCTCTCTCTTTCAGGTCTCTGGCAAAAGAAGAAGGAACACAAGGATACATTACTTATCAGAGCTTCGCGCAGCGATCACACGGGACTTATTTGTTTGGTTACTGCCAGAGTTTATTTATTTTTTAGTTTTGGTGTGCGTAAAAGGCGCAGCAAACTACCCGTCCCCCTCCAAGCGGCACTGGAGATTAGGGGGATTTTTCCAGGGGGAGTGAACTGAAAACTTGGTTTTTCAATGATCTTGCTGCCTATGTTTATTTTTTTTTCTAAAAAAAACCTTGCCATGAGAGAGATGAAGGAAGATGATCTTTGATGGACACGAAGGTGTCAGGAACTGCCCGAATCCATTCGTAATTTCTGATCTTATTCTCGTTGAATCCGAGCAAGCTGTTAAACCCAAAAAAGAGCAGGCAGTTTGAAAAGAAGACTGACATTTTCAGCTCCGAGATCAACCCGCCACCAACAACAACCCCCTGCCCCGAAAAACGGGATGATTTTTCAAAACTGATAGACTTGATTTGTTTGTAATTCCTGCATGAGAAGCACCGTGGAACGTGACGGTCACTATGCCGAGGAGAAAGCAGCAAGAGCCGCGGCGATCAGCAGGTATAACCCGCCCCTCCAACACACGACCATTTCACATCCGAGTGTCCAACTAGTTTTTATTTACAAGTGGCGAATCAAAATACTCCTCTCTTTCTCTCTCTTACACACACACACACACACACACACACACACACGCACACACCACAGCCTTTAGTTATGCTGCATGCTGCGATTTATTCCACCAGTTCTTGTTTAAATTAAATTTGTTGTTGTTATTAACACAGCGCGCAACTCACCCTCCTGACCCACACTTGTGTCTTAAAATGTGTGTAATTGCGCAAATGACGCACACATCTGCGCAATGCCACTTTGAGTTTTTTTCTTTCTTTTCTTATTTAATCATCCTTTGCCAGGAAAGTTCTCTTAAGAATGGTGAGATAAACTAAATGGCATGTTATGGGGGATAAAAGGGAGCTTTTGAGGTTCAAGAGTGAGTAATGATGAATAATTGACTGGGAAAGAAGGGGGAGAAAACTGGTGAGAGCTGTTTTTTTCTCCTTCTTTCTATTTTATTAGAGGATTGCCATCCTTGATTTGATGCGTGATTGATCGTCTGTCATGTGGCAGTCTTTGATCTATTCATCCCTGATAAACATCAATAAATCCCTCCATGAAGACAGGCATGCCTCTGGTAGGTTAAACCACCCAAACACACGAACCTCCTGTTGTCTCCGCAAAGCAACTAAAGTTGTGAATAATGTTGGAAAATGGCCTCATTTTATATCACTCCAACATACTAAAAACAGATGAGGGCCGTGTGTGGAACAGATCACAGTAGAAAAATTCAACTCAAACACTTCTTTTTAATCAGGTGTTTGAGCCTCTTTGTGTGCCCTCTTTTTTCTCCTTCTTTCTTAGTAATGAATGTTGAGGTTTTATTGCATGTTCCTATCCAAATTCACCCCACATTCACTATAAGAATCAGTCCAGTAATGAAATCAATATCCACTGCTGGAGGGGGAGTATAATATTTGCAATGTGACCAACTGATAAAACCAGGTGTTGGCAGAGGACCGACAAGGTTGACTTCTAGTGGTTTGGATTTGGACTCCCCCTTTTTCCTCTCGTCTCCCTGCAGCCTTTAAACAAATGTAAATGAGTGACAGGGGTTTCTACCTCTGTGCTAATGAGGCCGAGCCTTTGAAGTTAAGCATTAACAACTGGAGTGAACAAAAGACAGTTACAGAATTTTAAAGAGATTTTGAAATATGAGGTGCAAAGCGGGTCGAACAGGAGGGCCAGCCGACGAAGACTTTGAACTCAGCAGGTTTTATCATTTTAAGCAGGGAGCTGCTGATGATGGTGCTGGTGATGAGGATGAGGAGGAGGATGAGAAGGAGTGTGGGATGGGGAAGATTCAACCAGTGCTCGCCACTGACTCCTTTCTTTCTCCCTTTGCCTTTCTAGGCAGAAGCAGTGTTCACATGATTTGTGGCCCACACTGCGAAGGAAGGATTCAGATTTAGATATTGAGCCTTTCGCTTTACTTCTGAGTCTGTGTGTGTATGTGTGTGTGTGACGGTTAATGTTCTGGCAAAATGTCCCTCTGGAAGAGGTCAACCACGGTGGGAGCAGAGCGACTCTTGTTACGTTTCTGCATGTAGATGGAGGCATGGAAACATGACATGGCTGTGACCCCTCCCTCCCCTCCCCTTCTCTCACCACACACACACATACACACTCTCTTTCAGTCTCTCACACACATACACACACCATTGATCATTACACTGTCCACTGAGTGCCATGCACATCATGGGTCGTAATGGTCAATCACAGCTTGGCAGATGGGATGTTTTCCATTCTTCCATGAACATGATGGTCGCTCAGAGATAACACCCTCCACTCCACATTCCCAATAGCAACAAATAGCGCATGCACACACATGCTTGTAGACACACACACACACACACACACACCAGGGTAGCCTGATGCTCCACTGGGAGCTGGTACTGACCTGTAGCTTCCTCTCTGTGCTGCTGCTCAGAGAGGAAATTGCTCATGTTGGGACTGAGCATGGAAATCAGAAGTCAGACAATTAAAACAATAGCAGATATGTCTGGACAGGCTTCCTTTCATTTCTCACCTTGAACCTTTTTTCTCTTTCTCTCTCTTTTTTTTGGTGAGATTATTTGCTATTCTGTGATTTATTTTTGTCCAACGAGGCCAAATCCTGTATAAAATTATCACACGACACCAGAAATAGCGAAATATAATTGTGGATTTCTTTGAGTCACTTGTGGCAATTTTTACGGTTTATTTTCTTAACATTTTGAAGCTCTTTAGGCAAGAATATAATTTTTTTGTTTTGCTTAAATTTTATATGTATTTGCATTAAATTATTTATGAATTGATTTGATTGAATTAATCTGATTTTAATTTTTTTCAAACAAATATGACCTGAGTTTCTTAGAATTATTTTACATCTTTTGTGTGTGTGTGTGTGTGTGTGTGCGTGCGCGTGTGTTTGGTATTATAATTCACATAAATGATATGAAGTATAATTTCTTATAAATGGAACAAATGTAGTTGTCATTAAACATCGATAATTCATTGACATTTAGGAATCCAAATAGAAAAGTCAAGATGGAGGAAAAACTTAAAAATCCTGTATCAGCAAATGTGTAAAATTATTTATTCATGTATTTCTTTGTGCACAGATACGTGTGCTATTACACTTGTAGCCTCACCTCATCCTGAAATGAGTCCATTTAACGGAGATGGGGACAGGAGGAAAGGCAGCAACAATTAAAAAAGCATGATAGAGTGACGGCGTCTTTCATCCGAGGCAGGCTTAGATAGTCTTACAGAGCGCAGACGATGAAGAACGAGAAGAAGAAGAAGGGCAGATAAGATGCTGGCTCTTATATTTGTGGAGCGCGATGGTTAATTATAAGAAAGACGGTGTGTTCGTGTGTGTGTGTGTGTGTATGTGTATGTGTGTGCATATAGAGAAGTAGGGAGGTGTGTGTGTGTGTGTGTGTGTGTGTGTGTGTGTTGGGGGGTAAGTTGCTTCCCGTTGGCTTCATTAGAGAGAGCCCTAATTATCTGTGGAGCTGATGGATTTGTGACAGGCCCTAACGATTAATGCTGACAAATTCAGTAAGGTGTCAAGTCCGCAGCTGCCTTGATGTAATCAAGTTGATATTATACAGTCCCTATAGCCCCTAGTGCAGCACCAACTCAATTTGCCTGTGCAGGTGACAAATGGACTTTGCTACCTGACTAATCACGTCAGGAGACAATGCCAGTTAATGACCTCGGTAAGCCCCCACCGCCCCCACCACCACTCTTATAACCTCATAATAAGCAAGCCAGACCAACTCTAGCTCATTGCAACCTCTCTCTCCCTCTCTCTCTCTCTCTGTCCGTTCTTTTTTTTTATTTCCTGTCATCTAATTCCTTTGTTTTTCTTTTGAATCCTTTCAATTGCACTGCTTTGTTTTTTGTTTTTTGTTTTTTTTGTTTTTTTCTGAGCTAAATGTAGCAGTGCGTTTTCCTAAAGTTTCCTCTTGTTTTCAACTGGAATGTGAGGGTGGAGATTTTTCAAACTGTTGCAAGAGATTTATTTATTTTTATATTAATGACACGACTCAGGCCTGTTCTAACCACTTGATATATCAGCACTCCAAAGTAATCCCAGGAACCATTTTTAAAATCTAGACATTCTGTTGAAGTTTTTACACTTCTGCATGTGTTACAGCTCTGCTAGTAAATCACCACCACATCATAACATGGACTCCACGCACTTTGGCTGAACGTCCTCCCAAATCTGTACTGTTGTAGCCGCCTCGCTGAAGGCCTCCGGTTTAGTCCGGGCTAGAGAATCACAGTGCCCAGGGATTAATGATTTTGCATGCCCGGGGTAGCTAAGATTACACAGCGACCTTTGTGCTCTTACTTGACTATGCTGTTATGTGATATTCTCCCCTCGAAATAATCAGCATGCTGAGATTTATGTGCCCCCTGCTCCCCTGTCTACACCAGCGTCCTGAGGAGTACAGCAGTGTACAGCCTCTAGGTGTGTATGTGTGTTTTTCTTTTTCACTTCTAATGTTGCCGGATTTGAATAACGCCTTCCTTCTTGAGAATTAGAGCAGTCTTGTTTTGATGAAAAGTTGATTTTCAGCAAAGGAACTAGTGTCTTTTGGCCTGAAAGTTGGAGCGGCTTGTAACTTCCGATGGCTTAAAGGCTCCGCAGCTTCTGAGAAATGAGAAGTTTATGTTAGAATTTGATGAAAAAAGTGTGTGTGTGTGTGTGTGTGTGTGTGTGTGTGTTTTTTTTGTGTGTGTATGTGTGTGTGTCAGAGAGTGAGCGAGGAGGAGAGAGACAGAGGTGAAGAGAGTGTGTGTGCTTCTAGCTTAGCGCTGACCGGTGTTAGTTTTCCTGGAATGAATAACTTGAACGAGTGTAACGGTAACCACGCCATGTTAGTCATCCTCTTTAGCAGGGCCTTCCTTCAGAGCCCCTCTCCGTTCCCTCATAGGAGCACGAAAACAACCTCTTTACAGGAGCGCCACATATTTCTCACTTATGACTGTCATATCTGTTCACTATTCCCGATCAAAAGGAGGGGTATCAGACGGAGCAGGAACACATATTGATCCACCGCAGACTGTTTTATTTTTTCCTCTCCATTCACTTGTGCTGTACGATTCCTAGGCGTTCCCTTTGGTGTGTGTGTGTGTGTGTGTGAGCACAGCTAGAGGTTACGCTAATTGGAGCGGCGGTGTCGTTAGCAGGTGGCATCGATCGACCTCGTCGATGGCCACTTTTGCTCCTGCACTACCCCCAACCCACCAGCTACCCCCCCCCTCTCCGAAACTAATAGTTAAATTTACATCTGGGATTTGAGCCAGTCAAAGGTCAGACATGCTCAGCTCGTTCTTCTAATGCCTCGAGTCACCACAAGTGCTCCTGCAGTTGTGTATGCACGCGCGTGTGTGTATGGTGTTAATTTCCCACTTAAAGTACATTTAATATGCTATTCTTTTGCACAAGCATTGTGCATAAAAACAGGCGCTGCAACCTTTCTGGATCAGTATGACAGGGTTTTTTTCTTAGTATTGATTATCAACAAATAACTAGTACAATCAAATAGCAGGTATTAGCAAGGTTTAAGCATTGTGTGTGAAGCTTTTCCTGTTCCCAGAGATAAGGATATATTTCACACCTTCACATTAATGCCCGTCCTTGTCTCTTTCTCTTTCTTTTCTCTCAGATTCTTTCCGGGGCATTCTCAACAAAAGCTGCCCTCAGGGCACGCTGCTACCATCACTAGCAGTGTGTTGCCCTTGCTGCTCTTTAAACACACACGCTCACACACACACATTGTCAACCATAAACACAGACAGTCAGACTGACAGACACACACACACTCACACACACACACACACACACACACACACACACACACCTACACCTAATGCTTAAGTGCAGCCAGCATGTCTCTGTGGGAGGTCATAATGGAGGTGGCTTAGTATGATGGGAAATCATATCATTAAAGCAGCCAGATGTGCTTTGTTGCCTGCCTCGCAGCACATAAAAACAGCAGCAAGTCATGGGATCCAAAAAAGAAAAAAAATCTAAGTCTGAGAAAATCAAGTCTGAAACAGATAGAAAGCAGCCCTCTGGGACTGGGCTGACAAGCAGTCTTACTCCTGACTGCCATAGAAAAACAATTTCCCCCAAATAAAGAATTTTTGTTCTCATTTTTCAATGTTGTAGCGGCATAACAAACTGTTTTTTTTTAACTTTCGTGAAATTCAGATTGGACTCAAAGCTTTGATAAACTCAAAGCCGTTGCTGTTATCAGCTTTGCGTTAAGTGTGCTTAATTACTATGTAATATTTGTGTTGTGCTGAGTAATTACATTTTGTTAAGGCTCCACAGTGGGGATGTAAGGCTTAAGAGCTCATTAATGAAAATTTGTTGATATGTTATGTTTTCTGTGTGTGTGTGTGTGTGTGTGTGTGTGTGTTTTTGCTCTCTCTCTCTCTCTGGCACATAATTTGAGACATGAGGAAGATAAGAGGGGAAGCGTTCAAGAGAAGTAGTCGTGCAAAATTTAAGGCAAAAAAATTGACATCTCAAATTTTCTTAAGTAAAGTATTACATTTGCCGAGGGTAAATTTGTTCTCTTGATCAGTGCCGTGCCTCCTCGAGAGGGTATGGGTAAGTCTGCTAGAGCCAAATTTAACATGTTACGTCTATCAATAAAAGATGAGCAATTACAGAATATTTTGTCTAATAAGTATTTGAATTCCTTGGCGCAGGAAAAAAAACATGTAGCTTACCCACACATTACATCAGTTAGCAGGGGGAGTGAGAGGCAGCTCTTTGATGCCAACAAACAAACAAGACAAACGAGATGGGCCCACTACAGAAGAACTAAAGCCCTATCCAGGGACATCCAACCCCTGCACACTACTCTCTCTCCTCCGTCTTCTCTTCTTCTATGCCTCTCTACCTTTCGCTCTCTCTCTCCCTCCGTCTCTTTCGCATACCTCTCATCTCCTCTTCCCTCATTTCTCGGCACTCCCTCTTGCTTTATTTCTTGCTCTTTTCCACCTCTTTCCAGCATGTTTCTCATCTCACCCCTTTTCTCTCTCTCTCTCTCTCTCTCTCTCTCTCGTTTTTTTTGGATAAATACTCATTTTTTTGCCTCTCAAAAGCAAAAAGAGGAAAAAAAAGATAGAAGTGTTGAATGAAAAACGGGAAATGACAAGAAAATTTTCCCCCCGTTTTTTTTTTTTTTTTTCCTGTTGGCTGTACCTCATCAGACAAAGTTAGGTGGAGATCATCGCGGAAATGAAAAGGGAAACAAATGAAGGAAAGACTGAATGATTTTAACTGTCTGCTCTTTTTTTTTTTTTTTTTTTTTTTTTTGTAGGGTGTTACTTTTTTTGCCAAACACCGAATCATTTCAACATGGTTTGTATTCATATAGCCGTGTAACAAAATCGTTCAGTTTTGGCATTTGTTGTTCTGTCACGCCAATGATTGAACAGAATCAAGAGCGATTGGGGGAAAAAAAGGAATTTTCGTAGATGGCAGTGGGCACCAATGTTTAGTCCAATCGCAGCATCAAAGTAGGTGCCGGTGGGTGGGGGTGAGTCTAGATGGATGGCCCGGGGAGGGATGGTGGGTTTGAATCTGTGTGTGTGTGTGTATTTGTGTGGGTAAGGGGGTGGTGGGGGCAGCTTTTAGGACGGGTATTAGAGCTGACAGATGAACGGGGCGATGGACAAATTCTCCCGCAACAGCTGTGACTGCCGCCATTATCCTGACAGGTGTCAATTAAGAATTACTGCCCGGCCGGCCGAATGCTCCTCCCGACTCACACACACACATCCCTCCATCCCTACAACACCCCCCCACCACCTCCCCTCTGTCCAGCTGTCGGTGTGCGAGAGAAATAACACTTTACCCTTGTCAGTGTTGTCACAGGCCCTGCAGTCCCGCTTCTCTTGCCCCCCTCCCACCCCTCATTGCTTTTTTTGAAGCGGCAGCCAGCGGCAGACACTCGCTGATCAATATCTCGCCGTATTAGTGATCATGGTGATGTGTCTGTAGGTGGACGGTTGAGGGGCAGGCGAAGGGAGAGGGAAGAGGGGGAGGGGGTTAGGGAAGAGGGGTGTCCAGTTTTATCCATTTTTATAGCTGTACAAACTGTGATCTCCTGTTTGCAGCCAAATGCGCTCTCAGGTTACCGAACATCACCAGAAAAGATGCAATGACGTGGGCATCTGAGAACGTTGATTTAACTCCAGCATGAGAGGCCTCCATCAGATTGCTGCCGCTTGTTGAAATGACTGGCTGCAATATAGTGTTTAAGTGTATTCTACAGGTTTAAAAAGCATTTTAATTACAACTCTTGATGTGTGTGTTTGGGTGTGTTTGTACACAGTGTGTGGCGTGTTCACCTTTTGCAGAGCAACGGCTGTAAAACCAACCTAGATGTTGGTTTCCCTTGATCCTCTCCCACACACTCTTCAAGCTCCGCACATTGCAAAGTGGGGAGTTGAGGTCAATGAGTGAGAAAATGAACAGTTGCCATTGCCCGTCTCCAAGGCTCCCTTCCAGTAACCCCGCTGGCTGATAAACACATTTTGGGGTCGGCTGTCATGCCTCTGGCTTTGCAGCATAAAAAAAAGGAAATTAGGAAATTTATGTGGTGTGTGTTCTCCATTTGCCATATTTTCTCAATTTTTAGTGGTTTAAATCAGCATGGTGGCATGCACTTTAATTTTCCTTTAATTTTTAAAAGTGTAATAGAAAACCTTGTTTGTGTGTGTGTGTGTGTGTGTGTGTGTGTGTGTGTGTGTGAGAGAGAGAGAGAAGAGTAATAAAGACTTAGATGTCGTGTGTCACAAACCTTTATTTCCAATTAAACACCATATAATTTAGCCTCACATTCACATGTGTCATATGAATTTTAAAGTTATTATATGCTCATGTGCCACACTGTTGACACTGTGTAGTTATTACTTGGCTTCTGTAATAAATGCAGTTTTCAGTACCGGCACAGAATAAACATGAGAGGCTTCAGTCGGTAGGAGGAGGAAGCAAAAACAGCAACGTGAAAAAGCAACATGAGAGTGAGCGCAGAAAGCTCCCCAGGAATACACAGATGGATTTGCATGTTCACTTGGGAGTTACAGTTTTGGATTTCCTCCCTAGAAATCATTTGCCACAGAAAATAACCAGGGTAGATAATATCAGTGTTATTTCGCTACTCCTGCTTTATTTGCATATCTCTTGTTTTAAATAAGGCAACCCCTCGGAGTGAAATTCGGTTTGTTTTTCGGAGCTTCATTCGGCATCATCTTTTTTTTTCTTCCTCATCATAAACCTAACCTTTCTCTCTCTCTCCCTCCCTCTCTCTCTATTTCTATCCCTCTCTCTCCCCGTTTCTCTTTTTTATTTCATTCTTTTTCTTCAGGCCTACCCCCTCTCTTCTGTCTCACACTGCACTATACTACTCTGAGCGATTATCAAACCTGAGAATATTTTCCATCCCCATGCAAATCACCCACCATGCTCTCTTATCATTCCTGCTTTGCCCCTCCATCCCAAACGGTTGTGTGTAATCAAAGTAAACGGCAGCTAAAGCTAAAAGGGAAACGCTCTTTGTGGAGATGGATGGGGGGATTAAATATTAACCGGATGCGGCTGACTTAAGGCGAGTGTTTTACATAGCTGCTCCTGCCGTGGATGCCGCGCATTGATCCCCTCGCCCTGGTGCCTTTACTTGTTTGGCTGCCTGCCGCTAATTTTTCACCATCATCTCACTGGCCAGGCCTTTATAGGACGGAGAGAGAGAGAAAGAGAGAGACGGAGGCCAATGAATAGTTCACCCCCTCCACCCCACACACCCGTGCTTTTAAAGGGGGCAGGTGAGATGGATGATAGCAATTTGAAATTTTGTTTGTGCGTGTGATCATGGAGATTGTTTTTGGTATTACCATGGTGTAACAACTCCAGTGATTAATTGAAGCGAACACTTTGCTAGAAACGCAGGAATCGGGGGAGACGGGAGGTTGCAGGTTCTCCACCTAGCCCCCCTTGTCCCTCTTGACTTGTGAATGTGGTGTTTATCGGCTGACCTTGGAGTCCAATGCTGCCGCCTTCTTACACGCACACATACACATGCACATACAACAACACACTCCCAGGATCCTGCCTTCACACACACACTGCCCTTCTTGTTATATCACTTCCTTCATTTCCTCGTGCCTCTTTCTTCCTCTCTTCCAGCTGTGATTAAAAGAGAAAATCAAACCACTCAAACCAAACTTTTGGGCCAAAAGGAGACTAAATAAAAACAAAATGGCTACAGGGGCTGCATTATTCATTATAGATGGACATAAGTAGAAGGAATGTGCTTCCAGTGGCAGTGACACTGTGTTTTCAATGTGTTTGTTGTCTACATGTGTATAGCAATATCCTGTGGGTCACAGAGACAGCTTGTTAACGGGGGTGGAGGGTGGGGGGTGTCATACTATTGGTGGCTTACCCCCCACTCCCTCCTCTAACCACACACACACACACAGAGTTGTTGCACTGGTGCTGTTGACGGCATTGTTGTGAAGGCCTCCTGGCATTTATAAATGCAGTGTCAGTCCTGCAGCGGAGCTCTACCCTGCAGTCGTCAGACATGGCCACCACTCATCACTCAGCCCTAATGATGCCTTGTTTTCTCACCCCCCCCATATACACTCACTCATGCACACACACCCTGTCCCGGCCAGAGTGCACATCTGACGAGGTCGTCTGCAGTTCGTGACCCCCAGGTGGCCGTGGTCCGGCCGAATGCTGCGCTCCTCTGCATGTTTTTGTTTCTTCTCTTCCTCTCTTTCCTCTCTGTCTGTCTGTCTCTCTCTCTCCTCAGCTGACTTTATGTTCCCTTTTAGGTTCAAACAGATACGAGCCTTTTACAGGAAATATCTGTGTTTTCCTTGCTGGAAGGTGCAGATAGCTGATATTTATAATGCTGCATGGTTTTAATTCGACGATTTTCATGCCACCGAAAATTCTAAATATTTTGTGTTTCAACCAGAATTGCATGATACTAAAATGCTCTAAGCCAATAATCCAATAATAATAGAAATGGTAATAATAATAGCACTAAAAATATTGTTGACTCGTTGTTTAATCCAATCAAAATGTGGAATTACTATAAAAGAGCTTCCCTTAATAATAGAGCAGCAGTACGGGTCATCTTTTAATAAATGGGTAAAAATTGGTAAACAGATGTATTAATATATCTGACCCTCCTCTTTCTTCTTCTCCTGTGTCTCTTGGATCCGCACCAACTTCTCCCTTTTTGTGCTGTTTTTTTTCTTCTCTCTGTGTCTTTCTGTGTCTCTTGCTCTTTTGCACTCCTTTAGTCAAAGTAGCCTGGTCCCCATAGCAACACATAGTGAACTCTTATTCATTAGTGTGTATGCAGCCCTGCTGAATTGCCTGAATCCTGTTCCTCATTCCTGTAATTTCATACCAACACATCCATCACTTCCGTCATGATTCTACCTGACTGGACTGAACCATGGCCGGTGATGATATTTGGACATTTTCTTGATTTTTAAATCAGTGTGTGTTTGGGTTTTGTAACAGTGAATGAATTGTATGTGTGTGTGAGATCTCATGAAGATTGAGAGGCGACACTGGGAAACGTCCCTCTGTCACGCCTGACTCACACTGAGTTTTTTTTTTTTTTTGGCCGTTAAATCTCCAGAGCGCTGATAACAGGTCAGCCGTTGAGAGAGAGAGAGAGTGAGAGGAACGAACAAGAGGGAGGAGGGGTAAAGAGAAAGAGAAAGAGAGGGAGGGGGTAGAGTGAGGAAGAGAAAGAACCAGGATATGATTAGAGAGAGTGAGAGAGTAAGTAAGAAAGTGTGTATGCAAGAGGAAAAAAAAGGGAAAGAGAGAGATTGGTCTTCTTTATGCTGGCTCACCCATTGCGTGGGCGGCGCATGGAGTGGAGAGGTCAATGGGATGCCGTGATAGGCTAATCTGCCAGGAAGGGAGGGTTAGGGCAGGCCTCATGGGAGCAGCTCATTGGCTAGACTCATTTGCCCTGTGAAATAAAATCTCATCGAGTCTTTGTTTTCATTTTTTTTTTTTTCAACGTTTGAAGATTGATAGTGCGGGTATTTGCTCTGAAATCTCTTTTTGAGTGTGAATATTTATCTGCCTGCATCTATACAGTGTGTGTCCGTGTAACCGTGTGTGTGTGTGTGTGTGTGGCATACTTTTCTTGGTTCATCCCAGTTCCTGTGGGAGTGTGTGTGTATGCGCAGTGTTTCCAGAGCTGTGTGTGCTCGTCCTCCAGTCAGACACATGGATGACAGATGACCCAGTGGGAGACACCAGCCATCCTGCCCAACCGGAATTTTGCCCCCCCTGTTCCACCTGCCCCCCACCCCCTCTACTTGCCTACTAAAAAGTGCATACTTTGTTTACTTCCTCGGCTCTTAGCCATAAATCCTAGATCCACCTCCAATGTGGCGTTGCCCCCTTTTCCTCGGGTTACGGCTTTGTACACGATCATAATAGCTACGTCACTGCGAGTTTGTGTGTGTACGAGAGAACAAACCAGCCGCAACCTGGCTGCTGGATGTATGCCTGTCTGGGTGTGTGGTGGGGTGGAGTGGGAGGAGAGTGGGGGGTTACTGGACCAGAGGAAACCTAAATCCTCATATAAAAAGGCCATGCACTCAGCCTAGGCTGGGGGACAGAGGGAGAAAGAAGGGAGGAGAGAGGGAGAGAGAAACAGGAGAGAGAGAGAAGGGAAAAAAGTTGATTTCCTTTTTCAGCAGAGCCATACATCACAGGGCCTCCCAGCTGCAGTGTCACAAGCTGACAGAATGACATGTGTCATTTATCAAAGGGGCCAGGCGGGGGCCTTGGGAAACGTGCACCACAAAGCCTGAGAGAGTTCATTCCAACGCTCAACCCTCCCTCTTTCCTTCCCTCCCTCCCTCACTCATCTCTACTCCTTCAGCCCGCCCCCGCCGTTCACTCTTCTCCTCGTCCACCCCCCACCCACCCTCCAACCTCCCCCTCTACTCACTTTGCCTGGTGCCAAAAATCCCAGTGAGTGCAGGCAGTTGCTATACCTTAAAGCCAATGTCAGTCCAACTTTGAAGAAAATCTGAAAGAATAAATCACATTAAAAGTACATTTAAAACCAGTGTTCCCTGCAAGCTAACACTTCAACAACCTACACAGAATTTTATTATAAGTCATTCATAAAAAATCATCCGACACTGATATTAATAATACTTTAAACCTAAAGTTTTGGTGTTGAAACATATTTAATGCTGCAACTTTAACTTGCCGCTTGGATTCATAAATTGACATTTTTCTGTGTGCGTGTGTGTATGTATGTTTGTGTGTGTGTGTGTGTGTGTGTGTGTGTGTGTGATGTTCCTCCAGGGCTGTTGTTGCTGATCTAGTTAACAACAGCCGTTATTTTTCTGATTATTATTGCAGCCCCATTAGAGCATGGCCGTTAGCACTCCAACCATATCATTCTTTACTTATGTTCCTGTCATTTTTATCCATTTTATCTAGTGGTCTGGAAACGTTTATATGCAAACACACGCAGACACTCTCTCTCTCTCTTACTCCATACCTGCTACTGAAGAGTTGTTTGACGGAGAGATTACAGCTTTCAGGCTGGTCGGGCCCCAGTCGGAGGTCTGCGGGGTCACGCCACTGAACGCTCGGGGCCCGTTTAAGAACGCATTACGTTGCAGAACAGCTTGTACATAGGAACGCCTGTTGTAACTGATGTGTCAGTTACAATACCAAGCTGTGTCAGTCCAGTCATGGCATGCCTATCTACAACTTTTTGTGTTAATGTCTTACCTCACCGCATGCACTCCATTTCCAGCTTCCTCTCATCCATCATCGGCTCACCTTTCATCCCAGCCCCTCATCCACCCCCATCATCAGCCCCTGCTAGGGTTAACCCAATCCCAACCATTTCTAGAATCAATAAACTATCTCACCTGGGTGCCCTTCCCTTCCTCCACCATATCCAACTTGGACATCAAGAGAAACCAGAGTTTTAACACTGTAACCTGTTTCTTTACCTGTGTTTAGTCACAGTTAAATGGGCCTTGTCGCCTTGTCTTATTTTGTAGAGCTTGTCATGGTCTTGCGTTCAGTTCCTCTGCAAAGATCAAGTGAAACCGACATAAAATTGAAGAAAAGAAATTACACAATTTTACAAAAATGTTCTGTTTTTTTTTCAAGTTAGTTTTGTGTCATTTATGGCACCAAATAAATTTGACCAAAATTCCATAGGGCTGACAGTTTATATATTACAAATACATGCAATTCTGATGCATCTCGCAAGTGTGTGTATTCTCTAAAAACTGTGCCCACTTTCTTACTCTTGCTTTCTAATACCAGACTTGTAGCGAACACTCCAACCAGGTCTTCGCAGATCAGACAGCCCGAAGAGCAGCTGAAAAACTCTGGGTGAAATTCTCTGTTTAATAATTAAAGATCCAACTCGGGGCAACGTGGGGGGGGGAAGAAAAAAGAAAGAAAAGTCTAAGATGTGGGGGAGTCCTCCTGACAGTATAATGTTTCCTTGCTTTGTCTGCGGGGGTTAAAAGACGTGGTACATCATTAAGAAGAATATTCAGTGGCAGTGTCACCGAGGGGTGACCTTTCCAACAGGTCATGGATAGTTCATTCTCTACCCCCCACCCCCACCCCCACCCCTCAGCTTACTAAATACCTCCTGCCTCTGTTCCTCACACAAAGCTATAGGTATGATTTTAGGCCTGGTGTTTTAGTCAAGCAGAGGCCGTTTTGATTCCTTTATCTTCCCTTTTTCTTGCTGAGAAAAAGGATCTTCAGCTGCAGAGGCTTTTAATTGATTGCAACGTGCAGCCAAGTTTAGCTACAGCATGATGAAACAGTCACATTTAAACAGCTCTGCTACACTTTTGAGACGCATTTTGGCACCTATAGATGACTTGACTCATGCCGACTACACTGACGTGTGTATTCAACAACATTAGTGTTTATAAGGGGATAGAAAATGAGAGACAGAGCTTTGAGATGCAGAGAAACTCGGCACTATCCTTGTAACATGATTACATTAATGAATGCCCTGTATCTCTTCAGTCTGTCTCTCTTGCGCTCTTTGTCTTTTCACCTCCTCTCTCTACCGTCTTTGAGCCTTTTGGCTGTCTGTCTGTGTGTGTGTATGTGTCAGGGAGGTGGAGGACTGTGGAAGACAGTCCCGCGTTTCATTTGTCTTCATAAGCCTCATTTATTTTTGCAGCCAGATGTGAGCTGACAGACATCACTCAGTGGACCCCCGCTCGCCTTCTTTCTTTTATCAACACCCCCCCACCACCACCCCACCCTCCACTCCAGACCCCACCCATCCGCTACGAGGTCAGGCGAGCAGCACTGCCACCACCCTCTCCTCCCCCTCCCACCATCAGCATTACAGAAGATGGATGTGTCTTTAAAGCAGAGATTGATTGTGGATATCAGAGTTATGGCGCCATTCATCACGGCTGATATTATTCAGACGAGCGGGATTGAACAAGGAGGTGGGACTCCTGAGCCCATGGGTGGGTTCTGGGGTGGGGGGGGTGTCAGTGTGGAGGAAGTTTAATAGATTGTAGATGAGTGTATGTGTGTGCGTGTGAATGAACGTGTGCGCTTGTACCTTCATAAGTCGGCTTCACTTGGGAGTTCTGGCATGTGTTGGCGTCTGGCTGTTTCTTGTCTTTATTCCCATCAGTGTGTGTGTCTGTCTCTGTGTGTGTGTGTGTGTGTGTGTGTGTGTGTGTAGCTGTCTACATTGATCTCCAGTGATGTGATCCTCCTTCAGAGCCTGTTCTCATCGGACTCTGATTTACGGCTTCATTAGGATCCTTGTGCTACCTCCCCTCTCTTTTTGTCTCCTTCCTTTCGCCAGGTCACTCTCAGACACACACACACACACACACACACACACACACACACACACACACACTGTAAGACAAGACACACTCTGTAATAGCAGGGAAAGCTGCTACTAAGGGACTTTTCATCCTCAACACTTTGTGTAGTTTGTTTCTGTTCTGTTTGTCATCTTTATGAATAATCTCTTATTATTCATCAAGGCTTAGCACCTCATTGTGCCCTGAGAGTTGAAGTGCTGTGGCGGTTTTGGAGGTGCTTCCCTACCCCTAGGCAGCCCCACTCAGCTGAAAAGAGCCCTCATTGTGTGTGTCGTCTTTTATGGCGCTGTCTGAAAGAGAGGGATGCACTCCAGTCGGCATTCAAATGCACGTGGTAAAGCAGCCAGCAGAGCAGGACAAACACCACAGGTTGTAAACGCTTTGAAAAGGATTGCGTGTGTGTGTGTGAGGTGTGCATGAGGATATGTAAATGTAAATGTGAGGGAGCGTCTGTGTGTGTGTGTGTGTGTGTATCTGTGTGTGTACAGGCTCTTGACTGAAAGGTTTTCACTCTCTACCTCCACTTTTTCTCTCCTGATACAGTTCGCCACTTACTTTACTCCTTTTTTCCCCGTCCACCTGTCTTCTCTGGTTGTCTGAGATGACTTTCTTCTTCCTCTGCTTAGAAAGGCACCTCAAAGTTTTTACATCTCGTGTTCCTAACCACAACCAACACCCTCCCCAACACCTCCACCATTATCAGGAGTCTAGTCATGCAGAAATGTAAAAAAAAATAAGAAGGTAATCACACTTTGTGCTGGTGCTTTTGTCGTCAGTCCGTGATGGAAATGGGTCTAAATATGAGATTAGAACCTGCCGGTGACTGATGCTATTAGGCAGATATGCCATAGACTTTACTATCTCCCATGAAGGATTAGTGCAAATTATACTGGGAGACAGGCTTGATTTCTCCTCTGCCTGGCTGGATGTGGGCATTTGAGGCACTCTAAGTTGACAGCGTCTGTCTCTGCTTAGTTCTCCGAGACAGGTTGTGTGACAGCTGATGCCAGCCGAGGGCTTAAAAAGTGTGTATGTGTGGGTGTCTATTTGTGTATCGGACGACGTTCGGCCTGTGTGTGTGTGTGTGTGTGAGTGAGAGAGGGAGAGCAGGAGAGTTATAAACTGACAGGCGAGTGTGTTTGAATGTGATTGCGCGTCAGTGATGTTTTTTTTTTCCCCAGGAAAACAGGTTCACTTTGAGTGGGGTGACAATTGGGAAAGACTAATTTTAAGCTTGGTAGCTTCCTCTTTAATTCTACACACTCTTATCTAGTGTTATTTTAAATAATTAAACTGCCTGTAAGACAGTAAGTCCAGGTGAAGCTGTTTTTTGTAGCTATGAATAAGTAAGAAAGCTGGTCAGACGTCTGACCAGGTGCTGGATTTCAATGTTTAAATCCATTTGTAGGGATCCTGATAAGATAGCAGGACTTGCAAGTTTCACTTCGTATCCAAACTCTCATTTTACTTCCGTCATGACAGCGAGCTGATGGCATCCATCATGTAGTGCGTAATCTGAAATTGTTCTAACTATAATGTTGATATAACTGCAGGAAGGGGGTTGAATGGTGCGTTCACCTCTCAGGAATGTTTGAGGGAACATGCAAATGTTCCCTGTTTTAGCCCTTGCTGTCTCCTCCCGGCCCGTTGATTTAGGAGGGTGACATGTCCTTTAATGTTGGGTAGTAAACTGGAGGGGTGGATTTATAGGCTCAGGTCTTGTTTTTCCCCCCACTGTGTCTGTCCGCTAGCTGCTATGACAACAATACAAGCGCCACCCTTTCTGGATTTCAGGTGTTTTCAAAGCTACAGATGTAGCTTCAACAGAGCTTTTAGATTCTCACTTGGATTTTAGCCACATGTCACACAGAGCCTTGACAGAGAAAGTGTCTCAGTACACTGTAAAGACCTTTCCTGCACCAAATTCCTGACTGATGAAAATAAAAATCTTTCCTTGTGGCTCATGTTTATGTGGTTTTCTTGAATTTTTCCTTGTGAAATGCACCCAAAACAGCATGCTTCAGCAAAGCAACAATTTGAACCATAACAAAACCAAAGCAAATGCTCTTTACTGCACATTTAAAAAACACTTGTATCTGCTGGCAGCTCATATTTTGATTCAGCTTGTCCTTACCTCTCCCCTTCCTCTGATTCCTGCTCTGTCTTCCCACTCATCATCCTCCTCTCTGCTCTTTCCTCCTCCTTACTTTGTGAGGTATGATGCACAGCAGTGCTTCGCTATGTCAGCAAGATTGTAACAGGTCAAAGTGTAGAGTGACTCAGATAGGCGTCGTGTCAGGCCGGTGTACTGTATACTCCATGTTTCCTGATACTGGCTTCTTGCTGGATTTGGTCCAGACAAGGCTTGTCCAGCTCTGATATGATGTTGGCAGAATTTCTGCCTCACTACAGCAGGTGAATATGAACGTGTTAGCAATGTTTTTATTTCAGGTGGCTGACCAGAAAATGCACCTCAGTGAGGTGTGGGAGGATTTACTCACCACCTCAAGTGTGTAAATCCTGCAGTGAGACCTGCGTTCTCTGCCTTGAAGAGCTGCTAAATCTAAAATAATGTCATTAGTTTGGCTTTTAAGAGACTTTTAGAATTACATGATGGTTGAAATGCTGTTTCAAAGACTTTTCTAATCTCACAAGTATACAAGAGAAACACATCGTAGTTAGATTTTTTTTTTTTTTTAGCACGGTAAAAGTCATATCGGCACCAGTATCAGCGTCTTAAAAGCCCATATCGGTCTCCTCTGTGCAGGATGCTCCAAATCAGTCTCATCCTCTCCTCGACACAGTTTGACTGATCAGTCCGAGGCCTAGTTTACTGCTGCCAGCATGGGACTTGATGTTCGTTTCTCTATTTATTTCCACGGCCCATGCGTTTTTCCCCATATAAAGACAGTCTATGTCCGACCGTGTCACTGCGTGATGGATTGCATAGTCCTCCTCTCTCAGGAAGAGAAAGGGGGGATGGTGGAAAGAAGGAAGGAAAGAAGGAAGGAAAGAATGAGTGAGAGAGAGGGAGGAAGCAGAGTGGTGCGGTGCAGCAGTGAAGGACATGGCAGCTTAGCGCTGGCCAAAAAGACTGTGCTGAACACCTGCTCCTGTCTCCAACGCCCCTTCAACCTCCTCATTACCTGTCAATCTATCACAAGGCAGCCAGATCAAATGTCTGCAGCAGCCAGGACTCGCACAGGGAGGGAGCGAGGGAAGAGGGAGGGAAGGGGGTAGCGAGGAAAGAAAGAAAGGAAAGAGAGGGGACAGATTGCATGTCTGGGAGAGCAGAAAATGAAGGGGAAGTAAATGGAGCAGCTGCGTGTGCATATCGAAGATCTGTTGATAATTTTGAGTAAACTTTGTTCAGAGTGCAATTATTGAAAACTTCTGGAGGTAGTTTGTCATGTTGCTAAATTTAGAATACATGGAATATAGACTGCATGCCAACCGGGAATAGCTTTATGTAAATGTCTTTTATCACAGTCGGTGTAAAGTGAAAACATTATGGAACAGAAGTCATATTAATTTTGAAGTAAATAAAAAAAAAAAAAAAAAAAGATAGAGGAACTTTTAGGTGCAATTATTATTTAGCATGCAAAATTCTAGATTCATTACACTGACAGAAAATCAGTAAGATTTTGTCAGCCATCATAAACAGCAGCTTGCGTACAATACTTCTCCCGCCCAACAAAGTATTTCATAGAGCCACCCTACAGCACCGTCTGCCCTTTGATTGGCGCCGCTGTGTAAAAGAGGTGATTCTGTGACAGACAAGCGTCTCTGTCAGGAGGTGGAGTCTGTGAGCTCACATTACACTAACAATGCTGCCAATGTGCATCCATCAGTGTGTTTTATACACAACAAAGTATTCACGCACATTTGTATATATGCATATGTGCAGTGTTCACAGATAAATACAGGTTTATTTTGCGAACTACAGTGCACAGATTGTGAGTATACACGTGCGTGTTGATACATGAGGGTGTTCGATGCCGACCATTAGTGTGTTTGAGTGTTTAAAAAGGCAGGTGAATTTGAGCTCATCAAGGTGCATCAGTGCACACATGACCAGTCTCGGCCCTCTATTTCTGATCCCTTTCAGTCCATACTCTCTCTCTTTCTGCATGGCTCACTGTTTCTTAAGCTCTCTTGCCCCTCTCTCTCTCCTTTAGTGTGTGAGCTGTGGTGATTTACGGTAATTATCCATAGTTGGGTCATCTATCAGGCTAGCCGTTGCTAGGAGATGGAAGCAGCTGGTGCTGGTTGTTGTCTTGTCAGAGACAGTGCATGTGAGTGTGTGTGCGTGCGTGTGTTTGTATGTATGTGTGCATTTCCTGGGATTTAGATGAGGGTGCTTACATGTATTTATTGGCAGTGTGTGTTCAGGTGAAGTGGTCCATCCTGATGTGGGGATTTAAAAGCGCAGGTGTTGCAGAAGAAAGAAGGAAGCAAAAGAGTCGATGGATGGAGGAAAGGATTAGGGGACAGAGGGAGACTTGTGAGAGGGTGGGGTCAGAGGTTGAAAGAGGGCAGGCGGAGCTTGAGTTTGTGTGTGTTGTAGAAGGGGTGGGCAGCTTAAAAGGCACAGGTGTGCGTGTGATAGACAGGGGAGCTGTATGATAAATTTATCCAGGCAGATGGAAGTTGGAAGAAGTCGGGCCTTTGGGAGTAGTTTCAGTGGCAGTGAAAATTGCGAGATTGAGTGTGTGTGTGTGTGCGTGCGTGCATGTGGTGGTGGGGGTGTGGTGGGTTGGGGTTTATTTTCTATTGGCAGGTGAAGGTTTCACAGATGGGTGCTGGTTCAGATCCCTGCTGAGGGGCCTATTTCTCTTCATTTTGCTGTTGTAATCCACCGTAACCCATTGTGTTGATGGCGTTTCAGGTTTCATGATCTAAGCACGCCATTCATGTTCTAGCAGATGTGGATGCGCACCCCCCTCCCCTCCCCACCACCACCACACACACACACACACACACACACACACACACACACACACTCTGAAAGGTCAACTGCAAACATTAGAGCCTTATCACTGCCTTAACTGAATGTATGATAGTGAATTTTCAAAGAAGCAAGACAGGAAAATTACTAAAAAACTTTTAACTACTGATATGAACTAATGACAATATGAAAGAAATAACAGCCTACAAGCAGTCACAGTAATTATAATGTTAACATGGAAAGTAGTATATACTTATAGAGAAAGTCAAAACACTATAACAAGAACAAAAAATAATAATAATAGTAAATTCACAGTTCAAAAACAAATTAGATAAATAACGTAAAAATACACACCTCAGCTCTTTAGGAGCGTAAGTGGTCTAAAAAAAGGCTGTCTAGTTCACATTTTTGCGTCCTTTTATTTCTACTGAAGTTTTATTTGCTTAACCTGTTGGCAGATATATAAAAGGCTGCTGGATATATGCCACACGTCCATATGAGCCGCTGTAACTGTAAATACAACCTCCACTCTCAGTTCTCCATACCGGCCTAATTAGCGCCACTTAGCATTTGTCATTGCATTTAGGGGTGAAGATTAGGAACACCTCTCAATTAATCTGCAATCAGCCTGTTTGTTAATTAGCTAACCTGTTCTAAGTGGCCTTCAGGGCTCTTGTGTAATTAGCTAAGCTGCTGGGAAGCAGGCCTGTGTATTGACATTGACCTAAACCGTGTACACACACACACACACACACACACACACACACACACACACACACACAGCGCATATATGCTGTAAGTTGCACAGTTTTGTAGACGTCCTCAGTCATGGTCAAGAAGGACAAACACACCTTCTCCACTGTGTGTGTGTGTGTGTGTGTGTTCTAGAAAAACAAATGCTTAAACACACACAAACACACACACACACACACACACACACACACACAAAAACACAAACACATGCATCCTAACACACTTTATTAGTAGTCTCAAACGTGCCATGCTCATCCAAATATACATATTTGCACATTGTCACGCTCGCAGCAATACACTTACACTGATTATTCCTCACTTCACTCTACAGCGAACCTGCATCCCTCAAAAGCATTCGTAGGAAAAGGCGGCAGGGAAAAAAAAAAACATACTGCACTCCCCATGCACGTACACTCTTTTGAACATTTCATTCTTTTCAAGTGCAACAACATCCCCACAAAAATGAACAGCTTCTCCATTGCTGTATTGAAGCACTTTTTTTTTCTTGCTCACTTCAAAGCCATTTGTTTACTCTGCTGCCTCCTGACATTGTCTGTGGTAATTAAAGGAGCGCACTGAAATTTATGGTTTAATTATACAGGCCTTGTTATGCAGAGAAGACCAGGATGGGCTGATATGCTCAATAAAAATAAATAAATTCCATACGGGTTTATTGAACCCGCGTTTGCATGGAGGGTGCAATCGTTCCAGCCACTCAGGTGTGTGTGTGTGTGTGTTATTGTGTTTATGTGTTCATGTGTTCATATGTATGCATATGTGTGTATGTTTATTTATGTATTGCCTCACAGGACAGCAGCAGCAGCAGCGAGCTCAGCGCGCAGTGTGAGTGGGTGAGAATGAAATTTGAAAAAAAAAAAAAGCCAGATGAATTGCAATCGATTGGCGCTGGTTCACTGTATTGATCCCCCAGCATGTTAAAGCCTGCTGTACTCCATGAAGAACACTCAGTCAGTCAGTGTGGGTTCACCCCCTTCTTTCCATCCCCTGCCCCTTACACCCTTTCATCACCGAATACTTGGTTGGATCTACTGTAAATGTCTCCCCGTTACACGTGCATGCATGTGTAAAAAGTAGTGATAGTGCTTACAGACATAGCTTGCATATAAGCAAGAGCGACAGAGAAAGAGAGAGACAGCATTAGTCAGTGTGTGTGTGTGTGTGTGTGTGTGTGTGTGTGTGTGTGTGTGTGTGTGTGTGTGTTTTGGTTTTGTGCATGCACTGTAATGGAGCGTGATCTTGGCTGTGGCCCACAAGCTGCTTCTCTGAACTGATCTTTGAGTTGGGTATAAAAAGCGCTCGCTCTATAAATAAAACAGCAGCACCTTTCACACTCTCTCTTTCTCTCTCACTTACACATGCACACACACACACACATACACACACACACACACACACACAATCAAACTTTGCCACATTCCTCTTGGATCTTACACCTGCCCGTACACAATCATATACACAAATACACGCTCACAGGCGTCCCATCAATCCATGTATCATTGTAGAGGTCAGACAGAAGGATGTCTGTGGGACATATTGACATATTTACATGAGAGCATGACCTGTAGCAGCTTAGTACTGGCTATCTGCCTGACCTCTGACCCCACCGTGCTTTACACTACAATAATCTATGGCGCTCACAATTCAGGTATTTAGCTGATGCTAGTAAAGTGAAGCAGCTGATCGATATATTCCACAAACTAACATTAGCTGATATAAACATTGAACCTGAACTTGTTCAGTAAGAGAAGAGAGGAGTCTTTCGAAGGCCAAGGAGATTTTCTCCTGACTATCTGGTTGGGAGTTGTCAAGATATGGAGCAAAGTTTTGGAAGGGGAAGGCTGACAGATAATCCACCATTGCCCTACTGCGAAACACACTAACAAACTGCTGTCTAGAAGATCAGCACTGTGACTTAACATAATGCCACCGGCCTACTGTAACTTAACATGACTTAAAGTGTTTGCATGGTACCAACAGTGCCTGACGATCACCGGGAAGGCTGGTAGTTGACTCCCTGAATATCTGCCAATAATACAACATTTCAACACTAATCCTGTTTGCGCAGCACTTATTCACATTCACACCACTTTCTACGTCAGTCCATTATGAAGCTATGTGTCTGAAGAACAACATGTCCCATCCGCTGCTGTCTGCTGAGCTCAACTCAGGCTAGAAGTGTTTTGAAATGGGGTGGAGAGGGGGGTGAGAGATAAATTGGTACAGCGAGCTGGAATGCTGCAGCAGTTATTTAAGGCCCTGTAGGTGCTGCCTAGGCCATATGCTCCCATTATTCCGCTTGGGAGGGGCCCATGTGGGCATGTGAGTAAGGCGAGAGGAGGAGGAGTAGGGTGGGAGAAAAAGAAAAAGAGAGGATGGAGTGATTGAGTAGAGTGAGAGGAGAAAGGTAGCTGAGGAATTATTTTAAGGAGAGCCCCCCTATCAAGTGCAGAAGGAATTTTGAGAACGGAATACCGGGAGAAGCCTGAGATGAGATGAGAACGAATTAGCTTCTAAAGTAAATGATCGCCTTCACCCTCAATATCCGGCTCTTTCACCGCCGTCTTTGCATAATTCATCTCGTCAAATTTTGAGGTCTGACAGAGTATAATTCATGAACTCCTGAACTTTTCACGTTGATGGCTTCTCTGAGGTTTGGGCTTCTCAATCATTTTCATATCAAGGAACTCCACTTCATTAGATTCTTTGTGACACACATTTCTTTTAGGGATATTTAATTTGTTTCTTGTTGATTTAAAAAAAAAAATACACAAGTGTGATTTCCACAATTTAAATGTTTTAAATAAACAACTGTAGCAGCAATAATGAAATGTGATCAAGGAAACTTCTGTTGAAAATAAACTTTCCACCCTTTAAACTCCTTTTTTGTCAACTGTAATGGGTTGAGTTTTTTTTTTTTTTTTTTTTTTGGAAAATCTCTTCCCCTGCAGATAGCTTAATATTTATCTGTTAGAAAACAAGGCCCACATACAGTTTTGTTGTTAGCTTCATATTTCTTTCTCCCTCACTTTTTTCTCCTCTTCTCCTCTCTCTCTTCTTCTCCCTATCTGTACAGTCTCTTGTCAAACTGAGGCCTGTGTTCCTGATCAGGGCATTGCTCTCATGTTAGCCGCTTCACGGGAAGCACATCCCAGCATTCCCTCTGACACGCCGGCAGCAGCATTACCATAATTGGCTTTTCTACATGACGGGACAGAGGAAATAATAATGTCATTTTATTTACAGCCCTCTTGTCCCGGTCCGAGAGCTATCACCCCCTCCTCCCCCCTCATCCCTCCTCCATCCTCCCTCTTCACCGGCGCACTCTTTCTCCTCTCTGCACATTCACTGACATATACCCCCCTCCCTCTGTCTCTCCCTCCCTCCACCCCCCCTACTCTTCTATCTCATCTCCCTCTCTCCCCCTCTCCCTGTGCAGGGCGTGAGTCTCGTTCTGCCACAGCGTGTAGGTCAAGCGATGGCTTTTTGATCAGCTCCTGTCCAAAGCCATCAGGGTTGAGAGGCACATAATGGAGAGCAGGGTGACAAACAGAATCTGGGGAAGGAATAAGACTGCCAGTTTCCTATTAGGGGCCGGCCTAAACGGCCTCTGCCCCCCCACCCACCACCTACACTCCCCCCACCACCATCCTCTGCTGTGAACCCTCTCCTGCACTGCCTAAATCACATGAGTGAAGGGGCCTGTGATTGGACATTAGTGCCGCAAATGACTGCCGTGATTGCCCCCTCTTCCCAAACTCGCATCAAATAAATAAAGAAATGTGTGTAAATAAATAGAAGGAGGGGTGTTGGGGAGATGGGGCCGGTGGTGGAGGTGTTGGTGAGGGGAGGCTGACTGGTTTCATCCCCTTCTTTTTCCTCTCTCTCTTTCTCCGTCTCTCTCATTTCATCGCCTTTCTGCCTTTCTTATCTGGTTTGTTTGGCTTTGACAGCGGCCAAATGGTGAAGCTCCGCGAGCCTGACAGAGAGTTTTATTGATTTAACAACCAGCAGACTCTCAGCAAAGAAAAGGGAGAAGACAAAAAAAAAATGGGTAGGGCAGGGAAAGATAGCGAAGTTTTGAAAAGGAGTGATATGTTTCTGCCGTACACCATGCCAAAATGCTGACGTATCCGCTGGTTGTATTTCATTTGGTATCATTTACAAAAATCAAGTCATACATAAAGTCAAGCGGTGTGTGAGGGAGAATGTTTTTGAGATGATCTGTACTTAGGTCGCTCATGTTGTCCCACTGTGAGGCCCAGTGTTGCGCTGAGGCAGGATACAGGGCGTTCACCACAGTCTTTTTATCAGAAAAATATCATATCAAACTGCCTGTCTGTTCTGCACAACAGGACTGTGCACGCTCAGCTCCAGACCGGTCTCTGAGAACCGGAGTTAAGGGCGCAAACCTGATCGTAGATTACAAATGCACAATGATTGCGCAGCGTTCTTTAATCTTTATACATTAGGTACAAATCAGAATCAGAATCGAGGGTGCTTCATCTGTGCTTTATTTTTGGTCGTCATCCAGGAAGTCTCATTTAAATAGGTATAATAGTAACTAAGATAGATACAAACAAACACAAATGAGCTCTTTTAAAGCTTTTATATATAATCAAATTGGTGTCTGTTGCCCCTAAGTATATTTGGTAAGACATAAACATCTTTTATAGTACCATAGGTGTGTATGTCATTTCACATTGCATTCTAAATTTTTAAACAGGCTCTTGATAACATCCAAATCCCTTTTGGTGCTTGACATCTTTTATGTGTTTTTTTATTAATGGTGTATTAACCATATGTGTAGGTGTTTAGGGATCAGTCATACACCAGCATGCTAATTCTTGCTTCCGTGCTGCGTGTAGTTGGTGATCTGGCGTGGCTGGTGGCGGGCTTGATAGCTGCTGCTTCTGACAGTGAGTCTGCAGTGCTATCCTGGCCACGCTGCCGCCTGTCTCCTTGATGGCGGCACGTCCCCGAGCAAAAGTGACAGGCGCTTTGGCGCCCGTGCAGATGGCCCTGCTCACAGCCATCACCCGCTCGGCAAACCAAACCGCCAGGGACGGCACGCCAGCCCCTACCCCTTCCTGAGCCTGCCCCTTGCTGCTGGTGCTGCTCTGCATATGTGTGTCCAGGGCAAGAGAAGGAGCTTAATCTGCTCACCAGTCAGAAGCACACATCCTCAAGTTACATTGATAGAACAGATAGAGCTGATATGTAGCTCTTAATATTTCTCCCACCTCAGGCTCCAGATTTAAGCATCCTGTCAGAATAGATGCACCGTCTCTAAACAGATGGAGGAATCATTTATTTCACTAATGTTTGCCACATTTTATTACTAATATTGTACATTTATGGTTTGTGAAACCGTCCACTTGCTGCCTGTGATTTTTACAGATGTCTGTCTCTGCCAGTCTTTTGTCTGTGTGCTTTTGATATCTCCCTCTTTGTTGTTTCCATGACAACATGGCAGGACAGGCATTGATTGACAGGGATCGTCAAAGGGTTCCCTGGCGACCTGCTCATCGTTCGAAGCCCCTCCCTGCTGCAGTCTGTGTTTTGTCACTCACCCAGGGATATTTCTGATCTGCTGCTTCTCATTCCTGCTGTCTGCGTGTGTGTGTGTGTGTGTGTGTGTGTGTGTGTGTGTGTGTGTGTGTATTAAGCACTGCCAACTATTGGGGTTTAGCTATTTTTTGGCTGCAGCTGACATGAGTGACTCACATAGGTAATTCCTACTGTATGTTTGCACTGATCGTGTGGGTTTGCGATGAATGGATAGCCGTGCTGCAAGATGCTTTGTATATTAAATGGCTGATATGTAGTGATAGCCTCCTGTTCTGGGAACGGGTTAGCGAGGGAGAAGGCACTGTAACAGAAGACACTCTGCAGATGTGTTGTAGAGAGTACAGCACATAATGCTAATCTGCTGTGTTAGGGATTTTCAGGAGTTTTAGAAACTGTCTCGGTCTCAGTCTGTCAGTGGGATTGAAGCGCAGCCAGGTTCTCCTGTAGTGCTCTCATTTCACTGAAATCCTGTCAGGCGTTAGGGGAGTATGTTGCTCATTTGGAGAGGGGTGTATCAGTAGCACACAGCGAACTCAGACTTATAGGCAATATTATGGTCGGTGGTTTCAGCTTTGCACTGTAAGAGCAAACATGTATGAGCAGAGTGTATAGTACACACATAGGTATGGGAGGGTGAGCACGCGGGCAAACATGCATTCGCAAACAGGCACTTACCGAGGCACACGCACGCACACACATCACACAGTCACAGTCGATGGTGCAGCTGCTCACCTCCCCCACCTCCTCCACCCATCTCCTCTCAGGCAGCAGTAAATGGTGCCAGTGTATATATATCAGGTATTATGTCCACTTAGATTATGATATGACAGGTTAGCATGCCGTTTGAAGCTGACAGCGCATCTGTTTCATCAGGAGAGACTGATACTGGCATCTAGGACACACATCTCACCATGCAGGAAGGAGATAAAGGAAGAAGCTAGGGGGCCGTCTTTCCTGTCTCCCTGCCTCCCTCACCCTCTCTCCCTCTCTCCTCTCTCCCTTCTCTCTCACAGCTCTTCTCCCCGCCCACCAAACCTACCACCTCCTGCTCACTTTTTCTTTCTCCCCCACATTTTCTTTTCATTCACTTGTTCGCCCCCTAACCACCTCCTGTCTGTCTCTCCTACTTACTAATGCTTGCTGTGTCCTCCCTAACATACACACACACACACACACACACACACACACACACACACACACACACACACACACACACACACACACTTGGTCTAGCCTTCTATCTGCCTTTATATGCCTTTATATATTTTACCAGCTCCTGTTACATCTCAGCCTTCTTTAGCTCCCTTTCCCAGCACCACGATCTTTGATCATATGCTCACTTTCTTCTGTCTGCTTGTTAAGCATTGTGCATGTCTTTTTGCATCGCAGAAAAGTAGTAGATTTTGCAAGTGCATAAACTGTCCGCCCAACAATCTTTCCTTCAACAATCACTGAGGTATTCTCAATCCAAGTACCAAGTTCTTTTACCCGTTTCTGCTTATTAGCTCAAATGAAAATTACCTTTCTCTCATCAGAGTGGAAAGTTGTGATATGTCCAGATTAGCATTTCGTTTCTTTTCCTCCCCGATCAGTTATATAACCTGAACATTTTAGGAGGTGAACTTCATGGACTGGATGAGTGAAAGGCATTAAAGCTTAGGGAAGAGAGAAAGAAAGACAAAAGGGGGAGCTGAACATGTAAGCATGCAGCTGGCTAACAAGGCCAAACAGCCACTCATTTCCTGGGGAACATGAGGCATGTGTGGAGGAATAGGGAGTTGGGAAGGAAAAGGACAACTGTCAGAAGCTCAGTGATTTATTTTTCCCTTGGAGGCTTTTTTCACCACTGGCTTTCAGAGCCACATGTGTGTAAAATGCACACTAACTCATGCATGCATGCATGCATACAGACACACACACACACACACACACACACACACACACACACACACACACTCACTGGAAGAGAATAAAAGCTTACATTTCCTATCATTGAGTATTCATTCCATGTTATTTTGACAGTGGTCCTGTTAGTGTGCTGTAAATCTTTAATTTCACTGAGCTGACCTCTTTTTCCTATCTTCTCTTTTCCCCCTTTTTTGTCTTCTCTCTATTCTTCCTCTCTGTGCTCCAGCGTACATGCCCGAGGATGAGCTTAAGGCAGCCCCTCACGATGAGGAAGAGCACCTGCAGGATGACGGCCTCTCATTAGATGGCCAGGACAATGAGTTCCTGTGCAATGAGGAAGAGGAAGATGTAGATGGAGGCCAACCACCAAGCTACAGAGACTCTCCGCTCAGCAATGGCACTAACCCCGACGCTGGATATGGGTCTCCACTCAGTGATGCCAGTGACCGACTTACGGACTTCAAGAGCACCTCTTCCACGGACGGTCAGGAGAGGGAAGGCTCCGCTTTGCCCTTCCGCCCCAACAATGGCCTCTCTTTCCAGGATAGCCTGGCACAGATGAAAGCCGTCTATGCAAACCTCATCTCAGATGCCTCTTGGTCCAGCATCGCAATGGACATCAAGAAATCTAAGCCTGCTGCGGCAGGCAGTGTCAACAGTGCCCTCACCACTCCAGAGCCAGCCTCTGCTGCCTCTGCCACCACAACTACTACCATAAACAAAAGCAGTGGAGTCAACATGGCTAGCAGTCACCACAATGGCAGGAGCTCCAGCACCACTGTCAACCATACAGGCAGTGCAAGTGGCAATACTAATGGCACAGCAGCCAGCTCTGCAGGCAGCCATAGTGCAACCAGCAGCAGTGGGAGCAGTAGTGGTGGAGCCAGTAATGGTAGTGGTGTAGCTTATGACTGGCACCAGGCAGCACTTGCCAAAACTCTTCAGCAGACCCCCTACCACCTTTTACCAGAGCCCAGCCTCTTCAGCACAGTGCAGCTCTACCGGCAGAACAACAAGCTGTATGGCTCTGTTTTCACTGGTGCAAGCAAGTTTCGCTGCAAAGACTGTAGCGCTGCCTACGACACACTAGTGGGTTTGACAGTCCACATGAATGAGACGGGCCATTATCGAGACGACAACAAGGACAACGACGAGGATCAGGGAAAGCGCTGGTCTAAACCACGGAAGCGCTCTCTGATGGAGATGGAGGGGAAGGAAGATGCCCAGAAGGTGCTGAAGTGCATGTACTGTGGCCACTCATTCGAGTCTCTGCAAGATCTCAGCGTTCATATGATCAAGACCAAGCATTACCAGAAAGTGCCTCTCAAAGAACCAGTGCCAGCCTTGGCCACTAAACTGGTGCCCACTTCAGCTAAAAAACGAGCTATCCAAGATGCTATTGTCTCACCATGTTCACCAGACTCTGTCCATGCTGGTAGTGGTGGTGGAAGTGTATCTCTTGGGGATGTTGGCAAAGATTCAAAAGCTGTACCAAACCCCTATGTTACGCCAAACAACCGCTATGGCTACCAGAATGGTGCCAGCTACACATGGCAATTTGAAGCTCGTAAAGCCCAGATCCTCAAATGTATGGAGTGCGGGAGCTCTCATGACACACTGCAACAACTGACTGCCCACATGATGGTTACAGGTCACTTTTTAAAGGTAACAAATTCTGCATCCAAGAAGGGCAAACAGCTGGTCTTTGATCCAGTGGTGGAAGAGAAGATTCAGTCTATCCCACTGCCACCGACCACCACAAGACTTCCTGTTCCCAGTAGTATTAAGTCTCAACCTGTTTCCCCCGCCCTCTCCTCAGGCTCAGAGGAAAAGAGGGAAGGAATTGAGGATGAAAAGGTTGATGGCAGTGAGTCAGTGGAGAAAAAAATTAAGGAGGAGAAAGATGACTCAGGTGAGAAATCTGAGACTGATGCCACATCATACAAATATCTGAGAGAGGAAGATCTTGAGGAGACACCCAAAGAGGGTTTAGATATTCTTAAATCACTTGAGAACACAGTGTCTAGTGCCATCAGTAAGGCCCAAACAGGCACACCCACATGGGGTGGCTATCCTAGCATTCATGCAGCCTACCAACTGCAGGGTGCCATGAAAAGCTCCACCACTGTTCTGCCCCCAACTGTCCAGAGTGTCCAGATGCAGCCAATGTTTAACAGTGGGCTACGAAGCCTGGTTAGTGACCCCAACTCAGTCATCCATTCGCCTCGGAGCCCCTCCTCCCCTACACCCCTCAGGAGCAATGTCACTGCCATGGAGGAGCTTGTGGAAAAAGTGACGGGGAAAGCTGCCACTGTGAAGAAAGAAAAGGAGGAGAAGATGGTGAGCCTGGAACGGTGCCGACCCCCGTCATTAGTAAAATCTCCCTCTCCAGCATTGAGAGAACAGAGAGAGCAATTAGCATCTCCGAATGACCTTTCTGTAGGTAAACCGTCTGGTGTGAGAAGTAGCAGCCCAGGCAGTGTAGATTCAGAGCTCATCTGCAAGAAGGAGCCTAAAGAGAGCCTAGTAGATGGCCACAACAACCATTCAAAGAATGGCTCTGAGGCATGTCAGTCCCCTGTAACTAATGGTAACAGTCTTGGCATCATCACTGATCACTCACCAGAAGTTCCCTTCATCAACCCTCTCAGCGCACTCCAGTCAATCATGAACACACACCTGGGTAAAGCCTCCAAACCAGTAAGCCCCGCTGCAGACCCACTATCTATGCTTTACAAAATCAGCAACAGCATGATGGATAAGCCAGCTTTCAACCCAACTCCTCAGGGCAAGCCAGCTGAGCCCATCAATCACTATCAGTTGTATGAATGCAGTGACCAGCCCATAGACCTGAGTAAAAATAAGTCCTCCACTAATAGCAACAATAACAATAATAATAGCAGCACTGGGATCTTGACTAACAGTAGTGTAAATGGTAACAAACCTCTCATCTCCCTCCCTGACTCAGTCTCGTCTCCTCTGAGAGAGAACGCTCTGATGGACATTTCTGACATGGTAAAGAACCTCACTGGAAGACTGACTCCCAAATCTTCAACTCCCTCCTCCATTTCAGAGAAGTCAGATGCTGACGGTAGTGCATTTGAGGATGCCCTAGAGGACCTCTCTCCTGTGCAGAAGAGGAAAGGGAGGCAGTCTAATTGGAATCCTCAGCATCTCCTCATCCTCCAGGCGCAGTTTGCTTCCAGCCTGAGGGAGACCCCAGAGGGTCGCTACGCCATGACTGACCTGGGCCCTCAGGAAAGGGTCCACATCTGTAAGTTCACAGGCCTCTCCATGACCACCATATCCCACTGGCTGGCTAATGTCAAGTACCAGCTGAGACGGACTGGAGGCACCAAGTTTCTCAAGAACATGGACTCGTGCCAGCCCGTGTTCCTTTGTGGTGACTGTGCCTCCCAGTTCAGGACTCCCTCCTCCTACATCAGCCACCTGGAGTCTCACCTGGGCTTCAGCTTGAAGGACCTGTCTAAACTGTCAGCTGAGCACCTACGGGAGCAGCAGGCTGCCTCAAAGGTGATCACAGACAAAATGACATTTGGCAGCCCCCTGTCAGCCTTGACCACGCCAGAGGACGACACAGGCTCTGTGTACCAGTGCAGACTTTGCAATCGGACATTCGTCAGCAAACACGCAGTCAAACTGCACCTCAGCAAGACCCACGGCAAGTCTCCAGAGGACCACCTGGTGTTTGTCACTGCTTTGGAGAAACTGGAGAAGCTAGACAAGATGGAGAAGGTTTAAGTCGGGGTCTCAAGCTGATGGTAGAAACTGACAGCTGTGGAACTGACTAGAATTTCATTGCACTAAAATGACATTGTTCACAGTTACTGCACTGGGCCGAACTGAGCCGCCAGAAAAAAAAAAAATCAGTCTTAAAGTTTTTTGTTGTGATAACTGCCTGACTGGACCATGTCTTTTCATGTTGATTTGTTTTTGTTTTGCCAAGCTTTTTTACACTTATTTTGTAATATATTTATATGCTATTTGTCTGATCCGTGCATGTATTTTAGTGAATCAAGGTTAAACACAAGATTTTAATCTTTTCATGGCAAAAATACAACTACTGCTTCAATGGTAAAAGTGGGGGAGTGGAGAGAATTGGTGGAAGAAAAAACTGTATAATACTTGATATGAAGAAGGTGAAAATTAAATGTATACACCAAAAGAATGAAAGAATACCCTGAAAGACTGAAGTAGCACCTTAGACAGTTGAATTTTGAATTTGTAAAGAGAACTTGTTTGAAATATCTTGCATTTGTCAAAATCAGATTGATTTTAAAAGATCAAGGATTATCATTTCCCCCTGCCCTCTCTTTGTTTTTTGGGTTCCTGTCATTGCAATGTTTTTGATGATGAATGGCCTGCTCATAAATCTGTCAGTGTATTAGAAAAAAAAATCACATGAACATTTGGAAAAACTGAAATGCTGCTTTTGGTTACGAGTCAATCAGTGAAAATGAATGGCCGTCAGTATGCAAGTTTGCTCAAAAAACTTTTCCTTGTTGTGAAGTATCACCTTATAGCAATTTTCCAGTTGTATGGTTTGTTACAACTTTCTCTTTCTAAATTGTGTCGCTTTATTCAACTGTAAAGAGAAAAGTCTGTTACATGTAAATGATTACCAGTGAAATGTCAGTACTCCATAAGACATATCTTACCATTTGAAACAGCTCAACATTCTTTGTATCTTAAGGTGTGTGCATTCTCTAACTTTTATATTGTCATTTTATATACAAAATGATTAAAAAAAATAATAAAAACAGATGGTGTATATAGATATATGCTGTAGAGCTACAAAATGTCCTTTTTTAAAGAAAATACAAATTTAGCTTCTTTGGCTTGGTTTACAGAAATGATTTTAATTATACTTGCATCCAATTTGATGCATGAAATGGTGTGGAAAATAAATAAGCGATGCACAATGACTATACATTTCAATGTTTTATCGACAATATTGTAAAAAAAAAAAAAAAAAAAACTTTTTAGCACCGATTAGTTTGTTTCATTTCTTTCTCAATTGTAAAATAAACCCCAAAGCAGTTGTTAACAGTCATACATTTGTGGTTATGTGTGTTTTTTACTGTGGTTGTGTACCAAACTCAACATGTATAGAACTTAAAAATCACACCCATATTAAATTCTAACACAGAGTAACAAGATTTATTTTATCACCCTTTTGGCCACACACAACATGGCAGAGGTGCGATTTAAAGTGTTTGTACATATTTTGCAACAGGCTTGCTTTTATGTTTGCAAAATTTTAAGATAAAAAGGAAAAGTCACTAGTGTCATACTTATAACTGATGACTGAGCCACATCATACTGCTGATGATTATTATAATGATGAAGATGATGGGGATGATAAGCCTGTAAGGGTTCCTATTGTGCTGCAAGAAACCCATGGTAGGCTTGTGACTGGCCTTCGGAGGACCCGTTCTGAAAGAATCAGTGTTATATTAATGATGGCAGTGTACTTTTGCCTGTCTTCTTGGAACAAAATCAGATGGGTGTCTGTTCTGCTTGATATAGTCTCCTGACTGGCCACACTGAAGCTACCAATAATTAACACAACTGTTCAGATGATACACGAGCAGCAAGCTGTCCTTTCCTCTGATCAACTGCAATACTGCTAACAAGGAAATACACTGCATATCTTTGCAGTGTGTGATTAACAAAATGGCTAGGATTTTTGTGATTGAGATGCTATAATTATATAGTAACTTGGCAACATGGAGGCTATAATCAAAACTGAATTATAACTTAAAGTTCATATTCCACAGACTACTCATAAAATTAGTCACCATAAGTTGACTGTTTCATTCATCGAACCCAAATCCTAAAGCACACATGTACAGTTAATCTCATATTTTAAGATAATTATCTATTTTTGTATGTTTGTACAGATTACTGACTATTAGGTGAATCCCTTTGATTTTCAAAGCTAGCATGTGATTATATAAGCTCAGTCAGAAATGACATTGTGTGTTGTGCCCTAGAAAACCATTGTCCATTCCACTTCGATGACTTTGTTTCCATCTCCTGTAAATGAATGTTTGCATAGTTGCTTGCAGAGCATGACAGACGATTTCTTCACCTTTTTTACTAATCAAACAGCTTCTAAATCAACAGAGTGTGACCATTGTTGTTGCACTTTCTGTTGTACATTTTCTCACCACTTCTGCTTTTCCTGACTTCTGCTGTGTATTCTAAATGTTTCAGGCCTGGTTTCATTGAATGCACACTACAGACTTAACATTCAACTGAGGCAAGGAGCTGAATGTGGTTCATTCTCTAAAGTGACCTCTAGATGACCCTCAGCCAAAGGTAAAGCAGCATGCTGTGGGATTTTCCTCCTGAGGCAACCCCGCAGGTAAAGTGTCTGCATCAGGAATTTGATCTCTCATCTCGCCCTCATGTCTCAGGTTTCTGATTGAGTACTTACAGAACCAGCCTTTGTATGGATGAAGCCATGCTGCAGTGTTATGACTTCCATTCCTCACACTCACAACATGTCTCGTGTCGGCTGAGTCAGTCACACACACTCACTCTCCCAGCTATATTAGCCTGAGTGTCTTTGTGCAATTACACACCTCCTCGATCTGACTGCACCTCGCTGTGTTGATACATGGATTCAGTGACAAAGGAAACACAGGCAGAGGGCAGATTAGCACAGCTGAAGATGCAGCTTCCTCAGAAAGGAGCTGCTAGAGTTGGGTTATAAAACAAACAAGGCAGATAAACAAGCAACATTTGGAGGAGATAGTGTTCCCCGCACACCAGAAATAAAAAACACCTTGTAGGTTTAATACCCCACAGCTAAACCTGTAATTTTGCTGTGCCGTCAGATAGCTGCTGAGCCGATAGAGACTCTTTCCTGCTTTGTTAGAGATCAGTGCACTGTTTCCTGTGCGTATTCTATGTAAATTACATGCGATAATCGCCACGCACGGCACAATGCTGGTTCCCGTGGTGCAAACGGAAACCGAGGATAGATAAACGCAGCCTGGGCAGATTTGCATAGCCTTTGTGTTTTGGGCGCTGCTGAACGTGAGCCCTGAGGATTGGTAGGGATTTCCTCAAGGTTTTGTATAAGTAAATGCTTGCTTCCTCTCAGGGCTGGGACCATTATGTACAGCAGACAGAGGTGGGTGTAGACAGAGGGCATAAATGGAATAACAAAATTACCTGGGCTGGTGGGAACACGGAGAAGAAGCATTAACCTCCATAACTCACATCTGCCACTACCAAGATAGAACATGGATATATTGGTGCATGCATGGAAGGCATACTCTACTTCCCACTCTGATTCTATACATTTAATCAGGTATACTGTATATATTTGTGTCACCTGTTGGAGACAATGATAGAGAGGTCTCTTTCTGTGGTTAGGAGTCACACACATGTGATGTACAATAAAGGAGGGCATGTTGATCCCAGGGTCTGTGATGTTTGATCTTTTCTCAGAGGTTCACCTCTTAAGATTCAAGGTGTGTTATTACCTCAAATATATGTATGCTCAGCTCAACACACACTCACACCTGTGGTTTCTTGACAAGTCTTTTGCTCGGCTTTGCATGTTTGTGGCTGTTGTTCCTTGTATATGATAGCACCACGAATATCATCGCCAGCCATGAAACAAAGACAAAGCTGACGATCCTGGCATGCTTCTACCGTTCTATAAAACCTCCCAACTTTGCACACGACTCAGATGTATGGTTTTATACTTCCTCCAAAATACCTCAAAACAAACAATGTCTGACAGAGAATCAACAAACAAAGCAACAACGACTGAGAGGCCTTTGTGCTGTATCAGAAACTAAAGTCAGAGAAATCTGTTTGGATCCTGATAAAACGCTTCATTGTGGAAATTGCACTCGGGAAGAGGTTATCAGTGTTCACGTTTCACGGGTGATGCCTGCCTCACTCTATTTTTATGTTGATTTAAGTCAGTTCTCATTCATTTATGTTGCCTAGTTTTATACTGTACAATGTGCATTATCTGTGACAATTCCACCTTCAAAATATTAACCAAACAGGATTCTGTATAGTGTCAGAGCAGGTGATGTTTGTATCCTCAGAGCTCTTCTAGTTCTTTCATAGGTGCTATGAACATCCCCTTTACCTGAAGAATCTGAAGTCTTCATTCCTCTTATGCCATCACAACCGGAACTTGAACATTTATTTTGAGACAGTGAACTCACAAACCCTAAAAACGACTGTATTAAATACTGGATTTTTGTTATAATATATTTTATGTTAATTATCAAAGCAATATCATATTTGGAAGCTAATACAAAATCTTTTCTTGATTCTGGCAAAATAAGTTGAACTGCAAGACATGTGTCAGTTAATATAAATTTTAATATAAATTTGCATACATTATTTTTGTGGGATTCTACTTGAAAGTGCCTGTAGCTAAATCTGTTGAGGCCAAATATTTAGAGTAGACACAGTATCAAACAACCATCATGTTGCTATTTAATGAATTAGCCAATGCAAATCCATTGGAGTGGGCACCCATTTTATTCAGCAAAAATCTTTCTGATATTTTACCATTATTAACATCTTAACAACAATTTGGCTCTTGCTGATCACAATACAATGAAAAAGCTGAAAAGCTGTACATATATATATATATATATATATATATATATATATATTGATATATATTGATATATATACACACACACATACATACATACATACATACATACATATATATATATATATATATATATATATATATATATATATATATATATATATATATATATATATATATATATAATAGAGATACAGTGTTATCTCAGACACTACAATGTGATACTCATGCCAGTGTAACAGAGTGCAGCACTCCAGCTGGTGTCACCAGCAGTGTATTTGTGTTTTTGTGATGGACATGCAGCAGTCTTTCATCAAGGTGGGTTTATTTTGCAGTGGGAGTGTTGATGTGACAGAGTTGTCTGTGGAGAATGATGGTGTTTGACAGCAGCAGGCTAACGGATGTAGGAGATCATCTCAGTCTGCCAAGCCTTTAGTTACGATGTGGTGGTGGATGAGAACTGCAGGTGTGTGTCGCCAGGCCCTTCATCCATCACAAGCCCGGACAAAACACAAAGCATACAGGGGATGAAATGTTTCCTCCATCTTGGTAGGTGAGGGATGTGGTTTTACAAAACAAGATATGATACCTATTCATTTTTTCTTCCTCTTTTTTTCTTTGTTTTCTTGTGTATCTTATGACTGACTTTCATTAACATATACATTACAAACCATAGAGCTTTCCATGAAGATTTAAAATCTTAATGTCTGAGACGCAAACATGGATTATATCTGTTTTCTGTGCACACCTTCGCTGTGTAGCATCTAATCTATCTCTATTTGCCTGATCACCTGGGGATATGTCTATAGCTACATTCATATATGAAAGATTAATGACATATTTCCTATTATCCTGTGCGTATATGTATGATTTAGTCATTGACCTCTCAGGGGCTTTTTTTTGAATATGAGAACTACCATGTCCCTGTCATTTCCTATTTCAAATCAAAGAGGTCAACATAGAAAATATCTCAAAACCAATTTGTGTTTCAAAAAGACCCTTGAGAAATGGCTTGTGTTGTGTTTGATATGCACAAAGACACTTATCCCTTATCTATCTTTTCAGAGAGAAAGAGAGGGAGATAGAGGGTGAAGTGCTCCAGGAATCAGTGCTGCCTCTGTGAGATATGATGCTGCTTGATTTTGATCATTGACATTTGCTTTTTCATGCATCCCGAAAAAAAAGAAAAACAAGGCCTCTGTTCCATTAAGGAATTATTCAAATGACCTTCAACAGTGCATGTTTTCCTACAGTTTTGTTGTGGGAATATGAGAACACATACTGACATCTCAATTACTTATGCAAGGCTCAGAGTAGGCCCAGTGGATGCAATCACCGTTTGTGCAGTCCTCAGTCACTCCGAATCACAGAGGCTCCTGGACAGACACACATAATTCAGACAAGTCAGACAGGATTTGCATACAAAGACTAAAAACACACACAAAAAAAGAAGGCTTAAATAAAAAATGCACCATCTTCAGCAGGAAGAGTAGGTTGAGGTTTGAAGGGAGGCAGGGGGGTGGGGGGGTAAATTGTTTTAAAAAGGTCTTACATGTCATGTTGTGTATGTAGATGGTTTAGACCGATCTAAAGTGCTGATGCTGGCCTTTGCCATTTGGTCCAGGGAAAAAAGGCATTGTACAGAATTTTTCTTGCACAACCACTGTTATTTACAATATACACATTAACTAGTAGTTATTTTCTGGTTAGTTTCGAATGACAAGTTAAGTTTCACATTTTCCGCACTTTCCTGTGAATACATTTTCTACATGCAAATGGACTGATATGAGAGACATTGTTATTCACTGGTCAGACTCATCTACCTAAGGATCTTAACTATAAGCCACCACAGTCCCATGGTGGACCAGACACTGTTGTCCATCTTTATCCCCTTAAAACCTGATTTTTTTTTTCGCTTCCGCCCTTCTGGAGGTGACACACTGTCTCATTGTCGCTTGATGGGTGGGGTGTGTGGGGGGTGGGGGGGTGGAGGGGGATAGAAGGGTTTGGGTGGTTGAGGGCAGGAGGGAGAGACGGGGTGGGGTGCTTGGGAGGCTAACCCAGCATCACGTCATTAGCGTTGCGCGGCGGAGATGCAGGGGCACCCTGACACATGTCACGGACAGCCAGCCGAGAGCCCACGTATGAAGCTGACACGCTGCGCATAATTTATCCCGTGACACGATCTGCATGCCGAGTTGTTGATCTGTTGTGTTTGGTTTGGACATGGGTGCTCTGGCAGGGGAGGCGAGGGGGGGTAGTGGTGGTGATGGTGGTGGTTATTATGCAGGTGGGGGTGGGGGTGGGAGAGCAGGAAGAGGAGAGCGAGGGCGAAGAGGTGGCAGGGTGTGTGTATGTGTGTGTGTGTGGGTGCGTGTGTGTGCGTTTCCGAAGGCAGCATCTTGGTGTAGCAGACACTGAAGGGGCGACACATTTGTCATGTCCACTGAGAAGCAACATATACATAAACAAGTGCATTCAAATTCACTAATGCAGACACCCAGACTCACACAACACACTCACACTCTCTCTCTCACACACACACACACACACACAAGCTTATCCACACATTGGTGATATCCATGTTGAGTCACAGTGAAATCACAGCCATAATCTTGTCCCTTAAGACATCTGCTCATGAGTGAAAATGACTAATACTGTTGAAATGACCCTCTGTCATTCCGCTGGATGTGATTGTTTTCCAAGCTTCAGCTGCAGTGTGTTGTGTTAAAGCACTGCTGACACCACATATCATCAGCTTCACACAATTTTTGCGTCAGTTACTCAAAACAAAGCATTTGATGATGAATATGTAGATGTGTTTGACTCTGCCCTTGTCCTTTTCTGTGAACCAGTAAATTTAAAACCATAGAAACAGTAATAAATTGGTGTGGCAACAAAGTCTACAGTAGCTAAGTAGCTCTACATATAGCTACAGTTAACCTTGGTCTAGTGTGTGCTTTTCAGATTAGTATATGTACATTAAAATCTTTCAAACACATCCCTATGGTTATGGTTTGACTTTTTTATCGGTGAATTGTTGCACGTGTGTGTGTGAGCATGTGTGTCTATGAGGAGCGCCTATCAACCATCAACTACTCCTAACCCCCCATTCCCTGGCTCGTTTACATGAATTATGCATATGACCAGTCTCGTTAGAGGAGCCCCTCCCTCATCACGCTCCTAATCCCTGCCGTTGCCGCAGTAACCAGATTAGACATGACTGTGAGGTACCGTATGGGCCCTCGGGGCCTTTTTCTGGACAAGTCCGATCCAGGGTTGGCATGAATGAGGATCTGGAGGTCCTATAGGCCTGTAGGTCACCTGTCCACTGATATTACTGTACTGATGCTGGTGCTTGATGGGATATATTAATTTCAGTTCAGCTCAGTGTGTTGCCATGAACCCTGAGGGCTCTCTCTGAGTACCAGCAAGGGTAAAGACTGAAACAATGAAAATGCGCCACAAGAATTATAATGTGTTGTATTTTCAGAGGGTCTTGTACCACTAGGAGGTTTTTGTGTCATGCATCATGTCCTAATTGTGCTTTTACCTAATGTTTAAGTGTAAGTAGATGAGCAACTTTGATCAGAGTTTAGGTTAACCAATTAAATATTTAACAAAGGTTTGACCGCTAAATTTGTTTGGTGATGGGATGACTTAACTAATTCACCCCCTCCCCCACACACCCCCTCCCCACAAACCTCCAGAGCAATCCAAGATGCACCCCTTCTTCCTTTACACCTTCAATGGAATATTGTTAGTGTTATCTTTCCTCTAAATCCAAAGCTGCTGATTTATTCATTTTCAGCACTGGAGAGGACTCTGATGCATTGTTGTTGGGCTTGGTCTTAAATTAGTTTGTCCTTTGGTAGTTGATTTGCTTATAAAGCCTTTCATCCAGCTTTGACTGGATGAACCCATGTGGTTCTGCATGGGCTAACCACTCGGCATACTCAAAGATCTTGTATTTGTAGGCCTCCACCAGGGCCAACCAGGTCCTACAACTTACATTCAGTGCCAGTTTTTGTTGCCAGTACAGTAAGTACTTTGTCTTTCAGGTAGCAAAGCAGAGATGAAGGGAGTCAAGGTCAGGGTGCAGGATATGGATACACGCAGAACACCTCCAACTTCAAATCAGGGACAGTCACAACTCTACAGTGAACGTTCCCCTTAAGGGTGTCGCAATATATGAGCATTGACAATAACCATATTTAAAAAATTAAATATTGATATGTTAATAATACATATGTGATAATATTGTCCAAATAATCCAGTGCTGCTTCTTGCCCTCATGACACGAGAACTATTCAGTTCACACTCCAATACATCACTGTTAGTATTTTATTTTGAGTGTAATTCATTTGTCCACAATAATCATTGTCAACATAACCACAGCTCTTTCTTAACCTTAACCACATGATAGTAGCTTAACCTTTACTGTGCCTTAATTAGATTTCATTTGTCAAAACCGCAGTATTTTCAAAGTCTTATCCATATGGAAGTTGTCACGAGCAAACAAGGTGAAATAGACTTTAAAAAAATGTGGCATTGGATATGAAAAAGCATTGTTACCAAAGGTTTGACAGGACAGTATCAAGATACTCTGAGGACAGGATTCAAGGTAAGGTAAGAAGTGTGCATTTAAGATTAAAATAACATTTCATGCAAAACATCACAGAGTATTCTCACATTTCATCAGACAGAAAAAAAAAATTAGCTTTGTAAAATTCATCAGGTTATAAATGTGGCCTAGACTGTAGAATACATAATCATCATATTATTATGTGTGACAGACCAGTGCACCGTTTTTGAGAAGTTACTCTCCAGTAATCTTGGGGGAGGAACAACTACTGTCAGTGATATATTTAAGAATATGTTCTGAAAATTTTATTTTGTTATTTGATGAAAAATCTCCCAAAATAAATGTCTAATGTTGGTTCAAAGTCATTGACATTCACATTGTCAATTGGTACATTGTTGTATGGAATTTTGGAAATTAGCTGTGAGGCTTTAAGTAACAAACTGGGCTACTGTTACAAAGCTGCTGTTGTTTTTTTTAGTGTGTAAAAGTGGTGCGAGCCAAATAAAAGTTTGCTTGTGCTGAATACGAAAAAAAAAAAAAAATTGCAAGACAACACAATATCTATTTAGTGCAAGACCCTTATTACAAGAGACACGACATTAACTTACACAGGACAGGATACAGATGGTCCAACCTCTAAGGCCCCGATGGTGGTTTCCCCCTCGACCACAACTAGTCAATATGTGTTTCTTAATATTAGTTTAAGATCAGATGTATGGTTGCAGAAATAATTCCTCTGCTGTGTAGGGGATTTTTTCAACAGTCTGGAAAACCTGCAATGAAAGCTTTTTTTATGGATTTTAATGGAGAGTTTTAGTGTCCTGTAAAAGCCTAAATGCTGTTTCCAAAGCTTGTATAAAATGATCATTTCTCAGAGGATTTGGACTTAAGGGGCATGTATTGTACATTCTTTAAAGAACTACAGTGTGTTTGTTTGGAGGCAGTTTGCCTGCATTACGCAGCCCTATCACTGCTCCCTTGTGACCTACCATTAACATTATTGGTTTAAGTTTTTGTAGTCAGATGTTGCTGACAGGGTTTCTTGGACTGCAATGAAAACGAGAGAGTATCAAGAGAGGCCTTTTTGTTGCCGTGTTAAATAACTGTTTGGCATGAATGCTGCGGTTGTTATTTCTGAATCCATGTGTTAACCATAAATGAGCGCTAATTTGTGGATACAATTTCAAAATTCATGCTGAATATGACTCAGTGCGATTGTGGCAGGAGATTCTTTTTTATCCTATAGGGATTGAATGCTAAATTTACTGTAAATACTCTATATGTCATACTGTCCTCATTTTACTTGTGTGGCCCACAACACATAACTTTCAGACCCATACACCAGTGTTGTGTCAGTTTTCAGAAGGAAAAGTAAAATTAAGGGAAAAGGGAAGCAGAATGCCATTGTAGGCAGCTTGCATGTAATCGTCCCGTTGTTATTTCGAGCTTGTTAATTTCACAGCGCCAGTTGGAGTTGTCCATCTGTTTATTAAAGGTTAACTGCCTCCACACTTATGAAGCGTACGTTTCTCACGATCCTCAGAGTTTACAGCATGCAGTGGCTTGTCTCTGACGCATCTGAAAAGTTTGTCCTCAGTTCTGATAAAAGAGTAAATGACAGGTTTGGTCACAGTGTGTCTGATATGAAAAACTGAGAAGAAAAATGTAAACTCAACCTGAACTTGAAAACAAGCTGAAGAAGCAGAGTGACAAGTAAGACTGAAGGAAATAAAAAGATATCTCTGTAAATAATTTGCATTTACCATATGTTATGTTGCTCATAAATATAAAATGTGATTCAGTGGTTAGAGCCTACAGATGAATTAAAGTTTTGGTGAATATGAAGGCTATAGAAGGACGGCCTAGTTAATGTCCAGGCATCACTGTAATGTTGATATAGGTATAGGATCTGCAGTTCCTGGTGAAGATATAAAGGACAGCCTGTCACTTCCTTGTCGTGTCACTGGGATAATTTTACTTTTCACATTGTTATTGTGTCTGTGTGCACACACTGTACTGTATGCATATTTTCAACAACCATTTCTGAAGTATGTCAAGGCCACCCTCTTTGGGCGTTTTCACAGTAGTCGGTTTAGAGAAATTATGCCTTTTGGTTTGTTTGTCAAAATATGAACACAGTAATAACACCAATAAGAAAGAGGCTTTTACCAAACCAGCCCTCCAGAGCTTTGCTCAGTGAGAGAATCATGCGAACCGTCTGCTTAAAACATACTGTGAATAATGGCTTAAGGCAAGTTGTTTTTTTTTTCAAAAAGTCTAACTCCATACCAAATTTCTGACCAGATAAAGAAACTGCTCCCATGTGGCATTTGTTAAAAATGGCAGAGTTGTTTAAAACCAGTGCAAAAAAAAAAATAATAAAATGCAGTTATGGTCTTTGTGCAGTCCGATTTTCATATGCCACAATGAATGTGATAAGCCTGCAGGGGTGCATGTTACTTCCATGGACACCTTAAGTATGACTGATAGTTAAGCATCAGCATTCAGTGTTTTTACTGAAGCCATATGCAAACAAGAAGAGTTTAAAAAGAAGCTGGTTGCCATGGTGACTTTTTGCCCCACAGAGTCTGTGAATACTGCTTCCTGTTCCTGAACCGTAGATGGAGGTGACACCATGTGACTGCGCTACCAACACATTTTTTCCATGACTAGCCCCACCCAGACTCCAACATCCGGCACCCAGTACCCCACCCCCCCACCACCACCCCCCCACGCACCCCCCGTTCACACACCTCCCCACCCTGCTTCTCCTTTGTTAAGCCAAGCTCGCAGTGCCATAGACACAGATGAAGGCGTGGAGAAAACACATGCCAAAAAGGCCCCCCTGCCACTCTCACTCTTGCACAGCGACAATGATAGGCTGTCATCACACAACGATCAGCACTGTCACCCACAACATTGCCGTGCACACAAACACACACACAGACGTATACAAGTGTGCACATGCACACAGACACAAACACGCATATACGCAGGAGTACACACACACATACACAGGACCCACGGCTGTGAAAATCCGCACCAGCCTCGACAACACTGACAACCAAGTCACTGCTGTCACTTCAGTTATTTTTACACTGGGGCCTGACAACACATCAAAAATCCTTCTCGCTATGGGAACAACATGAGACCACTGCATCAAGCCCATTAGACGCCACGTGTCACATCAAATATCTAATTATCTGCTATTCAATATTCCCAATTAAGTTAGAGATGTTCATGATGCACATTCACACAATAATTTACCACAGCGTTGTGTATGCAAACTGAGATGATAAGGCTGGTCTAGCTGTAAAAAAAAACAAAACAAAAAAAAAAAAAAACACAGCTGCATTGCTGTCCTGGTGACAGTGAGAAGGCTGAGGTGGATCCTGGAGAGAGTGATCGCTTGCTGAGGTTCAATTCTGTTTTCTGCAGATACTATCTGACCTGAAACAAAGAGAAAGTGAAAAGGAGAAAGAATCACTTCTTCTAGTATTTTTTTTGTCCAGACCGGTGGAGGAAGAGTTAACTTTTTTGGCCTTGGCTGCTGTCAGCAAGCAGAAGGCAGCTATGTGATGAGTCTGATTGGCGGCCGATGGCGGTGAGATCAGTGGCAGGGCTGTGCGATGGATGCCATCTTGGCCGGCTTGTGATGTGCAGTTTGTCGCCCGGGCCTCTCTAGGAAGGAAAGCCTTGAAAATACTGCTGGCTGTCACTCAAAGAGAAATGTGGTGTAGTTCCCAAAAAACCCTTCACCAAATACCTTTTTGTTTGCTATCTCGCCTTTTCACAGCCACCAGGACGTGATGCACATTGTTAAGAGCAATGAACAAAAAAGCAAGTAAACTAATAAGAAAGATAACAGACAATAACTGAACAATTACTGCGATCCTTGTCTAACCTATGACAGCTCACTATGATGGCACCAAGAGTGATTTGAATAAGCCTCAAAAAGGAAAATGAATAGTTAATTTGCATCATTTTGCATGGAATGTATTTGCTTGTCTATTTTGCTCCTCAAGTAGTTTTAGAAAGAAATAAAGAAAATAAAAGTCCTCCACTACCTACTGGAAGTTACAAAATAGGTCATTTGTTAGTGTCTTTGAATGACCAAAACTAAAAGTGCTTTGTCAAAGTTATATAAAAGTAACCTTTGTAAACTGTGGATGTTGCAGGACCCTGACTACTACTCCATGAGCTTTTGTGGCAGCATTTTAGCCTTTTGTTCTGGAAGAAGGCACAATTACAAGAGGTCATCTTAAGCTTTTGAACAAATGATGAATGTGTCATCATTTTGGTGGGATATTCTCTCTGAATAACAGAAATAAATTGATGTATAAATTATCAGATTTTCCTTTCCGTACAATTACAAATTAAATGTATTTGTACATGTAATAAATGGGTGTTGATTTGACTGTGTAGTGGATGCAAGTACCCATGCAAACCACCAGTCAACTGGCTCCCCACACTTCAGGGAAAACCTCTCAACCACCCCACCCCCGACTCTCTCACCACATTTTTCCCCATTAGCCCCTTGTTTGCCATGACAGAGTGGGATTAAACACAGTGTAAAATGTTACACTTCTGAGCAGCTCCCTTTTTAAATTTAGTGACAAAAGAGGCAAATTAAGCCTTTGCCCCATGCAGCCTTGCTTAAACACCCCCTCCCTCCCCCACAGTCTCGTCTCCATCGCCGCCACCCCCCCTCCTTCCCCTTGTATGTTTGTAGCCTGAAGCAAAGATCGCCGCCTCATCGCAGACAGTCGGAGGAGGACATCGGGGTCAGCTTCGCCTGCAGGCACGCAAGGCCCCCTCAGAGCCGCAGCAGCCGCTCATTTCAACATTCAACCAAAATCTACAAGAACAGAGATGAAGATCTGCTGACCAGGAAGTAACACAATAACATCAGCAAAAAGCACAGCAAACAAATTAGGACAGGATCAACGGCTGGCAAAACGAAAGAGGTTACTTTGCCATTAACCTAGGACGGTATGAGCTATGATCCAACTGCTGCACACTTTTGATAGTGACCACAATAAATGTAATAATGTTCTAGTAGTGCTGTTGTCTGTCTAAAACAATTACAAAATTCTTAGTATAGTAATAACTAGTTTGGGTTTAAACAACCAGGTCAACCAGGCTGATTATTAGATTGAATTGGCATTTCGTTTTTCGTTTTCGTGATGGATCATTTTTACCTATTCCATCAATCTCATATGGTCTAGCGGTTAGGATTCCTGGTTTTCACCCAGGTGGCCTGGATTTAACTCTCAGTATGGGAATTTTACTTTATGCACCTGTACATTTGGACAAATAAAGTACTTTAATCAAGCAAGTACTATCTCTGATGTAGTTTCAGTCTCCCATTATACTTACAGAGACATGTAAAGTTCATTCTGTCACTAGAAGCACTTCCATGTAGCTAGGTAGCTAGTGAGCTGTTAAGCAAGATGACAGGGCCTTTCAGAATCTTACATTAACAGCTCACATTGGTCAACTGTCTCTCATGCACAACTGCAACATGGTGCTAGAAGCACATGTAATCTAAAGGCTTTTAGTAAGACATAATATAAAGTCATTCTTATAGTTCTTCCAGACAGATGTCTACATCACTGATCAAAAGACTTAGTAATCATCATGTGATAAATATCCACCAAAAAATTACACTAATTTATATTATCCACTGGCAAAACTTAACTTGAGTCCACAGGCAATACATTTTTACTGTCCAAGTTTTTCTATTGTGTTGTGTTGCAAGCTATAGAATAGAAACTAGACGAAGGGCATATCTATATGACTTTGGTCCTTAATGAGGCGTTCTGGCTTTTTAAAAATCAAGACAAGGTCCTTATCAGACGCTTTCTCCCCCGGGATTGTCACCCTTTGCGGAGTACGTTTCCACGTAAGAGAGATTTCCCTGACACAAAGGCATCTCTCGTCTATCTGCAAAGCTTCTTGAAGTGTTTATCCACCAGAACTGACAGAGAGCTGACTTTAATTAGCACCATCTCCCTTTTTACCCTCCCCTCCACCACCACCCCCTACTCTCCACTCACACACCCCCACCTCCAACTCCCCAACCCTCATCATTGCATAACTTCAAACTGAACTGTATATTAGGTTTTATTCACTGATGTTTTTGAAGGACCGGTTCACACACACACACAGAGAGAGAGAGAGAGAGAGAGAGAGAGAGAGAGAGAGAGAAAAACGAGCCGGCTGCTCTCCTCATTTATGTCACATAATTAAAACTAAATGACAATTCCACTCTGCTATTTAATTAACCACTTTAGATAAAGCAAACACACATACAGTATGGTACAGAAACGCATATACACATGGTGCACACACACACACACACACACACACACAGACAGACAGACAAACTCAAACACACACAAACCACATTCGGGAGACACACACCCACACACAGACACAAACCATTGCAAAGAAGCAGGTCACACCTCCGAGTCTTATTAAACCCCATAATATTTCAATCTGGGGCTTTACTGACTGATAATATTGAAAGGGAAAGCCACCCCTCCCTTGCTGCTTTTTGGGGTGGGGATGTCAGTCAACTTGACACCCTGTAAATACTCTTTCAAGCTCCCGTTTCAGCTACACCCCCCCCCCCCCCTGTCCAATCATTTGTGAGTTTTCTCAGTGTTAATGATGAAGGGTTTAATTCATCATAACAGTATTCGCACAACCTCTAATTAGCAGAAACACTCGTACAACAATGCCAGCGTTATCTCCTCATGCAAATGAGCTCTCAGTCTGTTGCGTTTGCTAATTTTATGAAACGGCAGGGCGATAACTACGCAGCCTGTGCTAATCTTTCCTGCATTTAACCCTGGTTTTCTTTTTAATCCGCCATCCATAACAAACAAACAACAAACAATAATCCTATTATCAGCTTGATGATTCTCCTTCTTTTGACTTTTTTATTTTACTCAAATTTAATCTCAATTATGACCACAGAAAAAAACATTGATAGACATGTACTTTCCCTATACATTAAGATTTTTACTCCAGATGAGGTTACTGAGCTCATCAATACAAGTCCCCTGATACAGCTCTAGTGATAACATCCATATAATATGCTCCATATATTATGCTGTTGGAAATGAGTGGTTAATTGTTTGCCATGTTGTGTCTTATACCACCATGGAGCCTGAAATATAATGGGTAAAATTCAATTATCATTAGATGTGTAAAGCCAACATTTATTGCTTTTTTGTCTGATATTAAAAAATAATATTTATGATGTCCATGTATGTCATCAAGGCCAGTCATAACCAGTCAAGATGACGGGTGTGTGTATGTGTGGGTGTGTGTGTGTGTGTGGTGGGTGGAGGGGGTCTGCCTTGTTATGGCCCTGGGTTCACTAAGCTTGTCCATATTGACAGCTCCTGCTATTAGGGGCCACAACTGTGAGGGATCCCTGTGGTTAGATTAGTGAGAGATGAATGCTCTATGCCTGAGTGTGAATGTGTGTGTGTGTGTGTGTGTGTGTGTGTGCGCGTGCGTATGTGTGTGAATGCTTTTGCTGTTGCTGATTACCCACTCTACCTGTTGTCACTGTGGGAGAAAATATCAGATATTGTCTCATTTGCCTCTGTGACACAGCAATAACAACTATCAATACCCACGGTGGTTTATGCTCTAATTTGGCCATTCAAATATACTTAGATTCACAGTGTGATATCTTAAGTTAGACATAAAAACATCACTAAGTCATACTCAACAGACATATCATTACTGTGACTACTACAGTTCTATGTGTGCGTGTGTGTTTGTGCACCATGGCCTGCCTTGTGCTGCTGTGACAGGTTATTTTCAGTGACCTCACCCTCATTTCACCAAGGCCATTAAATGGCCACAAGGAACCCGCATTTTCACTTTATATTTTTATTATTTTATCATTATTTTTTTAACTCTGTCTTTAACACCGTTATTATGCAGCATCCTTGCGACAAATCTTCAAATCATGGCTCCATCTCCTTTATCATTACTTTGAATTGATTTTTAAGTATCATGTCCTGAGTTTTCCTCCTGCAGAAGCTTCCCTGTATCTCCACGTTTCATAGAGGCATTAAATGTTTTCAGAATTCCCTTGTAAATATCCAATTTGTTTTTTAGGATATATATGTTTTTCCCTTAATTTACATACAATGTGTCATAAAACATTTATTCTATGTGCATTAGGTTTTTTTTCCAGTTAGGGCTATTTTTCTTTTGCCTGTCATGGACTAAAATAAATACATTTATAGACTTTTTTGGTTTTCAGATTGAAATATGTTGGATTTAAGTCTGTTGATACACACACAGAGAAAATGATCATAATTTCATTGATCACCTCCCTCCAAATCCCTTACATTTGTCACACTCCCAAATACAATGTTAGGTATTTCACTGTTTTATTTATCCAAGATGACAGGGTCACATAAGTCTGCATTAAACAGTTGTATTGAAGTACCTTTAAATTAGTTCTGGCTGTTTGTGTCTAAGCCTTTTGCAGACTATGGTCCATTCATTACTAGAAATGTCCTATTTTAAATCTACCCTCCATGAATCAAGTTTGGGTGCTGAGGATTCATTAGAACCACATACAATCCAATTGTATGTTAATGAAATCAAACCATTATTGTTGCAATTCTTGGTAATAATTTCTTCCATGCAAGAAAATGCAGGAGTAGCCAATGACTGGTTTGCAGTGGGGGAATAAAACTCCTCACCTGCAGATATTTAAATGTAAAAGTCATTATAGGGCATCTTCTTCATAAATATCGAAAAAAAAAAAACAGAAAATCTATCCCTATTTTCCTGGTCTCTATATACTGCAGGTTACAAATTAGAATAGATTGCAATATTATAATTAACATATTACTGAAGCACAATAGGGTTAATTCAAACATAAAAACATGAAATTACAAAGTCAAAAAAACAATTAAGAGAGACACATCAATGACTGAACCACAAATTACATCACATAGGTAATACCAAACTTTTATTTCCATTTTCCAAATTTTCAAATCGGTCTACAACAGAATCTGAATCAGGCTGTATAGGCTGTGGTTACCCAACATGAAATAACCTACAGCAATCTCTTCTCTCCGCTGAATCTATCTTTTCTTCTTTTCCCTTTGATAAAACAGTCAAAGGTCTAAGCCTGTGTACACAGAAACTCTTGGGCAGAAATAAACTATGACACACAAGGTGCATCTCAGCAAAAAATAAATAAATACATAAATAAATAAACAAACTTCCATTCACAGAGCTTAACATTCTGTCACATGAGGCATTTCCAACAGACTGGAGTTGAGATCAGAGATTAGATCAGTACTTAAATCAGTTAAAAACAGGATTTTTCCAGAAATTAAGATGAATAAAGCCACTGTTAATATCAATAAGTGGGACTGTTATGTAATCCAGGAGTCATGTATTTTTATGTTAAACAAGTAGAGGATATGAGTTAAATGAATGGCTGTGAAAGCTGTGAAAAAAGAAGAAAAAAAGAAATATGCTGTTTGAGTGTGCACAGCTTTGGATACGAATAGATTTGTGTAATAACACACTGATGTCAAACCATGAAGCTGTCAATTACATGCTTGCCTTCATTAGTAACTATCTTCATCATTACCTGTTGAGGTGAAAGCTTGGGATGATATGTCATAACACTGGTGTGTTTGCATAAATGGGTCAAACGAGACACTTACAGGGCTTTAGGGTGGTGGTGTCAGGGGTGAGATGTTAAAGAAGGAGGGGGGAGGTTGATGGGGTGTGGAGCGGGGCATCTAATGGATTGAGCTTGTGCTGATATGGCTTCTGCTGACATCCCTCTTCCTCCCCGCAAGCCCACCAGCTATTCCCTTAAAGATGTAATGACATCTCATAATTAGCATAATGTCCCAACTTGTCTGCTGCTTTTAGCTGTCACACTGTATTTGTCTGAGCTCAGCCAATTACAGCAATGTGTTGGGGGGTGGGGGGTGAGGGGTACAATGGGGGCAAATAGAAGCTCATATGATTGGCCGCATCCCACAAGCTGTTACTGACAATAGAAGAGTAAAGCAAGGTTGATAACACAAGACTTAACAATAGACTGTAAACCAGCTGACAGGAAGCTGTGATGCTCAAGTATGTTTAGATGTTCAAAGGAATCTGGAGTTAAAGTGGCACATAACATCACTCATACTGATGTATGGTTAAAAATATATCCAGCCAATATCACTCAACACTGGTTGGATAGATGGCTTGCTTTGTTTGATTACATATTTACTGCATAACTGAATAGTATCAGTAATAGTGGCTGTGGTGCAGATGTCCCAATTTGTTCATTGTCCCACTTAGAAGCTCAGTGTCCCGAGTTCAGACAAATATCTGCCGGGATGGTAAAATGTCCTGATTTACAATGTTCGCTGCCAAATTGTCCTGGTTTTCAGCAAGATGTTTTTATCCTGTTTTGCCACACTCATTATTTAAGCCAAACAAAAAAACATAAACTATACACCACTAATCTGTCTATATATGTGTCAATGAATCAACGTGTTGATGTCAAAGCTGTGTCATGATGAGTCATATACAATCGTCACAGTCGCTGACGCCAGCGGCTATTTCTGACCGAAACTGTCAGTATGCTAACATCGAAGAAGAAAGTCAACCTTTTCTTAAGAGCTCCAAGTGGCTCACTTCTGTCTTTAGAAAGCACCTGGCAACGAAAATGCTGCATTCATGGTGCCCATAGTGTTGAAATGTACGCTCAGTTGGTGTGCTGTGAAGTGCTGAAATAATTGTCCCATTTTCTGATGTGCTGTAGCCCATATATGTGTATGGTACGTTTGAGGGTCCTGATTTGGGAGTAACAAAAATAAAGTCAGTTTTGGTAGTAACACCTTATCTGTAATGGGTGTGCTGGGTAATTAAATGTGTAGCCTATGTAATTTACTTATTGTTATTATTGTTAATTATGGATTATGGTCTGTGTAAATATACTGTAAATGGTCAAATCTGTCACATCAGAAAAATGGCACAAATTTACAGTGTGAATGTGTCTTTGCAGCAAATGTTTGTGTTTGATGAAGGCTAGCTGATTACTCGTGAGGTTAGCTAGTTCCTAAACACATGTAGCGGCCACTGTGAGTGCTAGTTTGCAATACTAGCTGTGTGTCATACAAATATGTTTGTGCACAAGCTATCAAGCTATTAAACAAATGTGATGCTACATTGATGATATGCTACATGTTGGCTCTCCTTTTCCTGTAATCTCAGCCCTGAAATGTTGAAATTTTGTGGGTTTTTTTTAAATATTATGGTGGCGAGGCCTTGAAATATATTGCAGTTCAAAAATGTCATTGTCAGAATATGTCTGTACAAACACACATTAAATGGAGGTTGCTTTTATTTCTACACCAAAACACTGTATTATGTTCTATAACTGAGTCTTGGTTTCTTATAACTTCAATTTAATAACATCTGATAGATTTGATTACTGTGATATATTCCACACTGTCATGTTTATACAGAGACAACCAGCTTGTCAGGAAGCTAAATAAACCTGCATCTAACGTGTCAGACGCTGAAGCTGCTCTATTCATCAGACTAGTTTTAATCCATCTCCATATGATTCCTGCTCTCTCCACCATACATCCAAGTCTCAGCAGCCTTATATATAATGCATCTGAACAGAAAAGAAATGGAGGTGACAGAGTCAGTAGTTACTATGATCAAATATCATAGCTGGAGGCTAACTGGGCATCAGGGCCCACTGACAGACACAATCCAGGGGGAATGAAGGGATAGAGAGAGAGAGAGAGAGAGAGAGAGAGAGAGAGAGGATGTCTGTAGTATAAGGTAAAGGATGGCTGTGTGTCAGTATAAATCACCATTGCGGAGGCTAATCTCTCAGGGTCTCTGGCAGGATAAATACTTTGCTTATAGATCCAACACGCCTCAGTCTCCGCCACTCATTGGGCACGCTCAGTAGGCACAAGGCCTCCCTGGGCACGGTGCTGGCTTTCCCCCTTAAATCATCCCTCATTCTCATCTTTTTTCACTTCCTCCTTTCAGCATTGAAAGGCTGAGAGGCCAGCGACTAGAAGAGGGATGAGAAAGATATCATTCTCATTTCTCTTTATTTTCTCACGCTTCCCATCATTGCAAAAGAAAAAAAGGACTTACTCTCAATAAGTCTTTAATCACATATTTGATCTTAAAGTCTTATTTTTCTCCAAAATGAGAGGTCATTTAGACAGATGGGATGAAATAATTCCTCGTGCAGCTTCACCTGTCACAGCATTTTTGTTGTAAATGAGTCAGAATATCTTAAATGTAGTACAAAATATGCAGATTTCTCAACCATGATCTAAAAAAAAAACATAAAACAAGAGAAGTTTTCATCTCTATCTTGCCTGATGACAGATTCTTTTCACCTGTTTTACCAAAAATGAAGACTTCCCTGAAAAGACTTCTTTAAAGAGCTATGTTTCACAGTGTACCGATCACTCAGCTTTTTCCTTTTTTCTTCCTTAACTTTCCCAGCATACAAGTGGCAAAACTACAATAAAATTAGCTTCACTCCATTGTCTCTGCAGTGACAGGGAGCATTTTCTCATTTCCAGTACAGTTCATTCTATTGTTCAAAGCCTTACATTTGCAACTACCTTGCTCCCCATTTTGTAAATTTTGTATTTGCATGTCCCCTGCTTCACCCCTTTCATCTCCGTGATGGCGAGGTAAAGACATCCCCCACCACCACCACCACCACTTCCCCTCCCCTCCCCTTGCCTTCACTTTCCTCTCCCTCTCATCCCCTCCTCATCCCTCCCTTGTTCCCTCTCTTGGTAATCTGGCCCTGTCTGTAACAGTGGAGGTGCTGCCTGATTGAAACAAACGGCCACTGATTGCTGATCAGCCAGCTGTAAAGCCTGGCAAGGATATGAGCTAATGAAAAAATGGACCTGATTTGAGAGGCACAGAGCGTCGCTCACCCTGCTAGCCCTGCTGTCCCCTGCTGTTACCCTCTATCCCTCCATTCCTCCCTTGTCTTCCTCCCATCACCCCCTCCACCTCCCTGTCAGCCTACCACTGTAAGCTATCTTTACTGGAAAAGGAAGAGAGATGTAAAGGATATGTTGGTCAGTTGTTTAATACAGATAAAGGAATTAGCAGACTTGTTGTTATTTTTAATAACAATCACATCACTGGCCTTTCATTTTTCGGCTGTGTGCAAATGTGCAGTATCTGTGCTAATGTTGTCGAAGTAACAACAAATCCTTCACAAGGAAGACATTTGTGTTGTTGTTTTGGGCATTTGTGTTGAAATGAAATCTAGATGTCTAAATGAATTTATTAATTACTTCTATGCTACTAATGATATGAAGAACATGTGAACCAATGACCATAGAGCATCTGATGTTTTATATTCTGGCTTTAACATCCAACAAGTCATTTATTTGTAATAAAAGCACAAAGGGTGCTATAATAGCATACAACGGGAGATTTGTGCACATAATGGACCACTTAGGCCACAATGAACATCTTGTGTTTGTTTTTGCACATTTTGATAATTTTCCCTCCCCATTTTGATGCATACAAAGGCACAAAGTAGCACACTCTGACCCCCTCATCTTGTAGGGTCAGCGCTAAAGTGGGCAATAATTGCCAGTGGCAACTCATTAGAATTGGTGATTCGGAGGAAGTAAAGTGGAAAAATAAGAGAAAACACACAAATAAATGCATGTACATACACATGCATTAAAGGCACTGCTACATATACAGTCAGAAGCACAAAAGCAAGCAAGCAAGCACACACACACACACACACACACACACACACACACACACACACACACACACACACACACACACACACACACACACACACACACACAGTGTTACAATGCTAAGACGATAAATTAAAATCTTCATGACCCTGTGTACACAAAATTAGCCACAGGGCCAACAGACCTGCATTAGAGCAGTGCATAGTAACGGAGAAGAACTCTAATTGGGGGTCATTATTTAAGCTGAGAGAGGGAAAAGGCTGAAGACTCTCATTTTCACCCCTCTTTCTCCTTTTTTATTTGACAGGAGCAGTAAATTAAGAAAGTGGTGATATTTAATACCTTTTAACCTCCCCGAGACAGTTTTCTGATCAATTACTAGAGCAGGCTGTAATTGTTAGCCAGGATAATGATTCCACATGTGAGAGAACAGCGCTAAGATGAAGCCCTGAGTGCAATTACCTTAAACCCCTCAAGTGTACTGGTGTCTGGAGTGGACATTATGGAAAGAGAGAGTTAGTAAGACAGGCAGAAAGAACTTGTGGAGAGAGAGGCAGCCATATGAAGTAGAAGATGATGTGAGATAATCTGACAGTGAGGAGCAAACTCTGTTCACATACAGTACCTGAAACATCAGTACGTGCTGATCATGTCATGTAACATGCTGTGGATATGCAAAGGTTTTTAACTTGAATAAATATCGTCTCCAATAAAAATTATGAATTGGTTATTATGATTTTCATAATAATGGTATTATAACAAAACATGCCATGTTAACCTCTGTGTTGTTAATGCATGAAATCACTTTTAGTTTCCTGGATACCTTATAAAATAATGCTACACATTTATTGTTACTACAAAACCCCTGAGCTTATTTCCCCTTTCTTCTACTGATGCTCAATTATACCATCTGTTTTTGGATAATATTATCTGTAAGCAAGAATAAATAAATATAAATAAAGTCGGCAGGGTCTTTTATTTAGTTTCATGTAGTAACTACAGATTATTACTCAACACCTTTTGCCGGTGAGGTCGGAGAGCCTGTATGTCACCTGAGAGGTAGAACTTGAGGCAAAAAAAAAGTTTGCAGACTTCTTGCTCCTGCTTATTAAGCTCATTGCTTTAAGTACATGATAAAAACTGAAGGAACATTGTTGAATTAAGGAGCATAGTTATTCTAACTCTCATTTTGGACTATGTTGGCAGGACAATACGATGATAAAGCTCGCAGAGACTTAGTAAAGAATCAACCTAAAAGTGAGCATGTGAACATTCACATTGGAAAATCATGATCTTGATTGTTTGGTTGTTCTAACATGCAACAGAATATATTACGTACTGGTAATGCTAACAATGCCAAAATATAATGGGCCAAGTGGTTATTTTCGTGGCCATGTTAACAGGTAACATTCACATTAGCACTTGATTCAAAACACTGCTGGCATGACAATAGCTGATTAGAATCTTGATGGCATCTTTGAGCTCATTGGTCCTGCAACCTGCAACTGGTTTGGTTTGGTTTGATTTGGTTCACTCTCATTATGGTTTCCAACAGCACCTGTCTGTTCTAAACAGATGGTGCACCCATTAATTGTGCCTGAAAAGGCAAATATGAATGAACACGGTAGAGATATTTCCCTCTGAGATTGGCACAGACCAAAACCAGAACCAAAACAGAACAGAATATTAGATTAAATCCCCTCCCAAGAGAATGTGCCATGTCTCCTGAATGTGGAACCTGGCAGCTGTATCATAAATTCAAAAAACGATATCTGTTAATGTTGTCTGTTTCTCCTTCAAACAAACCAGTTATAACAGGTGTATAGTTGCATTCTTTCAAGTTTTGCTCTAAAACAATGACCTCTGTTGAAAAGCTGAGTACTGTTTTTACCGTTGTTGCCTTTGTTTACTGTTGGTACAGTTCCTGAGGAACCTAGTTCACTTTTTGGCAGTAAATGAGTGAAAGAGATTGAAATAGTGATAACATGGTGTATAATATGAAAATTAGGCTCAATGAGGCATCTCCTCTCTGTATGTGTTGTCACATGCTGGCATGTTGGCACATATAGCAATGTGTTATGTGCATATTTGTATAGGTTATGTTTGCATATGTACAACTTCTGGGTTATTTTGTTGGAATGACATGTATACTGTGGTTTTATTGGAAAGTCTACGTGGGTGTCCCCCTTTTCTTGGCTGTGAATTGTGTATGTAGCCAAACAATTTAAGATCAAATTAGACCCTGTGAAATCTTGTGCTTGGCTGTCAGGCCAAGACACCAAACACTAAATAAACCACCTTTTTATTGTAGAGGAAACTGTGTGGCTCAGCTGCACATGGAGGCATTCCAATTTTAAACAGCATGCTTTTACACAACACATCCACAACAATAGCTTTCTGTGTAAGCATTGCTTTTTTGACTGGTGACCAATAAGGAAATGCTAATATTTATGTTTGCAAGAGTTGAGCAAGAGTTTTAAGTCTGTCCATCCTGAAGTATACTTTCTCACTGATCTGCATGTTGGGTGTCTCATTTGTGGACTACATTGTGGTTTTTGAATATTCATGATACCAAGACCAACAGAGAAGTGCCAAAATGTCTTACTTGAGTGGAATCAATGTTGATAAACTGAAATTCTGTTACTGCTTTAAATTCAAGAAGCACATTTAAAGTGCACTTGAAAAACCAAAAGCACAAAGCTTGGTTTGTATGGATGCAGATATCATTTCTATGTAAATGAACAAAAGGACTGCAAGTTTGAAGTTTGGTTTAGGAATAACTGGCTTGATTCATAACTCTGACCAGCCTGTTTCTAATGTGAAACCTATGAGATGTGTATTCGACAAGGGGTGGATTTTGAAATGTAGTAAAATACAGGAGTGAGAACGTACATTTATCTTACTTCATAAAGTACAATAATACAAAAGAATTACTGCTTTACAGCTCTCACGAAGCCTTAATTTGTTGTTTTCCACCCTTGAACTGCTCTGCTGTTTTGCATAAAGTGCAAGATTTACCAGGGGAGGTGGAAAGAATGCAAACAAATAGTAAAATTTCAAACAAACAGAATGCTTGATTTCTTCAAATATTGAACAGTTGGTGGTGTTATCTGGCTCAGTGACCCAGCGCTCACAGCAGGCAGAGCGGAGTGGCATGGCCTGACCTCCTGTCTGCAGCAAGGCTGGCTGGAGGCTGAGGAGAGCTGAGAGAAAGAGAGAGAGAGAGGGAGAAGGGGAAAAGAGACAGGCAGAAAAGGACGAGGGCAAATAAAATACCAGACGCCTGCACAAGAAACACATACAAAACTAAACTAGCATGAACCTGCTGCCACCCCACCCACCCCCCCAACATCAAATATGTTAAGGCCATCTGTTTTTTTACACAAGTAAACAACAATGCACTGTCAATACCAACAGGGCCGCATTGAGTACACTTGTTTAATACTGAACAAAAATAAATTACTGTAGCTGTCGAAGTTAAAGGTCTTGTATTTAGTATGTTTGAATGGGGCGTATGGTATAGCCTCTTTCCCACGCCTGCATTTTTCAATTTAAATCCACATTTTCAAAGGTCTGCATTCTCTCTTGTTCAGTGTAAATGTGTATGCATTCTCTGATGAAGAAGACAAATACTTTGCTGAAATATTTTTCCATCGGCCTTTCACTTCGTCTACTATCTGTTGTCACCAGAAAATAAAAACATCTCTGTTTCTGTTTGCACTGGGGAAACAGGATTCTCTTCCTGTTTTGTGCTGTAAAGCAACCTTCTATGTGCTGCAAAACAACAGTGTTGGAAGATTCAGCACATATCTTCCCATGCTGTCAAGTGTTGACGCCATGCATAGATAAGTGGCCTATTATAGATATGATCCTATTCCTCAGAGATGATAAGATTATATATTATCTGTAGCAGAAGTAAAGAATGTTACATGGTCACATTCAAAAGTAACACTTTCACAATGCAGCTCCGGCAGCTTCAGTTGTCACTTATTGTCTTTTTCAGGAAGTGATCAATACTGCTATACAGTCACCCACATTTGGCAATACACATCACCAACTACACAATCAGTATGGTCATTTATGAAAAGGAAGGGTATGCAATACATTTATTACAAAGCTAGATGTCATATGAACTCTAGAAGCACCACAATGCTTGGAGAAATTCATACATATTATCATACTTGTTATAGAAATTGCCTTAAACTGAGTTATCAGGACTTCAGTAGGTTCTGTACCTTTGTGATGGTACAATGGCCTCATCCATACCCCCAGTATAGTGAACCCAGACTCACCATCCACTATCACAAGATTTGGTGTTTAGTGGTGTTTACCTCAAATCATATTTGCTGTTTTGTTTAATGATCAATCTCTATTAAAACATTTTAATGTCATCCTTTGTTATTCAGTGTATACAGCTTTGTCACCGGTGTCCATTTAAAGCATATTTTTTATATATGATTTCCACGCTTACAACGCTAGCGGCTTGATCACCTACCTTCCCTATGTCCCCAATGGCTTGTCGTGAGGCACATTGGCACCAAACTGATGCACCCCTTTGATTTAGCATCCAAGAAAAGATGGAGTCAGGGTAACCAGGCTCCATCAATTGGGCTATGGACGGTCACTATGATACTGTAAAATGATGCACCAGAAACAGCCTCAAGGCTCCATTGTGATATCACACCAAATCTACAAAGTTGGGACGGTTTAAACTGTTTTTTTTTTTTTTAACTGTTTAACTAATTCAGGGTTGACTGACTATTGTCATGTCATTATCAAGTATGAGAGAGGAGACATACAACTTTGAAGAAAACAATATTCAAAGGCAAGATAGTGTGAGTCACGCTTACCAGGATAAAGTGTGGAACAAATGCCAACTATGATGTAGTCTCTGTAGACAGCTGTATTAATCAAAATAAAGGTTGCATTTATCGTTATTGACCTTCAGTTTCACTGAACTGTGCACACACAAGCATGTTATTGTCATCATTCTGTCAATGGACAGTTGATGGTAATAGACGAAGAAGAGTAGCAAAGACTAGAGTTATTGTCCAAGAATTCATTTAAACCATTAGTAAATTTCAATAAATTGTGAGGAAATGCATTCAACATGTTTGTTGCACTGCACATAAACCATGATGGCACTGATTGTAAAACTTATGTTTAGGGCACCTTTAACATGAAGTTTAATGGACTGACCTGTCCATCAAACTGAACAGTTTTTTGCTGTATATGTGTACTTCCCACCACATACACTGACTTTGTGTACATCATACATAACATGGTTTATGTAAGACTATTTGTGGTTTTAAAAACTCTATATCATTGTCTTATCTGCTTCCATTCTTGAATTATTGAGCATTTATGAACCTCTGCTTTCTCACAAAATATATTTTATAATCTTTGCTGTTATTAATTCTTTTTTTTTTTTTTTGTTTTGTTCAAATTGCTTTTGCCAAGTGAATGAGTTGCCAAATGTTTCATAAATAAATCATGACACTTAAACTGAAGTAAAATGTTATTTAGTCCAGTGTAAGACACACAGAAGCACAGAAAAGTTTTCTTAGGCATAATTACCAGCCATCGGAAAAATCCATTACATTTAGCGTCAAATGCCCCATAAAACATTAACTGAGGGTATTTTTGTAGCATTGCGCTCATTATATCATAGCCTTGGTTTTGCCTTGCTCTTGTAATGTGCTTCTAATACCTTATGAACACCACTTTAAGTGGTCAAAAACTCAGGAAAATAGTAACAGACAACACTTTACTGCTTTAGTTGCTGAAAAGTCAAGTGACGTGGTGGAACAAGTCAGTGGAGTGATGCTTCACATTTAGGAGAGTTGAAGTCCCTTGACTCTCCTGCCTTTTATAATAGAAACAGACGAGGGTGATTTACCTTCACAGCCAGTGAGATGATCCACATAGCAGATGTTTTACACTTTCTGACCATTTATTTGTGGAGTGGGAAAAGGAGGGGGGCTTGGGAGGGGTATAATTAGGATTTATGGAGTGAATCTGCAGAGTTGCAAAGGCGACTGATGATCCCTCCTGTAAGAAGTGTCTTTGTCTGCTAGGTGAGGGATAACGGACGGCGCCATGTTGACAAGGGCAAGGACAAGAAGCGAGATGTTTTAGCGTGGCTCACCGGGTCCCTCATCCGCTTAGCACAGATGAACACACAGATATGCGCGTATGTACCACATACCAAACACACACACACACATACACACACACACACACACACACACACACACACACAGTCATAAACAAAATATGAACATGTCTATCTATCTAAGACAAGTATTCACTGGTGTTTGGGTATGTGCACCAAGCTATACAAGTGCATGCGCACTGACACATGCATGCGTGAGCTATAGAGATGCATGTACCTTCATGTTCATACGCATATTAAGTGTTAGTGTACACGTACAAATATCCATAAAAACACAACACATGCACGTGATGTGTGCGATGTGCTTACATCTCTTTAAACCAAGGTCTGTCACAGCTTGTATTATGCCCATGCTTGAACATATCAAAGAATAACTGCATGCCCACACACACACAAAGACACATGCACCCTAACGTCGATATATTGTCTGATGTCCTCTGGCCGTGCTTGTCTCTCTTGAGGTTATGGCAGCACCAGATCACCCACAGTCCAGCTCAAACACTCAGGATTCAACTAAAGAGGAAGTCCTTCTTATGTAAATGTGCTACTTTTGTTGAAGTATTTTATTTCGTGGCCAAGTTTCATGGCATCACATGAGCGTGGCTCAAAAGTACCTTAGCTAAATTCGCCTAATGGGGAGTCAACCAGATGACTCACATTTGTATTTCTGTTTCTCTCTCTGAGCCTCTGGCCTGAAGTTTGCCAGCGGTCATTAAATTGGTTATTTACAGTACACAGTGCTATAATCCTGTCACAACCTCTCCCTCATCTTTCCACAAAGCATTAGCCAATGTTTGGTGGCAAGAGGAGCGACTGTTAAATGGGTATTGAAGTGACATTATCTGGATTTCTTTCCCCCCCTTTTTTTTTCAAGCGATGGATGTGGAGCAGGGTTTGTTTGTCTAAATGTTAGCACTTTGGAAGAGCTCCACAGCTGTGGGCGCCTAGATCACATTGGAGGTTTGACTGTACAAACACACACACACACACACACACACACTCCTCACTCACACTCTGACAGGCAGCCATGTTGGGCTGGCAGCTCAACAACACAAAGCTTTTATCTGTCAGTGGTCAAGCCTGACTGAACCCCCGCTACATTATAGGCACTCTCGCGCGCGCACACACACACATACATACACACACACACACACACACACACACACACTGACTCTCTCTCCCTCAAACACATGCACTTTGAAAAAGTGCCATTTCTATTTTTTTTCTCTTTAAAACCTGGCTCAAATCTGCTCTTTTCCGGAAATTAGCCATCTGTGCTGCCCGTGAGTGACAGAATGTTCATATCAATCCTTCCAGGAGATGATGAGCACCCCGTCTGCACAGACAACACCCACACACACCCACAACAACACACACACACACACACACACACACACAAATACACACGACCACATTTCCAGGAGCAAGTCATTTGTGAATTTGTTTCTACTATGGATAATGGCATGAAGTGAACCTTCCCTTTGAAACAGATTAATTTGGTACTGACTCTCATATAAATACAGTACATTCGCACACAAACACACACACACATGACCACATGCCACACAAGACAGAGTGTATGTGGAAGAGAATCAGAGAGCAGACAAACACACAAACACTTCATCCAAGATTCCTGCAGGACAAAGATGGCTGGTGGTTAATGAATCTTAGTTAACACCATTAGATTGAAAGATGAGTGCTGTCCGAACGCGCCTTCCTGTGTATGTGTTTTTTCCTCCTTGTCTCTCTTTCTTCTTCCTCTCTGCCTCTATTTTTTACGCTTGAATTTCGACGAATGGCTTTCATCAGCAAAGCGCATCTCATTAGTGGCGATGATGCGCCGTATGTTGATCATCATCATCTGTGAGTGGACTGATGAGCGATGAATGTCAGCCGTAATGGAGGCGACAACGCTGCGTCCCGTAAACCCACCGCGACGCACTCAACGCTAATTACTCCATATAGCGCCGTTACCGGCAGTGAAACGGCTTCAGCGGCACCAGTAGGAGCAGAAGTGGAAATGACAATCATAATGAACCATATCAGGTGCATCAGTTCACTAAATGCAAGCTGCGACTGATATAAAAAAATAACTAGCATGGAATTTTCTAGGGATGAAGTAAAAAAAAAAAAAAATGCTGATGACTGATAAGATGGTAGTTCTTGGTCAATTATGAAAATACTACATTTTTGGAGGGAAGACGGATCCAAACTGTTCTTTTTTATGAAGGTGGATTGTAAATAAGTGTATTTACTTGAGTACATTTCATGTAGAACGTGATTCACTCATTTTATCATAGTTTATAATGTACATTTTTTTGACAGACATAGATACAGGTACTTTATTGAACAATGTTCTCCCTGGCTAGATTGTTATGCAGTTGACACTACCACCTGCTTGAAAAACTGCAACAGTAAAACACTTCTTCCTCATTAACACATCAGTGGTAATTTAATTACAAAAATTTGAATTTTTATCTACATATTAGTTATAATACTCTACTATATTTTTTTGAATGCACGGCTTTCACGTATTTTAGTTATAGCAGCTTCAAGGTCAAATCAGCATCTACGAAAATGCCATGAAAATACCATATCGTGAAGAAAACCAAAGTCATAAAGACAGAACATAAAATCAATACGAAGTTCAATTTGTATAATATAATGCTATATCATGGTAGAGATGAACTCTTAAGTATCTAGAAGGGTATTTTGAACATATTTCAGAAATGTACACCTTGATCAATCCTTGATACATACAGGGGGTTTACAGTTGTCCTTTGTTGAGTTGATTGACTGACTTCAGAACATATTCTAATGTTAGCAGTAGCTTATTTGTATTTACAGTCTGATCAAGCCTCCACCGTGCACTGGATCTTGCACATTCCAGGTGCTTCTTTTCACAGGTGACAGAAGGATGCCGAGATGGCAGTATTTTTTATTTATTATTTTTTTTCTTATTTTGAGGGCGTTTGTTTGTGATATCGCACCTCATGCTAACTTGCAAATTATTGAGAGCCAGGGTAACAATAGCAGACGACTCTTTTGTCCTCTCACCACTGCGGCTGCTGATGCTGTGATTCTCCTGAAATCCACTTTGGCTGTGACACAAATGAGACCGAGAGAGAAAACACCGTCTGGAAAACACCCTCAAGGCTCCAGCCCTTGAACCAGTGGTCAGTCTGGAAGCTGTGGGAGATTTTGGCCAAAACAACTGTTATTGTTCAGCAAGTTCAAAACGCGTCCTGGTGCAAGCTCAAACTCCATTTCTTCACTTAAATGTGAGTATGTCATGATTGAAATACTGCTTGATTTCACAACACATCTCAAATTAGTGGTAAAAAAAAGAGAAACACAGATATCTTGCCTGTAATTGACAAAGTGAAAGTTCTTCAGTAAGTTCATCAAATCCAAATGTTTTTTGATGTATCTATTTTAAAACGTTCCTTTATTTCAAAGCAAACTGTCCGCTTCTGTTACTTCCATATGTGTGCTCTCCACTGTTATTTTGTCTGATCTGAAGTCTCCAACTTCTGTGAGAGAGTGTTGGAAAGAAAGCAAGAGTGTGTACCTCCGCTCCAGTTTGGAGAGATTTATGAGTGGACCAAACCAAAGAGTCTAAGAGTGTATACTCAGAGAGAGTTTGGGAGGAGAGATTTACGATCCACCGTTTGGGTCATAATTCAAAGTTCACGTTCACATATATCACATTTTGAATCACATAGATTATGAGAGAGAACAGATTTATCATACACACAGGTAGCACATGTGCAGGCTCAAAAAAGGCAGAGAAAAGCAAAAACAATACAAACTCATACACCAGATGGTTTTTCATTTTAAGGCAACATGATCCTTGTACACAGTAAACCTGGTAATATGATGACTGGAAATTAGTGTTGGTGATTGCTTTAATCTATAATGTGCTGCAGCCAAGTATATATTATTCAAGTATTCATCAAAGCATGTTTTCTTAATGTTACCAGCAGCTGCTAATTTTGAATAATCTCATAGCATGCTCATCAGTCACACAACCCATTGTGACATATACATATTGTTTTTGATTATAGTATGCTGTGTAATACAGTGAGGGACACATCCATGTCTAATCCAGCCTGGTGCAGGCTCTTTTAAAAAGTCTATCATGATGTAAACTTTACTTTTCTGTTCCCTGTGATTTACTGTTTGGAGTGTATTAAATGTTTCATGTGCCACAGAGGCCAGAGGCCTGCTGAAACCCATTCAGCTCTGAACACACAAGCCCATCTATTTCTGTTCCTGTTTGTTAAATATTAACCACACATTCCCGCTGTCTTATCCACTGTGTATAGGTGTGTGTGTATGCATGTGTGTGTGTGTGTGTTTGGGAGATAGAGAGAGCTTTGTGTTTGACCTTTCTATTTGTGTCCGTGAGTGTATGCTTGTGTGGGTGCATCAAGTGTTTGAGAGTGTGTAAAAGTGTAGTTAGTGTTGGTGTGATGATGAGGAATTGTGTTTCTGTGGATTAAACTACACTATAAAAAGATTGGCCTTAACAGCACTGTTGTTAAATTCTGCAGTCAGTCTGTTCTGCTAATTTCTAATGTGATTCACCCTGCTGTAATGTCACTGGATATATAGAGAAAATCATAAAGTGTAATACAATCAAGAGCAGCCGGGGAATGTGATACATCTGTTGACATCTCGGATTCTGTATATTACTATAGGAAATCAGGTTTTCTTTTAATTTATTAAATTCACTTTTTTAACCTAAATGTGATTAGAATACATTCTTGTTGTTCTAAGAAGAGTATTTTAATTGATTTATATACATAAAGAAGTACAGCAGCAAATTTTTATAGTTATTACATGTGTTTCCATAAAGTTAGTTAGACTGAATTAATATGAAATGGTCAAAACAGCAGAAGCTGAAAATTCCTTGAAAACAATGGATCCTACATTTCCCATAATTCAGCTCAATTCTTTCATCAGATCACTCCTTACTTCTAGATTCCCACACCTGGTTTTTATGCACATTTCAGTCTGAAATCCAGGCCAAGAAAACCCTGGTGTCGTCACTGAGGTTATTTTTCTAAACTAAAGAAAGTCTCCTCGAGTGTTTTTACAGGTTTAGCAGTGCTACACGTGTTAGTGTGTCAAATTTAATCTTGAGAAAAATGTAAAATTGATGTTGGTAAAATGTTTTAAAGTTGTTGAGTCTTAACTTAGTGAAAGTTTGCACCAGAGGAGCATTTATTTAAAAAATGGTTATGACTGTTGGCTGAGGAAGGCAAAAAAAAAAAAAAAAAAACTAGTCCTACAAATCGCAGTAATATTATGAAAGCTCTTGTTAGTTTGGTTATTTTTTATCATGCATAATTCAGCCATGATGCCACTCACTCAGCATGACCCTGCTGATACAATCCAAGGCCACACACACACACACACAAAGACACACATATACACACACAATATTTAAACTCTCAAGTGTACAATACTTTAGATTTCTTTTGTGTGCTTGACTCAGGTAGAGGAAAACAACGAGAATCCCCATTTTGATGATGCAACGTTACTTTTTTTGTCTGAACCCTCTTGCTGGCCTGCGCGAGACAATTAATGAGAGTGTTTTGTTTTCTGGAGGCTCAGTTCTTGTAAAAGTCAGTGTGATGAAGCTCTTGTTTTTTATCTTGACCTTGTTGGAGCCTCCATCACCCTTCCAAATTAATATTCAAAAGCCCTTAATTAAAAACCCGCCACCCCATTCTCCTCTGGAGCAGGATAAACAAATCTGGGGCTGTGTTTGTTCCCTTCTGGCCCATCCTATACTCTATTTTAATGATTTCACTTCAACCTCAGAAAAAAAAGCAAGATGGCACGATGCAGCAGAATGTGACATAAAAAGATGAAGACAAGACATAGCTGGGGGTGAGTGAGGAGAGAAGTGGTGGTGGCAACAGAGGGAGGAGAGGGTGCGTGGGGGGTGGACTGTATCTCAGAGTTGTGGTTAATTACAAAAAGCATTAATGTTTTATTAACCCCTTATCAGTAATTAATCATGGGTCTTTGATGTAAAGTTCAGCTTACAAAAGCACCAGGAAAAAATTCTCTCATCCATATTAGCCCATTAAGCTGGCTGGTATGGACCAGTCTTGCTAACTGCAGAGTGCAGGACAGCCTCTGCAGGCATTAAAGCATTTGTTTTGACAGCACTGTTTGTTTTCTACTCCCAGAAGCCATTGCAGTGCACCTCCAACTCCCACTAGTCTCTCACCAAAAGAGCCAGTTTGCATTTCAAATATGATGGAGCTATTGCATATTGTGCACAAAATTCTACCTTTTCCCCCAATGTTCCCCCTGCATTCTTGTATGTAATATTTTATACCTGACTGAAAGACAAAATTAGACTTTTTTTTCTAATGGAATGTTGAACGTGTACTCTCTTTCTTAACACAATGACTTGCCCCGAGTATGTTGGTGTTATCTACACAGCAGAACAAGTCTGCTAATCCAGATCCCGTAGGAACCTTATCTGAAGCACTAACATGGCTGCAAAAAATTCTAGTAGAAAGTAGAAAGTAGAAATATTGTTATGGGGATCATTAATAGGTGCATTAGAAAATATCAATTGAATAATAACAATTACAGAGGAAAAATATGGTGTTCAAATGTGATAAAATCAAATGGATGTGATTAATATTCTGTAGTTCAAGAAGCCATTTGAGGAGCGTGTTGTTCATCACAATGCAATTTAAGTAAAGTGTGGCCTGAATTTATAAAATGTAATATTTCATTTAGGGAAAAAAAGTAAAATAAATAAATGAAAAAAATAGATTATTTTAAAATCTTATAGGATATTATAATTATAAATGTATTATACAATAGTAAACACAATTTAGGCAAAAGTTAGGGCATAGCATCATAGTATCTCATACACATTTTAAGGCTCAGTAAACTACATCTGCAAACATGAGGCAATTAAATATCATTGCTTCACACTCTTCATGTATTTTATAAGCTCTCCCAGGTTGGGAAATGGATTTGTTGAGACCCACTGAGAGGAAGATGACCGTAGCCTTTCACCTATCACCTCACCCCTTCTGTCTCTCTCAGGGTGCTGTCTGGGGTGATGCAGAGGTCAGGGGGTGAAAGCGAGGCCAGCTGGACTATGAGAGGGTGATCATGAGGTCAGAAGACCCTATAAAAGACTGGTGTGTGTACACGCACGTGCCTGTTTGATTACGTGTGTGTTTGTGTGTGTGTATGCGTGCGTGTGTGTGTACGTCAGTGAGTGCAGGGGTGTTGCAGTGATATTTGGGGTGAGAGTCAGGTCAGGTTGCCTATGTACACTAAGGCTGGGGTGTGCTGTCGGGGTCAAGCAGTGGTCACAGTGGCTCACTTTGAGGAACTTCTCTTCTTGAATGTGTGTGTGTCACATCTTTCAGTGTAAACATACTCAGACAAACACAGAAAACACTCCCAGGATGCTCCTCACCTGAGTTAATCACTTAGCAGTTGATAGATTGACAGCCACGTTATTAGCACACAGAGACTGAACTAAATAACATCTCCTTTGTACTTTTGTTCCCACATCTTCCATCCTCCTCTGTTCACACACATATGCAAGCTGAAACAAAATCACACACACACACACACACACACACACACACGCACATGACATTTCCCACATCCAGGCATGTTTTCTGCTCTGCAAAAGTACGACAAGGCACTGGAGGCCATGTTACCATTGCTGATGCTTTTGTTGTTATTGTTCCTGCCCGTGTTGATTAAATTAGGAAATCCTTTAAGTCGGCAGAAAAGAGGGGAGCGTTGTTTTATTATTAAAGAGGAAAGAGACACCCCGGCAAACGTTGTGCCGGTTAATGAGAAGTACAGCAGAGTGCTTCAGGACTTGGAGATTTCAATAACATGGCAGTGCACCCCCCACAACCCCCTGTAAGGATGATAATACAACAGCCCCCCTCTGTCTGGTTGCTCCTTCCTTGTTTTTCTAGCTGGCAGAGCAGACTGTAGGTGCTGTCTGAGAGACAAATGTAGTTCAACAGCCTTTAGGTTTTCTTGTTGTGTTGCCCCCACACCCCCACGCCCCCAACATACCCTCCCTTTTATTTTTATTTTTATATATCTTCTTTTTATTTATTTATTTTGCATGTTTCACAATGGCTGTAAAGATCAGAGCTTGAATAATATGAGTTTTGGAAAACAGATACAAGAACATATATTTAGATATTTAAAGTGATATTTTGGGAGTATTAAATTTCACTCTTTAATCACACAGGTATTTTCTTTTTTGACAGTGTGACATTTGCTTTGTCCGCTGAATCCCATAACAAAAAAAAAACTCACATGTGAGTTAAGAGAAAACAGCAAAGCAAACTGTATTTTCACTTTTCTTTGATTTACCTCACTCACAACATACACAGGGCTGAATATTTGTTCTGAATATAATTTGTTCCTATTAAATGGTAAAACATATACAGATTGTGTCAAAGCGTTGCATCATATCATGCAGTGTTGCATCTAGTAAACTCTTTTTTTGCACCTGGACTCAGAACCTCTATGAATTGACCTCTCTAATTCTTCTAAAAAAAACATCTTTTACGTACATATTTCTTTTATAATAAGAGCTGACAATACTGAAGCTTTTCAGCTTCAGTATTGTCAGCTCACAAGAGACACATATTTGTCAGTTGCATTTCCAGTTGCGTAGAGATGGAGTGGAATATCAGCCAAAGAAAGAAATCCAACAAGAAATCCCATTTCAAGACCAATAGGCATCTCATCTGTTTTGCTTTCCACTGTCACACAGATTGTTGCGTAGGTGGGTGCCATTGTCAGGGCAAGGTCACATACAATATAGTGCATGCATTTTGTCCACGTGTGGATGTCTGAGAGTGTTTTTCCTTCTTCTGTTAGTCAGAGTGGGTATCTGTGCGTGTGTGTGTGTGTGTTTGCCAGAGTGTGTGACTGCATCTGTTGTTGAGAGGGTCGTGTCAGAATGTGGCTTCAGCAGACATACTGCAACTGCATTCCCTCCTACACGACTGCTGTTTTCCCATCAAGGCTTGTGTGTGTGTGTGTGTGTCTGTGTGTGTGTGTGTGAAAGACAGCACATAATGTTTACATGCACACACTCTGAGTCTTTGACCAGGCAGGGCAGTAAACAGACAGCAATCATAAAAACATGCTGTTGATCCCTCATTGTGTTTAATCAGTGGAAGCAAGCAAAAGAAACTGAACATATATCATTATGGCTGTCTGTTAAAGGTGGCATTGCCACATTACCTTCATTCATTCTGCCTTTTAATATTACAACTTGTAGTTCTTCTGAATGCTGACTGTATTTGCATTTCTAAAAGCATGATTTTATAGCTTCAGATAAATATAGGTTTATGCCTTGTATATCAGGAGCTCTCTCAAATGACATAGCAGCCATGTTGAAGGGACTACCATTAAGGTACGTACTTACAATACACAAAAATTACATTTCTAGACTTTGGTTTGGTTACTTGACATGGATTTCTGTGTCATATAGACAGATATGTCTATATGACTATCACAGTCACATCCCATGGCAACTCAGCCATGGTAGCTACACTGAAATTACTAGGCTAACGAAAAATAGTTAGACAGGTAAAGGTAAACACCTTGTTCACATTAATAGGGCTCAGTTTTCTTAAATGTTTTAGTTTTAAGTTTAAAATACTCTGAAATTTTGTGAAATGCACACATTAGCGTTCTTGCTAGGTGTTTAGGCAGGTGTTTAAGTGGGCCTGCACAATCTAGCACCTTTGATTAGTCAGTAAATAACTGTATGTGTATATATATATTTATATATATATATATATATATATATATATATATATGCCAACTATAATTGTCAGTTTCATTCATAATAATGTGGGATAGTGAACCAAACTAAGCTAAACTAACAACCAGCTGGCTCCACCTAATTAACAAACAAACATGAGAGTGAACCAAATTACTAATCATTCAATGCTTCCCTTTTACTTTCTCTTAACACCTTAGTTCCTCATTCCTTAGCAAGGTTATCAGTGAAACGCAGAGCCAGAGGTCAGACAGGAGTCCTTTCTATGACCCCTGACCCTGCCATGACCCAACGACCCCAGATTCATCAGGGCAGTGTTACTGCTGGGTTCACAGGGGTCATCTACTGTTCAAAGACACAGAGAGCCCCCAGCAGCCATACACACCCTCACATCATTAGTCCTAAATGGCCAGGCCTCCTAGCTTCACACACAGGCCCAATCTCCACAGTAAAGAATAAGAAGCTACACTACAAAAGCCATGCAAAACACGTCACTGTAATTGTCTCCATGCCAGCATTTATACCATTCTGCAGAGAAATGAAATGTGAAATGTTGACTTCTCATGATGAATTATCCCTTTCTGCATCACTGCTTTGGAGTTTATGTGTTTTTCTTGTGCGTTCAGCTAGCAATGTAATATTCCATTTACATAAAATAGATGAATGTCACACACTGACAGTGATGCAAATATTTGGCGCTTCCCTGGTGTTCCTGGCTGACAAATTTACAGGGGCCACCCCTTGACCTTTTGACCGTACTGGGCCTTATGGGTAATGATGATACTGATGGCCTGACAGGCAACTTACCCAGTAGCCATCTGGAGCAGCTGTCATGGTGGCTGATTGAGAAGGAGACCCACCACTGGCCATGCATTGATTTTTTTTTTTTTTTTTTTTTTTTTTTTGTGGGAGTCCACCCCTCCTCTTAGGCTCCCTCCAGTCAGATCCTTTAGCATCATGCTCACCCTGAACTTTGACTTGAGAGCAAGAGAGTGTGTGTAGAGCTGGAGGTCACTGTCAATACCCCACCCATCTCCACTACCAGCATGCATTGCGTTTTCCTGACATAGACAATCAAGCACCCTCTTTCTCACTTTCAACGGCTTTCTTTTCTGTTTACTAGCTTTCCTTGAGGATATGAATCTTGCATCGCTGGTTGTCACACAAATGATAATTGTGAATTGTCAGCTGTGAATTTTCAGAAATAATCAAGACAATCTGTACAAAATATTGGCTGTCTGCAATACTGCATGTCTTTTCATTCACTGCTCCAACTACTAGGTATATTTTAACCACAGTAAAAATGTGAGTACCTATCGGGTGTCTTGAAGCAAAATGTTCCCATTTCGATTTTTCCCAGGACATTTGTAAAATGTCATATCAGCGGTATCAGTTGTCCAATAAAGTCTAAAATGTGAGTGCTATACTTTAAGAAAGTGTATCCATTCTCTTTCTAGTCCTCACTCAGAACACACTCACACACATGCGCCACCAGACAATAGCCTTAGTCTGACCCCCAAGGTTTTAGTACTTGACTCGCACTGCTGCTGTAGCAATTGTCTGTTATGTAAGCTGAATGATAGTGATCTGCTGCTTTGACTGAATGTTGAACGTGTAGTCGGAGCAGAGCAGGTTGTAACCATGTCCAACACCCCCCACTCAAAACCCCCCTCCCTCCGCACACATACACACAGACCCTTTAAACAGACACCTACACATTCCACCGCAGCTGTATAGTGATCCGTATAATCCGACAGGCTTGGGGAGTGAGTGATAGCTATTGTTGTGTTGGAAAGCTTTTGTCACCTGACAAAGAGCTCTGGCTTTGGCCCTCATCCCTCTGCATCATCCTCTTCCTCATCCTCTCTCTCACGGGGATATGGAGGGGCCTCAGCGCCCCATCATGATGACTGATTGTGTCTCAGGAATGGGTGAGGAGGAAGAAGGTGCGGATGACGGTACACTCCAAAAGACTATCTTCATCACAGGCAAACACACAAGACTGGTTACAGCACAGAAGTGGTAAAAATACTTTAAATACAGTTTATTCGCTGTCAAAAAAAAGACACAAAACCATTAAATCTCCATTGAGAATTACCAGCTGTCTTGATTAACACACTGAATAAGGTATCGACATCATAGAGGAGGCTCTAACCAGCCACCGGCACGTTTCTGCTGCTCTGACACTTTTATTTTTGCTCATTTCGCTTGTTTATTGTCATGATAATGAAGTCACAGTGTTGGTGTCATCAGGAGAAATCTAGCATTTTGGCCTATTTCCACTGCTAATGTATGCAAGAGCTACTTTTCCTCTCTCATCACTGTCAGCGAGCTGTTCGCCACCAAAATGGCTCCTAATTGAGCGAACTGGAAACAGCAAGCCAAGAATTGAGCTGTTAATATATGAGATTCTGTATACATGCTGTGGAGTTTTAAATTTAGCTGTGAAATATGCTCCTCAATATGTTTCTGTGATCACCAAATCACTGCATGTGATGAAATGCTTTTTGTTTTTTTGTGACAGTGAGGATTTCAATGTAATGAGTGGGAGTGACTGAGCACCTCTGACAAGCTTAAAGCATTATAAATGTTGGGACAATACAAACCGGGGACAGTGAATACTGGAGATTTCTGTTTTTTTCTTTAAGGCAAAGACGCATTTTTCCTCCTTTCCTTTTTCCCTTTTTTTTTGCTCCTTCTCCTTCTTGTATTCATGCCATTTATCTCAATGGCCTCTCAGTGCTCTGTGGGAATAGCAGCAGCACTTGCGCCATGTGTGAGACAAAGAGAAAGGTCTGTTTCAACACCATCAATCCCACAATCCCACACAGTGATGAGCGAGAGATAGTCACCATCTGTGGATGTGTTTCTCATCACTTTGCCTAAAAGTAAAACTGCACCCAATAAAAGTTAAAGTGTGAACGCCTCAGTGTGTCATTTGTCTAGGTGTTTTGGAGCTACCTCCCACTATATTCCATATCGCCTACTTTTTTTTTTTTTTTTTTTAAATAGCATGGCATTTGAAGTAGCTGTCCACATGCAACATTGTGTTTTGTAATTTTGTAACGTTAAAAATACAAAGACATTTTCTTCCTCCGTGCGTCTGTGTCACTCTGCCTCTGCTCTTTCTGTCTGTTTTGCCTTCTTTCCCTCTATTTCTCCCCTCTCTCATTCCCTGTCCCTGGCTGCAGCGCAGCAGCCATTAGCTTTACAAATCCAGCCTTTGATCTCTGATTTGGGCGGGTGCCTAGGAGAGGAGGGGTACAGGCTGGATGTGTGTGTGTGAGTATGTGCATAAGTGTGTGTGTGTGTGTGTGTGTGTGTGTGTGTGTGTAGCTGTCTATGTAGGCCATTTGAGGGCTAGCTGGCACTGCAGAGGAGGAGGGTTCACGACCGGTCCACTTCTGCCGAGGTATTACAGAGGGAGTCGATTTCCAGGGAAGAGGCCGTGATGATAATGCCGGTTCATTTGCATTTGTACTGAGCGAATAAGCTGCCTAATGGTTTAAATATAACTCACTTACTGCTCACTCCAAACTCCACTTCTCTTCCCTGTGCCACTGTTTCTCCGACACCCCACCTCCCCCCATGATACCTTTCCACCCCCCTTCACTTATCTCACCCTTCAGAGCCTCTCATCCTGTCTTATCCTCGCCTCATCTCTTCAGAGAATATCTCCTTTCCACGGCCATGCGCCCAGATATTACATTATTGAACAGAAATCACTTTTAGCTCTTTGGCAATGGTCAGGGACTTCACATCGGTCTTAGACCACTGTTATCATACATACTAAGTGTTTCTGTCAAGGCTCATTATTTAGATTTTAGAACAGAATTTTACATTTTTATGTTTGAAAGTGTTGTTGTCTGTGTTTACGTATTGATTTTGAGTAGAATTTGATTAAATATTTCATAGTAGATATTTAAAAAAGCTTTTATGAACAAGCAGAAATCAGAGAGATCTGACATTAACTGGCTTTTTTGTGGTTTTTAAGCTTGCGTTTAATGGCTCTGAAACACCAGAACACACCTGTGCTCTCCTTACTCTCATCTCTCCTCATCTATCAGTCCACCTGTCCATCCATCTGTCCATCTACCTGGCCTTTTCTTCTCCTGTCCCCCGCCCCCCCCCCTCTTGAGAGGTAATGAATGGCTTTCCTCACTGCGGCGAATTCACCTGTTTCTGCTTCAGCCTTCCTCCGCCGCATTAAGTGGGGATTTATGGAGGCGGCTTCCCATTGAACAAAACCATTTGTCTTCCAGTTTGGTTTAACAGCACTCTTTATTCCCCGCAGATTTAAGGATAGGAGGCTGGGGGTGGGTGGAGGGGCCAACACCATTAAGGGCTATGGCCCTCCCAATTTCTCTCGCACTTACATTGAGAAGGCAAACAGCCCTGAGCAGTCTGCTCCTAAAGAGACCTCTGTGAATAGATAGATGCCTGGTGGATCAAGCGGAGTGCTAACACATGCAGGAGGACTGTCCCATTTCTGACTCTTTTACATGGCAAGAGCTGCTGGATTTCAAATGAGACTTAAAGTCAGAGCAGTGCTATTCCTCACCTAAGAATAGAATTGTATAAATGAAATCAGAGGCATGTCTGATACACAGGGGATATGCCAGATGTAACAACAGGCCACAGAGACATTTGTCCCTGATAGTGAATCTATTACTGAATACTTTATTGAAATTGAGCCGACATGCTGGAGACCATTTAATATCATAACCTATAAAACTGTGATATTTTATAATTATTCGGTGGCAGTGTATTTGGGTGAATCTTTTAACTGCCAATGACTGTGTCACATGTAGCTGCATTAGCGTCTCATTACTTTGGTGATAGGAAGAAGATTCCTTAATGCTTCTCGACAGGCCATGATGTAATTACACAGTATTTGTTGCAAGTCAACATGATAATTTGTGTTTCCAAGGGATCTGTCATACGCCCGGGACGCCGGGCGCATAAATGATTCAACCCCTCATAAATGTCCTGACTGAAAACAAGCTGTTGCCCAAACCAACTTAACTATCTTGTCATCATGGCACCTCGTGGCCTCAAAACACATAAGCAAAAACAAAAAAATGGAAGAAAAAAAAAAAAACTTCCCCGTGAAAACTCATCATAATATTTGGTGCTGTGAGGCAGAATTATGCATGAAACCATAAGAAAAGCTTACCTTTCACTTCTCCCTCCTCTCCCTCTTTGTGTGTGTGTGTATGTGTGTGTGTGTATAGGGGGAGTATGATGTGGAGAGAGAGCGAGTGAGAGAGTGTGTTTAGTGTATGTGAGACTATTCTGCAATTCCCCAGAGGCTGCCATTGTCGAATTTACTCATTCCCACCCTCTGAGCTCGACCTAACAAGACTACACAACATCTGCATGGGGGCTGCAGAGTTTATGTACATGGTAGAGGGTGGGTGTGTGTGTGTTTGGGGGCGGTGATTTTTGTTTTCGACTATCTGTTTTGAAATCTGGGCAGTGGACAGGGTATATTAAAGGCAGAGCGAGGTGTTCCTGCGTAGCCGCCGGCTCTGCTGCACCTCTCTTGCATTCTGACTGTGACCCCAGCCTTCGGGTGTGTGTGTGTGTGTTTATGTGCGTGTGTGTGTGTTTTCATTCTCTTTGTACACATTCCCTAAGATGTTCTTGCTCTGCTCCTCTTTTCTCCTCTTTTTTCTTCCTCCTCTCCTACCTCCCGCCTCCTTGTGTTCCTTGCAGAACAGAGCCCCAGATAGTGAAGATATTGCCCCTGGTTTATTTGGCCTGTCTCTGTCTCTCTTTTTCTCTCTTTCTCTTGCCATATATATCTCCTGATTCTTCTCTCATCTCCTTTCTTTTTCCCTTTTATTTATCTTCTGCAAGTCCTCTCACTTTGCGATCAATACGGTTTTCACTTGAAGCCTCGCGGCCAATGTGAGAGCAGCCACGGGATTTTTTGAAGTTGGAATGCTAAACATGTTAAACAGCAAAGATGTTTTGAAAATTTGGGATCATCGGAGAGATGTTAAACGTCTGAATTTGTTTTTCCCAGTTCCCAGCTGTATACTGTACGTGCATCAGATGTTATGGCTTTTTATCAGCTGTCTTTGATCTCTCTGTAGCTTTTTATATAATATTTCTGATTCTTGCATTTGAATCCATTAGCGAATCACTAAATCCGGGATGTAGCAGTTATCGTTACAAAACGAACATGTGATATGCATATTTATATATTTATAAATCTACTTTGAAAATCAGTTTACTTCGTTTGAAACCACCACTGCATCAGTAGATCTTGTTACTGTAAGTGAGCCTTTGCATGATTTCTGTATAAACTGTGTAGTTCAAATCTTCAAATCAAAGGCTTCAAAGGGCTTTTAATTTAGTTGTATGTAGTATATGTAGTAGTATACCCATCTAGCATCTTTAGCAGTGTGAGGCTTTCAGGTGTTGCAAGTTATTCCTATATTCCCAATTCCTATATAAATATATTCTTAAGTCAGTTGATTAATCAACTCGACAGTTGATTAATCAACAATATAGTTCTAGTAGGACTAGAAAAGGTAGGACTAGAAAGGACTAGTGGGACTAGAAAAAAACACTTTTTTTTTTTTTTACAAAAATATGCTTGTGTTTTCCATGATTGGCCTATCCACCAACTCTATGATCTCAGTCCAATAAAATGGATTATATCTACACATTCACACAAAAATAATTTTTAGATTATTGTTCACCACTGTGTAAAATGTAGAGTGAGTAAGTGTGTAATTTTCTGATGTGATGAAACCATATCAGACCTGAATAGGATATACACAGGTACATTTACCTTTACATGTGTTAACAAATCACCTTTATGTGGAGGATCATGATACCAGGACACCAGAGAGCGTGCTCTAATGTCTTTGGTGATCCACTGACTTTTAATCCACTGTTACAATAAATTTGAAAATATTTCAACGTGGGAAAAAAAACACTCAACTGAAGAAATCACAAATGGAAAGACAAGCTTCATTTACCAACTTGATACCACTACTGAATTGTGGTTCTGGTAGTAGACAGCTGACTTTCTGGAAGGTGTCCATTGGTTGTTTACGGCGAATGTTTGCAGATTGCAAAATACTCTGAAAAATACTCTAAAAACAGTCCGTGGGCTGTACCTGTATGAGTAACGTGAGGGAAAAGTCAGTTTTTTGTTTGATCTAACTAAACACGTTTTAGTATTGGCACCATGTTGGATTCAACATTTTAATTTGTCCAATAATTTGATTTATGATGAAATATCTTCAAAGCTAACATTTTATTTTTAGAGCAACAACAATTAACAACTGCTAGCATGTTAGCATTGGCTATGGAGTCTTAGTCATGGTACAGCAGTGAGTGAGTAAACGTCCTGTTGAGGTGAGGGGTTAAAGTATAGCATCAGCCAACAATTGATATTTGTTACATGTGAACTGTGAACATAAAACGCATCATTCATCTTTAGAGCTGATCATTGTTTTGCCTCATTAGATCATGATCAAGGACATTTACACCTGGATTTATGTTTTTTCTGACCTTGACTTTAATCCAACATAACCTGGGACACGTTAATGCCAGGTATAAATAAGGCTGTCTTTGTTATCCTCATCCAAACTTTCTCTCTCTCCCTCTTTCGATCAGTGACTCTTCTCACTCCTTCCTCTTTGTTCTCCATTTTTCTGCACCTGCTCCTCTCGCTCCTACTGTCGAATGGACAGGCGGAAAGGCTGCTACATCCCTGATGACTGTCATCATCATCGTCTGTCTGTCCGACCGGTGTTGACGAGCCAGGAAGGCAGCGAGCCAGCTAGCCAGACAGCAGGGCTGTGGAAACAAATGCAAACTGCCCTGTGCCCCTTGTTTGCATCCAACTGTCAAGCAAATTTTATTCAAACTTTTGAAATGTCACCAGAAAAAAAAAAAACAAAACAAAAAAAAAAAAAAAACAAAACAAAACAGAATTTGAATTAGGTGCGTTTTCATCACGTGAGTAGGGAGTAAATAAATCAGCTTCATAAATGAATAAAGCGCAAGCACTAGCTTTTCAATTATTAACAGGTATTAGGCAACTTGTTGTTACTATATGTTGTTTGCCACCTTTCACGTTTGTATCGTAAGACAAGAATAATATCACAATGCCATTGTCTCTTATATGTATATATATATATATATATATATATATATATATATATATATATATATATATATATATATATATATATATAAGAAAAAGTTTTAAGCACCATGCCACCATTCCATTATTTATTTATCTATTTATTTATAAAGGCATAACACTTCTTTTTGACTGAACATTACATCACCCCTCAGATTTTTAGAATATGCAGAAAAAGGAGGATAGGCCTCACATAAACCTGCATGTATAGTTTACACAGTATCTACAGAGTGTGTATGTATTTCACTCTACACTTCAGACTATTTATATGCGCACTTATACCGACGGACCACATAAGACAGGAGACAGAGAAATAAACATCAAACCTCTTCTCCGGTGGTCGTCAGTCACTGCAGCAGCAGTTGTACAGATTATTAAACATTGTGTTATAAAGTGTGACAATGTGAGTGATGTAGTGACGAACAAAGAGAGACGAGTAAAGGAATGAGGATGGGAGGGGGACGAGAGAGAGGCAGATGAGACTGAAGAGTGACGGGAGAGAGAGGGAAAGAGAGAGAGAGAGATTCAGGCATCAGTGCTTTTCCTCCAGGTGTCTTTGGCCTGCATGATTTCATCTGTGAGGCCATAATAAACTTCCTTAATGAAATAAGTAATTAACATATTATAATTGTGCAGCGGATGATTTTGACAGAGATCATTTTCCATATCTAATGCTATGCTAATTTAATCTGTTCCCCTCCTCTGCCCGACACGACCCTTTCTGTGATTAAGTTTCATGGCATCTCACTTTCGCTTTTCCTCACCTCTCCTTCTTCATACCCCCCCTCTGCCTCCACCCTCCCCTCTACCCACTCTCTCTCTCCTTTTTACTTCCTTTCTCTATCTCTTTCTCTCTTTTACCAGTGATGGATTGACTCCTCAGCGGAGGTTCAGGGCCTTGTTGTTGTGGAGTTGCAGGCAGAGGGACGTGCACAGATGGCGGGGGAACTGGAGGCTGGGGGTGGAGGGTGCAGTCCTGGATCTGTATGTGTGGTCTGATCTCTTTCCTTCCTCCGCCTCCTCTGCATGGAAAAAAAGAAGAGAGCGCAGAGCAGGAAGCGTAGGAGGTGGGGGTAACAGCGCTGATTGAAATATAGCCATGGGCTGGTGGTCATGAGGACTTCATGCCTCCATTGGTTTTGGCCTTGAATTTGTTAATCTATGCTTACAGTTTAAAAGAGGGCTACAAATATTAGACAAATCTCATCCTTGTCTTTCATATAATATCTTCAGAAAGAGTTTGTGATGAAAAAGACAAGAGCTTACAAAGGCAGGAAGGAAGAAAAAAGCCTCTTTCACCCTTCAACAATAATTCAGATGAGGTGATATGTGTTTATGGGTAATAAGAGCCATTACACAGCTCAAGCTGATGTTCTTTTCTGTCACAGACAAGTGCACCATCTTTTAGAGGATTAATGCATCGTTGGTGTGGACTGAATTCTTAGTGACATTGTTCTTGGAGACAGTTACTCGGAGTACAGACATATGTCATTGAATGTGTAATGTGTATGATGGTGCTGCCTGTCAGTCAGTTAAACACTTGGATGGTTTTTATGGTACCTAATAGATGAACCTAACTGACTTTGGTCATCCTCTGACTTTTCACATAGCACCTTTAAGGGGTCAAAGTTTTTACTTATCTGCACATCTGCTGGATTCAGAGACATAACATTTGGATACAATAAATCCTCAAATCTCCTGACTTTTAAGCAAACTCCAAGTTTAACATTTGTGTCTTCACAACTATTGGTGTGAAGGACTGGATTGTTCATGATGCTTACAGGATAAATTGCAAGCCCCATCATTACCATTACCTCAAACTTTTATTCACATGCAAATAACTGCAAAACAAACAATTATCTCAGCAAGTACCAAATATATTTACTTTTGGCTTAGTAATAATGTAAACTAAAACTGTGAGAATTGTATATAATACACCTGCAAGACATGAGCATTTTAGAGTTGTTATTGTGTGTCTGCCTGTAGACTTGATTTATAAGAAATGCCTTCACATGTTGGAAAATATCCTAGCTAATATCAAGTCAAGTGCTCTGTGTATTTTCCCAACAGAGCAGTAAACATTGCTGCCCTTTGAACTTGACTATCATAGAAAAAACAACTGCACGGATGCAATGATCATAAACACACGTAACAGGAGGTCATTGTTATTGACTTATAACAGACTTAAGCTACTTGTATATATAACAGCCAGATTTACAGTTGTCATGCTGACAGAATACTCTAGAAAGAAAGGAAACTTGTGCATTTTGTTTTTGCCTCGGTACAAATAAATAATCTGTACAGAGATGCACTGAGTCAGATTCATAAAGTTTTCATTGGACACAGTAATGATCAACAGGCTGAATACAAAAACAGTATCACCTCCTCTGGTCCACAGACTTTCTCTGAGAGCAGACAGAGGAATGGAAAGAGGAGGGTCAAGGGGACTGAGGGCTGGATGGGAAGAGTGGGAGGCAAGGGACAAATGAAATCAGCCAGCTGTGATTTGATCCATCCCATGTGATGGCAAGACCCCCCCTCCCTCTCTCCCTCTGCCTCCCTCCGTCTCTTCAACTCTATCACTCTCTCAGCTCTCTCAGTCCCAGAAGTCTCTCTCCCCTGGCATCTCAGAGCAGAGGGAGGCACCCAGTGGGGGCTCTCCATTCTCTGTCACCCATGAAATGATGTGTACACCATGGCCACTCCCCCTCCACCTCTCTCACCCCCTTTCCCTTTCCCCTAAATCCACAGCTCCAGCTCACAGTGAAGACTATCCCCTCACAGCCTAAAATGTAAAAACTTTACATATGCATTTCCTCTCTCCTGCAGGCACTGATTCCAAATGATGCATAAGGGATCTGCTATGGAAGATCTCTCTTGTAATAACCTTGTCACATCTACAGATTTATTGACACAGTTTAATTCTTTTGTATGGTATTGAATTTAAATTTTTTAACATAAACTGGCAGCATGACTTGGCAGGATCTGTTTAAAGAATGTTACAGTTCTTGAACCTACAATACCGACCTTAGCCAATCTTCTTATATGAATTTAGAAGTTGTATGATGTCAGTTGAGTAGATCAACTGACGCATGCTTTACGCATGCTGCTCGTATTCCAAATGGAGGAATGATGAGTGGAAGTGGAAAAAGGGCTAAATAATGTATAAGCAGTATTTTGTAAAACAATTTCCCGTATTCTAAGTTGAGCACACAAGAACAACTGAGATGTATAAATATTGTAGTATGCAGAAGCTGCGCCTGAATACTCAGCTGTACTGTATGCTTGTGTGTGTGTGTGTGTGTGTGTCAGAGAGAGAGAGAGAGAGAGAGAGAGAGAGAGAGAGAGAGAGGTCAGGTGGGGCAAACAGAGGATGAGTAATGTGAAAGAGCTCAGATGTGAACGTGGCCAGTAACAATGGCTGAGTGACAGGACACATGCCACTGGGTAATGAGAGGTTCACACCTGCATGTTACCCTTTTTCTTTCTGATACCAAGACACCCCCCCTCTCCACCACCCCTGCTACATTTACACAAAAACACACACATATAGATGTACACAGACACCCCCCCACCCTCCGACCTATCACTGCCGCTTCCACCCCTGGAGCGACCAATGAAGGTTAAAACCCTCCTCAATGACAACTCCTCCACTGGAACATGACAATAATAACAAGGCAGCAGTAAACATGTAGTCAAGCACCAAAGTGCAGGTGCAGTCACTCTTCAGTGACCAATCAGTAAATTGTTATACAAATGTGAAAAGGTCAAAGTTTCTGGCGTGTTATGTTCCAACTACACATGCAATATGTAAATTGTATTTTCTTTTTGATAAAGATGGCATCCTGCACCGGGTGACTGGTTCAGTCCAGCCTGGGTCAGGCAAAGTAGAAGATAAGAAGAACAAAAAAAGGTACATATCTGTGAATTTATTAAATAAATATAGCACTAAATTATCTGTTAGTCAACCTCACAGTGTTTAAATTTGTGATTAAACTTGTAATTGATTCTCATTTGACATTCGGCGTCATTTGCAAAAGAACAAACAAATTACATTCTTTCTTACACCCACTCCGACAAGACGGCGTAACTGTCATCACAAAAACACCGCTGCAGCATTGAGAGCTGAGATATTGGCAAGGTGATGCACCGCTGCAGTTTTTTCAGAAGTAAAATGTTTAAGGCGATGTGAGCACGCCACGTGCTGAAAGACATCAACTGTTGTCGCAGATTCTTTTGAAGAAACAACAAAAATAGAAATGGCCCTCCTCAATACCAGAGACTATTTCCTCTGTGAATGTGTCAAGCCGAGCTGTATATTGTGTTTTACCGTCTTTAAACTATCTTCCTGCCACACAAACGGCCTTTACAAACAACAGGTGCTCAGATAAAAAAAAAAAAAAAAAAAAAAACAGTGGTAAAAACTGAAATCGATCGTGTCAGTGTGTCTTCATCTCATCCCCCCTCTTTCTTTCAACCATGGCGTCCTCTTGTCTCCGTCTTTGAGACGATGGCATCACTGGGACCAAATGGTAATCGAGGGCTGTCACCTCACTCAAAAGAAAACACCACCTAGCATGTCGCTGTGTGCACCTCAAGGACAAGAGACAGACGGGACCTAACATATCATTGAATATTGCATTAACAACATGGAACTTCAAATGTAAATACAAACAAATAATTGAGAAAAACACTATTTCTGGCTGCTCGTTGAAATATCATTTTATCCCTTTTCCTTTCATAGCAACCCCTCCCACCTCACCCCACACCCAAAACCATCTTTCTCTGTGTCTGTCCTCTTTATCTCTGTCTTACTGTTTCTCTCCGGCTCGCCTCTGATGTTCATGGGGAGATCTCAACATCCCTAAATCATCATCAGAATGAGAAAGGAGTCCCAGGGCTAATGCAATGCAGATATGTTGTCTTTTGTGTCGGAATATGAGAAAAGGAATTTATGTGAGGCGCTCGGCGAGTCAGAATTCATTTCTTGCTCGAGCTTTTGCCCTGCAGTCAAACGTAAACTGACTGCAGACTCAGCTGGCTGACTGAGTGAGGACACACGCGCACGCACACACACACACACACACAGAGGCGTGCAAACTCAACCTCAGCCCACTCAATATACACGCATGGACTCCCTCAACACTCAGCACATCTATACACTCACATTTCCCCCCCCAAAGAGCGGCTGTGTGTGTGTGTGTGCACACTCAGAGTGGCCTCTCCCTCCTCTTTGATTGACAGGTGTACATGGGTGGCACAATAGCCGCCAATAATGTCCGGCGACCATGGTAACAATGGCCAGTCTCCAGGAAAATGTGGAGCCTCGTGGTCTCGCGGCCGTCAGACATGAAAAGAGAAAATTTCAGGTGGCGGTGGAAGAAAAAAAAAAAAAAGAAGGAAAGAAGGAAAAAACATTTTGGGGGTTTGTGCTAATCAACATTGCCAGCGGCAAGCGCTTTGATAGGGAAAATGGATTCTGATCCTTGATTATAATATAGGGCACAATCTGAAACAGCTCAAATACATGCGGAACTAGAATAAGCAATCTGAAAACCAAGGAAATGGTTTCTTCTTGACCATTAGATACATCATCATGATCATTTCCAACATCTGAGTAATTAACATGAGGGCTATACATCCTCGCTCTAAACATATTAAACATCTGCTTTTAGGGAATACACATGGGGCACAGAGGGAGAAAAGTGAATATTAACAATGAGTAAATCTTGTTGTAAACAATGGGATGTTGATCATGACTGTGTTGAAACAGTCTTGATGAACCTCATTGATGTGTAAAAGGTATAGCTGACAATTTGCACGTGTCTGCGTATACTGTGTGCAAGAGACAGGGAGCGAGTGAGGAGGGGGAGAAGACAGAGAGTGATGTACTCTTATCAGACTTCCCAGTCCTCAGCAGCAGCAGATAAACAGAAGTGTGAAGGGCAGTTGCGCTGCAGGGGGCTGATTGACATGGCTGGCGCCCAAAGAATTACACACACACACACACACACACACACACACACACACACACACACACACACACATTTGCCTTTTGCTGTCTTCAGTTGTTCAAATATCCACAAATGCATCATCTAGTGACGGTGAGTAACAAAGTAAGTATTACTGCTGTCTAACAGCGAAATTATAAGACTGAACGTATTATTTATGAGAATTAGTGTATTAGTGTTTCACTGAATCCAGCAATATTATATTATATGCCAATTTTCCCATGCTGTCTTGGTGTGAATATATCATTTAAATGAACATTATAAACAAAGACTGTGATCTAGCTCAGTGCTTCTAAAATTGATTTGGCGTGTGACCCTCCCTACAATAAGGAAATGTATGGGTGTGATTGAGAGCCATGTGTGTAGACAATTGGAAGCAAAACAATAGCAACATTTTTCATTAATTTTCAGTTTTGGATTATTGGCCTTTTATTTTAACAATCACCTGCCATTGCCAGAAACACTTTTTTTTGCTTCTTTTACTTTGAAAGAGTAACACCCTCTTCCTGTTTTGTGCCATAAAGTTATCTTCCTTTATTTTCCAGGTGATGTCACCATGATTTTCTTTCTGTGGCTATTTGAGTGTGACAAAAATCACTTGTGTACTCGTTCATTTGTGATTGTGATGTATTTGCAAATGAAATCAATCACTCAATCCGTGGACTAATTCAGGCTATGTGTGTATGAGTGAAGATAAACACTACCTCAGCACCAGCAGCTGAAAGCAAATGGGGGATTAAAGCAGAGGGGAGGAATAAAGGACTGGCCCATGTCTCAGGGACGACAAGGGAGACGGCGGAGAGTCTTGATGGATGGCCAGTGTGCACCACATGTGTGTGTTTCTTTCAAATATGTGTTTTGCGTGTGGACTGCATCTATGTGTACAGTTTTACCTGTGCCACCAGCATGCTTATGCATATTAGTTTACATTTATGAACCTCTGTGTGTGTGTGTGTGTGTGTGTGTGTGTGTGTGTGTGTGTGTGTGTGTGTTAGCAGATTATTGAGCAGGCATGCCCCCTGGCTCCATGCTGTTCCACACCAAACAGTGAAACCAATACCTTTATGTTGCTGATAAAACTGGATGGCCAGAGATAGGCATGCATATTACATACACACACACACACACACACACACACACTCAGTGACAGTAACTGCATGTGCACGGACTGAGCTTACAGGCGTTTGCTTTGTGTCTGTGTGTGTGTTATCTGTGCATGTGTGTGAGTAATACACTCCTACAAACACACTATACACTCTCCCTCCTACTCTCTTCACTTCCCCAGAGACAAAGTCCCAATTTCTCCATTGCCTGCAGTCAGGGAGGAGGAGGATGAGGGGAGGGCTGCAAAAGAGCGGAAGGGGGGGTAAGAAAAGAGCGGGAGAGGTAGCGAAAAGAAAACCCAGATGCTATCAGCCCTCAGAGAGTCACCAGGGTCATTGTCATGTGTCAGTCAGTGTAACACAACTCTCCCTGATAAGCTGGCCGATTGCGGCGATTGGCCACGAAGGGTGACAGTGCGATACCGTTCTGTGCCGGCGCTCCTGACGAGACACGAAATTAACCCCCAGCGCTTTGCCGATAAACATCTAAAATGGTTTCAGGACCCCAGGGGCTAATGGGAAGAGACGGGAAGCTATCAAAATATCAAATGTGCGTGACAAGCGGCACAAGGACCAGGTCTGTCAAACACTCGCCTTTTTTCCGAGTGTGATTTAACTCCATGTCTTCCCACAAAGCCTGGCAGCACAACACAACTGAGAACCACTCGTCGCCTCCGTCTGTACATGGCGAAGAGATATTTTAATAGACATATTTATTTAGGCAAAGCAATGTGGGGATCCGGGTTTTAATTAGGTAAACAGCTCGTTGGGAGGAATCAATGGCGACGCGTTAATGAAGGTCGGCCCAGGCTAATAGCTGAAGCCATTTCTTTCTCAGAATTGAAATTCTCATGGAAAGGAGTGAATGCAGTCATCTTTTTTCATTTTTTTTTAGCCTAGTGCCGCCTGAGTAACAGATAGCTCTATCTTGGGTAGAATGTGAGCATTGTGTACCTTGTGTGTATGTGTGTGTGTGTGTGTTTTGGGTCCATGTCCTTGGTTGGATGTTTGAAGGACAGGAGAGCAAGTGGTAGCGGACAGTGAGGCCCCTGTGTGTGTTTGTGTGCGTATATGAGTGTGTCATGTGTCTCAGCTGGGTGACATGTGAAGGTGATGGGTGTCACCGGTGTCCCTGTCGTCTGAGGGCATGTCTCCGCATGCTGGCTCTGACACCAGCCTGACTGACTTATGATCAGGATTTATCATCTTGATTTATGATGAGCCTAGTTTGTCCCTCTCCCAGCCAGGAAGACGGGTAAGTCAGATTGTGTGTGTGTGTGCATGGGTGAGAGAGAGTGAAATAGCTTGTGAGCTTGTCTGGCTGCATAAATGAGTATCTCCACCCCAAAAAATGTACATTTTAACAAGTCATTAATACCACATTCACCAAGTTCACTTGTTTCAGAAATCCTGACAATGAATAAAAAAAACTGTGACTCTGGAAAGTGAGTGTACAGTATAACACTCCTCTCCCTCAACAACTAGGAGGCACTGTTTTTTGTTGGAGCAGCATCTAGTGTTAATGTCAGTCACAGTGACTGTGAAGCAGGGTGTTGCAGGAAGTGAAAATGATCCTCCAGTGTTTCCCTAGATAAATACAGGTTAGAAAACATATTTCAAGAGAGAGCGTTAATTGAAATAACTTACTGAAATTTTTGAAAACTGTGAACACAAGGCTTAGGAAAGAGCACACCATTGATGTGGTGTGTCACCATGGCAAGGCAAGTCATTTTCTTTTCATATTTTGCTATAACGGGGAAGCAGAGTCTTGACTACTAAATGCCAGGCGCAGGGACATGGGGGCTATTTAGTAAACATCTTTCAATTCCATGCCAGCCGGCTGGCCGAGCAGCCAGGCAGCCTCTTAGCTCCTCTCCTCTATGTTGGGATGCAGAGAAACAGGCCGTCTACAGACCCAGGGGATGAAGGGATGAGAGGGGAAAGAAAAGGAGGCGGTAGAGGGGAGAAGGGGGGGTGTGAGAGAGAGACAGAAAAAGAGAGAAGGAGGGCACTGGAACACATCCACAGATTAACCCTCACGGAGGAGATGGAAAATAGAGCGGAACTGAACATACGTGTGTGTTTGCGCGCATGTATGTGCACGTGTGTGGAGGAAGGTGACGTTTAGGGGTGGCTGGGAACTACAACACAGAGGTGCCCATTTTATGTCTCTGCCATGCAGTGGACATCAACAAAAAGAGTCAACAAATATACACCTTTTGATTCCTCATTGCAACCTTTTACCCTTCCATCTCTCCCTCCCTGTACCCCTCCTTCACTCCCTCCCTCCAACAGCCACCGCTAATCCTCTCCTTCACACTCCCAAATAAAAGCAGCAGAGGAAGGAGGACAGACCAGGAGGGGACAGGGGCAAAGAAGGGTTCGCCAAAGGTTTGTGCCAAAGCTTCATCTATAGATATGGTCTAGAGTTTAAGAGTTAGAGAGCCATTGTTTGAATGACAGGAACATGTGCTTGTGTGTGTGTGTGTGTGTGTGTGTGTGTGTGTGTGTGCGCGCGTGGGCTAAAACACACCACTATATGTGAAGACTCGCCTCTTATCTGGGAATAAAAATCTGGTTCCAGTAAGGTTAACAATTTTATTTTAGGAGCTAAAACTTAAGTTCTTGAATCATAAGTAGAGGTTATGAAGGTTATGGTCAGGGTTAAGTGTACTGCAGAGTCCTCTAAAGGAAGAATAAAACAGGTGAACCTTCATGTGTCTTCACAAGAAGAGTAAGTATGAATCATACACCCCCCGAATCAGTTCCCACCACCTCATTTGTGAACTTTATTTACTTTTCGTCACAGAATATTATAACCTTAGAATACAGAACTATTAAAATACTAAACTTGACATAGATCATGCTTTAATTTAACACAGTGTTGGGGTGTTGATTTAACTGTCATGGTCATTTTCAGAGGCATTCATTTCAATGATCAGGATGGAGAAGCCAAAGAAACACCTTTTCAAAACAGTTTTAGCCAAAATTAGCATCATGACTGTGATGACGGTTGCACAGATTCGTAGCATTTGTGTTTTCTGGGTGGATTCAATAAACTGTTAACTGAGGCTATTCGACCTCCTCTCATTTTTGAAGCAATAAGAACAAACCCATCTAAATCATTTCAAGTCATTATCCTCATCACGGTTTGTTTTAAAAGAGAAGGTATTTTTAGGGAGGAAACTTTGTTTTCTCTCAGCAACAGAGATAAGATTTTTTTTGACAGATGCGAAGAATTTTGTTTCATGTCTAAGAAAAAAGTGACCTTGAAAATGTCATGTCATTCTTTTGATGAAGACTATGTTTTTACATGTGTCATCCAGTTATGTGACCACATTTTTATTGCTATTGATAAAGACTCAAAAAAGTCTTAAGGACTCAGACCAGATCAAGACCAGAATTCCCACAGTATTTTAACAAAAAAGTCGGTTTTATCATGTCTTTTGATTATGATTTCTCTTGATCTGTAATACAAATAATGAATGAAATCCATTTTTATATGTAAGCTTGTAAACCAACCACAAATATCTTACATGTACTGTTTGTGTGAATTTGTTTTTACAAACCAGTATGTGATGAAATGGAATAAGATGTCAAAAGTTCAAATCAAACAGCCATTTTATGAGTAAAAGATGTAATGAAACTAGATATTAATGTTCTTTTGATGACAGTTATTTCATTATAAGAATGTAAAATTATTTCTAGATTATTTAGGAATGTTGCATATTGGCAGTTTGACAGGTTTTAATCTACTTTCACAAGACTGCCGCTATGAGGGCTGCTATGTTCTCAAGATATCACATGAACAGGCAGTAATCAAATTATGTCACTACATTTTTCAGATTAGGTCATTAAATTGCATAAGTGTTTATTCATCCCCACACAACCAGTCTCTGGGCATAATGAATGTTTATTTGCCTTTGATTTAATGCATTTGCTGGTATTGTACATCACATGTTCCCCCCGCTGTGGTGAAAGCTGGTGTGTGTGTGTCTGTGTGTGTGTGTGTGTATGCTCCTGTATCTGTAGTTGTCGAAACAGAGAGCGGCTGCACGGATCCAGATACACAGTCAGATACACAGGGGAATAGCTGTGAGTGAGTACTGTTGGTTTGTTTGACAGGGACCTCTTACCCCTGTCTCTCACACCTCAGATAGAGAGAGACAAATACATGAGGATGGCAGATAGAGGCAGATAGCAGACGAGTGAAAGGGAGAGTAAAAGAGAGTAGAGGGAGAAAAAAACATAAAGATAGACCACGAGGTGTTGAAGATGGGTCTGGGGAATAGGAGGCGTAGCATAAAGGAGCAAGAGCAAAGCGTCGAAGGAGGGGCGACAATAAAAGCGTTGGGGAGAGAAGGAGAGAATTAAGGGAGGAGTGGGGTTAGAGAGAAAGGGAGGGGAAAGCGAGAGATAAGGAGGGAGAGAAAGCTTGGCACTGCACCGGGTAGTAGAGGGTTTATTATTCTCTGTAGCACTCAATCAAACGCCGGCCCTCTGAACAGAGAGCAATGTTAGCGAATCATCCTGGGGGCTTTCTCTCTCTCTCTCTCTCTGTTTCTTTCTGTCTCTCTCTTCCTCTCTCTCCATCCCACCCCACCTCACCCTCCTCCGCACTCTCTCTCTTTCTCTCTGCCTTTTTTTCCTGCGGTGTATGAGTGCTATCCATCTGTCAGCTGTCAGTGCCAGTGAGAGATATACAGAGCTGTCACTTCGCGTCAGCCTGGGTTTGGGAGGCCCTTTTTTGCAGCTGCCGCTCTACTCATACTTTCCCCGTGGCAGCACAGGAGCGCTGCTATTAAAGCACAAACACAAGCACAGAGACACACACAAACACTGATGTCAGATTGTTATATTATTTTACTGATACCAGCCTTTAATTAAACACTTGATATGAAGCAGTAGTGCTACCAGTGTTAGATTTATGATGATTAACATTATTATTACTACGGTTATCTAAAGGGTTTTTGTTTTTATTCAGTTTTTTTACTTATACAGTCTAACAAACATGAAATTATTGCAATTTTTCCTTCTTTTCTTTCAGCATAATGTCACCATAAGAAAAAAAGTTTCCCTTAGCTTTAAGAGCCAAAGTGAAACCTGAACTTCTCTGTTCCATTTTAACAAAAATTCAGCCTTGGAACAGTGTCTCACTCCAATCCACGTGTCTAGACAAGAACGATAATGCTAATACAAACAAAAATAACAACAAACAAACAACAAAATTTAATACTGATCTTCATTCAGTATCTCTATCACCCTCTGGCTGCCTTTAGCAAACACCATTTTCTATAAGCCCTAGACCATGGCAAGTTAAAGGTCACAGAGGCCTTTGGCATGTCCAAGTACCTCAGTCACCTCAGACTGTCTGTAAAACACTGATAAACACTCATGGGAGCTGTAGTTTTTTTTTTGTATGCTAACACATTTTCATACCTCCACCTTGGCAACAGCTGTGGTTGGAGGTACAATGTTTTGAGTTATATTCTTATGAATGAAATACCTCAAGAACACCTTGAGGTAATTCGTTCAAACTTGGCACAAATGTTCCCTTGGACTTATGGGTGAACTGATTAGATTTTGGTGGTCAAAGGCCAAGGTGACCTCTCATTCTTGTAAACACATTATATCAATAATGCTAAGAAGGAATTTCATTACATTTGGCACAAACTTTCTCTTGGACTCGAGCAGGAACCGATTACAGTTTAGTGGGTTTAGGTCAGAGGTCAAGATTACTGTGAACTTGCAAACCATGCTTTTGTGCCTTTTGAATGTGATATCTCAAGACCACCTTGATGGAATCACAAAGTTGAAGTTAAGGACTAATTACCTGCAACTGGGCAGGTCAATGGAGCCATAAAACTGCAACAGTTGCTGCTGCTGTTACAAGGTATTTGAGTATTTTAGAATAACGACATTAACATATAAATGGTGAATGAGAGACTTCAGTCATTTAGAGAAGCCGGTTGAACAGAACCTCAAATCAAAGGATAAAATATCAACATAAATCTTAAAACATAATTCCTTTAAATCTTTTCAATTTCCATTATATAGCCTTCAAAAGAATTGGTCATCGGGCTACAGAGATACCATGACTTCGGGTTTTTTTTGTATCTGTTCTGAAATGCCATCAAAGTCCTGAACAAGAGCTGTTGGGGTTTGTGTGTGACTGTGACTGGTGGGGCCGGGGTTAAAACAGGAAAACTGCAGTGCCAAACTGAAGGGAGGATGAAAGAGTGGGATGGAGGGTTTGGTGGTGTTAGGATGGATATGTGTGTGTGCATGTCTGTATGTGTGTGTATGACAAGGGGGGGGCAATTACACAAATTAATTGTAGGCCTCTGCTGACACCACTCAGGAAGAAGACGTGAAGGGTACGCGTGTGTGTTCTATGACAACAAGAGAAAAGGGGATGTGTGTAGCTTCCTACCATGCCTTCCATTTGTATATGTTGACAAGATTGCCGGGTTTTTGTGCCTATTGTGCCACTCCTGCCATTCCAGCGCCAATTGTGTTGGGTTTTGGGGGCTCGTTATTAGAGGGTGACAGTTTCTGGGCGGAAACAAACACGACTCTGACGATTAACACCGTGTCACCATGTCAGCTCATACTGTAATCCTGATATTCTGTCTATCGCACATGTGTGCAGTGAAAGGGAGGGGGAGGTGAGAAGAGGAAGGGACAGTAAGAATATCATAGAAATAGAAAGAGAGTGAGAAAGAAGCACAGCTGAGATCCCAGGAGAGACAGATAAAGCCGTGTCGTTCATCGAGGACATTGTGTACGTGGTGGCGTAGTGTAATGCAATGTTAACATTCCTCCCAATCCCAGGCTCTCCACGGGGAAGAGCAAGGCCTGCTGGGGGATCTGTTTAGTTGATCAGACGTGCCAGGGCTCTCGCCAAGCAAGGGAATAGACTAGTGTAGGATACAATAGGAGAGCAGGGCGTGACAGACTAGGATGAGATAAAGGATACTGCTGAGCAGAATAGCATTGTAAGACTGAGCATGAATAACATAGCAGGCAGAGGACAAGATAGTGTAGTATAGTGCACTCCTTGCTACAGGTTAGAGTGGGGATATGCTGGAGCAGGGTATAATGGGTTAACGTAAAGTAGACTAGGATAAGATACAAGGAGGCAGTAGTGAAAGAAGCACTCAAAACATTACACATGAGGTTGTGATACCTCACAGGCAGGATATTACAACTCCGCAACATTATAATGACAGTAATTTGTTTTATGGCTTATGGTTTATGTTAAGTTGTGTTAGCGGTTGATGGTGAGTAAATACCTCAAAACTATAGCTTGATAAACTGGAAGAGCTCAGTTGTCTATAAACAAATATAATGATTAGCGTTAATGATTCGTTTGGCTGTTTAGTATTTAGCAATGTAATGTGATTGCTTTTCAATGATGGATAAATTATGCATAACTGATCACTTTTTTTTTCCTCAAGCAATTTGCCCAAATAGTAGTAGCAGTTAGTGACACACATATACACAGTATTTTAATATTGTCACATGTTGGGTATTTCAGCCAAAAAAAAAAAAAAAAAATGACACTATATAGAATAGCTATCACCTGAGATAAAATGTGGAAATGGAGGTACCCAAGTGAGATACTGATACCAAATACATCAATAAATATATCGGTCTTTTAGTAACTTTTTGGACCATAAACTTGACTTGATGGGCATGACAGAGTAAAGGATGGAGAATGTGAAAAACTGACTAATCCATAGTCAGGTGCTCTTTCTATGTTTAATCACTGGGCCATGATTGTGGTGACACAGAGAAGGATGATAGGGTGAGGTTACAAAGGAGGTAGATGTTATTATTGCTTTGGACACAGTGGCTTTGCAAAGAGAAGGTGAAGCTAGGCCACTTTATCTACGGGCATGTTTCTATCAGATTGTAACTCAGCAGCACTCCAACTGCAACTCCAACGCCTCTGCGGGCAGATTGGCTACACCTTCACACTCTCAATCAGCTTTTCTATCATAGAGGTGTCACATTAACATACATGCATGCACACATGCCATACAAAATAGATGGCAACTTGCAGATGGGCATGTTCGTGTGCAAGTAAACACACACACACATATATACACACATACACACACTCAGGCACACATGCTCTCTACCCCCTCCTCCAGCACCTCTCAAACCCATTATTGGCAGCAGTTCAGTGATGGCTGTGTGACTGCCAGTACTGCGGATCTGCTCCTGGAGCGAGCTCTCCCCATCAGCGCTGGCTTGATTACCCTGATGTATGCACACCCAGACACTTGACAATCTCTCAGCATTTACATATGCAGCCTCAGCACTCCACACTACTTCTGATCTGAGGTGTGTGTGTGTGAGAGTGAGTGAGTGTTTGCGAGATTTACTGTGTGTGTGTGTGTGTGCGTGCGTGCAAGAGTATGAGCGTTCAGGAGGCGAGTGGGAGAAGATGAGGAGAAAGGAGGAGAGAAATGGCAGCTCTCGCTCGCTAAACGTAAAACAAACAAACTTTAATCCATTGCTGAGCCCCTGCTCTTCAAAGCCGAGATGGAAGTAAGAAAGAGAGAGGGAGAGAGAGTGAGAGCCGCCTCACCTGAGGGCGTGCAACACTGTAAACACACAAACAGAGCATTTACCAGCCGGCCCGTTATTCACTCTCATGTCAAACACATAGCACTCAGAACTAACTAACACACACACGACTGGGGATAGAGCTGTGTCAAAACCCTCACAAAAGCCTGCACTTGACTGATGTTTTTCTTTCTTTTCAAATGAAAAATCATCATACAAACAACTCCCCTCACCCCCAAACCTGATTCAAAAGGGCCTGCCTCTTGTTCTTTCTTTCTCTGTCAACGTGAGGGAAGTGTCGATGAGAGGCAGAAACAGAGAGAAAGAGAGAGAGAGAGAAGGTCTGGGGAGTTGCACTGTGTCGATCCTTTTTGGCTGGCGCTTCACAGGGAAACCGGGCTCGGCTGATCATCATTAAAACGCACACAACTTGACATGTTTATTTAATGGCTGCTCCCGGCAAAGACGGCAAGCTGCTGCTATCTCTCACCGTCACATGTTGATCTACCACCGTGCCATGTGGGTCTGCGAGTGTGAGTGAGAGAGTGAGAGACAGTGTGTGTATGTGTATGTGTGTGTGTGTGTCTGTGTGTGTGTGTGTGAGTGCGCGCGTGTGTGTGCTAGCATTAATCTTTGCATATGTGCCTTTAACTTCCTGTACTCTGCACCATAAAGATTTCTGCATTACTCTATCCACCAGGGAACTGTTATTTCTGTTCTGTGCAAATACAGTCAGGTCAGGCCACTTTGTGTTTGGATTAAGTGGATTGAAATGATTGTTTCTCATACCATTGTGATATTTACACTAGATTTGTGACTGGACATGCAACACAGGTTTTCCTCCCCCCACAAAATTTCTAATCTAAACAGTACATGCCTTTAGTTAACATACCAAAGCAGCACCACCCTGCTGCTCTCTTGATTTCTGTGGTTACTGACAGCTTCTATAAATACCTTTGATAGCTTCAGATCACATTGGCCAAAAAATTCAAGTGCTGCACAATGCATGAGTGAAGCACACAGCAGTCAAAAGAGAGGAAAAATGTCTTTATGTGCTGCAGTTGATGCAGTAGCAGGGTCAAAAGGCTGAAAAGATTTGCATCTGACGTTGTGCTGACAAAAATATATTGAGAGATTTTGTAAACAAAAAAAATTAAATACATGAGGACATGGTAATTTTACTATCATTTAAAGTGGCTGTATTTAAGTTTCAGTGGCAGGTGGTGGTGATTGTCCTTTGTCAAGACCTTCAGCCATTGTTGCAATTACAGCACAAGAGGTTATAATATGAATTCTGGGTGACATGATTTCTCCTAGGTAAATGGATTCTACTGTAAAGCATTATCTGTAAGTGACGAGATGTCAGCTGGGAAGGAGCTAGCAGGTTATCATGCTAACTTCAGTAGAAGCAAAGATCTGATTGAAATAGAAGCAAAACAAGAATGAACAATAATGTTGCTTTCCACAATGCTTCCAGGAAAAAAAAGAATGAAGTTTAATGCTGAACTTGCACTGTTTTCTCTAGACTGGTGAGTAAACAGCTTGTCATTGCTAACAGTGACTATGCAGCAGTAACAAAACTTTGATCCAGCTCCTTCAACTTCAGCTTCATTGTAGAGTTTCAAGTCCAAATTCTTGATAAAAATGCATTCAAAATACAATCAAACCAGGGTTAAATTACAGTTATGTTGTTATGTTAGTTTACCTTGAAAAGCAGTTACAGACACTTTTTGCACATCCAGCAGTTCTAGAGCAAACCTACTATAATATCCCTCTCTATGTAATTGTTGATGGACTGAAGTCCTATGCAGTGACATTCTTCGTCACCTGAGGAACAGTTGCCGTTCTGTTTTTACTTTACATATCACACTAATGGGTGAGGCAAGAAGGCACAGCAAGAAGGATTGTGTTTTCGCTCTCCACATGTGTTTTTTCTCCTCTTTTTTTCCCACAGTCCAAAGACACGCAGTTTAGGCTGACTGGCGAATCTAAACTGACTGTGGGTGTAAATGTGACTGAGTCTGGTTGTTTGTCTGTATATGTGGGCCATGTAATAGACTGGTGACTTGTACCCTGCTTTCACCCACAGTCAGCTGAGATTGGTTCTAGCACCCTCTGCGACCCTCAACTAGATATGCAGTGTAGACCATAGATGGATGGATATCACACTAATGCCCTCTATTTACTGATCCCACAGATATAAATGCAGATGTCACTTTAGTCACCGTTCCTATAGAAACACTAGACTATACCCCCTGTCATGCTTGCCCCAACAGTGAACCTTCTTTCAAAGTCTCTTGGATCTTTTCCTCTTGCCAGAGTTACATCAAATCTGAATCAATTTACAATTTTTATACATGCCACAGAGCATAGCTGGATGTTGATTGCTTAATTGTAGAATCCAGTTCATCTGCATGGAAGCACCTGTCTTCGTTATGTTTCTACACCAATTTATTTAGACTAAATGCTCTAGTGTGGGTTGTTGTGTGGTTCTTGGCATGAAACATAAGTTAATATGATGGTTTTTTTTTTTTTTTCTGTTAGATCAAAAAAAAAAACAATGTTGTTAAGACTAAAACTAAAGATACAGGCTCTAAAACTGAAACAAAGAGCTGAAATAATTTAAAATGTAGGAGACAACTAGGAGACAATTATATTTGTCAATTCAAACAACTGCATTCCTGTTATATGTTTTATATGTCCTGTTATTTATTATTGATTGGTGCAGATTTAAAGAAGGTTTTAAGAATAAAATTAGAGGAAAACCAAATATACCAAATATATTCATGCACAGAAATTATATCCAATGGCCTAAAACCACTAAACAACAACTAAACTAAACTAAAAACCAAATAACTTGTAAGCTAACTTAGTTGTTTTTGTGCTAAATAGAACAAAAAAAATGAGAGCACAAAATGTAATTTTGGGCTGGGACTTGTGGGTGAAACAGTAAAAAGAAAAGATGAGTGAAGAGGGATCAGAAGTATAGAACAGAGCAGATGTGTGTGTGAGTGAGTGAGAGACTGCAGGGCAGATTAAGGCGACACACTTCCTTTTTTGTTTGTTTGCGTGTGTAAACGCAGTTTTGATGAAATATTAATGGCGCCTTCCAAAATGCCTTGTAAAGGATCCTCTGTCTTTGACTTCTCCATCTGTAGCACCTCAGGTAGGCATTTAGTATGCCGTTCTCTCTGTCAGGAGGGAACCAGCAAAACCCTCCATGTGTCGAGCTGTCAGTGCAAATCCACTGCCACCCCGCCCATTCCCCCACCCCCATGACACACCTTTATTACCACAGTCTGGAAGCCCTCCACCCCACCCATTCACCTCTCTAATCGCCATCGCCACCACTCCCACAATACAACTTTTCACAATAGATTTCTTGTTTTACTTTTATGCTGACAGGCTGGCTTCAAATTAAAGATAGAATAGAAGAGGTGCATGAATGATTGACATTCGGTTCATATTTCTTGTAAATCTTCTTTTCCTCTCGCCAAATAAACCGAGACGTGCTTTTCTTCTGATGTGAATTTGAGTTGACGAGGAGCCTGATGATATTGATTGCACTTCAGAGAGCTGCTTGATTGGCAGCTGCCAAGGATCTGAGGATTTTATCCTACCCGTGAACCCACCCAAGCATCATCCCAGAGCCCCTACAGAGGAATCAGATACACCAGCAGTCCCTCATCTCCCTCTGCTGCTGCTAATGCCGCCTGACTGAAGATGGGTAAATGATAGCGCCTGTCGACAAACACGAGTCTTGTTGTGGTTTTGGCAATGAAGGCCTCACGTTAGGGGGAAGGAATCAGATTTAGAGAACCAAGAGTCTGATACTTATTGGCTTTCTCAGTCTTGTGATGATCAGTTGACTGTCAATCAGTCACTCCAGTGTAATTACAAAGGTGAAGCATCCTACAGTGTCCTCATGAGTGGTCAGCCAGACACCCACAAGGCTTCCTGTCACAGGGAATGGCTAATTATAGTTCTTACAATACATGCTATGGGGGTGGGGTGCTTGGGCATGCCAGGCTTCATAATAGGCTTCATTTATAACATGGAGATGCACATTTCAATCTTGTGACTTGAGGCTGTGGGGCAGGAGGCGAAGAAAGAGCACAGTGTGATACAAATAGCTCTAAGTTTCTACATATTCTTTACATGTGTGCGTAAACTCTTGCACTTGCATTTCATGTGTTTTCAAGAAAGACAGTAGAAGTATTTCCCTGCCCGCAAGCTTCATACAAAGACAGCATAAAAAAAATATACACAAAGAGATGAAAAAAATGGCGACTGTTGCCCGAGGAGGTATGGCTGTCATAAAAAAAGCTGGGTTGGGATTTGATGGTGTCACTCTATAAATCAGTGGGAGTTTAATTACCAGCCTGGTGTGGAGGAGCCGTGACAAGCAAAATGTGTGTGTGTGTGTGTGTGTGTGTGTGTGTGTACCTCTGTGTATGCGTGTGTTTGCAGGTTGAGAGCAGAGAAGCCGTGACAGGCACTAGCTCTGTGAGTTAGCATTCCTCCTGGGCCGGGCCCAACCAAAAGCCTGACAGGGCAGAGCCACAAACTCTTACACACATATAAGGACTGTACCATTCTTATTAGAAGGGGTGGGATAGGTGTTGTGATAGAGGGGTCTGCTTATAGGGCTGCTATTCTGTCTTTCTCTCTCTCTCTCTTACACACACACACGCTAATCCCTCCCACCCTCCCCACATCTGCCCCACACACCACCTACACCTCCTCCTTCTACGAACTCTGCGGGGCAGGAACTTTGGAGGCTAATCTCTGCCTCATAGTCCAGCGCACACCGACTCTGACCCTCAGCCCCATAATCCTGTAACCAGAGAAAAGAACGAGAGACACAGGGGAGAGAGGAGGGAAAACAAAACAGAGGGGGAGATGGAGGGAGAGAGAGGCAGCAGGGGGTGAGGCATGAGAGGAGAGACATGAAGCTAACAGAGATGTAATATAACATAAATACAGAAACAGAACAAATAACACACACTCCAAATTGTTGCCATGCCTACAGTGGCATTAGAATTTTTCCTCTTGCTTCTGTGTTGTTATAGATAGTATTAATGCCCAACTTCAGATTAAATTATTAATCATTTTATTTTGATTTCAGTGTATAAACATGCATGTCAGTGTGGGAAAGCTGACATTTTGCTTTGGCAACAGTTTGTACACACAGATTCCAATAAAGTCTCGAATTGAACAAGAGGGTGCACCCATTCATAAAAATGATACAATGAAATAATCAGGAGAAAGTAGCAGGTAGAATAAAAGGGCAGCAGAGATGCAAACACAGGTTTGACAGAGGTAGGAGAGGTGATGATAAGCAAAAGGTAATGTTTTTCTTCACCAATTCCCTCTGAGGTAACATCCAACAATTTGAAGGTTCAATGGGCAAGATTACAGTTCTGCGGGAGATGAGTTAAAAATACAGGGTGAGTCGTACAATGCTGTCTGCAGTGAGTGAATGACACACACACACACATACACAGAGGCCATCAGGGTGCTGCAGTGCTGTGCTCTGCTCCATGCTCGCTGTTATTGACTATTTTCAACTGTAGCGTGGTTGAAAAGAGTCAGCATTACAGCTGTCAATTCAGATGGAGATCAGGTGGTGGGAAAGAATGAGGAGACAGCAGATAGTGGCACACACACACAGAGAGAGAGAGAGAGAGAAAGAAGACATTAACGTGTGCATGAAAGCATGCATGCAAAGGCATTTGCAGATGCTAACCCCCTTAAAAATAAATCCTAATTTGAATCAGCCAAAGGATTCACTGATATTTACTGATCGCTGTTGTTCGTCTGACTCTTTTGAGAGTGAAAAACAATGGCAGCTGCAAGAGATTTCTCCCGCTGTCTCATCATTCAGCGCTTAAAGTCAACGGTATTCTCAGAGTTTGCAGCTTCGCAAATATCTGCCAATATTTCACTCACGCTTTTCACATCTTGGAATTGATTCGATTCAAAGTGTGCAGCCGACAAAAAAAAAAAAAAAAAAAAAAAAAAGGAGAGAGAGAGAGAGAGAGAGAAAGACGGAAAAAAGAAGCAAAATTTCCCAAAGAGAGTAATTAATTTCCTGGCATCTCAGTTTTGTGGAGCTTGTAGGGCAAATGAAACAATGAGTATTTAAAACAACATTCCTCTGTACTGTAGATTTCAGCACTAACAGACAGATGCCAATCTATCTCTTCTCTTCTCTGTGTCTCTTTCTCTGTGTCTCTGTCTCTCTCCTCTTGCTAGACATGTGTGCTAGCTGGCTGAGAGACATTAGCATTTGTTTTACCCCCCCATCCCATGTGCTAGAGCCTCAGGCACAACAGTCAAAGAGACACCACCACCACCACCTCCCAACATCTCATCTCATCTCTCAGTATGTGCGAGTGCGAATGTGAGACAGAGACTATGCTCTGACACATACGCAGAAAAACACACACCACGGTTTATTGATATCTGGCGGATGATTTGTACAATTGTGTGATTTTATTTGATATTAGTGGGATTTTCTTTTTTTTTTTTTTTTTTCTTTTCTATTTTGCACAGGAACACTTAAAAAGACAATACATTCGGGATACTGCTTCACTTTGTCAATACAGATTTAAAGGATAGTCATGTCAATAGAGGCCTCAAATGTTTATGTGTGTGTGTGTGTGTGTGTGTATGTGTGTTTGAGCCCAGTTGAAGTCCACAGTGTGGTGAGCTAGTGCGCCCCCTAGCTCTCAGCAAAGGCCCATCCCCTTTTCTTTCTCTTCCTCCTGCTGTTCCTCTCTTGCCCTACATATCAGTCCCGGAGAGAATAGACCCGTCTAACACCCGGCTTCACAGAGACGCTGTTTTGTCATGTTTTATATCATTCTACTAATGGCAAAAAAGCAGGTCCTCTGACTAAAGACTGCGGTATCCCTAAAGATCTCTGGTAACAAATGCTCTGCAAGAAAAAAAAAAAAAAAAAAAAAAAAAAAAAAAACGTGACGACTTGCCTTAACTGAGCTCTCTGTTCTAAGCAGCAAAAAGCTGTTGCTTTGTAAACAGTCTGAGAATAGCTGCTTCTTTTTTTAATCTGTATTTGTAATAACAGAGAAGAAAAAACAGACAGACAAGAGAGAAAAGAGGAAAAGAGAGAGGGAGAGATCCAACAGATGGTAGATTTGGCGAGGCCTCTGCCATGCAGTTTATGTAAAAGCCTGTCTGGAAAGAGCACAGACCCCGAAGCATCTCTCACATATTGAGGAGTCACAATCATGGCCAGGCTGCAAAGTGAGGCGGCCTTAATGTCGGTCATTACTGAAACACTACTGCTTTTCACCTGGGAACTTTTAATCAAATCAGACTTTATTGTCTCATATACTAAGTATTGGATATTGATATAACAATAAATAAATAACCTTACAGCCAAAACAAGCGCCATTTCATTTAGCTGCTGTTTGAAAGAACACAATTATTCATCCTCACAACATAGAGCATGAAATGACCTATTTGTTACTGCACTATTTGCTGATTTGAATAAGATGAGAGTCAGTTTTATGTGAAGTGAATACATTAATACATGGATTATTATTCTGAAAGCAGCTCATAAAGAAGACACACGTGTACTTTTTGAGTGATGTGGTTTTTACTTAAAACTGAAATTAGGCCTGCAACAATTTTTTTTTTTTTTTTTTTTTGTAATTGGTACTTAGTCTGCAAAATGCAAAGAATGATAAAAAAAAAAGCATCTCGCAGTCACTAACATGTCAACATGTTCTGTTTTGTTTTGCTCAATCAGCAGTGTTATAGTTGCTTCACAGTGACACAATGTGACAAAGAGAAGCAGCAAAACCTGAGAATGTTTCACATTGTTTTTACATCCTTGCATAAAAATTATTGAAACAATTCATAGATTATTATTTACTTTAGTGATTTTACTATATTTTTCCCAATTGAAAAGATAATCTATTTAATAAATTATATTTATTGTTTTTTTTTTTCTTCCACATGGGTTTCATTCAAATTTTACTTCAAAAGCTGAAATGTTAAGGAGAATATGCACCACACACACACAAACACAGAGAGAGAGCAAGAGAGAGAGACAAAAGAGAAACAAAGCCACAAAATCCATTACCCATTGTGACCATATTATTGTTTTCAGTGTGATTCAAATGATGCTATAGTTTATTTGAATATCAGGGATGACAGTATTTGCCAGCCAGTGAAAAAATGTTTAGTGGCGAGTGGGTGGACACACACCCACCCGCCCACACAGACACACACGCATTTTCACACACACACACACACACACAAACACACACAGCCCCAAAATGACCTATTTGTGAGCATGTGTGACCTGCGACTGTCGATCAGTGCAAATTTGTGAGGCAATGAAGCATGCAGGAGAGTCCCGTCAGAGCAGAGGCTAGACATCACCCCCGTCCCCTCCATTCAGGGGAAGTTTGTGTGTGTGTGTGTGTGTGTGTGTGTGTGTGTGTGTGTGTGTGTGTGTGGAAGGGGGTTTGGCGGGATGAGGCACCATGAATGTAAAGAAGCAAGGGAAAGTGAGGATGGAAGAAGTGAGGAAGAAGAGCGGTAGAACTCTGCCACGGCGAGTAAAACTCATCAAACAGTGTGATTTAATGTCATCTGCTGGCTCGCTAAAGCCCCCCCCCTCCACACTTCCCTTCATCCCTCCTCCCCCTCTATCCCTGAAATGTTGAAAAAAGGACTTCTATTCAAGCCGGCATATTTTTATTCCTCCTCTTCTCTCTCATTTCACATGGGCTGCAGATGCCTTAATTGTGCTCGCTCTTCAAGGCAGCCTTTTCACTTGCTCTTGATAAGTCTTTGATATTCTGTGCTTCACTAATTGTAGTCGCTGCAGTACATCTATCTTTTTTCAATTTCCTGATAATTAGCCTCTAACTCTTTCATCTGTCTTTTCAAGTGCACTAAATCTCCTTCTCTAATGAAAGTTACACTGAACCCAACAAGGTTGACGGCTGGTAAAGAAAAAAGAAAAAAAAAAAAAAAAACACTGATGTCTCTCTCCCTCTCTCGCTCTCGCTCTCTCGCCGTGGGCAGGCCCTGTCCTTGGGTTTCTAACGTGAAAATATTCAACCAAAAGAACACAGGAGCCGTTTAATAAGAACATGCTTCAAAATGACTCCGGTTTAATGGATGGGAGATGTGAGGTGAGCGGAAGAGCTAACCTGGAGCGATGTGCTAAAAAGATCAAAAAACTCAGAAATCACTCAAAGCCACTGCTGCACTCCCAAAAGACCGCAGTCCTATCGAGAGGCTAGGAGTAATGAGCTAGATTGAAAAATTACAAAGACGGAGGGGAGGTGGGGGGGGTGCTACGTATATGATAACATATTAGCACAACATCATTTGAGTGTGACAGCCTAGTTTGTAGTCTGGAGCCCACCCTTAACTTCTTGCATATTTAAAACCAGAAATCAGATCAGAAAGATTAACATAAAATAAAATTTAAAAAAAAGGTTGGAGGGAGCCGACTGAGATAAAGGCTATTGAAGTACAAGGAATGTTGCCCTAATAGTTTTATGTCTTTTGATTCAGTGTTTTCGTGGCGGAAATGTGTTATTGAGAGTATTACAGAGAAGTAATGCAAACACAGACAGCGTGAGAGGAGAGCAGAGAAGAGGAGGAGGAGGAGGAGAAAAAAACAGGCATCAGAATTGATTTTTCAATCATGTTTGCTGTTTCAAGAAGGCGTCACATGTTCTAATGACCTCATCCCTCTTGTAGTGATGTGAGTTATTTCACACCGGGCCATTTTAAACTAAGAGAAGTATGGTTGGTTGGTGGGTGGGTGGATGAGTGGGTGTGTAAGGAGTGGAGGTGGGTGGGATTGGGGGGTGAGGTTAGTGCTGCTGCTAAGTAGGGCTCAAAGCGGTGAGGGGTAGTAAAGAGGAGAGGTGGGGTGGGCTAAGGGAATGGTTAACAGGGTCATTTAGATTGGATGGGAGATCGATACTGAGAGGTAGAGAGGAGGTGCATCTCTGTCACTGTGATGTGTGGCTTCTGTGTGATTGTTCTGCAGATTACGTACAAGGGAGGGGAAAAAGAAAAGGGAAGTGCTGTCTGAGAGAGAGTGTGTGTGTGTGTGTGTGTGTTGTGTGTGTGTGTGTGTGTGTGTGTCTGTGCGTGTGTGTGCTGTGAACAATCGTGTCACCATCCTCCAGTGATTTAAAACACATTTCATGTTTTTGTGTTTGATATTCTATCCCTGCAGAGGAGGAAATGAAATGCAATGTGCAGTGAATGTTAAGCTTATCAGTTTTCTTTAAAGATTATCTCTTTCTTTTGTTTAGGGGGGAGGGGATGGAATGATAGGAAGGGTATGGAGGGAGCAAAGTCTGTGACACTGAGGTGATTACAAGTGACCAATCTATTAATTTATCTAAAGGTGATGTGGTGATAAAATGCAAATTAATGTGTGCTTTAAGAAAAAAAAAAGATTATTAGATCATGGGTTCAAACTTAAACTGCACAGCTCTAACATACATGTGTGCAAATTAATTTTGACTTGACAACCAGTGTCGAGATTGTAACTCGACACTGTGCAGGTAGAGGCAACGTCTCAATGGAGCCGTGAGTGTGCATGTGAGGCAGGAGCTGAGAGAATTACGCTTTTATACTAATATAATGATGAACAAATGATACATTAATGCGAACAACGTATTTCTTGTTGCATGCAACAGTGTGTGTTCCACTGCTGCCTGGAGCATTTCCTGCAGCATGTTGCAGCTTCACAACAAACACACGAGGGAGTTGCCTGCTTGCCGGAGGGCAAAAAAATTATTGCACAACATCTGAAAACGGGAATCTGAAAATATGATAGGATTAAAGCTGACGGACATCATATTCAAAAACAAAAATAGAACTGGTGCAAATCAAGTATGTGTTTATATATGTGTTTAGTAGTTTTCACCAGATTTTCTGGATAAGCCTGTAAACATACATGCACTACAAGTTAGATAGAACCTAATAAGTTAGGTGTCCAGTAATAGATAATACACTTTGTACACATAAGCAAAAAAATATATATATCTTGAAAAAAATTTTAAAACTGTGATAAGTCAAGTTGTTTTATTGCCCACTTATACACCACATACTTTTTTTCTTCATTCATAAATTTAGTGCAGTCATTTATTTTGTACTCTTTTCTGTTGGCAGCTACAGCAAAGCGATGAATTATTGTTTGAATATATCCAGCTACACTTGTCGATTAGCATATAGATGAAAGTTGGGGGGTTTAGCAATTAGCAGTCTTCTTAAACAAGAGCGCTACGGCGATGACGTACGATGTTTGTCCAGTTCTGTGACGATGTTCAATCTCCTCGAAAAAAAGAATAAAAAAAGAAAAAAAGGTGCTGAGGTCAGAGGTCAGGGTCAGCAGCAGAAACAGCTTGTAGGGACTCAGTGTGTTGATCAAAGACCCCACTGCAGGCTGCACGCTTGCTGACACAGCTGCTCAGATTCAACTTTGAAGGACGTTCTGTGTAAACACACCAAAAAGAAGAAAAGGCCCGACTTTCCAACATGAAACTAATATTTCTGTATTTGTTCTAGCTCCTTTGCTCTTACCAAAAAAAAAAAAGGCTGATAATATCTCATCCTCTCTAGCCATGACAACTAGAACATAGTTGTCATTTATGTATTTAAAAAGCCAGATAGAGAAATAGACGTCTGTAATATAAGTGTTACACTTTTTAAGAGTAGTTTCTTCAATTCTTAGCATAGCCAGCAAACTTCATTCAGCTGATCCAGATCCTCAGATCACGAAACAAAATCTCATCTGACTGTAATACGAGTGTAACGACAGCGAGCACACACTTACAGGATCATGTAAACTTTTGAAGTGTGTTTTACAGTATGTGATCATAGAGTATCGTCTCCAATAACAGCGATGTGGCTAAAGGCTTAATCTCTTAGAAGGCCTTGTTATTTTCTTTCAGTCCACCCCCCCCCCACCTTTTCCCCCCTGCCTCCTCCTCCTCCTTATATCTCAGCTAACATGGTTCAGCTCTTAAATCAAAATAGAAGAGAGGGAGAAGGAGGAGGAGGAGGGGTAACAGGAAACACAGCTCTCATTTCTCTCTCTCTCTCTCTCCCTGTTTTGAAGGCTGGGATATGACATATTTTGTATGTTTTTTTTTTCTTTTTTTCATTGTCCTTCTGCCTGTGTTGGGATGCGGGAGGCAGATCAGATATCAGCGCCTTGGGTGTCCGCCAGAGCCGCTTGTTCATCACGCTGCCCTCCCTTCCTCCCTCCTAACTACCCTCCCTTCCTCCAGGGGCTTAGGAACGATGGACAGAAGAATGTATGTATAGATGTAGAGATGGATAGATGGCTAGATAGATAGATGGATGGATGGATGGATGGATGGACAGCCAGGTGCTCATCATACTGTTCAGGTATTCACATCTTTGACCCCACCACGATCGAGCTATCTGTAATTCGTTGCAGGTTCCTGCAGCTCATCACTGAATTTGGAACAGAGCTCTATTCTTTTTTTCAATCAAAGTAACTGTATTACCACAGCGTAGATAAAGCCTGGCATTAACTAACCATTTATTTTCAACATATTGCTCAGTGTTATTGGTTTGGAAGTCCGGAGTGTGACTCAGTCCACAAACTCAACCTTTTCCTCTGTTATAATGAGCCATGTTTGGGAACAAGACTTTAAAGAACTCTGCAGGAACTCTGGCAAAGTCTTCACATCTGATATCATTTGCCGCTGAAACTCTGTGACCTGTTCATGTCAACAACATTTCTGGGAAATAATAATGTCATTATTATTATCTGGTCAGTCACGTTCAGACATCTCACTTCAACACCGTTCCTCCCTAAAAGTCACTTTTTCTTAAAGCATGCGAGTTGAAATGTGATCTGTAAATGATTCTGTTTTCACAAGTGAGATATCAAAGCCACTGTCCGTTGCTGTGGAGGAGAAATAATTGATGAAAGAGAAACAAACACAGCATGATGGACTGTGACAGTTGTGATGGACAGTTTTCACCCACGTGTGGAGAAAATCTGCGTTTGATGATGTAGTCATTTCATGCTGAAAATGTCAGCGTCTTTGAGAAACATGATGAATTATGATGAAGTAATTTAATGTTTGACGTGAGGTCAAACCGTGTTAAATGCAACAAGAAGACTGACGGCACCTGGTTGACAACGTGTCTGTAAAACGGCTATTTCTAAACTGGCATGTGTGTCCACACAAGTGCACAACGAGTCAACAGTCAGCGACACTTCTTCTCCGGCCTTTGACCAGTAGGTTTAAAAGGATAGTGTTCACACAAGAGCATGTGCACACAAAAGAAAAAAAAGGAAAAAGAAAAAACTTAGTTGCCCAGAGGGCAGCTAGGCACCTCTCACATCTCAGCGTCATTCATTTTCACTGCTTATTTTTAAACGCAGAGATCACATCAGTAAAGCATCAGTTAATTGCACTGTAATTAATTTATAGTCCATGTGGTTCCTTAAAAAGTGTGTTGTGAAAAGTACAATGTGAAGTGTTGTGATGGCTGTCACCGTGCTGCAGGCATACGCGACAGCTCAAAGTGATGTGAACGCTGAGCAGCCGCTGGAAAAGCAAAGAAAAAAAAAAAGTGAAACAGAATTGTGTGTGTCACGACGACTTGACGGATAATTTTGTTATTCCTTTCCATACTAACTTGGACTTTCTTGGGTCTTTTTTTTTTTTTTTTTTTTTTTTTTTTTTGAAAAATACAATAATTTAGACTACCTAATAACAACTTAGGTGTCAAAGTGAACTTTTAAGGACAAATAGCTGCATTTACTGTATGCCATTTTTCCCCCCACAGTTTTATTTGAGCTAATTTAATTTCTTTCTCAAGGGTGGGAAAACTAGCTGCCTCTTCAAACTTTCAGAGTATGTAATTTGGTGTAAAACAGTAGCACTTTAGGCATTCTCCACCAGTGAAATTAAATGGGACCCTGCGGGGTTGTGTTGTAGGGTATTAAGTAATGTTTATTGATGTTTATTCTCCGAGGGAGCTGTGTGAAAAAAAATCACTCTTCAGCTTTGATTAATTTCCCCCCTTGCTCCACGTAAACGATGAAGCTGAAGCAAAATCGCTCTTTAGCCATGACTAAGAGAGACTACAAGTGGAGCATCTCTCTTTAAAAACCCCTCATGCTGTTTTATGTAAAAAATGGACTGTGACCGTGAGGACTTTTTTTGAAAAATGATGGCTGGAAGCCCGCAGCACGATTCATCACCTATGAATTTGAACAGCTGGTATGTCTTCTTTTTTACTCCTTGCGGATGGAGATTGCATTTAACAAGACCGTGGCCTCAGTCAGAGCAAATTCGATGCTGTTTGTGTCATAATGAGGGAGGGCAAAGATTAAAAGGACATTCCTAGAAATGGTTGGATGTCACTGAAATATAATCATTTGGATTTGGTTACAATTATTTCACTTGATTTGGTGTTTGAGTCTGAAATGAAATAGTTAATGGACAAGATACAGTTTTTATTGTTTCGCAAAATAATAGCACCATTGCTCACTTCCTTCAGGTCTGAGGAATTTCTAAAGTGGATCTTGTGTTTGTTTCCTCTTTGAATCACCTTTTCCTAAGTGCTCCTGTGTGTTTCTGCTTGGCTGACTGCAGGACTGACACCTCTCCCCAGATCCGAGCATGTTCAGTCGCCGTCCTGCTTGCCCCTTGTGCCAGCCTGTCATCTTGCCTAACCCATCACTCTCTCACAGCACAACAAGTCCCCTGGCCGTCTCTCTCTCTCTTACACACACACACACACACACACATACACACACACACAGAAAGTAGTAACTTGTTCCCCTCACATGATGATAAAATAAAATGAAAGGCATAAAGAAAACAATGACACCGTTGCTATGAAAACTTCAGGCAGGAACATTTACTTCCATTTTTCTGCACTTTAACACAAATGTGTGTTTTGATAAACCTTTGAACTTGTTCATTATATAGAAGGAATGCACAGACGTGTACGCTGAGGGACACTTGTGAGACAAATGTACAGTAACCCTGCTGCCTTTTACATACCTACCGCTCTACACTGCTCCTCGTTAGCTATTTGTGGTAAAAGGTTCTATTTGATGTGAGCTATAAGCAATGAGAGGCAGTGCTTTACAGTGAATTTAGAGCTGCTGAGAGGCGCTGTTATGCATGATGCGCAGCACAGTTAAAGCCTCTGAGCTGTTCTAAAATCACTGTGAAGCACTGCATTGAGTGGCTTATTGCTTTTATAAAATGTCATTATTCTAATGTTATTCTTCAGCAGCGTAGTGCACGACAGCAATAACCTGATTCATTAGTGTGACTTTATTGGACTCCTATTAAAAATCAGATCTGTACCACTTCAACATTGTGCACCTCCAGTATGATGGATGAAATGTAATGACATATTTATTGTAGTCCCGCTCTGCACTGAAGTAACTGATTCAAATAAAATTATACTATTATCACTGTTAATATTATCATTTTTAGTAGTCACTGTGTAAATCACAATGCTACATTAACTTCAGTGTAAACCTGTAACAATAAATCAATAAGTAAAGGTTGGGTAAATGATAGAGTTTTTATAGTAGATCAAGCAAACTTTTATTCCAAATAAATAAAAAAATAAAAAAATGACATTATATATTTATTTCCATTCATTAATGTTTTGGGGGATTAATACAACCGTCTAACATTTACATTGTACCTTACCTGTGTTTGATAGCTTAATGCTAATGCTAACAGGCTAATGTCCGTACAGTTACTGCTTCATTCATATAATGAACTTCAAAGGCTAATTCATGTTGCCATTACTTCATGTTGTTGGATTATTGTATTGTTGTAGTGTTTATTTGGATGAACTATGACCACATGGCTTCAGGCTGTTCAAAAAGCAGTCATCACTGGTAGTCTGTGCATTTCAGAATTTTTTTTTTCTTTTTATTCTCGATTTTTAAAAAAACAGTCAATACCTACAATACCATCAACTGAAATCTTCTGATGAGGACTTGTTAGCTGTTCCTTAGGGAACCAAAGGTGAACAAAGCTTTTGCTGTTACAAACCCATTCAAACAACTAACCCGAGTAACTTAGACTAAAAAGATCAACGTCTGCTTTTAAATCTTCACTCAAAACTCACTTTTACTCTTTCATACAGTTTTTCTCCATAAATGTTTATGTTATTTAATTGTTAGGCTTGCTTTTTAACAACTGTTTTATATCTATTTTTGTCTGATATTCTTGTCCTTATGTTAGGTATTTGTTGTTTATGAAAAGTCATTATCATTGTTGTAATTTGTTACCATTACTTATATTGTACCATTTTTATAATATTTAGTTACAGCTGAGTTTTAGCTGACTTGCTACCCTCTGCAACCTTTACGTGAATATTAATGTACATGTATTTTTATTTAGATATTAAGGAAAGTAAGAAAGATAAAACCTCCACGGTGTGTTTGCATTCAGCCACAACATTGCTGAGGTTGTAACCCCGCAGCAGATGCTCCCTCCCGAGTCTTAAATACACCCACACAAACACACACATGCATGCACAAACCGGAAGGCCTTACAATAAGAGACAGCTGTGGTTTGCGAGAGGCCAAATCTGCTAATGACCCCCTGTCATATTCATTAGGGATCCTCGTCAGGGTCTGCATGGCTGCAGTGATTGTCGGGTAGTTTACCGCCTGTCGCCAACATCTGACAGCCACTTACACCTGTGCAGGCGGATACAGCCGCTCGTCTTCACAGAGGCATTGTTTTGCGTTATCTACATTTAATCAGGATAAAACAATTTTACTATCTTTGTCTTTGTTTAGAATTTGTAAAATTCAAGCTGAAACTTTCACTTTGAAATGGCAGATGACCAATTCAATACAATAAAATAAAATATTCACTAAAACATTGTCCTAACATTACTGCTAAACAATCTTTGGTATTAATAAAGTGTTGATAAATATTATATTATTTCAATCTGTCCTTGTGTAGCCCGCATCAGTTTACATCCTGCATCCCACAATGAAACAAAGGCTGAGAGAAGTAGCTGAATAACTGCAGTCCCAGTCAGACACCAAACACCAAACCCACAGCAAGTCAAACTGCAGCACATCACACTCAAAGAGAAATTCAGCACCAAACTTTATTCATTTTGTACAGGAAGAGAAAAGTGCTGCTTGATGCGTTTATTTCTAGCAGAAGGGAGTTGCATCAGTCCTCTCACTTCTGACTGAAGTCAATAAAAGCCATGTTGCCTCATACTGCCCCTTCCCCCTTACCCTCAACACACTGCATTGTGGGATTTGCTGTTGGTTTATCTTCCTCTGCCGCTTGTCTGTTGGTTGTCTGAGCGTCAGCCGTGTCCATGTTATGTTCTGCTCTCTCTCTCTCTCTCTCTCTGCCCTAAAAGAATGACGGGGCTGTGAAAGGCCCGGCTGTCACGATCCTTCAATAGCAGCAGGCTAATTGCTGACCCTAACAGGCCCAATTAGCACTTACAAGCTCGGCGCAGGGGCCCATGGGAGCCGTCTGCGCAGACATTGGGACAAGACGTGGCCACCGCTACAGCGTCTAAAGCACAAAGAGCAGCCACATGGCAGCGATGTAGCTGCTCTTCTTTCTATCTGCTTCTCTTGGCTTTATTACCCCTGCTGCCTCTATCTCCATCTCTCTCCATCTCTTTCCATCTTTCACCCATCCTTTAGTCTTCTGTCTGCCCGGTCGGGCCCTTTGCTGAGGCCCCCAGAGCCCTCCTCAGAGAGATCTCTTGAAGTGCGGGGAATCAAAGGCAGAATAGCGCTCTGGGAAAGCTGGCTGAGCGAGAAAAAGGAGCTCCAGCGCTGAGGCTGGTATCACGACAGCAACAAGCGTGTAATCAGCCCTCTTTTAAAGTGGCTTCTCAAAGAGCATGAGGGCTAATGTGCACAACTTAGACTGATATTTTCGATAAAGCCCCACATTTAGTAACTGGCAAATATATCAGGCTGGCTGTTCCCTTTTGAGTGTGAAATGTGATAAAGACATACATCTCCCCACTGATAAGGAAAATGCGGGGAGGAGCTGGAGTGCTTGGCACACAAAAGGTCTGTCAAGACATTTGGAGTTTGGTGATTTTACAAGCCATAATTCTTCCGCTTTAAGAAAAAAAAAAGAACAAAACAGCAGAGAGGAAGATGATTAACGTGGGCCGGACTGCTCGTCCCTCATCTATTCTGTTATCTTCATTATTTGGAAGGCATTAAAAGAGGCCAGGGATGGCAGCTCGGGGAGAGGGGCTCAGGAGGTGGGGGAAGTTCTATGTGCTGGGATACTAATTACAGTGTCCACTAATAGCGCCTCAAGTAAACCAGGCCAATGCATCTTGCTTGATGAGAACATGCATCAACCAGCTTAATTGAGAGTAAAATGAGGCAGGCGTGCCACAGGACCTATTAATCAACATTGATGAATGAAAGTGTAATTAGATGTGGAAATACAAAAAAAGGGGGGGAAAGGAAAAGCAATCGGTTAACTTAAAGTTAAGGCCACAGTTGTTAACTAACACGTTGCAATATTGTGCACATTAGGCTTTATCTTTTAGACGCCGCTCCCTGCCAAACTTTTTTTTCCTACCATGGAAAAATATATAGGTAAGAGTGTGTTTGCTGAGGCATCATTTTGATTACGTAGATATTGTACTTCTTGCGCATTAATAGTAAGTATTGCTGCACCTGCAATACAGACTGCACCTGCTGTGGAATACATACTCCAGCCTAATTAGTTTATTCAAAGTACCTCCATCAACTACAGTACTTGATGCATTCATCTCCTCTCTCCTCTGGACCATTATGATATCATTAATGTGGTCCACTCTCCGTTAAGTTACCACAGCTAGAACTGCTACTTACCAGGACTGGATTAAGCAGGTGTGACACCTGAACTTGCTGAACTATCCATACAAATAACGTCTCGTCCGTGGCAGCACACTCCAGGCAAACAACCATCATCGTTTTTAACGTGATCATGTCAACACTTTCCAGGGTTACTTAATGTCATGAGACTCGGGATCTGTGCATGATGTAGCGTGACATATTCAGCCTTAATCTGTGTTTATTGTTCATCATATTTATCTTGTGTTGCAGCGTTTTCGCTCCCTGACATTGACATTCATTGCCGGTCCTGTGCAGCCCCATGAGCTATGTGAATAAACACAGCAAACACAACACCCTTGAAACGCCATAATCCCTTTTGTTTTGGTGGAGGCTCTTTTAGCTGTGTATGCAATTGGGAAAGCCTCTCTGTCTTTTCCACACACACTTGCACACACACACGCACACAATAACATACAAACAAACTCACAGGCACAAAATCACCATGCACACATACACATGCACACACACACACACATACACACACACACACACACACTTTCCTCTCTGCTCACTTTCCCTTTCAAAAGCTCTTATCTATTTATAGACTTTGATATGTAAACCTATGAAATCTTACCTCAGGCGAGACAATCAGGCCTGTTCTTCTTCAATCCGCTGGAATCAAAAGACAGAAAGGGGAACAAAAAAACAGATGAGAAAAGCGAAACACAAAAGAGACACAATGTAAGAAGAGAGAGGCAGAGGCCTGCTTATAGTATAGGGTTGATAATTACAGCCAAAGACAAGGCAGATTAGGACGACATATTCACAAAATGCTTCCTGAAGAGGAGACTGACAGAGGAAGCGATGTGTTTTATTTTAGAACCAAAGCTCACATTGCCTCCCCATCGCTTCGCATTAGAAGAGCAGGACGGCGTTGCTGCGCTGGTGGAGGAGGAAAGGAGGCCGGCGATCTGTCATGGGGCGGTGCGCCCGATATCCGAGACGTGCCGTAATGAAGTGGACATTGGGGGAAATAAACGCGGCAGATTTGCCAAATTTGGTGAGCAGCAAATCTAACGCAGCATAGCAGCACGGGGCATGAGAGGTCAGCTCCATTTTCTTCTGCACCCACTGACATCATCTAAAATGGCCTGGATGAAATTAGCCTAACCCCCAGAATGACATATCTCTCTGCATAAGCCGTGTGGATGCGACGAGCGTCTCAACGTGAAATCCAAATCAACACATTGTTTTTGTGATGTCAGAAGCAGCCAGGAAATGACCATCACTCGCTGGCTTGGGGATATTTGTTGTCAAAACGGTAGTTCTGCAAACTGTTTGAAATAATCTAATCCAGCAAATCTTGACTCGTTCAGGTCATTATGCAGGCTTGACCTCGTTCTGTAGGGATGGATCTCAGCATGGCGGACATAGGGGCCATCTGCGGAAATGCGCAGAACTTCCTCCGTCAATAAGTGTGACTTGTGTTGGCTTCACAGACGGGTGGCTGCCCGGTGGAAGTAGCACGACACCCGTTGACTTTAGAGCCCTTTAAGCCCCGCGGCACTAAACAAGACAACACAGATACAGTCAGTTTTAGCGCAGGGAAAAAAACATGCATGTAAGAGCAATGAACTATTGTTTAGAGCAACCTTGTGGTGTAACAGAACATTCCCGATGACCAATCACAGTTAACACAACACATTAACATATAGATGCAGTATAAAAATATATTTATTGATTTGCACGTTTCCATCCTATGAATAAATTTATATGATCAAAGCCCTAAATCCCAAAAATATGAATAAAAACACATAATCTTTGGAAATTCCAGTCACATTAAGTAACTAAGTACAACTACACAAATACACTAATACACTTTACGTGAGCATTTCACTCAACATTCACCAGATTATATACCAGCCATGCAATATGTGAATAAACTCAGATTTAGGAAGGCCTCCCTTCTGCTACATCACTGCTGATAAACTGTTGATTTCACCGTCATCTCCATCACTGTATCCTTACATGGCCAAAGAAAGAAGCAATCCTCTTTGCTGTCTCCTTGTGTCTCAGAAATAATAAATACACTTTTTTTAATGGCTGACTTTATGTTGCTTTTGCAGCAGAGCTGTCGCTTGGGTAGTAACACTAAAGATGTAATCACGGCGGTCGGCGGGTGGAAGATGGACTAGTGAGCGGGACAGGTGGACAGGTGAGATAAGGAGGTTTTGTGAGAGGCAGTCAGGCCTGGATTTGTGTGGCTGTCCGCTGCTGGACACTTAATAGCTGATGGCAAGCTGTGATTGCGATGAACATTTTAAATCTCTGGACCAGTTTACCTTGACCTTTTTCCTTCTTGTCTTCTGTTGTATCCCATTTCTGGCACTTCATCTGTTGTGGAATATTAGTGTCTTTGTTTCACTTTGCTTGTCATTTGCCCTTAACTGTGAAATTTATGGAACGGTAGGGCTATTTTTACCGAAATAAAAAGTATGACATGTTTTACAGTCCGTCTGTCAAGAAAGGTGTTCTCTTTACAGGAATTCTTGGCATGCTGGTAAGTTTTAGGTGGTGTTAAATGGTTGGTCCATCCAAATTATAGAGAATCACATTCCCTGTAATTCCTCTGTCGGTATCTGTCCATGCAGGTGGTTTGATAGATTTCCGTTTCCACCCCAGCACACTGAGAACAATCTCCTTTGTTGCCACATTTTTTCTCTGCTAATCCTCAGTTTGATTACAGATTAATTTCCTCAAAAAACATGTTCGGAACAGGTCAAATACCATCACCATTGCCAACTTAGACATGAATGCAAGATTCTTTAATAGTAATGCAACAGGTCGAGTTGAAAAGTTTTTTCCTTTGTTCCTGTTGAATCCAGGAGCACCAGTGTGTGATTCCATAAAATCATTTTTAAATTATGTAATATATTTTTACATTTTTCATTGGTTTTAATTTATGTTTAATCTTGTTTTCATCAGGAAAGTTCTGTTTCAGTTTCTGTGTGAATAGATCTGGTGCCCATGTCAGCTAATGATTAGTTTTATTTTAATATTTTCAAAAGTAAAAGCAAAAATAATCCTGACTCTGTGTAACAGAGATGTGTTGTTTTTTCTTTTCTGTCCTATTCTATTGATTTATTTTCTCATCCCCCTAAATTCATCCCACAAACTTATTTGGAAAATAAACAGAACTATTTCTTTTAGACAGGACTGTCGATGAATGAGCTGTAATCTGCAATCAGATATAATCTGCAAAAGTTTCACAATAATTCATAAATTTTACTTTCAGCTAATCCATCAATCATGAAAGCTCTTAATATCCCATTATCAATTCCTGTTGTTAAAAACATTCTCTGGTGAAAAGGGGGTTTCCTGTTTTACATTTATGGCAGCATCAAGGGAAATGGAACAGAAAAAACTATCCTCTTGTTATTATTTTTATAGTTATTGTTGTTGATATTATTATTATTATTTTTGGCATTAATCTTCTTCTTCTGTGTCATGCAATGGCAGCAGCTGTGGATGATCAGATGATGAGAAGAGCTCCACGTACAAAAACACAAACTTCATCCTCAGTAAATTCCCAGAAAGACGACATGGTGACGTTGGATACAGGCCACATTGTCTGACGGAAGAGATCTCTTTGAAGTGCAGTGTAATATACATGACGATGGAGACGAACAACCATCACCAGTGCAAATCTTCGGAGGTTTGCTCTTTTGGGGTTACATGGTGGGAAAATGTTTAGTAATGTAAAACAATTGCTACAACAAGTGTTGGTGGGGAAAATGACTTTAAATCTAAATCTAAAATGCATAAGATTTCTGTACATTTCCATTCCATAGCACATAGTCTGTGGCTTTTTAGCCTCTCTGAGAATGATCGATGCTCTCTGGCCCACTCTCTGATGAAAGAGTCATCCTTTTGTTTTCTGTTGCTGGCGGATTTGAGCAAAGTTTGATGGATGTGGGTGGACTTGTCACACGTGGGTGTGTTATCTCTTTGTTGTGTGAAATGGAGACAAAAGAAGAGGAGTGGATGAGAAGACTGTGATTTTTATCTCTGAAGTGCAAAAATGTTTCTCGGCACAACACGGGAGGGAGTGGGAGAGAGATTAGAGCTGTTGAGGAACAAAAATAGATTGATCAGTTTGTGCGATAAGAATAACGGAGGGCTTTGTTTGTTAATTCTCATTGGGTTTTTTTCTGTGTTGTGTTTAACATTTCCCTGATCCTCCCCTTTTGTTTTACCTTAGCATCCTGTTATTTCATGAGTGGTAAATATGGAAACGTCTGTATTTACACCTTGTAGTAATTAGGCTCCTTGCCTCCATAGATTAAAAAATAACCTAATTAGGAATATTTTTGTTTTGCTTGGCTCCACACCTGCGCTGCAGTCTGTATGTGTGTCTGAGTGTGTCTGAGTGGTTACTGTGTGAGCGTATGTCGGCCTCCAGGGTGGAGGTACGCCTGCCTGGTGTGTGCTCCCGGCTCCAGGGCCTCCGTGACTCACTAAGAAGTCAGACGTGGCCTCCCAGGCTGTCGGGACCGGGCAGGGAACACACCCCGGATTTACCTTCACTTAATCCCCATAGAGAGGTCAGGTCCCTGTTCCTGCAAAATCTCCTCCCTCGTGTGGATGAAAACACCTGCGATCCATTTACTTCTGAGAACCAATGTTCTTAAAGAGGCCCCATGGGAGCCCAAAAACATGTGTGAGTGTGTGTGTGTGGGGGGGGGGAGCTGTTTGTTTGTGTTTGTGTATATCTATAATAAAAAGGGCTGAGGCATATGTGCATGTGTATGTATATTATGTGAAGACATGACTGTACACTTCAGCAGGAAAGAAAGGGAGACTTGACGAATCGGAGCAGACAGTTCAAATTACTTTTATGACTTTACTCTATCATTCTGAATTTGCCAGCATGAGTCTTCTTTTCTCCTCTAACCATGTAACCTTTTACTCAAATCTGACAGATGTAGAAGTAATGATGCCTTCTACAAGTGAGGCCTTGTAGTCTACAGACCTCATGTCTCCAAAGGCACCAACACTACCGGAGGGCTCTGATAGAGATGATTTCAATTCTCCTCAGCCATTTAATGATGGATGAACCTGCAGCTGCAGGAACATTTGACAAGCCGCTGTCAGCTGTGACAGCCGGGACTGAGTGAATGAAGGAAGGAAGGTAGGAAGGAGCAGATACACACTCTGCGTCATGCAGACAGACCACAGATGATGGCAGATGGAGTGAAGGGAAGGATTGTAAAAAAGATCGCCGTTCAATCTGCCGCATTGACAATATGGTGTCAGCCCCTTGCCGGGGAGACGTGACAGGCTGGCAGGTGGGCTGCTGCTGTCTGCGTGTCACCAACTGGGAGATCAGGGCCGACATGCAGAGATTCCCAGCGCCCAGACTCCTGAGTTCTGAAGCCTGTGATTGCAGCCGAGGGCCACGGTGACGCGTGAACTCACAGCGAGCGTTCACGTCCACGCTCGTGCACACACTCGGCGGGTGTAACGTTACATCGCCTATCGCTAATTACCGCCACAGTGCCAGCATTCAGAGCTGGGGCTCCAAATTACACAGCTCAACCACAACAAGGGCGATGTGCCCAGCAGTCATTTGTCAGACTAATTATTTGTCTTGGGCTTGTAATTGCAGTGAGAACAGGTACTCAGGTAATTGTGTGGTAAGCTGCGATGTTAAGTGATGCTTTCCCTCCATTTTCAGGTGAGATGAAAGGAGTAAAGACTGCAGTGTTGAAATACGTGGTTCAATCCGGCCTCCCAGTTAGATGTGGAGTCTAAAAATATATGGCTGTGGATGGGTCCTGGCTTTTTTGAGAGGGAGCAAACAGCACCTTGATGTTAGGAGCATCAGGACGGGTAATGGCTCCTTCCATTATTCTGGCTACTTCCTCAATATATGTAAATAATCAAATCCCCGGTGTATGGCGCATAATAAGTTCATTAATCACAATCCACAGTCAATGAAGGTAAAGTATGGATGTACAAAGTAGAGTAGTTAAAATCAGTCGAAGTCTCATATCTGTGAGCAATAGTTGTGGTAATTCAAAGGAGCACATTTCCACTTTGTGCAGTATTATGTGGCTGCATACAAATATAAACACACAGGCCGCTGTCATTTGCGATGATGTTTGGCTCACTAGCACTGTCACCCATCATCATAATTATGACTGTGCTCTCTGTTATTCTTATTTTTAAATGTGTATCCCATGATTCTTCAGAGGGGTTACACTGGGCCGACTGGACATGATGTCAGGTTGAATATTATAATGAGCAAAAAATAAATAACTCATCGAGAAGTATAAACAGAGGAATTTTTGTATTTGCCCTGAATCCAACAGCAGCTCCTCCGCCTGTGAGGACTTGTCCGATCTGGACAACGGTCATCGGATTCTTCCTGTGTCGCTTCCTGATGAGCAAATCAGTCTTAACCGACGCGATCTTCTGCGGCCATGTTGTGATACAATATTGCCCAAGGGTCCGCTCTTGAATGAGGATCTATAACTATCAGTGACAGCCGGTGGTCTCATGCGGAAAAGGCCACTTCTACATGAAAAGGTAGGGACATAACAGAGTCCCATACCTTCCCCTCACCTTGCTTTAATACGCTGCGTTGGCCCGATCATGTCTTGTTTGTGTGCGTCAGGGCCGAGAAATGTCGGCTCTATCATTAATATCAACAGGCGCGCTGACAGTGCTTCCAATAAACAAAATGTTCTTTCTCATGAACAGAATGTGTTTGGGTGTCCGTCAGTATCCACCACCTTTAGTTTCTACTTCAGGATTAAGTGTTTTGCAGCTCAACACAGTCACCGTCTGTGTAATGTGCGTGATCAGTGTGTCTGTGGAGGATGAGAATAAGGAGTAGGCGTGTGTGTTTTTTTTTTTCCTGTCTTTCTTTCTCCTTTTCTCTCTCTCCTTCTCTCTTTCTTTCTCTCCTCACGGTGGAGACACCACGGTGCCATCTGCTTTGCATTTGTTTAACAAAGATTTATTGTGCAGCAAGACACTAATCCAAAACACACACACATACACATTCATACACGTAGACACAGACACACACATCTCGCCTTCTTCTCGTCACAGGCCGCGAAGAAAAAAAAAAAAAAAGTGAGGGATGTGGGATTGGAAACGCTTGGCGCTCTCTTTGTCAACTCTCACTCTGACGAGAGGAGAGAGAGCCGGCTGGCACACAGAGGTAGGAATGCCAATTATGGCCTCCTCTGCCTCCATGTGGCACACACCAACACGCCGATTTGGAGCTACAATTATAAACTTGTCATACACGTGTTTATGGTGAGGTGGAAGCATACAAGTGCACGACTTTGTGCAGAAAAATATATATATTTATATAAAAGACAGAATCAAAGCAGGGAAGAATTGCTCATCTGTAGCTCCGCAATGACAGGATTCATTTGTAACGTGGCACAGAAGGTGTTACACACTTCAGCATCAAACGTGTTTCAGTAGGCAAGGATTATCTTCTGCTCATAAAGGGAAAACAGGTCAAAGTGGCTCTCAGGAACAGCTCCTATCATGTCAGCTTGGGAAGCGAGGCGATGTAGCTTGGCGTGTTACTCCTCTCCGTCCTGTCCAGGTGAACCCTCGTATCCGCTGACTCCTCCTGCCCTCTTTGTCACCGCATGCCAGGGAGAGGAGCGGGGTCCCGGGGGCAGGGACTGTGTGCCCCTACGACTGGAAAAGGCCACAGCGGAGGGTTGGTAGGGCCCCTCAGAGACGACAGAGAGGTTAGAGGGCCCCAATGATGCGTCACTGTAGAGCCTGTCGAGCCTCTTCCGAAACAGTCGTCTGCATGTTACCCCACTCAAAGAAAGGGCTGGGGGTCCCCATCTGCCAACTGGTACTACCAGGGTGTTCATCATTTAGGGGCTAAGCACCGAGAGGCACAACCGTACACACAACACAGGCACATGTGAGCATGTGTTCTTATGTATATGCGCTTGTACAACCAAACAAACACACCCACTTAAAAAGCACACACACACACACACACACACACACACACATGCTCAGGCAGGATGTATCCCAGAACCCCTACCCAGTGCCAGTGTTCAGAGCTGAGCCCTCCAACCTCAGGGTGAAGCCCCTGCCAGTTCACCTGCCAGGGCTGGACAAGCAGAGCACTTAGCGCCCCGGAAAGGCCACCATCACCCCCACCCATCCACACCCACTATGTTACTTAGGGTCAAGGAGGCTTCACCCACGCTCAAGCGTTCGCTCTCCACCAAGTGTCTCCCCGTGTGTCACCGAGGCTCGACATCCCACATTCTTAGTGCAAATGCACGGAGGAGTTTACATCCTGCAGCCTCTCGTCTCATTTACACATGGCATGTTAAAAGATATTTCTCCCAGATTGGACTGTTATATGAAGCCATTAGATCTCAAGTAAATAAACAGCATCATCTGCACAATATTAAAATTTTATTATAATCCTTAAGAAGTCATTTCAATCATTTTTAACACACATTAGCATTTAAGAACAAAATGCCTGTTTCATAAAATTTAAGAGATCAAGAAACTGCTAAAGGTTTATGTTTTTAACTAAATTAATGGCCATGTGTGTCTTACAGTACGAAAAGGGAGGAATACAGTAATCAAATGACTCCATCTGTGTGGTTTTCCAAGCCAGAATTCATTACTTTAACGGTGGTATTTATTGCCTTGAGAAAGAAAAGCCTCCACCTCTCCCCCTGTGCTAAATTAGCCTGTTGTTGCCGCGCGCTGCATGCTGTGCAGCATCGCACTGATGAGAAGAAGGCCTGTGACTGAAAAGAAAAGACATGAATGAGGACGACCACTGAGATGAAAAGAGAGATATCCACCCTGGGAATGCAAGCAAACAAGAGGATGTGGCCAGTTTTTCTCATGACCCTTTGTTATTTAAAAAAAACAAGTAAGAAAACGCTTTTTCTTTTTTTTTCTTTTTCTTTCTAGTCTCAGTATTGGCCAGAGCTTTGTACATTTCATTCCCCACCAAAATTGCAATCAATCACTTTGAGCAAACAGGATAGTTTCATAAAGACTCTGAGCTGCTTTAATGGGGAGCTGTGTTTTACAAGACAATTACACAAAACTAAGACTGACGTGTTGTTGTAAGGTACTTACATGGCACTAAAATGTAGTGGTGTGATTTAAATTCCTAAAGCCTTGTCTTGTGTTTAGCTAAGACTCTTATTTTGAAGGGCACATGTTAACAACTCCTTTATTTGTTTTTCTTTTCAACTTCTTAAAATGTCAAAAGAAAAAACATATTTTCACAGAAATGTTTGCTCAGAGTTTAGCATTGGTTTCCTTTTACTTTATTTAATCTGAGACTGTTTTTTTGAAGACACATGTTAATGATTCTTAACTATTTTCCATTCAGCTTCTTTACATTGTACCTATATATTCTTATCTAAACAATGCGTTTTCCTCTAGGTAGGCATTCTGAGGTTTGACAGGAACTTTTGCATTTATTTTATTTTATAAACTGAATTTGTTGTTCTTCCTCTTCCTTCTTGCTTTCTTAATGTATTTTACTCTGTTTACTTAATATACATTGATAAATTACCTATACATTTTTAAACATTTTTACACAAGTGTTTTTTTTTTTTGTATTTATTTCTGTGCAGTGCAATATACAGTTTTAATTAATGAGCTTTGGCAGGGCTAATGATCCCACGTTTCCAGTTCATTCTAGTCAATCAGGGGCTGATGCTTTGTGTCCAACAATAGAGATAGAAGAGTGATCTCAAACTTCTCAACTAACTCTAGGTGCAAAAACAAACAAACAAACAAACAACAGACAAAAAAAAGTCAGAGTGGCCCTTTAACTTTTCCACACTGCTGAAAGTAGTAAAAAGACCCTTTGAATGCTTTGTTTCTCAGCTGTAGGTATGTGGGATATTCATGGAATTTATCTGTTTATTAGGATTTCTGTGTAATATGTTTAAAAAAAAAAAAAAAGTTTATGTATTTTTTGTTACTGTTCGTGTGCGCACTGTGCTCTTTTCATTCTGGACTTTTCCGTGGGAAGGCACAGTGAGAATTTATCTAAGAGTGATTCTGTGAATAGTCTTCCTCTCTAGCGCTGCATACAGGGACTTCAGCCGGTCCCTTGAAATGAATTACTGAAAGATGATCACTAGAATTGTGGTCCTTGTCCACAGTAGTAAACAATGACAAGTCTGAGACAGGAAGTTTGGCTGCAGTCTTGGCAAAGAATCAGATATGCAAAGCAGAGACAGATTAATAAACATCTAAGGATTAGTAAGATGTACAAAATAAAGACAGTGTGTGGAGCTTTTATGTTGCACTTGCATGTATTTGTGGGAGTAAGCCTTGGTGTGTGATGGGGAGGTCTGCAGACTGAGAAGGGCAGATTGAGGATGATGATTGCCGTTGGGAAGAAAGTGTTGTTGTGGCAGGTGGTGCTGCACTGATGCACCAGAACTGTCTTCCAGAGGGTAAGATGTCAAATAGGTGCTTGTCTGGCCAGGAAGGGCCAGCAGCGATCTTTTCTCTGCCCTTTTCTTTGCTCTGCCATCCTACGGGTCTATACACTAACATCTTGATGGAGGGTGAGCAACAGCTCAGCGCTAACCTCTCAACTCCTCAAATGACATCCTGCAGTGTTGAGAAAAGGCAGAGGCATTACAGTTGATGTAGTTAGACCACGCTTAGCGATGACATGTTGACATGTTAGCCCAAGTAGACGCAGGAAGAGAACATCCTGTGTTGGGCCTTGTTAATTACATTGGAGATGTTTGCATCCTATTTAATGGTGTTGCAGATGGTGGTCCCACAGGAACCTTGAATGACTCCACTGTATTCACAGCAGTGCCGTTTGGGCCTGTGGGTTCTTGTGGACGTCAGCGCTCACCTCCACCATCTGGACGGTATTACACTAAAGATCGCTGATTGCACAATAAGAAGGCATTCTGGCACACACAATGTGTGTTTAGGCTGACTAATGTGGGGCCATTAACTAAATTCACAAGTCTGATTGAGAGCTACATCAAGGTTCAGAGTCTTGTGGAAAGAAAGAAGAGCAACTTTTTTCTTCAGCGTTTTCATATTCATTTTTTTTTCAGCTTAAATGAATGTTACAAATAGAAAGTCCCTCAAATTCAACCAGAGGTCAGTAAAAAATATTTAAATGTTTAGAGCAAATAAAGTTTCAGCAAAATTTGAAGTTAGACCATTTGATATCTACCAATTTCCCATTGACTGTCCATGACCCTACAACAGTAACATCTGAATGTAGTGCAGATTTTGAAGGTTACCTCTGTCACTTTCTCTCACTGTCTTTCTTTCTTTTTTTGTGCCATATTGCCATGTGGAACTTTTCAGACAAGTGTTATAACTCAGTATTTCTTCATGATAGCACACAATGCTGGGATAAAGTAAAAAGAGGAAAAAGTTGGATGTTTCTTCTGTATAAGTAAACCAAACACTAATTAAAAAGTAATCCGTGCTGACAAAACAGTGACATACGCTAAAAGATATGAAGACAAATGCAGACAGAAAGTGCTGTTCTCTTTGGTCCACTGCCACAGTGGACCTGCTACTAAACTGCTTTGAATTTGCCTGCAAAAAAATATTATCCCTCTGTCTTTAACATGCAGTTTCTCTGACATAATCTAAAGCCCCCGGGACAACTGAAATTGCACCAACCTCATTTACATGACATGTATTGGTAAATCCTAAAAAACTGAAAAAGAGGAAAAAAAATCTGTTTTATTCTTCCAGAAAGCAATTTCTCTTCTCTCTGTGAGGTAAGTTTCTTCTTTAACACTTAGAGGACATATTGCATTTTGGGGTGAATGAAAATAGTGTAAAGACTCCTCTTTGCAAGACATCAAGAAGGAAACAGGCCTGCCTGAGCGCCAACATTAGGTGGGTGTTGGAGACACACGGGGGAACTCTCATTACCTCTTGCACCTCATCCATTTCACCTGAAAAAAAAAATCTTTTATAAATGCACACAGAGTCACATACACAAACACTGGCGCACACAAACAGTCAGTAACACACAGCTAATTAAAACAACAACAATATGGTATAGAGAAGGGAACTGGTCCAAAGGGAGACAGCCTGCAAAAGATGCAGTTTCATCCATGTTATTGTTTATCATATTCACATCCATTGTCCCCCCAACGCTCCTTCCTCTTGCTGTCTGTACCCTCCGGTTCTCCATCTTCTGTACGAGATTAACTTTCCAATCCGTTCTGTCGCTCCCTTTGGCTCTCCCCCTCCTCTAATTTACCCAAAAAACCTGCTGCTTTTGCCATGTACAATTACAAAGGGGAGTGCTAGTTAATGCGCGCTAATAATGTTCAAGCTGAGAAGGTTTGTCGGTAATAATTACTTCCCGCAGAATGAGTTATAGTAGTCACAAGATGTGTATAAATACCTACTGTTGTTTTGCCTAATTTTCAATTTTCAGTGCAATGTGATTGTTGCCTGGCGCTAAGTAAATCATTTTGTTTCATGTGTGAAATTTGTCACAGGTGACAATGAGGAGAGAGGGAAAACAGAAATGTCATCTTAGATCCATGCTGGAGATGAAAATAGTCATTTAATCCAATGATTGTGATGATTTTCATTGCATTACAATTTTTTTAAGCCGTTAAATGTAACAACAATTACCAAGCCGTTGACTCTCATCACAGGTACACAACAGAAATAATTAAAAAATAATAAGAAGAAATGCCCTTTAAAACCAAGGGAAGAGGGGTGTGTGCGACAGTGCGTCCCTTCAAAGTGGATCAAATTCCAATCTTAGATTGCCTCCTTGGATAATGTGGAAATATTAGAGAAGCCTTGATCTAAAATGGAGCATGGAAATGAAGTGGCAGAGGGAGCCCTGAGGACAGGCAGCAGACACAGCGCTGGGCCAGCCATACATACCTCTGGGAGGCTGCAAGCACAGCCTGCCTCTCCTATGTAAATGTCCCATTCCACACATTAGTCATACTGCCTTCACCGTACACTAAAGTGTGCCTCGCCCATCAAACCCTGCCTGCCTCCATGAAGATCCTTCGAATGTTTCACAGATAAACCCCAGAGGCCCCTTCCCACCCCTCTACCACCCCCACCTCCAGGACCACAGAGCGGCTGATTGGTTAGATACCCCAGGTAAATTGTGGAAATTCTAATGGGAGACTTGAATGCTGATGTCAGGAATTTTTCTGATATGGGCAAATTGATAACATCTGTGGAAAAAAATGCTTGTAGATAAGAACTATTGTCTTCACTCTTTTGTCTACATTTTTTTTCCATAATAAATAAACATTATACATTTCATTATAAATTCCATTATAGAATATATGGATGGATTGACAGAGTGGAAAATCAGAAATCAACATTTGCTCTGTCTGTGACTAGTGATCATCATAACTATTGACTTTCACATGATTTTTGATTTGTCTCTGGTTGTAATGCATTGTCAGTCACAGTGCCTTAAATTACATGTTATGAACCTAGTGAGTCAGGAGCAACGTACCCCCACCAGCTCCCTCCCTTCACCGAGGTCCTCTGAGCTCCACCTTATGGCCCTGCCTCCATGTATCGCCCTGCCCTACCCACCACCATCAGTCCCCTCTTCTTCCTGCTCTGTTTCTATTGTTGAGCAGCAAGGTCTGGTCAAAAATTCATTCCACGATTAATTGGTCTCAGGCTGCATCGCTGATTAAAACCTGTAATCTCTTACAGGGGAAGAAAAGGAGACGGGGGTTGGGGGTACCGCTGCTAACCAAATGACTCTATTAGATGTCTCACTGTCCAGGTCAGCCTCACATCTGACATGATGTCTTATTGACTGTTGATTCATATGTTGTGAATTTTGTAATGTTACTGGATATTATATTTGTAGCTCCTCCTGTTCCAGTTTTACCAAGAAAAGAATAGATATACAATACAAGTTCCCTTCAAAATGTAACACAAAATAATAATCAATTATACATATTTATTGAAAAGCTGCATCAACAGAAAATTTTATTATTTTGAAGCTATTTTACATCTTCTGTACCATTTTTTTTGTTTTGGTTTTGTGGCCCAGAGACTATATTTTTGGTTCAGTCTCATCACTTTGTTTTACAGAAGTAACAGACTTTTTTTTCTTTCTTTTTTTTTCCAACTAATAAGTTTTGATGAACCCAACATCCCAGTCCAGCACTAAACACCAGGCAGAAGGTCCAGTATGACAGAGCAGGAACAAAACATCACATTCTCTGAAGCTGGTGGTGAACAACCCAACGGTAAAAGGAACACGAACATTGGAACCGGTTTGTTCTCTGACTGCAGCTTGATCTGTTTGTACAAAGAAAGAAGGAAGAAAATGTCAGGAGACGTCCTGATTGGTCTTTCTCCGGAGGTGTTGGTGACGGTCCTATGTTTTTTTTTTTTTTTTTTTTTTTTTACAGTAAATGGTGAGGTTGTGGAGCGTGGAGCAGACAGAGGTAAGGATGATTCAGACTGATTGCTTTTCTAATCAGGCTCGACTTGCTGGACTTGGCTCCAAAACCTCCGGACAGAGTTAATGTCATTAAATAAATAATGAAAGATATGTATTATCTATCATTCCATCCAACGTGGAATCGTCTATGTATTATGCATTACCTTCTTTAATTTATTCATTAAGACAAAACGAAAGTCTTGTTAGCCTCATTTCTTAGACATGAGCCCAAGCCCATGCACACTTCATGCCGGTACACACTACCATTTATACATGAGTCACACAGGACTGCAAGGCTGTTTGTGCCTAAGCCACAAGCACACCTGTGATGAAACTGAAACGTGACTACAAAAGTAATGATAATAATAATAATAATAATAAATGTAAAATAAAATGCTATAATGTCATAATAATGCAATTTCTTCAGCAATGGCATTTTTAATTCAAAGCATAATTGTGTTTTTGCACACAGAACGAGTGAAGAAAAATTATTATTATTATTATTATTATTATTATTATTATTATTATTATTATTATTATTATTATTATATTTACGTAATTTAATAATGAGTTATTAATTTATTCCTCATTTATTTATATTAATTTTTTTGCAAATGTAAAAAAAAACAATAATCATATGCCATTCACACATTATTATATTATCACTGGACTTTATACTACTACTTTTATCTGACCACTGCAGTTACTAGTTAGATTTTCAAATTAAATGTTTTTGCTTCTTAAAATGAATGATAATTAAAGATTTACTTTTTTTCTCTATATATATTTTTTATCCAAATACCACTCACCCTTCACATACACACCTACACAAATTATTGCCCAACAATTTATAGGCCAAATATATATATATATCTTGTGGTACTCAGTTCAACATGTTCTATGAGGTCTCAAATATGTTTAGCTACATTACGGTAATAATTTTTATTTATTTTTTTTAAAATACTGTTTACACATTGTTGCATCAGTTAAAATAATCCAGGTGCAGTAAATGTACTGTAAATCTCTGAGATGGAGACTTTGACTTATAACAGAGTTCTCTGAATAGTGATACCTGCTAAATGTATTCAAGAAAAGATCCTGACTTCTTTTTCCAACATAGTTAGTTTGTCAGTGTGAGCACACAGAAAGGTGTTGCTGGTGATTCCTATGATCTGCACATGTGTAAGTGAGAGGTGGGAGTGGGTGCTTTTTATTTTACTTCCACTGCATTTATGTGAGAGCTCCTGTATCCCACACCCTCGTCAAACACACATACACACACATACACACACACATACACATACTCCCGCTCCACAGTCTCAAAATGTCAATAAAATCCATAGCAGGTTAATCTCCCACCAATGGAAACATGAACACTTTATCCAAAGCCGCATATGTTTCACACCCAGGGTCGATTTACTGTATGTCAGGGGCGATATTAGCATTCATATTAGCCGCTCTGCCCATGTATGATATTCGTCATTGCCAGCCCTTTAGCACACCAACACAGTTCAGGGATGCTTATCTCATGAGCCATAAATTAGGGGATGAATTCCCTCCGAAACATCGAAGGCGAAGGATGGAGGATGGAGTCATTGTGCTTGTGTGGTGTTTTGACACTGTAATGACACATGTTTTACAATCACCCCCTTCCCCTTTTCATTCGGAGGAGTGGACCTGTCCGCTGCTGCCTGAGAGAAATGGGCCTCTCGGACATTACCACCTCCTCCCAGGGGAGACATAAAAGAGCGAGTGGCAAAAGGGGGAGAATATAGGAAGAAGAAGAAGAAGGAGAAGAAGAAGAAGAAGAAGAAGAAGAAGGTAGAACTGGAGTGTGTCCAAACATGGAAAAAAGAGGGAGGAAGTGTGAGTGAGTGTGTGTGTGTGTGTGTGTGTGTGTGTGTGTGTGTGTAAGTATGTTCGGGGGGGGGGGCATTGATGGGATGATGCAAAAAGGGAAAGGAGAGAAAGAGAAAGAGTGTTTGTTTTTAATTGCAACCGGGGCTGCTGCACAAGCACAAAGGTGCATCATTACTTACCTGACAGAGCGCCACAATCACAGGCCCTCCCTAATAAATACTCGTTACTTAAAACTAGAATATAAATAAAGTGAAGGTCACGTCTGAGGGAGGCGTGATCTAGTCCAGAGGTAGATGTCTTAGCCATCAACCCAACCTCCCTGTGTCTCCCTCTATCTCTGCTCTCTTACTCATACTCCGTCGCTCTTTCTTGCTCTTTCTCTCTTGCGCTCATTACAGGAGAAGCCATGCAGCGCTGGTTAGGAGAACGTGTGATGAGCCTTGGGAGATATATCCACTGGGAGGGAGAGAGGTAGAGAGACAGAAGGAGAAGGGGAATAGATAAAAAAATGCTGACTTGTCTTCAAAGGAGGCAAAAATAATTGAAATGGGGAGTGTGTGTGTGTATATGTGTGTGTGTGTGTGTGCGTGTGTGTGTGAGAGCGGGAGGGATGTGAGGGTGAGGTGGATGGGGGGAGATTGAGTGGCTCCATGTTCGAGTTGGTCATTAATTGAGGAGGAATGTGAAACACTGTGTGGTCCTCTGCCGACACCCTCGCTGACACACAAGAGGAGATTGATAGAGGAAACGGCGTGATAAAGATATGAAAGGAGTAAAGAGAGAAAGAGAGAGGGAGAGGAAGTGAACAGCGAAAACATAATAAAGTGGAGGGAACATTGTTGGAGTGGCTGAAACATGGAGGAGGGAGAAGGAGAGAGAGAGAGAGTTCAAAGTGTGCCGAGACTGAGTCCTGTCCTCGCTGTGTCCTTCCTCGAGCCCCAAGTCACGCATCGCTCATCTTGTCACATTGAACTCCAGATGCTCCTACCCTGGAGAACGCTCCGGCTGTGGCCATTTTTCTTCATTCTCGCTAACAATTTGGTAATGAAATATTGATTTTTAGTTAGATTCATATTGATGCCATTAGCTTTGCATTGATAAATCACGTTTGGCTGCTTGTCTAGCGTGGCAGAGCAAGAGCCAGGGCGGAGAGATTACAATCAAAGCCACTGATGTGTTAATTTGATGGATATTTCCACTGCCACCACACACACAGAGACACACATACACGCACACACACACACACACACACACACCCTTCGTTCCTTCTTTATGTTTCATTGCGTTTCATAACATTGTGTTTTTTTTTATTACAAAGCACCCTGTGAGGATATTTATGTCCATGTCCATTTCTCCTGAAATAGCCTTTCAGCTGGCCTGCCTGTGGCAACACTGCACAGTTTTAAAGTCATTTCATCTCTTATAGACAAGACAAGGATATGAGCGAGTGTTTCACACCCATTGAGTCAAATGAAGAAAACAGGAGAGGGCATGGCTATTTCTACGCTTTAGCATGCCAAAAAAAAGTAAGCAGCAACAGAGGCTCACAATTTATGAGAGGCCTTTTTGCACGTGACAACAATAATCTCAGACAGGGAAGCGTTATGGATTTTATTCGTTTTTTCAATATTTATTGTCAGAAATATTGGCAATATATGTGAAAGCAGGAAAAGCAGCTCTAAGGGGCCCATTTTTTTTTTTTTAAAAAAAGAAGATACTCGTTTAAATGCCTCAAAATGTTACAGCTCTCTTAAGCGTTTCACATGCTATGTTGGAAGGATATAACATTTGAGAAACGTTAGAATCATTTTCCAGATTAGGGCGGTTTTTAAATGAGTCTCCTGCCGCAGCTTCGCCTTCCAACTGCAATATGTGTCTGCACACAGTCATCTTAATGAAAGGAAATGATGGCGTTCACTTTAATGACGTGGAGTTCAAGGACTGCTTATTGTTCCAGAGAAAAGCCATCTTTTTTCACGGTAATATGAGTCTTTCTTTCCTTTTTTTTTCTTTTTTTTTTCACTGTGCAATTTCATTTTGAGAAACAGACACCGAAGGTTAAATGTGCTATATAGGTTGTCAAAATATGAGAGCGAGAATTCAGGATGGGAAACAGATATATTGATAACATCTCCCCGTGAAGTTATCATTGTTTTGATAATGCTTCATCTCAACTTTTTTTTTCTTTATCTTTCTGGGTGATTATGCAAAACAGAATATAGTCCTAATTATCACAGACACATGAGCCACTCTGTTTCATTCTAGTTATAAAGCAATCTTACAGCAGATGATCAACACAACTTCTTCCTTTAACATCCAGCGCACATTTCTCTGCAGCTTTTTAAAGAAATGAACCAATGACAATCTAATTTACAACATGTTTACTGTCAGTGTCATAAAACAGCTCCCCGTTTACATTTATTCTCTAATTTAGTGCGTTGCATGGAGTGAATCTCCCACATGCTACTTCTCCAAATATTTTGGTCCAAATGTGATTTTGTTTGATAGAATGACAATAACTGGTATTAAAGGGAGCCAGATGATTCCCAGACGTCTGGGGTGCTCTGACATTTACTCGAAACACAATTAAACCTCAGAGTTATGGCTTCTTTAGGGTTCCACGCTTTCCCTTTGATCCCATAGTGCCCCCCCCCTTCCCAGTCATGGATTATAGGGCCAAACTGGCTATTTGGGGAAAGGCCAGTCAGGTCCAAATGGGGCTGGTGGAAGAACACAGGCTCCACTGGCCTCAGGGAGAGCTTCAATATGACTGCAACAAATCTAAGAGTTGAACTGGCTGCCCTCCAGTTTGGCTCCAACCTGGTTGATTCTCAGTGTCAACCTTTGATACAATGTTGAAAATAATGCAATGAATGAGCCCCGGTTGATCTAATGATGACCTATGATGAGACGTTTCTGTCTTGAAACTCCACCTAAAGTTGGAGCCATGTGTTGGCTGCAGACGAGTGTCGTCCGTTCTGTTATGATAGTTGCTGTAATTCGGACCTGGCTCGAGTCCCATCACTCCCAAAACTTCCATCAAATCCAAGATGCTGTCTGTGCTCCACATTGATTTGGCTTAAAGTTCCCACCTCTCTGGAGAAATACCTCACAGCTCAGGAGGATTTGCTATTGATCCCCACTTCCTATGGGTTGATGTACCTTCATCTTCACACACACTCAGGCTCGATTTTAGCACCAAGGTGTGAGCTCAGATATAGTGGGAATATTATGACAGAACAGACAGCAAGAGACGGCAAGAGAAAAGTTTTTCCCTGAGAGGCTACTCCAGGAGAGCTGACCTCTCATTCAACTAAGAGTGAAACACCTCAATTTAGATTCAGTACGCGCTGATCGATGAGTCTTTATGTTACACTGCCCTTTACTGTATTGTACTACCAAGCTCTTTATTACCTTAATGCCTTTCCAGTGATGTCATTCTGAGGTCAGGCTCAGAAACAGGGGCTGTCAGTGGTGTTTTGATTGGCAGAGGCAACGCCGAGGCTCGGCCAATGGTGGCCCGGTGTGGCAGCTGGTTGTCATGAGAATGGGCAGGCAGGGGAGGGGCTTCGTTAGTCCCTCACCCGTGCAATGGAATCAATATCTACCCCCGGAGGCATCGCTGTGTTCCCTCAGCCAGCCGGCGGCGAGAGGAAGACAGCAATGCTCACACTCACTCCACAGCTCCAATACTACAGCTCACAGCTGCTAAATGAGAGGGAGAGAGAGTGAGGATGGGGTGGAGGGTGGGAGGTGGGTGGGTGTAGAGGGAGCGATGGAGGCTGAGGTGGAGGGGGTCTGAGGAGAGAAGACAGAGCAGTCAAACATTTCAGGGCCCGCCATTCCAGAGTAATGAAGCATAGCAAGAGAATATACCTCTGCAACATTTGATAAAGATGGGCTGACACACCAGTCCAAATAGGTTCCTCTGTACACCAGCACATGTCTATCCATCACCGCTCCACATTACAGACAGGAAGAAAGGAAGGGAAGGGGGAGGACAGTAAAGGGGAGCAGGGCGTGGGGGGCAAATAGACAGCAAAAAGAGAGTAAAAATTGACTGACAGCGAGAGAACAGGTGGGGAGGCAAGAGTGGATAGAGAGTGGTATGGTGAGAGAGGAAAGGAGAGCGAGAGGGAGTCGGCGTATCCTTGGCAGCTGGTGGATCCTATCAAGGCCGATTGGTTGGCGAATGAGGCTCGGGAGGCCCGTGTCCTTGTACCCACTGGTTTGTTTTCCGCTCACTCCCTCACACCGCTCCTGCAGCGAAAGACAATAAAGAAGCGAATGAGTAAACGTTGCACATTTTACGTCCTCATCATCCCTGCACTCTGTCTCTCCATCTGTTACTCCCTCACCAGTGCCGTAAAAAAAAGTGAGGACTTAAAAGGAGAGGAGAGAGAAAAAAGCAAGACAGACAGTGGTTGTGTTGTGAGCCTGGAGTCATGTTTTGGTAAAAGTTTTAGTCAGGTTAAGCTGTTAACATGATCCTTTGAAAACATGAACCTGCCATTAGGTCTCACTGCTCAAAAAGAAAACTACAGCTGAATGAAACAGAAGGTCTGATATAATACCAAGGATATGATGCCAACTCATACTTACCTGGCAGGAGAGATACCAGATCAAGAAGGTGGTTCACCCAGGGCGAGGCTCAGCCATTGCACTCGGCAGTGCTGAGTTGACTGCAAAATTTTGGGTAGTGGGGGACTGTGTTTGCGCTCTCCCCGGGATTTTTTGTTTGTTTGTTTGTTTTTGTTTTATTTTTGTTTTGTTTTGTTTGTTTGCTTGTTTGTTGGCAGTGCTGACCTGGTGGAAAGTCACAGGTTTGAATCCAACAACTGCCAACGTCCCACTGAGGTAACCGTGAACAAGGGTGCTCCTGGGCACTGTATAGCTGCCCCCTGCTCACATGTGTGGTGGGTTAAATGCAGAGGTCAAACATCATGGTGTGCTGTGTGTTCAATGACAAAATGGGAATCACTTTCTTGTATTGAAATGGCCGATGACCTTGTCCAGCCAACAAAACAATGTAAGACTTTGCCAATCCTCAATAAATAGAGAATTAAATACTCACAAATATTTCACTTTTAACTTGATCTGTCTGTCTATGTCTTAATCTGATCACCCTAAACCTACACATAATGGTTTTTAATAGTCGTTAGATAATGATCATAACTGGAGTTACTGGTGAGATCTGGAATTCTGAAATCCAGAAAAATGATTTACTACTCCAGCTATTGGTTGTGCTTGTTTGGAAGGAGTACGCCTAGTGGGAAATACACCTAAAAATAGTCCAGCAGCCACACCTGCACGAGTATGGACACAAATTTAGTCTGAACACACCAGAAGTTGTGTTGCCATCCAATCACACATAGAAACACCAAGCTAACTAGGTAACACATAATATCTGTAGAGTTGGTCATTGGTCAGAAACTTCAATATTGGACAAATCAGAGTTGGAAAATCAAAGTATCACCACACTCATTCATTCAATTCATCCTGAGAGAGAGAGATGAATGTCTAAATGTCATGGCACTCTGATGGGTGTTGAGATTTCAGTAGAGATCAAAGTACTGGATCAGGTGTTTAAACAACAGATCCACCGCAGCTCCACCAACATAGCTGAAACATTATTAAAAAAGGCAACACAGGAAACTGCTGGGAAAACTACTGCTTCATTTACTGAAGGAGCAGTGACCTTTGACCTTTACAAAGTGGCAACCAGAGAGCATTAAAGCCAAGCTAAAACACTGAAGGAGCTTAAAGCACTCTACAAAAGTCTTTCAAGGTTTAGCACCATGGTGGAGTGACCATGTGGAGAACAGCAGATTTAGTGGATCAAAAGAGGAAGTAGTTTTCTTAAATTAATATTGTCACCCCATTATATTTACATCTAAGCCTTTGTGGAATTTTTAAGCTGAAATGGTGCTGCAGCTTTAACACATTTGTAACACTGTCTTCCATCATTATACAGTTGGAAATACAGAGTTTTGAAAGCCTGAAATCTCAACACCTGGCCAAATAATTGTTGAGTCAGTTGATATTGATCAACGGCCGTAACCAGCCCCTGCTGACATATTGTGGTTATTTTGTGCTATTGGAAAGTGAAAAACTTTTCTTTTTTGCTCCTTTCAGCGAATTCGTTCTTTTTAGAGAAACTATACAACAATTTTGAACAATGTAAACAGCAAGACAGAAAGAAAGAGGAGAGACAAATACAACAAATAAGCCCTGCCATAACATAACACAACATGGCTGCGCGTCATCCCCAGGAGGTTGTATACGGAGGCCCGCTGCCTGCTGGCCAGCCAGGTATGCTGCTTTGCTCTCAAGTCTTGGGGTGATTAATGAAATCTTAACGGCAGGCCAGACACAAATATTCATCACCTGGCTGCCCCTATTGTAATGCATGTGGAGAAGCCGGAGCGTGACAGAGGAGAGGGGAGACGAGAGCCGGCCCAGAGACAAAACACAACATGGGGCACAGGGATTATTACCAGGCCCACGGAAACAACGCTTTTTGTTCTCCTCAACAAAATGGAGGCATGTGATTTATGGACAGCCAGCATCTGTTTGGAGCAAGGGGAGACACAGATTCATGTCTGCTATTATGGGCTGTCCATGTTACCGGGGTGAGAATTTGAAGGTGGGGGTAGGGTAGGAGGGGAACGAGGGGGTCGGTTTGGTTGGGGTCGGTAGGGGGCAGCGATTGTAGCCGTTAAGAGCAAGACCTTCTGGGAAAGTACACTGTGTCAATTCCTTGTCGTACTGTGAATCTGTGACATTGTAGCATGTGGGTGAGGTGTTGAATTACACTGTATATCACAAACAGATGTAGGCCTACGAGCCACCCGGGGGTGGTTTTTTCTGGAAAGAGTGAAGTGTATGGTGGGTGGGACTGAGAGCACACACACACACACACACACACACACACACAAATATACACACACTTAAAGTTTTGATACACCAACTGATAATGTGTTACTGAGCAGAGCACGAGGGAGGATGAAATCTATTGTATCATCAGTCCTCGCAATAAATACAGCGTTGTGCGCAAGACTGATATGATCATTTTGATTTATGACGTGCATGCAAGACTTCCAGGAATCCCCGAGACTGTGTGTGCAAAAGGTTGTAGTGTGTGTTTGTGTGTGTGTGAGGATTTTTGTGTCTTTGAGAGGAGCAGAGGCAGAGGGACAAAGAGACATACATAAATACAGAGAGTGGGAATGAAATAGCCAAGCAGCGGAAGTGAGACAGAGTGCAGTAGACAGTGAGGGAGATTGTGTGTCTGTGTGTGCAGTGTAGCATTGACTCCTGCATGCTCCCAGTGATAGATAGTGTCAGGTTAGGCTGCTCAGTGGCAGGTCTCACACTGTCAATGCTATGGCTGTGGGGAGAGCAGGGGCCTGAAATGTTTTAACACCCATCGCTGATCCCTGTCAACATACACACTAACACACATGACATCAGACGGCACCGGCTGATACACGCTGTGTATACGTGCACCTGAGTGTGTGTATTTTCATGTGTACACGACCCCCGCGTGCTTACGTGTGTTACAGCACACACTTCACATTCTTTTGTGCACAGCATCATCTTGTCTCCTCCCTAAAAAATAAATAAATAAATAAATATATATATATATATATATATACTTAACATCTCCAAATCACAGCCTTAGAAAACAATTATACCAGCCCTTTTTTTTTTGTTTTGTTTTGTAAGGATCTTTTTTATTTTTTTTCCTCCAGGCAGCAACAGAGAGAAAAAAGGTCCTCATTGTTCCATTGTTCACATTGTGTCATTCTTTGCCTTGGAACAGCAATTGTTTGCTGCACAGTTAGGAACACAATGGTGTTTCACATAAAAATGAGCCACTTAGCTCTCACACTAAATTAGCACTGCAGAGGAGAGTCAGGCTTTCCAAATTCGCTTATTCACATTTTCCGCTCCTTACCAGCCCTATAAAACCAGCCGCTTCTGCTGAGGTGGACAGAAACGGTGACAGCCGAAGCATACGCTGTGTCTGTGTCCTGTGTTTTGATAGAGTAAGAAAAGAGATATTCAATTATATGGGGGGAGAATTGTATTATCATTCACCACAATCGTTTGGAATCAAAATCAATAGCCTGTTGCAAATAATAACTAACAACAACATATAAGGATTCACATGTGCAGCACACAGTACATGGGGTTCTTGCAGGAGGGGGGTGTTCACTTTGACATATACGTCTCCAGTGAGAAATCCTTTTTGTTTCCCTTAAAGTCTTATGCTCACCTTTACTGTAAATCTAACATAGCAAGTGTATGTCAACTCCACCCCCAATCACTTGCATAGCAAACGACGCAGAGTTGCACCACTGCAGCTTTAAATCTGAAAAGTGGCCATGAGGTGCTCCTGGTGACGAGTGACTGGAAAGTATTGTGTCATCTGTAAAGAAGAAAAAAATTGTGCACAGGAGAGGGTGATTTTTCCAGGCGCTGTTAAAAAATAGTTTTGCATGGGTGCCTTTGCTCTCCTGTTAGTAAAACACGTCTCGGAGCCCTCCCGCTGCCATGACCAAGAATGAAGTACTCTCTTGGGCCAGACAAAATCAATTCCTCACTCGGGCAAATTTCCTCCTTCCCTGCTTTTTTTCTGTCCAGCTATTTGTTTTTAATGCTGGCATAGACTTATGGCTTGGGGAAGGCAGTTATGCCAAACAGTATAAACTACACCTCCTGACAAACATTCAGAACGGCATTGAACTTTCATTCATTTTTGGGGATGTCAGCCTCAACTTTCCAAGGCTTTGTTATGAAGAAGTAGTGTTGGGAAATCCACCGTTCCTTAAGTGTGGAACATACTTTTTTTTCACAAATGCACATCTGTCTATGTCTTTCCGATGTCTACATTTATCATTGAGATCTGTTTATTTGAATGATCCCCTGGATGAATTACCTAAGCTGGTACATGCACAGCATTTACAATAGATAGAGGTTTGTTCCTGTGGGAAATCAGAGTCTCTGAGTCAGTACCCAACATCCCCATTAAATCAAGTATAATCCTATGTTTACCACCTAACACTTATCCCTAAGTACAACACTCTTGTCATTAACTGATGCCTCTCACTCAATCACACATGTTGTAAAAGGTTTTTTTTAATAAGTGAATATCAAATGGAAAATAAAACCTCATGTACAGTACTGCTCTCTGTAATTGTGTAGATTGGTTCAATGACTGGCACATGATTAGGAAATTATTTAAATGTCATCTCAGCATGTTGCATGAAAGGCATTCTTATTCTAAACGATCTCAAATGCCAATTTATAAGCTATATATCTGAAATATGGACTAAACTACTAGCACAAGAGGGAGCCCATTGTACTAAGCACAATCCCCTTTTTGATAACATAAAAATCCCCTTGTGAGCAATCATCTTTGTGTATTTGGCCAGAGTCGGTTTCACACGGTTTTCAGCTCCTCCTCCTCTCTTTCTGCGTCGACCCGGGGTGATTTCCATGAGAATCAACGTGGCGATTAATCACAGTGTTCCTCCACTCCCAGATGTCATTCAGGGCCTTTTAAAGACATCAGTGCTCTGTGATGTTTATGGGAGGAGAGAGATATGGGCTTGGCAGCCCCAGCCCAAAGACCCTTGTGCAATCTCCCTGTGGGACACTCATACAGTCAGTCAACTACTACTGTCCTGGATCATCCCAAACACAGTCCAACTTCCTCCCTCCAGAGATGGAAACAATCAAAGCCAGACCTGACCGACAGCTGTACTCAGCTCATGATTGATGGTGTTTATTCTAAGTTATATATAGACCAACCCCACACACACTCTCTCTGTTTAGATGTGGTTCATTTACGTCTTAATAGTCAAACTGATTTACTGGTGCAATCATATACTTTTAAAGGATGGTTATGTCTCATTTTAAAGATTACAAATTTTTCACAGCATGTCCCATGTTTCAATGTGCTTCAGTCATGATAATAATAATTATATGTTATATGTTAGTTATATATAATAATTATATGTTATACTTTAATTAAACTAACTTCAGTAATTACACTTATTTAAAAGTTTTGAACTGCATTTATTGGCAATTGAGTTTCACTCTAAGGGGAAAAAAAATCCTTTTTACTGACTTTATTTGGCACAGTCACCACTGCCTGTGATCTATCGTGCCTTTAACTTTGGAGGTAGACATGATCAGACAGTAACCTTTAAATCATAACTGTCCCTTCAAGTGTGCCTCATATGACATTTAAAGGAGATTTAATCACATTTAGGGAAACTTTTTTTTTTAGTTGTAAATAAAAGACAAAAATTGGAAATTATATTATAACTTATCATAAATATAAAATAGCTCAAATTTCTGGCAGTTTAGACTAATGCTCTATTTGGGTTCATGGAGAGCTGGAGGGGGTGCCAAAATTGCATAGAAATTAACTTAATGTTACTTTATTAGCTTGGTACTTGATGGCTTTTTCCTCATTGTTTGCTCATAAACATGATTTTAAACACATGATCTGTTTTTTTTTAATTGACACATTACTTGCGTTTGGCATCTCACTGCCCCCTTCTGTAAAACATGGTAAATACAATGGATTCTCATATGCTCCATATCTGTGATTAGTTTTGACAGAAATGTTTATGCAGCACTAACGCTCCCAAATCCCAAATAAGTCTATCACAGGAGTTTTTATAAAAGCTGGTTTATAGAGGGTTTTATAGTTAAACCTCTCTGGGATCTACTGACCCCAAACATACTGTAACCAACTGTGTCACTATTTTAGAACAACATACTGTGCATTTCTTTGTCTGTGAAGGACTCTTTGGCAAAAAAAAAGAGAGAGAGAGAGAGAATCGACCTAGACTTATTCTAGACTTATTTATGCGTAATCCATGTGTCATATAATGACATATTTCCCTATTTGGTGTAATAACAATCTGTATTTTGTCACCTGTGCAAAGTCAGCTTGTGGTAATCAAGAAGAAGTGGATAGTTAGATGTGTAATTATTATTTTTTTTCAGATACAGCAGTGAAAACAATGATGAAGCAAAGCCAGTATCAACAAAACACAAAAGGTTAATCACACAACATTAACTAAATCTGGCTAATTATGTTTATAGTTCAGGAAAAGTTTCTGTTTCCTCCACAACCGGCTGCTGGACCATAAAATAAAAACACATTATCAATATACTGGTATTTCCTTTTTAGTTTAATGGACTAAAAATATGGCTGCCTCCACAGTGAGTATATACAGAAATGAGGGCAACAAAAGCAAGTGACAGGAAATTCCCCCACATGAACTGAGCTAAAAGGTTAAGAATCCCGAGCTCTAACAGGTCCCTGATAATGAAAGGGAAGGCGCAGGCTTCAAGTGACGTCTGAGTGAAGGTGGTGGGTGGAGGGGTGAGCTCAGTTTAAAGAGTCTAGTGAAGTCAAAGACGTGTTAATAAACAGTTATGGAGAGCCCCGGTGGTGGTGGTGGGGTGGGGGTGTACTCGAGGGGTTGCAAGGATGGAAGGAAGCAAGAAGGGTGAAGGTGTTGGGGAGGGCAAAGTGGGGGTGGTGGTGGAGGAGGAGGGATGCTGGATGGGGTGGAGTGGGGGGTCAGGATCATGATAGTCAAACCGCTGTTTCCTCCTGGGGAGAAGAAAGGAGTTAATGACACACTAGAGCATCTCACCCCCACCCGCCGCTCCTCCCTCTCCTTTATGGAGGGTGAGCGACACACACAGCCCTTTTCGGAGGTGAGGAGGCCAGGGAGACAGCCATGCCGTCCCACCGCCCCTAGCGGGAGGCTCTAACAAAAAAGAGGGAGGAGGAGGAGGCGCGATAACTGTGATTATTATTACTAAATATAATATAAAACAGTCAGTGCGGGGGCACCGGGAAAGGGATCCACCCATCCGCCCACATGCTCACTATTGAAAACTCTGCTGAAGATGCGGGGACAGGTTTAAAGACAGCGCCTTTTCAATGCCAGGGGAAAAGGGAGGGGTTAATGAGGGGCTTGGTGAAGGAGCTTATGGCAGGGTGAGGGGTGAGGGAGCGGGAAGAGGCGAGAGGGGTAGCGGGGAGGGATGCCTGCTGCCATGGTGTCAGCGGAGGAGACTGCGGAAACAGACCTGGAGACAAAGCTGAGACAAGGCGACAGTGAGCATGTCTTCTTTCCCACAAATGAGGGACAATCAGTAACGAATATGTCACCATGTTTTGAGCTGTAATTGTAGCTTCCTCTTTTGGCCAGGAAGCGTAATTTTTTGAAAAGGTGAGGCACATCATTTCTCCAGGTTTTGTCAAAACTGGAGGCAAGGGTGTCAGAGAAATCACATGTGATGGAGGGAGTAACAAAGTAGCTTCCTCTGCCGTGCCATTTTGAAAATACCAGAATGTGGTCGATGTGGGGTGATGTTGCCACTGTTTTCATGTATGCAATTTATCATGAACTGATGTATCCTTTCTCCAAGTTTCACAAAAAGAAAAGTGGAACAGTAGTGGTGACAAAACCAGTGAGCAAACAAAGCATTTCTTTGATACACGGATAAAAAAAATGAGTTAACCAGATATTCTGGTGTCCACGTGATGAAATGACAGCAATAGCAGCATCCTGACAGCTACCGCAGGGGTGTTGACCAGTGGAAAGTCAAGTTGAGACAACATTGGTGCAAGTCAAGGTCACAGGAAATCAGGGGGAAGACAGCAGTTAAGTGCTGATGTGCTGTGGCAGCAGCCATGAGCAAAGGGGCACTAAGTATGGGACGGTCCAGGCTGGAGTCCCAGGGCTATAAATCCCTCTACTCCCTGTCCAAAATTCATTAATGGCCACACAAAGTGGCCAGTGAAACCAGATGGAGGGAGAAATGAAGGGGGAATAGGTGTGTGTGTGTTGGTGTTGGGTGGGGAGGGTATTTGGGGGGTTGTTGGTGGTGGTGGGGGTGAGCGTCTATTCTTGGGACACAGCAGGTCCAGGGATAGGGGATAACTGGTTCTACTCCAGTGTAGTGTGAAATTATAAAGCGTTACCTGCTTTAATTTTCCAAATACAAATTAAATCCTCAGTAAGCTGACTTTAAATCAATAGTTTCATTTAAGGGGCCGTGTGATTTAACAAAAATGAAAACTAGCTGGTCTGGTCAATGGAGCCAGGTCATAAATCACAGGGCTTTGGGAGGCAAAAAGCCGATTTGACTTGTATATGGAGCGGCCGGTGGCCAGGGGGAGTGCAGCGGGGAAATGAACTCACGCTTTATTAGGACTCATATTGACCTGCCTCTCTTCTACCACCACCACCTCCACTCTCTGGCATCGAAGCATCATGCTGTATACACCAACCCCTCCGCCTCCTCCTCCTCCTATTGAAAACCAAGAGGTGCTCGAGTGGAAAACATTTATTCCTAAAGTCATATGCAACCCTGAGTGAATTTTCTGTTTTTGCTCCTCCATTGTGGTGACTCTGTGGTTCAAGAGGAAGAAAAACAAAAGATAAAACGTTCCAAACTTTTTTTTTTTTTAATAATAAAAAAAGAAAAAGAAGGGGGGAGGGAGGGAAAGGTAAAACTTGAATCGAATCTGGAAAACAACAGAAACAACAAATGTATTGTCAAAATGCAAGAAGAAAAAAAACATGTCTCACCGGTGAGGTTTTTATTTGTACATCAGTTGTGCATGCCAACATCAAACATTTAATGTCAGCGTTCTTCTGAGACACAGACGAAAGGAAGAAAGATGCAAGGCTCACATTGTCATCAAACAATCAAACAGTCATCCGCTTCTCTAAACAGCTTGCAGCTCAGCTCAGCTGGCACCAGACACTCACATTACAATAAACATCTCTCCTAATGTTGTGCTTACACCACGCCATGCTTACACAGACACAATGCACACAGACATAAAAAAATAATACTCTGTTTAATAGGTCGGCCTGACAGCTGGAAAATGGAAGTCGGAACAAGCCAGAGCAACGTGCACGCACACAACATGTGAAAATCAGCGCTTGTTGAAGTGGCTCAATACTTTGCCAGAGGATTATATAGGTAGAAGGCCATGAACATTATGCTTGATTGTGAATGAATGGTTCAGAGTGCCACAATAAATCCATTATCAAGTTGTTATGTCATACTTAAATTCTCCCCCAAAGTGTTCCCATATATCTTGTCAGCGGTTCATTAGCCATTTGGACAGGTAAAGCTTTCTGAGTTCGGCCCACAGCTGACCCCACATTCTGCCTCTGTGTTCCACTTAGAAATAATGGACATCCCCTGTCCTGCGTCCATCAATCACATGCCGAGAATCCTAGGGAAAAATAGTTTAGAGGGTTAGGAATTACAGTTACAGCGGCTTTCTGACTAGGAATAGATTAGCCAGGCATTAGCAGTGTTTCATTAACCTTGCGTTAAGTGACATCCTCGTATGATTAATGGACATTATTAACAAAAGGGGAGATTGTATTTCCGAAAATGAACCTTTTGTGAAATGTCTGCTGCATTGTTAATAGGTTTGTTTATTAATCATTCATAGCAGAGGGGCCTTCATTTCTGAGGTAGTGATACATAGAATGGCTATGAAGGAGACTGACAGAACCTGTGAGTGAGGTCCATGCAGAATTTCAATATTTGTCTGTGAATGCACAGTTTGAATCTGAAGTAAAGTTTTAGTACAATGTCGAGGTGCTTTTACTTGAAATACTGGAGTATGTCATTGTTACACTACTTCGTGCTTCTATTTCATCATAGGACATTTCATATTAAAATACTTAAATCTATATGATACTAAGAGTTACAAGAATTTTTTTTAGATCTTACATTAAAACCATGATAAAATAAAGTACATTACCTAAAATTAAACAACCGTTCCAAAACCTGTATTTGGTCGGTATTTCTGATCTTTAGGAGTTATATATATATATAATATATAGATATTATATATATATGTATATATATATATAGTCACAATTTTTATTTATCTATTATTTTATTATTATAATTATCTTTTATTGTTATAATTTATACAATCCCTTCGATTTATATAGTGACAGACTGGATAAGGGGGTATTGGTTTGGACCAACAGATTAAAGCCCTTTTTACACATCAATCACACCATATTGTCATTAAGAAGACTATTGTAATGCCTATTTACACCTAACAAAACAATAAAGACTGCATAAAAGATTTAAATACTGAAAGTAATTCAAACTATCCACACCTCCACAAACTACAATAGTAAAAATAAATAAATCAGATGTGATTTAATGATGTCACACGTAAAAATAGATCACTCACAGGAGCCATAGTTCTGATATGAATGAATACTTGCACCTTTGATTTTGTTTAGTTGTGTAGATTACTCATGTACCTTTAATTAAATTGGAATTTGGATCATTTACATAATTGTAATGGGACTTTTACCGATGTGAAGCATCTGATTGCCCATTTTACAGCTGTCAGTCACTGTTCTTACACAGCAGTTGATCAAACCAGAGTTATTATTATGGCTTTTGTATTTGCTGTCATGTAAATCAGCTAAGCAGGACGCAGGAAGTGATCCATCCAATGTCTTAAATTAAATGAGTGGAATGAAATGCATTAATAATCACTGTGGCTAAAAAGACAAAGAAAAGAGCTCCACCTATAGAAACTTAAATGTCATACAAAGGAAAATAAAAGAGTCTGCAGACGGTCTCTGATTGACACATGAAACCACAAAGCAAAGACATCACAGCCACGTACAGAGACAAAACTCGTGGAAACACAGGTATTTTGAGGATTACCACTTTAACCGTGTTTCCTTTTCTGTTGCTTTATGTCACTGTGAGCTGTCTGTCCATGACGTTGGCCAGAGAGAGGCGAGTCCACACCAGAGACGGGCCTGTCCATCACCTCTCATCCTGCCGGGCTCTTCTGAGGTTTGCTGTCCTGCACAGTGAGAGGCAGTGGGTGAGGCAGGAGGTGAGGCCGGGGAGGAGGGGGTGGTGAGGAAAGACAGGGGGGCGAGGGCATGAGGTGCTGCTGTCCGGGCCTCCTGTCCTGCTGTCTGGAAACTCTCCAGGCCACATGGGAGCTCACGGCTCTGTCGGCGCTGTCGAATGACCTGACAAACCGGGCTGCCGTCACATCTTCTGTGTGTACACGGGAAGTATGAAGTGCAGGTTGGTTTGACTGTACACCTGCTTTTGTTTGTGCTCGTGTCCTTGACTGTCATGAGCGCTTGTAGTGGGCTTTTATCTGCGTTCCTTCTGGCCTGACATACTGCACTCTCTTGCAGTGGAGGTTAAAAAATATATAAATATGAAGCAGCATAAAATGAAATAAAAATGCAAGTCTAGACATCAGGTCTGACAGGATAAGAAGCTCAATCACCAACTTGCCAGCTGTCAAATCCCCAAGCCAGACACAAACACACACACTCACACACAAGCATAATGAAAGAGGTTAGAGAGCCGCTGGAGATTCGCTTCAAAGCATTGGACTAGCTGAAGACATATGTATCACCCTCACACTCTTAGCAAATGTGACTGCATTAAAGGGCCTTTAAAGGGACCTTTTCTATATCTGAATGTTAAAAAAATATAAGTACGAATGTAGATGTGGACTCTGTTCCCATCCTTGCTACCTCCTTGTCAGCCTGTGGTGGAGGTCTAACCTCATCACCCACCCACCCCTCCCTCTTCCTCCTCTCCTCTCCTCTTCTCTTTTCTTCTCTTCTCTTCTCTTCTCTGCTCTCCTCTGGCCCACAGCCTGCTGCTGGGCTGGAGGATGACTGACGCTGTCATAACGTCTGGCAGTCAAACAGACCCTGCTCCTGACGGGTGGCGGCAAACGCAATGTGACACAGCCAGCAGTATCTGGTTTCTCCTGCACCGACTACATTTCATATGGCTCAGAGGGGCTTAGAGCGGCCACGGGGAGGGCGTCTATCTCTCTCTCTCTCTCTGTATGTGTGTGTGTGGCTGTAGGAGGTAATCGAGCAGATGTCAGGAGAGAGTCTGAGAGGGGATGTGTACACTGGACGACTGAAACCTGTCACATTGATTTCCAGTAGTCTTGTAGTATTTGTGTGTGTGTGTGTGTGTGTGTGTGTGTGTGTGTGCCGTGTCTAAAGTCCATGTTCAAAGCCCAGATGTGAAGTGTTTGTGTGGCAACAGGGCAAATGTAATCACACTGTAGGAAAAGACCGTTCCACTCTTCATACCAACTAAAGTACAATTAAAAGAATACAGTCAAATATGTAAATATATACATTAAAATATACATATATTCATTTATAAAATAAAATGTATGTAATCTTTGAAAACATCTATATTATTTTGTGTGAATATAAATTGTAATACTGACACTTAATGAGTGATAAGCTTTTCTAATTCTAAATTTCATGTATTATTTTTGTGATAATGGCCAATATTTGGATTTCCAATTACCCAGTTCTGATCATTCATGCCTGGTAAAAAGAAATAATGATAATAAAATAAAATAAAATAAATAGTTTAGCACAAATATAAAACGGCTTCTGCAGCACAAGTGTGAGAATTAAATGAAATCAGCAACAACCATAGGAGGACAATTTTTTCAGAATTGATGAGGATCGCTCATGACACGCTCATGTCAAATTTGCTTTAAAAAAATGATGCATGAAATGGTCCTTTCAATTTCCCATTCATGTTTTGTTTTTGTTTTTTATTTGTTTGTTTGTTTGTTTGTTTTAGGGGGGGGTCAAAAATATGAAACAGTAAAATACGTCTTACATGGTAAGTTAAAGCATTTATTTTTCCCTGTGAGATGTTGAAAACGCAAATCATCAGAAGAATATTGTTAATATTATGTTTAACCATGTTCTCAGATGACACTCTAACTCCGCATGTTCTGCAGACAAAATGAAATGGGTGGGGGGGTGAAGAAGAGGGAATAGAGGGAGTAGAGGGGGTCTCAGATAAAATGTCACAGCTATATATCCTCAGGCTCATTTTAGTGTAAAAGCAGCTACAGTACAGCTTGTTGAGCAACATGAGCAGAAGCATGACATCCGCTCACCTACCTAGCTCTTTCTTCTCCCTCCTCCTCCTCCTCTTCCTTCTTCTTCTCTATGAATCCTAGAAGCAGAAGATTCCCAGCAGAGGAAACACAGACGCTCTCCAGGTTCTAGGTTAAATACAGACACCACAAGCTGCCACAACGGCTCGTCACAACCTTCCTCCCGCCATTCATAGTGTGCCATCTTTTGGCTGCTCTCAGAACTGCTCCCTCTGATTCTTTCCTCCTCTTTTTTTTTCCTCTTTGCAGGCAAAGATCATAAAATCAGTGAAATAAAGTGAAATGGTTGTCTGGGGATGGATATGTCCCTTGCAACGTGAAGTGGAACTTGAGGAAATCGACGGATCTCCTGCAGCTTTGCAGAGGACTATTGCTGCAGGGCTCTTTTTTCAAACCCTTACAATTTATGCAGGCTCTCCAGCCGTAAAAACACACATTTCTGCCTTCTGATGTCTCACACGTTCGCTCCCCATGGGAGGATTGGATGAATGAATGAGTTGAGAGCTGAAAGTAATTATGGCAGTTAAAAACAATTAGACATAAATAGTACAACTTCGTATAAATTCACAAGGACTTGTGCGCACATTCTGTATGTGCGTGTGTGTGTGTGTGTCTGTGTGTGTGTGCACGCCTCAACGGTGTGCATGCATACGCTTCCACACAGCAAAATACAGAGAAAGATAGAGATATTCACCTTCGAAGGGTCACTCTCCTCTTCCTGGCTCATTAAAAACAGCCCCATTAGCAGTGTTCCTTCAGAGCCTGACTGCCGACAGATATGTGAGTAAGTGTACATGTGTCTGTGTGTGTGTGTGGCGTGTGTGTGTGTGTGTGTGTGTGTGTACAGTGGATGGTAAAGACATGCAGCGTTTTGGAGGCCTCTGGGCTGCTGAAGAATACATTAAACAGCAAAGAGCCCTTCTCCTCTTCCTGACTGACTCCTGCTGGGACTACTTAGCATTTCTGGGGTGAAAACTTCTCCAGCAAGGTTGTCAGACACTATATACAAATTACAGTGGAGCTAAATTGCTCCTGTATATAGTTATTTAACTTTTGTGTGTGTTTTTGAGGGTGTTTGTCTTGGCCTGATGGAGACTGTATTCCCCAGACACACTACGGGCAATGTCGCTGGAAGGAAGAGAGCAGAGTGAAAGGGAGATTTGTAAAAAAAAGAAAAAAAAAAAAGAAAAAAAAGAAAATAAGAAATAAATAAAAAATTGTAAAAGAGACGTTCAAAGCTACAAATCCCATAAGAGTCCAAAACAACTTCACAATCGTTAGCTCATGAAAATTCTAACAGTTTTAATGTGTTTTTAGGTCACAGATGGTAAGAGAAAGTAAAAATGTCTCATTTTTTTCCGCGCTCATTGTATCATGATCCGCGGAGAATTAAGCTGAAAAATTAAAAATTAAATTAAATGCTAATCACAATCACATCCACATCCAAGTTTGTCCTTGTTGCCCTGTAAAAGCTAATGAGTGAGGTTTGATTGGCAAAGACCTTATCTCAGAACAGCACTGGAAGTCAGAAAACGTCTCCAAACTCTGTCTCTTGTCTTTTCTCCTTCATTACATGTGTCCTTGTGGTGTAATGAGGGGTGTTAACATGTGTATGTCAGGGATGTTTTAAGGTGTGTGTGTGTGTGTGTGTGTGTGCGCGCGCGCGCATGCGTGCGCGCGCATGCGTGCGTGCGCATGCGTGCGTGGGCATGCACTTTGTTCCTCCTCTGTTTGTGAGTTTCACAAGTGTAGACTGGAGATTTCAGTAATGGAGCATGGAAAAATTCATTTACTCAAGTGAAAGTAAAATCATCCAGTTGAGGTTCATGACCTTAAAATGGCCTGGATGCAGCAAAACTGTGCCTTATTTAGTATGTGCAGATTTATGAATATACAAATTAGCCCCACCTATAAATCCACCCACCCCTCAGCCGTTTAACTGCAGATGTGACTCTACTCTACAAACAAATAAACCTATACTAGTTTTCTATTTTGCAGGCTATTGTACTCTACACAAAAAGAAAGAAATAGTAGCATAGGAGTAATTTAAAACCGACTCTGTAGATGAAGGAAAGCGAATTGTTCAGGGTCACTGGAAGTGGCTGTATCAGAACAATAATTTATTTGACGTATCTCTATAATATTATAAATGTTATGGTAATATTAGACAAACTTTAGTCTGACTTCGGACTTTTTTAGCTTCCTTAGCTTGTAATAAATGACAATTAGCTTCACCTGACTTTACCTGTACAGCCTCATCACACAAGTCACAAGGACTGGTTCTTCAGGTAAGAAACCTTAATTGCCATTGATACACTGCGTTTCCAAGGTTGAAACTCAAAAATTGTGTAACTTCTTGTTTCACTCATTACCTGTCTTGCATCATTAGAAAACAACCATATAGATGTTAACAAAATTAAAAAAAATTAGTTACTTAAAGAGGGGGTCTTTAAGTATTATCAGCGAAAATTGCTTACATTCACCAAAAAAAAAAAAAAAAAAAAAAAATGATTGTTGATTATTGATGTTGCATTTTACTGTTGTTTGTGGTGGAGATAGATATACTGTGGGCTACAAACAGCTGCTGAGACATTAAAAGGGGAAAACCTCTCTTTGGTGGAACAGCTAGTAACAGACATCTGAAATGTGACAAGGGTCACAAGTCGTCTTAATGTGTTTTCACTGCTGGGAGATTTCTACCATTGTTGTATTTCTACTTCTTAAAGAGGTTGGTTTATGGTGCAACCTAAGGTTTAGTAAGGATGAGGCAATGGGAAATTAATTGCATCTACAGAGGTCCTTAGTAGAGGGCCATAACACCAATGTGTGTGTGTGTGTGTGTGTACGTGTCTTGTAAGAGTGATAACAAATCGCTCGGCTGCTCACTACCACCGGTCATCCATTAAAAGTGAACCAGGATTCAAATACTCGACCCATCAGAGGTGCCAATAACGAGGAGCGCCATAGAAAATTACAGGGGAATTTAAGTCTGCTGGCTAATGGCATTGGCACCGACACTTTGCCAATACACATTTAGCAATGTGGTGGTGCGGCTGGCCTGGAGTGCCGGCGGAGACTGACACATCTCTCTTGAGTCTGTCCAGGCGGGAGATTGGCCTGTCTGTCAGCGGCAAAGCCCCTGCCATTACCCATGATCACCCCCAGCTCTTCTGACCCTTTTAACCCCCTTAGTCCTGTACTGAAATACCCTCACTTCTCCCTTTGTCCACAGCAATCCTCTGTGTTTTCCTCTTCTACTGCTCCCTCTGTCCTCCATCCATGTATTACAACCATGTTGCAGTGGTAAACAAAAGAGGTGTTTAAACTCTGCCCTCCAGTCGATGATCTTAATGAGACAAAACAACAGACTTAATAAAAAATCAGTTAAACCTGCAGAAAAGCATTAATTAATGGACTTTTTGCCTTTTTAAAGCCTCATCCATATATAACTTAAATTGCTCTAAACACAGTTTAGCACTGCTTCTATTGGTTTAAGTGTTGTTCGAGCATTATTTTCCCTCTGTGCATGCAAGGTGCAGACCTCCAAATGTATCAAGTATTTTAAGCATTTTGAGTTTTCCAATATTTGTGGTTGTGCACCTTTCAGGCCACAAAACCACAGGGCACATTAACATGATATGCTGGTGTCAAGAGGGAGTAAAACAATATGCATCGTGGCTGAAGCTCGTAATTTACAAAATCAATAAGTGTTTATATTTAACTTACTGTGATAATTGTGTTGATGCTACATGTGGATAAATTTACCATAAATAACAAGAAATCATCATCAATCAGATCATTTATTTTCTATTTGAGCTCTCACACCAGCCTATCACTGTGCACTGCAGTAGCTTACAACAACTTTTGTTCTGGGTCAATAGGAAACTGGTAGCTGGTGATCTACCTCCACAGTTGAAAAAAAGACCTCACACTGTCCTCACACCATCCTAAAATATGTCAGAAACCAGCTGGGGTACACCTTTAGCCCCCACATGAGGATCTCCTTTTATCTCCACTTCCTTAGTCAAGTGAGAAAGAGTAAGACAAAATCATCAAGTTTTCTTAAAAATGAGCTGGTGCCAATCAATTAATACAGGTATATAAAGGTTATTAATGTGACTCTACTGACTGACTCAAGATACACAAGTGAAGCAAATCTTAGACATTCTTGGGTGTTCCTTGGTGTATGAGCTGTAGATTGGAAACTAAAACAGCTGGTATCAGCAGCAGCTCAGTAGATGAGTTTTGTGTGTGTTGGTTTGCAAGTGTTTGTAATACTACAGGGTAAAAAGCCCAAGGCAAAACCATGAGCCACCTGCACTGCATGAAGACAAAGTTCATCACAAAGGACTCAGGTGAGCTTTTATCTTTAGAGGCCAGTACTACAAATTTTAAATGTATAAAATACTCTCAGGTATTATAGTAATGTCATTAATATGTTATTGATTTGGTCAAAGCTTAAAAAAAAGATTTAAAGAACAGAAATTCATGCAACATAAACAAACAAGTTTTTTTTTTTTTTTAATTTAATTAAATTGAATGAAGTTTTATGTGGTTGATATGATGGTGATGGTGTTTTTTTTTATGTTGATTCATAATTTGTACTCAAAAATAAGCAAAAGTTCACAATATCATTGAGAGGTAATTTTGCCTCAATTTCACCATGTTTCATCAAAAATATCATATGAATGTATGCATTGAAAAATGATGCCATTACATATGAACAGAAGTTAGTTCGAGCTCCAACCCTTCATTCATCACTTTGGTCCATTTCCACCTATACCTACTTTATCCTTTTCTTTTTGTTTCAATGAAATTAAAATCACAGCTCAAAAAAATTGTAAGTACAACTAAGTGGTAAGGCTGGTGTTGAACCACCTTTGTCATATACTTGCAGGAGGATTGGGTGACCTCCCCAAAGAAGCACAGGGGAAAAGCTCAGCGCCCTTGAACAAGGTTGGAGACCATCACTAATTACCAGAGAGGAGGGCGGAGGGTTGGTGGAGACTGTCGTTTGATAGAAACACAATGTTCATTTTTCATGCAATAATCACCTCCAAGTACAGATATAAGCATATAAGAAAAAAAAAGATAATAAAACACTAACACTTCTCCGGGCCCTGTTATCCTCTGTGATTTGGCTTTGCTGGGGGGAAAATTATAGCACAGTGAAGTTCAAGCCGCTGAAGGAGAAGAAGAGATGAAGGGTATCGGACAGCGTTTGTTTCAACAAGAAGGGCTGATGGTGATAGAACAGGCGCTGAGCCAGAAAAGATATGACCCCCCTTCTTTTTCTTAATCTGCTGTGATGCTCATGTCAATTGGTAAAGAGGGTGTGACCGATAGAATAGATTCCAAACTTAAAGGCTTAATAACAACACCCACCCTCCCTCCCACCACTTCTTTAATTCCCCTTCCTTGTTGTCTACTCGCAAAGGAGCTGGAAAAAAAGTAAAGTGCAAGAGAAAGAAAAAAAAAGGAGGAGGGGGGGCAACAGAAAGATTTCTGCCGTAAGTGTAACGTGAAATTTAAGCTGCAAGAAAGAATCAGCCACCAGCATTAGCTGGTTAAGTATCAGCAGCAGAGAAGGGGTAATGAATGTAGAAGGGGAGACATATGAAATGTCATTAACGTTAATTCTAATCACTTTTTGGCTATTAAGCACAAATTAGTGAAGGCGATGTTAAATGTCATGGTCTGTCCTGGGATTCATATAAGAGAGGGTAGTTGGGGGGAGGAAGAGGAGGTGGGGGCAAAATAGGTTCTCATTTACATACTTAAGATCCAACTTAATTCTCACAAGGGGTGATGGAAAATGAAGGCGAAAGCGTAAACCAATGACGATGACACGCGAGCTAGGAAAAAAAAAAACACAAACGTTCTGTTTCTGGCGGCCGATTCTTCATTGTTCGCGCTCAAGGTCATTTTCTTGAGCTTGTCGTCAAACGTCATTCCCTTGAATAATTCTGCTCAGGCTTTTCCTCCCTCTGGCTTTAAGGTTTGCGCTATTTAAGGCCAATCATGTCAATGTGGAAAAGAATTAATCCTGCTTAAAAATATATTACATGACTAGAATGTATGTTAACATCCCCCCTGATTCTGTCGCTGGATATAGACTTTACTTTGGTGCAGCAGGAGATAGTTGAAGTAAATAATCATGTGGGCTTGATATCAAGAGGAGTTCATTGTCAAGTTCACTTATATACTTAGGAGAGCTTGTTTTCATGTAGGTACTCTGTAGCTGTCAAGCGCTCAAATCCTGGAAGAAAATCAAGGCAGTGAACAATGCCGCATTTTAAAAGCAAGTCAAGCTCGAGCCCCACAAAAACCATGTCATGTAATTCATTGCGATAGATAGATTAACCTCAGTGCACTGCAGAGGCCTCTGAATTCCTGTCCACATTGTTCTAATGGCAGCCCACATTCGTTGGGAATATCCTAGATTTTTTTACTTTTTTTTTTTTTTTTGTTTTGTTTTGTTTTTTTTTTTATTATTTTTTGCTCCTCTCTCTCTCTCTCTCTCTTTCCATCCTCTGTGGCTACAGTTGACTGTGGGAGAGTAAATAACATTTGATATGCATAAACAGCCCCTTCCTATTCATTACTGTCAGAGCGTTGGAGTGCAGGAGGCGGAGGTCAGCATGTGAAGGTCCTCCTCAGGCAGGAGAAACGCCTGTGGTAGCTGTCACTCCTCTACTCCCCCACCACCTCCACCCCCAGCCCTCCCTCCACCACCTCCTCTATCCTCCCTCTTCCTCCCCCTCCTCCCTCACTCCCCTATTAGCACAGGCTCCAGGTCATAACCTTTCCGTGGCATTTTGCGATTCCACCACCCTTTGATTAGTGCAATATTTACATATTTCACAGTGGAGAGGGCGTTCTTGTGTCGCAGACACTTGAAGTGTTGTAAATGCGTTTGGCCTTTTGCCTGGGAAATGCGGAGGAGTCTGACTCTCTGGTGGTAACTGTAGTCAAGGCTGCCATGCTGATTTACGCCGTGGTGTGTTTTAAGTATATTTACCCCTCTATTGGCCACAACAACGCTGCTATCGTACATATACAAGTGCCATTTGGTCTGTGATGTGGCTCTTGTCTTCCTGAAGAAGGCCGTTTAGCAGCCATTAGAGAGGGATAGTGCTCCCTGGTGGCAGATATAGATCATGCCCTCTGACTCGGACTGTACACAGCAGAGCTACAAAGGGTTACAAGAGAAGAGGAAAGAAAGGAAGCCGCTCCAGAGGGATGACTACAATTCATTATTACATAGCAACAGTGCGAGAGATACCAGAGAGACAAGGACGGAACTCAAGGCTCAGAGACATGATGAACAGTACTGTAAAAAGGGTTAGAAACTCAGTTAAAGCAACTGTGTAGAGTTAGACTGTTTGTGGTGACCAATCTATGTGTTGGGTCTTGGTGATGTAGCTGCAGGTGCACATTGTAACACAGTATACTGATGGTGTAAAAAGTAGGAAACTACCAAATCATATCCACATCAGCTTTACCCCATTATTAGAAATGTATTTGGTGATTATCAAAAATAGAATTTGTACAATATGTAAAGTTCTCTTCCAAAAATTCACCTGTTAATGCTGCTTCAAGCTTTGACATTTTGGAAGATATTCAAGATATTTGGGACTGGTAACACACTCAGTGAACACAGTGAATATAAGGCTTAACAATGCTACGGTCCAGCATGATTCCTGCCAGGAAATACACATATCCTCCAAATGACTTTAGTTTCCACAGCTCAGTTTTTACAAATTAAGCAAACAAGATATATTAATTCTGTGGTGGGCTTCATTACCCTCAGACACAGAGGCTGTTTTCTCTTTTCCACTCTTTATGCTAAGCTAAGCTAACCACCTGCTGACTGTAGCCTTATGTTCATTGACAGATCCAACAATAGTATTGATCTTGTCATCTAACTCACTGTAAGAAAGAGAAAGTAAAAGAGTACTGCCAGAGCATGGTTGAAACAAACTAGTTTGAAGTGCTGTCCAGCTGTGTCTAAAGACAGATTTATAGCTGATCTGATCTCTGTTCTGTTCTGGCCAAACTCAAAGGCAGGATCAAAAGGCTGTCATAGAGAGGTCCAAGACACAATAATCATTCAAATGTGGATAACACATTTTTGGACAGTCTGCTCCTTAAAATTCTTCTTGGTGGTACACTTGTTTGAACGACATGAAAAGTGATGAAAAAAGCTGTGTGGGGAATGAAAAGGAGCTGGAAAGTTCAAATCCTTCCTACTCGTCTTGCTTGTCAGATTGTTGATTTTGCAGAGTTACAAAACTTACCCCAATAACTCCAGTACTGAGTGTCCTATACTAGTTAAAGACTGAAGGCATGTTGTTTGAACACACATCCTTTCACATATTTGGGGGGTGTACTTAATGCTTTACGTTTTCTCATCTTTGCAAGTATGGGTTATCAGAATAATCACATAATATACCTAAAACCCCAAACCTAGTAGTTCTAGTAACCCCAAACCTCACCTGCTACCGACTAAAAGTCCAGTCTTTTCCAACTGAAATATGATCAGGTACACAAAGAAATGAGCTTTAAGTGGCATTTGTAAATGTTAAAAAGGAGCTTGTACATTCTCTATGCAGTTGGAAAAAGTAATCTGTCCATACACCCTGTGGTTACACCTCTGTTAAAGCAACAACTTCCAAGGAGAACAACAGCAGCTTTCTTTTGTCACACACAAGGATGGAAATAAAAAAAAAAAAAACTACATTATACTCTGTTCTCCAACACACCTATCCATCATATTTGAGTCAGCCTGGCGTTGTGCGTATTTTCCACCTCCGTCAGTCATTCAGTCAGTCAGTCAGCTTCCTTCTGCTGTGTGACAGAAAGCAGAGATGTCAGCGAACAGGTTTTTCAGGGAGCTCAGGGCCGTCACGTCTGCCTTCGCAGTGACTGATGAGGTTGGGAAGAGTGACGGGCAGCTGCAGTCTTTTCTCAGCCCGCAGGCCTGCCTGGCATTAACGTTATGTGCCATGTTCTCAGAGGGAACCCGTCATTCAGCCGTCACTCAAACCGACAGACAGATGGTGCACATAGACACCGAACATGAAAGAGACTGGCAAAGTAGCAACAAATCCCTAGGTGGTCCCTCGTAGTTGAAGGGTGAGGGTTTCTCATCACTGTTGCTTGGCAGCTCGACTTCAACTGCACGGCCACACATGGACATCAAGGTGCCAACAGGCCCCGGACGAACATCAAAGTCACTATCCATCAAATGCGTCACACGCTATGAAAGCGAACAGCTTGCAGTGTGGCTTAGGTCTGATCTGTTTTCACCTCATCTTCATGAATCATGACCATTTTCACTTTCTTCTCTAGGCAATGAAGATTATGTGTGAGGCTCAGTCAGAGCCAGAAGGCGTTGTTGGATAAACCAGACTGTGTCCAACATGCAGGCTGGTATGGTTGAGTTTTAATCAAGTAAGTGCATATGTTGAACAATACACAGTAAATTTGCATTTTAGATTCAACTAGGTTTTTTTTCCTTTTCTCTTTTTTGGAACAAAGCTACAGACTCGACCACATATAATTAGCAGTATTTCTCCAGGTGGAGGAAATTCTATTAGGTGCAACATATGTGGCATGTGATGAGATCCATCATTTTACTCAAAAGCGAAGCTGATGCCTTTTGTCCCTTTTGAAGCATCTAGAAATATCCTTAACGCTCAAAATGTTCAACACCACTTATGACAAGTTGTGACAATGGATACACTCTTCAAACTACACCTGAACTCCTAATTGGCAAGTCTTAATTATATGGTGCATGACTAAATGGGAGGAAAGACAATCTGGTAATCTTTGACTTTTGACTGTACAGTATGCCATCCTGCAGGTTTAACAGATATTAGATGATTATGACATCAGCTGTACAAAAGCTAAAAGAAGGTTCACACACAGGTGAAGAGAAAAGCTCAAAAGTATGTCAGTGTATGTTTATGTTATGTTCAGTTTTTTTCTTCAAGAATAATTTGTTGACATGAAATAATTTATGTTGATGCTCAATATTTAGGGCCGATACACTGGTACATCTTGTATGCACAGTGCTGTCAGTAATTAATACACAAAAAAAGTAATACAAACGTGATACTAAAAGAGTTTTTGTTTTTAATCTTGTCAATATTCACAGCAGCAGTGTGAGTAAAGGGGAAACATCAAATCTTTAAAGTTTGAATCTCTGAAGCTCTTTTATCTAAACTTGGACGTGTTCAGTCGCAGCAACAAAACAAGCAAAATCAGATAAAAAATACTGCCAACAGGTGCCATTTTGTGTGTCTTTATTGTGGACATGACATTACATCTTTTTGAAATGATGTACAAAAGTGTAACAGAACTGAGAATGGCTCAGACGAGGTAGAGCTTTCACATCGGCTTGCTGGCTTGAAAACTACACTTTATAAAACAAACGCAACCCAGAAAAAAAAAATATCAAATTAAAACAAACACTCCTGTCTGCCTCTGTTCTCTTATCCTTTTTGAAGTGATAATAAATACAGATATCAACCAAATACATCTGGAATAATAATGTCTTCGAAGGTAAATTAATCATGAAATTCATAACAAATAGAAAAAGAAAAAAAGCAATACGGACACAAATAATACAACTTAAGAGGCATGATAAAAATCCAACCGAAGAGAAAAGAACAACACCTGCCAGCCCCTCTGGGAGGGCAGCCATGATTAGCTACTGAACAAATCCTACAGTTTAGCAAAGAGAAATACTAAAAACACGCTTACATCTTCATGAAAAAGCACTGCTGCAACCTAGCATCATCAAACTTTCCATGAGGAAACGTAGCTAAAAAAGCTGTGCCACACAGCCGTCACAGAACAACTCATTTGTCAAACCTATGGAATCGTCCTAATACCAACAGCAACAACAACAACAACGAAAAAAAACAAAACAAACAAACAAACAAAAATAACCCTCAAAGCCTCTAAAACAGAAATGACATTGAAGTGTGTTAGGCGGCACCATTTAAAAAGACATTCTCAAAGAAACCTTAGCTAGAACTGGACAAAATGAGAACAGTTAAAGCAGTAACCTAGTCTAAGTGCACTAGTAATGCCATTTGGTTTCTACTGCTGTATATAAAGGGTTTGGTAGAAGTGGATTACAGATATACACTTTATAATACATACACTCACTCCTGCTTCATAGTTTTTCTAAGTCACACTTCGGAGTACAAATTCATAACTGAGGAGTTAATCTTAAAGGGAATTCTGTACATTGGTATTAGTACTACACTACCTCGAAGGCTACAGTATCCATTTCAAGTATTTTCACTACCCACACCTTCAATATACACATGTGTGTATTATTAGGCATATATTCAAGCACACAATTTTGTATGCATATCTAAACAAACCACTGGTATAGCAACCATTTTATCATCATCATCATGTAAAAACTACTGAGGTCTTCAAATAGATGGGAAGTACAGTACTCTGTATGCTCAATAATCTTAAAATGGTGTGAATTTTGATTTTACGCATACAAAAAAAAAAACAAAAAAAAACAAACAAACAAACAAAAAGAAAGAAAAATGTCTTTATGAATCAACAGTTCTACTTTTGCTCTCTCTTTATGTTGGAGCTACTTTGAACTTTCTACTTCTTCTTCTTTTTCTTTCTCCCCAGCGAGTCAAGGCATGGCTTATTCAATCTCAGAGACCACTGATGGGGAGAAAACTATAAGCACAGGACACCAAAGGAGAGAGAGAGACAAAGAGAGAGAGAGAGAGAGAGAGAGAGAGAGAGAAATAAACATTTCATCCTTGCAAAGAACAGTTCTACCTTTATACCAACCAACAGACTTAAAACAGGCTTTCATTTCAGAGGAGGTAGGCGAGTATACAAAGCATCTAGAGGGAGGCTGGAGTACACAGAATTAGTGACACATACACATGCATTAATGCACACTCTCACTCAGGCTGGGCTGTCACAAGACTGTGACGGCTCTACAGTTCAATAGGCTTCAAAATGTCTCCACCTCATGTATTTATCCCTGAACTCTCTGGAAGCCTGACCTCCTGACCTCTGGCTGCTCTCTCACTCTTTCACTCTCTCTGTCTCTCACTGACCTCTTCACTCCATCCTTCTGGGATGGAAATCTTCACATCGCAATTCAAGAAATTAGACTTGCAGCATGGGAGTTGTAGTAAAAAAAAAAAATCAGATCTGAACCTATGGATGTTCTGTTTGTTCCGCCACACGCACTGGTTAATATGTACAACATACCTGTCGAATGATTCTGTATGTGTATTTTAATTTTTTAGGCTATTTAAAGCAGGTCTAGGAAATTGCATTTTTTGCATTGCTGAGTGTTGAGGAGGTGAAAAAAAAAAGTCAATACGACTTTCATGGCTGTTAAATATGAAGCTGCAATTAGCAGCCCATTAGCTTAGCTTAGCTAAGGACTAGAGGAAGAAACAGCCACCCATCTTAAACTGCTTCATTTGAGTAAATTTTAAAGGATTCCATTATTTTACAAGAAAATTAAAAATGAATTAAAAATACACCTCATTTGTTTTTTTACTTCTCTTATGAGTTTACCACTAAGACCTTGTTATGGGTCCAGGCCCCTTTGGTTGGGAATCACTGACGCTTTCTACTAAAAAGATTTTCATATGATTTTGACACCTCATCACATGTATTTGAAGGAGATTGACGAGTCAAAGAGTCAGAATCTTTTATTGCCATGCCACAGTCTCCTTCACATGTACATAAATTAGAGTTTAATCCATACGATCTACCAATGTCCTCCTGCTGCTCCCTCTGTTTCTGGAGTCTAATTCAAAGTCAGAAGTGTCAGTGTGGCAAACACTCTCTCATATGATGGAGTTATGGAAGCAAACTGCCTCCACTCAGTCCCTTCCTCTTAAATGGACAATAATTGAATGACCATAAAAATGGTACACTCATTTATATTGGCTATTAAAAACGCACACTCTTTTTAATGAGCACTAAAGCAGACACCCCCATTAGCGTTGTCTCTCTCTCCCTCTCTCTTTAATCCTACCTCTCTCTAGCATTCTCTCTGTCTCTCTCCTTCTAATCATCAGCTGTACAGCCTCAGAGTGGTCACTGCACTCTGGCGTGGAGGGAAGTGAGTTTAACACACACACACACACACACACACACAGACACACACACACACAGATGCAACTCTTCATCTTCGTGACTTGGAGCCCAGAGGAGACGACTTGGCATGCGTCAGTCGACTGTTGATGAAGGGCAGAGCATCTTCTCTCATGTCATTTCTTAGATGATTGGTGTCCTGAGGAAAGCACAAACTCATACAATAAAGCTAAGAAATAATGGTGGTGGTGGAGGGGGTTGGGGGGGTGGGGAGGGGGGCTAACGCAGCAGCCATGCAACGCCGCAGTCCTCCATCAAAACGCAGTTGCATCCAAGTTTTCAGTTTTGTTTTTTTTTTCCTCTTTTGTCATAAAAATTTTTGCTTTTCTTGTAAAGCTGCGCCAAAGCAACTTTATTTTGCTGGTACCTCCAAAATGGCAGCAAGAGGTAACTGTCTTCAAAATATTCTTTAAGGTGATGTAAACTACACGCAACTTGCTCATTTTTGCCAAATTTCACAATTAAAAGAAAAAAAAGAGATATAGAGAGAAAGAGAACACTTTATATTTCACTCTTGATTTCAAAATTTCCACCGGCCTGAATATCAGCTCTTCTTCTGTGGTTAAATTTTATAATTTTACACTTGCCTAGTACAGCTGTAACTAGCTTCTCTACAATTAAAAAAAACTTTCAAAAACTACAAGAAACTTCACTGAAGAAAATTCCTCTAAGGTCATTCAGGGGATGATGGGTGGAAAGGAGAAGCCGAAAAAGTCAACCATGAGTCCTGGATCCTATTTCAGGTTTTGTGATTCCCTGACTAGGCCGATCCACAGACCAGATTCTGGTCTATCACAGGAGGGGAGTGGTGGTCGTGCTGTTATTGTTGCTGTGACGACGGTGGGTTTTTGGCAGCCAGCGCTCCACGCTCCTCCTGGCTCAGTAACAAGCTTCTCGTGTCTGGGTACTGGCTGTTGTCAAAAGGCATACGGTGGACACTCTGGACGTGTGTCTTTAGGTTCCCTTTCTGAGAGGCTCGGTATGGGCAGAGCTGGCAGCTGTATGGCCTCTCCCCTGAGAAACACACACACACAAAGTTTAAGGGTCAGGCAGAGGCCACAGTTATATACAAGATCTGAAGCAGACAGGGGCTTTTTATTGTGCAATTGTGAATATACAGGGATTTAACTAGACACAATGTTGTAAACCACAGATGAGATTCGCTGCAGCAAAAAAAGGGTAGAAAAACAAGCACAAACATAAACCAAGACACGTGATGGCATTCAGCTAGAAATAGGGAAACATTATGCAGATCAAGAGCAGCGTTCACTTTTGATTTTTTACACCTAATTTCACTTAATAAAAAAGTTAACTTTGCTTTTCTGTCCTGACCCAGATGGACTAACGCTTCCCTGCCATATGGAGACAAGCGCCGCCCATCCCCTGTCTGAGCAGTCCTACTTTTCTCTCTATGCTTTCCTCTCAATCACCCAAGCCACCTTATGCCCCCCACCCCACACAAACACACACATACACTCACTCAGCTCAAACCCACTCCTCATACACCCTATACTCTCTCTTCTAATTAGACTGACCTACAACGGCACAGACACCATGCAAAAAAAAAAAAATAATAATAAATATAATAATAAAAAAAAGATAAGCAACACACACCTGAACAAAACAAATGAGATTGCCATTTAATTGCACCTAATTATCATTTTGATAAATGGAGGTATATCAAAGCGAGAAAACAAATGACTCCCTGTGCCCCTCCCGCACCCCTCTCCCTGAAGAAGAAACAGGGAAATATAGCTGTTATCATACATCATCAGAAACACAACAGAGAGAAAGAAAGAGAGAAGAGGGGTGAGGGGGGTGGGATAAAAACAAAAAAAAAAAGATATAATTAATCACACAAAAATCAAGGAACAAAAAAAAAAAAAAAAAACACACAGCTGGAAAGACTGCAAGGGTGAGACGTGAGAGGAAAGCGAGAACCTCCACGACATCGTCCTGCGAGGAAACATCGCTGACGGGACCGGTGCACTACATTATACTAAAGGTTATCGTCACCGTAAAGCAGCGTCAACACTACATCTAATTGGACCCCTCTGCCGCGCCTGCTCCCATCATTCATAGTGTGCGGTAAATCTTGAGTCCATGTGGGTATGGGTGTGTGTGTGATGTGTGTGATTAATTAAGATGGAGCCGCTGCATGTAGAACCCAGCTCTCGCCGAATGTCACAGCAGATCAGATTTACTCCTCTGTTCCTTCTGCCTCGATGCTTGTCTCCATCACTGACGCTGAGAACTCTCAAACTCATTAAAGAACTAAAGGGGAATGTTTTTGCTCCTTGTTAAATGTATCAGTTTTAGTCCCACATAATTGCTTTCATTAACGTTTCATTCCATTTCACGATTGTACTAAGTCTCATATTTGTCTATCTAACAGTTTAAAGATATATAATACAAGTGTCATTGATAATACAAGTGGCCAAATAGAATATCTGATAACTTCTGTCCCTTAACTAATCAGTGAAAGTTGTGATGTTTTTGCACTACACCTCCTAAAAGTTGTTATTTTTTTACTGAGGAGTTTTGAGTTTTTCTCAGTGGAGGCCTCACTATACATCTATACACCTATGATAAATCCTCATGCCAAATATCTGTGTTCAGTTATTCCGGCGTACATCTTAAATAAAGTGGAAACAGTCAAGGTTTCACTCCCTGTGGAGAAACTGTTGGTTTTCTACCATCGGGGGTGCCTACATGTCTCTTATGACTTAAAATGTGAAGTTACTATTACTCTATAAGTAAAAACTGGAAAAGGCACAACTGTGATAACTGCAAAAAAGCTAATGTCAGGTGAAATCCAAAAAAACAAAAGAAAAAAAAAAACAAACTGTGAGGATGGCAGGTGGAGAAGATGCCATATGTGACTGTTGTTACAAATGAAGAAAATAAAACATTCACAATAAGATGAGGGGGTGCGAGACTGACACAGACACACACATGCAGAAGTGAGACAGTAACAATAAGAAGACAGGCAGAAGCGATGGGGGGGTGCCCAGTGATTAGCCATCGTGCCACATACTTGTTTGGGAGCTTCAGAAGCGGTGGTGTGAGCGTCAGTACCTCTGTGGAGTCCGTTAAAATCAAACCCAACTGTGGGGGGAGAAGGAGGGCAAGGGGGAGAGGGGGAGGAGGTGGAGGGGGAGGAGGGGGGAGGAGGAGGGCATTCGGTTAAAAGCTCTACCAGATCCACACAAGCAATTTAATTTTTTTTTTTTTTTTAACTCTGTCTCTTCCGCCACCGACCGCATACTGTAGCGTTTGCCACCAGCACCCTTGCTAATAGAGGGGAGCTGGCAGTGATGATGACGGTGATGATGGTGGTGATGATGGTGATGGAACCTGGTGGAGGCGAGTCAGTGATTTAATATGACGCATGTTAATGGAGGCCTCGGGGTGGCTGGCCTTTTCTGCATGTGCACGTCCATGCTGAAGACAACCGCTGGTGACAACATTAATTACAGCCTCGGCAAGTGTTTACAGAGCCTATGCATGGGCCTCTGTGTGTGTGTGTGTGTGTGTGTGTTTACAGTGAGGCTTGGGGGGAGTTGAGCACTGCATCACTTACCATTTGGCCACTGTCACTTAGAATCACTGGCTGTGCCACATATCATTCACACTCTCTATAAAGAAGCTACTTAACTCACTGTCTACTGTGATCACTGCCGGCCCAGCTGATGGACATGACAGGACAGGAGAGAGGAGGAGGACGAGGAGAAGAGGAGGGGGAGGAAGAAGGAGGGGAGGCTGGGAGAAGTGAGGATGGAGGAAATCAGGAAGCTGAGGTGAGGAAATAAAGACAAAAGGAGAGAAGAGGATATCAGATGAAACAAAAGAAGAGAGGACACTAAAGTGAAAAAAACAGAAAATCTAGATAAGCAGAAACAAAAGAGGAAAAGAGGAAAAGTATAAAAGTATAAAAAATGGAAGAGGAAGAGGGAGAAGGGAGAAAAACTGGAGAGGAAATTAATGTGGAGGAAAAGTGACATGAGGGGAGAAAGGAGGAGGAGGAGAGGGGTGAGAAGAGAGGAAAGAAAAAAAGACAGGAAATAAAAGATGAGAAGAAAGGAAGGGGGGAAAAAGAAAATGGGAAAGAGGAAATGAGAAGTAGAGGGTTAAAGGGAAAAGAGGAAAAGGCAAGATGTCTAAATCAAGCTGTTTAGTGAATGGCACCGGGACGCATGCAAATGGATTCATAAGGCTGGCGTGGACAAATGCTGTTCTGCTTCATTAGAATGCGCAATTCCATCTCTCTAATTGACATGTGATTAATAATGTATACAATTTGTCACAGGTCAGTATCCGGAGCAAATCATGTTTCAGTTTAAAAAATAGAGACAGCTGCCCAGCCCAGGGCGGGGAAGGACTCACAGACTGGCTGTCACACTCAACTGAACAAAAAGATGTGTTTTGATTTATTTTGGAGAACGCAGGAACGCAGCAGACATACGGGAGAGTCAAGACGATGAAATACTGCCGAGGATGTGAATCCCTGCGCATATATTCTCTATAGCTCATGTGAGCGTTTCTGGGTGGATAAACAGCTGCGAGGGCGATGATGTGTGTACACAGGTGGCACGAGACGGGAGTGACTGCTGGAGGAGTGGCCAAAAAAATGGGAACATGTAACAGTACATGAAAACCAAGATGGTTCTACAGGTTTATGACGTCTCTTACACACAGCACAGCACATTACACTTTAATTGCTTTCTCCTCACTGAGGTCATTTGTCTATGTTTGTCATACCTTTCCATTTTAAATAAATTTACACTTTCAGTGACTGATGGTCTTGCAGCTTGATTACCAAACATTTCTTTTCCTAACTAAAACTTCTTGTAGTTGCTGTGCATGACTTTAAAAACTAACATTCAAGGACTTAACTGTCAGACCTCTGCAACCCTAATGTTCTGTTTGGGGTCCTGGAGACCCGGTGCCCCGTTTAATAGCTTAAAAACAAACTTCACATTGGATTTATCACCAAGGTTAATTTGGCAATTACTATTATTTTTAAACATACAGTAAGGGCAGTGTGCAAATAGAGCTGATGTCCTACCATTTGATGATGTATGTGTGTATTTACCTGTATGGGATCTCATGTGAGTGCGCAGGTGGCTGGGTTGACTGAAACTCTTCCCACACTCATGACAGAAATACTGTCCCTGTCGCATGAGGGACCTCAGCATCCCTGCTAACACACAAGCACAGAGAGAAAGAGAGAGTTCAATTAAGCATAAACATGTTAAATTTACACAGAATAACAGGTTGAACATGTGTAAAGTGTCAATCAAATGTAAGCAGACTTAGTTGTGTTGGGGAAATTATTCTGAAGGTCTTTATTAACAGAAACTGAATGTAGATTTAATTTTTTCCTGACTTTTGGGACACACGTGAGTTAAAAACACCTTTGCGAAATTAATTCATGTTGAAAAATTCAAAGTAAACTATGATTCTCTTGCCATGGTCCCGATCAGGTGTTTTGTGATTTTAGCAGATTTGACCTTTAAACAATTCCAGTCGCTTGAAGAAAAGCGAGCTGAAGACAACAAAGCACGTTTGAAACATGCTTTGCGTTTATACTTTAAATTAGAGTCTGATATAGGTTGATGATAACCTGTACTAGACATAAATGCTTTAATGTATAAATATGCTTTGTATTAAAATCAGCTAATTTTCATTATATATATAAATATATATATATATATATATATATATCAAAATATCAATATCAGTTTTTGTACTGGCCCCAAAAAACTGTTATCAACTGGAACATAATTAAGGAAATTACAGATATTTGATACTTGGAATAATAAAGAAATAGTAATAAAAACACATAAATACATGAATCATGAAATACATGAATATAGAGATGATGCTTTGTGCCCAAAATAGCTACTGGCTAATTTCCATTTGAAGTCCGTTGGCATATATATATATATATATATATATATATATATATAAAACTCAGTATTAGTCTTAGTTAGTTTAGATTCAAATACCAGTAATTAAACTCCAGGCATAAATTTCACACCCCAAAATCACATAAAAGGCCATTTAAAACACATTAACAAGAAAATTAAAAATGGACTTATGGAGCTTTGAAAAAGGTGGACATCAGTGTCAGTTTATTCCTGAGTTGAAGACATGTGTCAGTGTTTTCAGAGACTGAATGGAGACGTAAAGGTCAGCAAATGGGCAGAGTGTGAGAGTGTGATTCAGAGCCTGGCTGGAGCGGTGGAGGTAAGTTAGCATCAGTAGTGGACTCGCAAAAGCATCATTAGTATGTCTAATGTGTCATTATGAGCGGCTAGCTCCAGGGGCTGGACTGCAGCTGTCACACAGCATCATCTCAGAGGCTGACAGCCAGACACACACAGCACACACACACAGCGCATAAATTACAGGCAATTAAAACGCCCCGGCTGTGATGTGCCCGCTCCGCTGCCCGTGTGTCACATGTCAGGTGTGTGTGTGTGTCCGCATTTCAAGAGTTTTATATATATGTGTGTGAATTTGTGTGGTTTGGTCTGTAGCGCACACGCACGTACAGACACACACGCATGTACAGACACACACACACACACAGACACACACACACACAAAACTGCAGTAGCATTACTTTATATATTAATGCCATTAAATATCATAAAAGAAGCAACTTGTTGAATTTTGATGAGTTCTAATAAAAATGTAATGTAAATGTAAAATCATGATTGTTTTCTTCATGGGGGTGAAGAAGAAGAGATTAACTCAGTGTTGATGGGTCTAACTTTCTTACATGGTTACTGTGCACAAGAGGAACTGACAAATGCTGTCACATCATTTTAAAAATCCTCTTCATTTTTACATTATAATACAAAGCATCATAGGATTAATCGCAGGTGAACGAAATTATATTTAAAACTTTTAATGCTACAAGGATTTGATTTAAAGACCAATTTAAGAAACCAAAAGGAAATCGCGGCCAAACCAACCAGTTTTCACGAAAACATAGTTAATGAGAGTTCTGAAACTATAATGAGGCGATATAAGAAAAGTGTCACCAAGAAATTAATTGTTGAGGGACACGAAACCCTAGTGTGTTGGGTAAAGAAAACAGAATGTGTACTGAGAGGTTGAACAAGAGGCCACTCAGCATAAAGAAACCTGTTCAACCTGTTCATTTCAGACGTTTTTATTTGTTATAATTTAACAATTTAATAAAAACCTGGTGAGTGCAGGAGGGGTCATGGGGGACTGCAGCAGGAGGAAAAAGCATTTGAAAACGTTTGGATGTGTTTGATAACACTGTGACCATGCACACACTCATCATCATATTATCATGTACAAATACATACATTCCTGTGACCCCACTTGCTCATAAATAATGGGCCTTGGGGTTTGGGAGGTTGTATTTTTATGGACCCCTCCCAACATTAACACCCCCAGCATTAAAGTCGGCATATGCCTGGGCAGTGCCTACTAGTTGTGTATGTGTTTGTTTGTGTGCGTGTATGTGTGTGTGTGTGTGTGTGTGAAGTGGCGGTGTTGTTGGAGGGACACAGCAGGACAAGGAGGACAGAGGAGGTGACAGAGAGTGTCTCTGGCAGCCCGACTGCTGGCCTCTGGATACTCTACTTCTACTCTGAGCCGCCAGCCCTTCTCACTGATGCACTAATGAAAGACAAGACAGAGCTGGATGGAAAACACAAGCACACACACACACACGCACTGGTACACTTATTACAGAGAAAAGGGAGAAAGACTCAGTTGCTCAAAAAAGGTCACTTTATAGCATGTGACTCAAAGGGCTAAGGCGGATCGTGACGATACGAGCCTGGACGGGTGACAGCGATGTCATGCGTCTGCTCTGGGGCTGTTGTCTTTGACCCCTGGCTCCATACAGCCCCACTTGACCTTAGAGACACAACTGAAAATGGGCAAATAATACGGATGTTCGGTAATGACCATTTCCAAAGCAGCTGGTGGGGTAATTATTCTGTCTCATCTCTCTCTATTTTCCTCTTACATTCCCTCCCTCTCTCTCCCTCTCTATGTTTTGCCTCTCTCTATTCTCATCTGTGCGAGTCTCTCGTCAGGCAGAGCCGTGACCTAAACAGTTTGTGACAGCTTTCTGGGAGAGTGGAGCTGGAGACTAGGCATGCCTCGCAGACCTGAGAGTAGCAAAGGTTCTCTCACGTCTTTCACAGTAAAAGAAAAAGAACATGCACACATGTACAAACTCTTGCATCTAAAAAACCTGAGCACATATGGACACACAAGCACAGACACACATGCTGCCCCAGATACAGCCTTTTATCATACTGAGCAAACATGCGTGTGCTTATTTAATGCATCCCCCCGCTTCATTATTCAAAACCTTGTCAGAATGAAGCAGTTTATGTGTCTGTCAATCACTTTCTGCCAGATGGTGAGTTAGTGTGAGTTAGAGAAGATAAATATGTATACTTGATTGAATATGGCTCATGTTTTAAGTGACTGCGAGTGTCTTTTCCTGGTTCAGTCGATTCTACTCATCGAAGCTCAAGAGAAAGATGCTCAGTTGCTGGAAAACACTTCTCAACTCTTTGGCATTTGACATTTTCCACCACAGCCAAGACTCACTGGGAATATATGTAGGTTGATGATGTGGAATTTTGTTGGACTATCCAAATGATGTTGCCATTAACTAAAAAAAAAATATATACAAAGACATATGGAAATGAGCCAATCAACTTTACAAAACTGTTTCCCTACCAGTCGGATCCAGCAGTGCATTGGCTGCGCCCCAGCGGTGGTAGAGGGCTGCCAGTTCATTGGGGCTGTAGTTCTTCAGGAAGCTGAGGACGTCATTCGGCATCTCTGGTGCTTCTGCCATTGGCTCCTGCTTTACATCTCCACGAGCTTCTGAAGGCAAAGAGGAAGAGGAAGAGGAGGAGGAACTCTGCAAGGTGCCTCCGTGTGCCTGGGAGGCTCCGTAGCCAACCATGGAGCTGTGGGTGATGGTGCTGGGCCTCGTAGCATTAGTTCGGCTCTGGCTGTGGGAGTTGGTGAGCGGTTGATGAGGGGAACCTCTCGCACGGCTGTATTCGGCAAGGCCATGTTTGCTGGAAAGCATGAAACCGAGGCCCTCCTGAGGCATCAAGTAGCGGTCGGCCACCCTGGAGGCTGCGGCAGAGCTGGGGCTTGGGGCTGAGGAGCGTGAGAGGGCGCTGCTGCTCTTCTCCAAGGAGCTGGAGGATGACAGCGAGTTTCCCCGAGCATAAATATCCACTTTGGGTCTGAAGCGAGACTGATGACTCTGTTCCTCTGTGTGTCTGATGCCACTGCTGCTGGTGGTGCTGCTGCTGCTGCTTGGCCGTACAGGGACTCTCCCAGCTTGGGGGCCTGAGGAGGATGAGGAACCCCTGGAGAATGAAGAAGAGGGGGTAGAGGATGACGATGATGGCGTAGCGGCATGACTTGCTGGCTTGCTCTTTTTTAGAGTCTCACTGGAGTAAGTTGGAGGCTGGGTACGTTGGGTGCACATCAGTGGAGGCAGCGGTGGACACTCTTTTCCTTCCAGGACTGGTGGGGGGCCGGTGCGTCTCCTGGAGTTTAACAAGCTGTCTCTTGAGCCCTTTGAGTTGTTTTTAAAGGCCCATTTAGGAGCCAGATTGGAGCTACTGCTGTTGATGCGGTGAGCTACCGTCTGGTGCATCCACAGAACCTCGGGGTAGCGGGTGGAGTGGGAACAGAAAGAGCACTTGTGGCTAGGGAGGCTCTTCCTGTCCACACTTAAGGAGGCCATGCCCCTGGTGCCTTCAGGCCTCACGCACAGATCCACAGGGGTCATGCTCGGATCGAGTGGCGACGATCGGGCCGATAGATAAGCCTGAGGGGACGCAGAGTTGTTGAGCCCCTGAAGAAGAGCTTTCTTCAACTTGGGATAACCACTGGGGGTGCCTCGGTCTGAGCTGGAGCTGGGGCTGGGGATGGGGCTGGGTCGATCTCCGGGGGCAGGTGGGTGCTGGACACGAACATGAGTCAGATAAGCCTGCGACTCTGTGGTAACAAAGTCACACAGGCTGCAGATGTAAGGCTTCTCATCTGTAGGGGAGAGATATGACAACATAAAGGTCAATGACTGCAAAGGGAATTGTCTAGATTATTCTCCTCTACAACCGGCCATAAGTCAGAGCTCATTACTTCAGTTCACTGTGCCAGTTTCATGCTATTGCAACCTCATGTAATTTTGGTGAGCAGCCACCAGGCTACAGTATTGGTCATTGTTTCCTTTCTCTCTTTTCATTTAATATGATTAGAACCTAATCTGTCATTACTAGAATAATTAGTTCTGCTATAATATAAAAACTAAACAAACCAACACAGGAATTATCATAACATATTCAAATATATATAAATAAAACTGACTTTTTGTCAGTGATACAGTGTGTTAGCTGTGTCACACACAATTTTACAATCAGCCATTTACCTAGTCAAATAAAATCCTTTTTGACACATTAAAACATATCACCATTAAGGCTTACAAGTGCAAATTTGGTTTATTTATTTAATGGCTGTGGTAGGGACTGTGCATGTGTTTACTGTATGCAGTCAACATTGCAGTTCCTGAAGTCTAGTTATATAAAATCTCCACAAGGGGGCATATGTGACCCATCTTTAATGTTTCTGTTGTCTCTGGGAAACTTTGTGTCTGGTACAATGTTTTAGAAATTTGGGGAAAAAAAAGTTTGAGGATTAATTATTATGATCATAGAAATAGTTGTTTTATTCAGGTGAAGTCAGCTCATCTGTATTGACATTAAATATATAAAAATATAAAATCCTCATAAAGTTGTTGAATATAAAAGTATAATATCAAGGCCGGGCCAGGTCAAGAATCCTTACAAAAATCTTACAGTTATGGTTTTATGATCAAACAGATCAGGTTTTGCAAGTAGCACATTACTGTGTTCTCCACTACCCCTTCTCATTTTTACAACAACACCAATAACCTGCCATCTGTTTTTCATTTGGCTTCCTGTTACAACACTGGCCAACACTCACAGCTCAGACTCTGCCAAGGTGAAGCCCTGAGGCTGGGCAGTTAAACAGGCAGGGTGGCAAGACTGATGTGTCCCGTTTATGAGGCCGATACTGATCTTCTATGAATCAATCATCCAGTCTGAGTTCAGGTAAATGAGCTACATAATTGAATATCAGTCACAACATTTTTATGACCCGTCCAAATACCTCACATGCACACAAGCATAAAACACACACTAATGCAAATCCTGTCCTGCAGTAGTGAATGAATTGTACCATTAACACAAACTGCACCATAGCGTTGACAGTTTGTCACCGCAGTAATATTTGGCTTGTGAGGTAGAGAAAACGATGTGTATCTTTAGTCATACTCAAAGAATAAATCTGAACTATTCATGAACGTGTTTAACTCTAACTAACACTTCCCATGGCTTCATATTGTAGAAATATATTTCTAAATCTAAACTGTAAGCAAGCCACTATGCTTGGACATGTTTGGTGTGTATGTCTGTGTCTGTGTGTAATCACTGCCACTTCTCATCTGCATTCTCAAAAAATGTCTAAATCTCTAACATCAGAGTATATGGGAATAGAGTGCCCTCTGAGTGTCTCTTTCCCCATTGCCTGCATCCCTCTCCATCGGGAGGTGACTCTATAAATAACCTATCCCTCAGACATCGGGCAGCCTGGCTGGCTCAATGGTAAGAAGAGTGGATGAGTGACAGTGAAAGTGTCACAGGAGGTAACCTTAGAGATTAGAGTCAATGGGGAAAGATAGAGAAAAACGGATGGAAGGGTTGACAGAGGTGTTCAACATCCTAACAAGAGTTTTCTTCACAAATTTCATTTGATATTTCAAATATAAAATATCATTTGATATTTGTGAAGATCGAATTTGATCAAATATGTGCAAAAATGATGCAACTGATATTTATTATAAAAGTGTAATTCCTGCAACCATACAGCAGGACGTCCATGATTTTGAAAAGATCGAATTCTTCACGGTACATTAACTTCGACAAAAGAAACTAACCACACCTTTTACTTCTGGAGCACAGGAGCTGTTCTGCGTCTGCTCAAGTCAAATAATCAGCTGTTGTACAATAAACAAGATCAGTGAAGGGCAAGAGGAAACATACAGACAGATTTCCATAGAAAATACACAAAAAGGAGAGCAAAAAAACATATTCACACACAGATAAGGGGGGGTGAGGGGAGTTTCCTGAGACAGGAAGACCTGAAATAGCACACAGCTCGATCAGGCCTGAAGAAATGTTGCTGCTATTTTTGAATGGCTGTACTTACAGGGAGGAATGGAAACAATCACCACAATTCTTAGCTATCAACTATCCTGACCTGTACAAATAGTGTTTTTTGCTATGTTTGAAAGCTAAAAGACAAAAGCCAGAGATATCATGTGCTGCAAACAGAAGAATCCTTCCTTAAACATATATCATCTGTGATTATGGGTGTTTTGCCCTTGCATGGGTAGGCTTTCTTCTTTCTTTTTTTTTTCTTTTCTGCTCTGCAGTGTTTATTGGTTGTGGAGGTGAAAAAATGATAGGCATTCCAAAAATGCCCTCTGCTCTACTGACATGCCAGTGAAAGGCACAACGTTTCACTTAACTGCTAGTTTTATCGCAATGTGACACAAAATAAGTGTACTGTTGTAAAGAGGATACTCAGTGTCAGTTAAAGTTTATTGACTGTATTTGATATTATTTTAGTCTAAGACTCTATAAAGAAGCTTAATGTAGATGTAATTCCTACATGTTGCCACATGGAGGCTCTGATTCCCACTGCATAGAGAGTGATGAGCCAAGGCACTGCACCTACACAAAGCACATTTCATCAACAGATGTTTACTACAGAGTGACAGAGCCAGAGGCCTAGAGTGGGAGGCTTGAAAAGGGCTACAGTCATTTCTGCAAATGAAAAAAATCCTGCAGTGTACTTATGCTTATGACATTCATTTACTTGAATGGTAGTGATATTTTCCTATTGTTTTTTGCTAGAAAGTTAAATCAGTAACTGAAAGATGAAAGTGGTAAAGATGGAAACATCAGCGACTGGAAGAAAACTCTTAACCTTCCTCAGTAATACTGTGAGACTGCAATTGCAAAATCTCACACATTTAGCAATCATTCTCAATCATTTCAAATCAAAGTACAAGTCAAAGATAATGAAGGCAATAAAGTTGTTGCTAACCTGAAAGTTCTCCAGAGTTTGCTGTACCCATCTCTGATGCGTGGTCTCCCAGGGTTGAGGCTGGTGGAGAGTCTCCATACCCCGGAGTGCAGGGCCGGCTGGGAGAGCCCGACTCTGGATCACTGGTGGAGCCCCATCGTTCGTCCCTTGCAGGTCTTTCCTTGTCTCCCACAGATACCCTCCCTCCATCCTTCCTGTGGACCCTCTGGTGGACAATCATCTGATGACGACTGCGAAACACTTTCCCGCATTCAAAGCACTCATTGGACTTGGAGGGAGCTTGCGACTGGGATGGACGTCGTCGGTCTTGGCGAGACGATGGCCGGTACTCTGAGTCGCTGAGGTTCTCTGGTGTGCGGTCGCCTGAAGAGGCATGGCTTCCCAGGCCAGAGCTGCTGCGTCTGCCTGAGCTTCGTTTCTCTTGACCTTGCAGGACATAACGACTGTTCTCCTTCTCAAAAACTACAGCAGCTCCAGCGAGGGCCTCCTCCCCCATACTTCCTCCCCCATAGGAGGCCTTGTAACTAGGCTCCACTGGTTCCACAACCTTTCCTTTTGTGGCTAATTGCCAGGCCTGGTAGCTGCAAACTGGATCTAGCTCTGGGATTCTTTGACCCAGAATCTTTGCATCATCATCTTCATTGTCTGTGGTCTTTTCCTCTACAGGCCGAAGGTTTAGGTGTTCAAGAAAACGTCTCTTTGCAGCTGGTGAATCCTCATCATCACTAAGTCTAACTTGGCTCTGGGATTTTCTACCATAGTTAAGACTATGTACCTTGTCATGGGCTCTCAGGCTCTCTTTGCTATGGAACAGGTTCCCACATTTAGAGCACATATGATAGATCGATGTAACAGAGCCAGCAGCAATATCAGGATCCTGGGCTACATCGTTGATAGTGGCTGGATGTTCAGCTACATCCGATTTTGACCGTGACCTAGATTTGGTGTTGTGTGTTTTCATGTGAGATTTGAGGAACCAAGCTTCACGGAATCGTCGTCCACAGATACGGCAGCAGTGGTCGAGGATCCCAGCATGTTTCTTCATGTGCGATTTCAGAAACCATGCTTGGGTGAAGACCTGGCCACATGTCTCACAGGGGAAGGTCCCATCATTCTGAGGTTGGATGACATCAGATTCGGTCACTGCCTCTTCTTTGATAGTTGTCTCCTCTTCTGCATCTGCTGTGATGTGGACTTTTTCAATGTGGCTGAGAAGTTGATCTTCTCGCTGGGCCTCATAGCCACAAAGACGGCAACAGAAAGGCCGCTGGTCTGTAACAGACTTCTCTCTTTTCATGCTCCTTGCAGGCACTTTCCTTCGACTCTCCTCGCCGCCATCGCCATTGATCATCCGGTTACAAGCAGAGCTGCTCTTAGTCGGACTCGTACCTCCATCAAGACCTTCTGAAACACTCATCTCCTCCTCCTCTGCTCCACCCTCTTCATCCTCATTGGAGTGATGGCTAGACAGCGTGCCCATTTTATGGCTGCGGATGTGAACTTTGAGATTGCCCTTCTGAGAGGCTCTGTGGTCGCAATAGGGGCATTTGTAAGGACGAGCGCCCGTATGGCGTCTCATATGCTGCGACAAGGAGCTGAGGAATGGGAAGCTGCGTCCGCAGACATTGCAGTCAAAACTCCCGGGGATTTTGTCATCTTCACCCTCAATCTCATTTCCAGGGTTGACCTTGTCTCCGACCGGCTTCTCTTTTTGACCTCCTGCCTGGGTCTCCATCACCTCCACGCTGTCTCTAGGATTCATGATACGAACTAATCTACCCTGTCTATCTGGCTTTTCACAAGCTCAAAAAAACTTGAAACTACTGCTATCTGCAGCTGCACATCTAGAGGTATCGAGTGTGTATTATGTTGTGTTGAATAGTTAAAATGCTATCTACCCTCAGTCATCCAGAAACTCAGCTGCTAACACAGCAGCTCATTTACCACTCTAGTTACTGGGTGCCACACTAGCTATCCATCTTCATCTGGCACGGTCAATGAATCAGTGACTGAAACTCTGTGCAACTGGCACCAGCTTTAACATTTATTTAAACACAAGGCAAAATGTAAAGATTTTTAAGGCTAACGAAGGCCTAGCATGTAAATGTATAACTGAGATTTCTTTCTCAGTATGAAGTGAGAGTTCTCCCTCAAGTTCAGCTCATCATTATGTCAGTAGCGGGGGGAGATTTATGGGAGGATTCTGTTTCAGCTTGGCTAATGCGCCAAACTTTTGTTCATCATTTCATTGGGTTCTCATCTTCATCCTCTGTTTTTATGTGTATCAGCAGCTTTCGGGTCAGGTAACAGCGAGCTCTCTTTAGCGCAGTCTGCCTGCATGTGTATCATCCACCTGAGAATGAAAAAGAAAGAGAGGGATGGAGGGAGACAGCAAGTGGAGAGAGAGAGAGGTGAGAGAAGACAAGGAGCATGTTAGTCATTTTACAGTATTTATATATAAAAAAACACTGTTTTTAGCCACGTTCAATTTTAATTTGCCCACACAGCTAACTTAGCCACACTAACCTATGTAGGTAGATGTATGTGTCATAAAGTAGACCTGTGTGTGTTTGTCTGGTTATTTAGTGAATTGAAAAGGTCTCAGGTTGATGATTATCAGTTGGCAAACTGACAGAGCAGAAATAAATTCCCAGCACATGCTCTTAGCTTCTAGACCACAAAGGCTAACACTAACAAATTAGCAAGTCATAATCAAAAGTGTGATGAGGAGCTGTGCTTGAAAATGATCATTCTGATACTCAAGTGTACAGTTATATTCTCCCATTTAAATTGGCATGAGTTTGTATTAGAGTTGAGTACTAGTTGAGTACATGAGTTTGTACTGTATAAATATATGACATATAGAGTGTAGGTGGGCTATTATCATATATAAAGTCCACTGTGTATGTGAGGTTTGTACTGTGCAGCCCCACTAAACACGTGTAAATGCGAGCGTGTGTGTTGTGATTGTGCCGGGGTTGTGCAGGGCTTGAGGGATCTGACGCCACACTGGCTGAGTCGACACTTTACACAATCAGGGTGGTGGTGAGGAGGGGGGGTGGTGGTCCTGTTCACATCAGCAAGATCAGCATTGCCACCATATCCCTCCCCATACTGGCCTCATGCACCCGCCTCAACTGACACTATCACATGACAGGGATCTTAAGTACACAACAGGAAGTGGCTCTTCAGACAGTTTGCTTTGTTCTATTTCTCAAACGGGAGTTGAATGGGGTCGCAGAGAGAGTCAAACAGAAAGAGAAAGAGACAGGATGATGAGACGGGACAAAGACTTTAACGGTGTTAACTAATTTCATACTGCATACATTTCCTTTTGTGGGTGGAATATTTCCATAATTTGCATATTTTCATGGGAAGGTTTTGTGTCGCTTGTCATTTGCTGTAATCATACACATAAAATATATTGTATTATGCTATATCTATGTCAAAAATGTCATATGTTTTCACCACATTTCTTAATTAGAATCGATGTTTTTCTTGCCTTCGGAGGTTAATAACATCGTTTTTTCCTGTCACTCTGTCAACTCAGTAAAACATCATTAAATAGGAGCTTTCTGTTAATTAAAGTGACAGATTTTTGACGTATAATTTTCGAAATGATCTCTAAATTCTTTTCAGATAAAGATCAAAACTTTGAAACATGAAAAGAAATTTCAATGGGAAGCTGAAGTATTAATTTCAGCAGATGCTGGAGCCTGAAAGTGTGAACTGTATGAAATGTGAGTGACAGCATTATTACAGGCTATTACATAAAGTGCCAGAGCCCATAAGCTGAGTTACTGTCAGGCTCTAATTATAAGTGGATAATTGATCATAATCATAAGAGGATAAGGTGGTGGAGGAGGGAAGTTAGCACAAGAACAATCATATGTCTTAAACTCTCACGCTGGAAATGACTACCCTGCGCCAGAGCCACCTATCTATCCAGAATGATTTATGCTATTGAAATCAGCGCAGCCTCAGTGGTTCACCAGGCTTCCTCCTGGAGTGCTTAGTAGGTTTCAAGTGAACAAGCACTCCTCCAGAAGTACCAGAAGTGCAGCTGCTGTGGCTGACATTACTTAGAAATAAACCGTATTATCAGTTCCAGACCTCGTAAGAGTCTAAATGTTTATATAAAAAAAAGGAAAGAGGTTTCTCTATTACTTTTACATCTTAGCCATTCTTGTGATATGACTTGACTGTCTAGTCTCTCCGCCATTTTGATTCAGACTGAAATATCGCAAATGTATAGGAAGGTTCTCCATTAATTTCCATTTGTGCTTTTAAGTAAAATAGCCTAATAACTATTGAAAGGGCTACAATAAAATGTAGTATATATTTATATTTCAATCAAGATGAACTGTAACTACTGATAACTAGATAGTGAGCAATGCAGACAATGTGTCTTTCATTGCTAACTTTATTTACTTTTTAGTTTAAAGCTCAGAGGGCAACTAGCATGGTTGTAATGTATTTTAAAAAATTTTATTCTGTATATAATCGTGATTCAGTTTTAATTATTTTTCACCCCATGACACAACACTGTTTTGTTGTCTTATGTACAAGTGTTTTTTTTTTTTATTAGGACACATACCTGAGCTTCAGTTACATAGATATTTATAAACTGTAGATATCAAAACCATGAACCTCAAACAGCTGAGAAACAAATAAACATGAATGAGTAAGAAAACATATGACATGACAGAAAATCAGGTGATGATAAACGAATGACAGTGAAGTAAGAAAAACAAAGCCCTCCATCTCCATTCATCCATCCACTGTAGTTTTCCCCTCCATCTGTTCCATCTGCTCTCTCTCTCCTCGTACTAATGTTACTCATTATAACCCAGTAGTTTTTTTTTTTTTTTTCTCTAGTTCTGGCGCTAAAAAACAGAGGATAATGATCTTATTTCCTATTAAATTGTCTTGCTGATTGGGGGTCAAGAGGGCCAGGAGGGGGTTCAGACTATTCAGCAATAAGCCTGTCATCCACCAGACAGTCACATGTGCAAATTGAAATGTAATGAGATTAGCCACCAGAAGGGAAACAATGCAGGCTCTGCGCCATACAGGCCTAAGACAAAAAAAAGACAAATTGGCTTAAAGCTGGAGAAACTGTCCGGGAGAGGGACAAGATTACCAATTATCAAAGTCATCAAAAAATGATAGAAGCATCAAAGCTCTAATAAAGGCCGACACTGGAACAATAATTGGATATAATGTCATCCTGAAGCTGGCAAGAACAGTCTCTTTTGTAAACCTTGACTGTCATTGACATCCTCCAGCTAATTAACCTCACACACTCAAGGATTAATAAGACTGGCGATAGTTAAGTAGCTGAAATTGGAACTGACATTCGGCTTTTATTTCTTAGTTTAAATATCGTATTCTAATGGAAACAGCTATTTTTTCTTGCTTGAAAATTCCTACTGAGTCCACTACTTGGGAATGTCACCACTCTAATATCAGCAATGTCATTAATGGACACTTAAACTACCCTTCCATGAGTCACTGGGAGTGAGAGGAGGCCTAAACTCAGCTGATAATGACTGTTGTGTCAAATAGAGAGAAAACTATCCCCCACCCCCAACTCACTTCTTCCTTGAATGCTCAACCTCCACTGTTCTGCTTTCAGAACACTGAACCGTGGCGGTTGAGGTCCGGCAAGAGGAGGAAATACGTTCTTGCTTTCCCATCTATACACAACTTTTCAAAACAGTGTTTCTATTTCTGTATCCGGAGCTCCTGAGGTTCTCATCTGGAGCAAATCTTGAAAAAAAAGGGTGTCAAATTGTACATGCCGGCCAACAGAGGACCTGTTTACAGATGTCAGCTTTTCTGTTTTCTATTTGTTTGACACTTCAGCACTCTCACAAAAACCAGACTTTTGACTCAGAACCTGATTTTAATAAAGATTACATCGGTACTGTCATGATACAATTACAAACACAAGCACTGTCCAGCTGTGCAGCCTGCTCTGTATAAACTATTCCAGATTATTATACATATATTATACATTTGCAACTGAACAACTCTGATCTGCTCAACTGCTCCATCTAGAGGTGTCAGATTCGGCCTGCAGAACATATTTGGTGCAATAGTATGAAAAAAGTGTGTAAAATATAGCTCCAGCAGTCTATTACTTAAAAAGACTCATACAGTGGTTTAGCAAAAGGAGCTAAGCCTCACTGTTTTGCTCTCTCTGTGATAGACATTGCTGTCATTCAGCCAGGAAGCACCTTCATCATACCAGTCATCTCAGAGGCAGCAATGACACAAATCTGCTGCACCCAAGGGTGTAGAGATTGGCTTTCATAACACACTGACTCACTCACACTGTCACCTTATCACTGATAATAACTGTAGGTCGTTCTCATGTGGGACATCCTTCAGTCGTGATGGGATCTGTTTCCCTCCCACACAGCAGCAGCACAGAGACAAGCATTTGAGGTTAAGAAAAAAATACACAGTGGGGGGAAAAATAAAGAGTGGACCTTCTGTTTAAACACACACACACACAAACACACGCACGCATGCAGGGGAACTGAGGAATCATGAAGCAAAACAGAAGGGGCTTTTAATGTTGTCCACACACATCTTTTGAAAGTCTACATGAGCACACTGTGGGCTTTTAACACTGTTTCATACAGGCAGCATTGAAAGCTTAACGGCCCATACAGAGAGCTGCTCACACACACATACACTGCTTCACGGAACATAACATACAGAGAGCACTTTACAAAAAAAAACCTTGATATCCTCTGTACAGTTGCTCATAAAGTGGAGACATTCAGTTCTCAGAGCGCGACAGAGGGGATGGTATGGAGTCCTAAACACACACACACACACACACACACACACACACACACACACACACACACACACACACACACACAGTGCAGAGCCAGTGTATTCTCAGACCAATCAATAATCCATTATGAACAAACTGCTCTTCACCTCCCACCCTGCTCTAAACTGGCAGACAAAGAGGTCTGCTGTAAGCTCCACGATGAAGAGAGAGAGAGAGAGAGAGAGAGAGAGAGAGAGAGAGAGAGAGAGAGAGAGAGAGAGTATGGCACAGCTGGATACACAAACACACACACATTTATAGGCACACATTTTAGGGTGACAAGCATGTCAGCTGTGGCAGAAAATAAAAAGAAAGCTTTCTGTAAACTTTGCAGTTCACACACGATGTTCTACTTTGACTTCTGCTTGGTGCCATTGTTGAAGATATAATATATTTACAGTCTTTAAAAAAAAAAAAAAAAACTAAATGCACACAGTTGTGGTGCAGCTGCGTGTTTAAGTCAACCATGATCCTGTTTCTTATAGCTGCTCTGGTTCAACATCGTGTCCAAAAATGTCACAGTTTGAGTAGCTGGACAGCTCATTATCTTGGACTCATGTTTTTAACTTCACTTTGGTTCTAGTTTGGCTCAGGTGTGACTTGTTTTGGATACTGGCTCATTCCTTGTTGCTTATTGTTTGACTCCATTTTGTGAAAAGAAATCAAATGTCTACACAGTAAACAGCTCTGACCATATACCACTGTCATACCTGTCATATGAAAAAACAACTAGCAGAGCCCACATGACAGTGTCTGATCACGTCTGCTCACCCAGCCCAGTGCAGGAATCCAAGTCATAAGGAAACTCTGTATAGTTTGACAGCTTGGCAAATATGACTTTGACATATTTGACTCCGTTCTCTATTTTTAGTCTTGGTCTAACTCTACTTTGAGTCCAGGATCTTGGACTTCCTTCAGTTTTATCTACAACCAGTTGGTCCATTATAGTTATGTTATAAGTTTCCCTGTTGTTGGAGTCTGTCACTGGTCTGTCAGAGCAGGTCATGCTCATAAGCAGGAAGAGCAGTGGGGGGCTTTGTGGTATTGTTGGGGTCTCCAATTCCCATCCTATCCCTCGATCCATCCCTGCCCCCCCATCTCTTAAACCCAGCCAGAACAATAGAGGGGGTCTGCGCTGTCTGTCCCTTCTCACCCCCCGCCTTTTTTTTTGATAAATAGGGGGGAGTGGAGGGGAGAGGGGATCCTGCCTGCCTACTCTATTTGCGTGAGAAGGGCCTTTGGACAGAAAAGAGTCCACTGGGTTTGTGTGTGCAGGAAGTGGCAGGTGCTTGGGTCAATACTGTCATGTTACATTTCGGTGACCAACCCATGCTACTGGGATTAGATGAATCAGTATGGGGAAAGGCAGTGTTCTCGGCCCTGTGAAGTCCAAAATGAAAACACTACAGAGTGCACTACACACCAAAACAAAAAAAAACTGTAATAAAAGATAGAAACATGATGGAAACATCCACCTGTTAAGATCAATATCACTGGTTCACACCTGGAAGTTTCTCTATAAGTTGTACCATGTTTTATTTTTACACTCGTGTATTTTCTTTGTTGTCTTTCTGGGGTTTTCTTTAACACTCTCATGTCTATAATGAAAAGGGAACAAAAGGGTCAAAATGAGCCTAGATGATTAAAAAAAAAAAAAAAAAAAACTTCCAGTTTCACATCACCATCTATATAAGCCATTGCTTATTCTGGTACCACTGTTTATTCTTAATAAGACCACTAAACTAATCAGCATGGAATGATACCTGCTGCTGTGATTTATCTCAGTTTAAAGGCAACGAGAGTTGCCTGCTCTCATGGGCCCGACCATCTTCAGCTTCCTCTGGGACTCAGTGTGCGTACAAGTGCGTGCGTGTGTGTGTGTGTGTGTGTGTGTGTGTGTGTGTGTGTGTGTGCTTCCCCCTCCCTCTCAAGCTCTGCCTGTTTTTCTCACACCGCTCGTTAACCCCTGGGTGCTCCTGCCTATGCCCCCCTCCTCCCCGCACCTCCTCCTCCTGAACCACAGCAGCATTCTTCACAAACACACACTCACACACACACTGGGATCTACTGTCACTGAGTGATACACACTAAAACTATCACTACACAGATCTTAATTGCCTTAGTATTCACAAACTATAGATATGCTCAGTGCATAAATATTTCTTGTACATGATTGTAGGTCTCAATCATTCATCCACAAAAAAACCTTCAAACTTGGTCTAGACCTTAACGTAAACATAAACCTAAATCGAAATCTTAATCCTGAACTATTGGAGTAGGTGTAAAGACGGTGTGCTTATGTAACAGGATCTTGCTCATTTTCCTTAGAAGGACACTCACACATTGGTGTTCTGTGAATTCATTTAAAAACAATTTTGTAACCACACTTGATTAAATATATTGTGCTGTTTTTTTTTTTCAAATCCATGCAAATAGCTGCAAAACCAGTTCCTTTCTATGGTTCCCCTTGCTATGAAATTAAGAGGCAATATAGATGGGGAATGATGGGCTGGAGAAAAAAAAAAATAACGGTCCAGGAGCAAAGGTAAAACTGCAACTTCTTGGTGTAATAGCAACGAAAGCAGAAGAGGCACTTGTGGTAATAGTGTTCGATTTAAATCTAAATTGAAACTCCTCCATCTCTTTTTCACTCCATGCCCCGACTGTCCACTCCTCTCACAGCTCTCACAGCCCGTCTACCCTGCACCCTCCCTCTTCCTCTTGCACTCTCTTCCGCCTGTCTCCAGCCCCAACAACCTCTGCAACTGAACCTAAATCAGTCTCTCTGAAGTGTAATTAGACCAGTGACCTCAAAGCTGGCCACCAGTCGTTCACACTGTCACACATTCTGTTATAACCGTTATATTTTGCTGGCTTGCTGCGGCAGGATGGCACAGCGATTAAGTTATACACACACACACACACACACACACGCAAACAACATCAGGGATACAGTTGTGAATGTCTGTGTTTTGTCAGCTAAGAGTTTCGTTCTGCAAAATGATTGACTCACTGAATTACCATTAATTAAACTTGATAAATTCAACCGCAGACAGTTGTCATTTCACACAACAAGATTCATGTGAGAATCCTGTGTCCTATAACCATCACACCATCTGGCTACTAGCAGGAAAAATAAGAGAATGTCAACCTCTGCTGCTTTTTTTTTTTTAACAGGAAACTGACTTGCTGATACCTAAAATCTGATCTCAAAAGTTACATGCTTGTCAACAGCTTTTAAATTGTATTAGCATGGAGCTATCAGGTCAGTCTTCTTCCAAAATAACCAGAAAAAAGAGTTTGGTATCGGTCATCTGGTTCCCTTAATAGCTATAAAGTGATCATCACTGCATGTATTGAGGTGCTGCATTGGCACTGGTATGAATACAGAAGGTCTGCTTGAGTTTTCATTTACTTGGCTACTTGCTTTTGTTACTTTCTGTGCAGCTCATTTTCGAACCTGTCTTTTCCTCGAGGCAAAATCTGAAGAATACATCTTGTAAGAGTTGTCAAGAGGAGATATGGGAACATAACAGGGCAACTCATCTGCCGCCTTTGACTCACACACACACATACACACACACACACAAGCAGGCAGGATGGGAGGGTTTCCACAGAAATCTCCTGATGGCTCTACTACAGAAAGAGTGTGTGGGCTCAAACAGGCAGTTGTTGTTGTTGTTGTTGCGAGGTGGTTTGCACACTGCTCTGAACTACAAACACAAGCCAAAAAAAAAAAGAATACACATTCGCATTATAAAGAAGCCCAACTCCAAATAAAGTAACCTGTGGGTAAAATCCAATTTCAACCCTTGGATGAAGTGTTATTATGTACCATACACTGTACTGAGTATTGAACCCTTTGTGTGTGTATATGTGTTAACACAGAAAATAAGAAAATAATAGATTCACTATGTATTACTTTTTGGACAAGTTGTTGAGATGGTATATGAGATAAAAAACTAACCAAAAACAATGAACAACTCACTAGACATCAATACTGGGTTGGTATCCTGTTAACATACAGTCACAGATTGCAGTAATATCATAAAGATACCTTATGGCCAATATTGTGGAAACTGCAGTCACAATATTAATAAAACAGCCAAAGATTTACAAACATGTAAAACACACAAACTTTGACTGCTTTTGTTAGTTTTTCATCACATTTGTTTGAATAGTACACATTATAGAACACAACTAAACTCACTACTGAAAACCACAAATATAGGACACTGTAAAATTGTATTCATGTATGTTTGCATGTCTTTACCAACCAGTACAGTAGGTTGTGGCAAAAGTGTTTTTGATTCTTCACTAAAATCTAATCTGTGCATCTAATCTGAGAAATGAGGGTTTCTGCCAAATGTAAAAGGGATTCCAACACAGCGCTTAAGTGATGCTGCGTTCACAAGAATGGGACAGATATGACTCTAATTGTGGCTGATGCCAGGGCAGCGGAATGAAAAATAGACAGACTGGCTGGAATAAATAACTGGGAAATTTGTTTTTAGTTTCTAGTGAGCTCTGAATTGAGTCGGCAATGTTAGTTCAAAGCTAATGGCTACTACTTCTACGACTCAAACACATTACTAAACATTATTGCATTATGAATACAACATAACATTGCTTTCTAATATAATCTATCCTAATATAATGTTATGACAAAGAAACCACTCTCACTCACTTACATAAAAATGAAGCTACAACTGAAGGTTAGCTACCTTAGTATAGCATAAAAACTGTAAATAGAGGGTAACTATTAACCTGGCTTTGTCAAAGATTATTATTTGTGTGTAAACACAACATGGAAAGTTGTTGCACCTGATAATAGCCTGGAGAACATAAGCCCTGGCTTTGTACAGGAAACAAACAAGATATAATGTGCAACTAATGAGCTTTAAATGGTTAAGTTGGTGGCTTTTATCGCCTTTGGACAGAGCAAACTCACCCTTACTCTTTATGCTTAGTTGAGGTAACTAGCTGCTGGTGTTAAGTTGATAGTGGTATTGATCTTCTTGTGTAATTCTCTGCAAGAAATTCAATGCAAGCATTTTCCTAAATGTCAAACTGTTCATTTAAAAAGAGATACAACAAAAAGGTTTGTGTAATGAAGTCCCAATAAATGCACTACTTTGTCCCACAGATGTGCTTTGAGTCCCCGTGGGCTTATTATAGGCATGAAAGTTCACTCTGGTCACCATAAACTCATTATTGACCATCATAAGTCCCTAAAGGAATATTCTGGGAGTGTTTTTGTTTGTGCGTGTGCGTGTGTGTGTGTATGTGTGCTCGCTAGTGTGTGCGTCCTGAAACATCTGCCCAGGATTTCACTGCCAAAAATAATAAAAAAAAGAAAAAAAAAAAGAAAAGAAAAGAAGAAGCACCACACAGGAACTGGGGCTGCTAGATGAGAATAACAAACGTTAGTCTCTTATACGGGACACAGAGCTTTTCTAGAGGGTGGACTGAAGCTACATGACACATTTCTTTCATACACAGGCTGACGAGTGTTACAGTGAGAGAGAGAGAGAGAGAGAGAGAGAGAGAGAGAGAGAGAGAGAGCTTATGTAGCTACGTGGTCATGATGGATGGCTGTATAAAGGGAGCTGGAGATCCCATCTGGGTCACGTCTTATCAAGCTGACTGATTCACATTGATGAAATCCATGCCGGCTTGTTAACCTGCACAGTGGAAAAAAACTCTAAACTAATACTGAAGAAAACAAGGCAGCATCTGAAGAGAGATGCATGTCAAGGAGAGTAGAAAAGGCAGAGCAAATAATGAGAGGGAGGGCAGCAGAGGGAAGATAAGTGGTAAATAGTGATGTAAAGTCACGGCAGGAGATGGATTGGGATAATAAGAGCTGACTGAGAGCAAGAGAGAGGGAGAGGTGAGAGATCGAGGCAGACAGAGAGCAGGAAAGAGAGAGAAATAGAGGCTTTGGCCTGCACGCTGCAGAAAATGTCCATCATACAGAAACATTCTGACTTCTTACTTGGACTATTGATCACCACTGTCTAATGAGAAGATTGGTACAAAAAACAAATGTGTCTCTCTAGCTAGTTATTAGCTCCGTATGGTGTTTTCTCACTCAAACTTTCATTAAGAAGGCATGACTGAAACAATCAATACCAGACTACACAGCTTGTTATGACAGATATTCTTTGCAGTGTAACCACAGCACAGGAAACTGGCTAGGATCCACTCCCTCAACATTCATCCAATGATCCTACAGAGACAATCTGCTAGTATAGTTACACTCTAAACCCCCTAACACCCCACCCTCTCAAATCAATCTTAAAAAAAAATCCAGTGTGTGCACAACAGTATGTGTTTATATTCACAAGGTTTGCATGTAGGTGTGTTTGTGCACGGGTGGGTTGCTGTGTGTGGGAAAAGGTTAGTTCTCAAGAAAAATCTGAGTTACTTTTTTTTTCCTCTGGGAAAGGCCAAGACATGTGATTGAAAGATATAACTACAGTGAAATACAGGCAGCTGAAAAAATCTATTGTGAAACAGAATCAGCCATTCCTCTGGTTTACTTTCCCATCTGATGCAGGTGTGCTTAAGAAAACCAGATCACAGCATCCTGTCGATAAACAGCAGCATTCCTCAACCCGCCTGTTTGCAATAAAGCTCACTGGCACAACCTGATCTGCACCAGTTGCTGTGTTTAGACAGTAGCGGGTTTACCAGATCGACATCTGGAAGCATGCAGCACCTACAACGGCATGAACGTCAGGCTGACAACCTGTCTGGTAATAGGCAACATAATGTCAGTGGGATATTAATGGTAACAAATTGCTGTCAAATAAAAAAGTGTGTGTGTCCACCCTCTAGGTTTTTATTCTGTCCCCCATAAGCTTGGAAACAGTGTATGGTATGGGTTTATAGAGTTCTTTAACACTGTATATCAGGCCACGACTGGTTTTTACTTCCTGGAAACAGCTTCTGGAGACACAAGTTTTAGTTTTTAATCCAGTTACACTGTAATATATTATACTGAATAAATTAATTTCAGTTTTGTATAGTATGCCCAAATAATTTGTTGTTTTGTGTTTGATTATTTCATTGCTATCCTTTTCTTTATGTACAAGAAGCTCTTATTTAGCTCCTATTATAAGGTGCATGTTCAAAAAATAATCAATAGAGTCACAGGATTTGTTAGTAATTTCATATTCTTAAAATGATGTTTGGTAATGTCGCATCTAAATAGTGTACTAATTTTATTAATTAAAAAATGAGTAGTGTAGAGCTAGAAAAAATGCTATAGTAGCTACATGCATCATGCTCTTCTTCTACCTAGCACCACCATAGCACTATATGGTTAACATGTTTTGGTTCTGAGTAAAATACTAAATGGCTACTCAATGAATTGACATGAAATTAGAAGTTATTGTTCCCCTCCGGATGAATTTTAAGTACTGACTCTAAATTTTTGTCCAATACTCAATGCTTGTTTGATATTGGCTTGACGTGATGTTTGATGCTAGTTAGCAAATGTTAGCATGCCAAGACACTAAACTAATATTACAAATAGAATTAACATTATAGCCAACCTGTTACACATTAACATGTTATCATGAGCATGTTAGTATGCTTACATTGGCATTTAGCTAGGCTTACCAGAAGCCTAGCTAAGTCAGCAGAAGTCAGTTAAGGATTTTATTCACAGGCTACTGCATATTGTCCTTGTTATATGCACACCGCAGTACCATGTGTTTATAGTTATTCTACATTAGTTACTATTACACACCAATAATCAATTACAAATGGATACTCTGGGACTGACCCCAACGTTAAGGACAAGGCAGCCTGTAGTACAAAATGACCTTGGCTTGCTCTTCACTACACACGTCAACTACAAGGAAACACAGTATGTGTGGGTTTGACAATATTTAAGTCCTTTCCAAAATACACTCTTAAAATAGAAAATTGTTTTATTGTAATAGAATCAGGCCAGTAGCAGTTGCCATTGTAGTGTAGCAATAGTGATACCAACAATAGCACATTCATGAGAGTTTTGTCTGTGGAGGGATATAACTAGCTGTAAATTCATTTATTTTCAAAATTATGCAATACAGCACGAAGCACCAGCTCCACTCTGCACTCCACTTAATGTTGAACTGTTGGTGCAGAGGAGCGGGAGAGGGTAATTCAGGAGAAAGCAAAGGTTGCATCAAGCAGTCGTGTTTGCGCAGCTTCCTCTAGAGAGAACAGTTGCCTCCGACGGGAGTTACCTGCATCAATCAGGCAGCAAAACAGCTATTAAGCCGGCAAGGCTGCCAATGCTAAAAACCAACAGGCTTGTTACACCAGTAATCAGCAATATTCTCTCCACATGGAGAGTTTTACACAATACTATACTGCAAACACGGAATCAATGACTGCTGGATGGCTTACTAAAAATGGCAAATCTCCCATAAAGTTACTCTTACACACAGAGAGAAGCATAGGAAGTCTGCTGGTAAACTTGTGTGTATTTGTATGAATCTATGATCAGAGACTCAAATCATGCTGAGGGTGCAAACAAGATGCACAGACAGCATTATGACAGAAAATGCAGTCTTAATACTGTATCAACAGCAGCAATTAGAAACCACACTTGTGTGACAAAGCGTACACAAGTGATTTATGGTTACAACAAGATGATAATGGCTTTTCATTGCAGAATACACAAGTAGGACTCGCTTTTACACATCTGATATTGTTGAAATGATGCTGCTTAATTGATTACATATCCACTGCAGAATTAATCAAGTTGTTGAAGAGATTCTGATGAAGTATTTTGAATTAGTTCCACACAATAAGTAGAAGCACTTGTTTTAATATCGTATCATACAAATGCTATTTATAACAAGGGATTTATCAACACCGACTATTTTGAATCCGTTAAATGGTTTTAATTTGAAAAATTAAGACTTTTAAAAATAATCAAATTTGACAACAAGTTATCTGATGCTTGAATTTTAAGAGTTGAAAGTGCCAGCCTTTAAAAAAGAGCAGAAGAAAAAAACTTAATCCATACAAGTATGGCACACAAAATTCCACCTCAGATCTATCTGGGACAATGATGCCTGTGGAGCCTGCTGTCTAGGTATTTAAACCTAAGCATACCAACTGCTTGTGGGATTCAGGCAGTTTCAAACCTAGTTGTAAAATCAGTATGCATTTACAAGGAGTCATATCAGAGTGTGTTCATATCAGAGGCCAGCAGCAACACTGAATAAATGCATTTGGAGAAAGTGCAACCATAGCATGTGTAATTCAGGAGTAAAGTACATTTCAGATTTAGACTTTTAAATCTGGTTAACTACAAAATACAATATAGTGTTTTTTTTTTTTTTTGTTTGTTTTTTGTTTCCTGTTCCCATTGCCAGCCCCTGTTCTATACAAGGAGTCATGGCCATGGTTAGACTGAACCCTCCCTACCTCCCTGTTGGAGACTTAGTGTGAGATTAAGACTCCACAAATGGGTCAGATTTTTCTTTGTGATTCATTGAGGTTTGTTTTTTAGGGAAGACAAGCTTTTGTGACCATCTTTAAGACTATTAATTAGGTGATTTTGCAGAGTTGGTCAGGTATAATCTGATGGGATTAACGGCTATGCTCTTTAAATAGAGTTGTGCGGCTGGGGATTAGATGATCACAGCCAGTCGGCCTCAAGAGCGACAGATTTTCATCTCTATGGTTTTAGCTTAAGAGGGAAAAAAAAGGGTAATAGTCACTGGAATGACACAGTGGGTCATGATGCTCTATATAGATGTTTGTGACTGTGTGCATGACTCAAAACATCATGGAATATTTAGATGGATATCTGTTCTGCAGGTCTAAATAATTTGTTTTCACTCCATCTGATCATACTGGGAAAAACAGTTTTGGGATGGGATGGTGTTTGGCTGGGATGGTGCGTTTGGGGTTTGAGAAGTTGGAGAGGGAGGGGTGGGGGGCATCACCAGGGGCCCCTACCTTCCTCCCCTCAAATATCCTCCTCACATCTGGATACAATGTGGGAACAGGGCACTGGGGCCAAGGGGATAGCTGAAGGGAGGGTGTGAGTGTGCTGGGGGATTCTTTACAAAACATCAAGAGCCAGTGGAAAAAGGTGGTGGTGGTGCTGCTGCTGCTGGTGGATGTGGGGCGGTGGTGTTGTGTGTGTTGTGGTGGTGGTGGGAAGGCAGGGAGGTGGAGGGATACTAAAAAGCTCCCTGTCTTTGGTCTCTTCTTCCCTGTGTAGTTGACTGCAAGGCCCCCGAGCAACAGACAGAGAGAGGGAAGCAGCTGGGAACCGAGGTAAGTAGCAAACAGCAGCAAAAGGAAACACAATAAGAGAGCAGGAATCCAGACAAGGTAAAAAATCTGGTGTTTTCTGCTCTTTGATGAGGTAAATACACTGGACCAAGCAAGGTTTAGACACTTACTGTCCATTTGCAACAAAGTTATGCCTATAACACCAACCGATTTATGATAGAGTGATTAAAAAAGCTAATCACATCAAGCCATTTGGTAGATGCCTTTAAAGAGAATTAACATTCTAATGGAACAGCCATTGAGGGAAATATGGGGTTCAAATCATGAGATCAAACCACCGAACATCTAATTGACAACCCACTTGACCTTCAGAGCCACAGATGCCCCAACAGAACCAGTGACTCTGGCTTATTTATTACTCACATTTGTCTTCCAACTTTAGCCACAATGCAACTAGAGCACCAGCAGCTGGGTTGAAGATTTGGGTGGCTAAGGTAGCCTCAAACAGAGACAAGAAGCAGACTCAGTCCATCAACCACAAAAGACTTTCATGCACCATTTTTCCACACAAGCAGTACTATCCTTCTTAACCTGTAAACAGCCATGTAAAATTGACACACTTTTAATACGGAAGCGCCACATCCTTCCTGTTAAACAGAAAGATGAAAAATGAAATTAATCTAAACCATCTGATTTGGCGACACGATCAAAGCACCGGCTACAACATGGCTCACACTTGAGAAAACATAACGTTACGTTCATCACTCAGTCATAACAGCACTTAAGTAAGTGGTTGTGAGAGACAAGGATTTGTGCTATTTTTGTCTAATACTGTCTTTGATTTTTTTCTCCTCCATTTATATGAAATTTGGATAGAAAATAAGAGAGAGAATCCTTTTTATCTATTTCTTTCCCTTCTTCCTTGTTGAATAAAAACCCTCAGAAAAGATGACGAATGTACATGACTTGCAACATGCTCCAGCTTGCATTTATCTTTCACGCATGCTTGACATTCAACTGTATCTCTAGACTTGGGGGTGAGCTCATTAGCCCCAGAGCGACCCTCCTCTTCTTCCTCACCTCTGTCCTCAGTGACCCTCGAGCCTACTTGACCCCTCCTATTACTACTTCCTCAACTCTTGTTTCCTCACATCAGTTTACTCCCTCCACTAAAAAGAAAAAAAGAACAGGTAATGGAAGTGTATAGTGACTGTACCCAAGTGTGGTTAAATTGCATTGCAAAGAAATTCTCAGACTGTCACTGTGCCCTTTCTATGTTAAAATTTGGATTTTCCAGTTCTTGTTTCAGTTCTTTTCAAACCAGTTACATTACATTACTATTTGTCATTCCTTTGATTCATTTTTTGAGACAACAAACGGTTTCTGGAAGTAAAAAGAGAAGTCAAACAGCTTTGGACTTTTTTTTTGACTATTTTTTCATAGAATAAAGTACATAACAATAGAGAACAGCAGCATTTAGACAAAAGTTCCTGCTCCCTTTAAGAGGGAACATAGTCACTACTAATAGATGTTGTTTTCTTATATCAAAAAGCCCATAATTAAGAAGTCTGTGTCCATCTTTTCTTTACAATCATCTGAGAAGTAAACATTTTTTGACATAATAATGTCCAAACTTCCAAACCCTCAACCCCCACCCCCACCCATCGCTCTGTCACACACACACACACACACTAAAATGCATCGTGGCAAGGTTAGGCTGACATCAGCAGCTAACGATCAGTTCCTCTGTGGACTGAATGATTAGCTGCAGTAGCCTGGAGACATTTCCAGCTTGTTTCCCTAAGTTAGTCAGACATGCAACATCACTGGCTTTCAATCTGCTCTAACTACATTCATTCTCCCCTGTTCTCTGAAAAAAAAGGGGAAAAAAACTTTTCTACAGACTAATAGATGAGGCTAACAATGGAGTGAATGTGGTGCATTTGAATTTGAGTGAATGCAAAAGAGAAGCCATTTATACATTTGTGATACTTAAATGTTGTTTTCATACTCAAATGATGTGATTAGAGTAGTTCCTTTAGGGAGATAAGACAATATCCACTGTGTACGTGTGTGTTTGTGTAAAGGGGTGGAGCGAGTTGTGAGTTTCTTTGTATCAAAGTGAAACTACAGTAAGTGAAAGTTTGCAAACACTTTTTAAAGTTAAAACGTTGACTAATGTTGACATGCTTTTTTACCCTTGTTTGTTCCTGACTGGATTCACTATCATTACTGTTCTCCAATTATCAAAAATCACCTGTCACTCAAAACTTAGATGACCTTTATGAAACTAGAGTTCCTATGAATCACATTTCTCCTCATCACCCGACAAACTACTTCTCCTTATTCTGAAACGGTTGTAAACAAAGCACCACTTCCTGTATGTTACAGGAAAGAACCATTAAATCATTAAAATGAGTATAATAAAATGCTTATTTTTCTCCAGACCTGTGAATTCCCCTTTGTATTGGGTTTATTAGCTGGAACATGATGGCAAATGCTAAAAAACCAGCCTCTCTTCTTAAGCATGGGTTCACCCAACCCCCACCCCACCCTTATGGCCCTCTGGGCTGCTGTGAGTTTGGATTAAGTTTGGTTGCCTTGTCCCCTCCCTACTGTGCCCGGCCATCACCCTGCAAAACACACAGACACACAGACACCTACATGCTAAGTTTGCATATCATCTGGTGTCCTATCAAGTTTGAGAGAAGCCATTTAGAAAAGGCTGCAGACTTGTAGATGGCTGAACAGACTAGACGGATGAGGCAGAAAGAATGCCGAGGCAAGAAAAGCTGCTTTTACAAATGATTAGTGATGAAGTTCAAGGTCTAGTACGCTGTCTAAAATGTGCACAAACTGAGCTATTTTACATCTTTTCCATCAATTAAAGTGCTTAGTATGATCTTGGGTAAAAGAATAATGTCTGCCGAGACATTGATTTTCTAAGAGCAAAGGACGAATCAGTAGTAAAAGGTGTTTATGTAACAGAATTGACAGTACCCTGTCTTAAATTAGCATTTTAATGCTATCTCATTAAGGTATGAGTGCATGTGTGTGGTTGCGGTGTGTGTGTGTGTAAAGCAGTGGATCAATAATGGTAGTCTACTACAGTGACATCTGGGCTGGACAAAGAGTGCTGTTCCTTCCCCCGCCAGCTCTCCCCTTCTCTCTCAATCCCTGATCACAGCCACGTGGTTCTCTGGGCTATTTCTCCCAGCTAAGCTTATTTCTCCTCTTTAATCCCGCAGCAATCACAGCAGCAACAATGCCAAGCACTGGGGTTCATACACACAGGCAGAAATCTATTAACTATGATCACTATGTCAGCTCAAACCTGATAAGCAGTGCTAATGAATCCGGCACATACAGCTCAGCACAGTGTACTTATTTCATTGGATCATCAATAATGTGTAAGACGGGTGGAAGAGGGGGGGGGCACATGAGTGACGGTGATGGATAATGTAGCTTGTAATGTGGTTTAACGTGCTTCCATTTTGAACTAAAGTGAGACTCAGTTTTTTTTTTTTCTTATAAATCTCCACCAGCACATCCTGTTTGATTCAACTGATGAAATCTTTGCTCTGCCAAGGAGCTGGAAAAGCTGCAGGCCCACGCCACGGCCAGCGTCCTCGGTTAATACAAACAAGAGTTGCGCTGGGGTCGATATCCAACGCTGATTATCAGATTAGCAGCCACTCAGTGCGGCCTGCCTCAGATTTGGCTCTTGTCTTTGCTCAGCTACTGAAATTATTATTTATTATAGAGCTCTGGGAGTATGAGGATTCAAACAACAAATATTGCAGACTCACGCCTTCATGTGTGACATGAAGGTGACCAAGGTCAAGAACAACAAACTAAAAGTCTTATCTTTTAAACTGCCTCCAAGTCTCAACTCATATAAAGCTAAAATAATATGTTTTATTGGTTCAATATAAAGATGAGACCTGTAAATAATAAAAAAAAAAACTTTTTGTGAAACTATTTCTGGTTGTCACAATTGAGTTACTTACAGCTATTCATTTCAGCACTGGGAAACATATCTGCAATGACTCACTTGACATATTTACTGTAAATGCACATCAAGTGTTGTTACTGAAGAACAGGTTTATTCTTTATGTTCACTTCAACAGTCAGTGTGGGTTTAATTTAGCTCATTTAGCTGTGGCTTCTGTTTAATGATGTCATTATTTATATGTCATCATTGTCATTAAGCTGTCAGTGTGGATCTGTAATACCATGGGGACAATATTTAAAATGTAGACTTTTGTACCATCTATTTGACAGTTTCAAAATAAATAAAATAAACAAATATACCTAAAACTAATTAGTATAAGTCTTGGCTGTTTCCACGCCCACATTCTGATATTATTACTTTAGGTTATGACAGGACCAGTATAAACAACACCCCACAGCATAGCTATGTTAAATAACTGCAGTAAACAAAAAAAATGTAAATGTGAAAAATAATAAACATTTTGTATTCCGCACTCAAACACTGAATCATTAGATTTCTGTCTGCTACTTTTTGTGTGCTTCTATTACCAACCCCCCACCCCCTCTATGTAGATTGAACTGATTTCCTATGAGATAAAAATGTAACTTTTCATGAGTCAACATGAGCCATGAATGAAACTTGTCTGAAAACAATTTAAGTAGCAGGGAGCTGTTGAGTCCCATGATGGAATACTGTTTCAGGGTGGTGGTGGTGGGAGTGTGTGGGGGTTTCCGCCACCACTGCACCAATGAACTTAACTGAAAGCTTTCTCTCTTAGTGGTACAGTTTAAAGATCAACACACAAACTACAGCTATAGGCAGCTTTAGTGGAAAAAGTACCAGCGTGTGCAACAGTTGAGCACCACTGCTACGTTCATCTCTCCCCCTCCCCAACCACCATGGGCAAAGGATAAAATGGATCTGTGCCTAAACCCCCCCCCTCTCTCTTGCCAGCACCCACCCACCCACCCCCTCCAACCAACTCTAACCCCTCTCCTATCTTAATCCTCCCATTACTTCATCATTTTCTCTGGGTCTCATTTGGACGGCTATAAGACCTCACAGTTTTACTACCTGTCTAGAGCTGCTGCTTGGCATACACTCTATTGATCCATATGGGTGGGGAGGAGTGCAGGTGTGACCCAAATAAAGGTATTAACTACCCAACTGTTAGATAAGTTTGAAGAAAATTAGGATAACCTAAGAAAGTTTAAGCAATAAGGAGTGCACGTATGCACACGGTGCAGATGTGCAGGGAGACAGTTGCAGCGAATCTAAATTCATTGTGATTATCCTCGGCAGTAAGCAATACGTTTCCCATGGAGGGCTCATTTATAATTTAATCCGGGAGCTTGGTGTTTCTAGGCTAACACAGAGAGATTGCCCTTTCAGAATGGAAACCCCCACCATGCAGCAGGGAATCAATGCCATCAACACAGAATAAACACTAGATGCCATATTTAAAATGATGTGACTGTCTGGACCACCAGCAAAGACAAGTGCAATTCTTTTCCTTTTCCTTTTTTTTTAATAAAAAAAGAACAGCTGTTAAAATGGGTTTTGCACTTGTTTGCTGCCATAATCCAGCCTCAATATGCCACAGACAGTTATTTAAGCCTGTGGCAGCAGATACATCTTTACTTTCATGTAAAAAGGATTGATACAATCTAAAGCATGACAAGCAAAGAGGATGAGGAGGGGGAAAAACACAGAGAACAGGGAATGTGAGACGTCAACCTAACTGAGTCAGTAGGAAAACATATCTGTCTTGTGACTTGATGTGTTTACTTTTTTTCTCTTCTTTTTTTCTCATCCATTCTAGTTCAAAGCTGAACAACATTAACATGAGAAGACTGGACTGAGATGAAGAAGCCGAGTCAAAGCAGGGTAGCAATTACACTCAAAAAAGAACCGAAAGGATTCGGTTTGTGACACAAGTATGCGTACGTTGAGCTCGACCAGCTCTTGGCTCTGGAGACCTTTTGGACACAGCACCGTGCTAGAAACCACCCACGGAGACCTTGATCCATGATAAGGCTTGTCAGTTTTACAATAAATTAAAAAAATGTTTCACAATCAGGGAAAAGATCCTTAAAGCTTTCCTAGTTATTTTCTATAACAGCACAATAAACATAAACCCAGAATATTATTCTGAAAATCATTTTTTAGCCACTTGGGGGCAGAAAAAACAATGTATAAATATAAAATTAACATTATCACTGTGTAAATTTGATATAGATGACATGTACGTATCATCTGACCTCATATATTTTTGATGTGATTTGATAACGACAAAATTTATCACAGCCATTATAGTTACCACATGTGATATTACCTTAACCATCTACTATGACAAAGTCTTTGTAGTGTTCAGCCCCCCCTCCCCTCCATCCCTCTCATTTGGTGAAGGTAAATGACTATGTCCGTGGTGAAAAGGCACAAGGCAGTAATGAGTAATGAAAACAGCCGAGTTAGTACTGCCATTCAGTGAAGGGCCTGCTGCTGTGGAATGTGAGGCGCCATTCATTCACATGGGTTAAAAATGCATTTCTGCCACCACAAAGCCCTGCCTTGTCCTCATTGTTTCTCACCACACCAATAAAACACTTCCACATTCTGAAGGGAGAAGACAAAAAAAAAAAAAAAATTACATTGCTAATTTTACTCCTACCAGATACATGAGAAAAGGAAGGGTTGGTTCACTGGGTTGGGATGAGCTTAGCAAAATTAATAAAAAAGAAAATAATGATAATGATAATAATAATAAAGTCAAGTCTTTGGGAAAGAGTCATGGTAGAGTTGAAAGTTTGATCATGATAAGCAGGGAGATGCACAAGCAAACACACAAGCTGCTGATGAAAAGACAAACCGGCCAATTGACAAAAGCCAAATGTATGCAGCATTTATTCGGTGTGTGAAAGAGACACACAATGGTGGAAGGCAGTCAAATACAAAAAGCCTCACTCGAGTCGTGTGTGAGCTCTGGAGGGGGATCACTTTGTGAATATGAGGCATCTGCGAAAGGCTTTCGAACAAAATGTCATTTTTCTTGCACAGGCTGTCATTCTGAGGCCGAGGTAAGAACTCGAAAATCAACATGAATCACGCTGGCGTCAGTCAGCTGATAGCCACAACGAGTCACATTTAAACATAGGTCATGTTCCTCTTTCACCTTTCTTTACAAGCCCTCAACAAGTGACCTCAGACGTGACGGTACATAGTCACTTTGCATGATGTAAACGCTCATGAGTGAAATACTCACACACTTAAAGCTTCAGGTGGAATTAAACCTGTTTGTGGCTTTCACTTAAAGCAACACATTAAGAACAAGGATGACCTACAGTCTGCCAGTGCCGCCAACGTCACCGCCACACAACTAGAAACTAATTAAATGTTCACAAAAGTATTTATTTACACCCTCCCTGAAGCTTCACTGACTAAATGTGTTTACCTTCAAAAATCTATGCCTGGGATTATTCATGGGTTGGAGAACAGGTGGCACTCCTAAAGATTATTCATTATCTAACAGTCTGTTTGGGGCAGTTCGATCATTTATTGTTGCTGCACTGTGTTGTCGGTTGTATTCACTTGTTCAACCACAAGAGTGAGAGCTACAGGCTGTAGAAAAAATGCTTAACATAATGTCTGAAATCTGACATGGGGGAGACAATGTAATCCTGTCTGCAAAACAATGCTCTGCCTCTCTTCCTCCCTCTTTGCCTTACTCCTCTCTCTCTCTCTCCATCTCTCTCTACGTGTGTGTGTGCATGTGCGTGTGACCTTACACAGAAGAAAACACCATATCTTTCAACAAGTACAGAGGAAAACAGCACACCACAGAAAGTCAATATCAAAAGAAATGGAAAAACATGCTGTCAAGTACAGAAAGCAAAACAAAATAAAAAGAGAGAAGAAGAGGAAGATGTGGATGCAGTGCACATACATGCTGTGAGATTACAGTGGAATACTGAAGGTGAAAGAATAACGTACACTTAGCAATATCAGACAGATGTATATATGCTGAGAGGCACGTCACTCTACTACACATAAATGGCAACAGGAACATTATAGCAGCTTGTGTGTGTGTGTGTGTGTGTGTGTGTGTGTGTGTGTGTGTGTGTGTGTGTGTGTGTGTGTGTGTGTGTGTGCATTAGCCAACACAAATAAACCCTATTAAGGCTTCTTTTTCAAGTCCAGAATTCCAACAACACCAGATAAGACACTGTGTAGTGTTGTGTGTGTGTGTTTTTCTTCTTTTATCATTTCTATTCATCAAACTACAAACAATATGGATGTGAGCATGTTGTAACACATGTGTGCACGGGCACGAGTACGTGCGCGTGCGTACACTGGCTCGGCTAGACTCTCTCTCTCTCTCTCTCTCTAGTGCAAACTATGCTTTTACATAACAATCTCTCCTGACAACTACTCCAGCCTTCCCCTGAGGCTGGATCACTGTCACAGTCCTGTAAGGATCTATAACATATAGCTTTAATGTCTAATAGATTATATCATGACCTTATCCTTTAGCTTTATAGATTTTTTTTCTATTATCAGTTATGGTATAGCTATAATTTTCACTTATTGACTCCTGCTGCTATACAGAAGTTTATAGCTGTCTTGTTCAACTTTATAACAGTGCTGTAATATAACTATAAAAAAATTTCATGAAGTTATTTCTATAGTGTCAAGGGATTAATATAGCTCCTTCAGTCCCAAGTCTCTTTTCAAACATTCCTCAAAATGAGCCATATCTCCACTGTAGCACATGTACTTCAGCTGGCCGTTTCTTAATCACTCCTGTCTCTTACACTCTTAAAGGAAATGACTAGGTTCAAGCAAAGAGTCTGTAATAGCCATAGATTGCAGTAGTAGTAGTAGTAGCAGCAGCAAGCCTCCGACGAACACACCCTCAAAATAACAAACAATAATAATTATATACAGTCACTTCCTTAGCAGTTAAAACACCGCTCGGTTCTAACATTCACACACACACACAAACACACACACAAAAGAGAGGGGGGTGGGTGGGGTGGGAGGGGGGGGACACCGGTGCAGCTCTCCAAAAAAAAGGCAAAAAAGAAAAGAGTCCAGATCCAACAGAGATAAAGAGGAGATCAACTCTACCTTCCAGCACAGCGACTGACAGCAGCGACCCACGGCTCAACTTTGCTAAAATCGCGCAGAATTATTATTATCTCTGGCGAATTCCTGTCTCCTTGTGTTGTACAACAGCACAGGTTCCCCTCTCTCTCTCTCTCTCTCTCTCTCTCTCTCCTCGCTGTCTCTCTCTCTTGTCGTTTCGCTGGTGCTGCCTTCAAGTGGCGTCGGAAATTTTGGCAGGAATTCCGGAGGGGGGGTTACTAAATAGCTAAAAGGGAATATATAGTGGGATTATTCGATGACATCAACAGAGAAGCTTTCCACTATTTATGTAACAAGTCATATAACATATTCTGTTCTTAGAAGTGCTGAAGTAGATTAGTACATTTGTACTGTATTTGTCAATGTATGGTAGGATATTGAATGTAATAGTTAATTAAATATATAACACAAAGTCGATTAACAAGTTTTATTTGACAGTTATTATGTGTTATAAGACATTTATTGGTCATATCTTTTCACTTTGATCAAAACGAGACATTTGAACACGTCACTTTCATAACTGAAAGACTATTTGTTCTCACATGATATTGCCCATTCCGTTTCCCATAACTCCACCTCACCTATAAAGGAAGTGTGTTCTGGGTGGAACCACGTATCTACATGCTTTCGTGATTAAAAGAAAGAAAAGAAAGAAAAGACAGAAAGAGAAAAAAAGTAAAGGACAAAAATCTCATTAGATTATCCAAAACACCAATAGCTTTGAGAGTGATGAGTATTTTCTGATCAAACTTGTACGATCAAGAAAAGAAGTGGGGACGCCGGAGTGTATTGAAAGAGCCTGAACGCATCGTGAATGGAAATAAGCCGTGTGTGTGTGTGTGTGTGTGTGTGTGTGTGTGTGTGTGTGTGTGTGTGTGTGTGTGTGTGTGTGTGTGTGTGTGTGTGTGTGTGTAACTGCGAGGACAAGATCGAGGGCGAAAAAAAGGAGAAGCAGAAAAAGTTTGCAGGTGGATCATTACACACATACACATACATATATGTGTGTGTGTGCGTGTGTGTGTGTCTAAACTAGAGCGACTAAACACAGTCAACACCATACATGCGCAATTGGATGCGTGCGTAAAAAGATATGTTGGTGCCACCTCGACAGATTAGCAACTGCCATAACTGTGACCGGATCGGATACTCACTTTTATATATACACAAACACACACACACACATACTGGTCACTTGTATGCGCACGTCAAAGAAATGGGAGTGAAAAGCAGAAAACGTCATTAAGTCGCAATTGTCTTTGCACTGCTAACTCTCCCACACCCACCCCCAACTCCCCCCAGCTGCAGCTTTACTCCTACTGTGTCCCTTTACCATAACAGCAGGCTTCACATCCTGGAGGTGCATCATCATTGGGGAAAACAAAGTTACATGCGCAGCCCCCCACCCCTCCACACCCCCTTCAAGCACAACACCACTACCCAAATCACACACACACATTCGATAAAACTCCCTCCACCCCCACCCCCCTTCACACACACACACACACACACACACACACACACACACACACACACAGTGCATGCAGATGAGTTGAGAGCTGGAGCTGGCGCAGAGACTGAAAAAGAAGAAGAAATGCGACAGAGCGCAGAGCTTCCAGCGGTTTCAGATCCGCATATTAACACACAAGAAAAGAAGAAAAAAGATCCTGGCACCTGTGTCTTGCTCAGTGGCATCAGTAGCAGTAGTGATACTAGTAGTGCCATGTCTATTATGTAGGACACGACTTCCTAATGTGGATACTACCCCCCTCCTCTTCCTCCCCCTCCATTTAAGATACCCCTCCCTAACGTCCACCTCCACCCCTGTGTGTCTGTCTCCGTGTGAATACAACAATCTTCTTTTCTTTCTTTTTTAAAAGAGAAATCACCGAGATCCATTTCTCATTGCACTTAATTTCAACTCTATAACTGTTAGTGATCTCTCTATGTGTGCGTGTTTCATGCAGCTGTTGTCCAAAAAGAAAAGAAAAAAAATTACTCAAGGAAGAGATGAGTGTGAGTATGGAAAGTTTGCCTAACCTCAAGGATGTTGTTGGAAGATATGAGACTGGTCGTGTTCACTTTATTCCTACGTTTGTTTCATTTTCAACACAGAATAACTGACTCTGGGCAGCTATTTTTTTTTAAACATGACATTTTATATGATGACTCACAAGTATCATTAAACGATGACAAGTGGAAATAATACAAAAATATATCTTTTTCACTTACTTCTGGCTGTGCTGCTGTTGTTTGATCACAGACATGATATTTCTATATGTTTCTATCATATTTCAACTACACCCTTGTCTGTGTGTAACCTATTGAGTAAATCAAGATCAGACAATCGCTTCCACCTACACAATCCCTTCTGAACAACACATGTAGTGGTCCGGTACAGATGTGCGCGCGTGTGTGAGTGTGTGTGTGTGTGTGTGTGTTTATGTGTGTGCGTACGAAAGAGAAGGAATTGATGAGATGTGCGTACCTGATTTATCCAAGAGAATAATCCAGGGTGACTTCAAGAAGCACAGACAATCCTAAAGGTGAAAGCATGCTCTTTGCAGTGTATGCTGAAGTGCATGATTGAGTAGGTCGAGTCTATTCTGTCCCGTGGGGGTGGAGAATGGGGGATTCCTTTACGCGGTTATTCAAGTGACACCTATATATATATATTTTAACCAAATCTATATATTTGAGTGTTTTAGCTTAATTTATGATAGTTAATGTTGTAAAATTTTACATTTGTTGCATCGAAGCGTGTTTTAAATATTTCCTGACGCCCCTATTCCGCGGCAGAATAGTTGCGCCCGAATTAAATGGAACTATCTGCTATTGTCTCATCAGCGAAAAGTTGTTGATAGCGATAGAGACTTTTTAAAATAAAAAAGTGGGTAAATGTAGCGGTGATGTCGGTGTCACCGACTTTATTTAGAGTAATAATGAGATTTTTATATTACGTCACGGTTCAACAGGGATACAAAATCATAGCCGGTGATGTCATTGAACTTTTGTATGTAATGCCAATCCAGTATCAAAAGGCTATATTGACAGCTGAGGAATCCTCCCTATTGCAACACACACACACACACACACACACACAGTTGTTGTTTCTGAAGAAGTCATACTTTTATGTGGCTGATCACTTTAAATCTCATTTTATTGTAGTGACCACTTTCTTTGATGAAAAAGGGCTGAGCAGAGTAAAGTCTAACTTGTTTCACTGGTTAAGGGTAGGAAAACCACTTCCTCATTTTTCATAAATATGTGACATATATTGATAAAGTATTACCTTATTTCCACAGCATTTATCTAAAATCTAATACTGATGTTCATTGAGGGGAAACACCGGTGTGAGAGAATTTATGTGTTATGTGTTTATATATTTTTTTTTTTTTTTTTCCAACAGATCAAACCCTGATATTAAAATGCATAGTCCTATCATCCCCTTTCTGTTTTGTGGTTCATTTTAGTGATAATGGAATGCACAACTACTTTATTTTCAGTCAAGCAGGTTCTTGATCCTGTTTTACTCTTGTATATGACAATCAGAATGACAGCAACGGTTTACATTCAATCTGGGCTACAACAAACAAACAAACAAACAAAAATCAACTGCATAATTAATATAAAATACAGAAGATGGTAACTGTGGTCCTAATATTTTACACTACTTGGACTTCATTTTTTGGAAAATACAGTTAAAAGTTCTCATTAATTAAGTCACTTTTGACACACCCTCAGAAAAATGTCAAACAAAAGACTTTAGCGGTACCTCCCTAACAGGACTGAAAAGGTGTGGAGAAGATTGGACAAATACTGTTCTGTGGGTACACATACCTGTAGTTGTGTGACTTATCATCACTTGAAGCGCCCGCATGTGTGTTTGTTTGGTTGTTTCAAGCGTAAAGACAACAATGCTGTACACATCTACTTATGCTGCTGTTAAAATGTTCTCCCAAATCATGTGTAATAACTGTCACTCCCTAGTGTTGTTGTGGGTGCTGTGCAGAGGTCAGGCTTGTTTGCTCAGCATGCGTGCAGTGAGAGGAAGGCCATGTCGCTGACTGCTGATGTACCATGACTTAAGACACACAGACATCTTATCAGGAACAAACCCTTGAATTGTAACGGCAGGCAACAGCTCTTTGTATTACGCAGCCCCTAAGAGCTCCATGGGGCTCGCTGAGCACTTACACACACATACAGTGACTGATGTGTATCACAGTCACTAAAATGCATCTGTGCTTCCTCAAATGTACAATATGCTAATGTACAAAAACGCATCCATACTTGTGTAGACATGCACATACAGAGCGAAGCAAACACAATCACACAACCACTATTGAATAAGTCATAATGTCCTTGATGAAATATGAGCAACCGGCATTTGTGAAAACACACTGATAGCCCCTTCAACACACAAACACATTCTGTGTCTACTAAAATGCACGGCTGCATTCTTGAAATGTGAAACGTGATCTACTCTCACATATAATACACGTCCACATGTGTGTGTGAGCACTCACAAGCTGACATATACGTGTTAAAAACACAACAGAGCAACTAAAACAAATCCTTCCATGTATTTTTTTTTAAAAAAGTGACACATAAACACAATTACTACTAATGTTCATTATTACACACATGGAAACTAATATGTATAACGCACATTAGTGATACATAGTTACAACACATACAACACAATGAACAGAGCCTCCCTGCTCTCTCTCTCTCTCTCTCTCTCTCTCTCTCTCTCTCTGTGGTGTGTGTGAGTCACTGTTCAGAGACTTCCTGTTATAAGACAGCCGTCTTTAAAACAGCCTCCCTCTCTCATTCTCTCTCTCCAGTCCTGCTTTCCAAGTCAGTGGGAATGTCAGGCCAAACATACACACATACATATACATATATGCACACACCAAGGTAACACCCCCCACTTCTTTCCCACCACCACTTACCACCCTCCACTCTCTCTTCTCTCTCTCCTCTGCCTCTCTTCCTCTTTTTTCTCTCTCTCTCTGTGAACCACACAGCAAAGAAGCTTCTCTGTCATTTGTTGAAACGCCCTTCAACCTGCAGGTCACCCACTCGGCATTTTAAAACTGTGAACCTTCACCTTTACAAGAAAAAAAAAATAAAAATAAGAAAGAAAGAAAAGAGAATGGCGTAGGTTTGAGGAAAAAAAAACATTTTCTACTAATTCTACTAATTCTACTAAATCTGATACTTTCTGCACTGTTGGTGGAAGTCAACAATGCATTTGCAACATCACTACTGCACGCACAGCTGCTTGTGCATGCGTGGCAGACACTAACACACACCTTGGGGGCAGCTCTTATAATAGCAGCACATGGTATCCAACACAATGATCAGCACAGTTCCAGCCGAGACTGATTTACATGAGTTACCTGGCTGCAGGTTGAACTGCAATAAAAATTAAAATAAATAAACCAGTTACATGGAAGTGTAGCGCAACAACATTATCCATATTTGTTCCTCATGTAATCTCTGTGCAACATATTTGCTTTCATGGGGGGTGGGGTGGGGATGAGGGGGGACTTTTACCTTTGCTCATGTTGTGACCCACTTTTCCTCAAATGCTTCTCTAAAGTTTACCGTTGCCTTAAAATGGCTGCAGTGTTCAGTGCTAGGATACGCTGCCGTTACGAGCCTTCTCCAGTGACTGACACCTCCAGCCCCCTTGTGCTCAATTAGCTTGTAGTGCATTAGCGACCGCATGCTAATTGTCAGCTGGCAGAGGAGTGGAGGGAGAGCCCACAAGGAGATACCTCAGGGAATGCAGGGGTGTAGGGAGGTGGAGGGAAGGTGGGTGCTGCTGCTGGTGGTGGTGTGTTTTGTTACCTAACCAACCCATGAGCACATATAGTATCTGTGAGCAGCAGGAGGGGAGGGGAGGACAACATCATGCTATACAACTTGAAATATTTAAGGGATATCACATTACCTCTTTTGAATAAAGCAAATAAGACCCGTTTTTGGACTCGAGTGCCACGCCTTGTTCAACTCAGCTGAGCAGAGAGAGAATACTGCTCAAGTAAAATCAGCTTTGTTTGTGTGGAATAAATAAATCTCTGACTCAATCCACATTTTAACCTTCTTCTTTTTCTTTACTGTTGAGTGTGTGAAATAATTGAAGCCTCTTTTTTGCACAACTTGTGGCACATGTCTTTCTCTTCCTCCTCAGGTGATGTTTCAGTAATGACAGACATTTCCAAATGACTGTATGTGCTGTATGTGTTTTTTTTTTTTTTTTCTTTTCTTCTGTAAATCAGAAACATGGCGTTCTTTTACTTCTTTATCGTTACAGGAGGAAGTGCTGCTCTCTCCACTCTCAGTCTCTCGCTGTCTCTTTCTCTATCTTGTTGACTCGATCAGAAACAGCTTTTGGATCTCATTTATTTCCTGGTTACACTCCTCCCCTCCTTTTTAAATTTTTTACACCCCCCATACACCCACCCTCCCTTCTTTCTTTCTCTCTCTCTGTGTTCCTCTTCTTCTCTTTTGGCTACCTTTTCCTTTCCATCTTATCAAATTCCATAGGGTGGGGAGGGGAAGTGAGGGTGGATCCACCCACATGAGTGATCATTCATTGCTATTTTAGCAGTGTTGTTCTCAGCTGGGCCGCCAACATCCACCTGCAAAAAAAAAAAAAAAAACGCAAAAAATCTTGTTGCCTCACTGGATCAACATAAAGTCAGAGGCATAAAAAAATGGTGATACATCACAGCACAAATGCACATTAAATCATGCTTATAATAGCTAATTCTCCAGCAGCAGCAGCAGCAAGCACAGAGGTTACAGATAAAGGTAAATGGCTGACTCCTGCTGTTGTTAGCCCAGGGTGTGTACAGTGTGTGTCTGTATGTAAGGCAGGGAGGGAGGGGTTGTTGAAAAGTCTTCTCAGTATAAAAGGAAGGTGACTGATTGAGAAGTCCCAGGTTGTGTTCTGTTGCTAATATAGTTATGTGGTGTAATCGTGCAATAATAACATCATAATCCCATCTGGAATGAGAAACTGTGGACTGCGTGCTACAGTGATTGAGGCCATTTCCTGTATGTGTGTGTGCGCGCGTGCGTGTGTGTTTGTGGCAGTGCATTTTAAGCAGCGGTGACTGCAGGAGGCAGCCTGATGGATACAGGATCATACTGCAGCGCTGACATTGTCTTCAGTCCTCCTCTTCCTCCTCCTCCTTCACCCTCCCTTACTGTCTGCCTGCCTCTCAGCAGAATTATCACTCTAAAAACACACACGCACACACACACACAGATGCAGGAGCAAGTGCAGGCACACTGGGAAAAAAGTGCACAAGCTGATTGCAGGATGGCCAAAAGTACACACATGCAAATGCGCACACAAAAAGGTAGCTATATATTCCCTACAGCAAAACTACTGTCCCCTCCTCCCTCTCTCTCTCTCTCTCTCTCTCTCTCTCACACACACACACACACACACACACACACACACACAGCTCATTCAAAGACAACCATGCATGTTTAGAGACAAGGTGCAGTGAGAACAAACAATGATACAAAAAAATAGCCCTCAGGGATATGGCGTGAATATCACAGCATGGGGATTTCATCATCAAATCTTATGTCATTGTGTGAGAGTGTTGCAGAGCTCGCAAAAGGATCCCATGTCTGACTTAACACATGGCAAACAGGAAGTCAGGCAGGGAGCTGTTTTGTTCTACCTTGACACTCACATGCACGCATGGTTTAGTTTACTAGTGACAGCGAACCCATGTGTTACAGAAAATGGGGGAAGTTTCCACTTCTGTCGTAACCCTTTAATTCAAAGACAGAGAAGCAGCTCTATCTGTCCTCAGGTTCACAAGACAGAGAGAATGTGTGTGTGTGTGTTGTACAGGGACAGGAAAAGGTGCCTAAAGCTTGTATATATTCTTGTATATGCCGTGTATATATATATACTCGCGTGTGTATCAGCCTTGTTCTGTACATCAACACAGTGCAATCTGAAGCCACTGCTATTGTGCTGGATGTTCTCAAGCACACAGTGTCCAGTGGCATTATTCTAAAAACACACTAGCGTAACATCCACCTCACTCACTTCTCTTCTTGAACTCTTATAGTATTGCTTCCACTTTTCTCAGTTCTTACGTTAATTTCTGCAAAACTTTTTTTTCTTTGCTAGATATGTGCCATTTTAATGTTAATTTATATTTATCTGAAAGGAGGTGTAAAACACCACAGGTAGGTATTAACATAAAGTCTTTGTTGTCGTCCCGCCGAGCTGTTGTTTTAACATCTGTAATGATACCTTGTGTTGAAAGCTGTCATATTACCACCGTGTTTATTCTTGCGATGATGTTGTAATTAACACGTTGCCCCGGACGTGTTGCCTATTTGACATTGTGTCTGACATTGAATCTGGCAGTAGACAACCGCTCTGAGGCATGTGGTGAGTATGCCGGCGAGAGGCTGGTCTAGACTCCAGGCGACACACCATATGATATTGATTATCTTTTGTTTGGCTATCTCTGCAGCTCCTTGCCCTAAAGGACTTAACTCATATTATTGTCTGGCATGAGGCTCTATTACTCCAATTTAGCGAGCTCTCCAACCAGCGGTAAATGCACTGCTGCTGAAATGTGTCCATGAGATCCCATAACAAGGCAGTTATTTCATTTTGCTCTGTTCTCTATGAGGTTTTGGTTACACAAACTTTTTTTTTTGTTTGTTTAAAAAGGAGAATTAAACATCATTAGTTGAGTTAAAGAATTCATTGCTTAAAAAATAAAATAAAAGTACCAGTGGTCACTTTATCATTCTTATTAGTAAATACATTAATCATCTTAGAAATTCAGCTGGTTATGTAACTAGCAAAGCACGTCTCTTGCTCTGTTTTAGTTAGTTTAAGTTAATTATGGGTCTTACAGATGTACACTCTCTGGTTAGGTACTTGCTTAAAAAAGTGCAACACTTAGAAACATGTCAGAACAGTGCATAAAAATAGGTTACGTTTTTGTACAGCAGCCAGAGGAGCTGCATCAGTGACGTTTTGACCTACAACTATAGGTTTTCTTCCTCTTCCATCAAATTGTGACGAGTGACATTTTAAAATTTTGACCTTTTTTTCTTTCATTTTTTTAGATGTCCAAAATAAAAACAAATATGCTGGTAACCGATTGTGAAACAATTATGCAATGAAAATTTTGGGTGCATAACAGAGAGTTCTATTTGTGAATTTCTCTATAAGTTCTGTTATGATTATTAATAACTCAACCGCAGCGCTAAAGTAGGGTTTTAATGACGGACAGCATAGTAACTTATAAAAAAAATATATGACCTACTTTGACTTTAAAAATCATCTCTTTGACAATGTTTTAATACAGACAGGCTATTTAAGTAGGCACAGTTCTGCATAGTAATGTTTTAATGTAATGTTTAGAAGTTGTTTATAAAATACAGATGTGTGTGTGTGTGCAGGCAGATAGATAGATAGATAGATAGATAGATAGATAGATAGATAGATAGATAGATAGATAGATAGATAGATAGATAGATAGATAGATAGATAGATAGATAGATAGATAGATAGATAGATAGATAGATAGATAGATAGATAGATAGATAGATAGATAGATAGATAGATAGATAGATAGATAGATAGATAGATAGATAGCTTTTTTTTTTTTTTATCTCACAGCTCTACTGATGATGCATGAAACATGATTTCAGCTGGAGAAGCTGTGGAGTTCAGACCCTGCATTACCTGCACTGCAGACACTTAGGAAATCTGAAATAGTGCTACAGTACATCTAAAACCTGCTTACACAGTCAGTCCCCTTAACCACTCTCACGCACTCACCTTCATAAACCCACCCCCGCACACACTACCCTCCCCCTGGACGGTTAAAATCAGTATTACTGTTGCTGATGCTTGTGATGTGAAAAAAAGTCCAATTTTGAATAAGGTACATATAAAGGTTTATATAAGTTGTTTGTAGTTAGTAGAGATTTTACCTGTTTTGCCAATTTGTTCAATTTTACAAATGTACAGGTTTTAAGTTGCCACGTTGAGAAAACTGCACCTGACTAGAACGTTGTTACTTCTTTTCTCTATAAATGGACTAAAGGCGATATGGAGCAAAATCACTGTTAAACTTTTGACTTTATTTGATTAAAATGTTTTACTTATTACTACAAAAAGTAAACATTTTAACTGTATTGCTACTGGCTTACAGACACATATAGTTATTTATTAAAGGAATAGCAACATAGGTCGATATAAGCTAACAGGATTTTACTTGGCAAACCAACAGCGTTATTAAAAATACACACAGACAGATACAACACTTTAGAAAAGAATAAACTGTGAATTAAACCATTTGTTACAACTCATAAACTTTTTGATGAAATGGCCTTAATAAGACAATGGTGGTGGCACTTAAATCTTAATGAATTAATGAATCAGATCACCACCTACCAGGTTGTGACTGTAACTCCATGATTCACACTACGGTTTCTGAAAACACATAGAGGTAATATTAAGACAGAAGTGTTCTATATCTATATAATATATAAACTATTGTGCCATCTCCAAAAAAACACAATAAAATGAAATATAATCAATTTCTGTGCAAAGGAAAAGGTGTTATTCCAACTGGTGACTTACAGCAGGTGATTTCAGTCATTATCTTCTCTGTGGCTGAAGGAGTGAAACACCTGCAGAACAGTAGTCGTTGCTTAGGAACCTGCATGCGTGGCTGGGCTGCCTTGATTTTTGCATACTCCATACATAGCACATTCACCATCCTCAGGTGTGATGAAAAGTATTAACAAACGTGTGTGCTACTGTGACTATAATACTCTGCGCTCGCATTGATCAGTGGTAAAGCACGATTAAGAACAGTTTTTGAATAGGTGTAGTTTACTAAAAATATAATTTATTTCTCTACTCCACCACATTTTGGAGGTGAGACTATTTTAGGTCTTGTATCCTGGTGTATTTGTATCCTGGTGTCCACATCTTTACCTTTTACACAGAAAAAGAATAAAGGTGTAACATTCTGAGTGAGAGGAGCTGATGTTTTGATGAGACTCCATTTCAGAAGCAAAGACAAGAAAAACCTTACACATTTGAAATGCAAAACATATTTAAATTTGTAAAGTAAAAGTTTTCCCTGTGATGGATTAATTTTGCTTTTCTATATTACCACTTCTACTTTAGTATAGGGTCTAACTATTATTCCAGTACTCACATTAACACATTTACCAGACTTACGCAAGCAAGATTTGTGAAAAGTGGACACATTTTCTTGTAAACACAATGAACATTTGCCTAAAATGTTGCTGTGTGTTTATCTGCAATTGTGAAACTTTACAAAGACGCACACTTACACACTCACAGACATCTTATGTTGCCTTCCACTTATCTTGATCTTACTAATTATATCTAAGTGTGTGTGTGTGCGTGTGTGTGTGTACGCAACTGTGTGTTTGACTTTCCTACTTATGCCACAGACAGCTGTTGTTTGTATTGCCCCGAGTGCTCAAACCGACTTTGTAATTAGCTTTATCTATCTTTTACTTTACTGATGGTGTGTCTGTGTGTGTGTTTTTTTGGGGGGTGGGGTGGGGGAGGTGGGGGGTGGGGTGGGTGCACTGACCCCCCTTTCCATCAACTATACCAGAAACCACCAGCAACATCCCACTTCAAAACACTCTACCCACCCCCAATCCCGTCTGCAAAGTAGGGCCTACATCACCCACCCAACCACACACACACACACACAAACACACACACAGACACACACAGACACACACATACACACACACTCACCAGCTCCAGCCAGTAACAATTGCGCCAGCACAGAAGCCATGTTCAAAACAGCTGACACTGAAATGTGTGTTTATGACCTCATTCTAAAAGAACCAAGGACATGTCGAGTGAGTATTAGCAAGACTCACAGTGACACACAATGTTTATCATAGTTAACTGGCATATCAAAGCTGTTCCTATACAGGGACCTGTTGAGCTGCTGTGAAACTGAATCAAATGAGCAAGTGTAATAATAACAATAATAATAATAAACACACAAATCAAGATTCATCAGAGTAAAAGTGTTAAAAACACAGAGGCCTCATATGGGAAGGTGAGGGAGGAAATCGTAGCAAGGCATGCTTTTTTTTTTTTTTTAAACCAAGAGGGGGATGGTGGCTTTTTAGATTGTCCCTCCTCCCTCTGTCTTTTTTTTCCTCTTCCCTCTCATCTTTGTTCAAGGGCTGCCTGGCTAAAACAAGCCGCCTCTGCTACGCTGATCTAAAGTCAGTACACACGAGTCAAAAAGTCAGTGCAGACAATGTCACTGACTGACTGACTGACTGCGAGTCAGTGTGTTTACTTGAGATACTGTAGACGCCGATGGTGCTGTGGCAGCAATAGTGGCGGTGGTTTAGCTGTGTGAGAAAGTAAAAGAAGTAGTGTCTGTCTGTGCGTGTGTGCATGTACGCATGGGAATGAGTGGGTGGGGTGTCAGGGGAGCAAAGTGGGCACAAGGGAAACGAATGAACACACTCACGTTCACTTATCTTGACTACTGATGTAATTGAATAAAAATCAAAAGCAAAACTTTTACTGTTTTATTATAGCACTTAATTGATGTTGGTTTTTTTTTTTACTGGTTTTCCCTCTTTCCAAGTTAAATAGTGAATAAAAAAGACTAAATAAACATTTATCATCATCGTCATCATCATCTCCTTTTTCCCTTCTCCTCTACATCACCATACTGAATGTGGCTCTGGTATATCTCCTGCTCTAATGACCACTGATGACGCACAAACACAATTTCCAGCTCCATCTATATGCTGTGGGCAGCCAGGGACACACAAAGCTCTTCACTGAAAACTCTCTCTCTCTCTCTCTCTCCATCTCCCTCACAAAGCCTGCATGCCTCTCATTTGTAAATCACTTAAAAGCATGACAAATGTGCATTGGAAGTTTCAGAGCGTCCCTCTTGAAAGCATTTGCAAGTCCCTCATTCACACCCCTCCCCTCCTTTCTCCGATACACAACCTTATTGTCCTAAGTAGACATACTGTATAGCTTGGCTACAGACGCATGGTTATTGTCGCCGTGTAAAAGAAATATTTTCTGTAATGAAAAGGCAGTTTGTGATGCGCTTTAGTTTTATCTTTGTTTTGATTTTTTTTTCACTGAGAGAATAATCAGATAATCAGATACATGTAGAATAATGGAGGCAGGTCGGTGTGATTGCACTCAGCGTTTCTAGTGGCTCCACAGAGAGGAGTTTTGTAGTTGTGAAATAATTTGAGAGCAGAAAGAATGTTAGACTGAAATCTAAAACAAAGGAGTCTTGTCCACAACACTAATCCCACAGGAACGTTTCTGCCATAGACTGGGAATTACTGTGTATTTCAATCATGTGATGGACCATCAAGCACGAGGGTTACGGCATTTTCTTAAGTGTTTTGGGTTTGAATGTAGTCTAAGCTGATGGGCAGTGGCGAGGACTTTATATCTCTCCACATGCTCTGAATGATATATGTGTTTTGGAAAATTAACAGATCATCTCATGTATACAAATATGTGGAGCAGGGAGGAACTGGAGGGGCAGTATATTTACAGCTTTGTTTTTAAAGTCGAGGTCTTACCCCACCAGGGAGACGATTCACAAGGTCACTAAAGGGTCACTAATAAATAAAAATGACCTAAAATTAAAGAGATTACCTCTTGCTGCAGCTTCCTGTGGTAAATACATTCACATATTAGTCTTGTTAAAGTTTCAAGTTTACTTCTAAAGCGAAAAAAGAAGGAGAAAATCAAGGTAAACAAGGTATAACATTTCTAAATCACCAGAGAGCACTTTAAATTAAACAACTGTAAAACTCAAATGTTCATCACTTCCTCTGATGTTCTGTCAGTCAAGATTTCTAAAAGTTTTTTTTTTTCCTTTTTTTATAAAAAACACTGTCTGCAGTGTTTTGTTTTTAATTGTAAATAGCTCTGTCTACTGCCTGTGTTCCTTCCTGTCTTCAATATGCAGTAGTGAAACTACTTTTTAAAAAAAAACCCAGCCTTGACTCTATTGATTTTCTTTTTTTTTTTATTTTTAGACCCAAGTTACCAATTTGATCAAACAATTCTAGAGGAGATTTTATGAATATAGAGCCTCGTAAAAGTTACTAATAATGTTTTATTTTACTTTAATCTGAGGAAACTGTTGATTTTAGACCAGCTTTTTTACTTATTTGATCTTTCTACTTTATTGAATCGCCTTGAAAATTAGGCTCGTATCATGGATACTGCCCCAGGTTTGTTCAAATCCTACAGAGCAGTCTGAAGTTGAACAACATAACATGAACATAACATTCATACAAAATTCAATACCAATGGTATGTAGATAACACTCAAATGTATGCCCAACAGAAAGGTGAAGTAATAAACTTTCACAAGTAACTACCTTGTCTGTTTGAAATAAAATTCTGCTTGTCCTAAACGCTTCAACTAATCATTCACATTTGATGATTATTCACCGTATTTAACATTGAGCCTTTAATACTAGAACAGTATCATGTCACCATCTCACCTCTTCAATAGTAACTAATAAGAGTTTATTTTGAGATTTATTGATTACCTTCAAAGCACCTCATAGTTTAGCTCCTAGTAATGTGCCAGCGCACTGCCTCAGGTCCTCAGAGCTTTGTTGAACTTAACTACAGCTTTGCTGCATTATACCTCAAAACTTCAATACTACTCTTTTTTATGAAGCTTCAAATAAAAGCATGACCTAGATTTCATGTAGAGTTTCAGATGTATCAGAAGATAAGTTCAACCACATTTAACTATTAAATGCCAAAAAAGGGAAAATGGAAAATGGAAAATTATCAGATATTTTACCAAAAATGTTTATATTGTGACTCTTTGGAGCTCTTTATCATTTGTCTGATTATCTGAGGTGACTGAGAATCTGAAGTATGTAAACCAGTTCCTTCTTGACCAGCTACAACAGTACTTTAGGTACTTTCACTTTTCATACTTAAAGTTAATTTATCTAGTAATCTGTCCATATATGTACTTTTACTTTTACTTTAAGTATTTTGAAGGCAGTAATTTGTCAAATGTTGCATATATATACACATTGGTACTTTGACTTATGTAAAGTGTTTTACTACTTCTCCCACTAGTGTCCAAACCAAACAAATCATGCTTATTTATAGTAAATGCCTTGTGGAAGGAGATATGCAGTGATATTGCTCTTGTACGTTTTACCACTTTGGCTCGTAGACAAGCGTTGCAAATTTAATTATATGATTACAAATATGTAACCACTCACTTTCAGAACAATACTAGCTGTCAACAATGACTGAGTGTATGACTCTCTGTCTACACACTAGACAGTTATTACAGATGCAGACACAATGACGAGACCGGCTAAATCAGACAAACTCCTAAAAAACTTGACTTTAAGGTTAAACGAAGGGTTCCATCATGTCTACTATGTCTCTCATTGGAATAAAAACACACAGGAAGCCTTCTACTGTCTCTCCACAGTATACACATTGTATAGTCAATAGTCAGAGGTCTTTAGAGCTGCTGCTCTCACAGGAAGTTATAGATGACTGTCAGATGTACTGCTGTAAATACTGTCTGTCATACTGAAATATTCCTGTGATTTTTAGTTTAGTTTTTAAATGACAAACGATCTTACATTATGAGTTAATTTAGTGTCCAATAGTGCTAGTAATGTTTCTATTTTTTCTCACTTGTCTGACCATACTGACTTATTAGTGAAACAGTGATAATAATATAAAGTAGGTTACCTAGCAAACTGGCTTACAGGCAATTGTCACCATCTTAATATAGAAACCCTGTCAAAAATGTAACACATTGTCTGCTGAGGAATCATCTTCATCATGCCTTTTACAACTGTATGGAATTCCCCAAGCATGCTGAATGCTTTTAAAGTGTGCCTTTTATTGTCATGAGCCATAAGATACAGTCAGGAAGTGCCTGCTCTTGCTTTCACTTCACCTTTTTAGTGTGATCTCTTCTCTGGTGAGAGATTTAAACCCTAATGTTAATCATTTACATCTAAAATGAGTCACAATCTCCTTGAGATCACAGTCCAACGTGTAAACTGACACGGAAATTAGAGACATTTCTAGTAAGATAAGTTTGGTCAGATCTAAACACTGTGTCTGAAGGAGAGCAGCAGCGTTTCACGCCATACAGCTGACGATTTCAACTGATACAGCTATCACATCTTCATGATTCACCCATAAATATGCTTTAATGAAACATTAATGAGGTGTACTTTGTCAAAGAATAAATTATTTATCTCTGCACAAGGTTTCAACACCTCCATTAAGCGTCTGGTCACTCCCTGCAGGACAGCGCAAGACTGTTATTTGTTCCACTTCACCGTAGTGCACGGAGCAAAAAAGGATTTCACAACACATCAAAGTTTTCAGCTCTCGTCCTCAGCTCCCTTTATTTATGCACTTTGGAGTCTTTGTCCTTTCATATAATACACATATGCACACCTCTGCTCCCGCCACTACCACCACCGCCGCCACCCTTGTGTCTTTGTGCAAGACCCCTGCTTCGTCCCTATTGTCATGTTAATTACCTGTTTGCTCTGTTTTGCAGGAGCCCACCATCCATCAAAGCGTCTCCTAGCTTTTCATCTCACGCAGTGCATCTCTACCTGTAATTAGGTTTGGGGCGAGGGAGAAGATGGATTTTGTTAGCACCATGCAGAGGGAAAAAGAAGACATTAGGAAGTCTCCATGGCTGTTCTGGGAACAGCCTTTAATGGTGTCTAATTGATCTGAGCTGTCATGGGGCCACGGCTTCATGTGGAAGGAAGCTGATTATCCTTATGTGTCATCCTTGGTGCATATGCAGTTGCTCAAGCAGCATGGCTTTTACAGTCTGATGAAGTGGGTGCAAGCATGTGTATGTGTACATACAGGTGTGCATATGTGATTATGTACATCCATGTAGGCAGATATAGCTACAGCATGTGTGCACTATATATATATATATATATATGTGTGTGTGTGTGTGTGTGACTAGAAGGTATGGGGGATGGGATTCTGTTTGTGCTTACGTCTATATGTTCATTGTATTCAGGCATTCACAGATGAGTATGCACTGTATTGCTGAGTGTACAAAGAATGTGTGTGAGAGTGTGTGTGTGTGTGTGTGTGTGTGGTGGTGCGGGGTGCTCGGAGAGTGCATATGCATGTTTGTATTTATAGTTGCTGAGGAGAGGAGAGGCTGTGCTGCGGTCAGAATAATTTAACATCCAGATGTGCGGAAGCCGCGGGGAAATCGATACACACGATGGCTCTCAAGCAGGTGATGAGCGCACTGTCATAATGCAGCAAGGATAGAGAGGGATTAATATTTAACAGTAATCTGGACTGAACAGATGGGCAGTGATAAAAAATAAAAATAAATATAAAAAATGTTGAGGTGCGTGAGGACGAGGTCACAGTGAGCAGTAATATAATCATCAAATATGATCACCAAAATAAGGTGAAATAATAATTAGGAGGAGATCATAATAAGCTCATCTGGTCAGATTTATGATTAGATTAGACAAGTATTTACTTAATATCTGCAGGGCACAGTCGTATTATTACTGGGTAACAAGGCAGAAACAATAGGGAACTGTGTCAATTAGAATCTATTTTAAAGATTTATTCACAGAACTGATTTTTGAGGATATTGCAAAGTAGAAAGTTTCTGTATTATTGTTATTGCTGGAGAAAAAAAAGAACATTAGGCTCAGACTGGGGAGAAAAGCGTTATAGCTGAAACTATAAAACCGTTTATAGTTTAATATGGTTTTTAAAAAGACATTTAAACGCAGGGGTGTAAACTAAAGTGTTAAATTGTCCACTCCCCCTTTACACTGTGATTACTGTCTTGTTACATGCTACATTAAAGTTTATCTTTAGGTCTTTTTCAAATAAAGTTTAAATGCCATGTGTAGTCTTTCTCTGCTTCATATGATCCTACCCTACATATACCTTCAATTTATTCTATATGTTTGGGGAAATGGAAGGAAAAGAAAATAGTAGTAGCAGCCCAATGTTTCCGGAACTTCCCTGGTAGCAGGCTGTAATCTAAAACATTGTCTGTCTTTTCATTTAAAACTTGTTAGTGAAAATATTGGATTACATTAGTGATCAGATTACGTGACTATCTCCCAACAACGCAAATTACATTACAATCAATCAGAAAACAATCATCAGTTAAAAGTGTCCCCCCTCTCTGACAACGGTAAAGAATTGCAAATCTATGAGAACAGGGAATGACTGAAAACAAAACAAAACAAAATTCTGTATGTGTTTACTTCCTGGTATTATGTACTGTAGGGACGTTCATGCTGCTCCGCTGACCTTCAGCATGAAATGAAGAGTGTCTGATGCCTCTGGTGTGTTTGGAGGGGCTTTCTCTTTTCCGAAGATGGACAGCCATGCATTATTGATTACAAAAACACTCCTGCAATGCTATTTCATCTATCTGGCACAGCTGACTGTGAATTGTGTGTGTGTGTTTTTTTTTAATTATTTAATTTTAGAGCAACTCAGATTTGAGTTTGTATTTTAATGCATGCACCTTTTTCACTGGCTGTGTGGTTTTGTTTGTACAATGCCCCCACCACCACCCCCACCAAAACCACCCTCTCTCACTCCCTCACTCTCTCTTTCCCTGTAACACCCAGTGGGAGGCTAAATGGTAGATATGCAGAAACAACTCCCTTATCTCCACATCCCTCTGCACGGAGAATTGCACAAGACAAAAGACAAAAGGTGGGCAGAGACAAACCAATGTGGAACAATGGGAGGGTGAAATGCAGTCTAATGGTTATCACACCAACTCTGTCACATTGAACAGCATTTGTTTGACTTCAGTTTGAGGTTTTTTTTTCTGAATATCTGAATATGGTAAGCAGTTATTATACAGCTATAATGCTAAGACTGGTATGTTTTCACACCACACTTATTGTTTACTGTTTTTCTGATGTTCTATGCTCCACTAGTTTTATTCTGAACATGCTGCACGCAGATAGCAACATCTCATTATAATTTTTATTAATTCTACTGTTCCCATCACTTACTGCGAGATGTTACATTTTCATTTAGCTGAATGTGTACTCGTATATATTCTTCTATGTCATATTGTTTTGCATTACATGTCAATTTTTCACAGTGAAAGCTTCTTTTGCATGAAGCAGAGAAGCGGAGAGTGTTGCTGAGCGTGGCCTTACCTCCGCAGTCCCCCGTCGAGGATGTCACAGGGGAGGACGCCCATGGCGACCATGGCTGTCAGATGTTGTTTCCATGATGCCGAAGAATGATTGGTTTCATGAATCTGGACAGTGTTCTGTGACAGCGTGGGGTGGGGAGGGGGGACTCTGCCACACCTGGGAGAAGAAACACTGGCAGGATGTGAAATGTCACAGAACAAGGTCAATGCAAGGGTCATCGTAAGACCTGTCACCTGTCTACCTTCCCGCCATTGAGGAATTTACAGCCCGGCCTCATGCTACATATGAAGAATCTTGGGTGTGAATTAATCCTTTGTTTGAAATGGGAGCCTGACTTAAGTCTTTGTCTGCCTCTGTGTGAGGTGGTGGTGAATGTGCAGACAACAGTGTCCTGGTTTAAGGTGGGGGGGGGACAAATCAGCAGACAAAACCCCTTCACTGAGTGGATCTGTAATTAGTCTGATGTCATTTAGTTGCGTCCGAAGCTTTTAATTGCTAAGGATTCGAGGACTAGCCTAAATCTTTAATTACACAAGATTTTTCACCAGATACCTCAGATGCAAAGCGCTGCAAACGAGCACCACATTTTCAAGTCTGACTCATGTCTGGCCTTGTGCAGCCGGTATCACTGATGCACAGTGTTGCTGCTGGTGAGGCTTGTTAGCATGAATGAAAGGCAAGACATAGGACTCTCAGCAACAGTGGCTCCCTCACTCTCTTTCCCACTCTCAGCATGTTTTTTATTTTTTCTTCTCACAAACATGAGTTTAGCATATCTCTCTGAGAGGTGGGCTTCCTCACAATCTCACTCCCAGGGCTCATGACAATTTTAATGATTGATCACTCTCTTGACTGTGGTGAGAGGAAAGGGAGCAGACCGCAGCGCAAAATAAAACACACACACACACACACACAGAGAGAGAGAGAGACAGAGAGGGAGGAAAGAGGGGCGTGGACAATCCCACAAGGTCAGAGTGATGTCCAGTCTTTTGTTTTCAGTGGTGAGATCAGTGGCCTGTGCAGCCGCGAGGGGACGTGCAGAGTAACTGGCGGCCTGGCAGGAACAGATGTTCCTACACAATGAACATGCACTTGGTTGGTTGCTTATTCACTAAAAGTCAAGGGGCTGACTTCCCCTTTTTTGGAGACAAAGAAAAATACAGCAAAGAGTCCAGGTTTTCCACCTGTAGGCCTATCTCGGGTAAAAAAAATGTTGCTGAGGCAATCAGACTCCTATACAGCATGATTTACATCCTGCTAAAGATATCCATACAACAGATGGCCGTCTATTTATGGGCATGATAATATGTTATAGTTGCACATTATCTTGGTGTGTGTGTGTACATACATGTGATCTTGCAAGATTTTTCAAACACTAAAACACTATTTTTTAAAATCTTGATTTAAAAGGCCTAATTAAGGTGGCGCCTTATGTCTTTATTTAACCATGTTGACTATTTGTTGCAGTTTGTTTTTTCCCCTCACACACTAGACAACAAGAGTTTTTCTTCAGTAGCTATCCTGCTCACAGCTGATAAGGCCACATATGCTTTACAGGCAGCAGCTATATGGTGCATGTGCTATGTTTAGCGTGTAGAATCTGACTCCGTGCTCTGAATGGAAAACTTGAGGTCAATTATCTACTAGCTCGCCAAAACAATTGTACCAGCCGTTTATAATGTGAACAGGAAAATGATTTTTTCCACCATAGCCTCCCTGAAAACTCATGATGGCAGGAACAATAACTTGTGGTCTGTCAACTGGAACATACATGTTTCCAACAACAATTATGAAGGATTGAGTGATAACATTATCCTCCACAGTGTGTATTTGTGCGTGTAGACACTATAGTGCATCTGAAAAACATAAAAAATTTAAGAGCAGACACATCTGGGGTCAGGCTGGCCACTGCCTTGAAATCAAATTTCTCCATTTCCTTCTATTCTTAAGTCTGACTCCTTTTGTTTATGCAGAGTTTCTCCCAATTGAGATAAACATTAATAAAAAAAATACATCAACTTCCTTTTTCTAAGCACTGACCAATACGGAGTGTATTGTTTTGGCGTCCACAAAAAAATCTAATCAAATAAACCACACAGATAAAGAAATGCAGTGTTGTTTAAATCACTCTGCACATTCACAAGCTCTCATTCCTCCATTATTTCAGCTCTCACAGCTCTGCTCCCTAGAGTTCAGTAATCCAGCAAATACACCAGTTTGCTCGGAGTCATTAACTGGTTCAGATCCAGAGCAGCTCCGAGTGAAACACACACATTCTTTGAGGCAGCTGAGACCAGTAGCACACTCCCAAACAGGACCAATCCCATTTCATCAGCACAGTCAGCCTGTTGGCATCTCCAGGATTATTGGCCCATGAATGAGGAAAAGTCATTCAAAACTCATTGCCTCCCTCTGCTGGTGACTGTAAAGACATTTTACAATAAGACGCACACTGTTGGAGAATCAATATGATGCTGTTAAAGACATTCAGCTGTCAGTTAAATGTTATATCACACTGTGACATTTTTTAAAATGCCAGATACCCCTCTGAGACTTAAAATATGTCTTGAATGAGTTTATGGTCACCTCATCATACAGTATTTTATTGTATTGTATAATACAATACAATATATACATATGGCTGGCAATCAATCCTGAACCTTGTACACTTATTATTATTATTAGCATTATTATTATCATAGCCACATTGGTCATCAAGATCACTCTTAGGGGGACCTGGCCAAGAGGACAGCAGCACAGTTTCATTAACATGAAAACACAAAATAGAATTAACATTAAAACTTGCTCACATAAAGCGTTTTGAACACAGCAGACTGCAATAATTTTACCCGAGATTTAAACTTATTCATTGTAATCAGGGCTTGATGTCAAAATTTGTAATTTATTCCAAGCATTAAGTGCCAAAAAATCTAAATGCTTTCTTGTCCAGTTCAGTTCGTACTTCAGGGATTTCAAAGTGCAGAGCACCCACTGAAAGGAGATGTTTTCTTGTTAGAAGACAAGACATTTATGAAGGAGTTATATATGGTATATATGGTTTTGTAAATGTACACATACCAATGACTGAGGCGTCGGTAATAAGTTTCTAATAAACTTTCTAAAATAAACTTTCTGTTTCTTTAAAATGATCAAAATGATTTTAATGTTCGTAATGTTCTTTCAAATTACAATTTAGTGTGTTTAGGATTTGATTTGAGTTGATTTCTCTCAATAGAATCAATACACAAATAAATATTTCTCTAGTCTACATCATAGTCATATTTTATTTTGTTTTTTATACTTACATTTGATGTTACTCTAATTTTTACATATTTGCATCTTTTAGCTTATACTGTATGTCTAAATCATCGAGGTCGAGGGAAACGCTATTTGAATTCATGTGTATGTCCGGTATATGTGGCAGAACTGACAATAAAGTTTAACTTTGACTGTGAAAAAAAAAAAAAAAAAAAAAATTAAACTTAAACCATAACTTTACTTTCAGAAAATCTATAGTCTTTCATAACCTTTATTAGATCCTTCTATATTTTATATTTCTAAAATATATATTTATATATAAAATACACACACACACACACACACATATATATAAAGACATAAAATATATAAAATATATATTTAGATATCTTTATGGTATCAATAAGAATGATTCCTTTTATTACCTTGTGTAACTTCAAGTTCACTTAAATTTTCTCTACTTTTTGACATCTTGACAACTTTGACAACTGTTGCACATAGATGCAGGGGGCTCTATTAATTTTCTGGCTGAACGCAAAGAAAACAAAAAAAAAAAAAAAAAAAAAAAAGGAAGAATTTACAGGATGCAAATTTTGACTCGTGGCAAACAGAGGCATATTTCATCTCTGGGGCCTGTCATTTGAGTTATTCGTGTCCTTAAGTGACGTACATTGTCAAATAATTTACTGGAAGTCATAAACCAACTGACAGACACGAGGCCTTCAGGGTCCGTGAGGATAACAGCTACTGGCTGTGTTACAGGTGACGTCTTGAGTAACTGAGTAATAGAAAATAACTAAAAGTATGTGATTATACGTGTCCTTAACTTAAAGTTGAACTGATTCAGCCACAGTACTGGACAACAAATGCAAATTTCGTTTTTTTTTTTTTTATTTACATTGATAATAAAAAGAATCTTAATCTAAAATAGCAGAAAGTTTTTTTTTTTAAAAAAAAAAAAAAAAAAGGACAGAAAAAACCTGTTGTCCACCATGAAGTGTCACGTGCTATAAATCTTTCCTTAGTTGTTTACATTTATAACCATTTATATCAGGACAACAAGTTGCTGTCATTTTGGCGTGTACCTGTAGATGCACGTACAATGAACCGGACGGTAGATGTCTCCCTACTCCGTGCAGCTGTGTGTCTCTACGAGCGCGCTGCTGTCTACGGATGACCGAGTCGCCATTTTGAAAAGAAAATCGTTCACAGCACACCCGCCCTGAGTACTGGAACTATGCCGCGGGGCCGGCCTCGCAAACTGAGAGTTAAAAGCAACGACGAGACAGGTAACAAGTACCAAAATGCAACGAATAAAAAATACAGATTATGGGCTATCCAAATAACCTGCTATTAATTGGACAAACATATCTGCAGCGTATATAATAACACTTCAATGTAGTGTATATAGTCCCCGGATATAGTATTGCGGGTGGGCTTTGCTTTGTGCGGCGAAGGAGTGATTGAGGCGGAATGATATTAATAACATTTCGGTGCCTCTTCTTATTGGCTTCCAGTCTAAATTGGTGTCCGTAAGGGGAAGAACCGCGATGTCATGTAACATTAGTTGATATTCGCTGTTTACATCTAATATTTGTTTATTAGTAATTCGTCGTTAGCTCGTTGTTGCTAACTAGCTCGCTTTGCTACTGTTAGCTTCTGAGCTATCACGCTAAAATGTTGACCAACGTTACTTTGATCCGGTGAAGCGGTGCAGCGAGGCTGTCCAGCCGCTGATGGATCAGCTGTGTGTGGTCGGAACAAGTTGTCACAGTCATTAGTTAACATGACCCACATAAGTGTTGAAACGCGGTGTCGGGATGCAGCCACATTGCTAACATCATGATGCCGTTAACGGAATACAACAATTAGCTCAGTTACGATGCCAGCGGTTTGTCCGATAACTTAAATGGTACGTTACCGCGCTAATCAGCTGATCGATATAAACTGTATTAGTTCACAATAAAATAAACACAAATACACATCACATAGAAATATCATATTGGTTTAATATGCTATAAAAAACAACCACATGCTGTTTCGTTACGAGCTGTAGCCGTGACAGCCAGGATGGGCGTGTTATCAAACTGTTGCACACCAGCACGTTTAAAAGTAACACTTATGATATCAATGACATCTCACTAGCCTCATACAAAACATGATGTGAAATAAACTAACCAGTCTTTACCAGTGACCGTGTATTTGAATGTGTTTACTTTGTGTAAGTGAGCTAAAAGAGAGCGAAACCTCTGGATAGCGTCGTTTGTGTGATTGTTTTCATTCTCGTACAAGTCTGATTGAGTCGTTGTGCATTACGTTTTCTTTTATTCTCCTGTCATTTATGCCTACCCAAAACTTGATGTTTAGTAGATGTGATTTAAAAAAAAAAAAAGGATAAAGTGAAGACATTACATTGTTTTAAGTGAAATATTAAAAAAATGTCATTCACATGTCTGAATGAGCACTATTACTTTTATTATCAGTCTTGATCAGGATCCAAATGACTACTTCATTTAACCTATTCAATGTACACAAGTAGTGTCTGGCCAGTTTAATGGGACAGTATTAGCCCATTTCAGGCATACTGGTATTGTCTGATTATTATTGGCCTATACATTGGCTGATTGATACTGTTGTATCCATCTCAATATAATACAGACTATTTCATTTCCCTTCCCAGAACTTCAGTGCAGTGCTGCACTGATGTCATTTAGGACAGAAAAAATAATTTACTGTTAAACAGTAAAATGTTATGCCATTATACACGTTTGTTGCAAATGATTGAACCATGCTTTAGAGATCATTACAAAAACAACACAAACAAACCGAAAACATTGCGTGTTTATGTTTACATAAAGAATATCACCTCATCAACTGGTTATCTTTTTAATCCCTAATGCCAGAATCAACACTGGCCCCTAAATCCCTGCATCATTTGGGCTCTAATGAATGCTCCACTTTGAGAAACACTGAATTGATACATATGTCAGGTCACAGAGAGTGCATGACTCCTCAGATGATGGTACTATTTAAAAATACTGCTCAGATGCAGACATGTCTTCATTTTTTAATACATCTATTGAACACTTCCTCTGTGTGGTTGAAAGTGTGCTCTATCATATCTGCTTCATCTGCTCTTGTCACCAGAACGCCTCTTCAACCAAATTAAGTTACTGAAGTGTTCTCTGTTGCTTCTTGTCAGATGCGGATCCCAGTGACGCGAAGGCGGAAAGTTACAGTGATGGAGAGCTCAAGGACAAGAAGTGCACTATATGCTGTCAAATCTTTACCACTGAGAGCCAACTGCAAAAGCACCTCCGAGAACATGAGAGCAACGATAAGGCAAGTACAGCACGGTGGTGACAGCATGTCAGCCATGATGACATAATGAACACATAACAGCCTCTAACATTTATATATCTGCAAAAAGACAGTGGAGAATGTTTGCTGTCTGTCATCTGCACATGAATTTTATGTTCCTACAATTCTTCATAAAAATCTTTACCAGTAAAACTGTGTCTGATTGCTGTTGTCACATAGCTGCCCAGTAGAGCCACACTGTTATTATTGGCCTCTAAATGGCTCCACTGGAGCAGTTAAGATCTAAATGCTTTGTAGTTAGAGGCCACCTAGAGGGTAGTTTTCATCTGACATAGTAATGAAATGTTTAATATAATCTGTTAAGTAAAGTATTTATTGAGTGTTTGTTTAATGGCATTTCCAGTGTGTCTAACATTATTAACAAATCAGGTTGGTCAAGTCAGGATTTCAACTTCTTCGCCTGCAGTTTAAATAAAAAGACTTGTATTTGACATTTGTAGCAACTACAAAGTTCAGGGTGTTGCAACCATACAAGCCAGGCAACGTAGTGAAGCAGCACAAGTAAGACAAGTGATGGAGGTATGAGGTGATAACATTCAAACCCTTACTGGAGTAGTAGTTGACTTGTTTTGACTGTCCATTACACAGTAGAAGAAAAATTTAACATGTTAAGGTAATAGATGAAAATCATAACTCTACATCTGCAGTCAAACCTGTTGAGGCTGACGATGTCCCAGCCTCTGGTTGGATTTGGAGCGAGCTGGCGGCTTATCGTCATTGAAGCAGGATGTGTCCTGGATTTTACAGCTCAGATGATTTTTCACAATGTGGAAGTTTAAAGCTGCTGTTGATGCCCTTGTTTATTTGGCAACCGCAGCACAGGTCTCTGCTCCAGCTGCCAATCACCTTAATTGGTGACAGCTGCTTCCAAAATTTCTGAAGCATCGCTATTAGCGGCAGACGTCCTCCTCTACGTTCTTCATACAGGACACATCTGGGGTGATTTACTCCCCCTTAGTCACAATTACATTACAGCCACACAGCTTCGTACTGGAAGTTTTCAGCCTAACCAGTGTGTTTACTAATGATGAATATGGAAATGAACAGAACAGCCTCAGCAGAGTTGATGTAATGAATAAACTGACACCAAATAAGAACAGACGCTGAGCTGTTTAAGATACGTCTTGTGTATTTCTGAAAAGCTTTAAAGCTCATGTTCTCTGCTCCTTTAAGTTAAGGAGTGGAAATAACTGGAGCTGCTATGGCACCGTCTGACACCCAGATGAATCAAAAATCAATATGAGAGATATTTAGTAGTTCTTAAAATGTTTCAACTCACTTGATAAGACTAAATATAATAGGAGAGAGGCTGTTTCACTCATAATACGCTGGACTGGATTTTCTTTGAGCCTTTCCAGAGTGAAAAATCTATACATTTACTGATATTACACCACATTTCTGTTCTTCTTCTTGTGATTTAGTGGCATTGAGAAGTTAATTCACTAGAACTAAAACTGTAATTGTGCTGCGAAGGGAAAAAGCTGCTTATCCACTACCCCTCCCGCCTCTTAGATGGGATCTCTCTTATTGTGATGGGCCAATAACAGTCTTAAATAGCACCGTAAATATTGCTAGATGTTGAATCACAGCCGCAGTGCGCTGCAGTGGTCACTGGTCAGTCATAGTAAATCTGATTCACAGGCTATTTGTTGAAATTTCCCTTCCGTCCACCCATGTTATGTGGTCCTGTGCCCTAAAATAAATATTGCACTAATTCAAAAAACATTAACACCGCCTTGAATCATCAGATGAGTCAGATGAGTTGAAGCTTTTTTTCATTCTTGGAGGCAGTTGATGATTTCTAATGTTGGATAATTATCATGTTGATAATGATCGTGCGGAGGAAGTGATGATGGCGTTAGTGTTTTTCTTTGGCTTCTCTCTGAATTGGACTGATGTATGTGGGAAGTTATTTCTCTGAGAAGCACCAGATGAATTTTTTTGTAATTAATAACACATGTTTTTAAAGCACACGCACAGAATAAATGTACAGTTTTTTAGCTCAGAGTAAGGCAAATTTATATAGTTATTGATCCATGCCTAAATATTTACCATTTACTTGCTGCCTCTCTGCCTTCCTCTGTCAGGGCTTTTTTTAACTACTTGTTCGTATTTAGCTAAATGCTGGGGTAAGAGCAATCTCTGGTCATTTGTCATCTCTCGACTATCCCTTTTGGCATGAAAATACAATAGCAGGATCTCCCACCTCACTTCACTTTGCAACTATACCTGTTGTTATGGGCCACTTCACTTTCAAGGCCATTATCTTCACTTACACTGACACTTTCTCCAGGCTGAAGAGAAGTAGCTCTGGGCTCTGCCACTCCGAGTCAGACTCAGTGGTGTCACTGTGTTGCTCTCGGCCTTCACCAGAATCAAAAAGTACTCTGAAATGGAGTTGGTTAGCCCCTCTAATAGAAATTGAGTTAAACAGCGAAGCCATTTCTGCCTCATGGAATTTTTTTAATGGTGTCTGGTTAAATTCTGTACTTGTGTGGCCCTGCTGTTATTCTCCTTGTCTGTTCCTTTCTTCCTCTCTCTGGCTCATTCGCTCACACCTAATGTAGTTGCTGAAGTCAGTCAAAGTAACACACTGACTGAGCTGAAATAGAGACTCCTCCCGGTTCATCCATCTCCACTGTCTCTATCTGTCTCCAGCAGGAGTGGGAGTCGGCAGCTACAAGGGCCGCAGTGCGGAGAGAGATGTCACATCTTTTAAACTGTCATTATTCAATGCTTTTTTTTAACATCTTCTCTCTTCCGCTTCGCAGCCTCATCGATGTGACCAGTGTCCACAGACGTTCAATGTGGAGTTCAACCTCACCCTCCACAAGTCCACGCACACCACCTCCGACTTCACCTGTCCCGTTTGCAATAAGAAGTTCTCGCGCATCGCCAGTCTCAAATCTCACATCATGCTGCATGAGAAGGAGGAGGTTTGTCACATCATCAGACGAACATCGGCCACACAAACACCATGGTTTGCTTTATTTATGCAGAACCACAGAGACTTTTTGTTAACCCACCCCAACTCCCACCCTTTCCTGCAGAATCTGATCTGTGCAGAGTGCGGAGATGAGTTCGTTCTCCAGAGCCAACTCTCTCTGCACTTGGAGGAGCACCGCAAGGAGCTGTCGGGCATCAAGGTCTACACCTGCAAGACCTGCGACAAGGAGTTCAAGACGTCTGCACACCTCAAGGAGCACACAAAGACTCACGTCAAGATGAGGTCAGGCAGGGCTTCAGACACTGATTTATTACATCAGACTGAGTCAGGTGGAAAAGTGCTTCAAGTCAAAGGGGAAGGATGAATCCAACAGCTATTAAAAGGAACTACGAAGATCTTGCTTCAGGCAGTTTATATTCTAATGTCTACCACTCTGAAAATGTTTTTTAAACATCAGTCAGTATTTTATTTAGCTTTTTCAATGCCACATTAATTTCAAGGATGTGAGGTCGACATGTATCTGGGTTTATTAAACATACTGGTAAAAATCTTTTTTGCAAAAAATCTCTGATGGTGAAAAATATTCATTGGCTATGGTCAGAGATAAACCTTCAGTGATTTCATATTTTTAAAAAAATAAACCATATATTGATGCACAGTCTGTAATGACATTTTAGTGGAGTGGAAAAACCGCACTGTCCTACATTCTTATTCATTTCCTGTAATTTAAATCACATTGCAAGGCAGTTTTTCATTAGCACGAGTATGTAAATGCTCAAATAATCCTATGCAAAGGCAACTGCTCTCGGTGCTGTGTGCAAATTTTCTATAGACTATTACTAAAGGATGGTAAATGTTAAAACGAAGGTCAAAAAATAGCCTTGAAACATCATTATTAACAGCAAAAGCCTCAGGAGGATGTTTCTTATATATTTATTTTTATTAAAGATTTGATCAAAAACAACTGAGATGATCTAACATAATAGATCCTTAGTCTAGTGTAGAATTTCTGTAGTAAAATAAATCTTGATAAGTTCATACCTCCACAAAAAAAAACAGAACAAAACAAAAAAAAAAAAAAACAAAACAAAACAACAACAAAAAAAAAAAAAAAACACTAACAGCGTGGAATCTTGAAAGCTGCAATTTGCACATTTTGTTTGTTTGTCTGTTTTGAGTGTAAATTTGCCAAGGTTAGCTCAGCAGCTAATTTGCATCTGTCAGAAATAAATGATTAAAGGCGTTTTCTTAACAAAGTAACAATGAAAATAAGAGGCAGCACAACACGGTGACCTAACAGTCCTGAACTAATGATGCATCTAGACAAATAAAAAACACAACAAACAAGTTAGTTTTTACTTAAAAAAAAAAAGATTTTTAACACATTTAGCACATTAGATTGTACAGTTTTCCTCTAGAACTAGAACAACTAGATTGTTGTTGATAAATCTTACACAGCCTCAGAGAAGTTCTAATTAATATGTAAACTCTGATGAAACTTGTTCATAACCTGTGATCCTGTGATCAAAACCCTTCTGACAGTTTCGGTGTTTTACTCTTTCCACAGGCCACTCATCTCTTGTTCCAGAAACTACAAGAAAAACATAGATCGCAGTGGATTCACAAACAGCTGCCATCACTGCGGAAAGGCTTTCAAAAAGCCCAGCCAGCTCGTCAGACACATACGAATACACACAGGTGAGTGGAATTTACTGAAAAGGGATGATGGAGATATAATGCACAAGCATACTGAGTGATTTATGGGTAGAAGAATTACTATAAAACTCCATGTGGATGATGCTGAAGTGGATCTAGATGGATGCTCAACAATAGCTTGTTGTTCCAAGCTGTTGTTGCTGTGTGTGGGTAGTGCTGCCACGAAAAGCCGTTGAGGTTTTTTTTTTTTTTTTTTTTTTTGGGTGGGGGGGTCTTGATTTCAGTTTTTAATCGTCTCTTAACTGAATTGCAGGGAGTCTCGTATGAATAAGTTCTCTCATTTGTCTGTGTTAAACTCCACACTCCAATGAACTTTTCCCAAATTATGTGACTCTATAACGTAATAACGCAGACTCCCCAGTAATTTGCTGTGTTTGTGCACCAATTTGAGGAAATGTACACGTCGGCTCAGTTCATCACTCAGCTGTCACGCAGCTGAGTTGCACGAGGTGAATTTCAATGTGCTGCTTATATTCTAATAATCTGGCATCTCTCCTCGGTTCTTCAGCTGTCCAGATTCAGGTAATGTAGCCAGTAGCTTCCACCCATGTGTTGTTTACACATCATCCACGTGTTAATTTGTTTGCTTTGCTGGCTGGCTGGATGAGTAATGGTGGATGGAGTTGATTCCTTCGTGCTTCGAATCTCAAACAGCCCTTAAGCTGATGAGGTGAAGTGTCACTTAGGGAGAACACACGCACACACACACTCTATAGCCCATTGTCTCCCTCTGAGTCACAGAGGAGTTGAGTATTGTAGCATTGTTATTTAGTCCTTAAATAATACCAGATTATATTGGTGGTCACACAAAATGATTGGTTTTTCAGCGTGAAATATGATTAAAACGGGCTTAACAGTTGATTTGTTGAGTAATTTAAATCCCAAAGCTTGTCACAACCAGTGCGTGGTATATTTTATTACATTTTAAAGTTTTAAATTGCTTTAAAACTTTGTTCAGATAGTGAAAGCATGCTGTCTTTTTTTTTTTTTTTTTAAGTAACCAGCCTCAAGAGCTGCTTTAGGATGATTTTAACAAAATAAAAGTAACGAGTGAGAACATCTTGATTAAAGAAGCCCCCAGACATTGCTATTTCATTTAAATTAGTAATTAAGATTCTAGATAATGTTGTAGTTTAACGTCTCACTGTCATCAGCCTTTCCAGCTTTCGTAAAGGGCTTGTGTTTGACCTCTGACCTTGCCCTTCCCCTTCAGGTGAGAGGCCCTACAAGTGCGCACATTGCGGCAAAGCTTTCAACCAGAAGGTGGTGCTGCAGACTCACATGGTGAGACACACTGGAGAGAAACCTCACCTCTGCATGTTCTGCCCTGCTTCCTTCTCCCAGAAGGGGAACCTGCACTCCCATGTTCAGAGGGTTCATTCTGAGGTAAGAGGTTCAAATGCTGACATTTCTCTCCTCAAATACTGTGTTGGATAATGTGATGCCATCTGGGACTGTAGGGTTCACAGCAATAAAAACAGCTCGCTAAATCAAACAGCTGTTTGTAACCCGTAAAAAAAAAAAAAAGTTTTGAGTTTGATTAACTTCTAAGCACACTTCTAGTCTCTAAAGTTTCCATCACCAAGTGGAACAGGAGGACAAGTTCGACAGATCCATCACCATGAATCCCTCCTAAATCCTCTTAGAACGGAGCAACAATTACAAATAAATCTTACTGATTTGTTTCCAGTATTGTGACAACAGAGAGATTATGTTCTGTCACAGTTAATTTGATTCCTGTCGCTTTTTATTATCTGCATAAGACGGAGGGGACTGGATGAAGTTTTCCATATTTCACACTGGAGTCCGTATTTATTTATTTGTCGAACAAGTGATAAATCACCTCAAGGGAATGAGAATTGATTTTTATTATGAATTCAGTTTCATATGTTTTAGATATTATCTTTAAATACACAACTCCCCCACCAATCTCATTATGGAAAAGACTTGCAGATGATGTATAAACGTGAAATGTTAATACAACTGTCACCTACACATGAAATATCAAATACACTTCATGATGTTTACCAAGTTTTGGTCATTCACTCTCATTCCTTTTATTGTGGCCGTTGTCCCAGACATGTTTCTTTCTTTTTGTGAACCTCCTTCGCTCTCACACTAAATTGCCAATCGTCCTGCTCACAGCTTGTTACACTGAATGCAGCAGGACACCTTGCCATATTGTTTGTCCGTTGGAAAGGGAATGAGGTGAAATTGCAGCTCTTTGTTCCTCATTTGGTTCTCTCCTTTGTAAGTGCCTCACAGCAGCCAATTTTAAAGAGCCTTCTGGATTTATCCATCCTAATTTAGCCTGGACTCTGGTCTGTAATGGTGCTGAGTCACTGAGGTCACTTCCTCCTAGCACCACACCGTGGTCGTGAGGTCGAAAGAATTTTACACATCAAATCCACCCCCCCTCCTCCCTTCTAACATACTCAAATGTTTTTGTTGACAGATAATGAATTCCCTTGCACTGGATGTCCATACGTAGAGCTTTGTTAGCAAAACCCACTATAGGATGGATTGATGGTGTTGGAAGTAGCTCCTGGTTTATGACTCACTCCATTAATGTGGCTACAGCCTAGACTGGCTCAGCTCTCTGGCAGTTTGATTGTAAAGCAACACAACAGGAGGTGAAGTGGGCTCCATCAATTCATATGCCACAACGCTCAGTGCTTGTGAATTTTAGCTAAAATGTAACAAGGCCTTGAAGTAGAAGCTTTGTGTTTTTATGTTTTTCACACCTGGCACATTTAGGCTTCAACCTCTGAAAACTGAGGAATATAGTAAACAGTGTGTGCTAAACATCAGTTTGTTGGCATTGTCAGCGCCCATCACTGGTGTTGGTTCGCCGCGCACCACCGTGTCCAACTTCAGCCTGGCTGTAAGAGTGTTGGTAGTAAAGTTTAGTGGCTTCCTATTGCACATTGTTCAATTGGAAAAATCAGTTTTGCGACTGTTTGAACCTGTGATTTCAGATAATGTAACACACACCCTCGGCTGTGAGGGTTTGTTAGAACTGCGATCATTTTAGAGGCCGCAGTTTATCGTGCCAACTGAGTCCAAACTTCCCTGTATCTTTTTCTTCGGAGAAAGTAGCTTGCTGTTGATGTGCAGAATCTGACAGAAACCACGCTATGTCTTTTCCTCAGAATCCTCAAGATGGATCAGACACCATCGAGGAGAATTTGCCTCATCCAAACATTTAGGGCAGAGGCTAATCATGACAAAGGAATTTAAATGACTTCTAGGAGAAATTAAACCTTTGGTTTGAGTGCAGGTAAAACACAGAATCACTCAAACTTGGACACTACAAGAGCAAAGTAAACATGCCATGCAAGAGTACAAATCGTGTTTCTTTTTTAACATATTAATGTAATCTGAGCTGACAACAGCAAGCAAACAAGCCATAAAACAACAGGGTTTATGGCAACAGACAACTGTTGTCATCTGACAAATGGTGATTCGTAATGCTCTGAAAGCTTATTAGAGTGAAACAAAGCATAAAACAGAAGATATGTCATATATCAGATATATTCATATTCATCACGGCCTGTAGTCAAGATACCTTGAAGTATATTGCTCAGCATGAACACCATTTACAAGAAACATAAATAAGGCAGGTTAACTCTTTAGTCACACACTACAGTGAAGAATTGACTGTCATTCATTTGTACAGAAACAGTGAACAATAAATTGAATTAGTTGTACATCTGAAAAAGAAACAGGAAATTGGTGTGATCATACCAACATACTTGTTTTTGTTCTTGTAGTGTGGGTGTTTTAATGGTCTTTCTCTTAAATCTAATTGTGTCTAAAGCACTTTACTCTCCATTCACCAAGATGAGCTGTCATGTTGAATTAATATTTGATGGATGGTTTTGTCTTGTTAATTCATCATCCAGAACATCTGTAGGCAAAGTGTTTGTGCACCATTTGGTAAAATGTTGTATAATCCTTTTTCCTTTGATTGGCTCAGTTTCAGTCCACTGAGCTCACTGCCACCATTTCTTCTTATATGTTTTTATTATTTTGTTTTATTTTTTTGATGTATGAGTGTCCCTCTCTCTGGCTGGATAATATGATTGTGTATTCCATGCTGAAAGCCTGTGATGGGGGCAGATGATTGAATTACTTCTGGAAAGCCAAACAACGGGACAATTTGAATAATGCATCTAATTTTCACAAGTGTTCTTCAGCTTTCCTCTTTCAGATAGACTTTGTCCTAATGATTGACTGACTTTATGAGTAAATTCTGGTCAGGCATTATTCACAATGGATTTACACGAGCAGATGCACACTGAGGAGCCAGGGGAATTAAAACCATCATTGCTAAATGTGTTTGGTCACGAAGGGTGTTGACACTGAAACACAGTCTGAACATGAACGGCATTGGAAATCTTTGCTTATCACAAATTTAGGTGCAAGAACACAGAAGCACATTGATCTGTGACTTTAATAAAACAGCTGTGGGATATGAGTCTACAAACATCGAGCTGGTTTTACTTTCTTTATTGAATTTCATTCCAGTAATAAATCATTAAGCCTCTTCAAAACACTGCATTGCAGAAAGTGATCAATTGACAATTAAGCTTGAGTGTGAAGTTGCTGTTCATATATAAAGAAAGTAAGTGAATAATTAGCAGTACCAAGAGAGGGTTTGGCTTTTTAATTTAACTTTGGTTTTTGTTTTGGAAATGATAGTCTTGGATCGGGAATCAGCAAATACACAAGGCTATGCACATAATTATCACAACTCTAGTTTTACACCAGGTTAAAACATTTGGGGATTGTTTGCTGATAAACATGTGATTGATTGTAGCTGGTGACAGTGGTCTTTTTCTACCATTGACACCTGCAGTCCAAGATGGTGGGGTTGTAGTTCATCTGTGGGATGAGAGACTTGTCTGAAGGGACTAGCTGGTTAGAAGCAACTGAACTTTCAAATTAAAATACATATCACAACACCTCATAAATAAATAATGGCGAAGTCCAAACATTTAAACTCCATATGAACTAAGTAGATATTGTGGTTGTAAACAGAAGACAACATCATGGGACAAAAAAAGATTGTGATTTGGTGTTTTTGCCAGATTGACCACCACCACTGGAAGGTCCTGCTAGTTTTCAACACAATTGTATCGGATCTTTATCAGGTGTACAAAGGTCAGCTATTGAAATTGGTTTCAGAAGAGACAAAATGGTATCTGACCATTTTAACCTCTTGTGATTCAAAGAGTTATGTATTGTAAGATGATGATCCCTTCCCCTCAAACCTTTCCAGCAGAACATTTAGGAGCTCTCTGTTCAACCATTTCTGTTACTTAGTGAAACTGAGTTGTCATTCTAGCTCCTTTTCTTTCCTCGACACAACTGTTTCTGTCATTTTTTCACATTTGAAACCAAGTGCAATACTATGAATGTCTTCCAAGAGAGCTTGAGTGAAAATGTGCAGTCACCATCATCTTTATATACCTTCTACTTTACTCTCTATGACAGCTGCCCCTCTAAAAGTGTAGCCATTTGTATAAACTGTAACTTATTTTAAACTAGTTTATCCCAGCACTTCAGACTCTTTTAGTGCTTCAAGTTCAGTAGACACGTCAACCGTTTTCAGTTTTAAAACTTCATTAGACACTTCAAAGCCTTTCAATACTATTAATCTCCAAATATTTTTCAACATCAGTTACATAATTATTGACCATGACCTGGAACAATCTTGTACCTTTGTATGTTTATGAATTCCGTCATCTCCTCCTCCATCTTTCGACACAGATTCTTGTCCTCATTGTTCCGTCCTTGCCACCATCTCTACCTTCACGCTCTTCACCACCTCCTCGTATGAAATCCCATGATTGCCACTACGGTGAAAACTCCTTGTGTAGCCATTCATCTTTATCCCTATGTGTTCTCCAGCAACGTACCATCTTGAACACAGTAGCCACATGCACACATTCATGGTAATCATGATCTTACTGGAGCACTTCCATGTGCACTCAGACTCTTCACAAATATACTTCAGATTCATCCTTTTCTAGTAACTCTAGAGTTTATGCCATCTTCAGATTCTCTCTGCTTCCTGTTAACAATCCCTGTCTTCTGACACTGATCTTCCACCTCACCTCTTTTGTCCTTCATTCAAAATCAATCAACTAGCAACTTTTTTGGTAGCACACTCAACAGTCACATTTACTTGTGTGTGTGTTTGTGTGTGTGTGTATTACTGCTCTCACAATTATTAAAAATATTCTGCCATTTTTTTAGTATCACTTAAAATGTTGACGGATGGATTTTTTTAACTGGTCCGCTCACTTTCTCAGATTTCTACAAGGAGTTCAAAACTCCAAATATCCACAGCACCTGATCAAATGTTCCTGTACTTGTTGTTTTGGACATTTGTTTCCCCCAAGCTCACCTCAGGCAAAGTCAACAAACTCCACTGTTTTCCATCCAAATATCAGCTCTTCTTTTCCATATTCATATTCAGTTCATGGTACTGACACCCGTTACAAAGTTTGACAGGTAAAAAAAGAAAAACTGCAGTGCTTAATGATATGCTGTTTTCTTTGATTACAAATATTACACTTGTGAATGTCCCTAACTTGTGAATGACACAAGTTAGAGACACAAGTTGTGTGCTTCTGTCTGACAGAGACACACAACCGTAAGGCGCTAATTCTAGTTTCTAGTAACGACAGACCAAATGCAGTATCATTATCATTTCAAGGAGATACGTTATCATCTCAATTGACCACTGTATGAATTAAACATCCATCATCAGGCTTGTTTTAATCGGTACTCAGTCCACAGACTCCCAGACCTTGTAAATAGATAATTGTCTGAAGGGGGCAAAGCAGAAATATGATGTGAATCCTACCAACTGAAATGGACACGATGCTGCACTCCTGTCCAGATAAATTAAGAGCTCAATACCCACAACTCATTTTATTTTGGCAATGTGACAGATGGAGATAATATCTTAATACATTTATTTCTGAAACGCAATATTTTCAGGCTGTTAGCTCCGTGACTAGAATAAGTCTTTGGGGAGGGGGTTTAACAACAAACAGTATACTTAACAGCCAGGAATAATGTCTGGTTTGTGTTTTTTGTGTCTTATTTATTTATTTGGTCTTCTTTCTATTTTCTCTTTCAGACTAAAGGAGTACCGATGTTCCCGTGCATGGACTGCAGCTGTGTTTTCAAGAAGCTGGGCAGTCTGAACGCCCACATCAGCAAGATGCACATCTCTGTGATTGAAGTCCCCTCTGGCACTCCAGTAAGAAGAGCAGCTCGCTGAAGACACAAGCAAAAAAAAAAAAAAAAAAACAAACATTTGTTGCCCTTTCTCACAGCATTTACTTTAAATACACCCGAGTAAATTCATTCCCTTGATCCTGCTCGATAAGGTTAATGAGTTACACTGGAGCCCTCGCCACACTGTTAGTTACGATTCATACCAGTGCTGAAGTTAGTGTCTGTGTTTTCAATCACACACACACACAAACTGCCCCCACATTACAAAGATTGTGTAGTTTTTCCTGTCTGCTTTATGTCGGACAAATTTTTATAATTGTGATTTGCAATTGTAATTTTTTTTCCATCAGTTAAACAGGGGAAAGGTAATTTCTTTCTATTTTCTACTTAATGGAAATGTGACAGGCACGGAAAAACAAGGTAACAAGGGTGTTTGCTTGTGCAGTAGCAAATACAAACAGCATATAATTGCACAAGTAATTGATTCATTTCTTTAGTTAACTTCAAACAACTCTACTTCTTTCTCACAACCGTTGTATTATTAGTGCCGGTGTTTGTCAGAATTCTGGCTCTTATTTTCCCCAACACATTCCACATTACTTTTGCTCCTTGGGGGAAAAAAAAAAACAAAAAAATTCCTTACTGTTAGATAACCATGTTGAGCTTTTCACCGTGCTCTATTGGCAGAAAACAAACTCTAAAAGCTTCAGGTTCATTTTCACTGACAGGGGCAGATTTCTCGTCTGACATAAAACAGTCAAGCAAATCTAACACGGAGTCAGAAATGTAGTGGCGTAGTGGTAATATGTCAGCATGAGTTATGAATGATCAGGTCGAACTCGGTGATGGTTAAAAGCTGTTTTTTTTCAGCATTTTATTAGTTGTAATCTAGCACACAACGAGACAATCACATAGCAGCAGTTCAATACTTAACTTTTTCAAATGAAGGTCAGGAGCTTGTGTCACATTAAACAAAAAAAAAAAAAAAAAAAAAAAAAGAAAAACGTGATTGCAGGGATTTTGTCCTTGGTGTGATTGTTGGTGCCAGATGGACTGCTTTGAGTGTTTATGAAACTGTCGATCTTCTGGGATTTTCACACACAAGAGTCTCTATAGTTCACTTAGAGAGTCCATCCAGTGAGTAGCAATATGATAGATCTAGACACCAAGGTGGTAAATGGAAGAAGCTGACGTGTTAATTTCCACTGAGACTTCACTGAAAGTAGACAGTTGATGATTGGAAAAACATAACCTGGTCTGATGAATCTCGATCCCTTTAGACATGCACATAATAGGGTCAGTTGATGTCAACAGTGTGTAATAGTAGAAGAAGAGTTAAAAGTGTAGGGGATGATTTCTTAAATACAAATCAATCAATCATTAGTACTGTCCAGTATTAGTGAGACGTTCCTAATAAAGGTCGGTGAGTGCTCAGTGAGTGTGTGCCCACATAACCAATAAGGTTTATGGTGTATTTAAACACAGCCATGTATGGCATTGTCTTTGTTAGCTTGAGGCAATGATTCAGTTATAGACAAAACACTAATTAACATTTAGTTCACTAAAACCTAATTTGATGCTCCACGGAGCCCCTAATAAAAATGTGGCAGCCTTCAAATCTTCCTTTGTCACATTGTTCCTCGTCTTCTTTCTTCTTTCCACTTCTCCCATAGGAGGCAGAGGCGACAGGTCAGGGCCCGGGAGGATCAGAGGGTGGTGAGGGGGTGACAGATGTCATCCAGCAGCTTCTAGAGCTGTCTGAACAGGTCAGCGGGGAAACGGCACAGCCGCAGCCTCAGGAGCCAGCCATCACCATGGAAACCGCCATCAACCAGGACATCTTGCAGGTGAGCGTGGGACGATCACCCGCACTTAATACAGCAGGTGATCTGGACAAAACCCAGTGAGAGTCAGGACTCTGCAGACTGACCCAGTCTATGTGCCACAATTCAAACAGCAATCTTAAAGCAACACTTAGCTGACTAGTGTCAGCTCCACTTTCTAAATGTGGCATTTTCTGTCTGAATGTGGCATTCTCTATCTCAAAGATGACGGATAAAATCTCCTCGTCTTTGTGTCTGTACGAGGCGCAAGCAATTAAACTCAAAAAGTCGAGCTCAAAAAGTAAGAAATGGTTTAGATGGTCAGAGGACCTGCGGTGGGAATATATCTGGATGCAGAAGAAATGAAAAGAAGAAATGTTTTCCATCAACTCACTAAAATGTCCCTGAAATTGTGTTTGTTTGGATGTAAATGATATGCACCATCAAGCTGCTTTCCTCTAGTGGCTGAATGGCAGAATATTTCAGTGGTGGGCCCATCGGGGGCGAGGCAACAATATAGTAATGAATTTGTACCTGGAAGTTATGACGACTGTGGGAGAGTTGAAAGGGACCTCTGATCTGTAGCACAATAGGTTGTGATTATTACTGCATTTCCATTTCTGATAATAATTTTTACATAATAAGGTTTATAATGTTTTTTTTTATATCAGATGTATTTCCATAAGTGTATTTTCTATTGTGTTTCCACAGCAAGCTCTGGAGAACAGCGGGCTGAGTGTGGTCCAGCCGCAGGGTGACGCAGCACCCAGAGAACCACAGAACCAGACCAATGAGGTCGCCGCTGTCGAAAACAAGAAAGTCCAAGGTCCAGATAAACCGGCCAGGGAGAAGAAAAGGAGCATTTTCAAGAAACCCATACAAATGCCAGGTAGGGGGGGGGCTGAGTTTTTCATCAGTTTGCTGCTTTAATGTTGACTTTCAGAATGATGCCTTTTAGTGAAGTCACTGACAGAGCTTCACTTCTGTCTTGAAAGAAGTCCTCACATTTTAAAGATTACTCAGGAACTTCACCAGTGGACCATCAGTCAAATCTCCTAATTATAATTCACAGCAACTGTCTATAATTAAACAAATTTATTAAAACATTTGCGGGTTAAAAAAAAAAATAAAAACACAAAATATTTCTCTCTTAATCATGAAGTAAAGCATGTGTTTACCAGCTTCTGTTCAATTAATTTGGCAAATTTGTTTTTCTTATTACCATTTTTTTTCTCTTCAAGATAGAAAGAGAATGATCACGCATCAGTCAGAATCAATGGACCATGGCTTTTCTTTTCTTTGCTTTTCTGGTTTTACAGGCTCCATCAGGGAAGAGAACGGTGTCCGCTGGCATGGCTGCCCGTACTGCACCAAGGAATTCAAGAAACCCAGCGACCTTGTCCGCCACATCCGTATCCACACGCACGAGAAGCCTTTCAAGTGCAAACAGTGCTTCAGAGCTTTCGCGGTCAAGAGCACCCTCACAGCACACATGAAAACGCACACGGGTATCAAGGCCTTTGAGTGTCAGTGCTGTCTGAAGTGCTTCTCCACTTCTGGCAGCATGAAGGTACACATGCGGCTGCATACAGGTGAGAAGCAGGCCCGCATGAAAGGCTTACGTTTAAATCCAAAAATCAAATGAAAATTAAGGGGGCTTAAGGGCTTAATCCTTATGTCACACCAAACAACGGTTTCGCCAGTATAGTCGGTATTTTGCGTGAAGTTGAGACATATCAGCATGATGTCTTTGTTTCCCTGGCAACCTCGATCATGTTGTGATAAATTACACAAGCTGGATCTGTGTAAATATACAGATAGAAGCTTCCTTTGCATTCATGTGCTTGAAGTGGTTCTGAATTTACTTCATCTTAGAGATGCTCTCTTCAAAGAATCTTCTCCTGGACATGAAATGTCAGCACTAGCGGGAATTAAACAAAATTGTAACAGTTTGAGTTTCATGTGTGTCCGTGCAGCTGCAGTGTAATAGCACTTTCTATGTCAGGTTTTAACTTAGCCTTGATTATGCGTTACACCTCAAATTGAAGGCTTTTGGTAATTATCTTGTGACCTTCCTCACTGAGGCTTCGTGCTTAGTCATTGTTTTATATCTTTGTCACTTTTCCTCGTGCTGTAATTTGGTTTCATAGAAATATATATTTATTTATTTATATATGTTTGTCTTCTGCTCACTAAAAGGTCTTGTAACCTTTTGTAGTACCATAAAAATAAAGTAAGTAAGTAAAATAAAATCATAAGAGCTCGCGGTGTTGTGTTGGTTCCGTGTGTGAGTTTTATATTTAGATTAGATCGGCTCAGGGATAGTTAAATGTGTCAGAATCTAATCTAATTCTCTAAATAAAATTTTCCAAAAGTGCTTTCTTTTCTCCACTTTTCCCAGGCGTGCGTCCTTTCCCCTGCCCTCACTGTGACAAGATCTTCCGTACGTCAGGTCACAGGAAGACACATATTGCTTCTCACTTCAAGAGTCTGCAACAAAAGAAGCACAAATTTCCACGGAAAACCAACAAGGCCAAAGTGTCGAAGAGTAACCTACCTCTGCCTGACATCCCCCTGCAGGAGCCAATCCTCATCACTGACTTTGGTGAGAGCATATGTAGACAGGATCATGTTGATGCACACAGGATACAGAAACATCCTACACACCCTGTTCTCAGGCAGCCTTGATATGGAGTGACATGCATAGTTCGGTTGCTTTCACGCTTTTTTTTTCTTTCCAGAAAATCAAATGTTCTCACATGTTACTTCTTTACTTCTTCACTGTTTTAACAGGCCTCATCCCACCCCAGAACCCTCGCCTGACTTTCCAACAGTACCTGGAGGTGGTGGGCAACGACCGGCCCTATAAGTGCCAGTTCTGTAGTAAGGCCTATAAGAAATCAAGCCATCTGAAACAGCATGTCAGGTAAGTGTTGCTGCACGTTGCATTATACATGTTGCAACATTTTAAAGCAATGGGATTTTTTTTATCATTATTGTCTTGATATCCATCAATTTAAGTGTGACAGTTTTCAGAAAATCAGATGATTCATTCTGCTGCACTTGTTTTCTGGGAGATGTTTGATTGGCGTTACATTTATAGGTCATCTATACTCTCAAGAGGATGCATCCCAAGATTTTAGCACTGTATTTAGGTCAAGTAAGACAACAGCACAGAGAATAATAAGATGAAGATATAATAATAAGATGAGCCAACAAATAAAATATAAACAAACAGACATACATTCTAATTTTTTTCTAAAAGAAAATATACATTTTTAGAGGTGAAGTTATAATACTTACTACAGAGCATTTTATACGTTGGTGTGAGGTTGTTTTTGTGGGTTTAACTCTGGACATAGTTAATAGCAGTAATCAGTATCAGATTGTATGAAAAGTAGATCTAACTGAGGAAATATCTTGTTTTTTTGAGAAATTCCTTGTTTGGTGGAAGAATCCACCAAAGCAATATTTGTAACATGTTGGTTAAATGAGAGGGTAGGCAGGGAGGATGAACTTTGGAAGATCAAATACAGCTTGTAAGATGAGGAGAACAAAAAGTATCCTAGGATGGATCATGGGGAAAACCACAGGTTCACAGTTGGTAAAGACAAGGCATCGTCGATCCTTCTAGTTCTGATTGACAAATATGGCTATGAATCAGTGTAGGGCAGCGTTTACGACGCAGACCCGTTTTTGTTGATATTATTGCAATGAACCTATGATCCGAGCTGTTTGTGGAAATGTTGACCAGGCCAAAGTTTGAGCTGTTTTGCCCAAGAGGCAGAAAGTTTTACTATTTGCCATTTTACACCTCTACACCTCTACCTCTATTTTTGACCTCTACAAGTGGGAGATTGATGAAGTCTTCAACAGGCCATAGCAGCTAATCTTAGAAAATTCTGTTCTGTAGGGTTCCTAGAAACATAGCTTTGTGTCATACACCTCAGGTGAAAAGTTTTCAGCTTGAGAGGTTTACTGTAGTTTAAGACTTAAGCTCATTGAAAGCAAGGAGATAAAGGAGAAGAGTGGGAGAAGCAAGGAAGGGTGAAGGGGAAGTATAGTAGTTAAAAGGTGAACAGTTGAGAAGTAAATCATATTCAGCATTTGTCATGTTTACCATCCTTGTTTTTTTTATAATCTAAATGTTCCTTTAAAAAGGAACATTAAAACAGTCACACAATGACTGAAAAGTAGATTATATTTAGAATAATCACTCTGCTGCTATAATTTATGTATTTCTGTTGAACTCTGTAGCATTTGCATTATGACACAGTTCTTCCATTCTTTTTCATTTCAATATCAAAAGGTTCATCTAAATAATGGTGCTGTCATCTCTGCAGTGCCTTTAGATGGCCGGCGCCTCCGTCTCTGTCTCTCTCTTTTGTCTCTGTTTTTGTCTGCTTTGTTGGCAGTTTTAGATTAATGGTTCATATCTCAAATAAAGGATCTGTATGTGCCACTAGTGACAGTTCCACACATCAGGGAGTTTGACTCAAGTTGACCAAGTCATAAATCATCATGACAACTCATAGCAGACCATGCAAGCACCTTCCACATTGACATGGTGATACTGAAAGTCCAGCCTCGGGTCTAACTGCCGTCATTACATCGTCGCAGGTCTCACACAGGAGAACGGCCCTATAAGTGTGTGCAGTGCAGTCGGGGTTTCGCCTCCTCCGGAGTGCTCAAAGCTCACATCAGGACACACTCTGGCCTAAAGGCTTACAAGTGCCTGCTGTGTGACACAACGTTCACCACCAGCGGCAGCCTGCGGCGCCACACCACCACCCACAGTGACCTACGGCCTTACATGTGCCCCTACTGTCAGAAGACTTTCAAGTCATCGCCCAACTGCAGGAAGCACATGAAGACACACAGGTCTGTTTGTATGTTTGCTGCACAAACCAGAAAGTCTAAGTAAAACTATGTAAAAAAAAAAAAAAAAAACACCATCAGTAACATCAGGATTTTAGCTTTTAAAGTTCTGCTTTTCTTGTTCAACAAAACAGGTATGAACTGGCTCAGCAGCTGCAGCCTCAGTCAACAGAAGACCCTCTGGGAACAGGTGCCGTGGCCCATGATATGCAGGTTGAAATTGAGGGCGACTCCCTCCAGCAACCACCCACCACTGCGGCAGAACAGCAAAGCATGCTGGGACTGGGCCAGACAGAGGTTGTGAACGGCGGTCAACAAGTGACTCTGGAGGCGCCACTTAGTGACCAGCAACTGGTTCAAGGAGAAGGTAGGAACAGTTTGTGGCTGTGTAGCTTTTTAAAGTAATCCTCAAAGTAAATAGTGAGTAAGCTTCAGAGTTTCAAGGATTACAACCTGACCTGTAATGAATGTGGGATAGGTCCCCTGTCAGCATAAATACTCTCTTGTAGTTTAGATACAAGGTCAGTTCTGTTATTGCATTTTGCTGTGAAACTGTTTCTGTTCCTCATAATAAACTCTTTGTTACTTTTACAAGCTTTGGCTTTTCTAGATTAGGTGAGATCAGATCAAATCATCCCTTAACTGTCCCACAATGGGGGTGGGGGGTGGGGGGGGGTGGGGATTTTCTAAAGCCACAAACTCTCTCAGTCTTAGAATCAATGTTTTGTGATCAGGTTCATTAGTCCTGACCACAGTTCTGCATATTTGATAACATTTTGAGAGTGTGTAGATTGAAGTGTAAGTTGAGGCATGAAGTTGAACGAGTTGATAGAACCCCTTTTTTGTGTTTACAGACTCGTATGTGACGACCCAGCATGCTTTGCCTCAGAATATTAGCCAGTTTGAGACGCCGGCGCTTCCCCAGCCAGGTTTTGATCAGCAGGCTCTGACACAAGGTACAAACACACATACGCACGCTCCGTCACATCAGTTTCATTTGTGAAGGCTTTTCATGCTTTCACATCACTGACAGCCATTATGAATGCATCATGTTTTTTGGGTTTCACATTTCATACATGTGAAGGTGATATTGAAGGAATGTCACAAGGGAATCCTTTCAAATTTGGCAAAAACATTCACTTGGACTCAATGATCAGATGAAAGATTTTGGTGGCTTAAGGTCAGAGGTCAATAGACTTTAAAAGCATGTTTTGAGCCCTTGAATGTGATATTTTAAGACTGCATTGAGGAAATGTCTTCAGATTCGACACAAACGTTCACTTCAACTCACAGATGAACAGATTAGATTTTAGTGGTCAAAGGTCAAAGTCACCGTGCCCTTACAGAATATACTTTTGGTCATAACTCATAAACATTAACACTAATTACTTTCCACTTGACTGGTTTACTCACATTCTTATTTGGGGAGGGAATTTCATGACATCTGGCACCAACATTAACTTGGACTTGTTTAACCTGATTATAGAATTTGGTGGCTTAAAGTTAGTGATCTCTGTGATCCAACAAATCCTGTTTTTGGTCTTTTGAATGTGATTCCTCAGCCAATACAAATTCACTTAAACTCCAGGATAAACAGACCGCACACAATATGTTTTTGCCCATATCTTGACTGGACTGGAGGCATACTACTGCAAGTTTGTTGTATCAAGACTCAGCAACATTTTCCACAGTGTTATGTCTGTAAAGCACAGAAATGTCTTATCTCTTTACTGTGCACACAATGTTTTCTTAGACAGCAGGATGTAACAGCTCATTTATAGTTCCACTAATATACCATGCAGTGGTTTCTGCTGTAAGGATAAAATGATTATACCATGTGTGAAAATGTCAGCTTCAACCAACCAAATAAGTAATGAACAAAAATATTAATGATGGAATCAACTCTCAATGCTGCAGCTGTACTAAGGCAATAGCAGTTGGTGGTTGTGTGAAAAAAGCCAGATTCAGTATGATTCGCGCAACAAACAGAACATTGCATTTGTTCATGGTATTACATGGTCCTTCTGAGAAAATGTCCTCTATATCTCTGTCTTCGTTCTTCCGTCTCCACTGTGTAATTCTTGAGCCAGTACTAGTGCTCGCAGACATATGGTTGTTTCATTACTCCCACCAACTAACTTGCCAAGATCCCAACATGCCAACCAACTGATTTTTGCCAGCCTGGATTCAGTGTTATTGGGACACTGGGCTTTAGGCAGCTGCTGCAGGGAGATATACAGGAGTTATCTGACCAGAACAGACCTGGAGTCTCAACTGTTTTAGGGAGGAAGCCATATGCCCTTGAGCTTCAGCAAATTTTCAACAATACAGGGGTCATATGTCCAGGCCAAGAGGACTATTGAGCATCAAATTATATTCAAACTTCCCAGTACACTGCTATCATTGCTAAAGCATTATTACAGCAGAATGTTGTCTGTAAGTTCATGACACTCATCCTCAGGGGGGTTATGGAGTGAAACTCTGTATTTTTTTGTTATTTGTAATTCAGTGTGTTTGAACTGAGTGTGTTGAAACAGTCATATCACTTATTTCTCAGTCTGCAGATTCAAGTTTACAAGGGCACTGTGCTTTGTTTGAGGTTCCCACACTGGATCTGCAACAAATTTAGTGCCACAGGATATATGAATACTGAGCACTCCTCTGCCAAAATTTATATTCCTTCAAAATCATAAAAAAGAAGCCCTGGGCTGTTTTTTCTTTGTGGATTACACACTAGTTACTTGGTGTGAATCATGTTGTGATGCCTGTTTAAAACAAAAGCTTTTCTTATAAATAAAGAGAAAAATTTCAACGATTGGAAACAGACTTTGGTTAGAATTACATGAAAAAAGGGTTTTATAGGATCATTTTTGTATTTTCAATCCATAAATGAGAAATGTGAAACTTTTTTATCAACATCCCATGCAGACCAGATACACAAGTAGGTTGCAACTTTTAAATGTTGTACATCTGTTAGCTTATTTAATCACACACACACACACACACACACACATCTATCTATCTATCTATCTGTCTGTCTATCTATCTATCTATCTATCTATCTATCTATCTATCTATCTATCTATCTATCTATCTATCTATCTATCTATCTATCTATCTATCTATCTATCTATCTATCTATCTATCTATCTATCTATCTATCTATCTATCTATCTATCTATCTATCATAATCATATGTGTTCACAGTATTAGGACGCAGTAATTCATTAAGGCAGAAGTCATTGTCACATCCCTCCTTTTGACTTTTGGAGACAATTTTCAACAAGACAAGACTCTTTTGCTATAATGGAGTGAAGACTATACATCATCCAGCTTCTAGGATTTTTGCCGCAAACCATAATTGTATTATTGGTCAGTCATTAGTGCCAACAGTCAACAGTTTCATTGAATGATTGTGGCCAAGTTTTTTCCTGTTATTTTATATCTGCATTGTGCTGAAGTTGGATAAATACAGTCACCTTGGTTTCATAGTTTCCAATTATTATTTTTGCTGAGAGAAAGAATCTGAGCTTCTTTTTATTCAAAGTTCCTCCTTTGCTTAAAAAACTGCATTTCGAGACTCAACATTTATGTGTAATTGCAAAGTTTCTTAGTGAAAAACTGATAAGTGTTTGTCAGCTGAAAATTAAATCAATTTATTTCTCAGAAAACTCAGTGCAGCGCCTGTGTTGCCCCTAGCGAATGCTCTTACTTTGAAATCTGATCAGTAACTCAAGAGGCTGATGATTCTCTCTTGCTTCCCTCCAGGCTTCACTATCGCTGATTCGAGCTACAATCAGTCTCAGTTCTCCACCGTCCAGCAGCTGCAGGACTCCAGCACCCTGGAGTCTCAGGCTCTGTCCTCCAGCTTTCACCAACCCAACCTGCTCGATCCCAGTGCTGAAGTGGTGGGTCCTGCACTGTTTAGCCCCGACATCCATACACCTGGCCTTATCTTCATTTACTGATATATTCACAGAGTAATGTTTGTAGTTGAGATGTTGAAGACTGACTTCAGGGCTGTAGATTATTCATTTTTGTCTTGAACTTGAACACCACAGGCTTCCTTTTACAGAACAGTTAATTAGATTCAATTTTGGAGAAAGAAGCTGCATAGATTAACATACTGATGAGACAAGAATTGATCCTCTTGAATATATAATTAAAGTACAGTTCAGTGGAAAATACTGCATATACAGTTCATTTGGTAATCAATGTGAATATTTGCTTGATTAATGGACTCACTTAATCAATGATTTTATGGGACATATGGGCAGCCTCTTGTTTTTGATTGTCTACTAGCATCTCTTGATAATAAAAGGTCCCATTACATCTCATTATGATTTTTTAATGGGGAATGTTTCCAAACAAGGGGTTAATTTTAAATATAAACCATTGTTCATGATATAATTACTGTTTGAATATGGATTAAACAATTATTAACAAAGTATTTTTGAACATCTAGATATCCAGCTGAACTCTTGCCCCTTGTTCCTACTGATCCACACTTTTTAATATTATTATCCTGGCTCCATAAATATTACACAGACACTAGGAGGGGGAATTATTCTGCCAATAACCACATATAATACTATCCCTGTAAAGAGTTACCTGGATAAACCTGTATACCACTATAATAATGATATAATGAGGACATTTCCATAATTCCTTACAAATGTGTGTGTGTCTGTTGATTTGCCTTTTCTTTCTAGACAAACGGGCTTCTTCAGCAGAGCAGCCAGAGTGATCTTCACCTGACTGAGACACAGGACTACCAGGACAACAGCGAGGACAGCACTAAGAGAGCATACAGGTTTGATTTTGTGCTGTTTATCCCTTTTGTAAAAGCTCCGATCATGATAATTTGCTGCTTAAAGTCTCTCTTGTCTTCTGCCATTTTCACACATCTGCATTTCTCAAAGCCAGTTTCTTTCTCTCTTTCTCTTGAAACGGTGCCAGATTAAATGGAGGACATTAGCGATCTGTGATCGTTACATCACTCCACCAATTTCGTGTAGTTAAGCCCAGCATTTGGCTGAGACATTCGAGGACGTTTAGTCAATTCCCTGAAACTGCCCCTGTTGTCTTGACTGAGCGATTCCAGTCGGTCTAAAAAAGTGAATCTTTGCCCATTTTGTAGTTTTTTCATTCTGATCATCTCCTCCCAATTTCTCACCACATCCTCCTTTGATGAACAAAACCTGTTTTTCACCAAAGCACTTAAGCTACAAGCCAAAGAGTTAGATTTTTGACCCATAAAAACTAGAAAATCCGCTCTCAAAGTACAAACTCCAGCGAACTCAGTGGCGACTTGTGCCCATTCACTCACTATTTAAACTTATTTGCAGTTCATCCCTGAGGACTGATGAGTTCAGGCGCTGAAGGGATGATTTTCTGCCTGACGACAGGAACTTTTTTTGTTCTCCTCTTAGTGTTTTCCAATGTTCAACCAATGGGTGAAAACGACTCATTCCCATATTAGCATTACTAGTATTAGCCTGGCAAAATACAGTGCAGTATAGTGGGTCTAAACTAAATCTAAATGCTGAGATATGTTTTATTATGGATGTTTATTTTATTTTATTGTTTTGATGATATCTACCACTCACAAAAAACACTCTGTTCTCTGAGATGCACTACAGGACTGAGTAATTTTATTTTGTAATGATACACAATAATAAAGCCAGTGCCCAGGGAAATACAAGGTGCATTCACAGCCACTGGCTTTTATTACTTTACCTGTCTTTGTTATCAGTATCTTTCATTTCAAACTTTTCCCAAGATATTGCCAACCACTTAGAGAGATGCCCCAGAGAGGCATTCAAGTTTGCCCTGGTATCTCAGGCACCTCCTCAGTGTGTAGTAATCACCTCCCCATCTATATACATCATCAACATCATCAGACCAACCAAGAAACTTCTCAGTGTGTCAAGAACCTTCGTAAACAAGATGTCCAAAAACAAAACAAAAAAAGCCACATTCATCAATTTAATGAATTTATCATTGTTTTCTGGGGATTTTGATTTAGAACAAATAAAAAAAAAAAAAAAAAAACTCGAGACCTCATCTTTTGTTGTGTTTTCCCCTGCTACCCAGGATGTATCATTTAAAAAAAAAAAAAGACAGAACATGTTGTTTACCAAAAACTTATGTTTAACATTTCCATACTGACATCAGTTAATTACCATTGTGGTTCCATTGAGGTTATTTGACATTGAGTTGTTTGTACATTGTATAAACTTTTTAAACAGGAGTTCACTGTTACACATCCCAACGCTCAATAGAGTGTGTGTCTTTGATCTGACTCGCGATGCGAAGTAGAGATGATGGTTTCATGGCAACAGCCTCATTGCTCGGCTGGGGCTGCACAGAATCCCTCCATCATCAGACTGAGCTGCCGTCACCGAGAAGAATACCAAATAACTAGATACGCCCTTATCATTATTACCATGAGCTCATTGTTCGGCGTGTTAACATATTCAGTCGTGACTTACAGGTTCAAGCCTGCGACCTTGTGAGGGTAGGAAAATCTAGTCTGCTTTCTGAAACCTGTCATCGAGAGGCGAGAAAAGTTTGAGAAAACACCGTTAAGAAATAATTCCAAAAATATTTTTTATGTCTCTGTGCTGTCGACAGCTTCAGAGCTTCCAGAGGCATTATATCTATTTTTTGGTTCATTGTCCATTCGTTTAATCGTCATGAATGTCAGCGATGAACTGATTTGACTTTTTTTAGATTATTATGACCTCGTAATATTGTGATCAAAGTCATTATTTTTTGTCAAAGGTCAAGGTCATGATGACTTCACATTCTTGTGAACACGTTATATCTGGAACATTCAAAAAATAGGCCAAAGGTTTTGGCCTCTTGAACGTCATAGCGAATCTACACAGACTTGGCTTTTTATTAGACTCAAAGATGAACTAAGTCACTGTGATCTCACAGAACTTTTTTTTGGCCATAAACTGTGAAACATACAACTGCAAGTTAATTATTACATAACACGTTCAGTAAACAGAAAAAAAAAAAACCTAAATCAAATCAACATTTGGTGTGTGTTCCATTTGGCCACAGTTCTTCTGGCTACTTCAATGTCTTCATGTTGTTGTTCAACTAAGGAACAGTTTGACATTTTGGGAAATGTGCTTATTTGCTTATTTGTGCTTATTAGAAGATTCAAACCAGTCCTATGTCTGTGTGCTAAATATGAAGCTGCTGCCAGCAGATGGTTAGTTTAGAACAAATACAGGGAGCGGAGGAAACATCTCCTGTTATTTACTGAAATTAAATCAATCTGTCTTCCAACCATATCTTTTGTTTGTTTGTTTGTTTGTTTTTTAACATTTATTTAGTCATAAAATATTACAGGTTGAGGTTTTGGAGTGGTTATGTTTTTCTGCTGGTTGGCTGACAGCCACACAGTACCAAGATTTCAGAAAATGATTGCATTCAGCTAAGAAATTTCACAGCCAGTAACCCACCTGTAAAGTTTCACTGTTTTTACTCCCTATGTTTTTATGGCATGTATCATTTTCATTGTACCTTTTTGCACCAGCTTTCTTGACAAGCCTGCGTATCCAAACGGCTTCACACAACATAATTAACAGCTGCTTAGACAGAACCGACGCATGCAGCAAATAAACAAACACAACCTTCATATTAACTGTCAGCTGCTGCGGGCTCAGAGGACACTTGGCTGTCAGCAAAACGCTTATCGCTGCTGCTGAATGTAACTGAGGAGGTGGAATTAAGTTACCACACTTGGGTTTTGATGGTGCTAGTGATAAGTGCTGTTTTTTTTTTGTGCATATATGTGAAGTCATTTAGCATCCTCTTGAGCTCAAGGTGACAAAGAGGATATGAGATTCTGAGGTTGGTTGAGAAGCTGCTACATAATCCTCAGAGGATACAGTTATGTTTGAATCTTACTAAGGAAGCACATACTCTGACATTTGAAAAGCACAAATATATTCATGTTGTATTGGTCGTTTTTTTTTGAGAGTTAATCAGTTTTTTTTTTCATTCCATTTAAAAACAACCCGTCCATCCTTCACTATGGTATTTGACTGTAAATAGTGACATACAGCTACATGTCAAATTAATTCTTTTGCCGTTTCTTCATGTTTTCTCTTTTCAGGTGCACATGGTGTAATAAAGGCTTCAAAAAGTCAAGTCACCTGAAGCAACACGTGCGCTCACACACTGGAGAGAAACCATTCAGATGTCAACTCTGTGGACGAGCCTTCGTGTCAGCCGGAGTGCTCAAGTCTCATCTCAACACACATACTGGCGAGTTTATGCTCTACCATCGCACACACGGGGGTTAAGACATCTTATCTCCAAATGTTATCTTAATTTAATCTGATCGTCCACACTCAGAGCCTTTAAAGGCCGGAACCAGAATCAAATATATCATATTCATGTGTTTAAATTGTAATACAAAAATGTAATTATCACTGGTGCGTTGTGATTACAGAAAAATAGATTGCTTTGTCTCCCAAAGCTTGAAACTGCATTTAATTCACATTAAAAAGTTTTTATCTAAAGGCGATGAATTGATTTATAATTTCCTGTGAGCTGTGCAATTAAGGAATGTCATCCTTCTAAGTAATAAAAAAATCTAAGTGTACTCAGATGTTACACATTAATATTACGTTTCTCTCTTAAATGATCAGAATGGCATCTTAACGTTTTGTGATTTTGTTTTTCTTTTTAATGAATTCCTTCATGTCGCCAACAGGAGTGAAGCCCTTTAAGTGTGATGTTTGCGACGCCTCGTTCACCACCAACGGTAGCCTGAACCGCCACATGATAATCCACATCAAATCTTTCAAATGCTCCATGTGCGATGAGAGCTTCAGGACCAGCCTGCTGTGTAAAAAGCATATGAAAAAGGAGCACGCTGTGGATCAAAGTAAGGACACCTAGAAACCATTTGAATGTTTGATTACACACCGAGTCAATAATATTCTCTGTATCCCAGCAGTTATGAGATATTATGAAAAATATAAACACAGTTTCTTGGAATATGACAAGATGACAACATGACAGCAAGCAGGGGAACTTTATGTGTGGCTGATTGACATGGATCAGATTGATTTTTGTCTGCTCTGATGTTTCAAGTAATTTGTGTATAAAAATGATTTCTTTCCGACTGTGTATTTACCCTCAATTTGAAAATGTTTCTGTTTCAGTGTGTGTCTTTGCAGACAAAGAAAGAGACTTATATAGATGCTTATTCTCCCAGTTATAGGTCTGGATAGTCAAGATGTTGAGGAAGAGGACGATGAAGAGGAAAACGAACAAAAGCTATCGAAGAGGAGAGGTTTGGAAATCATCACTTTCACAGAGGAGCAGGCGGCCGAGCTGGCGAAGGATCCCGGCGAGGAGGCCTCGGTTTCGGAGCGGATCCTCGCACAGTCGGCGGCTGAGAGGGATCGGATCAGCGAGATCAAAGACAAGGCGGTGGAGCTGGAGACAGAGCCGAAGTTTGCAAACTGCTGCAATTTCTGTCCCAAGAGCTTCAAGAAGCCCAGCGACCTTGTCAGGTAATAATACTAAATAATAATAATGATAAAAAAAAAAAAAGGTACTGTGCAGCTATCTGTATCTATTACGATCTGTTTTAAGGGAAACTGAAATCTTTTTTCCTCATAACTGTGGCTTCGGTTTACACAGAATAATGCAGTGGCTGATTTATGCACTGTGCTATCAAGTGCTGCTGCCATCACTGTGGTGCCAGAATCCAATTGAACATGATTAAAATGACAGGGAAAGCAGAGATGTGTGGTTGGCACAGGCGCCCCCTCAGACAGATGAAGCTACTCTTCGTGAATCATTCAGTGCTTGAGCTTTAGTCTGCAATGAATCATTATAGCTCAGATGAATTATCACTTCAGTCTGACATCTATAGTCTATGATTAGGGGGTTTATTACTTAAAAAAAACACGGTAAACAGAATGAATAATTATATTTTGTTCAGACACACAGAACAAAATAATGTATGCAGCAGGAAACATCATGTAACCATCTTTTTCTGTTACATAAATTAAGTATTTATTATTAGCGCTGTGTCCATTTTTTTACAAAACACATTAACTGAAAGCAAACCACAGGTGAGCAGGTCATCTCATTTCACAGTGCAATTAACAAAGGTGATTATGGGTCTGACAATTTAATTAAAGATGTGAAAATGGGAGAAGTCTGTAAACAATTTACAAGGTCATGTTTCCTGATTATCGCTCTGTATCGATCAAGAAACAACTTTGATAGAGTGTGAAAACTGAATGATTATTTTTATTGGACTATTGAAGGATTGAAATTCTAACTTCTTCCTTCTTGAACCGAGCTCTGACCTAAGCTACTTAAGACACTGACCAGTGAGCCACATTTATTATCTAATCTAATCTAGTTCATTAGCATTTTTTTGTCTGTTTTTTTGAGATGCTTGTGCAATAACAGCACTGGGAAATAAAGGAAGAGTTCTCACAGGTAGTAACCAGTAAAGACTGGCGAGGCTCTATCTCCTCCTGTCCGTTTACATCATGTCACTCATTATTTTCATGCAAACTAATTTAAGTTGAGCTCATCTCATCTGTCTTTTTTTTTTTTTTTCTTCATCTTCTTCCCCCACCTTAAATATGGCATCTGTCTTTGTTGCTCTGTCAAATTTGTTTGAATTTAATTCGCCTCCGTGTCCAGACACATCAGGATCCACACGGGAGAACGACCGTACAAGTGCGACGAATGTGGGAAGAGTTTTACGGTGAAGTCCACGCTGGACTGTCACATCAAGACGCACACAGGTTGGTGTTTTATATTAAGACTTCACACTGATGAAGGTTGATGTTTTACTTTTAAGTTCTTTTTTTGAAGTAAGATATTTGATACTGTCTAAGTTTGATAAAACAAAATATAAACTAACAGATTGCTGCTAGCTAGAGTGTCTGCTATACAAATCGAACTGGCTTTGGCTCCATCACTGTAACTAACTTAATATAACTGAAAGTGAAGTCATCTAAAAGATTAAAGCTTTCTTTACCAGGTTTCAGTCTCTTTGAAGTTGTCCTTGTCAAAGCTCCTTTATGTTTGCATCAATAAGGATGTTGACATCACAGCTTACATAACATAAAAAAGACAGGGCTTCTTAATTTCTGTCACATTCAGCTGACTGCATTTGATATTCTGCTCATCTTCGCAGGTCAGAAACTGTTCAGCTGTCACATGTGCAACACGTCCTTCTCTACGAAGGGCAGCCTCAAGGTGCACATGCGCCTCCACACCGGCTCCAAACCCTTCAAGTGTCCCTTCTGTGAGCTTCGCTTCAGGACGTCAGGTCATCGCAAAACCCACATCCAGTGTCACTTCCGGACGAACGGCGACAGCCGCAAATCCAAGCGGTCGGTTTCGTCTGCCGGTCAGAGCATTCAGGCTCAAGATCCGGGGACAGGGCAAGCGGAGGCCGTGGGTCAGGGCCAGCAATCGGCTGCTTCAGAAGCTCTACAACCTGGGTGTCTCCTGCAAACCCCCAACTCTGATCCCAGCATTTACCTTCCAGCAAATCAAGTCCTGACGGGACAGTTTGACCAGAATCTGCTGCAGCCTGGACTGGTGGGACAGGCCATCCTGCCTGCCTCTATGTCAGGTACCAATTATAGATGGGCATTTAAAGAAACAAAAAATAAAGTTTGTAATAAATCATGCAGAGCAGTGGAAGATAAGGAAAAAATACACATATTTTGTTGCATTTATTTAGAGCGGGGCAGCAATAAGGTAGTAAAGAGTTTAAGAACTTCATTAATTCACTGTTGGAGTATTACGTGGTCAGTAAGACTAATATTAAGAGGATGAAATGACACACACGGGGTTATCCCCTGGAGTTGTGCTGGAGTTTGTGGTTGTGAAAATGCTGCAGGGATCATCAGTCAGTCAGTCTGCTAGTCAGTCAGTCAGTGTCAGTCAGTCAGTGAGTATTCAACTGGCAACATCAATGCTGTTGCTCCGGACAAGATGAATCATCACAGTGTATGATGAGGCTCAGGCCAGGAAGAGAGAGATGCTTCATCACGACAAAACTCCTTCTGTGTAGCCCCCGTCATAAAGCCTGAGCACATTAAGTTTTCAGTGATGCTTAATCAAGACATATTCAACACCTTTACCATGAGAATATTCTGTTATAATTCCCACAGCATCATTGATTTATATCTGGCCTTTGGCACAAGAGTCACAAAATTCTGTATCTGTCTCCTGCATCTTATCTGATTTTTCAACTCCCCAATGGTGGTGACAGCTGTGGTTAGAGGCACAATATTATCAGGTTATCCATTAAAATATCTCAAACCTTGAGGGAATCCTCGGCAGAAACCTTCACTTGAATTCAAGAATGAACTAATTAGATTTTGGTTTTTTAAGGTCAAAGTCACTGTGGCCTCAAATATTGGAAAAAATGTAAGAAATATTCACTTGGACTCTTGGAAAGATGAACAGTTAAGATTTTGGTGTTGAAACGTCGAAGGTCACTACAACCACACACACTGCGTGTTCTTGACCATAACTCATGAAGTGGTTTGTTATAGAATCGAATATAGAATATCTCTGCAGTCTTTAAGGTTAATTGGTGTTCACATTAGCACGAAATGTGTGGCATTTAAACATGTTTGTGTGCGTGTGTCTGTGTGTGTTTGTTTCAGCTGCAGGAGACCTGACTGTATCTCTCCCAGATGGCCTGACAACACTGGATGGTATCCACCTGCAGCTGACGCCAGCCAACCTGGTGTGCCCCAACGTCCAGATCTCTGGAATCGATACCAGCAACATCAACAACATCACGCTGCAGGTCACACACACTGTTCTTGTTTTATTATCCACATGGGTCAGAACATAAACCATCACAGGAAATATTTGGTTGTAAATCTGAAGTTCCAAATCTCTTTTAATTACAGGTCTTTTAAGTCAGTCTAATATAAAAAAAAGACTGTAGCTTATTTCCCTATAAACATGACAAGGTTTTACCTCCTGTTTATTCTTCATTTTTATCATTTAATTGAGTGGGAGACAGCTAAGGCAGTAGACTTTGAAATTATTCCTTGCATGTGTGTCATTTCATCCAAACCATTTCACTTAATCACTTAAAATGATTAGTTTGTGCACAATGATTTTTTTTAACATGTTGATGCATGATGATGCAGCTTTGTTGACACAACTGTAAATACACAACAGACCTCTGAACCTTGTTCTCTAACTGATTTTCTGATTGATTTTTAATTGTAATTAAGTTGCATTAAATCTACACTGGTAGACCAGATGTATATTGTTATAATTAGAATAATGAATGCGCAGGTTCATCAGATGTTTTAGAGAAGTGAGAGATGCCTCTCCACAGTGGTGTCGAAGACTTGCTGTTATTTTATAAAACACTAGGAAATGAATGTTTTAGATGGGCCCATGCTCCGTCCTTTGAGTAATAACTCTGTTTAAACTAAACAGAGTTACAATACACATACTGTATTTGATTATCTTAATGTATTTCCCCAACGTCCACTGCAAATAAATCTCCATATATTTGCATTAAAGCAGACAATCTTTACCGGGAATCATAGCATTTTTAATGACAGTTTACTGAAGTTTTGACAAATATTAGCTGGCTATTATTCACTGAATTTGTGGCAACATAATATTCCCTGTGTACCCAAGGCATGATGGGAACTGTACTGGCCTATATGCACCAGTACTGAATCTTTTTGACACTACAGAGGCTCAGAATGTGTCACCCTCACAATACGTTCCTGGAACGGTGACATTCGTCTAATCCAATCAGTTGGGGCAGTTTGTTTAATGGGTGGAGAGTTTGATTGATTTTTTTTTTTTTTTGTGTGTGTGTGAGGCGAGGAAGGGGCTGCAGCGCCACACATTGAAAACCCTCCCAGTGAACCGTATCAGCTGGTGCCTTGTGACATCCTGCACTCCCACAGGAGCACCAGGATGAGATTCTGCAGAGCTGTAGCATGGAGAGGCCATGATGAGTTTTGTTCAGTCAGCTGTAAAAGTAATAAATTAAAATTTTGTTTTGGACATTTGTGATCTGCGTTTTAGGCTCCAAATTAAGTTCATATTGCAGCATCCATGTTAGATGTAAAATAGATTTATTGTTGGTTTTATCCAAATTCTTCAACATTATTACATCAGTGATTTAAGTTTTCTAAAAGTACCAGTGGGATTTTGCTGAGTAAGTCTGAGTTCTTTCTACATTTTTGTAAAAGCAGCTGTTCTTGCCTCAGGCTGTTTCTTTTTCTTCAGCCCCAACACATTTCCATAAGTCTCACTCACAGGCATTTTTTCATCTCTCATCTGAAACGGTACTCTCTCTCCTGCAGATTGACCATGCCCTCCTCCAGCAGACCTTGCAACAGGGCGGTCTCCTGTCTCATCCCCTGAGCGTCGACACCGGCCTCGTCTCCCACTCCGGCAACCAGCTCATGTCCAGTGCCGACCCCTCGGTGTCCGCCAACGTCGTCATTCACCCGCTGACCAGCCTGGCCCTGCAGCCCTCCACCATCACACCTGCACAGGTCACAATGGCCGGCCTCTCCGAGCCCGACGCTGCAGGTGTGTTTTCTGGAGAAAGAAATTAAATACGACATCGTCTGCTGTGAGCTGAATCACTGATGTATACGTTCCTCTGCATCCTGAAGGTTCTCAGGACCTGAGCCACGTCATGAACAGCTCTGGGCTGGTAACCGGAGGCGGCAGCAGTCAGGAGATAACGCTGACCATCAACAACTCCAGCCTGACGCAAGCTCTAGCCCAGGTACAGGCTCAGGCCTCTGCTGCTGGTTCTAGCTCTGCGGCAGGAAACCCTCAAGAGATCACTCTCACCATATCAGGTACGACTCACTCTGAACACTACAGCTCTATCAAAATAACATGGAATTCAATGGCTACATTGGTGTTTTTACAAATACAGAAACAGTAAGAAACAAAGAGATTATATCAACATTTCCGCAAGGATATTTATTAACATTATCTAATATATCACAGGCTGTATCTGTAGTGTAGAGAAGTGTGACTTTTTATGAGCCCCCTGGAGTCAGCAGAGCTCATTCCCTGCGTGTATGACAGTCAGAGCATTTCTTCTGGGAATTACTTTGATTTTCTTTCACTGAGCTTTCTGATTTATCTGTCTGTTGTATTATGATTCAAATCTTTTAGACCAAGGCAATAGCAAATTTTCATAATAATTCACATTTATAGCTATATTCTTTTGCTTTGTCTCTTGAAACTGAACTAATATATTCTGTGACAGTTTTTTTTTTACCTGCATTTTACTGATATATTTTTTCATTTTCATTTTTTGATTAGAGGATGTGAAAGAAAAGAAGATAGTTCAAAGTGCATGGTCTTCAAGCTAAATATCTCTTGTCATTTTTAGTCTCTGAATTTATCAAAATTTATGAATCTTTGATTGTGTTTTTGACAGAGGAAAACTATAATTCTACTTCTAATTTTCTTTTTTAACAACTACTGTTTCAGGCCAGGACCTGTTGCCCCAGCACAGTAACCCTAACAGTGCCGAGATTAATGGCGGCATCAGGCTGGCGTCGCCGCTCAATAGCCAGCCCACCGGTACAACCTTGACCATCACCAACGACCTCCTACCTCACAGCCCCGCCAACACTGGAATGGCAGGTGAGGACCAGTGTGTGTGTGTGTGTGTGTGTGTGTGTGTGTGTGTGTGTGTGTAGATACATTACGTTGTGGGGACTTAAATCTGTTAACACACTCACATTATGGGGACCTGTCTCCCTTATGGTGATAAAAAGCAAGTTTCCATTTTTTTATATTATCTTTTCTAAAACAACTTTTCCTTTTCTCCTGTTGTTGTGTTCTGTTGTCGCTCTCGCTCTCACCACCAGCTATGTAGCGTCCCCTCTATCTCGCCACTTGTATTCTCTTAGTATTCATTTACACACCAAGAAGGATACATGCGATAATTACTTCCTGAAGGAGAAACTAAGTACCACTTTGTTTCTCAAGTTTGCCGGACATCGCTTTGGGGGAGGTGTAACCAAAAACATCTCATCCCCTTATTCATTAAAAAAATGTGCAAGTGAAATGTGCTTGCTATTGCCTTGAGAGCACTTTTTACTGACGGGTGCCCAAGGAGAATATTAATTAATTTATCTAATGTGAATTAATTAACCTCTGCTGTCCTTGATTCTTTTAAAGATATGCCTTTTTAAGACATAACAGGTTTGAAAAATTTAGAAACTGGAAATTCATACCAAAAAATAAAGCCTTTTTTTAAATCACTCCTCTCTGTATGCAGGTTTTACAAATGCAGACAAAGCCATTGTGACCTGTTCCACTCCATCATGATATCACATTGACTCAAGGCCACCACTGAAAGCTATGTATGACAGCACAGTGGAAGCCCAGATACAACCCCAACAAGTCCCCTCAGCAGAACTGATTAAATTGCTATCCGTATTTGATAGAATAAGCATGTTTGGTAAGAGGGAGAGGTTTATCTCCGCTGCTGCTTTAAGCCAACATGATGAATCAGACACAGAGTCTCACCTCTTGCTGCTTCTGTTTAAGCAATAAACAACAGATCACACTGACAGAAAAAAGCTTCACTCTCTCTAATAATTTGACCAAAACACAAAGCCTCTTTTGTTCCTCACACATGACAGGTGAAGAGTTAAGAACAGAGATCACCAAAAACAGCGGTGTAATCTGTAGCTACTTCAAATACAAAAGGATTGGTGCCAGGTGAACGAGCGTCACATGTTTAGCCACCGCCAGAGGGAACACAGACAACACCAGATGTGAAAGCAACTTCGGCTCTGATTCTTTTAATGGTTCAAAAGGTGTTTCCTTTGCCTGCAGCACCACCGAAGGATTCCCAGGATAAAACAGACTCTCGATCAATGCTCCCTTTCATGAAGTGGCATACTAAGGTGCGCTTGCCCCTGCCTCTGCAGAGTCATCAAAGAGGATGTGGGAAGTTAAAATAGCTGCAAGATAGACTTTTAAAAGTTGAATTTCCCAGCACAACTCACAGAAATATAAAAATGTCTACATCGGAAAATTGAACTCAATTATCAGATCAGTGAATGGGGTCTCCTCTGGCACTGAACACTGACTGTTCACTCAGTGCCTGCCTCATTGCTTCTGCTTCACATATCAAACTTTCCATCCTCAAATGTAGGGCTCCCATTTCTATAAATCTCTATGATGGTGTCTTGATATATCATTTATCATTAAGGCGTTAGTTGAAGTTAAAGAAATAAATTAATAAAGCACACACCAAAAACAAAGTTGTTTTTGGTGTGTGCTGACTTCTGTGAAGCTGTCAAACTGTCACGCAAGCCCTCACTCTTATTGTAGTGTTTCCCATACATTGTCTAGTTTCATTCATAGTCTAGTTTGTGCCGCCATAGTTTCAAAATTGGGCTGGTGATAATTGTCCTCTGCGCATTACAGCACTTGGTAGCTGTATGCTAATGTGAACACACACACATCAGGATGTGATCCTAATGGGTCTTGATCTTGGGGGTCTCGGGTCTTTGGACACAAATATCCACTCTAGCCTGAAAAACCTAGGAGTTACTTTTGACAAGGCTATGCACTTTGACAAACACATCCAGGAGATGACCCATACATGCTTTTTCCACCTCAGGAACATTTCAAAACTTAGATCTGTTGTGTCACACGTTGAACTGGAAATGATCATCCCTGCCTTCGTGCCTTTGTGTCATCACACATTGATTACTGTAACTCTCTTTTCCTGTGTGCAAGCAAAACCTCAGTTGACTCCCTCCAAATGGTGCAGAATGCCGCTGCCAGACTGTTAACAAAATCAACCAAAAACTGCCACATCACCCCTGTCTTAGCCTCCCTACACTGGCTTCCTGTCAGCTACAGGATCCTGTTTAAAATCCTTACTGTCACTTACAGAGCACTGCATGGTAAGGCACCCGAGTATTTAGCCGACCTCCATAAATATGCTCTTTCGAGAACACTCAGGTCAATCTTGATCAGCTCAAGGTTCCACACACTAGATGAATAACGAGAGGTGACAGAGCCTTTGAGTCCGCCGCGCCCAGACTATGGAACGCTCTGCCCCAAAATCTGAGAGCGGCTGAATTGAGTGCTTTAAGAAGCTCCTAAAAACTTACCTGTTTAGGCAGTCTTTCCCAGATTGTTCCCCATGATTTGCCTAATTGTCATGGGATGTATGCATTTATTTCTGTATTTTAACCTTGTAAAGCACTTTGTGTGTCATCTCTGTGAGAAATGCTACATAAATAAACATTACTTACTCACGTCACTAATGTAATGCTAATACTAATGCACTGCAGTGCATGATAAACACCACTCTTGATGGTGCATGCTCGCTACTATAGGGCATGTGCTCTTTCGCTGCCCCCATCCCCAACCTTTTAATCCTGATTAATCTTAATTAATGAATTTCAAAATGTTAGATTATTTAGTTAATTATTATTATTTAGTTAATAGTTTTTTAATCTATTGACAGCCCTATTATTAACACTAGCTAATATCAGTCAGCATATGTTCTTTGACATTTGTCTAATCCTATGTTACTGTTGTACTGTAGGTAGCATGTTAGATAGTCAGCATCACTAATATTTTCTGTTAGCAAACTTTGAGACAAACACAATGTTAAAAGATTTTCTCTCGAAGATGTAGAAGAAGTGATCAAAGATAACTGAGACAAGGAGTACAGAGGGTCAAGAGATTCAGGACAACTCTGTTGGGTTTAGTCCCATCAGACAACACAAACAGAAAACAATTCCACTGATCTGAACGCTTGATCTGATTGTTCAGTAGTTCGGGCTGTTGGGAGGTTTTTGATCTGATCCCCTGAAGCAAAGCCCCGCCAGAGCAGGTTAGAGGTTCAGCATCAGTTACCATCGTGATTTATCCAGATAAGAAGTGAATAAACTTTGCTGACTGTATTGACTGAAAAGTTAAATCTGAAGTTATGTTGAAAACCAAAAATCCTCCTTGTAGTACGGACCACTGGACTTGATTTTTCGTTATTGAATGAAATGATGGCTCTTGGTATGAAGAAGCACGGCAGGAGAGGATTTTTTCAAAGTGATAATGATCCCTAACCCACCGCAGAAAGTCACATCAGAACTTGAAAAGTTGAGAGAAAGTGAAAACTATGAAAGTGAAAACTCCTTCGGAGTATTTAAAAATAGAAGAGAGGAAGAGCAACAAAAACTCCTCCAGCGAAGGACACGAGAAAGAGGACACAACATTGCTCCTCAGATTCATATTAGACTGGCATCACCCACGTCCAGGAGGCCTGAGTCTGTCATCAAAAATAAAGGGCAACATACACAATATTTAAAAAAAAAAAATAATAAAAAAGAATGGAATCTCAGTATTGTAGGATGAGCCTGCTTTTGTTTCAGCTTCATCTTTAAAAGGGAGAGTACCATCTTTTTAGCTAAAGTGGTCAAATGTTTGTTTTTCATTCTTCTTGAGCTTAATTCAACAAGATTTGTAATTACTTAACACTGAAGTGATATTCAGAAGGGCATTCGGTCTTGTTGTATACTGTGCAGTTAGAAAGAGGATGGACATTAGAGTTTGAAGTCTCTTTGTGTGAATTATTGTCACATAATTATAGTGACGACCAGTTTGCCATAAGGAAGAAAAGGCCTTGTGAGCTGTGAAGTGAGTAAAATATGATTTGTTATGTCAAAGATGGTATTTTGATTGTTCTGTTGACTGGTTTGCTTGTCACCTAGAAACTTAATCAAATTTCCAGTCTCATCTCTCTCTTTCTTTCTCTCTCTCTGTCTCCATTAACATCCACTCTCAGCTGAAGAGGAAAACATTCCCACTGCTTCACAGAGACACACAGAGCATCTTTGCTTTTGTTGATTAGCGTTCCTGTCACTCTATATGCAAATATGCTTCAACCTGCACTTTGACTGATAAAAGTACAGGTGCCCGCCTCTGCCTTTTTTTTCTTTTTTCTTTTTTTTTTGTTAAAATCAAATAGAGGCTAGTGTTATTCACTACTAATATAATCTGCTTCTGTCCCTGACCAAACCTAATGAACATGTCATTAGCATTTTTAGTCAGAGAGCTTTTTAGTAGCCAGCTGCTTGCTGTCACCTCTAACAAACACAGGTACACTTTTTTATAGTCATCACGACAATAACAGTGCTGCAACCGCTGGTCCAAAGTTCACCTCACATTGTGGCTTGTAACCATAGAAACCCTTCCAGAGCGCTGTGGGAGGATTTTATTCACTAAAATTAATGTAATCTGTAAACCCTACAACGAAACCGTCCTTCATCCTGAGAGTATTTTATTAGTAATCAGCTTTTTAACAAAGAGTCTTAGTGTCACTTAGAAGTCCAAATGGAACCGCAGAGATGTTTTTATTTTAATAATCTTCAAAAAAAAAATGTCTTTAACCTGGCTGTCTTGGTTTTCCTTATCAGTGACCAGCCTGCCATCGAGCACCGCCCTGTCACACACTGCAACGTCCCAGAGCCTAGTGATGTCACCGGGAGGCGTGGCCGCAGATGGCAGCGTCACGCTAACACTCGCCGATGCGCAGGGTATGCTGGACGGCGTCACTTTAAACCTCAATACACAGGTAAAAAAAAAATTACAGTGAAGTGATTTAAAATGCAGGATGTAACTTGACATTATGGCATTTTAACTGAACCTCTTTTTGATTCGCAGGGTCAGACATTTCCCGCAGTGTTGAACGACTCTGGTCTGCCGGGTCAGACAGCCAGTTCAGGTCAACAGGTCATACTGGTCAGCCATCACTCCCAGTCTGCCAACGGGGCGTCTGACAATGGATATAATGTGAGTTTGTTTGGTTCTAAGTGAGTAGCTGCCGAACAAAGGTGGCTGCAGTGGTTTTTTGCATTTATGACTCAATGAATTGAGTAGTTTTTTAAGATGGCAGCACAATAATCCACTGCAATGGATTACCTACCTCCAGGCAATAACATGTCCAACAGTTGATTTTTCTACTAATCTGAATGGATTTATTAGGCTGTCCGGAGGATATTAAAGCACCATCTTCCATCAAAAACCTTGTTTTTGATGGGTTAGAAAAGATTTGCCACAAGTTGCTAATATTTAAAAGAAATGAGTCATTTAAATTGTTGTGTTTTCGATTTAGATTTCTGATGACGGACATAAGGGTAGGAAGGACAGCCAGGTGGACGGTGATGCTCGGAACCAGTGTTACTACTGCAATGAGGTGTTTCCTAATGCCAACGCACTGAGACGCCACTGCAGACAAGTGCACGGCAAGGACCGCTGTCACGTGTGCAGCCTCTGCAACAAGGCTTTCAAACGCGCCACACACCTCAAGGTAAGAACCCAGTGTAAACACAGTAGACTTGGAAGATAAATGGCTTTAATAGAAAGCTATCGATTGCTTTTTTTTTAATGTTTATTTCCACTCGGCTCCTGCTTTCTCTCCACACAAGGCTTTTCATTCATATGAACGAATCAAACCGATGAACAAAACTCTCTCAAGTTTTGCTAAAACAATAAATCAAATCTTACCTTTATTCAGTGCTTCCACGCCCAGCCATCGATTCAAAGAAGTCAGTGAGAAGAGGGAGATACCATTAACAAAGTGCCGTCCCCGCATGAAGCAAAAATAAGTGTAATTCATCAAGTGGATTTCAGATAGACCCTTCCAAACTGTCACTCTCAACACCAAAACAAAACACTTAACTGAGAAGTGTTTTAGAGACAAATCAGGAAGAGGAGTGTGCTTCTCTCTCTTTTTTTCACATGCAATCTTCTTCACGCTGACGAGACACTCAAGCACATAAATGTAGAGTCTCTCAGATCACGATGAAAGACGAGAAGGAGTATATTGCCTATATAGAAGCGCTTTTTCCAACACGTTATGTCTCCGGAAAAAATAAAATAAAATAAAACAGTGTGAGAGATGCTCTTACAGGGCTTTCTATGAGGGTGTGTAGTCATGAGCTCGGGGTTTCTGGGGACACAGGAGAAAATTGGCTGTAAAAGCCCAAATTTGCAGCTTTTAATGCTGTAAACATACAGGGAATCATTTTAAAGGAGAAATTTAGCCCACACAGTCTCAGAATACCCAGTATTATTCAAAATGGCTACTCCTGACTGAGCAGCAAGTTTTATAATTGTGAACAATAAGCAGGTTTGATTTAAGACTGAATATTCACTCATAGGTATAGGATCAGGAAGTTCCATTAAATCACTTCTAATTATTGAGACATCATTCATTAGTTTGCATAATTGTCTCTAAAAGTTATGGGTGGTAAAATGTCGACACATAGTGAATCGCAACTTGTTAATCAAAACTATTAGATGAGAATCAACAATGGAGATAATAAAGTAGCCAGCTGGACTTTAAATGAGTTTATGTTGCTTATGGAGAGGTCCACTTTTACATTAGTAAAATGTGCATATGCTGTGCGCTAATTGTCTCTCATAACAGTAATGACACTGAGATTAGGTAGGTGTCACACTGAGAGTGACCAAGCTCCATCCTCTGCAGGTCCCCAGGCTGCACATTAGTCCGCAACGCAAAACTGCGATGTTGATTTCATTTTATTTTATTTTATTATTTTAAGGCCCAATGGTGAGAGAGATAAATTGGAAACGCTATTATTTTTCATTATGTTTGCCTGTGGATAATAATTTTGCCATTTAATTATAGCCAGAAAATCAAAACCATGGCTTTATAATTCAGGCACACGGAAAAAGAATTAATTGCAGGCATTTCTGCTCGACAGGCAGCGCTACATAAGTTGGGGGAACATTAGGGGACTCTCACAGGGAAAAGCTGAGTATTTTACATCACATTATCCTGACAGCCAGATAAATGAAGTGGCGTATCAACCCCACTGTGATGAATCACATCATCATCAACTTGGCTTCACTTTTGCAAGTACCTGATCACTTGAAACTTGAAATTGCCAAACATTTTTTTCTCTTCAACACCATGTGCGCACATATTCAGGGCATACATAAAGTTCAGAACTTTTAATTTGTAAATAATTTCTTTTCTTTGAAACAGCAGTTTAACATTTTTTTTGGAAAGGCAGGTTTGAGTCGGAAAACACTGATATGTATTTTATTGTGACCATGGTGAGTAAAACAGAGCAACAGTGCCTGAAGGTGTTTTTCATTTTTTACTGAATATGAGAAGGTTGCTACTTTTTTTGTTAATCAAAGCTCTAATGTTTTTCTCCAAACTTGGCCAAAATATTTATTTATTTATTTATTTATTTTATAAAACAATGACCACAAATACCCTCTATACTTAATCTCCTTATAAACTTGTAGCAGTCACTACAAAGGCCAAGTCAAGTCAAGTCAATGCCAGCGAACTGTTTGAATTTAATAATTGATAGATTGGAAATTTCAAGACCGTTTTTTCTGCTTTTCCAAGACCATTTGATACCTACATTGTAAGATTTTTATCACTGCTCTAAAACCAGCTTCACTACACCATCCAATATTGGCTCATCACTCATATAATATAAATTCATGTCTGTACCAGTTTCCATGACTCCTAGCAATTGTCAGTGTATACATTGTGTAAATCCATGTCTGTCTGTAAAACTATAAATACAGGATTTTCAAGTCAGTCTCCGAAAACCATATTTAGATTATGTAATAGAACCAACTTTATCATTTATTATTAGCCTCAGATACTGTTTGTTACTATTATTAGTGTTATGTTCATACAGTTGCCAGTTGGTCTTTTCACTTTTCACACACCGGCTTTGTCTTTTTTATTAAGTTTTCAGGATGTTTGTCCGTCCACCCTATTTTTCGAAATGTGCTCTATCTAAAGAATGGCTCAGAGGGATCCTTTAAATCTGACACAAACATTTATTTCAAGTCAAGCCTGAAGTGATTTAAATTTGGTGGCTAAAGGTCTAAAGTAAAGGTCACTGTGAACACAAAACATTGTTTTTGGCTATGAGTTTTTTTTTTTTTTTTTTTTTTTAAATCACACGTTAAAAACTTTCAGCTGGACAGGTTGGCGGAGACATACAACTGTGATTTCCCAAAAGTTTCCTGCAGTGCTGAGCTGATTCATTTTAGACAATAAAAGTTTATTCATTGCTAAACAGTAAAATGCTATTCCTCCAATACATATATTATTATGTTATTATTTGAGTGTTTGAACCATTTTTGTATCAGAAAAGAAAAACCATCAAAAACAAACAAAAAAAGCATTGGTCAGGTTCTGTTATGTAACAACAGATTCAAAGGCAGAGGCACAAAATTAAAGACTTAAACATCTTTCTTAAAATGACTAATTTCTACACACACGCACACACACACACACACACACTTTTTGTATATTTTTTTTATTGTCATTTTTTGACACACCAGCAGCAGTCCACATCATGAACAACTCTAAATGTAAAAAAAAGAAAGAAAACAAGTGTTCAGAAAATGTCAGTTCCTCCAGAAGCAAGACACACTCATGTAGTCACACTGGTGTAGAGATACTTGGCAATGTGAAATTGATGGGGTTTTTTTAATGTGCCTACAGGAACATGAACGGGTCCACCAGCCAGGCCCGTCCCCCAGCTCTCAGAAACCCAGAGTCTTCAACTGCTCCTCCTGTGTGAAGGCCTTTGCCAAGCGCAGCCAGTTAGAGAGACACAACCGCACACACACAGGTAAGAGGATTATGGAGGCCTGTTTGTACTCTAGATGTCATAGCAACAGTCACAGTTCTGCAGTTTACACTTTGTAATTATTTTCCACCAACTATGGAGCTTAAAAGTGTAATTATAGGCGTAACTATATAAAACATGGTAGACTATATAATAAAAAATGAACTAGCGGATTGTGAAATGATAAAGAAAGGGGCCTTTAATCAGAGACAGTGTAGAGAGACAGGAAACAGGGAGGAGAGTGGGGGAAGGAAATGCAGCAAAGGTCGACTCGGTGGGGATTCGAACCAGCAAACATCTGCACGGCGTATATGCCAACGTGGTAACCGCTTGGCCATCCAGGCACCCCTTTTATACTTTTTTAACCAACTCATAATAAATATAATATGGTTAAATGTGTAACATCATACACTTGTGAAGTTTAAAGAAGCAGTGTGAATGAGGAGAAACACTGGAGCACCATGGGAACATACTTTATACTGTATGTCAGAAATTCCACACTACATCACTAAACTGACTTACTCACAGTAAAATTTTGAAAAGACAAGGGACGAAAAAGTATTTTGGTTGTATTCCATGTTGTAAAATGTCTTCATTTGCTCAGGGAAATGTCTTCCAATGCCCTCCAACACACATTAATAATTGACACTGTCCTAAGCAGAATGATGAAAATAAAAAAGGACTGAATGTAGAAAAAAAAAAAAACAGGGTCCCTCCCTAGATGTGAAATTTAGCAGCTGTCATCTTTTCTTTTCACACTCACTAATTCATACATTCATCCGAGCACAGAAATAGTTAAATGCCTCGAATGTCTCATCTTTCTGTGAAATCCTCAGCACCCAGACGTGATTATCAGCCTTCAGTATATGTAGAGAAACTATTACCATTTGAATAGACTCATTTGAATTTTATTGAAATTTCTGATTGGACCTATTCTATTAACATAATAATAATAAAACAAAAAAAACAAAAAAAACTTGACGCAAAGATCTTTTTTTTTTTTTTTTTTTAAGACCCATGGAGTTAGGTGGCATATCTTTGCATATTATGAGTAAAAGTTTGTGTTCCTGCTGTGTCATTTCTATGTCAGAAGGTATTAACATACAGTTGTTTGCAGGAATAAAATAATATGGAACAGAAAACAACGTAATCCAAGCAGCTAAAAATGTAATCTGCTCCTGCTGGTTTGTTTACCTCACAGACAGGGACAAAAGGGAATATGTTAAGAATAGTATAAAAAGTATGAAATAAATATTAAAATTTTAGCACCTGAAAGAATATGTATGGGTGGTATATCATTAGAGTATTACCATATTGAGAAAATATGATATTGTGGCAAAGTTAGACACTACAGTTGTACAGTGTAGGCATGTGTGAACTTAATTCAACTTAACTTGATTTGCTTAATGGGATAAATAACAGTGTGTGTGTGTGTATGCTTACGTGCATGTGTGTGTGTTCTTTGCAGGCGAACGTCCCTTCAAGTGCAGTCAGTGCGACAAGGCCTTCAACCAGAAGAGCGCCCTGCAGGTCCACATGGTCAAACACACTGGAAAGAAGCCCTTCAAGTGTGAGGTGTGCAGCATCAGGTTCACGCAGAAGAGCAACATGAAACACCACATGAAGAGATCCCACGGCTATGGTGAGCAGCTGAGACACACACACACTTGGACGTACATGCAGCTGTGTGCAGTTGGGCAACAAAAGACACTAATCATCTCTCTATTGTCAGTTTAACTCATTTCCAAGAGTCTCAGTGTAGATAAGCATTTAATAGGAGGTCACCTTTTCCACCTTGTGATATTTGTGTGTGTATGTGAGTGTTTCGACATAATTGTGTATTCCCTACATGTTCACGTCGTCCCTGAGCATTTCAGAAGGTCAAGGTCAAGAGGCGGTGTCCTTGCCTCCGCTGAACACCAACTCTCTCTCATTGTCAACATTTTATATCTTACCTTTGTGATCTCTCTCATTATCAAACCTTACAACAATGCAGTCACCTCCACGCTCCTCCGCTAATGCGTATGCAGCACACACGCCCAGTCGTCTCAAGGCCTCTGTGATACTGTTGAGCAGGAAAACTACGGTGACAGCTCCGTCATCTTTGTTCTCTCGCACCTGTCAACGCCGCTGCCTCTTTGATATCAGAAGTTTCATTTCGTCAATTCTAAAGTTGTGATTTCTTCCTGACAGCTACGGTCAAAGTTTAGACTCTGGTTTAACCTTGGTCAAGTATGCGACCAATGAGCACTTGCATCGTTATTCATTTCACTCAAACATCCCACCTCGGAGCCTGACAGGCACCTATTGAAGATGTCCCACTGCTGACAGATCCATTCTACTTATTTAACTTGAAAACAAACTTAAGCACAAAAGCTTCAACTCAGGACCCTGAGCTGGATGAGTGTTGATATTTAAAAACTGACGTCTGCAAAACACCGGTGTCTGTAGCCTCACCGGGAGTAAGGTCCAGACTTAACAAGGTTACAGCTTCACTTTCCACATTTTCCAGCTCCCATGTCATCACACAAATCTTGACAGACCCGTAGACAGTAATACACTGGGTTTTCAGGTTAGATAATGTTTCAGAGATTTGTATAATATTGTTTAGATTATAGAAAATATGACTTTAATGTGGTTACAAGGTTACGCAGCCATCCTCCTGGCTCTGTAAACACTCTTAAAAACTGAAGAGCAAGTTTGTTTTTTTTTGGTCTGAAATCAGGCGAGCTCAGACCTCACGGTTAAAGCTTCCCGATGTGACGGCATAAGAAAGTGGGATTTGAACAGACAGCTTGTCTTTGTTATGTCTGGCTTCTTGGAGATGCTGCCATGCAAAGGCTTTCATCAACATCTTTAAAGTAGAAAAGCAGTTTGAAGGAAACCTGTGTGTTAACCACTGAGATAAAGCACAGCTTAGATATATTTTTCATTCTTCACAGGTATTTACCAGCTTTTTTTTTTTTCTTTTAACCACAGAAGCAGCATGGCCCCAGTAATAAATATTTAAAAAAAATATCTCAGCATGTTTACTGGCTTAGCATGACATCTGTGGTTCCCAGAGAATAACTCCTAATAACTTTATGGATCAGAGACTTTTGGATCGGATTTACAAGGCTTATGTTTTTTATAAATATTATCTATATGAAAATAGTTGGACAGACTGATATGAAACTTGCTACATAAAATCATGGAACTTTGGTGATACCTTAAGGAGAAAAACCTTGCGAGCATTAGCTTTAATGCTATATGGCATTAGCTTTTAGCTAACATCTGCACAAGCTAGTGGCTATAGAATCTTACTCATGTTTTTATGCCTCCATTCAGGCGACACCTGTGACCTGAGGCTGAATGTTTCCGGGTTTTCATCCCATCCCATTCTTGTGAGCAAACAGTGTTTTTCAGCCACAGGTGAAAGTATCATACGCTAAGTATGAGGCAGTTTAACACGAATGACTCTATACTAGAGTCATTTTCTACAGAACACATCTGTACCAATAACTCAGGAACAACGAGGGGAAACTAACTAAGACTTGAAGATCTTGACACTTTGGTGATTGAATATAATCTTCCCTCAATTTAAAATTTTGAATTTCACTTCACACAAAATGATATACTTATCTATTTAAATATACACCTCATAGTGAACTTCTGCTGACTGACACTGAACTAGTTGGCGGAGGCCTCCGACTGTGTGGCAGTGATTCTAATTGTTTGAGTCTGACTTAAAAATGAGAATTAAATAGAATCTGTACACACATAAGGAAAAGTCATATTGGTCTTTATCTGCTCCATTTTACATGCTTTCAAATGACTAACTCCCAATAATAAATCATAGATTGTTTGAAAAGTTGGTTTATAAAACAGATTTACTAGCAAATCATCGTAAATTAATATTTTTTCTTGTTTCACTGTTTATTTTTTTAGTAGAAAAAGAAAATCCTGTAAAATAACAGGATCCCAATTATTTTATATTTGTTCAGACAGTTTATTTTTATTTAATTTTTTAAGTTCAAATTAGTTTGTGATATTTGTTTAATTTATCCCTACATGTCCCTACATTGTTTTTTTTTTTTGTTTTTGTTTTTTTGTTTTTGTTTTTTTGTTTTTTCATATCAAAGAGAAAGACTTTCTGTTGCAATAATTTTGCTCGTGAGAACCACGGAGGGATTCAAAGTGCACACTCATTGAAGTGATTCAGATATGGAGAGTAAAAATAGAGGGAGATAATTAAATGACTCCCACTGTAAAACTCAATTCTGTTCAGTGTGATGCCTGCAGCGGAGGAGAAAGTCCCTTTGAACCTCTCAGCCTGCGTCGAAGTGACTTATTGTTGTTTTGTGCTCAATGTATTTCAAGCTGAACATCCTCCGACACATAGCTCAGCCACATTTACATCTCACATTGAACATATTCCACTGCTGTCAGTTCACATTATGTGACGTGGTTTTCAGATGAAAGAGAAAACAGGGAGACTGTGAGTTATTTAAACAAATGTTGAAGGAGTGAGTGAGGGGGAAAGATTGCTTTTTGACAAATGGTCTCATTTGCATGACAGCCACCGGCAAATTGAATACAGTCAGATCTGCTAGCGCTGCTCTGTAAATATCACTTAATGGGCTTTTCCTCTTGATTTACAAAGCTCTGATATTGTATCTTATGCTGTTTTCTCCTTCCAGGTCAGATGCAGGAAATGTCGTTGGGCCAAGAAGAAACCGCACCTCAGGTCGAGGTCACTCCAGACCTGGACCTGGAGGTTGTTCCTGAATCATCAGGAGACTGGCAGAACGTTTTCCCCTAACCACTCACCCCGAGAGTCACAAAGCACTGTACGGTGACTGAAGCACTGATTGAGTTTTACAGCTAAACAGCAAAGCTTTGCCAAACATGTTCCTCCTCTTGAAAAGGGTTATTTAGTTAGGAAAAGATTTGAGACATCTTAGATTTGCTTCACTCTACGTCGAGGGCTTTTACCCTGCCAGCAGTCCCCTGCTGTTTGTCCAAATTAGCAGTGAAGTAAAGGGAGTCTGGTTCCCTCTGATTTGGCTTAATGACTTTTATCTGTTTTGCTGTTGTCTGATTGTCATCAATATGATAACCTCCGGAGAGGTTTGACTCAATAGACACAGGCATCACAGAGAATCCTCCAGCCAGGAGGCACAGGTCCCTCTAATCCTGACCCTGTTGGAAAGAGAGGAAACTGAGCTCGGTAAAAAAGCTCTCCAGAGACCGGCGTCTTGTCTCTTCATTACTGGTCAGGACGCGGAGCTGCAAACAACTGTACTGCTGTCATCGCTTCAAAAGCAACATCATATAGAAATTCTTTTCTTTTTTTTACTGTGTGTTTTTTACTTATTTATACTGTACATATCTCATCTTGAAGTGTAATGTCACATGCAGTTTGTTACACACGTTTTAGTTAGAACGCAGCTGTAAAGATCAGCACTGATGTGTTAAGGACTTCCGCTCTGGATTTGATGCCGTTGCAGCTTTTTTTTTTTTTTTCACAGGACGTGTCATGTTTACGTTTCCTGTCGTCGTCCTATCGTTTAATCTGGCAGCGCACAAACCTTGTTTTTTTGGTGGTCATTATGTAAATAGTGTTGTTAGATTTGCGTATATTTTCTGAAGAACCGCCATAGTCATGAATTGGTCGGTAATATGTAATTTGGGCATAATGTTGCATTTGTAATGAAGCAAAGCCAATGTACAGACAATAAGCTGTTTTTTTTTCTCTTTTTGCAGTTGTATTTTCTATTGTCCATAATATAAATTAAGAAGATTAAAGTAATTTTTCTACTAACTGAAACTCATCTCTTTATTGTTTTATAGTGACTTAATTACTATTTACCTCCTGCTGAGAATGTTTCACTATTACTATCTCTATGGAATGATTTTTTTGCATGAATCCCTGTTTTATTTATATGACCACATATGTTGTAGATAGATAAAGACGCTGTTTTCCTAACTTTGACGTAACTTAAATTGTGTTGCACTTTTTATGCATTAATTGCCACTTTAAAGTGTTTTACAGACGCAGCAGACATGACAGGCAAATTTAAAAATCAGCTAAAAAACATAGAGGAATAAATATATCAAAGAAAGAATAGCTGGTTAATATCAAATTTTCAGCTGTTTCTTAAAACTACAACCAGAAGCTGCTTGTCTAGAGTCTAATTTGTGGTAAAGGTGTGTTCCAAACCAACCAAAATAATAATGTCCATTCACCACATGTAAAACCTCCAACTTCTCCTGGCATTGAGGAGGTGTAAGGAGTTGGTTAGCTTAGCTTAGCATAAAAGCTGAAAGCAATGTGGAAACAGCTAGTCCAGTTTCCATTAAATCATATTTTGTCCCTGTTTAGGTCTGACTGTAGCTCCATTTATGAAAACACTACAATTTTTTTAATTTCACCTTCAGTTCACCATCACAGTGGAGCTACCTACACCCTAACAAAAGCTAAAAATCTAAGAAAGCTAGTTGTCTGGCTATTGCTGACATAGTATTGTCTGACAAAGTATTGTGAGAAACAATAACATGTAATGTATTTATGAGTTATATTAAAGCTGGTGATTGGGCCCCTGTTGTGAAACTTTGGACAGTCCAGTTAATCAGAGTTGTTTCCCTGCTTGTAGTCTTTATTCGGTGCTAGCATCTGTTGCTAGCACATCTCTTAAGGTGCCACTAGAAAGGTGAGGATTTGTTCTGGTGGCTATCTGGATCACTGCATGAGTTGTAATATACAATGTGTCAACACTGAGCACAATCCCCAAAATGGACTTGAACTCAGAATGACCTCAGATAAGTGTAAGGAGGCTAAAATGTCTGTAGCTAATACATCGGTAGCAATGGTATTACATGCTGGCTTCTGTTACACTAAGCTTATTTCAGTTAATCTTCTACATTTTTGCAAGAAAATGAGTAAGTCAGTTCCATGAAATGTCCAAACAATTTCTTTAAGAAGCCACATTGAGAAAAATTGGGTGCATTTTTATTCTTCCTCCAACACATTTCCACATTTGCAACATTATCACCCTTTGTTCTATAATGGAATAGAATAGAAATCCATCCTCTGCCTTTTACAGACCCTTAATCTAATTATATCCTCTGTTGTGCTTATTTAAACAGGGCATGTCTAGATAGTAGAATTCATACGGATGGATCCGTTTTCCCTCTGATTTGTTTTTCATTAATCAATTCACAGGGTATTGTGTGGGAGAACGTGAAGAGCGGAGAGACATTTGAAGAGATTAGGGATTTTAAATGTTTTAAATATGAAACACTTAGTTAAGAATAAAATAAATAATATCTTCCATTGTGTTCTCTGACTGGGGGATATATGTGAATCGGAAAATACAACTTGGCCCTCACCAGCGTTTTTAATTCATATTATTTTCATGCCACATCCAGCTTTTGTGAGCTTTTCATCATTTCAACATGATATGAAAATAAATGCATATACTCAGCGATGATTGTACTCAAGCCTGAATGGAGCTCCATCTGCTGCAGTCATGAAGTAGCTCAGAAAGCCTGTCATGAATAATGATTTACCTTGGATGAGTCATGAAATCTGGCTTCATGAAAGAAATCGTCATACCTTTGTTGCAGCGACGCCATGACCCCGACCCAGTAACGCCACTTGCCCTTTACCTCGGTTTGTCATTATGCATCAGTAGCGGTCGGTCATGATGAAGGTAGAGAAAAAAAAAAAAAAAAACACTTCACCAGGCAGGACATAGAGTTGGGTTTTATAATGTTTCTTTTATTTTTATTTTTTTTATTCTCAGTTAAGTGGCTGGTCGTGTTTTATTACACATACAATAATGAGGAGGGATCTTTACATTCAGTCAGAGGATCCATTCAGAAAAAAAACACTACACACAGCACTCATGAGGTTCAAGCACACACACACGCAAACAGTTGGAGAGATGATGGACAACACACATCACACAGGCTTGCTTTTGTTTTGTGTTTTTTTTTTTTATTATTTTTTTTTTTTTTTTTTTTTGGAAGATGGATATTCAGAAGTTCTGAGTTTTTCTTTGACTTGCACATTCTCAAATAACACCGTATAATATGTCAATACAGAGTTAGTTACAGAGCACCTTTTTGAAATTGTGTTTGTTTTGTTTTTTTTTTTTTTTTTTTTTGGAAGGAAACACAGCACATTGCTTTTTGGTAGTCAGGAAGAAAAGGTACTTGTTGCTGAGCGAAAGTTTTTTTTGTCAATTTCACGTGCTGTGCATAAGAAGAGACAGAAAAGCACAGATGGAAGTGGAAAATAGTGCACTACAAGATACTATAGTTATATATATATATGGAAGGGACATTAGTGTTTACCATTATCTCATTGACTGAAAACGAATTATACATTAGATTTATCTAAATCTTTTTGCGGAAAATTGATTTAGAAAAGTTTAGAAAAATTTTACTTTAACCACAAAAATCCACAGCCAGCCTTAATGACAAACATAGATCAACGTGACATTCATGACAGGACACTTAACTAACAGCTAAGACACAAGAGGTGAAGAGAAAACACTCAGTGGCTCTCGTAACAATGTAAGAACAAGAAACAAAAAAAAAACAAAAAACAAAACAAAAAAAAAAAAAACCAGATTAAATCTCATGCAGGACAAAATTTAAACACAGATTTTTATGGGAATGACGAAGACAAGCGTATGACGAGACAAAAAAATCATTCTTTTAAAACCAGAAAAGACCCAGAACCCTTTCATCCAATCGAAGAAACGGCAATGACGGTCAAGTCAGTCGGACTCTGCACCGGCCTTTAACTTTCACCTGCTCTGGGTTCTGTTCTGGTTCAGCCATCTTTGCTTTTTTGTTTTAAATTATCATTAGAGAAACTGTGAGAGACGCAGACAGGAACTCAAGCGTACATAAATATATAGACAGAGAGCCATGGCAGAGGGGTCAGATGAGTCAATAGGGGGAGAGGGTGTGGGTGGGGTTGAAGATGGGGTCATTCAGGCTGCACATGTGAGCGGCTTCAGGATCAAATTCAGCAAAACAGTTCACACCGATGATGATGACTGCACAGACTCAGCACAACGCATGCGAGGATGAGGAGGGAAGGCAGGGGGGGGGGCAACAGATTGTGTCGCTATCTACCAGCCAAAGGGGGACGGGAGGGGGGGGCAGTAATAGGAGAAATAAGGGATTTAGCGAAAAATTAGAGTGTTAACAGAGGTGGAGGGCAGGTCAGCGTAAAGGGTGGTGGTGGGGTGACAAGGTTTCCTCCTTTTCTTCCTCTTTTTTTTCCCACTTTAGTCCCGTGGTCTTGAACATCTGCCCTCGTGCTGTTGGAAGGGGGTTGTAGAAGAAGGGACTTCAGCGTTTGGCTGGAGAAGCACTCCTGCTTCCCTGTGTGTGACAAACACAGACACATGTGATGAACGTGCAGAGCTGGCATTGCCCGCGTCTGCTGCAGCACCACAAGGACTACCCTGATGTTTCTGTCAGGCCCGTCAGGTCATAAAGAAAAACTTGTTACAAGAAGTCATAAGTAATCGTAGCCAATTATAATTGTAGAACTGTCTGGTAAACTTGTAAACTGGGTGAAGGGACTTTTATATTTTGGACGAAGAACAGAGGAAGTATTTCATCAGTCTTTACCAGCTCTTTCATCAAAACCTGTGAGCCGCAGTAAAACTGCATTAAATTTTTTTAGTTGTAACGAGTTCTCCGACTGAATAATGAGACCAGGGTCGTAACAGCTGGAAGTCAGAGTAGTCCCCATATAATGCGAGGCATGAGCACAGTTAGTAAGCTTGTGCTTTTTCAGGCCTGGAATGATGCAAAAGTGTAGAAGATGATTTCTGCCAGGAGAGCAAAAAAATAAAATAAATAAATAAAATACAATAATGGAATGAATGATAAAAAATAAATAAATATGAGATTCTAAATTGTCTTCCAACTATGATTGAAAAAGACTGAAAAAAAGACAAACTCTTAACTCATTACCTCATATTTTTGTTTTGCTTTCTTTTTCAAACTCCACATCTCACAGCATTGACTCATGATTGTCACCACAAATATTTGTATTTGCATCATTATTATCCTCCCCTGCTGCACATACCAGCCAACATTTTTTTTCTGTTGTTTTTTAAACCAACAGAAAACTGTTGTTGTGTTAGACGAGGTCTCTACTGTATTCGTGCCTGTAGAGGAAAAACAGTTGTGTAGAACAGAAGGTTGGAGCTTGTTCATTGACCACAGTCTCCTGCAAATTAAACTTTTCAGGCATTTTCCTCCCAGTGTCCCATTTGTTTTGCGTTTTCTTAAGACCCACATGAGACGTTTGTGGTGTATTTCTCTGAAACTATATTCTACTTTTTGCCTTTCCAACTCTCTCGTTCAGATAAAAAAAAAAATAAGAAAAATAAGAAAAAAAAACTGTGAGACAGTAGAAGAAGGACTTATACAAATGAGACAAATCTCTTATGGATTGCTAAAGAAGATAATCCACATTGTGAGAAGCTTTTTACTCCTCCTCATAAAATAGAAGGCTGAGCCCCCAAGCTTTTGTTCTTTGCTATTCTTGCCACCACTTCAGATGAAATTCATTATCTGTCATGAAAGAGAAGAACTTAATATACAGCAAATATGTGCATAGATTGAAATCTGAGACCAAAAGCAGAAAACGAACAAAAATAAAGTGTGAAACATTAATTTAAAGTGAGCATGACTTTATGCTCATTTCTATTTGGGCTGCAATGCCATTTACAATGCATGCAGACAAAACACAAGCGATGGTGTGATGGCACAGAGGTGCTGCTAATTAGTCGTATCAGAGCGATTTGAAACGAAAGTCCCAGAGGTTCTTCATCTACAGAGCTGTTTACTCTCTTATAGCTTGGTGACAACAATTTAGCCACTTCAGATGAGGATTCAGCCCTTGGGAAATTTGGATTTTTCGCTCTACCTTCAGTAATTGCCATACTAAATAATCTAAGGTACAGTGAGAGAGGCTGTCTAATTAAAACCTGACAGGGGGGGACCAGCAGAGCATGAAAGCCGCCACTCCCTTTGATGACATATGAAAACAAATCAACTACGCTTCTCTTTAAATTGGAAAGTCAAGCAGTTGTCAATACGGCAGTTTAAAGTAAATGCTAATAATTACATGCCAAAGCTGTGTAGGTGTTATACGTGGTATCGGTTTGAGGGGTTTGTAACTTTCAGTGTGGGAGTTTGAAAACCTCGGTTCACTTTAGCACAACAGGAGTCATAACTAGCAGAGCAGTTTCAACATTTCACGTTTGGAGGCTTTTCAGGAAGTGAAAAGAGGTTACCAGACACTTCTTTTGTAACCTTTAGAATTACTGATTGACAGAGGTGGGAATGTCCGACTCCAGAAAGCAAAAGTCCTGTTATGATTTGGTGCTACCTTTGCACTTTACACAGGTGATCTCACTTATTAGCGGATCTATCTGTCTGAAGAATTGTGCTAATTAGAATCAGATGGTTCATGTGAATGGTTGGAGCAGGAATGTGGCAGGACCTTTACTTTCTGAAGCTGGACATTCCCACCTCCGCTGACTGATAGCATGCTAAAGGAAGTTGGCTGCTAAGTGGTGGCTGTGACACTGCAATTTAACATTTTTTTTTTTTTTACAAATAATTCTTTACAGCATACATATTTGTGCCTGTAACTAAATGCTAAATTGCTGTGTTTACCAGCTAGATTGCTAGTCGTTATTTGCTAACTAAAAGTTTCTAACTAGTTGTTGATGTTGTGTCCGAAAACAGACAAGTCACAAAATTTAATGAGCTAAATGCTAGTCGCTAAATGCTTAGGTGAACTGTAGAGTCGGGTTATCATTCATACAGCCCCTTTTATTTTGTCACTATTAAAACATTTTCAGCTTTAAACGTCATCCTTGTACATCAGCATCATAATTACTACCTATGAATCAAATAATTTGCTTTAACTGTCTCTAAGTGCATTTTTAATCACACCCAATAAAAGCTATTATGATTTTACATTAGATCACTGATATAGTTTAATGTAGGTCTGGATTGTTTTTCTGTTTTCAGAAGCCCAGAGAGATTTGTCTTTCCTTTTATATGAATTCAGTTATATATTAGTTGCACAACACCTGCTCTGCAATTTATCAGCACAGCTGGACCATGTGTGTCAAATGATGAGCTTTATATTCTACCAACATTTGCACAAGCAGTGAGTCCACCCAAGCACCCTGAAGAGCTAGTCGTGCTAATCGTGCTTGGCTTGATTGATAGTATTGCTTGATAATGTTATACATACTCCATGTTGTGCATAAGGAACCACTTACCTACAAGGCAGTTACAGTATGTTAGCTATAGGACCATTGGACCCTTATCTGAAGTGGATCGTCTACAGCATGATTATATCAGAGTTGGCATAAAGCTTGTAGCGTGCACAATGATCAATCTTGTCTCTAAAAGCCTCTTATTATTCTGCTGCTGCTGCAGTAGTAATGAGATTAGGATGTCTTCTAAGCATATCAATGTTGAACAAATGTGGAGTGAGTTAAACTCAACTACCCCTCCATCAGGTATCGGTTACTCACTCTGCCGCTGATTTCATCACTGAGGCAGAAAAAGAACGAGCAAGAAAGTGATTAGGGAAATATTCCTTTTTCTATGCAATTTCATTCTCATTTCAAGAAATACAACAAGTGTAAAAAAGCCACTGGGAAATAACTTGGAAAGTGCCTGACAAGAAGGATTTTTTGATTTTTTTTTTTTTTTGATTTTTTTTTTTTTTTCTTTCTTTTTTTTTTTTACCATTTTGAAGATCCTAGTCAGGGTGCCTTTGCCGTCCCCTGCACTGGCCTTCTTGGCTTTAGCAGACTGTGACTTCTGGTCGCCCTGGCAGAGGGAGAAAAGGAGTAAATGAGTTACAAAAAGAGTCTTGGAGATGCTTGGCAGGGGGGCTGAGATGTGGAAGAGAGACCTGTAGTCATTTTCAGTTCAAAGAGTTAAGGAGAGAAGAGAACATATCACACAAGTTCTTCTGTGCGCTCAGGAGTGATGGATTGCTGCTCCACAAAAACCTAAGATATCAGAAAAAAAAACGTAGGCATCGATTCTGGTGCAAATTAATTTCTTGCTTTTTACTTTTACAATGTAATTATGTTCCCATCCTCACCAGGATTTCATTCAAGAAGTGTGTGTGAATTATTCATGGGCTAGAAATGCTACAAAGCAGAAAGTTTAGGGTGAAAAAGGAAAAAAAGTTCCATGCTTGCATATTTTTGCTGAAAATTTCCAACCCATCACTAGAAGTTCATCTTTTGTAGGAAAAGTAGAATGAATTTCATTGTGGAGCAGTTGACTTATTGAAAACTTAGAGGTCGCTCCCATATATGACCATATGTCAGCCTCAATCTGCATATTACAGCAACACGACTGTGTGCTGACACTTAAAACTATGGCTGCGAACATAAAACTTGATGCTTAACAGTTCAGATGAAGAGTCTGTTTTCTGAAATATCTGTGACAGCCAGGAAGCTCATTTACTCATTTCCTGCCAACAGGTGCACTGGAGAAAATGTATTTATTTATTTTGATAAGGCTTCAAAATCTTGCAGCAGTGGGAAAAGTGAAAAAAGTGATTCTGATTTAAAGTTAAACGCTCTGTTAAGGACTGTATGAAAAATATTTGTAGGAGGAGGTGTGACCTATATCTCTGATGGGTCACTCAACTAAGACTACTGCATCTGCATTAAGTCAATTTTAGTATGTGTCCACAAGTTTTTTTTCTCCGTAGTCCTGCACATCACATCCAATAAATAAGTTGACAGGCCTTCCAGTGGTTGAAAAATGGTATTTCTTGGTCGGAACAGGAAAACCATGTCAATGAAAACAGATTTATACAACCGCAATGAAAGATAAGTAAAAAGGTGAGTAAATTGTATGTCTTGCAGGTCATTTTGGTAATAACTCTCATTCTGAGGTCAAAACAGAAAAAACAGATGCCTTTATCAGTTTGAATTATTTACATTTACATTTTCTGGTTATTTTCACACAGTCCCTAAACTAAACAGAGTCTCATTTGTCCAGACCATTTGAAACTTATATCCCTGATTTCCCCTTCTGATGCTTCACCATCCACAACAAGCGAACACACACACACACACACACACACACACACACACACACGTGGACCCTTTAATCAAGTGTTGATAACGTCGCCAAATGAAACAGAAGGCAGTCTCATTGCAGCCGGCCACATAGGAATTTCAAAATGAAACAAGGATAATGAAGAGCAGAATAATGCCTGTGTTATCATGAATATACAATATACTGACATGATATGGATAAGTTGAGCTGCAGAGCCGCAAAATGGGCATGATCAATTTAAAAAATGAACTTATGGCGTTATGGCTGATGTATGAACAGATTACTAAAATGACTGATGGAGGCGGAATGGAAACAGAGGCGTCACGCTCAGTTCAGGCAGTTTGAGAGGATAACCTCATTTGCCCTTGATTCAGTTTAATTAGGCATGATACCTCTGTGTTTTTGTATTTTTTTTTTTAACCACCTACCAGTCCTATCTTGGCTGCTAGTCCTCTCCACTGGATGTTCAGAGATACAAGAGACAAGGACAAAAAGAGAGTGAAAGAGACAGAGAGAGGGGGGCACAAATAGAAAAGTTTGTCTTACTCAGTGCAAAGGCAGGTTGGGAAGGAAGAGGAGGCAGGTAGGAGGGTCCGTCCAGGGTGGGAGAGGTCACAGGGTCACAGGGTCACAAGGAGGAGAGGGGAGGAACAGATCAGGAAGACAGGGAAAGAGGGGCACATATATTTGGAGGGGGAAAGACAAAGGAGCAAGGCAACCACTCGCAATGAAAGAACACACATTCAGTGACAACAACAACAACACAATTAGAGAACAATATAGAAAATACTTAATACTACCTTTAAAAAATATTGTTGTGCATACTGGGAAATACAATAATTCTCATTCAGTTTCTTACACAGTATAAGATGAGAGGACAGCTAGCTTAGCACAAACACTGAAAACAAGGGGATACTCCTAGCCTGGTGCTAGCTAGCTAATGGTTAAATCTACTTACCATGTCTTGTTTAACATAGACATGGTGTATATTAACAATGTGTTGTCGACGTGCTTGTTGTGTTGTGGAGGTGTTTTCAGATGCAGGCCAATAGTTTCCCCTTATTCTCAATGTTTGCGCTGAGCTAGGTTAACCAGCTGCTGGTTTGAAGCTATTTGTTTCCCCATCGGTGTTGTTGTCCGTCTCTGAGCAGAAAAAGTGAATTAAAATTTGTCCCAAGAATGTTGTGATGCTTCTTTCGATGAATGTTAATCATGTCGTGTATGTGTGTGTATTAGTCATAGACTACACTTTCAAACATTTTCAGTTTTTGTATCTGAACAAGTTTGAAAAACTCTGAATTTGTCATAATAAGATACAGTATTTTCAGTATTACATGTTGTAGGTTCAGTGGTCTAGAGATTATATTGTACTTTTAAAACCTTTTACAAAAGTATCAATGTAAAGCAGACTCACCCTGGATTTAGGAGGGGCAGGGGAGACCTGAAGAGGATTTAATGACAGGAAGTCAAAGGTTTGACAGAGTTAGTAAAAGATCAAGATAAAGAAATGATTATAGAGCAGCAAAGAGACAAAGGTGGAGGAATACTGGAACACAGTACTAATGTACTGTGAAATGTGTCAGCTTAGATACCGCGAGCGTTTTTCAAGAGATGGAATTCATTTTCGAGCATTTACTCACAATCGTGCGGAAGAAATGGACCACAGCGTTCTCTGCTCCACGCTTACGTGGGGAAGTGGCAGAGGCTTTCTGAGGGGCCGGAGAGAGAGCACCTCGGAAAGATCCCTGGAAAGTAAGAGAAAGGGAAGCAAAGGGAAGCAAAGGAAAGGAAAGGAAAGGATAGGAAAGGAAAGGAAAGGAAAGGAAAGGAAAGGAAGGAACAGTAGACATGTTAAATGTATGATCATTAAAGCTACTTGGCCTTTAACTCTTGAGGGTGAAACCTTCAATTATTAAATCTTATTGAAATTGAATAATTGAAACTTAATCCTGTTTTTACAGTGAAGAAATGAATGTTTTAATTATTGAGATAAAAATGTAAACATCTCTTTATGGGGATTAAATAATTGAATACTTCAATTTTTTATAGGTTTTCCTGGCGCTTGTCCTACTTACCTTTTGAACAATGAGAACTCAGATAGCAAATTTACAAAGGGATTCACTTTTTAATGGGATTATTGACTCCTGAATGAATGATTTTGAATGAATTTCTAGGTCGTAGAAAGTTGTAGTGTGGGATGTTATCATTTTAACATATAATTTATATATATAAACCTATGACTAGGGCACATTGTCTAATTTATATGAGATTTTTTATATTGGCTTTTTTGATGTTTGTATTGGTGGACATGTAGCAACAGTGTTAGTGGCCCCTAGCAAGATATGTGGTATAGATAATGAATGGATGGTCTTCCTCACTTCACTCACAACTTAACACAGAAACGTATTAATTTTAATGTGTTTTCATGGAAGTTTGACAGTTTTTACCATCTTCTCAAATACATTTCTTGCAGATATTTTACTGTATTAAAGTGGGGACTTCTTTTCCGTCTTCATACAGACAGAAGTGGCTTCTAAATGTGAATATATTTCCACTCTTAGTGCTGCTGACTGTGCTTAATGAAAAATCTGTCTGTTAACTTGCACCCACAGCTATTCATTCAGTCAGAAACTTGCCTCTACTGCCAACTAATTAACCCCTGTCCAGAGCTCTTAGAAAACCTTCGTAGACAGCTCATTAAAAGCAAATTACAATGGAGCAAATGAGCATTAAAAATGTGTCCGTTTATTTCTTGTCAGGGTTTCATCTTAACAAAATCGTGCTCAAGAAAAAAAAGTAAATGAAGCCAAGTGCTTCAAAGACAGACTTTACAAAAGGCTGTGTCAAGATGAGCACTTAATAAGGTTGACATCTTTTGAGGCTTAATCAAAAAAAAAAAAAAAAAATTAAAAACGACTAAATTAACTAATGGACAACGCATGAAAGGTGAAAAGTATTATTTGCCCAAAACCAAATGGAATCAACAAACCAGCAGCCCACGGGAGGAAAAACTAATTTCCACCTACTTTTTGAGTTGAGTTGTTTCAGTTAATGTTACGTCATTCATTCCTGTCTCTGACCCCATTAATGCAACAGGAAAATATGTGTATGTGTGTGTGTGTGTGTGTGTGTGTGTGTCTGTGTGTGTGTGGGATGATTCATATCCATTATCTCGCATCAAAAAAAAAAAAAAAAAAGAAACCTTAAGGTGACCGAAAGAGAGGAAACTTTCACCACCACCATTTACACAACATGACAGAGTGGTGTTTTTTTTCTTTCTTTTTTGTAAAATGGACCTGCAAATAACTCGATCAATACAGCAAGAGAAACATAAAATAAGAGCGAGGTGTCCATCCAAATGGATGTGGAAGGACGATCTCATATTTATATGTGGTCTACTGTATAAAAAAAAACAATCATTTCAGCTGCTTGAATGGGAGTAAATCAGCTCTGTGGCGGTGTAGCTTCAATAGTGACACCTTAATGATCTCTCTCGCAAAAGTATGCGTGTTTCATGTGTGTTTTCTGACATGACGTAAGTGACGGGAAACGGAGGCAGGAATGAAAGAAGATGGGGGAGAGAATAAAGCACTGTCGGTGGCCACTGCCTCGTCGCCTTTTGTTTGGGGGCGTAAAAAAGTAGAAGATAAAAAGGTGGAGATGGGAGAAGGAGCAGGAGATCAAATAATGCAGTATGAGTTCTGGCGGGTGCTGTCTCCTCTTTGATGTGAATGAGTCTTTGCTCTGTATTTTCTTTTTTCCTTGTGTTTCTTCTGTTTTTTTTTTGGCCTTCTCTTCTGCTTTAAAAAAACACTTCATCTGTTGAGATGTTTTTTCCATTTGAAAAACTTGTACAATACTATACTAAAGCGGATATGAATATTACATATGGTTAAAAATCAAAAAGGTACAAATGAAGGTTTCTATCAGTTGCCACAAATCAAACAATGATGGAGGATCCTTTTCACTGTTGAGGCACTCTGCACAGTCTGAGCTGTTATTCACCTAAGCTTCTGTTGCTGTAAATTAAGAGCCAATTTTTCTTGTTTTTTTGGAGGTGTTGTTTGGCTTCCTTCCACAAACTTTCACCTCAGCAGTGTCTTTGAAAAGACTGAGGTCACAGTTATCGATCCTCCCTGTTCGATGTCTGAGGTGCTTTAGGTGTGTGTTTGTGTGTGAGAAAAGGGACAAAAAAGGACAAAAAGAGCTCAGTTTCATCTGCCTCTAACACACACACACACACACACACACACACACACACAAACAGAGAATTTGTGCGTGCACTTTCTATAGATAGATAGCAGCATTTGATTTTCTCTATGTGCTGTTGTTTGCAATAACTGTTCGTGCTCTTGCTCACTATCCGTTTATTCTACTCTTTTCTATCCTCATTAGACCCATATAGAGAATTTTAAATCTTCACATGAAATATGTTTTTAGTTTCATCTTTGAGCATCAAAACAAAATAAGATGCTGGTATTTTATAAACTGGTAGAAATGAGGAGAAATCATTAACATTCAGTTTGCAGACGGAGCTACAAGGTGTTCGTCGCTCCCTTTGTAGCTTAGCATAAAAGTTCGGGTTAATAATCGCAGCTGTATCCATTGAGGTTAGAGGTCGCGGCCCAGTCGGGAGGGGCTTCCTTCATTATGAATGATGCTTAATAATTTAATTGTGACCAGCAGGGGGAGGAGGACAGGGAGATCCTGGGAGATTGTTACTTTCAACCTTAATATTCATGAAAAAGTGATACCCTGCTGCAGGGTGAGAATGAGCTGCAGGGAGCTACTCTGATGGGATGGGGTGGAGGTGGGGGTATAGCACTCGCTTACATATTCACTCAGTCACATACTCATAGTCAGCCTATGTGCCCCTGCGGTGGTTGTTAGGAGGCAGACTTACAGATGACAGCCTATTTCTATCACTCTCACTATTCAGCCGTCTCACCAGACCGGGGGGGAAAGGAGCCATGATTAGGTTCAACTCTTTGGGACTATCCTTCTTTTTCTTTCTTTCTTTCTTTTTTCATAGTGGCACTCGTTCAGAGAGGAAGGGAGCGCCGGGGCTGATCGACCTGCTGACGAACACTGCGGTTCAGATCAAATGCAGAGTAAAAAGAGGCTAATTGTGCCATTATCTGCTGTCGTTATGCACTGATGAATATATTTTTTAGGGGCTGTATGCAAATTATCAGGCGAAGCGGGGAGGTTTGAAAAGAAAAGTGGGGGGGGATTATATACTTCTTTTTCTTAAAAAGAGGGTAGTCTTTCAGTAAGTTTTTAGGTTTATCCACTTTTCTTGTTGATATTTTTTTAAACAATAATTTTCATAGACTCTCTTGAGACTTGATTGGTTGGGTGAGTGCATAAGTTTTGATTTCTTGAATCAGAGGTTATACACATACACATATACACACACGCAGCGGGTGCACAGTCATCTTCCGGGACTGATAAAGTTAAGCCTGCTCTTAATTCTTCAGTATCAGTCATCCGCAGCCTGTTTTTAAATTCAATTAAAACGAATGTCTGTCCGAGCTCCTCAACTGTGGTTTTTTTCATTGCGTAATAATCTCCCATGCTACTCGTTTCTAACTAGGAGATTAATATAATTGTGCATTTTTGCATCCAAATCAGCCTGTGTCAACTGAATCAAATCTTTTTTTTTTTCTTTTTAATAAATGACTCAAATGTGGCAGTACTTGATTGACATGCTTCTTTTTTCACTCACACTGTTAGTAAAAAAGAGTGAAGGGTGTTTACTTCTCTCTTTTTCTTGTTTTTGTCTTTAGACTCACACAAACAAGTCAAGGCAGTCATCCATCACTCAGTGCTATCACATAGGAGACAAACAGTGGCTCTGCTTTCCATTAAACCTTCTGCGATAACTCCTTTTGGTCTTGTGTGACCGACTTGACTGAGCTGTGCAAGATTTTTTTCACCCCTTTTCTGGTCTTATAACCTTAAAGGCTGAGGCTGCATATAAAAAGTAAACGATGTGAGCGGTACGGCTTGTTACCAGGTGTTAGCGTTGCATCGCGGTGAAAATCATTTACCACATTTTTACAACAGAGGAAAAACAAAAAGGATAGAGAGGGAGACAACGAGGTGAACACACAAAACCAAAGAGAGAGCTCAGGGTGTTGTTTGTTAAAGAGTTTTAATCAAGCAATAATCCAAAAAAAAAAAAAAAAAAAAAAAAGAAAAGAAAAAAAATAGGTCAGGTTAAGAACAGGTCACCGGTTACAACAGTTCACAACAACAGATACAAACAACAGTTACAAGTTTCCATCAACAGGGATCGGCACTGCTGGTTCAAACACAACTCTCCACCTGTGAACCTGAGGTGAACTAACTAATGGAAGGGAGAGGGAGGGAGTGAAGGGATGATGAGGTGGTGCTGCTGACCACACCCCCACCTCCTCCACTCCTTTGTCTCTCCCTCTCTCTTCATCCAAGACACTGGGGGTTACAGTACAGCATCATACAAGTTTTGGTTTTTGACTGAGAAGTCTCAATCATCACTGCTGAGCCTGATTCTGTTGTTCTGTCTGTCATATTTTCAACATGTTAATGTTCATGTGACTTAACTGAAAATATTTGCTTTTCTTTATGATTTTTCATTAATATCCATGCAAATGTTTTTTCTCCAGTTAGTGAATCATCATGGCTCTAATAACGATAAACGATCAAAAGCCCCTTCAAAACGTTCAAACGCACATATCCCAGACGCTGTTTAGTGTCCTGAGAGACTTTTGTCATTTTGGCATCACCACCTCTAGTTAACGCCTCTAACGGGCCTCGGATATCTTAAAATTAGGTTGATGAAAATCGGATGAAAGACATAAAAAGCACAAAGGAAGTCAGATGGTAAATGGCTGCACATCTAACCCAATGTTAAACCACCTCAGCCTGAACCGTGACTGCAGCCTACAAGTCTACAGTGACTGTGGAAAATCTGTGTACACAAACAGGCAGAGCAGATCAGACATTACGCTAAAGAAAATTATCACCAGACTGTTAGTGCAGCCTGGTTTTGTTCTTCTTCTTTTTTGTTGTTATTTATGTATTTATTTTGCTTGAGGCAACAGAGGTGCAGTGAACCTGTCTGTCATTTACTTGAGACGTGAACATTTAAAGGCATACCCATGGTAAATACATACATACACACATATATATGTATATATATTTATAAATATATTTGTACAACTTTTTTTTTAATTAACCTGTCATCAGTGTGGCGAGCAAACTACACTTTTATGGCAAAAGAGAATGAGAAAGTCAAACAAATACTGCAGCAGACTGGTCACTGGCCTGATGTTGAACGAAAGTTTCACGACTTGCTCTGTTGACTTTTTCCCTGAACATTTTTTTGAGAGCAAAACAATAAACCAAAGACTTGTAGCATACAGCATATATATATATATATATATATATATATATTAAATTGATCCTGAATCTTTACACTGAACATCTTTTCATAGTTTATATAAGGCATTCGGGGAAAGAGGGAGATGCATATTTTCATGCTGTTCAGTGATTGAAGCTCTCTGATTAGCGCTGTGCAGGTTTAGCTTATAATCAGAAAGGATGTTTTTTTGTCCACGTTTAGCTCTTTGTACCATAGACTTCCTTTACAACAGCAGCTGTTGAAATAAAAAATGGACACGGGAATGTACGTGTACCATCCCCGCGTACAAGAGGTCTTTGGAATTTAGCCTCAGCTTTGTTTGTTGTCAGCGGTGTTGTCAGGATAACAATGTGTGCTCAACATTTACAACACATTTGGGTGCGGGTGCTACAATGACTCAGGTGTAGACCTGATAGATCTGGAGTTAACTTAATGGCCGCCGCAGCAGTGCCAGGCCGTCCATCACGACTGGAAGCCGATCCCAGTCTTTCTGAAGTGGTGTATAAACTGGTGCCAGAAATTTCACCACCAACACAGCAACCAACAAGACTGACAACAAGCCAACATTGCAAATGTGTGCTTCCTTTTTCCCATTTGACAAAGAAACTCTGATCAGTGCAATTGGAGCAAATACTGATATCCTGACAACACTTGAATACAACCTAATCAAAAAAGCGATGCAGACTCAATCGCTTCATAATCACTTGTCTGCTGGATAATATAACATAAGCCTGTTCTTACATTATAGGATGCAGCCTCTTGTATATTCATATTTCTATATTCCCCAAAACAGGGGACTGTTAATATGCTCCTACTGTAATACATATCATTACACTCTAAATAATATACAGCTTCGATGTCTTTGATCATTTATAGGATAATGTAATCATTAACTCTGAAAGTGACTTAGCAGACTGCTGTACCGTGCAAACTGTAGTGAAGCATGTCCCTGTGGCCGAGCTGAATTACACGAGATGTTTAAAAATGAGCTCACAGACAAATAAATCAAGAGATTAACTTTCAAACAAGCAGCGTGGGTATAACATCTTAATGATACAGGCATCAATTACCCACCATCGCCACCATCATCATTATCCTTAAGAAAAGTACCTGAACTGAAACACAACCGTTCTTAACTCCAGTATTATAATAAGCAAACTGTAACGATGGTAGCAACGAGCTAAGTTCAACCATTTCACATCGACAACAAATACTCGATTTTAATAGAAATGAAAAATGCTACTAATGTCAGTACCATTCAAAAAACAAACTAACAAAAAAAAACAGAAACAGAACAAAATAGAAATTTATCCTTAAATGATTAAAAAATCACAGCCTCTTTGTAATAATAATAACAGTAATAATAATAATAGTAAAGCTAACTCCACCCAAAGTCATTATCCAGTGTGGGATTCGTAACCTAAATGCCAAGTTAAGCATGAATCACACAACAATGTCAGACTCTAGTTCACCATAAAAACAACATAAACAGTAAAACTGACACATTTCTATATGACAAATGTGATGCAACGATGTACAACTTACAAGATCTAAAGATTCTGAAGTAAAAAGAGATGTGAAAACAAATCAACAAAATGAACTTGAGAAGAGTCGAAGTTTTCTTTTTTTTTTTCCCACCTCGACTCTCCTTTCGTCCTCACCTTGCTCTTCCTCTTCTTGTCTCCTCCAAAGAACTTTCCAATCTGGTCCAGGACGGTGGGGTTCTTCTTCCTCCTGCCCAGCCCAAAGGCGGCCTGTGCAGAGCTGCTTGAAGATGCCATGGTGGTAGCGGTAGTTGGTAGTTTTTTTTTTGCGTTTGTCAAATGTGGGGCTCTTGCCTTTCTCTCTTAAATGAGAGACTGATGAAAAGAGGAGGGAAAAGAGAAAAGAGAGGAGAGGGAGGGAGAAAAAAAAAAGCTAGCCTAGTCTAGTTCCTGTTCGGGACTCTCCGACCCGCACTCTGAAGCCGCTCCGCTGTGCTCCTGGATGGTCTGCAGCTCGTCCGATTCGGAGGGTCGCTCTTTGAAGGTGTTGTCCTCTCGGCCCGGGGCATCTCGGGAGAAGAGGCGGGCCAGGTGGGGGCGTGGCGTGGCGGCGTCAGGGTCAGCTGTGCTGGCGGGGGTCCAGGGCTGGCGGGGGCCCTCAGCGCCCGTGGAGTCAGTCACCGCTGGCTTCTCCGAGACGCAGCCATTGTTCTGGTTTGCATCTGCCTCACCCAGGCCTGCGCAGAAAACAACAAGGGTCATCTATGGGCTTGGGCCTGCATGGCACACAACAAAACCGCAGCAGCACAATGGGCACTTTTATTTGACGCCACCGTGCCCTTCCTGCAGCAGCAGAGCTAACTGTTCACATCTGAACTGGAATGATCCCTCGCTGAACTCGACACAGTGGCAATGTGAGCTTAAAGACACGAGCAACTGAAAAGTTTCACTAAAAAGGCAAATATAGTTTTGTCTCTGAGGTCACTTTCACCACCTTCTGTTTTCTTGGTGAAGACTTTTTCTTTCTTGAATATATCATATCAGTGTTGGAGAAGTTGCACTTACAAATCCCGTGCAGCTTAATTTCAGTGGATGCATTAGAGTGCTTGTATATATAGATTTATTACACTACTTTAATCGTAAATGTGTTCACACGTTTATACACAGAAGTACAGGGGGAATCTGCCCAATGTGTTTAGGTTGCACCACCTTTGTGACAGAGCCAACCCTCCCTGCATAACATGTTGAATCCTATCATCTCCCTACAATATCACAGTTCATTTTATTGCTTCAGTCGTGTGAAAGCAATGTGTGTTCCAGTCTAATAGTTCCAGCGAGATGGAAAATACAGCTGTTCCTGATAAGTCCACTTTGACAGCTATCCATTAAGCTAGCCAGCTCCCACAGCAGAGGACATGCAGTGCATTCCTGCCTCCTGAAACAATATACACACTGTACTGGCAGAAATGGTGTAGCACTACACCAGAGAATCTGCATGCTAATATTGGATGAACAGTGGCTCATTGTCAGCGCTGCATAGTTATTACAGAGAAACAAAAGGTCCACTGTCACTAAAATAACTCCTATAAGTATGGATTTTCAGCCCAATGTACGGTGACACTTATCTGATTTGGTATTTGAGCGCTACGAAGCCACAGTCTCTGTGCGTCTCGGAGCAAGTGCTGCTTCTATATTGATGGTTTTGTACTATGATTTTAGATGGAATCAGCCATAAAACAATGCATGTAGGAGCAGAATCTGCATATTAATCTCTAATTATTTGATCCGATGACTTCTACAGTTTGTTTTCCTTCTGGTAGATTTTGCAAGTCTTGTGTTAAAATGTGAATATGGATTAAGAATAGATGCAAATACGACTCTACTATTTGCAGTGAAACGAGAACAATTTCAGTCCTCCGAGGATATGAACCCTCAGGAGCTGCTATCTGTCAGGCACGCATCACTGCTCCAAATAGAAGCTTTTGTCAAAACAGTTTTTTTTTTTTCAAAAAGTTCAACTTTGTTGCTGCTCTTTTATCTCAGGCGTTTAACCAGAAGTGAGGCTGAGGCTGGGAGAACGATAATACGTACCTGTCGCCCAACGGATCGTTATCTGCAGCGTTTTTTTTTTTTTTGAGTCATACGTTTCAAGCGGAGAAAAAAACAACAACTTTTTTTATGGCGCTTGTCAGCAAAATGGAAGATAACAGATGCAAGTTATGTTTGATTCTAACTGACCACCAGTTCTTTTCTTCTTCCCCCTTTTACCTTCCCCTAGCTCTTCAGAAAAATAATATTTTAAATGCAGATCTCTAGCCTGTTCTTTTTTTTTTTAACACTTCATGTAATAAGACATCACAGGCATTAATAACTAGAATTACTGCTGTGTGGCTGTACGCCTCCACCAGTTCAGGAACAGAAATTCATGAGTTATGGGTGAAAACACATCTTCTTAAATCATTTCCATTATCTATAACCTATTGCTTCTTTTCAACAACATCAAAAACATGTTTTGTGAGGTCTCTCACATTTTGGTAGTCAAAGACCAGAGGACCAAAGGCTCTTTGACTACCAAAATCTAATCAGTTCTTCCACGAGTCTGAGTGAATATTTGTGCCAAATTTAAAAGAATTCCCCCGAGGTGTTCTTGAGATATCACTTTTACAAGAACGGGACAGATGTGCAACATAACTCCTCTAATCACGCTTCCTTTATGGGTCCAGATGACTACAACACCCTCACAGGTCTATAAAGTACTCGTATCTGATTTCCACATAATTTCATTCTTGTCAAGGTGAAAACAAAAACAAAATGAAAAGAAAAACCCTTTTGATAAAAGCTTTGGCTTTTAGAGGCCATTCTGACACACTGACAGTCCCCATTGTAAACTAATTAGATTCTTTCAAGGTAAACAGCTGCTTTAAAGCCGATGAATCACCCTATTCAAAGACTTTGAACAGACTTTGATTTTGTTTCTAAAAGGCCCATGGTGAACAATTAAATCAATGAATAAAACGTGGGGGGAAAAAAAATAAGATGTCCAGTCAGGTTCGTCAGGGGAAGAAGGTAATATAAAAGCCACTTTGAGTGTGTGTGTGATCATAACATTCTTTTAAATTATAATTAGTCCAACCCCGCCCGTGTGTTGCTTTTAGCCCACTTGTCTCCCTCGTCCCTAAATTAGATCCATGAATGAAAAGTAAGTGGAATCTACATCATTAATTCAAGTTGGTTTGAAGCTATTTAGCATTAGCATTCAACCTCTGTGTGAGGTGAAGAGCTGAGTGTGTCTGTACACCTGCAGTGAAATGTCTGTGTGCTTCCCCCTGGGCTTTGAAAACTAAAAGTTGAAATCTCATAATGGTGACTGGCTCGATGTCGCTTTGCTTACTTTTGAGGAGTTTGTGCACATTGTCAGCAAATTTTCAGTTTTTTTTTTTTTTTATTATTTTATTATTATTTTTTTTCTTACTCCATTGACTTTAAAAGTTTTTAATATGCTTAAAAAAGTTTTAAAAAACACATGACTTGTGTTTTGTTTTCAAGTTTGTTAGGAGACAGCATGACCTGCCAGTTACTGGAGGAAACGCTGCTGGCTCGCGATTCAGGAAGCCAACAGCGAAGTAAATTAAAGTCACTTTTTTTCATGCATCTGTGACATTGCTGGAGGAAGTGTTGTAGAATAATCACAATCAATATAATTTATTTGTGAATGTGTATTCTTACTTTATTAGGAACATCTGCACTCCTCTTTACTCGTGTTCACATCAAACATCAGTGGGAGTAAACGCCACATGGGCTCATTTGACTGTTGCAGTATCTGATCTCTTTGGGTTTTCAGGTACAACAGTGTTTAAAGATCACCACATCAAGTGAGCTGTAGTTCTTTATAAAATTTATCTATTAAATATCTTGTTGGCGAGAAACCTGAGAGTGGAACGGTCAGACAGATCAGAGCTGACAGAAAAGGCTACAGTAACTCGGTTAACCTCTTTTTTCCAACTGTACTGAGCAGAAAGGCTATGCACAACATACTGAACCTTGAGGTAGACAAGCTACAACTGCAGAAACACAGTGATCACCAAAACTGGACCGTTAAAGATTGGAAACGTAGTCTGGCCTTACAAATCTGCATGTCTGTCAAGGCATGAAGATAGTAGTGTTCTGGTGTGTTAAAAAGTGAATTTTCAATTACCTTACTTGCACTGGTATGGACGACTTCTGGCGACTACTTAACAGCCAACTAAAGAATTTCTTCTATCCAGCTGGGCTTCAGTAACACATGATTGATAGCTGGTATCAAGTGATACATCCACATTTTCTGAACTTGCCAAGGTGTGCTGCTATTTCTCTGGCTTTTCTTCAATATTTTTTTGTTCTGTTTCTATAGGTGCAGGAGTTGTATCATATAACTACATGGACTTAGCTATAGCAAAACAGTTGCTGAAGTTTGTCTGTTTACATCAATGTGCATATTTGCATCTTTAATTTGACTTTAAATGTAATGGTGCAACTTAAAAAAAAAATGTTTTATGCTTGTTCTCAACACATTTTCAGAATTCTGTGTCAACAAGATGAACCCATGGACCCAATCTACCTGGCGTCAACATCTCAGGATAGTGCTGGTGTGATGGTGCGGACAATAGCCGGCTTCACACTGTCGGGCCAAAGCCGAGCTAATCGAGGCGTGCTGGGGCTAATTGCTTTCACGCTGTCTTGAGCTGGTGCAAAATGCTGCTGCCTCAGAGCTGTATCAGGGCCGCTAGCTCCAGATTTCTGGCCCGACCAAAATGTTGGGGCACTCGGGGCTAGAGGCAGGGTCAACATTAAGGCGAGGTCAACCCATTGATGTAGACAGCAGGTAGAGGCAATAAAGATGGCAGTGCACTAGAATTAAAAACAGAACTGATTGATTACTTGCTGCTAGTCGTTTGTTTTTGCGTGCTTGAACCTCCCATCTTGTTTGAAAATGGCCGCTTCAAAATTAATAAAACCATGTCACAAAGCAAAAGACCCTGAAATAGGATTCATGAACATGACATGGCCGAATCTGAAACCAATAAAGCTCCCTTGATCTGCAAAAATGATCAGATGCAGTTGTGTCAACACAGATAGTGTCAACACGATCTTGTAAAAAGTTTCACCTTGCAGAATTGGGGCTACAAAGAACTGACTGTGTTGAGAGAAAAGGAAGAAACTATCCAGGGTGAGTGTGTATGAGCTTCATTGTTAATGTATCTAACTCTTATATAATCTTTATACAGTAAAAACACAAGAGTATTCATAATTTAGTGTGAATAGTAAATATGTTACATTTTAGTTTTAAAATGTGCTCTTATTTGCAAAAAAGCCTAGAAAATAAGAAACCTGCATGTTTCTGTATTTTAGTGGCCTCCCCATGAGTCCTCTTAAATCATTTCCGTCATGCATTGGCCACAGCTCTCTTTTCTCAGCCCAGCGGGGCTACAACCCACCACTAGAACACCAATATAATACAAATAACACAGAGAAAAACATCCTGGCAACATGGCTGAACTTTATCAGTCCATAACACTCCAGTATAACAGTGACAGTGTGTTCGCTATGTTTGGCCATAAAGAGGTTATAAGTTGATGAGTATTATTAAAGGTGCATTAAGTCACGGTTTTAGCTCAGCATGTAAACTGACCATGTGGAGGATTGATAGGATTGTTGATTGGTGCTGATGAGTCAGTGATTATTGAGCCAGGTGCTGATATTTTTGGCAAATCAGACCATGCAAAGCATGAAAAACAAAAGTCTTCCCCAAGATAACACTGACTTAAACCCAAATGTTGTCGAACCACAGACGCATATAAGCTGTATTACTGTATTATTATTGTTCTTGAAATTCATCATTACGTCATACACCTGTTTGTTATATGATTTCATCTGTACTTGTCTGTATAGAGAAGATAAGATCGTTGTTTGTGTCCATTACCACCTGCTGTCGACGGTATCAAGCGGTGATCAGGGTTGTCGATAATCTCTGGGTGCCATTAAGGAAGTCCATTAAACAGAGAGAAGACTTTGTAACGACCCTTTAATTGCTGCTTGAGATTGTGATCAGCTATTTTTGGTGTTTATTGTCTAAAAAACAAAACCACCGTCGTCACAAAAACAAAAGACGGCAGATAGGAACCAAACGTGTTTGTGAAAACATTATTACATTTCTTTAGATAAGAAAACAAGTGAAGTGCAACTTTTCTCCTGAGTGAGTTTTCCACTTCACAGTTTTTTCGATTTGATGTTAATTTTTCAGGTGTGTTTTATGGAGAGAAGCAGGAAATTGGGACAGTATCTTACGGCATGAGCGGTAACAAAAACAGGAATTAATGAAATATGACAGGCCCAGCATGTGACATAATGAAGCTGTGAGGACAGGATGTTCCTGTTGGTTTGTTTGTTTGTTTTTCGGAGACCTTTTCTGGCTTATGGATATCTACAAGCTTGTACAGAATTTACAAGTCTTCTATGATATATTCACTGAAAATTCCTGCTCTGCTTGTATTGCATTATTTAAGATCAGCAGAAGCCATAAGAGCCATAACTGAGACAAAGCCATGTGGTTTCATCGCCAGGGTTAGTGACAGATCCTTGCTTCCCAATGTACTGACATTTTAATTAGTCTGAAGTGTAATGTCTAAATTACAATCAATCACAGACTGACTGACTCTTTGGTTTTATATGAACTGCCACAAGTCGGGCAATGAGTCAGTACCTTGCAGAGTTTAATAAAACCCTCAGTGCAACCAACCAATTTCTCATAAATGAAGCGAATTGTGCATCTGCCAGAGTAACGTCCTTATATGTGTTTTCGTTGTAATTTTAAGTGACTTCGCTGCAATAAACTGTCAATTTCGCAGTGACACTTTACAGTTTACAGTTGAGCAAAGCACTGATTTTGTTTTGTTTTTTTTGTTTTTTCGCTCTTCATTAATATGCTGCTAAAAACTAGAGAGGTAAGAGGGATGAAAAGCCAAATGGGATGTTGCATGTTTCATTAGAAATAAATCTTCTTCCTCCAGCTGCAAGGCCATCACTATTTGGATACTGGTTATGCAAAACAACTTGTAAACAACGCTAAGGGCCAATTATCCAGTAGTCTGACGCACACTAGTGCAGAGAGAAGCAGGGGTCTGCTGAGAGCGTGCTGCCTCCTTGCATGAATACCAGCTTTATTCATGTGTTTTCAAAAATCCACAGATAATGATAGTTTCTCAGACCTATCTGTCACTGTTCTGGCAGAAAGGGTCCTTAAGCCATCGGTAAGGTCAGGATCCTCTGCACATGCTCTGTCAAATAGATCGCTCTGGCCGCCTAGCTTTATTTCCACAGAGAGAATGCTGGCCTCATTTAAAATAGGTTTTCAGTCAAAAACACTGTCGCAATCTGAGGGTGACTAGATAGTAGCCTGTTATCTCATCTTGATTAATTCACCGGGACAACTCCAACATGTCCCTATGACAACTACAGCACCAGGAATGGCCTGATAATTCCTGTGAAATTATAGGAGACTATTGATGTGATCTGCTGCCCTGGTTTCTCAGATTATTATGCCCAGAACAATTACAATAACCACTTCTGTCTCCTGCACGATCTGGGTTAAACACTTAAGTGAAGATACCAAAACAGGGCCTGTCGGTTTTTGTTCCAGCAGAGACAATTCAGCACCCTGGAAGAAGGGGAAGATCAGCATCCAGAAGGGAAGAGGTATGCAGAGAGTGGGCCTCGATCTCATTTTTCCCTCCTCTTCTTCGGTGTGAAGAGGATGTGTAGCCTAGCATCTGGGACAACAACAAGGTCTGTGGTGGGACTGAGGCACGGGAAGCATTCTTCTGAAAAAACACCCATCGCTATGTGGCCACGAACCAAACCTCCCACCAAGGGGTGAAAAATCCCTCTGCCGCTGCATTCATGGTGGATCTGAAGCACCCACAACCTCGGAGGAAAAAAGACGCTCTCTGTCTCTGAAAACCCATCTGGTATTCAGGACGTTAGTCCTCCGGAGATTTTTCTGGACGAGATAAGAGCAACAACAGGACCACTCCCTTCTCACAACCCAAGCCATGTTCATGACCCCTGACCGCTACTTTGAGCCGTCTTTAAGTGGGGAAGGATGTGAGTCAAAGGGAAAAAAACGTATTCCTTTGACAATAAACAGCTAAATATCTTTTTTTGGTGTGTGGAAAGACACAATACCGAAAAAGAAACACTTTGAATTTCCCAGAGTATTAGCAAGAGAGGAGGCATTAGCCACCTTTGGTTTGACCTTTCTTTGCTGTAAGTGTTGCAATCTCAATTATTTATACAGCAGTGTCACAGCTGCACTATTTATCCAAACAGCTGCAAGGCTAAAATGCAGCGCTACCAAATATAATGAAAACCCTGGCCTGTCATCAGCCTCAGCTCCTCACATCCATTTCTTTCCTAAAGATCAGCAGCTCTCTTTCAAAATCACTCTCATTGTCTTAAAGTGAGCTGTTCAAACATTTGTGCACGCCATTTTAAAGCATTAAGCATTAATATTAATCATATCTCTATTTCTCACTCTACAAATGTTAATTAATAATTTGGTAATTTGGTCTAAACAGTCACTGTGATCACATCAAGTGACAATGCTGATTTATGTCACAACTAAAGATTGTTTGTTCACTTTTGATCTCAAAATCTTGTAAAATTGTGAAATTTGTTCATTACAATTTCCCACAGTCTCCGCTGGCATCTTCAGTTTGCAGATATTTTATTTACAATTTGCACATTTTAAAAGCTGACACATGGTTAATGGATTCTTAAACCAATCGACTATCATCATTTTCCCAATAGATTTTAATATTTTTACTTTCCTTTTCAGCTCACTGGTACTTCACTGTGACCTCTGGTTTAAGGTCAATGCCATATTATCATAAATTTTAATTTTGAGTCTGTTCCAATTGAGCCTGGTGCATTAATACAGCCTCTACATCTCTAGCCTGACAGATGTGTTTGTGGAGGATGAGGTTTTCACTGGCAGCTGGTATGAATGGGTGTTTCAAGCAGAACAGTGGGAGAGCACAAGTAGAACCCACAACAATGGTTAATGTGCTCAGAGTGTTTTCTCATCCGTGGAGACACAAGAGGTCTAAACAGATATGTACATATACACACCCTTCCAACGTGGCAGCGGACACAACTCCACTTTGACTTCCCCTTGAAGAAATACATTGCTGCAAAAGCTTTAGGTCCTAACACAGTCTGAAACGTTTGGCTCTGTCAAGCAAATGTCACTAGAATCGAGATGTCGAACACCGCTGGCAATTCTTACGCACCATGAATTTTGCAACACTCATCCATCAAAAAGTATTTACTCAGAGTTCCCTGCTGAATGTAACAAAATAATCTATTAGTGTTAAGAATATGCAGCTGTCGTCAGTGCTGTGACCGAGACGCAGATCTTATTCAGTGTTGTGCCACAGCTCATGTCAATAAAGCAGTGATATGGGACAGCTTTATTTATGGGTGTTTGGAAGGACTAGGGTTGACTGTAAAACTCCAGGTTCAGTTCACACTGACACTGATATGAATCTTGGGCAATCTTGTCACCAAAAGACAGCTTAATAAAAAAGGAAGAGCCAAAAAAAAAAGACTGCGGAAGTACTATTTACATGTGTCATGTCAAATGTTACTTTACAAATGTGGATGGATTTTGAATATACTTTTTTTCATCTGTAAGGTGTCAGAATGCTTTTACTGAGGTGCTCGTCTGAAACCCTTCTGTCCCCAGTCAGACTCAAATCCTGACAAGTATCATGATTTCATGCAGAGATGTCCCGGTGTGTGGTCCTGGCAGGTTTTAAACTTTATTAGTACTTCTGTCATTTTCTGCACACATTATAGACATCTTTGAGAAAATCCTGTCTCAAAGTTTGCCCAATTATCATGATTTGAATGACAATTTGTCTCACCCCTCTTTTTTGACTTTTCATCCCATCTTAGAGCTGTTCATAACAGCTATAAAAACTTCTGAAAATGGTTGGATTTGAAAGTGGTTTGCTTCAGGCATATGTTACTGCATTTTTGGCCATATTGATTGCTAGATGCTCATTTTATTCAGTTCAGTTTAGAGAGGTAAGAGATTAATAGTAAAGTAGCTGAATTCTCTACCCAACTCATGTGGAGAGTTCATTTAGGGATAGTTACTGCTGAAAAACAGCAGTAACTATCCCTAAATCTGGATAAAAAACATTCTGCCCAGTGAATAAAAAAGCCAAACTACTTTCCATGTTGTGACTGTTTCTGACTCAAAACAAAGATGACAGTGGACAAGAGTTGCAACTTGGGAGACAGCTAGAGTGGATATGAAAACAGACACCGATGCGGTCACAATTTGGAAGAAAAATATTTTTCATAGAACGTTTGGAGAGACAGATGCATTTGTACACTTTAACATCTGTTAATCAGAATGTAATCCATCTGTATGCCTTATCAACTGCTTTTAAACTTGGCATTTTTCCCCAGGATGCACAAAGTGGCCAAATGAAGACAGAAGAAAGATTAATTGAGATCCAACTGCTCCGGCAGATTTCCCCACTCCAAACGATTTGACAAGAATTTTTAATTTGGACCCATGACGGGAGACCAAACAGTCACAGAATATGGACGTTTCTCTGTTGAGCATCTGTCAGAGTGGTCCCACAGACGAAAATCAACGTGAGCAGTGAAGCAAAATCCGATGACAAGCAGTCAACCAAGACACACTTGGGATACAATCAACTGGCAGGTGTGAGCTGGGATCTCAGCTGGATCTTGATACAATCAAGATGCTTTTGTATAAAACATATGATTCTAAACAGACCAGAAATACTTGCTCATCCAACAGCTGCACTTCCACTTTAAACTGAGCTTGTTGTGTTACTCTAAAGGGGGAAAGGACTCCAGTTCATCATGTCTGACATATGGGATGCAGTAGCTAGGGTAGTACTTTTGTACTCTCTTGGTTACCCATCATCCCTCTCCCATTGGACTTATAGCAACAGACCCAGCTGCTAACACACACACACACTTAGTGATTGTCCAGCCAGATGGTGGAGGCCAGATGACGTGGTCTCCTGGAATCATGGCCACAATGAGACACAATCTCTTACAACATGGCACATAAACACACACATGCATCACAAAGCACAGAGAGGCGGTGTGAGCCTACAAGAAATCAATCAGGACATGACAGGATTGATCATGCCTGTATGAACACAGTCAGATTCAGTGGATGAAAAGAAACATGTTGTATCTTCGCCATGTTTGTACGATCTTGAAATTGATTCATTCAATCTGACAGTGAAGAAAGCTGAAAGAAACAGGAAGAGATAAGAGGCAAAAATGTGAGGTGAGAGAGGACACAAGTGGAGAGTCTGAACAATGGTGTCAAACCAAAGAACACTGGTCCAGTGATGGACGCTGCCCTTTAACAATCAGCGCTTTTGAGGGGGGAAGGAGAGGAGGTGCTTCATGTTGGCAGTGCCAGGGCCGGTACCAGCTCGCATCAGCCTCCGCCACGGAGACAAATGACTGAGCCACTGCACTCTTTTATATGTGTGCTACTGACAAATGTAGTGCAGAGGACCAAACTCGTACATATTGTCAATACTGTGTTGTATGTACAGTCAGCTAGGGGACCCAGACAGTTCATACAGAAAGATGCAAAACTTACAATTTTACAAAAACAGACAATTTTAGATACTAGATTGAGGAATGGACTCCACTAGACCTCTGAAGCTGTGTTGGGCAAGTAAACACGCTGAACTCATTGTTGTGCTCCTCAAAATTTTCCTAAGTCATTTGCGAGACATGGCATGGGCCACTGCCATTAGATTTTGGCAATGGATAGGGGTCATCTATGGCTATGTAGTCCCATGCACAACATCTGAAATGCACCATGTGCTCTAAAACCTTTCTTTTACAACCATAAAATCTGAACTACATTAACTCCTCTGACAGATCAGACCACTTTGCCTCAGCTTGGAGTATCAGGACTGCAGTATCATAGGCTTCACTGAGACATGGCTGCACCGGGACATTACTGATCAAAATGTCTCAGTATAAAGGGCGTCCAGACCATTCATGCAGAATGGGATTGCACCAAGAGCAGTAAGCATAAGGAGGGGTCGGGCTTTTCTCACCAACAACAGATGGTGCAATCCTGGTCATGTCATGATTAAAAATCAGATCTGTGGGCTGGGCATTGGACTGCTTTCTGTTGGACTCTGGCCATATTATCTACCCAGGGAGAACTCCCATGCCATTGCATGCTGACGTACAGTTGGCAGAAGATGGGATGTAAACAGCTACTACAGTGTTATTTACAGTGCCATAGCCAGACCTCAGATGCTACATCCTCACGAGTGCCCTCATCTCCATCTTGAGTGACATACTATGTCATCATGCACAAATGTACTTGATTTCTCTCTTGGGTCAATAAAAATATTGAATAAAAGTTTTCCTATATTCTTGTAATAGTGGTTTGCTTGAGTTCATGAGCCCACAATTATCAGAAGTTTTCCTTGGCTCTTTTGGTGTATATAAGTTAATTGTTGTGCTTTTACTGCCCATATCTTTACTGATGTGGTTTACAGTCACTGTGCACAGTCACATCATCAGAATTGTTCTCAAACAGATGTTTTCTGTTTTTTTTATCTAAGGAGAAGTGGTTTACGCAGATGGTGTGCACCATTTATTCAAGATTTAAATGAGTGAAGAGATCTGAGGTAGTGTGGGAGTTGTGACAGTAAGGCTTTGTAGATATCAAGACATAATAATGTAAGTAAATAAAGGTAATAGAGAGAGAACAATGATCAATAGAAAATGTATCATTAGTGATGAAGTTTAACGCAACATAATAAACAAGGTTCAGCTGCAGGAGGAATAATGACAGAACAATTCCAAAACCAGGCAAGTACATAAAAGATAAGATTAGATTTATCATTCTTAAATCATTTCATTTCATGCTTACATTTTCAAGTTTTAGTGGCGTCAGAGATGGCAACATCATATGCTCAGGTCTTATTTGGATGTTAAACACATCTGTGATCAAAAAGTGTAAAAACCGCCGTCTTTCATGGCGACAACACAGTGTCGTCTGCATAAAAATGTTCAATGAAGTATTGCTCAGAAGGAATGATGTGTAATGTGAATAGAAATTCACCAGGCACACATCAGTGAAAAGTGAATATGTAAAGAAATGATTGCTAAAATAGTCACCATTTCGAGTTTTATAAGATGATACTGCACATTATTTCCACAGCTCAAACCTACAGACGTTACTCCTGAAGGTCTACTGATAGAGTTGACCCTGAAAAGATCTGCAGATCATTTGTCTGCTGGTCAGCCACAAGATGAACAACCCAGCTGCTGCTATTTGAGTATTTACTGGAATTTTGTGAGACAAAATGTTCTAAATGTAAAACACCCAGCTAGTGTAATGATTTCCTTTCCTATAGGTGGCATGAGAACTTTGACTTTGACAACCTTTAAACATACGTTTAAAACTTGAATGTTCTCTATGCTTTGACTGAGCATTTTAATATTCATTTAATGTTTAAAGCTCCATCTCATTTTATAATGTATTATGTAAAGCACTTTAATTTGCCCTGATGTATAAAACATGTTCTACAATTAGGTTGACCTTGCTTGAACAGCTGCCTCTTCTTACAGCCTGAAAAACATGAACGTGGATGTGAGAAAGCCAGTTTCACGAGACAAAAGATGATAAAAGACTTGATATGACATCTAGCTAGTAGTGGATAAATGAGGCTGTGTTTAGGATTTGTTTAGAGCTGTAGGACGTGAGTGGGATAAAGCAAAAATACATTTGGTCTTTGCAGCTAACAACATAGCCAAAGGATGAGGGGAAAAAAGATCACAATCACACAGACAAAATCAAAAGGAGCCTGTGCAGGACAAACTAAATGAAATCCCAGCTGTGTATATCACACACAGTGTGGAATTAATGCCACCACCCAGCTCTCCATCCTCAGAAAACGAAGCAGCTATTAAATATTCAGAGGAGAAATTTTCAGAGAAAATCTAATTCCTAAAGAGGATGTTCTGATTCTGTTTTCATTATGGGGTTGATGTGTGTTTTCAGGAGCTTCTCTACACAGTTAGCAATGAGCCAACAGGGCAGCTGGTGAGTCTTACACCCACCTCCTCCTACCATCCCCACCCTTCAGTCCACTCTTGGTCAGTTATAAAGAAGGGCATTGCAAACCCTGCGTGGTTTGAAGCAAATCAATGCAATCTGAGGCCGCCTGTTCAATCCTTAACATTTCAAGAGCAGCCAGTAGGTCCCAAATGCAATTAGAGGGGAAGCACATGAAATACTGTAAGTGATAACTGGCTCACACCAATATCATTCAATTTCCTTGATAGGAGCTCAAGTGTGACCTTCAGATGGGATGAATCCGAAATGAAAACTGATCATCAGGGCACAGTCCCTTATCATGTTATGTCCCTGTCTTTATCGTCTGCTTGTTTTTCCTGTTTCTCCATCAAACGCTATTACTTTTTTTTTTTTTTAACTTTTTTTTTTTTAAACATCAAGCCTCTTTTGATGTAAGAAAACAATCCAATTATCTCTGCTGTTTGCTCCGTCGGTGGGGTTGTGTTTCCAAGTCCATTTTTACAGCTATCTCAGAAATCTATTTTTTTTTCCCAACAGCAGCATTTCAACTTATTTGTATTCTGTAATAGTCTCTTTGTCTGTCCAGAGCAATATTCAAATTGGATTTCACAGGAAACAATACATGCATTAATGTACGGGGTGAATAAGGAGGAAGCGAGTTCGGTATTACTTAGTATAATTTGCGACTCTGCCTTTATTAAAACGGTGATTTGTTTGGGTGTGCTATTAACAGATGTAACACCTCCATCTTCTTTTGCTGCATTAGTCAGTGAAGACATGTATGCTGACTCCAGTAGTTGAGGAGTCTTATTAAAATGAATGTGATGTTAAAATTAATGTTTCTGAAAACCTTGTAAAGAAACAAAAGTTATTTTATATTTAGTGTTAATGACCAAACTTTCAACAAATGCCCTGAAAACATTTCTGTCCTCATACAACATTGCAACACTGATTTTTAAACCTAGTACTGATATATTTTTTGTTTACTTGTAATCATCATCTTAATCTCTCTACTAGTGGTAAAAAACAACAACAAAGCAAAATCAGATCCACATTTTGAGCCTGAACTATGAGTCATGATATCTAATGATATCTACTTAAGTTGAGTTTTTTTAAGCAATTATGTACTGACACAGTACATTTTGTGGAAAAAACAATGGCTTTTCTGAGGAATCCCTTTTCTATCTGGGCTTTTTTCAGTTACACTCCCCAGTTATTCAAATGTAGTTTTACTTTTCACTCATTAAATGCTAGCTGGAGGGTTTTTGCCTAAAGGCCACTATTATAGGCAGGGAATATTGCTGTATCAACTTTCCCAGCAGCTTTATCACACAGACTTTCCGAGACAAAGTCTTCAACAGAAAGCAGGGATTAGATCTTCACAGACAGTGTGGAGTTTCTTTGCACAGATGCTGAGATATGAGGTTGTAAAATATGTCCTGCGGGTGCTGGCGCAGGAGTGGTCACCAGCTGACTGAATGCAGTTGCCTGTTTCTCTGGCCTCTAAGCTCCTCTCTAGGCGTCCTCTCTGTTTCTTGTGGTGAAACAATGCATGATACTCAAAGGCTTGCTTTATAAGCTTGTACAGGCTTAGATGCATTCTTAAATTTAAGGCCACATACATAAGAATAACATTTTTCCATATCTCCTCAAATGCTCTGTTGTCAGATGTTGAAAACATTATTTTCCAACTCTTAGTCCTTTGTTGTTTCGGGAAGACATTGACCTACAGTGTAAATGCTTAGGTAACCTTCCTTTATTCTATCTCATTAAAGTCTTCCATCATGAGTGTGGGTGTTGCAGGAGACTGGGGGACAAAAAACAAACAAACTATATACAAAGAAAAATAAATCTTTTCTACCCAATTACTTCAGAGAAAGAGGCAAAACCACTGTCAGCTTGTTTTTACTTTGTATGAAGCTGACAGTCTTGTAGACAGTCAGGGTCTGCCCTTGAATACACTCGACACAAGCTGAAAATATTTCATCGTGCAAAAAACAGCATCTGAGTTTGTACTGACATCGCCGACAGTCAAAAATGGAGGCAAAGCTTAGCGTGGCTGTCTAATGGCAGCGTGGCTGTCTGACAGCAGCATGGCAGATGGAACTGACAAAATAGAACAGGCTTAGAGGAAGTCAAAGAAGCAATAGTTCTTCCATGGCTATGGATCTATTACTTGATTCCAGCTAGCAGTGGTTATGGTAGTACAGCTATCTTTTAAGAAGTAACACTCCCATTGGTTGTTAAGGGCAAATATTTCATATCTAAGACGGTGAACACTGGTTTTGTGTTGAGCATTCAGCTTATTGAAGCTTTATTGAAGGCAATTTTGGGGGAATTTGGTCTGAAACCAGCATTAATAATTTTAGTCCATAAGAGAGTCTGGCAATGTTTTTGTCATCATGTTATTCTGAGAGAATTATTAATCCCTATCATTTACCCATCTATTTCACTTTGCTTTACTTTATGTGAATATTTTTCTACACTGCTCTGACTGACAGGTCTTTATAGTGTCAGAAAAACTAACATGCCCACAGGACATTTTATATGACAGAACTCTTTATTTCTTTAGTTTCATATCGTCTCATATGTTAACTTATTTTTTTAGCTACAAATCATACCCTTCTTAGTTTCCTTGCCTGATGTCGGCTCAGGGAACAGCTGCTAAGTTCACCCTACGTTTTCCTCTGGATCTTTTGAGTTTCTACCCAAACCACTAGTTGCCATTTCTCCTAAGTTCACCCTGTGATGGTGAAGAAACGGTGACCCAGACATAGTCAGGACGGAACAGGCCGACAGACAGATAGAGGGGGTCTGTTTTGCAGAGTGGGGGCCTGCTGCAGGCTGCGCCAGGTAATGGAGCCATAATGGGCTTTTAACAGCCGTACAGCTGATGGTGGTGTTTGCCCTTTAGTGAAAAAGCACTGCAAACAGGAAGTGCTGCATGGAGACATCCCCAGACGCTGGACAGGCTGGGATGAGTCATGACGCCTGCTGATGACAACTGCACCAAAACAGGCTCCAATAAAGCGCCGCTAACCTGCCCGTCATAAACCACTCACATCGTGTCAATTTGGTGGAAATTCCTTTTATTTTCTTTTGCAGGCACCCTGAATCAACCTAATGGAGCTAAATTAGTTCAGCCTTAGTGCACAGGTGAGGGGAAGGATTTAAATGCATGTTAATAGCAAATGTTCTCTCAGTATATGCTACAAAGTGAAAAGAAAATGGGATTTTTACACATTATCTGAGAGCAGTGCTGACTGAGCATAGAATCAGTTAAACATTAAACATCAAAGTGGAATTTATACACAAATACTGAGATGTTCTGAAGCAGCTTTTTGACCAATAACTACCAGACTAAATACACACTATACAGAGCTTTGATTTCCACTTACCCCTCCACCAAACCCTAATTACGACAAGCTGTTCATTATGTAGCGCTCCTAAGCTTTTACTCACCTGTCTTCATTTACTGGATTAACCAACCAAAATACCAAGCTCATTATTTCTCTTCGTGTCGGCGCAGCTCGATAACGTTCACTTGGAAGCAAACTTCTCAGAAAATCTGAACGATGAACATTGCGGCAAGATCATGTCTCAGGCTGAAGGAGCACGTTGCTTAAACCTGTGTTTTCATCACAGGCTGCCACAAGCGTCTGTTTGAGAAGAAGCTGAGGTTAAATGTGAAGCGCTTCATTGCTGGAGTTTTAAAGGTCAAGTCAACAAAAATAATCACTGAAGTAATAAAGACCACCCCCCAGTTTTCCAGTGAAGTCAGATAATTCCACTCCTCTGCCTACTTGTGTCGTCCTCCAAGGTTTTGAACTGATCAAACTGTGTAGTGTGTGAGTGTGTGCGCGCGGCTGCTTTGAAGTATTACTTGTGTCAATGGTGGATCCTCTAAGTCTGCTTCGTGCAGATCAATGACAAGTGTTTAACACAGGGGACATTAATTAGCTGCAGGAGAAGGAGAGTATTGAGTGGCTAACAGATCAATGTGATGAAGCCCCTGGAAGGTTCGAGTTTGCTGCTGATGATAAAGATTCAGTGAGAACAGAGAGAGAGATGGTACTGTATGTTTCCCTCCGCACAAGGAGCATTGATTACATGCTCCAACAAACTGCCATGACATCACATCGCTGCACACACACAAATTCAATAATGCGCACACGTGTATGTAAACAAACATGAACAAGCACACACGCACACACAGTGTAGTTAAGACTGATAAATTGGTTTTGCATAATATTAGGTCAATATTGATCTTTCTTGGAAAGTCAGCTGGTCATTGCATTTCGCCCTCTAATGTGGTTTGAATGATTTTGTATTTGTTGTATAATCAGTCAATGCTGTTCTGGTCTGTGTGAGCAACAGAAGACCTGCACCAATGGACGATACACAATCGGATCAGATTCCCTCATAATAATAATGATTGTTATTATCATTATTATTATTATTGGTAATAACCACAGCAGTTGTCTACCCACTGATTTACAGTTGAAGTAACAATGGCAGTACTAAGTCAATTGCAATTGGTCTGACCAATAAATCTTATATTCTGATGATTTACTCTCCTTTCAGTCTTGTTCACTTTGATGATTTGTCCATAATTTAAATTCCAGTTCTGCACTGGCAGTTCACAAACTGTGATACTGAATAACCTTGGTTTTCAATTAGAATAATTACAAACTTATCTTATTTCTACAGGTTAGCCTATTAACCTGACAAAACCTATCCATTTACTAATTATGCAGTTACTAAGGTCCCAATGCCCTGATTCTTTCTTTACTTTAACATCTAATTATGTGGGTTTTTTTTTTTTTTTTAGATTGAATGGACTGAATTAGATAATATTTAATAAAACTGTACAAGGTGTACCAAGCTAATGGATGGATAGACATTCAAAAGTGGTGTTATATCTATTAATGACATAAACATACACTGACACATCCATGGAAATGGCACTCCCTGACACCATGCAATACATCAGAAACTGATAAGAACCCAAATCCACGCAGACCCCTATCCACAGCCCATACAACCTAAGGAATCTGCTGCCAATGTCCAGGTGTCAAACCACCAAAAGGTGGTCACAGTGCTATGAATGATTGGTGTAAATGTTCACTTAGCAACTTGAAACGGCAAAAGTCAGGTTTGACAAGTTACAATTTGGATAACCGCTCCTATCTAGAATATAAGACTTTGTGACGAATGTTCACTGACCAACTCATTGAGAACAGCTAACACTGTAGCTACCGTCAGAAAATTAGTGGTCTAGTAGTAGTTGCAGTTGAAATGTTAAAAGCTATAGTGATGCTGGTGACAGTCATAGGAAAAGGACAGTGTTTTTATTCTACCATGTAAATAAGAAAAGTGTAGAAGAATGGGACCATTGTACGGCTCTGAATGTTTTGGCTTTTGAAAGATGCTCACCACTGGCAAATAATATTGAATAAAGCCTAAGCAGAATTAAACTACAAATTTTCTGTATCAGCTGTATACAATTCATGCTGTTCCAGCCCTTTAATGAGTGCACCCTCAAGGGCGCAACAATACAAGCAAACTATTATCTCTTGTGCAACTGTAGTCAGTTCTCACAGCCAAATCCTTCCCCTCTCTTGCATTTCACCTCAGCTCACCCTGAAAACAATCGAGACTGATACAGAGGCGAGAAAACAGGCTGCACTTGTCTTCCGTCCTTTCTTTCTCCTATCTCTTAAACATTCGATGCTGCTCTAAGACAAATGTAGCTGACGTCTTGAAGGTTTTCTTCTGCAGATTGAACAATCAACCAACCAACACATTCCCTCTCCCAAACTCATATCATATATCTTCATTCCTTCACTTGATTCCTTTTCTGGGCATGCCACCAAGTCCAAACAGGCAACTATAAGAAGCCAGCACACTATAAGCGTTTGGCTCCAGATGTTTGGACACATGACATGCATACACATACATGTATGTGAGGAGAAAGAAGTAATTTCCTTCTCTCTGCGTTGGACCTGAGACTGTATCTTCACTCAGATTATATTATCAAAGTTGACAGGATCCAACAGAAACATCAGAGATGCCAGCTTCATTCACAGGACGATGCTGATTTCAGGGCGAAGTATTTAAGCCTCAATTGAACTTTACTTTTATGTCATCATATAAATAAGTAAATAATAATAAAATACAGTGCTTAAGTATGCAGTATATCAGTTTAGAAAGTCCAATCTGATTTGCTGTTGATTAGAATTAAATCAGAGCTATTTGCTCATTTAAAAAGAAGAGTTCAGCAAATCTGTGCTGGCAACTGCAATTTCTTTCTGGCTTCAAGGATAATCCCCTTCATCCCTTCTATTGTAAAACAATCAAGCACTGAAACCAGCCAGTTTAGTGCCAGCCTACAGATGCCCTCTGTGGTGCATCAGACTCTGCCCTCATCTGCTGAACCGCAGTATTACAAAATAAGTTTATTTCTTTTTCTATCTTTCTTTCTCTTTCTTTCTTTCTTTCTTTCTTTCTTTCTTTCTCTTTCTTTCTTTCTTTCATTTTTTTTTTGGCCTTTTTCTCAAACACCAAATGTGTCGCAGTGATTGCGAGGAAGAAACTGTGAGAAATGAAACTTTCAGGGTGTATTGTGTCTCATTAGGAAGAATAGCTGGCTTCCACAAACCAATAAATTGCATTCATTACTGTTGAGTGCTAACTTTTCAGCAGCCAGACTGCTCAGCCGAAACAAATGTCACGCTGCAGGATTAGCAGCTTCTGAGCCACGCATTTCCACTGTTGCAAACAAAAAGAGACAGATGGAGTCGAGATAGCTGAGTTAAATAAAATTAAGAGACTGTTGCTTATTTATATTCGCTGTCCACCGTTTGCTATGTATGCACCGTACAAGTCCTAGCAGCTTCTGTGGCTTTTATAGGTGCATTTAAAACACAACAGCATGCTGATAAGTGAGTACTTGTCATAGAAGAGACTGTGTTGTGTTTATGAGGTGGATTTTCCTGATTCTACTCACTGCTAATTCTCTTTCTCTCTCCATCTTTACATTTAAAAACAAGCATGTGCGTGTAAGAAATGTCAATGTCCATGTGAGACATGTTTGGACCTCTTACCAAAGACTTCATCTTGTGGTTCAGGGTCTGCTACTGTTGGTACTGTTGCTGTTGCCGCTGTCATCTGTGCTGCTTTGGGTTCGGGTGTTGAAGCCTTTAATAGGAGCAGAAAAACAGATTAAAGAGGTGAGGGGCTGAGGTGCCATAGCAACAGAGCCTAGACAGAGGCTGACAGAGAGTGATAGATGATATGAGAGAGAGATGCTTATACCCATTCAGGCCTCTGGGATCCATGATTACAGCAGAAATTATATTGAGATTTATTCAATTAATATTAAAAAGAAGCTGGTATGAATTTTGAATCGTGTATGTGTTTAAACACGATTCAAACAGTTTCAGCTCTTTATCTTAGTCACCTTTTATACACATATAGTTTAATTAGCAAAAATTAGGGCTAAGAAAAGTTTCTTTTAATTGTAAACTTTTAAACATCTGTGAACATTTTCAGTATTAAGTCAGTCCTTATGTGGCAAAACCCAGGGACAGAGTGCAAACGTAGATGAGTCTGTCATGTGTAACAGTTTGTATTTAATTTGTTTCCTCATCAAAGCCCTTTGACAAAATTATTTTTTTTCTATAATAAGAAAATAAGAAAATGTGCATGTTTCATTTCTCTCAAAGGATCCCACTGTCTCCAAATGAGGCAAAAACAACAACCACATCAACAACAACAACAAAGGAGAAACATATGTGAATAGTCTAGTAAATTCATACAGTACTTAACATTGCCATCTTGAGCCCTTGTGGTGAAAAGGCTACTGTAAGTCAAACCAGACGCTGTTGTATGCTCCGTGACTGACTGTGGGATAAGAGCTGTGAAGCTTTACTTTCTCCTCCATTTTGAGATTCAATTAAAATGTTTTGCATCGCGATCACGTCTGTTTAAAATCCCATCAGTTAACAGTAAAACCAGAATTACCACTTTGCAGTTGTGCGCCTCCAGCCAGTCCAGCTGCAGGTTATTAGAGGTAAAATTCAAGAATTATTGCTAAAAAAAAAAAAAAAAAAAAAAAAAAAAAAAAAAAACTGTGATGTCATGATGACTTTTGTCCTCTAGCCACCAAATTCTAATCAGTTCATGGTTGAGTTTAATGTAACTTCACTGCCAAATTTGTAGAGATTTCTCCAAGGAGTCTTGAGATATGACATTCAAAGAGGGTAAAAACATGTTCTCTGAGCTCTCAGTGATCTTGACCTTTAACCCTTCACCACTTTAATCCAATAAGATTGTCCAAGTCAACATTCAGGCCAACTTGGAAAAGGATTCCCTTGAGGCATTTTTAAGATATTGCATTCACAATCACTTGGGACGGCCAACCTCAAAACACCATCTATAACCATCAATAATTATCAGTAAGTTGGAGTGAGTGATGGATTTTGCAATAAGACAGAAACAAAAAAGTTTCTTTTTTTGTTGTCAATATGGCTGCGGGAAAACAGTGGGATCTGGCAGCATGAAACTGAATAAAGCGGAACCAGATTAAAACTCTGCGTGAATCAACAGCTGCAGTTCATCAGTGTTTTTTTATGTGATGTTTTCTGTGTGCGCTGACTGCCCTGACAACAGTGTGACATGACCCACGCTAATGTGTTGCCAACATAATTAGATGTGCGATAAATGTGCCGTTACAATGAAAAATAACTTAGTCTTATCGTGTTTTTCAGACATGTAGGAGGTACGAAGCTGCAACTCTGCTGCAACTCCCACTTGATCTGCTCCGGTTCAGGTTATCTGAACACATGAAGTCATAACTCAAACACTGTGCAAGTAGAACTGTTAAACCCACCTGCACTGGTATTTGTGAGTCACTAGGTCACAGTCATTTTCCATGCTGCTTGGCATGAACACAAACAACATCATGTGATGTTCAGCTCTTTTACAGCCGCTCATCACAAGTAAAAGTTGGATTCTCCTATTTAGTGACTCAGTGTGAAGTAAATGTCTACTGTTGCTAAGCCGCAACTTTTGTAAAAATCCTCTTAGTGATTCTCTCCTCCTCTCTGGTGACAGTGTACACTTAAATCTCTGGTCTTCTCCTTCTGGGTGGGTTTACCAGCATGGGGTGTCAACACAGTTTGTGGGAACGCCATCAAACAAAATACACAGAATTGCAAAGTCCCGTAAGCCAACAGGAGGTAGACAAGTGTGGTGAGCATGCTCTTACCGACGCAAATCATGGAGAGGATAAATATAATATCAGATATCTTTGATATGAATAGATAACAGCTTCAATACTTGATTCAGATTTATTCTTTTTTGTTGTTGTTCTCTCTCTAGTTTCTTCACTAGATTTGAAGTGAGTAGGTCTCAGATAAACCTGCACCAAACAGAATGTAATTTTTTTTCATTTCAAAATAAGAGCAAAAAAACATCCCAAAGATAATCTCTAGCTCAATTCAAAACAAATTCATGGATCAAAAATGTCAGTGTGAACATATGTATAAATATTTGACTCTGAATGACAGTAAAGCAGAGGAAGAAAATTCTAGAGCTGATCTCAAATGAGATAAGCATAGCACATATAGTATATTCAGAGACTGGGATTTTACCCTAAATCTGCTATTAAAAATTTATAAGAGTTTTAAATAGACTCAATTTAGTTATGTAATATCTCCAGGGAGATCTAGGAAAACAACACATGGACTGAAAAGGAAAAAAGAACATTCACAATCACTATGCAGGAATGAAATAATGGGAACAAAAGAAAAGACTAAAGTCAGAAGTCAAAGTCAGAAGTCCAGAGTTGTTCATGGATTTTTGTGCACTGATGAAGCTTACATTACCACTGTATATCTACAGTCAGATACATAACCAATTTTTTCCATCATTAAAGCACTCAGCTTCCAACCTTTGTTGGATTTTGGCCACACGCGCCCACACGCACAGACACAGCTGTCTCATCTCTCTTTTCAGCCTTGTACTTTTTGTAAGTGTAAAATTACAAATACAATTAATGAACCAACACAGAAAGAACTGAGCCAAAGGTTGATTGGGTTGACTTCATATCTTGGCGTGATTGGACAGTCTTATAATGGGCATTTTGGAAATATAGAAAACTAACTTTTAACTAACTTTTAACCTATGACATAAACAGTTAGAAATATAATCAGCTTTTTGAGCACGTAGTAGGAAAAAGAAAAATAATAATTTGGTCAGTCAGCTTGATTACACAACACACTGGGTAGAACAAAGTGGATGTAACAAAATAAAAAAAAGTTTTATGCCGTCTTTTGGAAGCAGCTGTCAGCCTGACTTCACACCTACTGGCCAATGCTGGTTTATGAAATATAGTTCTTGTTGAGAATAGCTTCACATAGAAGTCATTGAAACATCACCTGACCCCCAGGCATATAAAGGAGTTCACAAAAGCGGCTCAATTAGGATCACACATATTAATTATTCATGTATTTCTGAGAGGCTCCTGCAATCCTCTGCCCTCGTCTAATGATGGTCTCTAAATTATGCCATATTTCTCTGAATTATACAGCACAATAAAAAAAAAATGTACATATTCTACCCTACTATTACAATATCCCCGAGATTGCACTATTTCCAGGTTTCACCATAAGTCACCATAAGTGGGTGAATGATAAATAACTGCCTTGAAAAAAAATGTTGAAGTCATGCATCTTGTGACACAGTTCTTCTAACGGCTTATAGATGTTGACTGAAAACTCTGAGAGTTTGTCACTTAAAGTGACTATTTGCTGAAATTGCTGTTTACTGTTCATGGGAGATGTTTAGAGGATTAGCAATTAAAAAGTTTGAAGAGTGGTGTAGCCCCTACAGGATGAATTTAATGACTTCAGAGTGTGCTTGTCCTGCTAACTAGCTCACTCATTAGCGTGCCCTGACAACAAGATGACTACCAGCACCTTTAGCAACCAAACACTTGTTCGAGGCCAAGGAACACAGTTTCACGGTATAGCCTATTAAAAAATGTTAAGGCCTATGCTAGCAGGATAGGAGTTTGGAGTCTAGAGTTTGAGCTAACATTAGCTTCTCTGTCCTGCTCCTGGATTCAGGGAATATATTCCACCAGCACATGTGCCTGTGTTTACCATGTCCTTATGAACAAGTCTTTATGAACATCCTCCCTATTGTGGTATTTCTGAATGTATTTCTGAATTCCCAGCATCACATCACCCGTTTGTCAGCTTGTTGAGCTGTTAGTCGTCAACTGATGACAAGACACCAACAAGGAGTCTTTTTGCTGTCGCCTACCAATGGTGTTAGCAATGGCCTCGCAATTCAACCACTGGAATGCTACATATACCACCTACATAATTTCCTGTTGTGACCAAAACCTCAAGAATTTGAATTTGAAGAACTTGAAGCAAACATGCTAACATGTTAATCCTCATCCTTTTAAAATGTTCACATTTTGAAAAAAACATTTTTTTTAATAATATTGAAATTGACTTAGCTTATGTTACACTACAATACAATATTTCTATCCATGTGTAGTACACACAGCAATAGACAAGATTCTATTTCAAACAAGATACCTGACAACATGAATTAGTCAGTAGGAAGTGTGATTTTAAGCCAACTTACACATATAACTTTAGTTTAAAGCTGATAATATCTTCTCATGATGAGTATCACTTCAGCTATGGGAAGTCTGCACCTGTTTGTCTTGCTATGAAATCAAGAACCTGCTACTTTAGTATGTATAAATTAGAATGGATTTTAAATGGCAATCACAGTCTTATCTTTGTAGGAGATTCTCCAGGACAAGAATATTAACGGTACCTAATAACATGAGAAAGATTGCAACATGATTCAGTGTCTTTAATCTTATCTCCACCTGTAACACTAACCCTTTTATCTGATATAACAACCCAGGTAGGTAGGAGTAGCTTGTACATCAGTCTTGAGCTGAGAGAGAAGTAGGCTGCACCATCTTCTCATCACACTCACCCAAGGTGGTTGCCACTTCAGCTCCACTCAGGTGTCTGATCCCCTTTATATACCAGGGTTGTGGTTGGTGTTCAATGTGCCTAAGTATTCCTTACATTTGAGCTGAGAGAGGAGGAGAAGAGTGCTGTGATTTCAATACCTTTCAGGGTTTGGCTGATTTGATACTTTCAAACGAATCTCACTTCCTCTTTCTATCTGTGATTCAGTGATAGCTGTGTCCTTCAGTGTTTCATCAGAGATGGAACATCAGAGATGGAACATAAATACAGTGTATACATTTCCATCTCACCTTTTCTTTAAGATATAAAAAGCATTAGACACAAAGGAGGCTCTGCAGGCAGTTCTACCTTCAAAAGGCCACGTTCATACTGTAATGATGTTCATTAAATGTCAAGATTGTGATCAAATATTACCAATATTCATCTGTTATTTATAGCTGTAAGAAAAAAAAAACCTTGGTTTATCTAATGACTGTCAAACTTCCACAGGGCAGAAAGATAACAGTCAGAAATGAAGCTGTGCTTTTGTTTAAGAACATCTAAAGTGCAGGTTTTGTGCTTGTAAGTACGAGGTCACTGAGAGCAGGATATTATAATATTAGCAGCTGGAATACAGTGAATAAATTATAACTCAATTAAAAAACAACTAAACATTTTCACAAAATAACACACAGAATCTCAGTTTCTATTTAGTACTGGATGAGACTTAACCCAGCTGTCATTCACATAACAGCCACTCAACTCAACAAATCATAATTGTAATCTTAATCACCAATATCACTTAGAGTACAAAAGGTGGTGGATATGTTGAAGTTAACTGGACTGCACTTATATAGAGCTTTTCTAGGCATCTGTTGACTGCTCAAAGTGTTATTTTTTGCTAGTTTTAACCCACTCTACCTCCTGAGCCACAGCCATATATATATATATATACATATATATACATATACATATATATATATATAAAAATGTATATATAGTATGTATGTGGTAAAAAGATTAATCAGTTTATATGTACTGGAAGTATAAAACATATTACATGTGTCTCAAATAAAAAAAAAAAACTAAATTGTGAATAAAATTATTTTTTTACTCTGTCATTTGGGGTTTTGCTAAATATTAAAAACACATATGACTAGAAAATATACAAAAAAAACTATGTAGTTTTACTACTTATTTTGTCTAAATGTCCTTCTTTTATACCTTAAACATTTATCAATTTTGAGGTGGTCAAAAAAAAAACATTGATATTCACTCCAACCACTGGCGTACTACATGCCACCTAGGTACACCACAACCTTCCTGTTCCACCTGAAACACCGGGATGAGTGGTTATGATTCAGATGTGACTGTCTCTCTGGAGAGATTTTACACAGAGGAACAGAGGAGAGGAGAACAAGCTGGCTGGGCTCTTCACAACACATAGAGCTCTTTAATTGGACACAGTGGCAGCGCTGATAGTTTCTCAAGACTGGCGTTCTACCAGCTGAGCCTCAAGCTCCCTCATCTGGAGGCCTGAGTTTAAATACAAGACGTTTCCACAGTAGAACTGTGTCAAAAGAAGAACTGATAATACAACATTATTGTGAGGTTACACAGCACATTTTTGTATTTTTTTTTTTTTTGCATAACCATCTCTTACAGACTCTTTACAGACTCCAAAATATTCATAATCTTAAGCCCATTTTTAACACAATTGAATTAAATAGATAAATCTAATAACAATTTGGGCTACTTGTTGGTTTTAATGACATCTGGTGCAACCATGTCTATGAGTTCCCCCCTCAGTATTCAATATTTTTGTATTTAATTTTCTGTGTTATCACAGGTCTTCTGATAATACCAGTGTTTCAACCAATAAGTGATCTGGGAATTAGTGGTACTTCTTCTCAGCTGCAAAATAACAACATTTTTTTTAATTTCACTTGGCAAAGTAGAGGGGCAACCAAAATAACACACAGTTAATTAAAAACATCTATACTATAGCTCCATATTGTGAGAGGGTAACGTGATGCAACAATTTATTGAATTTTACCTAAATTTGAAGAGTTTTGAGAATTTCTAAACCCAAAAACACTAGAGCAAGAATGTAAGAATGTATCTGCTCAAACTCTGTGTGACAGCTAATTAGATAAACTAGCTAGCTAACTAGTTAACCCTGACCATCTTTAAATCTGATATCTGTGGTGGACAAGTTGGTCTTGTAGTTCGTGACCAGCTCTAAATCGAGTCAGGTGCTCCCAAATTTGAGAATGTTTACTGAGTTTTGGAAATGATCAGGTCCATGACTTTTGATGGTAAATCAACAAAACGAAATGTAATAAATGTGAGAATAGTGGTGCAAAATAAGGTCAATATTTGAGATAAGTGTTCTGCTTTCAGGCACCACCTGTTATTCATTAATGAATTATAGTAGGTCATGCGTGTTTTTTCATTACATGTTCAAACAAGTGTTTGCTTAATGAACTTCATCTAAATCTCCATCAGTTGGTCATTTCCTAAAATGTCTCTCAAAATGGAGTGGCTACTATCTGTTTTTTTTCCTTAAGTGATTTCCTAGGTTACCCATAATGACCCTATGTGTTGATGTGACCTGTACTGAAGGTTATCCATGTTTGTAGAAAGAGCATTGGCAATAGCTGCACCATTACAAATGAATGGCGAGAGGCAAGGAGAATAGCTTTTTTTCCAGATTGTTTTTCAAGTCAAGGTGAGAAAAGTGATGGTTACTGTACGACCTTATATGTCTTCGGCTGCAGTGTATTCTGGTTGTTTGATGTTTCTGTCAGTGGGGAAATTGGTACCTCTGTCTTCGCTGTGATAGATTACTCTGATTGTTCAGCACCAGTAGAAAGTGGTGAGTCCAGATAAAAACAATGGTATGTCCAATGACAGTGATAGCACATCCTGATATTCGCTGTTGATGTCTAAGGTAGCAAAAAAAAAAAAAAAATCAATTCCTTTCACTGTAGCTGGCCAGGAAATTTCTCAGCATGAAGTGTCACCTAGTCAGCGACTGGTCTGTAACCTGCACAAACAACATAATGGGGCCAGAAATGGAAGGTGTGTTGTAAATGGACATGCGGATGTATTATTTGTTGATTTCATGTCAACCAAGAGATGTAGATCATAAAAAAAAGTAAAATAAAAGACTCAATGTGTTGAACCGGACAAGGTGATTGAGCAACTATCTGGTTTTGGTTTATTTACATTGGAATTTGGAGGCTTTGTCTGCAGTTAACGGTAAATCTGATAAGATCTGAGCATACTACAATACAAGTCAGTGCTAACTACACCCTAACCAGAGAAAAGATCAAATATAATAGAGAATATATTGGAATATACTTTAGTACAGAATTTAAATCCATCAGGATTTCTATCGCTTCACCAGCACTCAGACATTACACACATCAGAGCAGACAATGTGAACTGAGGAAGCTGGGCTCGTATTATCATCCTGTAATTCCAAGTGGGATTTGAGTCTCCAAGATATCAACAGTGTGAACATTTCAGATGATAGAAAGAGAAATATTCTGTCAGAGTCTCTGTTGAGGTGCGACAAAAGAGACATAGGTACTTTTCACTCTTTCTCAAATGATAAGGGATTGTGAGAGGGATCACAACTCAGACAAACAGCATCTAAACACAAGCCGCCTTACTCCGTCACGCTCTGTTCCTGCTTGACTGTCACTATGACAACCAGCTGTTTTGCCAGACCTTTAAATTGACTTTGATGTTAAGATAATCAGGCTAAAAAGACAATGAGGGGGAAAGCAAATGGTAAGACACGGGGGGCTACGCAATGTACTTAAGAAGCTAAATAAACAAAGCTGCTTTAGCACCACATGCTGCCCTTACACCTCCCCCTGTCGGCCTCACACTTGAAAAATTAATCCACTTCTTCCAGTTCTGACTCTTTTTCCCTCTAGAGGGTGATTTGCTGGCAAAGGAAACAAATCATCTGCAAGCGCACTCATCCCCATCAACGCCAACATTATACTCTGCCTATTACAGGCACCAGCCAGGTAGTCACAGACCACACAGGCAGACTTCAGGTCTGTGTTGCTGCCAGAAACCACGAATGCTGACGGACATTTTTTCTCTCCCTATCTTGCTTTCTACACTTCCTTGCTCTCAGTCTGCAGTCAGCTCTGCTTGCATCCTCTTAAAATCTGATTGCAGCCTCAGCCATAATGGACCCCAACATCATTACATCCGCTGTGATTTTTGAAAAGCTGTGACAAAAAGGACTTAAACAAGGCCGGGGTTAATTACACCATGTCATTAAATTACATTACCGTCCCAATTTAAGAGCCCGATCCTCCTCCTACTCCACAATCGTTGTCCGTTAGCAGTGCCCAGACTGTAATTTTTCATGCAATGAAAAAGATGAGTAAAAAAAAATCTCTCAAACATAGCTGCTCTATTTAATTACAGCACTCAGGAAGGTAAGACTTTTTTGTCAAGTCATAGCTTTGAGGGCAGAGCAGAGCACCTTACTTTTTGTCTAATTAAAAAAAAAAGCCCATTGTGAGTTTCTTGATGTCTTTATTATAAATGATGAAAAAAAGACAATTGCACTTAATTTGCCACTATACTTTTGGGGCTTTTAAAAATATATATTTGATCAACTCCAAGGAGTTTTTTTTCCAACTTACACTCATAGTGTAAACTCACTGATCCATCTTGATGCTTTCAAGTGTTATAATTGCTATTGTTCAAACAACAAGTTCAGCTTTTTCAGTAAAGAGGAAACTTCATCAACAACAGCAACCAGTCGATCTAACATCTCTATCTCTCTCTCTCTCTGAGAATTTCATCGAGTTCACAATTTCAGTCGTGATACATGGTACATATGTGTCGAAACATTAAAATTTCACACCTTTCACTACTTAAAAACAAAAAGAATGTATAAATAAAGAAATACATGTTTTCTAAATGAATGTCCAAAACGCTGCTGCCATGAAATAATGATTTGGAGGTATAAGGACGGTCAATTATGCATGTCAGGCTACTGAACTTTGTGAGGCAGGATCCTGACAGTCGTCATGTGGGGCCACAGCTAATGGTTAAATGAGATGTGTGTCTGGAAAGGGTTTAGTGTCAGCCCTGCTGCACACAATCATCTATTTACTCTCTCCAGTTCGAATGAGTGCTCTCTCTCTCTCGCTCTCGCTCCCTCGTCTTGTGGATTTTGAGGGGTTATTATAGGGCGACATACGAGAGCTGTGGAGAATCACTGTGCGTCGGCGTTGCCATGGCGACGGCGCTTAATTAAGAGTGGGAGGCTGATGGTTACGGGTAAGTGATTGTTTAAAATGCAGCATACAAGAAGAGATACTTAAAAAAGCTGACTATCCGAAATGTATCAGTCCAGACAATAGGTAGATCAATAGGTAGAGTTCTTTAATGCACATTGTGCTTTATACAGTATAGTGACTCAGTATGCTTGAGAGATGAGGAGAAAGTGCTGCCTTTGACACTGTGATCACCAAAAACGGGAATTTGTGATCCAAGCGCCAGAGGTGAGAGGGTAAGTAGTTGTAACTATGAATGATAGGCTGCTCAGAAATAAATCAAATCACTTGTAACTTGTATACAGAATAAAACATTATACTCACAGCCTATTGGAGATAAATACAGGGCCAGTGAAGAATTGAGTATCTGTCACCTTTGTGCTGACTTACACAAGCTCTTACTTTTTCCAAAAGAGATTTGAGACGCGTGCTATGAAGTGGCTTAATAGTGTGAATGAAAGCTCAGTGTAAGTCATAAATCAGTGCGAAACAAGTGTGAAGGAGCCTCAGCTGGAGTATGTCACAGTCCAAAGTCCCGCTGATAAAAGTTGTTGCATTGATAAGGTTTAAGGTTTCAAGAAAATTCTCCAACACTTGTTTCATTCACAGATCATAACTGACAAAAGTCTTACACATGTACACACATTTCAAGATATTATTGTTATCAATACTATTATTGCTCATGCACAACTCATAGATTAACATTAAAGCTGTGACTCTGCAGTGTGGACTCTTACCTTGCTGTCTGTGGGTGACTCCTTCTTTCCTAGATGCTGGCCCATGCTGCTGACAGAGACTGTAAGAAAAACAGAGGAGAAGACTGTTAACCACACACATAGAGTACAATGTGAAGATAGCGTACCCTTCCTTATCTGAGCGAGGTTACTGCTTCAGTCAGCGTGAGAAAGTGTATCGTCACACACTCACACACAGGGATTAAAAACACTGGGGTATTCATTCGTCATTATTTAACTGTGTTATACTAAACGATGACATTCACATATAAAAACTATTAAAAAATACATTAGCTGTGCAAGTGTGTCTTCAATAGGAAGTAAATCAAGATCAACTCAAATTGTCTTGAGCCCTAAAGCTCCCCTCAGCTCAAAAATGTGTTGTTCTTAATGTTACATCACTGGTATGTTACAAATGTGCAGGATAATGTATTTGAGCAGGATAACAATTACAGCCTTGCAGTTGTGTGCCTCCGCTAACCAGGGGAGTTGCAGGTAATTAGTGCTTAAATTCACAGGTTTATGACCAAAAAAACGTGTTGTGTATTGGCATTTCGGCCAGTCATCTCATTCAAGAAGCCCAAAACATGATTTGTGAAGTCACAGTGACCTTGACCTGTGACCTTTAGCTACTAAACTTGAATCACCTAATCTTTGAGTCTGAAGGAAGGTTTGTGCCAAATTTCAAAGAAATCCATCAAGGCAAATAAAAATGTTTTCAGAGCTCACAAGAATGGAAAAGATGGATGAACAGACATCCTGAAAATGCAGTCCTCCAGATAAGAAGTATCAGTCATAGACTAAAATGCATAGGTACACAGGTATATATCACAATTAGTGGCTGGATGCATGTAGCTGTAGTTTACTACATCTACTGTCTACTATCGCAGAGCGTCACAAAAGTCAACAAAGTTCATTTTATTTTACTTTCCCGCCACAGTCACCGCTCGAAAAACAGACCAGAAACCTCCTCTTCAACCTTCTCACAGTTTACTTCTCACTGGATCTCACTGGTCGACAGTTTCCACGCCAGCCCAAACAACATCAACAAAATTAGCAATGAGGACCAGAGTTTGTTTGAACCAAACCAAACACAGTTGGTGTGGAGGCACCTTCAGTGTGGGGCCTTTTCCCCAAAGTACTTAGACAAGCTCTTACTTAAAAAAGCAAAGCTTATCCAGATCAATAACATGTCTTAGCCAACACCCCCTGTATGTGGGATCAATTTATTTCAATATTTTGTGCTAATTGTCTGTTTTGCCCCACAACCTGTCAATGATTAGTCGCTACTTCATTAGTGTCATCATCTCTGAATCTGATACAGGTCTTGCTGGCTGATGAGGAATCATTTTTTTTCCACACCAATTTATTATTTCACAGCTGCCCTTGCCACCGCCCTTGCCACAAAGTAGTAGTGGTCTAATCCTCACCTGTGATCAGTTGCCATCTGACTAAAGTTGTCTGAGGTCATGGGAGGAAAAAAGAAAGAAAGTCTATAAAGCAAGGTCCTGAAAGGTACACAGCCCTAAAAGGACAAATCATAGCTCAGTTTTCTCCATGTGGAGGATGTGAGAAATGTCTGTGTAAGGAAGTAAAAGAGGGGTCTCAGGTGTGTGAGCTCGAAAAACCCGTAAAAGCATCCAAGCAACAATTTTTTACACCGATAATCAATATGAAAACTCAAAGATTCACTTTGAGATGCTTGGGAGTGGAAAAAGAGGTGTAAAACTAAAAGCGCTGATCAAACAGTAGTGGTGAATACTTTGCATGAATCAAAATGTCAGGCTGCAACAAGTTTCCCAAAAAAAAAAAAAAAACAGCCTTCTCTCCATCAAGGGACCATTTTTCTTTACTCTCACATAATCATAGCATGAACTTTTTTTTTTTTTGGCTTTTAGAAGAGTTCTAAAGCCATCAAAAAAAAAAAAAAAAAGCCTTTCATCGTCTTTGACATCTTGGCCATTTCCCTTACCTGGTTTTCATCATTTTATTGCAGTAGGTAGACACCAACCTTGTCAAGAATGTTTATGCTGAAAATGCTTGGTAATGAGGTTTACTGATGGCCTACTGATGCTTCACATCTATGCTGGCTCAGATTTCTAACATTAGGATTGGATTCCCAGGCAGGAAGCCAGGAAACTATCCATCCTGAAAGCCAAAACTGTTGAAAAATGATCTAAATTAATTCAAGAATTCAGCATGTGTCAGAATTATTATTTAAATTTTAAATGCACCGTGCCTCTCGCATTCCCTATATGAAGCTGTTGGACAACACTATGAAAAAATAATGAAATGCAATCGTTAGGTTCACACACATGATGTAACGCCTTATTTTCCTTATGTAACTTTCAAGTAGAGTTAATTAAATATAACACTGTGCCCGCAGTGCACACAGTGAATAAAGATTAACCACTGAGAGGTGTTACTGCAGCCATTGTCCTCTGAAAAGGGAGCACAGGGGAGCATTGTTTACCACAAGCAGCAGTTTTTGACTTTAGCATCTTGGGGAGGAACAAGTGTGATTAAGGTGCAAGCTGCTTAAGAAGTTCATTTTTTTTTATCTTGGCAATATGGCTCAGGGTAAACAACTCTAAGCAGCAGAATATGCAGCAAATAAAAACACTAAAGTATCTTTAACAATTAGAAATTCTCCCAGGAACTGAAATCTCCCATGGAACTGTTCTAACAAGAACAAGAACAAGATTCTCGTTTGAAAATCTGCCTCATTATAATGTGGCATTGACAAAGACAAAGGTGGTCCAATCTGAAAATAAGTTTGTTAATTAAATTTGATTATCCAGCTTTACAGTGCCACATAAAGAATGTTAGCTAACAGCTGGCTAATGAAACAATTACACTATGTGCAAATACTTATTTGGAATTGTGTTTCTTGCTGCTTAAAGAATGTAAATCCAATAATCATGCCTCATTTTGTCCTTGTTTGGTCTTTGACTAGCAAATCTGATATTAGCTTCACAAGCTAGTTGCTAACTCTTTTTGTTTACAGGTGCTGTGAAGAATAAAGTTGATTTGAAGATGTTTTCTGGTTCGACTGCCTCTGTAAGAATTAAGAACCAGTGGTGTGAAAACAGAGCTGTTGTTTACTTAAGCAAAGCTACCAGTTTTAACAAAGTTGGCTAACATTCTGGCAAGCTAACAGGGAGGCAGGTGAGCTACGCCGCAAAACACATTTTCACAATATTTCTTTTCGTTCTTGGGTTGCAAATCCATTTTACTGGAGGAGGAAAATGACTATAGCTCATTTTGATAATACAGCAACATTACATTTTTTGTATGTATAAAGAAATGCAGTGGGCCAGAAATATTTTGGTGTCTTCACCCCAAATGCAAAGAACTTTGAGAACGTCTCAGTGTTGAGAATCTCCTGATGTCAACAAGTATCTGAAATAGATGATAAGATTGTTTTGGCTGTCTGTGGATGTCCAAAATGCAACTTGATGGGAAATGTGATGACCTTGTTGCAATCTATGAGCTGGTTTGTAACAGGTGGTACACAGGCGTCAGAGAAACAGTGCCGCAGTAACATTCATGGAAACAACATGAAGTGAAATGTGCTTTTTGTTTGGTCTGAACACATCATCACCATACTCTCCCAAAATTGCCTCTAATCTTCTTTCTTTTATTTTGTGACATCACAGACACTCATGCAGGCATTTTAAGATGGTGTGGCTATAGAGAAGCACACAGTCGGGGTGAAAAGATCTAAAGTGTATCGTGAAAACACTTCCCACACTATTACACCATAATCACCAGCCTGGACTTTCTGCTGTTTCAGCTCATACACTTCAAACACCAACTTTTCTGCTCTGGACAGATGCAAAGTGTTAGAGGTAATATAAGTTTCCATAATCTTTCTCTCAGCTCTAACCAGTCTGGCTGTTCTCCTCTCAACTCCCTCATCAACAATGTGTTTTCATTCTTTGAGCTGCCACTCACTGGATGTTCTTTGTTTTTCACACCACTTTGAGTGAACTCTAGCAGTTGAGTGGTGCGTGGAAATCCCAGAGGATCTGTAGAGTTTTGAAACACTCAAACCTGCCCATCTGGCAACGACAATCATGCCGTGGTCAAAGTCACATCTCACCCTGCCAGAATAACAAACAACAGGATGCTGGTTTATTTCTGTCAGATTTTTCATATGAAGACAGCTTTTTATAGTATCTGCACACAAATATTTATCCAGTGGACCTCAAGTTCCATGACATAGCCAGCCAAGGTTTATGACTTTGTGACTTTTTAGAGGTCCATTAACATTTACCAAACATCTTGTAGCTTAGCTCTGTGGAGAAATATTGGTATGAAAAACCTCAAAACTTTATCTTAATTAGCATTGGTGAACTCATGAGAGTAACAGAAAGTACAAACAAGTAAATACAAAAATAAGCCAAAACAAGCTCTCTGCTGATTAAACAAAAGGACACGATTATAATTGCTTTCAGTTTTAGGGACAGAAAGTGATATCCGCCGACGACACCGGCGTTTGTTGGAATGTGGGGAGACGTTGTGGGGATTCTGCATGACTGAATGTGAGGCCTTGCAGGCAGTTTCACTCTCGAGTGTTACACAATCAAAGCTGAGATCCTGCAAGGACTTGCAAGAAAAGACTGTTGCATAATAGAGCACGAGAGAGGGCGAGATAGAAAGGAGGGAGGGGAGTGTATGTGCGTGTATGAGCCAAGGCTGCAATTTCAACTCAGCAGCAGTACTTTTTACGTTAAAAAAAACACTTGTTTGCCTGGCCTTTATTTTCTCCTCACACATTGCTCTGTAATTTAGAAAGAGATAGGAAGGTGCTGGTAAACACCAGTCAGTGACAGAGAAAAGTCAACTGAACCATTCCTTCTCAACCCAACCTCTATAAGTCCTTTTTAATTGCCACATGTGGCTGAGTACATCTTTTGGAACATTTCTGCCTTTTAAATAAATCATTAGGATGGGAAAAAAGGCTCTTATTATAGGGTGACTACATGGAGGCCAGCACCTGGAAGAGTCCATTACCACTCAAAGCTGAGTCTGCAGTACGTATGAGCAATTATATCTGTCTAAGCTGTCCATTACCTAAGGCTATTTCAAATCCACATCCTCATAAGCGGCTAATGTTTTTACATGGCTTCAGCACGGATAAGAAATGGGGCTCATTAGCTGAGGAAAAAAGAATGGATGTTGACATTTAAACAAACTTCCCACCATATGTCATCTGTTTGCACCGGTATTACTTTAGCTGTATTTTTCTCTCCTGCGTGACTATTTTGGGTATCAGCTTTCGCACCTTGATGATGGAGCAAAGATCATCAAACTGCTTTTCCATTTCATACAAGAAAAAAAAAAAAGTTATGCGATAGCTGCGATACCCAAGTTGTAAATCCTACTGAGGCCATCTGCTTCAAATTTGGTTCAGGCAACATTTTATCAACTGATAAAAAGACAATCCTCCTTCTTTTTCAGTGCAAATAGCGGCGGTACACTGTTTATTTCACTGACTGTAGACCTGTGAAGATGAAAGGGATATTACCTTGCTGTAGCATAAATCTTCCTGTCAGGATCAGATGAGCTTTTTTATAATGCTGACAAAAGGGAGAATGGATTACTCCAGAACAACCATGGCAATAAAACTCTTGAGAACAATCAGGCGTGGATACAATATCATTCGCCACAGTGAGGCTTTGCTTTTCTCAAGCCCCTCATAAGTATGTTTGTGCTTTCACTATGGAGAAACAATTATGAACAGTGCCAAAACAATCCTGCACAGATGGATTTGACACCACTAGGATTGCTTTGTCTGAGTGAGACTTCCTCCACCAAAGGGTCAGCGAGGCTGAAACTGACTTTTATAGGACTATGACTCACAGAAAAAGATTTATGTGAGAAGCCGGGTAAGCAATGTGACGCGTTTTTCTTCTGTGCACCATGTTAATGCATCAAAATGTCCTCACTGAGTACAGTATAAGTATTCAGTTATCCCACAATAGCACATAAGGGTAATAAATCCTTTGGATATATGAACTTCAGAAGTTGTTGTTCTTTGGGGATACACATCACAGATGCACATTAAGTTAAGTATCATGGACAGAAATTCACTCTCACAGTTCAATGATTCAAACAATCAAAGTACAGATTCACAAATAAAGTTCTACTTTCTTGTAGAAAGTTGAAATATTGACACTATGTACATGAATTTATTAGATCAATCAATATAATCACTGCAGGTAGAAACACCAGTGTGGGTTTAAATCATCTCTGCCTGCAGCAAATGTTCAGTAGAAGCTGTTAAAATAATTCAGAGATTGAAATGTTCACTCTTTACTTCTGAATGCTGAATAAATGTTGGATAAAATCCATGACTAACCTGCAGTGTAAATCTTTTGCTCAACTAGAACCCCGACATCAGTACTTATCATAGTGGCTGACTTAGAAGTTAATTTTGTGGGAACTAAGTTGAAACCGTGGCTGTGTCAAAACACATTGATAAACTTCCCTCTTTTCCTGTACTGTGTCACTTAATTAACAGACATATTGAGGAGGGAAGTGTAGTGCTAAACGGCGTTTCATGGGTTATTGCGTGCTGTAACTATTTCTTGTTGAACAGCAGCCAGTTGCAATGACATCCAATCTTGTCATCTCTGTCAGGTTACCAGGCAACCAGTTGAGACACTGTATAGTTGTGTCAGGCAGACAAATAAACCGTTAATCATCGCAAAATAGCGGATAACTCTCAGTAAAACTGTCTCAACATTTCTGTTTGTTTATGAATCAAATAAATGGTTTGTTAGATCTGAAAGGATTTTTAACTTAATTCCAGTCTTTACGCTTTAAGCTAAAAAAATTGCTTCTTGGTTCACAATGAACTCATAGTAGCATGAGCGATGTTTGCTGCAACCTCTACTCACAATGGAACAGCAATACTCATCTATAGTCAAGTATTCCTAGAAACTGTTGCTGCAACCATCTGACTGACCATCATCCTTGCAAATGTTCACTCTGGACAATAAGTAGACAACACCAGGCTGTGGCAAACCACTCAGTGCAGCATGAGATTGCACCATCTTTGTGTTAACAGAGACGTGGTTAACCGACAATATCCTGGACACAGGATTTGAGCTTAAGGACCTAATTCTCCCCAGAGCGGCCACACTACTGAGTTAGATCCTGGGAGAGAGAGCCTGGTCGTCTCTAAGAACTCAAGCCCGCTAAAGAGTTTCTTCACCCATAGGCAGTGAAACTCTAATTTCCCAGTACATATGTCTTACCCATCTCCATACACCCAATCCAGTCATTTATTCATGTACATGCAGTTCTTTTGGTAGACTATAAATACACAATGTGCCTTTAGGGCACTTCAAGTTCCCCTTATGTATCTTAAGCTATGTTTTTTTTTTATATATATACATGGAAGTACTTATGAAATGACAAATACAAGAAAACAACTCATGAAAGTGGTTTTAATTCCTGAATCTAATCTTTGTGACTTTTCTCAGAAAACATGTTCATCCGTACAAAATGTTTCAGGGATTACAAGTTGTAAGTGGGTGCTCCTTTCAGCAAATTAACTTACTAAATTTACAACATGCACAACTAATTCATTTAAGCTGAAATGTAACATAGTTACATGTTGGCTGGTAACAATTCCAGAGGATCTACCAGACAGACAGGATAAGAAAATACTGATCTCATCCCTCAGCGTTGCCTTGTTGACGAGATATTATCTTTGGCTTCCAGATGTGATGTCACGGAAGTCAAGTCAATGATGTGTGGACCAACACTAGCTAGCAGCTGTCTGCAGAGATCAAGCTGACACCTTGTCAACGCAGAGTTCAGATGAATTAGTGAGCAGACTCTGAGTTTCTGCCCCATCACAGCTCAAAGCAATCGGTGGTTGATATCTGCACCTCTGCCTCTGACAGCCCATGAGAGATTATGAGATACAAGAGACTTGTAGATGGTGCAAGTATAAGTTATTCTTGCTCAAGTGTATTGCAAACATGCAACTAAAAATATACCAGACAATGTGGTATATGGTGGCCAGCAACAAGTACATGTTGCACACTTATTGAATGTGGACGAAATTCAATGACAGAATTCAAAGAAATGCTTTTATGCATCACTGGTTTTTAAAAATATCTGATGTGAGAGAAGCATATATTTATTGCAACCTTTGTGATTGTATAAGTACTTTGGGTAATGACTGACTGACTGATTGAATTCCTCCTCAGGGCCTCCCATTTGGAGACACATCTGATCGGTAGGAGATGTAAGGGTAGATCCAGAACATGGAGAGATTATATATCTCAACTAGCCTATGAATACCTCCAGATCCCCCAGGAGGAGTTGGAGTGTGTCGCTGGGGAGAGGGACATCTGTGCTGCTGTGACACTGACCTTAAATAGATAATTAATAAAATAGCCACAAATAAAAAAAGAACAAAAGTATGTAAATGAGATGCCTGAATGAACATAACTAATAACAGTAATTATCAGCCAGAATTTTTATCAAAATAAATTTAATTTCAGAAATTTAATCAAAATAAACCAAAGCCAACCAGACTGAATCAGGATCAGTGCAGATTATCCGACCCTATAGAGTCGGATAATCTGCGTGTTGAGCAACTGTTAAACTGCACTGCAGTTTAACAGTTGCCCAACACGTTTAAAACACATATTAACACAATGCCATTTGAGGTTTTTTTTCAGCAGCACATAGGAAAAGATTAAAAACCAAAACTCAGATAAGTATCCTGTATGCTATGCATTTATCTGGTGTTGCAGGCTCCTGCTGCTGCTGCTTTTGTTTGCCTTGCTGTAGCTACCGTGCATATATTCACTAACTTGTCCACATTGTGTCACACAACACATAATACTGTTTGCCTCTGGATTATACAGTACACAACAGGTACATGTACATACACTTCATGCAGCCATGTCCTTTGAGAAATCTCACACATAAACCTCTGATTAAGAATCACACGAAGCCTATACGTGGACTGCACTTATCTACAGCAGACGTCTTCTAAAAGCACTGCTTGTGTATGAGATGCGATAATAGGCCTGAATGGTGTAACTGTGCGCAACATGCTGACAAAGGCATTTCTCTGGCTACTGCTGAAGCTGGAAGTAGCCAGAGCACGTGTTCATCTGTCTGCTGTTGCCTGGTTCCTTTGTTTCTCTTTAAGTTTGCTCTTGTGCATGCAAGACAACGGCTTCTTTAACCCTCCAGCTGCCCCTTCAGTGACTGCACTATGTTAAGTCCTCCAGTGAGTCAGTTACGTAATGAATGTGGAGCATGCGTGTGTGTGAGTGTGTAAGGATGGAGTGGAGAGAGTCACACTGCCATTCTTCCAGTGAAAGTGCTCAACTCTAAATGAGAGATCAGAGGTCAGAGGTCAACATCTGTCCCCAAGGGAGGGATTCTGCTTCTGTATTGATGAGTGTACACTCATCCTCCACAGAGTACCTCTCTCTCTCTCTCTCTCTCTCTACTCTTTTAGACTTTTTCAGTTTTTTTACTGTGAAGTTGCCAAAACAAGAGTATTTCATGTAGGTGATAGTGAAACAATAACACCTCAGTTGGGTCTTGATATTGACTACATTATTAAATGTGTTTGATAGCACCTGCGTTGGCTAGTTTCTGTTTAGTTGCAGTAACAGTGCTACACGCTTCAATACATAACAAAAAGAAGAATATGTCCTTCCACTTCAGTCTCCCATGGTCAATGTTTTGTCCCTCATATGGGACCTACTGGAGAGAGTGCTTTGCTTTCTTCTATAAATAAAGTGTCCTTTGGCAGGTATATCTGCTTGTCACATTAGTTTTGAAGTACTCCTCCACTGGCAACATATTTTTTTTAATCTCATGAATGTATGGCTTAGCGTTAGAGCCTGTGTTATCTCATGGGACTTCCTTCTAGTGTTTGAGGATCTTAATGATCCTTCACTTGACCCCACTGAGTCTGCTTTTCTATCTCCTATCTCACCTTGGTGTCTGCTAAGCCTGTTGGTGATCTCCACACTTTGTCTGTTCAACCCTGCCCCTAGTGTGCTGTTAATAATTGTTTACACCAGTTTAGCCCTGTCCCTTTGCATCCAAGAGGCAAGGGAGGCTGTGTGACCTGTGTGCTGTGTGTGTTAGAAGTTTTGATAAAGTGCAATGTGAGCTTGTATTTGTGTGACCAGTTCTTTGTCTGCTTTGCTGGCCCAGTGAAGGGCGTACCATTGACTTTAACATTGGCTGTATGGGCTATTTCCTTGGCTTATACCAACAAAGGTGCACCATTGCTTCAGGGTGTGATGGATCACTTGTCCCAGTCTTTCGCCAACATCATTGCTGCAGTTTAGAGGAGTATCTATGGGTGATATTTGCAGAGCAGCCAGTCTTGGCTGTAATATCTTCACCACAAGCTGTTTTCTGTTTTTACCATCTGAATGTAACACTGCCCTCGGTGGCTCATTTTGTCCACTCTGCTGTGCTGTTGATGCATGAGATTATGAGATATATGACTGAGATATAAAAGATTACAACTACAACTACAGCCCTCTGTGACAGGAATAAGTCCCTCTAGTTTCACAGCTGAGCTTGGCAAAGAGTGAACACACATTGTCTCCATTTAGTAATAAAAGTACAGGAGCTGATTTCACCCAGGACATACAATGGTGGTCCTATACATTGTGTGCTATAGTTTATGTCTCTCCTTCAGGGAATGGTGATTAGAAATTTTAGATTGAGATCTGGAGCCTGTCCCAACATGCAACACTGCCTACTGTCATCAAAACCATGTGCACTAAAGCCCCCACTTTACCAGGTTTCTATTTCTGACACTGTGAAAGAAACAACAGACAAGTAAACGTGAACCTATCAAAGAATATTTCTGACAGACAATGATTAATTGACCATTCATCAAAACCATTCCCAAAACAGCAATTACCTAATTATAACTTTCCAGCTATAGGCAGATCTGTAAAGCTTTGGATTTCTCCACCGTACATTTGTAAGTGGGAGTTTTGAGAGCAATACTGAGCACTTATATAAGGATATAGCCTTTACAAAATCAAAACCACAGATGCAGAAACTGACTCATTTACTCTATAATTTTTGTACACACGCAGTTTACTACAACAATGTTACTACAGAGCATTACTTCCAAAGCCAAGGAGAACATCATTACATACTTCCATTAGTTTGTGGCATTATAAGTTGAATCACAAAAGTGTAATTCAGAACTATCATATTAACAACAACCAACAGTTTACATACAAAACTGTAATGGTTTGTTGGGGCAGAAACATGTTGACAAGATGATTAAGAAGGCTGGTTCATCCTCCTTCCTCCCACCACCTCCTCTTGACCTGCTGGATGTGGTGGGAGGAAGGTGGATAATAGCAAAGCAATCACCCCTGATGAAGAACAAGTTCCACCTCATGTCAGACACTTTACTGTGAGTGTGCTGGGCAGCTTCATCAGTGATGGGCAGAGAGATATTGTAGATAGTTCCTTCCTTTCCTCTGTACTATAATTATTATTGCTGCCAGTAGACTTTATATACTTAACATGCATGTTAGTACCTTGAGAGAACAGGGTGTTTGTCAGTCATAGAATAATCAGTCACAGTTACGACAACATATTTCAAAAAATGACAAAACAGGAAATTTGATGGCATCATTTTGTGCTTCAAGGCTCTGTGATGAGCATTTTTTTCGGATGTTTCACAGATTATTTGATATTAAGTGATAGTTTGCAGCCATAAATTAGGCTATGTTGTAAAGTACATTTAATAGGCATCTGGCAGGAATATAGTTTCGATAACACACAGATTCTATGCAACCATATCTGCAATTTTTGACAAATCACCCAACCCAGCCTTCATTTTACACTCATCTCGCTATAATTAAATAATCATCATGACCGTCACCGCTCCCAGATGACCATGCCAGGCCGGTTTGAGCTCAACACTCTGAATAAATCAGGACAGGCGTGCATGGGACTGAGCTGAAGGAGAAGCCACAGTTTTGTCGGCTCAGTGACCAGTCAGCTGTGACTATCTGGCAGGACTACAGCAGCTCTGCCACGGGAGCAATATCTGCCTGTGAGTTCCGGCTGCCTCACTGAAACATCAGGACACCTGCTGTCTTAGCTCCTTGCTCTTTTAATATTCTCCAGGGGGTGTAATGCCGGTTATGGCTATTGCTTTGCTAATTCAACCACATATTTGTTTTGCTTTGTTATGCATTGCCAGCTCATGCCATTCCCTGGGGTGTTCTAGTGATATTGCCTGGGGCAATGATGTTCCTCAACTGTTGCCCACCTGGGGTTTGCAATCTAATAATCCAAGCTACAACCTCTTGACTTGGAATCTGGAGGCAAAATATTTAATTCTAACATCTGCTGTGATCACTATGAAGAGCTGATAGATCACGGTCGCCACAACAGATGACAGGGTGTGCATCAGCATTATCACCCCCCACTACCCACTATATGACCGGCAGCACCACGCCTTGGGCAAAACAAAAAAAAACAAACACCCGACAACACTATTGCGTTGCTTCACAGGAGGTGTTCATATTGCAGGTAATGTGACTCAACCTGTCTGCCAAGAACAGGCACAGACGGGGGGGAAGTGAGAAAAGAGAGGAAGTTTGCGAGTCTGCAAGGACGGAAGTTGACTAACCTCAGTGTATCACCTGCAAAATACGGATATAGCAGCTGTGATGTAGTGCAAAATCGTTTAACAAGTGCAAAGCTAAGCTTCACTTTAACATGGAAAAAAAGTAAAGGGAACAGAGCGACCTAACTTTTAACTTGACTGGCCGTAAAACTACTCAAGTCATGCTGGTATAGGCCCGTCTTGTTCATAAAGACAAAGGAATGCCAAGTGAGACACGAGAGCTGAGTAAACCTCCTGGCATTTTCCTCTACTGGCTGAGCTGAGCCAAATCCTGTGAAATGCAAAGGAATGCAAGTAGTCGAAGGCAAACCGATTTCTCCCAAAAATGTGAAGGTTCAATAACAATAACATAACTACAATAACTGGATAACTCAATATTATTTCATTTATTTCATGACGTTTTTTTCCTCCCGTCTAGTTCATTATCCCTGACATTCCACAAAATCCATTACATCATGCCACAGAGATTTTTTATCACTGCAGCTACAGACTGTACCAAAAGGGAGACAACGGCGCGATCATCTTATCTGACAATGCTGTGACAGTGTGGGCGTGATATTCAAGTTTCACTGTGCAACTGACGGGATGAATAAGTAAACATTATTTGCTGTGCGATCTGTCTTTATAGGCAAAGGTGAATATTAAATGTCATTTACATCAAAAACCAAGCCAAAGCTTACTTTGCAACATTTTCCCTGTCTGTGCCTGGACTGTGGAGGATGTTCAGAGCTCCAGGATTTAATAAATCAGCGCAGTTCAGGCATAAGCAGCCACTCATGTGTGAGTACTTTATTTATAGAGCAAGCATGGCAATGATTGTGAGTTAGCATGTTGCTACTGCTTTGAGCAAGCAGCCTGTCGTTTTGTATCAAACTACCACAAAATACAGCTTGGAGCTTTTCTACTATTGGTACATGTTGCTGTTCTTTTCACCAACAATGAAGTGGTATACATCTACACCTATAAACCATGTTGAGTTTCTCTTACAAGTTTCTCTTACTAGTCTTCTCTAAGTCAAGTAACAAGTGGAGCTAACTGCTGTTGCTGCTGACCACTCTGCACTAAGGATGCAGTGTGATGTAATATTCAATTTCCTCCAGACTTGAAAATGTATGTTTCAGTCCTCTAAAATCCAGCAGATGGGCCTATGCAGCATATAAAAAAAATAATAGCAGAGCAACTAGAAAAACATCACATTTTTTAAAGAAAGTGTTCAAAAACCTGCAAACTGTGAACAGCAAACACACCTCTGACATTCAAACCATAATCAGAGTTGTATTACAGATGATTATGCATTTCTAATGTCACATTACGGTTGATTTGAGGTAAATATCAAATGGACTGAGCATTTAAAATGTCACATAACAAGAAGTTTGTGTCTTTGCATTAATGGGGTTAAATTTAATTTGCATTATCATGCAAATGTCTACATGATGTCTTTGGAATAAACAGTACAGTTTAACAAACCACTAAGTGCTAAGTACGGGAGCTAAGACTAGCATGCGCCCTTCTCAACCATTAAGTATTTGTACAAAGCTCTATTTAAAATCATACAAGTTTAAGACCACACACGTATTTGTATGCCATCAAACGTCAAATAACATGACTTAATATATCAAAAGAATCTACTCTATTTACTGACAAGTTCGGCATATCTATGACCCACCTACCATAACGTGTATCACAGATCTTAAACTAAATAAGTGGCTTCCCTGTTGATCACCAACCCTGAGCGCAACCAAAGCCCACGACTGCTTCCGGTAGCAAACAGTTTAAAGCAATTACAAAACTGTTACTGTTAGTGTGTTTACGCCCTGCTCGGCTTGCTACATGTACGCCGATGAGAATAGAAACATGTAATGGTTGTTACCAGGCCTCTACTGTCGCTGAACACCGCGTAGTTTATTGCCACTAACCAAAGAAGCGTTAAATTGCCAGATAGTTTCGCTGTGTCTGGTTCAGAGAGAGAAGTCAGCAGGGAGGGTGGTGGTTGTAATCGTGTTGATGGGGGGCGATTCTGTCAAAGCACATGACAAAGCAGTGGCACTGTCTTGTTTGCATTGATGCGTTTTAAGATAAACTTCCAACAAACGCGTACGCTGACTTCACTAGACTCTTAAGTGACATTTTTTACTGTGTCTGCAGGTTTCGAAACGGCTCTTACGCACTGTAAACAAGTCGACGTGGATTACATGTTTACTATCGTTACACCGCCAATCCTGCGGCCGAAAAAAACACGGTAAAGAAGATGCAGTAGCGTTCTCACTTCTGTGTGTAACTGTGTTTACACCGGCTGTGTCGCCTTATTTATGTTTTAGTGATTGTTTTTTTTTTTTTTAACCAGTTCGACTGTGCACATACCCTTCTCCGATTAGTCTGTGTCAAATGCATCCACAGCTGAGCCTTGTACTGGATGTAACCAACTGTCAGTCTTCTCCAACAGTGATCGACGGTTGTCGTCAATAGCATCAACAATAACGCCTTTTTCCCCTTTATGGTTCGCCGCTGGCGTATTCACCCAAATCGTCTCCTTTCTGAAAAGTAAAAAAACAAAAGAAAAAGAAAAAGGAGGAAAAAAACGTGTCTCGGTGCTTCCTGATTTAGGTACAGTGTTGATGATGATGTTTGTAAGGGGTGGGGCGGAATGCAGCCTTTAGTCCGCCAAGAAATGTGGTGTAAAAAAGGCACGTTGGTGCACGTCTCTGCATGATTACTAACTCGTGGTGCGTTTAAGGGAGGGTTGAACAAACGCGCGCAAATCCCCAACATATGATTCTGACATATGACAGAAAAATAATATGACTCAACAACCCCAGGATTTGCTCGGTCAGAGCACCACTCCTCTGAGCTGTGGGTATTTACACAATCACCCACAGTCAGCAGGTAGTTGCAGTGCCTTGCTCAATGGCAGCGATCATAGTATATTATTTCATAATCAAGTTCCTGAAACTGTGGATAAAATCTCTTTTTGGTTGTTCAGAATTTTTTTTTTTTTTGTATCATCACAACACAACACTTTTCAGTCAGTAGGACAAGACAATCAAATGTATGGGTTGTGATTTGAATATTAAACAAGCAATTAATAATAAAGCATTTAAATAGATAAGTTAAATGGATGTAAAAATAAATAGGCTATTAAGCAAATTCGTTTATTTTCTAACTTTTCTTTTTTATTTTCTTTTGTTACACAAACTTTTAGTTTACATTTTCTACATTTATTCATTTCCCAGCTGTTTTTATTCTCCCTCTGTTACATAACTACGCCACCTCATGAATCTCACAGATGGAAGTGAAGCAACCTGGGAAATAAATGTGGTATTAGGAAATGAGAGACTCCAGAAATACATAAATATGAAACCATAAAGTCCCTGAAATAAATGCAATTTTTTTTTTAAACAAAAAGCTTACTTATACGAATACCTATTCATTCATTTATAAAGTTTGTTTATTCGTGGATAGCATTATATTCACATTAATTTCTACACGTCTACATTTATTTGAATTTTTCAATATTTAAATTTCTGAAATCTTAATAAACCAGCCTGCAATTATCAGTCAAGAAACAAAGGTAGATTTTCTGAAAATGAAATGATTTTGATGCTTTTATTTTTGAGATGCATTAAAACCAATGTAAATATCCGTAGCTGTAAATGTTTTGTGAAAAATATTCATTAATAACAAACATCATTGTTTCTAATGCCAGTTGTCTCTGTACTACTTGGAGTGTAATGTTTCGTGACATCTAATGGTGAACTGAAACACACATTATGTATGAGACACTGTATATTCAAAACTTCAGTGATTTGCTTCACAGATACAAATCACTTTGTATATTAACACTGAAGTAGACACATTGGTTTAATGACCCAACACACAATAAAGTCCATACAACTCTCTATCTCTCATTTTTCTTGCTGATGGAATAACATGCTGCTGATACATCCCTCAAAGATAAAATGATGTCTTCATAAACAATAATAAAATACTGACAGGAACAATTTTGTGACCACTGACATTTGAGTACATTTTGCTGACAACACTTCTGGATTTTTATTTGATATGCTTAATAAACTAAAATACAACAGTATTATTATATTACATCTTTTTGATAAATAACAATCTGACATGTCAAAAAAAAGTACATGTAAATAATACAATGAATTTAATTCCACCGCTTTAGTTTCAGTGTCTTGGGCTTGTGCAGAAAGTTGTCATGGTTTACTAGGATACTACTACAGAACAGAACAGAACAGAACCGTGCTTAATATTCCTAACAATACCTGTGCTTTTCAGAGCTGTCATGTGCCTTTTAAGTCACTTCTGTCTATTCACACTACCCTACAGGGCTGCTGAGATGGTGGTCTTTCAATCTCTGCACAAGTTTTCTGAAGCTCTGAAGACTTCTTTTTATTTAATTTAGCCACAAGGCCAACTCCAACAAAGAGTCCTGGTGGGTCAAAATACTGTGTTCTTAGGAACAGTCAAAGCTTTAAAGATGGTTTTGTTGTAGCATTTTCTTTCCCTTATTGTCTCTGTCTCTGTTAAGTTCTATAAGAAACAACAGCATTCTGTGGTTTCCATGAGCTGTGGAATCAGATTTATTGGAGCTGTTGACTGATGAAATATTTCCAACTGTGTCATCTTCAAGCAAAACTGGAAAAAAAAGACTTCCAAGACTTTGAAATTTTTGAATGAAAATAGACTTCAGTGATGAACTCCAGATGATCTTGGTTTCCCTTCAAAATAAAAGCGAAGAGATCCATTTCAATTAAAAATTGAACCATGCAACACAACATGACAATACAATGAACATATCTCCTTGTTTAACCAGTACAGGAAAAAATTGCATCAGTGGGGAAAAAAGAAGAAAGTCGAGGTTGTAACCATTCAGCTCTGTGAAACTAACTTGATTTGTGCTGAATACTATGGCAGCATGCTAACATATGCCACATTACAGTATAAATATGTTTCTATTTAGTAAATGTGATAGTTAAATATTCCAGAGCTGCATCCTTCAGGGGACCCAGTTTGGCCAACAGAGACAAGTCATCTACATTGACCAAGGCCGAACAAAATGAGCCAATCTAATCTAATGGAGCATTTCTTCTTTATGTCCTTTACATCCTTTACATCCCCAGCATTTGCATTACACACTTACACATTACACCAGTCGCTTAGTAAAAGCATAAATAGCAGCTGTTGGTCACTTTTACAAGAAATATAATAATGAAAATGTCACTTATTGCTGATAAAATATTATATAAATTGGTATGATACAGAAGATTGCTGTTCCCACTGTTTCAGCCATATCATCCACCTTTAATTACATGTCCACATTGCTAATGTGATAGAGTGTAATTAATCTGAGACAGATTGGGCTGTGAATGATCCAACCATTGTATCCTTTCTAGCCTTCATTGGCTGCATTTGAAGGAGCCTTTGAAATGAGGCAGCTGAGTCGTGAACCTGTGACCTGTGTGAAGGATGTAAACCTTGAATTGAGTCACAGCTACTTTTTACTATGTTTACCATCTTAGTGAATTAGCATTGCTAGTATTTTCTAATAAGCTCTATATGGGAAGTACAGCTGAAGGTGATGAGAATGTCATTGGCTTTGTAGCTATTAATGATGATGATGCAGTGCTCTGGGGTCATCATGGTTCATCCTGACAGGGTCATGTGTAATTTCACATGTCACATAAAACTATTCAAAAGCTTCTGAGTGATATGACAAATCAGTTCAGTCTGACATCAACAGACAGCTGAATTTCCACAGACGCAAATTTTTTAAACTTATAGTTTTCTACATGTCAACTTATCAAGCCACTGCAACTCCTGCTGAAAGATGATCACATTTGATGCTGTAATATGATGATGCAGCGATTCGCTGAGAAATCAAATAGCCTATGATAATGTATCCGGAAGGACTGGGTCCAATCCATCCTGACTCAGAGCTCCTGATAGTGTTTGTGACTGAAAATGGGGTGGAGGGAGGCAGAGGGTGGGGTTGGTAGAATCAACAATCTGATTGCTTATCAGGGAGATCAGCCAAAGGCACAGAAAATGACTCAACATTGTCAGTCATATAATAATAACCCATTAGCTTAGAGCCTGGACCGATTTCGACAGAGATACAGTAACTCGTTGTCATGGAAATACCCAGGTCTGAGTCGAGGTAATGGGCCTAAAACAGCATGGATTATCCATCACAGCAACTAAGGGCAAGAGGGGAGTTGTTTGTCGTCTCTGTATCTGTGTTGGGAGAAATGTATGCTCATTGCTCAGTGAGATGTATGAGGTCATTTTCCTTTCCTCAAAACTAGGAATCATGATGTCCTCAGTTATTGACTGGAAACAAATCTCTGCAGTGTCGGTTTACATCAGTCACACATACGAGGACAGATGGTGAGTTACAGGCCAGAACAGACTCATACTCATGATTTCATGTTTTTATGTATCACTGGATATTTTGCTTGATTACTTGGTGGGAAAAAAAAATCCAGGTGTCTTGCTCTCATCTGTATTTGTCTAGAATGTAAGTAGTTTGATTGGAAATCCTCATACATACAGCAGCAAGATGGATTTCCTTTCGTCCTTAACTAAAAGGTTCATTTAGATGTAGTTTGAAGATCTTCCAGCGTTATGTGTATGGCGTATAATCGTGTGCTGTTTCCTGATTTGTTTATATCAATGGAACTACAAATGCCAGGATATAGAAGTCTTACTGGCTGATGTACAAAAAAGAAAAAGAACAAATACATACAAGAACTTACAACTTCAACAACTGATATAATTAGCATTGAAGTGAGTAAACAAACTTCCACCTCTAATTAAGTGAGAACTGCTTCAAATGTATTCATTATTTAACTTCATAACCTTCATAAACACTTCAGTGTTGTTTCATAATTACTGTTTGGTAATGATTCCTGAAACTGACAGAGTAAAAGCTATGAAATTACTCTTATATAAATACACACACACACACACACACACACCTCTGTGTATCAGATTCTTTAATGAATAAATAGTTTTGATCTGGTTGTGGGTCTGCATGTGTTAACATCATGGCTGGGTCACAATAACCTAGATTTCATGACATATGACCTTTGAGGCATTAAGAAAAAAATAAAAGGTTTTTTATGAGCAATGAAATGCTTTTAAAAGTTCTCAGTAACTACGAACTAGTTGTAAATTGATGCAACTGTTGTTCCCCCTTCTATCAGAGAGACTAACATGCAAATGCAGAGAAAATTCCACTATTCTGATAGCTCAGTTAAGAGAGTCTCCAAACAATTTACCAACCTGCCAACCTGTCCAAGAGCAGTGAAGCAAAAGGCAGGTCTGTCCACACTCCCTATTCTTCTACTCTTCCACACCAAAGAAGAAAGCCAGGCTTATGGCCATTTGTACTTGGCATCTATCAGTTTCTTTATTAGACTTTAATCCTTCCTTTAAACACAGAGATTCGATTTAACCTGGAGCACCACAAACTTTTGCTTCAGCAGACTGATGAAGTTTTGTTTTTTTTTTGCCACAGGCTTTGCCATACTATTCCAGCTTTGACAGTACCTCCATTAAAACTTTAGAAATGTTTCAACCAGAAGAGATGCAAAACCCGTTGCATAGTATAGGCTTGTTTGCTATTATTACTTATCAATATTAGCTGTTATTAGCATTTACTGACACCTGTCACCTTCCTCACTCTGCAGCCATGTAGGGTTGTGTAGTTTTACCAAGCTAACGCTAGTTTTGTCATTTGGTTCAGTTACTGTGTCTGAAATACTAAGCTGTGGTCTTATTTAGCATTTAACATTAAGCTGTCATGCTAATGTTCTTTGCATTTTGTAGTTTGAGATGTAATATTATTTTATATTTGATAATTCATTTTTATATCTATACTGTCCCCCACCTTTTTTACATCACATATTATCAAGCTAATGCTAATTTTTTCAGTAGGTTCAGTTTGTGTAACTACACCTGGAAGCTTACTTGGCATTAAAATTTGGTTAGAAGTCAGTGGAAGAACTAGTTTCTTCCACTGGTCCATTATAAAATTTTGAGACCAAAATGGCTTTACCTACACATTGATTGTTTGATTGTTTGACTGCCCCTTGGGGGGCAATTTTGGTATACAGCAGCGGCTGGCACATTCAGCACACAACATAAAACACATAAGTGATAATAAGTAAATAAATTCATCTAAATTCACCAAATTCATTCACCTCTCAACACTCAGCTGTTCATATATAATATAGATTATGGTTCATGTGTCTGTGTCAATGATAAGTATTAAATGGAAAACAGAGTTACAAAACAATTAATATTTACTGAGAAATTCCTCAGATGTTTCTGTACGAAACAGACTTGATAAAACACCCAAAGGCGGCTGCGACACTGGCCAACCGTGAAGTGGTGACGGGAAGTGTAAAATTGGCAAAATAACCGAAGCAAAACCTCATCATCCCAGAGATTTCAGTACCTTTAATTTAAAGATGAGATATCTCTCACTTCTCTAATGCTGACATAAAATCATTGTGAATGTTCAGGGCTATCAAAAAAAGAAACAAAGAAACAAAAAAAGAGTCCCTCCACCCAAAGGGCACTTTGGGACATTTTCACGAGCAGTTGCATCTTATCTCTACAAATTTGGCTAATGACGTCCAAGAAACCTGATGGATATTAAACATTGTCTAGTTTCACCCTATTAGGTTTAATAATGTCAAAAGGGGAAAAAGTTCCGATAACATCTCGCACACAGAGCAAAGCTACGGCTGCTGCCACGCGCGGCAATAAATACAAATCATTCACACAAAGACTCTCGTCTCACACAGGGTCTGAAAGCTGAGGCCGAAGTCTACGGTCGTATGGTTTGGATACAAATAATGTGTGGTGCAGATGCACAGAAACAAAATTCAGTCCAAAATATAGAGATTGATCTTTGCAGTAGAAAACTGAGCACATACATTTAGTTTCTTTTAGTTTTTAGTCTTTTCTTTATATGGTGGAAAATACTTAAATTGAGATCAGCTTGTTAAAATGCCAGTGTCAGTTGAGAGCCACAGTGCACACACAAAACAAACACATGCATGCATACACACACGCACACACACACACACACATACACACACAAATTTAAAGGTTTGCCTGAAGTTGTGGTGTGGCCACTTATTCTGTTGTCTGTGCCATTATTGTGAAAGATCAAAGTAATCAAAAGACTTCATTACTTTGACATTTTCTAACTCAGATGCACCCAAGCTCCAATATATGATAACAGCTTTTCCATTCTTGACTTTATCTCACAAAACAGTGCACTAATGCTTAAAACTGACCTTCTTTATCATTGTGACTGCAAATGTGCAGTGTGGTGAGCCTGATTCAGTTCAGGGAGAAGTACACATCAGCAAACAGCATTTGTTATTTGTAATATAGAAACCTCTGCTAAAAGAAACGTGTTCAAACTACCACTGTGATGTGCTGCAACACTGGCAAAAAAAACAACATTCATGGCCTGAGATTTTATGAAACTGACAGTGTGGCGAAGTTCCCAATGCGATTATGTGTCCCCCAAATATCGTAGCTTTATATGGAATTGCCGTTCGAAACCACAGAGATTAACCTGCATGACTCCTAAATCAAATTGGCTGGTACAGTGTTCTCATTATTTCCTCTGATGACTACCCACAAAACACACAGTGAGGGGAATTAGTGTGGGAGACAGCAGCAAAAATTAATTCAGCAGAGCCTAAACACTGAAATACACATTAGGCTATCAAGAATGGATTTTCATCATAACAATAGATTGAGAAATAACGGTTTAAATGCATCTCTCCAATATAAAATAGCCCCATCTAGTGGAAGATATCTATCAAACGTCCTTAAAAATGTTCAAAAAGAGTATTGAAAACTGCAGAGGATGTAGAGGATTTCAGATACGGTGAATACTGGGTCTATTATATTGACATGTTTCTCTTTTTCAATTGCGCCAGTTATTGCATTGAGTTCTACTGGAAACACCAGAAACAAGGTATAATATACAATAGTTTCAATGTCAAACTCCAACTGTTTTACACATAACGTTTAAATTACTTCTCACAAGGAAAACTATTCAGCCAGATCTATATTGTCTTTTCTGCCTCTGGATGGATATTTCCAAAGTCTGAGAGAATTGAACTCAGAATTCAGTATTTCTGAGGCAGCTGAGTCGCTTACTTGGGATTTAAAACAAAAGTATGTCAGCATCAGCTTTGACTATACTGTCTCTTTCGAGTCTCATATCATTATTGAAGTCCAATACTGATTTACCACAGTAACCTTCATCTTTATGACAAAAATTTAAGGTGCTCTGTGGAGTTACTCAACAAATTGCATTCTGGGTATTCTCTGTAGTCAGAGAAGTGCAATAAAAGTATTTTCCTGTGCTGATTATTTTTGAAAAATAATTTGACATCTGCATGATCTACATCATGTCACATGCCAGTCTTAGTTGCTGCTTTTGTACATTGCTGTGCCACTTAGCGCCTCCTGTAGATCATTACGACACATAGAACGTGGCATCCTATAATAAAACAAATCCAATATAACACTTCTCAGAGTTAAATATTCTACAGGATAACTTAAAGGTAGAGATACAAGAGAGGTAGACAGTTAATAACAAAGAAGAAGTTTAAGTGTACATACAGATTTATTGGCAATATTTAAAAACAACTACATGTATAGAATATGGCAATACATTTGCAGTATGTACAGTATCTATATATTGGATGTTTATAAAGTTCAGTTGTATACAGAAAATATTTTATCATATTACCTTTAGAATAACCTTTTTATCTATTTGTTTTGTATTGGCTGTTGTTGTCTGTCTGACCTTTGAATAACTATCGTACTGAACATCCAGAGGTTACATGTAATCTAATAATGTCCAAATGGATGGAAGGCTGTTGTGATGTATACACTCATCATCCTGTCGACTGCCTCACCTCCTGCCAGTACTGTTTCTGTTTGCTGGGAGGCATGGAGAGCACCAAACTACAGTTGTGGGTTCTGCAAGTCTGACAAGAGCAGAAACCACTGAATTATTCCATCCTGACCCGTCCTCACCTACGCCTTTCAGTCTCGATTGCCATCTCGGCAGACAGAGTTCGATGAACCTGCACCCGTTTCATTTTCAAACACATCAGAAGCCTAATGGGATCCAAACCAACACAAAAGATGTCAGCAGAGGAGCAGAAAGGCAAACAATGGATGGCAAAAAGGATGCAGCTTCTAACATGGATGAGATCTCTACCCACGAGGAAAACACGAAAAGTACATCTTAGTGCTACAGTATGAATTTTTTAAAAATGTGTCAGGGGTATGAAACTGATAAAGGCAGTAAAACAAAATAATAGAAATGTGACAGCCAGAGGTTGTACAGTAAAGTTAGCTGGAACGAGGCAAACTCATATGTAATTCAGTGCCCGTTGCACTAGACAGAATTAGAGTAGACTAATTTATATAATACATAATTTCCAGAGCATTTCTGGTGGATAGGTACCTTGTGACAAAACTTTTGCATGCAGTGAGTGTTGTATTTCAACATCCAGGTTTGTTCATGCAAAAATAGAAGAAGAAGAAATAGTGGGTAGTTAGGAGCAGGACAAGAGGGGATAACACCTCCTGACACAGACAGTTCATCAATACTTAAAACAGCTATAGTCAGTGTTACGTATTATGTATTAGCATATCAAATTACAATATGAAAACAAAGGAGGTTCCTCTAAATGATAGCACCCTTCAGTTTTATAGAGATTTACAGCAAGTTTCTGTTTGTTCAGTGTCCAGCCCACAGCTTTACTGTTTCCTTCACTCTCACTGCTCTCACAGTTTTGTTCTCAGCCCCACACAAATTATATATATATATCAGTGTTGAGTTCAGAGGCAGCAGAACTTCTTTCTGCTGCCTCCAAGTAGCCAAAACAGTTTTAGATCAGTAACATACTGCTTGATTAGTATGAAAGAAACTGAGCCAAACGCTGCTCAAATCTAAGCTAAATCCAAGCTAGCTAGTGACTACATATTGTAACTGATGAACGTTTGCATTTAATGGCATAAAGGTTCAGTGTATGTTTTTCTGGATATTAGAGCTGAAAACATTTAATTCCGTTGATGACAACAAAACAACAAAACAAAACTTTAAAGGCAAGAAGTATTTTGATCATTCATTAAGTGTTTCAGTGATTTTCAAAATAAAATACCAAATGTGACTCCACCCTAACCTTTTTGCAGTCAATCCTTCAATTCTTAATTATTTTAAAATATACATAACAGATTAGCCAGTAATGGAAACTAATTACACAACATTGCTCTTGACTTACTATATCTGATGCCCCGATTGTCTCGCCAATCGATTAAACCCAAGTTATCGCAGCACAAGCTCTGAAGATTATGGAGATAAATGTTATCACTCTAGTATTTCAGCAGTGCGTTTTCAGTGACTGCACAACACAACAATCTCCACTGAGAGGTTTTTCCATATCAGAAAACAATAAGCCAGTAGCTCGCATGAAATTTTCATCAGTGCTTCTTCAACTTGGACTTCAACATGACCCATCAGTCTTCGGGGGAAGAATGACCTTTTTGATCAGAAACTTCTGAAGAATGCACTGTTCTTGAATCTGATCCCACCGGTGTCTCTTAGAAATGTTGACTCTATAATAACAAATGTCCTATATGTGACTTTTTGTGCAGTTATTCTCATAAATGTATAACTTTCTTTTTTTTTTTTTTATCACACTTCCAGATGACATAATGGACTTTCAGACACATTCACAACATTTGAGCTGTTTGTCACTGATATAGAGAGAAACTAATATTATTAGACTTAACAATCTACTTTTATGGATTTCTGTATGGATTTCTTTCATATTAAATCAGGACATGTTGATTCAGAAGGCTGCCAGTATCTTTATTCACCAGTATCTTACTTTAACAGATAATATTGGATTTCTACCACTCCAGTTAGGCCACCATAGCTACTTACTTAATATACTTTTTTCATTCAAACATATAAGCTGCTGGAATAACTAAGTCAGGAAGCCTAAAATCATAACACTGAACTTTTTGGGTGTTTAGAAAGCTTATTTCCCCCTTCTGACACAAGAGAATGAAACTCAAATAAGGCAATCATAGCAAGACTTTCTGAGGGAGATTGTTTTATTGCATAGCCTCTAGCTATTTTGAAAGTCCAGGCGGATAATCACAAAAACATTTGCACCCAGCATCATACTGTGTCAAGACTAAATGAGTGTGGCTAAGAAAATAGTACTGGCTTCTGTAGTATCAAAGGGATGTCTCTCTCTCTTTCTCTCCCTCTCTCTCTAGAGATCATCCAGTTCTGCGCAGAGGAAGAAAACCCATCCAGATAAATATTTCTGTTTTCCTCTTAGGATTTCTTGGGAGGTGGTATAGTGGGTGCTGACGTGAATGGCACAGCCCAGCCCCTGCTATAATATGAGTGAGAGAGAGTGAGAGAGTGAGAAAGAGAGAGAGAGAGAGGGGGTGGGGGGTCCAGACGCAGAGAAATTGGCTGCAGAGTGGGATCAGCGCGGTCGGTGCGCAGACGCATCAGGTGCGCGCCAGCAGAGAGGCTCAAAGACGCACGGCTGATGAAGGCTGTGTAGAGAATCAGATAGATTTTTCCCCCATTTTTTAATATTACAGGTCTGAAGTGTAAGAATGAAGCAGGGGATATGAGATAAATATACAGGAGAACTATAAAGAGTATGCGAAGGAGCGCTAATGGAGGCGCACCGGACTGCACACCACTGCTCTGACTGAAACTTCGTTTTATGAGGGAGCAGTGGTACACAGAGCTCCAATAAGTCCATCTGACAACGTTTCAAGTTCTTCTATAGGGCACAAAATAAAAAAGATAGTAAACCATGAACTCATCACAGTCTACTCGGCTCGTGGAGGAGAAGTGTGAGTTCAACGGAACGGGAACAGAGGGAGAGGATGAAAAACTTTTATTCGGGATCGGGACGGATAATTTCATCACACTGCTGGTTTTCGGGCTCATCTTTACGGTCGGTGTGTTGGGTAACTCCATGGTGATCACCGTGTTGGCCCGGAGCAAACCGGGGAAACCGCGGAGCACCACCAACATATTCATCCTCAACCTGAGCATAGCAGACCTCTCCTACCTCCTCTTCTGCATCCCATTTCAGTCCACCATCTACATGATGCCTACGTGGGTCCTTGGCGCGTTCATTTGCAAATTCATCCACTATTTCTTCACTGTGTCCATGTTAGTGAGCATCTTCACGCTGTCTGCCATGTCCGTGGACCGATACATTGCTATCGTGCACTCTAGAAAGTCCTCCTCCATCCGGGTGGCGAAGCACGCTCTGATCGGAGTGGTGGTGATCTGGATACTGTCTCTGGCCATGGCAGCGCCTGTCATGTATTACCAGAATATTTTTCACAGAGGGAATGACACCTATTGCTGGGAAGGGTGGCCAGATCAAAACCACAAGAAAGTCTATGTGGTTTGCACGTTTGTGTTTGGTTATGTGTTGCCCCTGCTGCTGATTTCCTTCTGTTATGCAAAGGTAAGGAGAAAAAAGGTCATGGGTTACTTAATAAATATAGAAATTGTTGAACAATTAACAGAAAATATATCTTTCTTTTATTTTCTCACTTACAGGTTTTAAATCACTTGCACAAAAAACTAAGAAATATGTCCAAAAAGTCAGAGGCATCAAAGAAAAAGGTATGTATTCAACCAGTGTATATGGGGATGGGTGGGTGGGTATACAGCCATATATGTTTCTAAATAGGTGGGTGCTTCAAACAGTGCTATAGGGTGGGGTGCTTTGCTATAGGGATACATCCATTTTTAGGACTTAAAAAATAACATGACATAACATATGACTATGAGAAATGTGTAAATGAGCTAAAAGTACTCATTGTGTAATAAATGTTCTTTTAAAAGTTACCTTCTGAGCCTTGAAATTAAGTACACCGTCATCTGTCATTCTGATTAGGATAGATTTACTCATGATGGTGATTATGATGGTTAATGGTGTCAGGTTTCATATCAGTTTAAATAAAAAAGACTCATAAGAAGAGATGTATTACCCTTAATCTCTCTGGATCTGTGAATTTCACAAACGGAACTAAGCTGCAGCCTTTCTGTTCTTCTGTTGACACATGGTTTTACTCAAAGCAGAGGTCAGTGTTCTTGGCCTTTAGGAAGATATATATCAGTACTTACACCCCTGAATACATTATTCACCCTGTGACTGATCTTTCTGCACCATATGCGATCCCATTTCCTCTAATTCAGCATGCACCCAGAAAGAAACCATGTCCACCCTCTCTTATTTTTCCTAAGGGTCAGAATAATGAATATTAATGCTCTAATGCCATACTGTTAAAATGCGTACTCAAGTGAAGTGGCCAAAAGTCAATGTGCAATCAAACTGCCATCTACTCTTCATTATTCTTGGTGGAGGTCATTTAGCTTGCCAGAGAACCAGTTATCTGCTGTCGTTCTCTTGATTGCTGTGCTGTCTGTCTGTCCATTGTTCTTCACTGCTGGTCGCTTTAGCATTGTGATCTGATTACCGCTTTAAACTATGAAATCAAGGGGAGAGTAAAAACTCCTAGTCAGCCAGAAAAGGGAAGAGTTTGTAAGACTGTAATTGTGCTTTGATGTACACCTTCCTACACACATGCTTTATTGTGTGAGGCTTGAAAACAACAGCGAGGGGAAAAAGAGGGCAATCTTGGGAATCTTAGATGTTGTGATGATTTACTGTGCTCGCTGCGCAAAGGACTGATGGAGGGTGAACAGAAGAAATGTTGCACTGACAGCTTTGTGAGCAACGGTTGGCAAACAGTGCGTTAAACCAAGACTGTAATACATAAATCACCTCGGTTGGGCAGTTACTGTTTAACAATTAATGTCAAAACAGAACAGACAGCCTGCACCCACATGTTACATCTGAGCAAAGTATCAACCACTTCAATTCTCAGAAACAATTTATTGATAGTTGTCATTTTAAACATTCACTATTCTTTTCTGATTATGTATGAATGGTGATTGTGCTAAATTTGACGTTTTCTTGACAGTGTGTCATTGTTTTGTCATGGAAAGAGTGTAATGATAAGAAGATTAATGTGCAACATCGGTTAGGTTCAGGAATCAATGGAAAGTTAATAATGCATGTGCAGCAGGAAACAAATACATCAGTGACAGTCTGCTTTTATTTGTATTATTTAATTGCACATGTTATAAACAAAACACAGAATAAGTTCAAATGACATAAATGTTATACATGTAGACGCTTTTTATCCAAAGACATCTGTAGATTAAACTCACACACGATGGTAAAGTAAATCGACCAAAATAAATTGAGGGGCATTTTGGGTTCAGTGTTCTCCCCAAGGAGATGATGCAGCCATGCAGACACCTCCAACTATATGGAGGCCTCCTGTCATTAATTGTTTCCATATAGGAAACAATTAATGTCCTTAAAAAAAAGCTTTAAAAATGAATTCATGGTTAAAAACAAGTTGTGTTTGGTCACACTGGCCTAGGAAGATCACCACCACCACCAAAATCTAATCAGGTTATAAGTGAATGTTTCTACCAAATGTGTAATGTTTCTCTCAATGAAGTCATGACGTATGACATTCAAAAAGCCAAAAACATGTTTTGTTAGGTCACAGTGGCCAAGATCGTTGACCTTTGACCACAAAAATCTAATCAGTTAATGTTTGTGCCAAAGTAAAAAAAGGCCTCCCTCAAGGTGCTTTAGAGATATAATGCCCACAAGGATGGGACATGTGGACCTAAGGACAGATGGACAAACAAACACCAAAAAACTCAGTGCCTCCCACCACTTCTGTCACCAACACATTGGCATAAAAAACAGCATGAAAACCATCCCCCAAAGCTGTTTTCACCTCCCTCCATTGTGTTAAAAGTTGAACACATTTTTAAGAGGATGTAAAATTTTGGCACTGAGACTCATCATGTTGCAGATCCTGTGATGACTCAACTCTCAAGCTGATTCCTCCTCACTTCAACTGAGATGCTGTAAAAATATATAACATGGCTGGTCTGTTGCAGTATGTGTGGTGAATAAGTGGTGTTCAGTGTAGAAGACCAAAGAATGGAGGCAGTTTCAAACACTGGCATGTCAGTATTTGCAGCCGTTTGTCTGTTTGCTTGTATGGTGTGTACTTGCAGTGTAAGTAAAAATGTTTTCTTAATATGCACATTTTCTCTTGAGTTGCAGTGCATGGAGTTTTCTCAGCCAGTGTTCAAATGAGACAGACAAATAATTCGCTGTGGGACACGCAATGTCCTTGGTGGAAAATAGAGAGAATTGGTTCAAATAAGCATTTGATCAATAGTTGGTGTGGTTGTACTTGGGTCTGAGTGGCTCACCACCAGGCCTGTGAAATGTAATGTCAGTGACAGCTGGGAAGAGCAAGGTTACTCCCACTGCTGTTGTGAAATACATCGAGACATAACTCTTATCAGCCTCAGTTGGAAAAAGACAACCTCCAACAGTCAAATAAGACGCCCCCAAGGAAAGAAAGAAAGTAACAAATCTTTCTTAATCTTTCTGGAGGGTCTTTGCGCAAAGAAGTGACAGACCTGTTTTGACTAAATCCCTCAACCTCTCTGGTTTTGTGTTGTTTATAGATAAAGAAAATCTGAAATATTTTTGGGCCTAAAAATAGAAGCTGTACTTACTGCGGCTCTTTGTTAATGGTCTTGAAAAGACCAGAGTGATGAGGTTCTTCTTAGGAAACAATTATGTTTTTAATGGATTCTCAGTGTTGAACCAGAGGTTAAAAAGCCAGTAATTAGTACTGTAGGGTTAGGAGTTTTTTTCTCCCAGTGATATGAATCAGGCATGCAGATGGAGTAAACAGATGGTTATGGATAATTATAAAAATGAATATTTGGCCAAGATGTCTTGAAATTGTCAAACCACATCTGTAATGTGAAAATGAGAACACATCATGCTTCAGAGACCAAACTGCTCACTGAAAGTGTTGTGTTACCACCATGAAGCAAGCATTTTTTTTATCTAATTCAATGCAACAACAAGTACTTTCTCAAGTAAATGTAAAGTAAAAGTATCCCAACTGAGTTGTAAAAAGTTGCGATTTATTTCACAATACTTTTAGTCCTCTTTAATCACCTCAAACCTATAAACTGGTTCTGAAGACCCCAGGTCTCTTCAAGCCAATAGCCATTCACATCCACAGAAGACAAATGGATAGTCTCTTTCTATAATGGTAAACATTGCTCATTGTAGTGTGAAAGTAATGGTAGGAGTGGGTTAAAGTGCCAGAGAACACAGCCTAGTGTTTTTCCTTTTTTAATGTGCATTTTCAACTTAAGCTTGAAAAACCTGAGTGGGAGTACTGGAAACAAAAGGCCAATATCACGATAAAAAAAAGATTGCTAAGTAAACACGAAGTAAAATGAGGAATGGAAACATTTATTGACTTTGCAAATAAATCATGACATTCCTTAAATTGATACAAACATAAATACCATATCTCAGTCACTACTAGATGCTTTTTCTCCTTTTGAAGTTTAATCTTCTTTTTTAACTTCCTGACTAGATTATTAACATCACCAACAATGAGCAACATTTTGGATGTCAAACCTTTAACATTAGCATTAAATTAGTAGTTAGCATAAAAATATTTGCTACTAATATTCTTGTAAAAGCCTGAAATGTATGATGCGTGTTCCCAGTTGGTTTTAAAAATTTGATTCAATATTTTCCATATTAAACCTGTGTGTGTTTGAACATTTAGGTCAGAATAGGAAGTGAAACAGGAAGTGATCTAGGAATCCTAAAGTAGAACTGTAGCACCCATATGTTAGAGCTGCCACTGAACCATCTATCAAACCCCAATCTGTTTTGTAGCTGCAATGCATTCTGGTCTATTGGGCTGCTGTCAGTGACAGCCTTAATAGCAACCTCACACAAACACAAGAAACTGACAGGTTGATGGATTGAACTGATTCTTTACATGGCTGAATATTTCCAACAAACAAATTCAAATGAAGTGAAAACACTGTTTTTAATTTGTCCATTTATTTATGAGGGGGAAAACAATAATGTAGGAAAACAACAGAATGGGCCTAGAGTTGCAGAGCACATCACATCACAATGAATGTTGATGATGTTTTCCATTAAGGGGAAAAGTCTGTTTTGTGTCATAATATTCAGTTTTGACTGTCATTACTTCAGTAAAGTAATATAGCCACAATAAAAAACTGGCACTGGGAGTAAGATACAGCTTTGCAATGCTTAAAATGGATTAGACACATTAGACATTTTTTTTAGTCACTTACTAAAAACATCAAACCTCCATTTTTTGAGCAGTGAGAGTCAGCAGTAGAGACAGTGTGGCTGGAGAAAAGGGTTGGATTTTATTAGTTTTTCTTTCCCGCTGCTGTTCATATTAGCCTAACTGATGGCTCTCAGGGGGCTGAGGTGAAGATATGAATGTGTTATGGAAGCTATCCAAACAGAGTAGTGCTATTAACATACTGCTACACTGAAACTGTGGGAACCTTTCCCCAGCTACTGTTATACTGTGTGTTTGTGTTTGTGTGTGTAGTGTGTGCACTCTTGTGTAATAGGGTAGGGCTGATATCGCCGGCCAATATTGACCTTTCATTTCAAATTGGATATGGTCCAGTCAGTGTTTATCTTTGATATGATCGATGAGGTGCAGTTTCATTACACATTATTTAATATGAAAACGATCAATACCACACTCGGCTGTGGGAAGATGTTAAATTGAAACGATGATTATGAAGCATTTCACCAGGACGCGCAAGCATTTGCCGCAACATATCATTATTGTGCTACTCATCAGTGGATAGTTTCAGGCTACAGCTCGTACCTACAGTTAATTTATATGAGTTTTAGTTTGAAAAGTTCACTATATGAGTTTGGGAAAAGAAATTACAATCTCTTGTAACCTGCTGGGTTTCTTTCCCATATTGACTTTCTTGTGTGTTCATGACATTTAAATATCCATTAATTTTATTTTGCAGTACAACAAGTTGTAAACCTGACTGTTAATGTAAACATTTTAGCAGTTTTCTAATTGCGCATGAAGCTGAAAATTTGCAATGTTAGCATTAATTACCAAACAGTTAAGTTGTGGGCTACAAAGCCAAAATTAGCTAAAAATCTGCTTCGTTTCTAGTCTTCATGGCCAATGTTACACTTCTAATCACATGCACCTAATCACACACACATTCATACAGAACCTCAAGTTGATTATCTTGCCCCGGACACCTCCACTTGTGGGCTGGAGGATTCTAATGAATTCTCTGTGGGTTTGACACCATCATAGACCCCTCTTACATCACACATCGTCATTTGAACATTTGTTAATATAAAAAAAGGGGAGTGCAGCTTTAATAATTCAACAGTAATAGAGCTTTAGTTTCTCCAGTTGTCTACTTGCTATTTTTCTGACATGTTCTCAGTGCTATCTTGTCTTTATCATTCTGTTTGTCTTCCCCTCCCTTGATATGCCACTTTATCCTTATGTCAACTAAGCAATTGCTATTTGTAGCACACTCAGATGGCAACACATTGACATATCTTTTTTTTTTTTTTTGCAAACGCTTTATTTATCATTCATAAGTTTCCTTCAGTAAAACGGCAGAAAAAGACAGCATTTCAAATTAATTTCAGGTTTTTATTTATTTTTACTTTCAGTGATGAGAGCTAATTAGTTCTGAAATAAACACACTTGTTATTAAGAAATGCAGTGGAGGGGCCCACAGATCAGACAGCATGTAATTAGTTTTTTAAGATGACACTTTCCAGCTGTAGCCTTTGGCTTTACTAATAGTCTTGCCAGAAGCAATAACATCTACTAACTTCCTCTTGTGCATGAAGTTGGATCTCCACAATTGCCACATTAAGATGATTACACATTCTTAAAATATATCTGGTCAGTATCTTACTTTATTTGTCCTCATTGAAGAAAACTATGTGGTGATCTGGAGGTAATTACCGCTACACTGTGAAGGTTAGCACACCTAATGAATCAGATTGTATACCTTAGAAATGAAATCTGTGGAGATACCTGTCGACAAAGTGGCATCAGTGGCATCACCAGCTCATTGAATTAATTACTAGAGAAGTCATTATGTGAATACACACGCATGTCTGCTTATTAGGGTTCTTCTGTCCTTTCTCAGATTTAACAAGGTGTCAACTGCAAGTCATAACATTTGAACTGCTGTGTGTGTTTACAGCTGAAGAACAGGGTGATCCTAGGTTCAGCAGGAGCAGTGAGCTCTGTTCTTCTGCCATTGTTCTTTCTGCTCAGACAGCATGGTGGTTGTTTGTACATTCCTGTCATTGTTAAACATACAGTATAAATCTTCCGGGCCAAACCAGCCTTATGGATGAGAAGCTTCAATACAGAGCTGGAGACTGTTTGTAAACCTGATATGAAGCTCTGTAGACACATGTACAGCGTAAATGAGATGTATGGATCAGACAGATTTTCCGTTTTCTATCCATCCTCCAGAGCACCACATTATCTGTGTAATGTACAAAAGAATAAATAATCAAAATGGACATTTGCATCGAAGCCAATACACATACGAGGGGCATCTGACCATTTGCAGGCTTGAAGCTGGATCTAGTGATTGAAATGTCAATTAGATAATAGGATTTATGTGGTGCCGGTCATTGTAATGTAATACAATCAAGGGTTTTATGAGGCCATGATGGCCAGCATGGAATTGCAAGTGAATTGGTCAACAATCTGTTGGTTTAAGCAGGAACTGCAGTATAGTTAGTATTCATATTAGCATTTCATAGAATAGAATATTTTTATTTGCCCCACAAGGGGAAATTTATCTGTTTGACAGAATAAACAAATCATGAAAAATAGATTGACAGTAAATTAAAAAAGTTAACAGAAAAATAAATAAATAGTTTATATTAAAAAAAAAAAAGTGCAAATCTTCAGAGATGAGGAGGAGGGCTTGTCGGTGCAATGTTTTCAGGTGGGACAGAGTTCACAGGTAGCTGTAGCCGTTACAGCTGCGTTATTAAGTATTTTATATATTAATAATGAGTCAAATGACTGTGTGTAACGTGAAATGGGTTGCTCAAAATTAATAAAACCACAGGGAATTATTACCAAGCCTGCAGTTACTGTCAGGTCTAAGGGGAAGTTTGGTTTTAGTTGTTTCCAGTTGCAGCAGCAGTGTAAATCTCTGTATATCTATAACAACAGATGGACAGATTTGTCAGCTGGCTGGCTAGCATGTAAACAGAGAGTTAAGAAGTCTAGAGCAGAGTTAAAAGAAAGAGTGACTTACATTTACACAACAGCAGGAAGCATGACGCAATGTACATACACTATAATAGGAATAAATGTACAGTTTTTATGTGCAGCTAGGTGAATTTAAACCTTACCTTCTCATTTTACCCTGAAAGATCAATCTGTAAGAAAAGACAGACAGGGTATTGGGGGGAAAAAAATACATTAACATAGATATGAAGTCATTAATTTGATTCAGATATAATGAGGTAAATGTCTAGGCTTGGTTCATTGTACAAAAGGGACTAATAATAAAGAATAATAGATAAATGCAGAGCAGCTGAAGAATATTAAAAAGAAAAGTTCTCCAAAGCACCAACTCTCAGAACTTCATGCTTTTATCTTGACTAACACTTCAACCTTTGTGCAGCATGGGAATGTTGCTGTTGTCACTACAGGCTCTGTTAAATCTCTCTCTTGTTCCGTTCTCTTCTCTGTTACTTCTTTGTCAATCCCCAGACGGCTCAGACGGTGTTGGTGGTGGTGGTGGTGTTCTGCCTCTCTTGGCTCCCTCATCATGTTGTTCATCTCTGGGCGGAGTTCGGGACCTTCCCGTTGAACCAGGCCTCCTTCGTGTTACGGGTGGCCGCCCACTGCCTGGCGTACAGCAACTCGTCCGTCAATCCCGTCATCTACGCCTTCCTGTCGGAAAACTTCAGGAAGGCTTACAAGCAGGTGTTCAAGTGCCAGATTGGCGCTAGTGACTCCCCACTCAACGACATTAAGGAGATCCGCAGCAAAGCAGATACACCACCTTCAACTAACTGCACCAATGTTTGACTGACAAGATGTGGAAGGTGATGTGAAATTGAATCAAGGCAACTGTCACACTGACAGTCAGTGTAAAGTGATAGTGACAGAGCCATTAGATTAGATGTTGGTTTCTTTTTGGTTTGTTTGTTTTTAGATGTAAGTAAGTGTAGTTGCTTGGATATTGCTACAGCTGTACTGTTCCACATAAGCGCTGTTCATTATGTCTGAACCACAAGAGATAAAGCCACTGGGGTTGCAGGACATGATTGCTCACTCTTTGATCATTCTTTCTTTCCTGTATCTTTTCATTTCATGAAAACCAGTGAAGTCTGAAACTCAGGAAAATGATCTCCCTTCTAAAAGGGAAAGTCATTCTGCTTGTAGACACCATTCACATGTCACTTGATGTGATGTGTGATATGACATGATGTATTTACAAGCCAATATCTGCTGTCCAGAATTCACAGACTGAGACTTCAAAACTATTAAAATCTCAATATTTTTTTTTTTCACCACACCAAGTCAAAATATAATCATCTGCCATCCTCTATCTGAAGAGCAGTGTTTGGGTTTCCTGGGAAACATTTTTACACACGTATTGATCCACTAATTCATGTTGGTTGATTTTCTGTCTTACCAGGAGTTAGATGGTGGATTCAGTAGGAGAAAGTGATCTGGGAATTTTTAACTAGCTTAAGTCTTAAGTCTTAACTTAGATTTATTAGCCTAAACTAACTTTTTTCAACTAAAAAAGCTGGAGGCTGAATTGGACTGCAGTAGCCAGTTTCTCAAAGATAAGACTTTAACTACAGCTTAGGTGGAACTCAGTCAAGTTTATGGATTTGTTTGTTTTATAAAGCTGTCTAGCTGTTGACCGTCATGTTAATTTTTGCCAAATTTAAATTCTGAGTAAATAAAGACAATTTTCAAAACGGTTAAGCTCTGTTCACTCTCTTTACATACCTGTAGACCTGCGGTATTCATCTCATTTTATTTTTTCTTTTGTCCTTTATGTGATTGTTCAGGATGCACTTGGCTCTAAGATGGTAAACTTACTGATGTGAATCTGTCTTTGTGAACCTGGCCCCTTTATTAGTGCCTCCGAACTGTGGGTTGGATCCTATTTATGTTAATTACAGTTTCAATGTGTGGATGTGGAATTGTGGGAATTAAAAAAGTAAAATGTCACATGTAAAAGTAATGTCACGTACCAAGAAACTGATCATATCATTTCAATCATCACTGTAGACAGAAAACTCTTAACACTCGGTGTGATTAAACTGATTTGGTTGTAAATATCATGGACTCTGAAGCTGATATTCACATTTGCCTGTGAAAGCTTCACTCTTTACTTGTTGTTATGCTGTTTTTTAGATTGTGTTGTGTGCTGTATGACTGAGCCAGGCTGTTTGACATATAAGGCTCGATGCTTGTTTTGCACGCTTTCTGGTAGCCATCTTTATAAACCACAAAAACAACCCAAACAGGAAATCCTGTGAAAATGAAGAATTCTGATGTTGTGTGCCATATATGTATGTGATGTGCCAAGTCTCCATACAGCAGCTTTACCTCAGTATATTTAAACAAAAGTCATTAAAACGAAACAATATAAGACCTTTAACTTGGACTTACAGTATCGAACAGTATTCTCTGTTCATCTCTGAAATGTTGGACTTACATCAGAAAAAAAGGAAATGAGAAAAATTATTCCAGCTTGGATTTTTCAGCACAAGGTTATGTAACTATGTGCTGAACGGGAGTGAGTTCCTGCAGCAGCAGCTGATGCGACTGATTAACGCCAACTTCATCCAGAGAGGAGGAACTAATCAGTGTAATCAGCAGACTGTCATCATTCATTTCAGCAAGGATCTCAGATGGGAGAGTCAAGGATGATTCCCACAGGGCAGACAAGGTGCCATTGATGACTTTGCTCACTTTAGTGCTGACCGTATAGATAGAGGCGCTCCGTGGTGCCCAGTGGGACTGGCGAGACAGTCTTATTTATATGACTGGACATGGGAACAGAAACCTAAATCTGGGAGGTGCAACATGATGGACATGGTGAAATGTTGGGTGCCGTTTCCTGTAAAGTACCATTATAAAGAGCGCATGAACAAAATAATACTTTTTTCAGCAGAAAATGCATTGTTTTTGTAACACTTTAGATCACAGCCTATTAACTACAGTGTAATTATTTAGTCTATATGGCATGGCAAATATATATCTAAGCATACTTGTGACAAGACAAATATTCATAAGAGTAAGAGAGAAAGATAAACAGGAGGAGAACAAGTTGGAAAACCATTACAGATAAAGTACTGATGAATCAGAAAAAAGCCATTTGTCACTCGCAACCTGTGATTGTACAGACCGTGTAATTGTATCAGCTCTTTTAGTGTTACTTATTTCTATATCTAGCAGGATATAATTGCATATGAACAAAATATTTACACTTTTAAATCCGGGCTGTGTCCTATAGTGTTTGCTTTAACTTTGCAAAGATAACTTTCGATACATTTTCTCAATTTTTACCACCATACCAGCCAGAGCAAACCTCTTCTGGTGCCATTTAAAGGGGAACGTGAAAGCAAATACAAAAAAACACTGCTGTTGAGTGAGGACATGTAATAATGGTGCTGTTTCTTAGTAACGGTTTCTTGCGGGATTCTTCTGGATTTTTTTTAATTCATTCACTGTCCAGCTTTTCAGTGCTTTATGTGTTTTATTGTGTCCTTTCAAACTTGCTTCCTGTATTAATTTACAAGTGATATCAAATAATTTATCAGAATAGGAAAAAAAATCTACTTTTCTTGTGTGTATTTTTCTGTGCTTGAAATGCAACAAGTGAGAAACAGTTAAGGCTCTCTGAGGTACTCCACATCTGGATGGTATTTTGAAATATATCCAGGACTTTTGATCTGTGTCTTTATTGCATCGCTACTTATATAATTCTATTAAACTCTGTGGCATTGCCTTGAAGAAATCAATATCTGCTTTGCATTTTTAACTTCCTCACTAATGAAAAAAATCTGCTCTGGTGTCTCGAGGCCTTCACTTCTATAAAAGGAGCTTTTCTTCAGTCTCACTGACACAAAACAACAACCGTCACCTCCTTCACTGACACAGTGGGTTGTGGTCAAAAAGAAAGAAAATAGCAGTGTAGGTTCCCACCAGTTGGGTTCCCCTCAGAGTTAAGTTTTGTTGATTACACACTAGTGGAGTACATTTCCTGGCATCATTTCAACACAGCAGTCCCTAAGAGGTCTGAGGAAACCGTCTGTCTTCCCATGATGCCTTGTACTGTAAATATCTAGCAAATCAAGGGCCTTTATCAGGACAATATTCACCAAGATGCTAATGGCCACATATTAAACTGGCAAAATAAGAAAAAAAAGTTCTCATTTGATTTTGTTCATAAAAAAAAAAAATCTCAGCCAGTCATATCAGATGCAGACGAGCTAGAAACAGCAGTTGTAATCACAGGTGCTTGACTGAGATCAAATTACACAAGGGTCATTTGATTATTGTCATGAAAATCAGGTCCAGAGGAAACAGGGGACACGGCTGCTTTTATCATTAACATCTGACTGTAACTGAAACCACATGAAGTCAAACTGAAAACTAGAGATTTTTTTTTTTCCAGAGGTTGTATTATGACTATGATCTTTTGTGAGCTCTCATAATCCTTTATAAAAAATTCTCTAGCACTTTATCAAAGGCTTTGACTAGAAATAATTGTTGATAAAGACTAGAAAAGCAATGATAAACCAAAGGATTTCTCTTTGAAATGCAGCCTCACAGCTGTTAATAAAGCTGCACACTCTTGTTAGTCTTGTTAGTAATAATATAATAATATCATAATTTGTGCTGTGGCAGCTGATAATTATGTAATTGTGCCTGTCCCCAGGTCCCTTTAGGCAAACAAAAACAATCTTGTTGGTTTACTTGCATAAATACATTTGATAGTACACACACTTGCTCCCCTCGCCTCAAATGAGGCTCAGTCTTGTGTGTGTTCATTGAGAAATGATTCATATTATTTCAGCTGTGATGTAATCGCTCAATTGGCTCAAATGTTCAAAACTCAGTTGTTGTCTACAAACACGAGTCAGTAAATTTAAATTTTCTCAGCTGTTCAGTGTGTTTATTTGTGTGTGTCAGGAACATGTGGTGTGATGGTTCCTTTCTACAAGCTTCAGCCATTGCTATGTTGACAAGATAGTGGTTATAGTATGACTTCTAGACTTACACTGTCTCCAGAGCAGACTAGTTGCCACAGTGGCAAGACAGGTTGACTGGGTCAGGGTTAGCTGTTATGCTAACCTCAGTATATATAAATTGAATGAAAACATTTAAGTTGCTTCCCATCACTGAAATAATCTCTAGCAATAATAAAGTATGCTATGTAGCAATCGCATAAACTAACATATAGCACCTTTAAAATCCTGGGGCACAAAAACATGTATTTGTTTGTTTGTTTGTTGTATGTTTGTTGGTTAAATCTATGAACCTTTTGTTTCTCCAATATATTAACACCATTCCATCAAACAGACCTAATGGATGCCTAATGGAGTCATGCATTGTGTGATGGTGGACTACTCCTACAGATACTCTCTCTGTTACGAGTATCTATTACTTTTTGAAGGCCATATGTGAAATAACTAGCAGCTCTGAGCTGCCAGTTATGAATGAAACAGACGTCAGTGCCATTTATAGTTCTCTCTCTCTTTTTTTATATACACAATTTCTTCTGGACTTTTCAAGTTTGTTCTATCACTCAAGCAGCCACAGCAACAGATAATCTACTGCTGTTGTTGACGTCAAAGTGATCTCACTGCTGGTCTGAAGAGCAGCCACAACGCAGATGAACATTTGCAAAACATAATTTGTGAGCTGAGTGAAAAGTGTGCGTAAGTCTGTTTGTGTAAAATGGCAACTACTGCTTGGGATTAATGATGCTCTCCTGCAGATTTCACAGCGATTGGTGTATTTCACAGCAGAGCTGACAGGAGATAATGGGTCATAACTGTCCTTTCATTAAAAACTAATAAACTGATTTTGCTTTGATAAAGGAAATACAACCAGGAAGAATAGGAGGGTAATAGTACTTCTTATCTAATGTTTCTTAGCCTTTTGTCATATAATGCTTCTTTATTTCTTTCTCCTGAAAAATAGACTTATTACTACTAATCTTAAGATCGCACCTTGAGATTGGCACAAAAGCTTAGCGGCACTCATGCAGTGTTTTTTTTTTAATCCCACAAGAGGATAAGAGACAAAAAGGCCTCTCAACACAAGCGTCAGAAAATCACTCAACCAACACTGTGATCATCATCTAGACTTTAAGATAACCCACTCAGTCCCTCATTCATAAACACCCCGCTCACTCTATCGCCATGTATACAAAGAACACTGCCCCATTTTCTCAGGAACGGGCTGTCGTCCAATTGACGTTAATGGGGGAAGAATGGATCTAGGTTCGGCTTCACTGAGCAAGCGGTGCAGACTGAAGATACAGTATGAAAACAAGGAGAAAGACTGAAAAGGTCAGCCATTACCAGGTGCAAGAGCTGCTGAATTTAACCTTTCAAACTATTCATTAACATACATGTAAGCTGCCAGTGATTCAGGGAAATTTACAAATCTCTGATTTACTGAATTTTTGACTATTTTCAAGTTGTTTACAAGTTGTTCACAAAAAATAAGATAAAATTCAGTCCACGTTTATTTTTGTACAGTTCTCTGCTCGATTAATAACATATGGAGCCGTCAGTGCAGTCTGAGAATGACTTTCATCGCCTCTCAACAGGCGAATGTCACGCTGTTAATGTTTGAGTCTTTTAATTATGACTGACGCATGATTAGTGGAGACACAGTTAGTTCTCAACATGTAAAAATGAGCCTCAATTATGTTAATGTTTTTCTTAATTTAGGATAATGAGGGATTTTAACTTAAATCATCACATATCTGCTACTGGCAGAAAAAACTGCAATCAAAGAGCAGTAGTCAATTTAATCCAACAACTTAGCATCAGCAGTGTTAGGAAAACTGGCAGCCAATGTATCCGTTTTTTTTTAAACATACTTCTACAGTTAATAGTGAGGTGATAGTGAATATAATACATACAGCAGGGTATTTTTTCTCCCTGTGTTGCATTGCTTTTAGGTTGCTGTGATTGTGTGATACACGGCCACTGCAGAAAAAAAAAAAAAACAATTACCACAGCTACATGTCTATTCCCAGAAAAGCATTAGGGAAACAGCATGGGCTTTCCCAACTGGAGAGCATAGAGCTGACTCACTATCACACAACACCAGAGAGAAAACATGTCATATGAGCAAATACAACTTCAACAGCCTCAGAATTGGAGACTAAATGCAAACCACTGACTTAAGATTGATGGTAATAAACCCAGACTTAATCAAAAAAATGCAGACATTTCAAGTTTTTGAAACCAAGGTTAGTGGAAATACTAAGAAAAATGAAAATTTCCCAATATTCAAGGTTGTCTCACAAGTGTGTTTTAGTTAGTTTGCAAAAGTGAAGCTATCAGCATCACTCAAAGCTCACTTATGCTGAGTGACCCTAAACAGGAGTGAAGGCTGTGTGGAATACCACTTATACAATCTTGAGGCATGATGGCAAATTGTCTACTTCCTATTCAGAGCAGGTTCCGATTACCGTGGCTACAAAGGCTGAAGAGGTCCCTGATGATAGAGTTAATTCCCTCTCCCTCACTCCACTGCTGAGATGTCAGCTTTTCACCATCACCCTGAACGAAACACTTACTGTACTATCTGAGGGCATCCAGGTTGGAATATTAATGCACTAATATTAACTGAAGCACAATGGCCAGAGAGCTCTCAACTCTAGCTTTCATTAGAATTATCTTATCATTTCAGAGGTATTTTCACATCCTTAATTACAGATGATGACTTCCAAAGAGTCATTAATCTGCTATTAACCGGATCTGCAATAATCAAGTGATATATGCATTATAGGTCCAAGTAGTTCGGTGTTTTTTATGTGAGTGGTGATATAGTGGCACCAAATGTGAGGGCAGCAATCTTTAAAATACTTCTTCTACGTTGTCTGAGGATTGTATGAATGACCCTGAGGTCACAGAGTGGTCTTATCAATCTCTGTACCCTGCCTTTGCCCGTAAGCAGCTGGGATAGCAGGTTAATAGAAAATTGCAGTTTCTATGGGATGCTGCTGGTCTGTCTTCTGTAGTGGTCATTCTTCACGCCAAATGCCTGAAGAAGGAAAAGCAGTGAACCAGTGTCACTGCATCAGGTAGCTAAAGATCACTGATACAAGCAAGGACTGAAGGCTGGTCTGTGTGGTCCAATCCGACAGAGGTGGAACTGAATAAAAGGAGGAGCTCAGAGCAGCTTAAACTGCTGAACAATTTTGTTTGTTCTGAAAGTTTTTCAGTGTGCCAATACTGGCATCTGTCCACATCAAACACGCCTAGAATTGGCATGTGAACACCAGTACCAGAGCACAGAACAATGGAGGACTGATGAATCACATTTTCTTTTCTATCATGTGTCACTTACCCAGGGAAGACACCTGGATACATAAAGGAGTCTTCTGCTGGGAAACTTTGAGAGCTGCCATTCATATGGATGTTACTTTGACATGTTCCACCTACCTGAACACTGAGGCAGACCAAGTACTCCTCTTCATGGAAACGGTTTTCTATTATGACAGTGACCTCTTTCAATAGGATAATGGTCCTGTTATGCTGCATCAATAGTTCAGGAATGGTCTGACAAACAGAACAAATAACACATTTTTGTAAGGAAGTGATGCATATTGTTTTACTCCCATTAGATACCAACATATGACATTAGTGCACTTTACATTCTATACATAAAGTACTCAATTCATTAGTTAGTTAATATGTGTATATGTGTATACTGAGAGAAAATAGCAGTGGAACCTCCTGGCAATATAGAATATAATGATATGACTGCACATGCATGTATGCAAATGAAGACATAAATACATCCACCCAAATTGAAACTGTTTCAGACTGAACAAAAAATTAGCACTTAGCCTGAGGCTTTATGATTCCAATTCACAAACAAATGCAGGCAAATACACACAGACTGTAAAAACACTCTGTTGACAGTTCAGGGAAATGTTGCAGGGTGAAAATCTGATTTGCGATTATTCTTAATACACCTCAGGTTAATAAATTATGAGGCTGATTTGATCATATTTTGCTGGCTGTATATTTTTAGCTTGTGGCCCTAGGGGTGGAAACAAGTAATGGATGGATTCTCATGAAATGTTATACATTCATTCTCCCCCAAGGATAAGACCTTGGGACCTTTCCTCATATATCACTATGCGGTAGTCATTTTTGCTATCATACCCGCTTTCATTAATCCTTAAACTTTCTGACTGATGTCATCATAAAGTTTTAGCCATGGCTGTTAGACATCAATACATTAGCACTGTCATTTTAGGCTTTTTAACTATCACAACTAAGTGCACCTCCTCACAGAGATGTTAGCATACATGGACTCTTGAGTTACATAATGTCAAACGCCACCATGTGGCTGACAGTTTTGTTTTTAGTTAAATACATTGGCTACATTTGATGGATTGCTATGAAATGCAGTAAAGATGTTCATGTTGACCTCAGGATAAACAGTGAGATCCCTAAACTTTCTATCTAGCACCATTATCATGTTTTTGTCCAACAAAAATGCTAATGGATTTGCCATTAGCTTGTGTTGTACATTTAGTGTGAACTAAATATATATAAAGTATAAACTATATATAAAGTCAGTGATTATATCTGCTGTTGGCATTATCATTGTAATCACTTTAGTAGGCTGTAATTAGCATTTACCTCAAAACTCCTCTGAACGTAATTACGGCATCACAGCTGAAAGCTAACACGCAAGTGATGCTTCTCCAGGCAAACGTGCACAATTTTCGCTCAGATATGTTTCTTAGCATGTTGTTTAATGCGTATAAGCATTATTTCAACTTTAACCTTGTTTCCTTGTTGTAGTTGCTAAAAAATTCCTAACTCTGACACCACAGACTGATCAGAATCACAATCGGAAACCACTGTGACAAACAACAATGTATCCTGAGAATACTGTGGCACACAATGTCACAGGCTGGACTTATTTTCCCTTGTAGTGTCTCACTGTTATGAAACAAAAAAAAAAAAAAAAAAGAAAGAAAAAAAAACTTGTGCCATCACAATAAGTCTAAACATACCAACACTGCATAAAATCTCTATATACAGTAACTTCAACAGTATGCATCATTATATTGGTGATGACTTATGTGGGACAATGAAGTGGAGGTTTTCTTTCCACCCATGTGTACAAGCCAAAGTGTTTATCATGTGGGATGTTTCCTTGTGAAATCATACAGGTGTCAGCTGCTGACTTGCAACTCTTTTGCTGTGTCACACAAACACGTTCCTCCTCCTAATTGCAGATAAACATTTTACTGTTCTTCTGCCTCCCTGCAGATTCATATCATCTATTACACAGAATGATTGCTGTCATTTGAAAGATTTTTCCGGGTTCATACAAGAAGTAAAACAAAAAGACAGGAAAGAGCAGACAACTGTAAATAATTTGTAAAACTGAGATTTTATCTAACTTTTCAGGTCTCTAGAAACACACTATTGAACTTGTCATATCAAATATAAAGATAAAATCTCTATTAAATGACGTATATATGTTGTATAAAGAGTTCATATACCAGTGACTTCCTGATAGAATTTGATATTTATTCAATGATCTACTATGCTCATATTCACAAAATGTTATGTTGAATACTTGAAAAATTTAAAGGTGTTCACAATGTGAGGCCTGTTAAAACCACTGAGGTGAAGTGACTATCGCTGATTGTGTTACTACAGTGGCACATCAGTGGGAGGGATATATTAGGAAGCACATCAACACAGTTGGAAGCAGGAAAAATGGGCACGTTCAAGAATCCAAATGACTTTCTAAGGGCCAAATTATGATGGCTACGCTAATGGATCAGAGCAAAACTAGCAGGTGTCGTTGGGTATTCACACAATGGTGGTCAGTAGCTTCCAAAAAACAGAAAACCAGCAGCACTGTCAAGTCACCGATGTGTGAAGGTTGCCTTGCAACAGAAGAGATGATATAAGATGACCTGGGCTGATGAATTATGTTTTTTCTTTGTTTTTTTTACATCATGCAGACAGCCAGATAGGTGCCCAGAGTTTATCTGGGGAAGACAGGATGCATCATGAGACAAAGGCAAGCTGGCAGACCATTTAGCTGTATGTTGTTTCCCTTCATGGCAACAGCGTTTTTTGAGAGTAGTCACCTCTTTCTGACGATTTGTGATGCAAGATACCACAGCACACCTTCAGACATCTTATGGAAGCTATGTCACTACGGTAGAACTGCTCTGGCACAGTGAGAACAGTGGGCAAACAATCACAATAACAAACAATAACCCCAGAAAAACAGGACAAACCTTTGCATTTTCCAATTTATGTATAGTTTTATAGGAAAATCAGCATCAAGAATTCACTTTTATCCTGTTGAATTTTTCCCAGCAAAGAGCAACAATTCAAGTGTAACAGTTAATCCAGCATTTGTTCAAGAGCATGAAAATAAAAATCCAGCATTACATAATTATAATAAAAAAATATTAAGTCTCAAATTAAGTGATTAACAACCTGATTGACATGACAGAACAGCAGATGACGAGATGATAACAGACATGATAAAAACAGAGACAGAGGAGACTGACACATTGAAATATGTACCGATCAATAGTTCTTATATACAGAATAACACCAACAAGTAAAAACATGAAATGAGACAAGAGTGCACATCCAGTAATTAAGTAAGGTAAAGGGAGGGTTTAGAGAGAGGGCTGTGACAGTTTCCAGCATTCCATTGCTTCTTTTGTTTTTTGTACATGAATGTTCTGAAGGCCGTTAGAGGTACTTGCACATTTTTGTCAGTTTTTTGTTTTCCTCCCCTTTGGCTCTGATTTTCTTAATTAAAAATGCAATTATCTGCTGAGCCGCTACTGAAGCTTTTCACTGAAATAACACATCACAGTCCCTTTGTGGACAAACCCTCGATATGTTCACTGACATTAATAACTGTTATCTGACAAATATAAACACATCTCTATGTTTACAGTAACATACTGACCATCCAATGTCGATGAGTCATCATGAAATGAATCTCTGAATCATCAGAGGTGCGCTCATGAAATGACATGTTTGCAGGCCAATTACAACCAACACTGTGTCTGCAGCATCAAGTACTAAAATATGAAAAAGTGTTTATCTTTTCAGAGCATGATACACTTTGATCATTAATATTTCACAACCTATAACATTAACATCTAATAAACCATTAATACTTTTGAAATGCTTTTCATCCAAATTAGCTTCTTTAATTCTGTGTTTTAGTTCAGCTAAACTCAACAAGGGTCTAAAAAAAAACAAAAAAAAAAAACAAAACAAATACTGTACCTGTTCTATATATAATAGATGACATTTTTGTTTTTGTAATCTGATTGTAATGTTTTATATTTTCTGTTTTTTTAGGCACCAGTGTGTTGGGCCCTACAGGATATTACATCTTTCTAATATGCGGCGTTTTAAAAGCAGAAAATCCAATACAAAATGATTAGAGATCATTTTATGAAACATCAATGGTTCTTGTTCTGTTAATAAAAGTTGCATGGCAAGGATAAGTGGGAATGTTTTCTTTTCCAACAGTCAGTTCACCCAAACACATTCTACTGTAATGTAGTATTAGTAAGAAACAGTATCGAACGTCATTTTTGAGTGAACAGACCCTTTAAAATGTTTTGTTTTCATAGTGCTACAAAGTTAAATTCATTATTTTGAAATACAAACCGTAGTGGTTAACCAAGAGTACCAGACTGTGGCCAGAGCACCACTGCAGCCACATTCCTCGTTCACACTGAGATTGAGATGTGTACACAGCCCAGAGGTGTGGATGTGTCAGGTGGCAGATCATGCCCTGAAACTCCAGCTCCTTTGAAAAGGCTGGAAGGGTTTCTTGAGGCTGAAGAACATGAGCTGAGGTTTGAGTCGAGGGGTTTTCTCAGGTATGACAGCAGCTTTGCTTTCCTCGGTGGGAAAACGATTGTGATAGACATCTGGGTACGACCTCTGGAACTGAAAAACAAGACGATCACACACTCACCAAAGACTGAAACATTCTTGGGGATTTTTTTGGTTCTAAAACAAATGCTGTTTTTAGACTTTTACTATTTCTGTTTTACTGGCTACTTTTCAACTTCTACTGTATTATTTCACCTCTTTATGCTTCTGAAAACCCTTCAAATCATTTGTGAAATAAAGACACCAGCTCTCACTCTTCAGTTCTAATAGATTCTGTATCTCGTGTGAAGGTTCAGAAGTAGACAGTTTTTTAAACAAAAATGAAGGAGAAATTGCTTTAAATGAAGAGCAAAGTAACAGTGTGGACAGAAACAAATGCTTCCAGCCTGTTGCACATCAGCAGTCTATTATTGGAGTATTTGTCTGGCCTATCCACATCAGACCGACACCTACAGGATCTTCAGTTAATACAGTCTCTTGTATATTTACAAGCAGTGCAGATATACCTGTTTCAGTCTTTTCCTTTTGTCCTTGGCAGGGAGTTCTTTGTCAGCAATCAGGCCTTCCAGCAGCTCCTGCAAGGGTGTCTGGGTACCAATCACCTTCTGCTCTTCAGACTCCACCCTGCTGATCTGTTTACAAAAAGCTGGAGAGGCGCTGAAGTCTGTATCTGAACCAGCATATTTGATCTGACGGAAGACACAAAAAAAGAAATGGATTTTTACTTGAATTAATGGATTTAAAATTGACAACCAATCCGTTGGACCGTAAATGTGGGAGAATAGAAAATAATGGGCAATTGGTGTAATGCAAACTATCATATTCTCAATGTGTGCACATTTGTTTTTGCCAAAACAAATATACAGATAGTGAGCAAGAGCTAATGTCACTGCTTGTTTCATGTTATAAAGGCACATCAAACACAATCTCTACATTGTCCACAAGAGGATTCAATGTGATGTGGATGGCTTCCGCAATAGTTCAATGGCGATAATTAACATGGCTACCACAGATGAATGACATGTTTAGTGTGTGATTATGGTTTTGAAAGCTCATTTACAGCATTAAATGAAGATAAAGGCACTTTTTTTCACAGTGTGGGTTGTGTAAGCTTATGCATTTGCTGTTTCATTCCAAGCTAAAAATCAATCACGCCTTCATTTGTAGGCCAAACAATGTAGAACACTGACTGTCAATACAGTCTGTGTTCGACGTTCTCTGATGTGCCGGCCAAAGGGAAACATATGCATACATCATGAGCCAAATGTGCACAGACAAATAAAAACAAACGCCTTCAGAGGCAAACCTTAGTCTGCGAGGGCGGTTGAGAGGGTTTGAACTTGTCGGTCATAGGGGGTGAATATTAGCTGAACGTTCTGTTTTAGTAAAAGTTGTAGAGTAACACTGGCCGGATTAGAAAACACTTCTTGTTCTAAAAGTAATTCACTAAACATCTGAACAAAGCAGGTCCCAAGTCTGTGAGAAGCTAGAGGCAATTCATAAGGCTCATAAGTCACGGTAACACAATGACAGAACAATTATTTTGTTGGTGAAACATTTACTAAAAATTTATTGAACTCACCAACAAAACAACCCAAAGCAATAACACTGGAACTGATGGCACAGTCCTGTGCTATAAGAACATTACATTGATCGCAGCTTCAGCCATCTGTCAAAATTATTAATCAAAGCAAATTAATTAATCAAAGCAAAAGAGTTGTTCAGATCTTAATTTGTTTAGCAGTTGATTAAGTGTATAATAATGTTCATCAGCTGTAATTAGTGCATCAATAAAGGTTGACTTCAGAACTGTCGGTGGATTATCCAGGATAATTATATGTGGAATTATACATACAAACAAGTTCCTAAAGCATCGGCTTTCAGTGCAGTACTGGAAATGTTGCTATTAAATAACATATTTAACTTTTCATTTTACATAATTGATGTTTATATGAAAATGTACATAAGCTTCATATAGTTAATGTTCTTCATTTTGTGTCATAATTATTGTTTGCGTTGCTGTTTCTGCCCAGATGCTCTCACCTCCAGTCTCGTTGCAATTCTCAGTTACAGATCTCAATTTACCACAGAAGCAAATCCAGGCAGGAAATGTTACCAGATGGGACACTAAACCCACAACTAAACATGGTGACGGGACATTCACAGCCTCGAGCTACTGAGACAAATGATCTCCACCCACTGCAACTTACAAATGTTGAATTTTAATGTTGTATCTGATCTGTATATGTAATTTCGAGATTTTATGTGACTTTAATTAACATCCAAGTGCTTGCCAAGTTCATGGAACCAATCTGGCACATTTCATCACTGCATGCATAGATATGTCTCGGTACACATGGACTGTGGGAGGGAACAGATGCAGCAGAACATGGCTGCATGTTACTGTGAGGCAAAGAGCAGCAGGAGCTCTTTTAATCTGTTAATTGATTGGAACTTCGGAGGGTGAACTGACCTGAACTCTTTTGAGATGGGACAGGTGCTCGTCAACCTGGGAACGCAGCTTGGGGGGCACTTGGAAGATGGTGTTGTGGTGCTCCATCATGAAGGTCACCAGTTTGGTGGCGAGCAGCTCATCCAAGTCCATCTCATCTACTGAGCCCAGAACGCAGTGAGAGAACATCTGCACCATCTGGACAGAGACCACAACAGGAGATGAATTAGAAATCAACTTCCAGCTACACTGTATATTAACTACACTGCACTAACTATTAATTACACTGCACCCATTTCGGGCATTTACACAACTTGATGGGAATCTGTCAAAACAATCCAAAACAACCTCCAAGGACCAAACTAAATCTTTATGAAACTTAAAACCCTTGAATTTTGTATGCACGTAGTGTTACAGACTGGGATTGTTTTGACCCTGGTTGCATTATCTAGACAGGAAAATGCATATTTAATATAGACTGAGCCGCCAATAAAATAGATTGGATGTGTCTATTCCTCAGCAGGGCTGCAACAAATGTTTTTTTTTGCAAAGTTTATAAGCAACATATTCTAGATTCACAGAGGGTCCAGTGTGTATGACTCAATGGGGCCCATGGCAGTGATATAATATGTGATATAACATTTATAATGATCTTCTTATTAGTGTATTATCACTTGAAAGTAAGAATCGTGTTTTCTTAACACACTGGCTCTAGGGAGATACTGTCACATTTTATGTAACCTGAAAAACAATGTAGATTCTCCAAGAGCTTGGGAAGAAGTTTTCGGTTGGTTGAAAGGTGCTACTAAATCCTACGCACCAAACTACTTTTCAGTTTCTGTTGTCAAAGCTTGCTGCTGTATCACACAGACATTTGACTTCCAAAGTGTACAGTCAAAAGACCCAAAAAAAGACCAAGTATCATCGATATGTACACAATACAGTTTCCTCGTATTTTATATCTGATATTACAGTTTTTAGTCAACAAATGTAACAAATGTAATTTTTATCTTTATATTTCAGACTTTGCTTGTAGCATCTTCTGTTTATGTAGTGTAATGAGCCTTATGAAATATCCTTGTTCCCCTAAAGGTGCTACAGTATTGCCTGGATAGCTTAGCTAGTGTGTAATGATTCAGAGAAAGTAGCAGGAGCATGGAACTGTTGTAGCTTTAAAGTTTGTAGTGAACGTGACAAGTATCCCTGAATACATCATACCTGATTTTCATAAATAATGTTCTCTTTATCTGTGGTGCACCAAATGTGTCGAGACGTGCAGAGGGGAGAGAAACAAGTAACTGGAGAGACAAATAATCATTCTGACAGTGTTTTTCCTCACACAGCAGCTGTTAAGCATCTCGACCGTCTGCTCATGCTCAGTGCTTCAAAGGATTTGTCTTTAAAGTAATCAGCATTAGCACTAAGGTAACCCACTTCTTCCCACATGATGGTACTGACAACTGTTAACTTTAAAAGCTATTTGTTTATATAATCAACATTCTGTAGGAATAAGTAGTGAACATTATCAGTGCAGTATGCATACTGAAGGGTTTATTTTCAAACACAACCTGGTCTATAGAAATCCTATCATAGAAATGTAATGCTGTGTCTTTTCATATAACAATATTTCTCACTGCTTTTTCTGCCTCAAGGCTTCTACGGGTTTGTTTCCTTTTCTTTGAGAAATGCTCACCTTGCAAGCTTTATACATTGCAGTAATGTCATATTTGCATCATATTGTTTGCTTTAAGGAGAAGTAGAAATTAATATAAAGATATGCAGTGAATAACAGATAAGCATGTGTACCAGAGTGCGGGTGGCAATGGTATCATTGAGTGGAGGCAGGTGGGGATTCTGGCACACCCGCGCCATTAGACGCAGTAAAAGCTGGAGGCGTCTTCGGTTGGGTGGAGGCAGTAAGAGTGAGCTGACTTGAAGAGCCTCGGTGGCCACCTCCTGCTCTGGCAGCAGACCTGTGGGGACACAAGAACGGTTTTGACAAAATGAACACCAGAAAATATTTCTATGTAGCAGTTAACGTATCAGTAACAGGCCCACACGGTGAATTACTCACTGAGAATGTTGACGAAGACTTCATATAGATGGAAAGTCAGTAGGGGTTCTTTGAGCCTTTGAAAATAATCTGCTACCGTTCTCAGCACATCCCTCTCGAAACCTGGGTACACTGGCTGTTTGGTTTCATTGCCATTAGGCCCTGAGATAGAAGAAAAGTACATTTCTGCTCAGTTCACTTGACATGCAATGAAAATTAAAACATTTTACAGTTAATTCATGTTCAATAAATTAACATAAACATGAAAAATGGCTCTATAGATTTTATAGTATATGCATGCACTGTGTCTGTTTATTTGTTATTGTTAAAGTCTTTAAAAAAAATACACTCACAGTTGGCAAGGCATTTCATTGCTGATACAACCCAATATGGCATGTCCTCTGGAGACACAAAAAGGCAAACTTTAGTCTTAATATTCTTTTAAGCTGCAACAAAAAAGTTCTCCCGACTGTGAATCAATAAATCATACCAGCTTTGTTCTCCAGTACGACTATGCCCGTCTTATTAACACTGAACACATTGTGAACAATGTGCTTGCCATTTACATGTGTGGTATTTAACACGCCATCCAATGACTTCAGGCCCAGCACTCTCTGTAGACTGAAACAGCAAAGGTGACATCAAAAAGTTGAACAGTGGACACAATTCATAAGTTATGTTAAATAGTTACATACTGTGCAATTGTCATCGACTTCCAGATGTTGTCCACTTGTTTCGGAGTAACCTCCTTCCTGCGTATGAGCTTGCATTCGTTCACATCCCCGATAGCAACACTATGCCTTTTGTTCCACAAATCTGACGTCTGATTAAAAAGTAAAACAAATAATCTAATTTAAAATTTATACTGAGGGAGCAGAAAGAAAAAAAAAAAAAGTGGAATAATCAAATAAAACAATGTATTCAAATAATACTGAACAGATGTGAATTACATGTTTTGCATCCATATATGTAAATGTAGCAGACATTAGATACACAGCAGAGCCTGAGTCACCAAAACAAACAACTAAATCAGCAAAAAGGAGCATTTGCTGTTCTCTTCCTATTTTTCACCTTACAAACTTTCCATTCAATTTCTCAGTGTAAGTTTGAGCAGAGGATGATGTAAATGACAGTTCAAACACAAACACGACCACAGAAGGGGCTGAACCATCTTTGTGTCTTTCTCACCAAGACAGCAGATTTCACGGGTGCAATGTTTTCCCGCTGAGGCAATTCTTCGTAGTCATCCCAGCGGATGAGTCTAGGCAGGTCACAGCTGTCTTTCAACAGAGGCCTTGTTGGAAAAGACTTCAGAGGAGACCGTGTGGGGAACCTGCAGAGACAAACAAAGATCTCTGAGCTGGAGGGAAAAGGGCACACTGAAGATGCAGCAGCGATGTCTTACAATATTTCAAGTGTCAGGACGAATTATACAGGATGAAAGAGAGGTACCTGTAAAGGTGGCTGTTGTCCTCAAAATCCTCTGTTCCGTGGCGTCCTTTGATATCTTCAATGACATGAGCCTTGAAGAACTTCCTGAGTAGCTGCAGAGTCTGATAGCGAGTCACCTCAGGACCAAAGTTGTAGTTGCGCCTCAGCAGGTCATGCAGGTAATCCACAGCCTCGGACCCAGTGAAAGTGAAATCATAGTAGCGAAAATTTGCCCAGTGCCTTCTCAGTGGCATGCCTCCGCGGAAGAGTTTAATGGTTTCATTCCACTGCAGGATAGGGAGAAACGCAAGGGTGAACTCTAAATCTCAGAAGCTATTAAATGTGGCGTCCTGTGAACAAGCATATTTAGTGAGTGTGCAATACATTTAGAATAATTAGCTATGGCATGGAAATATTCCACTAGTAGTCTAGATTGACACATTTCTTGCATTCAGCAGAGTTCAAGTTTTCAATGTTATGACGAAAAGGGACACACACTATATAGTGTGACTGACAACGGACAAAAATATGCAAATATACAGCCATCTGGAGTAAACAAATCCAGTTCATCCTCTTAATTTCTTCAAAGTAATTCATTTTATTCTAATACCAAATCCAAAACAAACACCAAACTTATTGCTAAGAACATACTGAGGCTGCTGAGGCTAGCCACAAGAGTATGTGTGTATATATACACACACATGTATGTGTAAACACAACATCATTTAGTATTATCTCTTGGTAGTGCTTTGGGTGGGTTAGGGGTTGTGGATTATCAGATCTCAGAGAGTAACCAGATGGGTTTTAGAAAAATGAATAAAACAGATAAAAGCACAGAGGGAGAGAAAATTGAATTACGACACACAAGGTCATTACAACTCAGGAGACCATCGACCTGTATGAAGCAAACACTGCACACTAGCTGGTCTGAATCATGAAATGAGCTCAATGTGTGATGTGATTTTAAAAAAGAAAATAGACACAGGAAAAGCCAAAAAGCTAGTCCTGGGACTACTAGAACAGAGGTGCTTTTTAAAGGTGACAGAGAACCAGAAACTGTTTTTTTACCTTGTCTTTGTTGAAGAACATGCGAAAAGTGGTAGAAATTGTGAACGTCTCCTATTCATAGAAATTCCTCTTTCAGAAATGTCCACTAGAAAATGGGCTCATTTCAAAAACGGTTGTTTGTGACGTAAAATGTATCTCACTGCGCCCCCCCCCCTCTGATTCCCTTCACTCACCTTCAAAAGTGATTAACTGTAAAAAGACGGTCTGTCCGTGTTCTGAAGCCGGCAAAGTTACATTTATTTGAGTGCTTGCATACAATAATGAGGTTGCCAGTTAAGACCAAAAAGATGCTAAATAGGTACAAAACCACGTGTTTAAAATCTCCACCCTAAAATATCTTTCTGAGAGGTTTTAGGAAGCTTCTGAGGCGTTACACATTCAACCAAAATTTTAATGTGTGAAAGTTGAAAATGGGCGGTGTTGGCGTTTTCACAAACAGGGGCTGGCCAAAGGGTAATCCAGAGAGGCTAGTGGCCTGACAATCTGAAGACAAAAGTCTTGGGGCTAGACCTGGGACACTAAGCACCTTAAATGGCCCTGGCCCAGCCTGACAGTGTGAGGCCAGCTTATATGTAACATCACAGAACAAACATCAAAACCCCGTTTAACCATTGTCTGTCACCTTTAACTGGAAAAAGATGAAAAAAAAAAAAAAAAAAGGTGAGTAGAGTACGTTTGTGTAGGTCCTTTAGGGGCAGCAGGTGGAATGTTTTGTGACAGGTTAATTTTTGGAAGAAAAAAAAGTTAGAGTTAGTGTCTCTAATGATATCAAAACATTCAATAAATCATTGTGTGCTTATTATTATTAAACTCAATTTGTAGGTTTGTCATCTTATGTTCAAGAGAACGAGGTAGAAATGGTACAATAGCTGAAATGAGAAGAGCAAAAAGTACACTTGAGTACTAATACAGACATCAAGGAAGAGGTAAATAATAATAAGAAGAAGAAGAAGACCTGGCTGATGTGGCATTTATTTTTGAATTGATGGCAATTTTCACTCTTGATATTCTGACATGTCAGTCATTATTCAGTCTGTAGTCACAGGGGGAATAGCACAGGTGCATTTTGGCTCACTGTCAAGTCTTAACATTTCATATAAATAGAGCAGAGCCTTCCTCGCTGTTATTAACAAGTCAAACTGCCTGCTGTGAAAAAGTCCTATGGGAAAAATTACAATCGCATGAGAAGCGCTAAACATCTTACTTTGAAAAATACAATTATAGCTCAAGGTAAATTGTATACATTACTATATCTGCCTCTTGCATGTCATAATATAGATGAACTCAGAGAACAGTAGCAGTATGTAAACATGTTAGTAACGCAGTTTACTTTTATGGTAAACATGCTTGTTAAAGGGGTAATTAGAAACATTAAAAACACTGTTTAAGTTACTGTAGATGTTATTTAACTCACGAGAACACGCCAAAGTAAATAGAGCCACATTCGTTGTTGATAAGTGCGTCAATGAATAATACTGGCGTTATTAGCTTTTTTTTTTTTTTAATATTGTCAAGTTATGTCAAGTAAAGATTTAAAATTCTTAAACTCTCTTATCTGAGTATTTAAGATGACTCATGTAATTACGCGAGTGTTGGCTAATTAGCCCAACGGACGTTAAACTTCTCAAGATAAATTTGAATTTTCGTCCATTGTTTCCACTCGTACGAATTGTGTAGTGTAATATTAAGCTAAATATGAGTCTGTATCGATGCGTATTTCAAAAACAAAGAAAAAACCATACACATTTATCAAATCTCTTTCCGTTAAAAAGTTCGCACCAAAACTGTAAAAGTCACATTAACCTACGTTAAAAACAAAACTCACCAGTTTGGTGGCCCGGTAAGGACCCGGACCGATAACTTTACCCTCCATTCTAACAGCGAAAAGCAGCTTCACTCGTTTGTAAACATTGAAATATTTAAGTTTTATAGCTTCATTTAAAAGTCCGAGCTTCACGTGAAAACAAGTAGCGACCGCAGCGAATGAGCAGAAACGTTGATGCAAAAACTTTGAATCTCCTGCGTCATCACGTTAGGACGACGTGATTAGACAGAGCGGCGGTCACGTGACCTGCTGGAACGCACCATTCATGAATGAATTGTGGCCGAGCGACACAATACACATGTCAACGTTCAACCACTGCAAATAACAACAGTTACAAACGACCCTGACATTTAATAAGACGTCCCACTTTAACAGACATTTTACGGTACGTTTTTAAGGTTAGAAGACAGTTGTCTCTTAATACAGATTTAGTCCTCCTACTCCTGCATGTTTTATTTAATCAGTCTCTCATATTCAAATTCAACCAAAACTTTAACTGATGATCAGAAATATCAGGTTAAATGATTTAACAATGATTTTAACAGAAGAGTCTTACTTGATGTGCAGTGAGTTCCATACATAGTGTAGGGGGATCTATAAAACTGTGGCAGCCAGTGCTCAGAGAGCCAAATAAATATTTACTTAGTGAAAAGACAAGCATGTGGTGACATGATATTTTAACTTCATCTACGCTGGATTGTTTTTGGAAATACTGCAAGCTTGACAAGAAGGTGTAAAGGGAATTATGGTTAGACTAAGAGGAAGGAAGTAATTGCAGTGATGACCTCCAAACCTGTGGAAAATCAGCCCGGCTGGTAATTGAAGTAGTTCATAGCCACACAGAAGGATGACAGCAGCACAACTTTAACCTATCATCTGAATTTTAAATCAGAATAAATCAAAAAGCAAACCTGAGGTACACTTCCAGGTTTCACAGTGGTTTTTTATCCTGTTTTTGTTTATTTATTTATTTTTATCTTGCTCAAGGAAAACATCCAAATACACATACACATAAAGAGAATATTTTGTTTACGGTGGTTCTAACCACAGGGTCATTTAGTTACTTTTTACTTTTAATTTCATAAAATAAAGAATCTTGGACATCCAGCTTTTACCATCAGCAGCTCAGTCATTTAAACTATTACCACTGGGATCACTAAGGAAGGACCAGTGTGCAAGGAGAATCGTGGCTGAGGGGGAGTGTGTATAGGGAGCTGGAGACCTGACAAATCTTCCTCCTAATGTACACACTGGACCCCCGTGTGCTTTCAAAGAACATGCCAACATCTATGGTGTGACGGCCTTCCCAAAGTCAAATTTTTTACAAAGCTTTGGCCCTTACAGCGATGATATCACAGTGATAAAAAATTCAGAAGTAATCCATCAGAGCCGCAGATACGCCATGAGGCCCCTCTAAAACATCTGCTGTAATACCCAGAGCACCCCGTGCTCCTCCATTTAGGATGATCATGTCTAGGGGGACCAAGAGGCACTGTGTTTTTGTCTGACAGGCGATAATAGGAGTTCTCTTTTCTTCTGTCCTGTGGGCTGCAGCAACGGGGCAGAGACAGATGTCTGATCAGCTGGGTCAAGACAGAGCTGCTTAGCTACACACACACACACACACACACTTGAGGCCCGACTAGGGGAGAACTGAGTGGTACCTTGAAATGAACTCTGACAGTGAATGCTTTATTAAAATTTATGAGAAACATCACAATGATGATCTCTGACTCTCTAAAGACTTTTAAGTATTGTTGTATGGATAAAAATGGCTCCATAATCTTTTAGATTATATCACTTGCTTAACTCCTGTTACATGGTGATGCCTAATCAAGTCGGTTTTGAAACATACAGAAGGCCTTAGCAACTAAAAGGTCAACAAACACCAATATCTGAGATACAGAAATTTTTTTGGTATCTGCCTTCACTGGCTCAGGGATCACTAATAAGTTCGGAGGTATATGTGGGCAGTGGTATAGGAGCTTTAGCTGTCTGTACTGTTGAGTGAGAAGGGTTTTAAAATGAAATGACGGTTGAGCCCTCTGAAGGATTCAAGAGCCTAATTAAATGAATCATATGAGTCAAAGCGTGTCCATTTTGATGACGCTGGTGAAAGTTCCTTTGTCCAAATTTCAAACCTGGCTGCAAACTGTTTGTTAAATGTGTGTCCTTCCTTTGCCTCACATCTCGTCCTTTACTTCTCAGCGAAAGGTCACAGCGATGTTAACAAGGAAACAGTAGTAAGTAAAGATACTGAAGGCTAACAAGATGAGGGACCAAGGTGGTAATCAGCAGAACCAATATAACAACTGAAGTCACCCATCATATCAGTATTTGGACAGGAAGTGAAGAAAATGCATTAAAGCGAGACCACATGAATGATATTCATCACAGAGAAATAAAAGCCAACTTGTGATTTACACATCATCACAGAGTCAATTATGTGAACCAGGCCTTATGCTTATCATATTTTCGTCCTCATGTGCTCAAGTGCACATCACCAGCTGTCAGATTAAACTGCATACTGCTGCAACACATATCTTGCTCGTCTGATAAGAGCTTTACCCATTATGGAAGAAATATACACACTATCAGCGTGTCATACAACTCTGAATAAAAGTAGGTTAAATGTGGCTTTTTCAGCACTTGTATTCAGCACGTGTAGATAAAAACAACACATATAAGATACAAAATACCTGTTTTCGGTATTTACCCCCTCGGTGTCCTATAAATTCCGTCCTATAAATTAGTCCGTCAGGACTAATTTTTTCTAGCAAACAAATTGTTGTCATTACACTGTTTGTGTCATTACTACTCCCAAATAGCAGGTTTTTTTCAGACTGTATCAGTTTTTTTTTCAGGATTTCCATCTCATGCTGAACACCCTCACAAGCCCCCCAGGGCAGAGAAGTATCACCAAGGCACATTGCTGCCACCAACATGCTTCATGCCGAGGCATGGTGTATATTTATCAAGATGTACAAGTATTTAGTCATTTTTTCTCATCAGACCACTGCACCTCCCTGCAGGTCAGAAACTCCAGATGAGTTTTTTTAGAGATCATCTCATCACGTTTCCATAAAGCTTGGTTCAAGCAACTGGCCAACTGACTTTACAGTTTGTGACTCTGGAGCTGTAACTCCCTCAAAGTGGTCGTAGATCTCACACTGTTGTCCACTCTTGTTTTTTAGTTACTTATAAATGTATTCATTCTAAGACTTTCCTATCACCTCTTCATAGACTTATATAGAGCAGACTGGATGTACTTTGTTCTTTGTCTTCATAGTGGATGTTAGATCCTCCAGATATAAGTGTTACTGAAACTGCTTGACATTCAGAGTTGATTTCCATTTTTATTAATTATGTGACCTCTAAAACCGCAACTGATCATTTAGGTATATCCTACTAAGAGGATTAATACTTATGCCCAGTATTAGGTTATATATCCGTGGGTTTGGAGGAAAAGAAAAGTAAAATAGCTTAGCTATCAGAAACACGTCAACGGGGCATTTTTCAAGCAAGTCATCATATGGTTTTATTTAGCAGGAAAGGCTTGCCTCTTTGTCGTACTCTTTTTTTAAAAATCCAAATAGAAAAAAAGAGATTAAGTAGGGAGTGCTAGAAATACCTGAAGAGCTGCACAGACCCACTAAGCAAATATTGCAGAGGTAAGGATAATACACAGTGGCCAAAAAATGGCCTCACTTGGTATTGTAATAAGAGCTAGGAGGAAAGCGGTGTGCTGGACACACACAAAAAAAATCACACACAACCGGACACAACCTGTAACAGCATTCAGTGTACAGCACTGAGAAGATGACAGCTTTCAACCAAGAATAACAATAAGAAAGCTTTTATTGTCATAAAAACAGTATAAGTTTTATATGAATAAAATTAAAAAATAACAGCATAAGATCTGTATGAACACAAATATAAATCTTAATATAAACACAATACAAAAGAAAAGGATACACATAAATTACATATACATAGAGTTACAGATATTGATAACAACAAGGTGTTTGCATAGCAAATGAGACAAGATGTTATATAATTTACCATGGTGATACCCAGTGTGGGTAGATTATCGCACAGTAAATTATTGTATGTAAAGTGTGTGGTTGCATTGTTGTTGTGTTGTAGGATTGCACATTGCCTTTGAGGGTGAGAGGGAAGTGTGTGTGTGTGTGTGTGTGTGTGTGTGTAGTAGTAGTAGTAGTTTGCAGTTGTTAGTGCTATAATTTGTAAATTAGTATAAATCTATAATTTATGATGTGTATTCATACTCAGCCTGTCTGATCGAGATACCAGTGCAAGGTTTCAATTCGTCATTGTCTTTCACATGATTGTCATTGACTCCTCATTCATTTTGCAGCTAAAAATGACTTGTCGTTATTAAACAGCAAATATTCCTTGCTAAGGCTTAGACACTTTGGTTTAGCATAGCTCTGTATTCAGATGTTGTTGTCAGATGTGTTGTGTTGTCACCAGGAAGAAGGAAAGAAATAGTCTGTCACATTAGTCCTTGTCAAGTGTAAACCAACCTGATGTACCTGCAGAGAGGCTGGTGGGCAGGTTTTACTAGCAGCACTATGGAGCAATCTTGAGTACATGGTAAACCACAACAAAATAAATGATGAATGATGATTTCTCTACTAATTCTATTCTGCCAACCCTAGACAAGAAAGTGAATTTATAATTCATAGTATGTATATATATATATATATATATATATATATATATGTGTGTGTGTGTGTGTGTGTGTGTGTGTGTGTGTGTGTGTGTTTGTGTGTGTGCTATAAATTCAAAATTGGTATATTGTATCTGTTTCACATCAGATCTGCAGCAATATTCTGCTGCCATTTCTGGTTCCTGTGTGCATCTCTCTGCCAATCTCAGTCTCTGTCAACCCAGATGTAAAAAAAAAAAAAAAAAACAAAGCAGACACTGCTTGTGAGATGCACAGCCTTGTGTTTGGCAGGTAAACACCTAATTCCTTATTGAGGGGCAGACACTGAAACTCAATTGTGTTGCTTTCAGTCCTGACACTTTCCAATGTGATTGTCAGTTTGACTGACAGATGACTTATTGGAGGACGAACTGCAGAGGAGGTCCGACAAAACAGATACATGTGTTTTGTGGAACAGTGTGCGCTTATATTGAGCTCTCAGGTATGGTGGCTGGGAGGTGCAAACCAAGATATTGGAGTTGGTACATTCCCTTTCCGGTTGATATTTGTAAATTTGTTTCAGGACTTGTAAAAGTGTTTTGCTGCTTGTAAATTTGTTTTGACGTTTGTAAAAGTGTTTTGCTGCTTGTAAATTTGTTTTGCCGTTTGTAAAAGTGTTTTGTATCTTGTTAATTCGTTTTCTGAAATGTAAATTTGTTTCGGGACTTGAAAATGTGTTATGGTAATGTAATTTTGTTTTATGATATGTAAAAATGTTTTCTAAAATGTAACTTTGTCTCAAGCTTTGTTAAAAATGTTTCACATTTTGTAATCTTGGTTTGCACCTCCCGGCCACCATACTCTGGTGGGAAGACATGACATGCATCAGATGGGGAGTGGTGCGTTAGAGCAATAAGGTCACTATTTGACATGAGGACATGACGATATAAGGCTGTGTTGTGATAAAACTGGGTAACTGATTTGGTTTTGGCTTTGACCATTTAAACATGCAGAGCCCTGGCAGCATGAGAGCTGAGAAGGTGGTAGATAATATTATCACTCACAGGTTTACACAAGAAAAACACAATTGAATACAACTGAAGTTCATCATCATCATTTTTACTCTTTACTTTTTACTTCATATACAGACTTGGTGCCAGATTTGAGCACATACTCATAGATACAAATAGACGCCTGATTGACCGGTGAGGTAACTGCTAACTTACTAGATGGCATCATGGCATCTCTATATAAGGACCCAAACCAAAACCTGCTGGACCTGCACAACCTCAGTTCTCTGGTGATCAACACCAAGCATGTTTTGTACGCTTTGCCTCGATTTGCTCATGGCTGTTTCATTATTTTAATGTATGACTAAACTACATGTGCATCTTTGTGTAGACTTTGTATTAGAAACAATGTGGAAGACATGTTTGCCACAGTGTTTACACAGTGTCCCTGTATTGCTTTTTTTAAACCACTTATCTAACCTCTTGACTTAGTTACCCTTCCTGGAAAACACACTATTTTAGTTTTGCACTGAGCACATACTTCGGTCATTTCTCATGTGGTGAGATCTAAGAAAAGCCAGGCACTCTGGGAGTGGGATCATCCTTTGATTTAATTTATTTTCAAGTGTTCTTTGAGTCTCCTTGAGTAAAAGGGAGAGAAATAGGCTAGGTTCAACAGTCAATTTAACACAATTTATTTAATATTGGTACAAAGATTGAAATTATTATGATGTGGCTCCCTACTATATAAATAATATTCAAGACATTAAATACCATTTTATAGTCATGCCAGAGATCCTTACCATCATTCCATCATCCGCTCAATGAATTTAGATTCAATTGTGTTTTATCTGTCCTTTGCCATAAAAATGTATATACATTTGGATGATTAATGCTTTATTGCTCACATTGCCCCCAGGACTATGAAGCAAGCTGACCCTAAATACCAATGACAGTGACAAACTAAAGAAGCAACAATATAATTGGGGCAGTATACAATGTCTTATTATGTCTACAGACAATTTAATTAAAAATCAGGGTCTTTTACAACTCTCTGGCCTCTCTGTCTTCAAGAATGTCTTGAAGGCTCACCTTTTCTGATAAACTTCTTGTGCACAACTTTCTCACTTTGGATGAAAGCTTATACTTAATGACTAAAAGTAGATGTAAAAGTTTTTATATATATATATATATACACAACAGTGGAATATGCCAGATTTAAAATGCCTAAAACAAAACAAACCATCAAATTATCCATCCATTAGTGGTATAAGCTTATGCTGCTAAGGGTTGTGAGAGGTGCTGGAACCATTCCCAGTTGACTGGACAAGGGTAGAGTGCACCATGGACAGGTCGACAGTATCACAGGGCTGACATATATTGAAACAAACAACCACACACACTCACATTCACACCTATGGCCAAATTAGTGTCAGTAATGAACTAGAACCATGTCACCACTGTCCCTCCACCAACACTGATCTAATTGATTGACAAAGTGTGATCTTGACTGGTTGGAACAAAAAACCTAACATGGTATACAATGCAAATTACTACACACCTAATTAGTTTAAGGTATACAATTTTTTTTTTTTTTTTTTTTTTTTTTTTGGTGTGCATACAGCTTGGGGTAAGTGGGCCTTATCAGCTCTTATTACAGATACAGATACACTTTTTCATTAAGGCTTGCACAAAGCATGTCTTTCTCAAAAAAAGAAAAAGCTTATCTGAACATACTTTACTGAAATATAAATACAAACTCATTTTTTTTCTGTTGTCACTGTTGCATTTCCAACTGCTGTTTTCTCTAGTGGTATCATAAGGAAGAGAGACAGCAATCCAAGGAAAGTGAGATGAAAACAACATGTACACTGGATCAGTTTTCTACCAGAAAAATCATGCAACAGTTCTATACAGAGCAGCTCTGATCCACTGAAAAATGAGTATCTGCCTTAGGTATTGTCAGTGATTGGAATAACAGTGTTTTTTTTTTCAACGGGTTATCTAATTAATTATGATATCAATCGTTACAATGGCGTTACCATTACTGCAGCTGCAATTTATTTTCCTTTTCTGGAGCAAGTGGTAGAGGAGAGGTGCTGATTGGCTAAAGCCTGATTTATGCTCATCCTATCCGTCATTATGCAACGACACATAGTCCTCTGCGTCAATAGTTACATTCCCTGGTAATCACTTTGCTTTGCTAACTTGCTTTTATAAAGCTTTAACTCAGTTACAGCTTTATAGCTTTAAGTAACCCGTAATTGTAACTAATTACTTTTTTCAGTTACTTTCCCAGCACTGGGTATTGTATGACAAAGCTCAGCAAAAAGAGCAAATCTCAAAAGCACGACTTTGGTCAGGTCTAGTACACAGGAGGTCAGCCACTGGCATGAAAAGTACAAGAACAGAAAGCAAAAAACGAAAATCCAGAAGCCCAAAACTGGTAATTCAATAAAAGCACACAAGGACAAAAATGTTGAGAACAAGGGCCACTAAGACAAATGATCAACTGGCAACAAGTAACGGGGGACAGGAGTTTAAATATAGAGAAGTAGGGAGATAATTGGTTGCTGGTACAACATGTTAGAAAGGAGCAGGTGATCACAGAGGCAGAAAGTGAGCAGATGTGAAATGAGACAGAAGTGACCAAAATAAAACAGGATGATTCAAGACACATGAGCTAAGCTCAAAGTTAGTTCAGCACGTTGTACTCATTTATTTGATTTTCGTGCAAGTTAACTCAATTTATTAACTTTGTTTAGAGATTCAAAGATCATAGCATCATTAACCTTACTCACAAACTTTTCAGTGAAGTTGAAACAGACTCACTAAAACACAATACCAGGAACTGACACTTTCACTTGATACTGACAGTGTTTTTCACAGCTATTTTAAAATGCCAATAGGCTATCAAATGTGAGATGTGGTTTATAGGATGTTGCAATCCACAGTTCATTTCCTGTCGACACTCCACTCGTTCAAAAATGTTATAAAATGGACTTGGAGAACAAAAGTAGAGGGAGTGATGGGAGTTCAGCTCATACCAGTTTAAGACTTATGACTGTAATCCAAGAAAATCGCTGTACTTAAATGATAAAATTACACAGAGTAGTGGTGGCGGGAACTGCTTCCTAAAGACACTGCACACATCAGATCTAGATTTGAAATTTAGTCCTTTAATGATGAAATGTGACTTTGACATTTTAGACATGAATTACAATTTTATACAATCACATTTACATGAATATATGGTACACTAAGTACCTATATTTAAGAGAAATACAATCATCAATTAAATGATTTTAGGTAACAAAAGACATCTAGAGGTGTTATGGCATCTGCCACCAACATGTTAGCAGCAGATCCTTTAAGTCCTGTAATTTGCGGCAAGGGGCCTCCGTGGATTCTTTTGTTTGTCCAGCACATCCTAGTAATACTTGATTGGACTGAGATCTAGGGAATTCTGAGCCAAGTTATTAAATTGAACGGAATTGAACTGAACCATATTTGCAGCATGGCAGGAGTATTATCCTGTTGAAACAGGCCACTGCCTTAAGCTGGGCATACACTGTGAGAGTTTTGGCCCTTTTGGAACAGATTTTTTACTTGTGTGTTTGGTATTGGGCCAGGTTTCAGCTTTATTGTTTGTCGTGCACCGTGAAGTATACATGTGGTAACAAGAAGCTATTAACACCTTGCGACCAGCTCCCGATCAGCAACCGTATGGTCGCAAGAAAATCAAACCTGTTGCCCCTCATGAGGGTTTCGCACTGTTGAAGCAGTGTCATGAGCCGACTTGCCTCAACCTCTCAGACTACACATGCACAACACAGAAGTGGAAGGGAAATCAAGCAAATGGAGCAGCATGGCAGGCCAGAAAGTCATTTGGACTTCTTTCCGGAAACAAGAGCACAACACGTAGAGTTGCAAACCCTCCCATAAAATATCGACCTTTATATGGCAATTAAATGTTGTGTCCCGTATTGAACAAATACGGGACACAATTTGTTCGATAATTCCAAAAATGTCTAATATACACACACACACACGTGTGTGTATATATGGTATTGTGTGTGTGTCTGTCACACACATCAACACTAAATCTAATACTAATGGTCAAAAATAAAACACAGGGAATACTAAAGCCAGCAAAAGTGATGGCACACACACCTGTAAGTAAGTGATGCACACACACCTGACCATCAATATGCTGAAAAGGAAAATATGATTCATCAGACCAGACCACCTTTTTCCATTTCTCGTCTAATGCCTTATTGTGTGTGTTTTTGGTGGTGGACAGAGGTCAGCATGGGCACCTGACCCAGATCTGCAGTTACTATAAAGCATTGCATGTTCTGACACATTCATCAGAACCTTCAAACAGCTTCAGACTGTTAAGCCGAGCCGGGCCAGGGTCATTTGGTGGCCACTTAGGTGCTAGTGTCCCAGGTCTACTAGACCCATAGACCCTGTTCAGATTGTCAGGCTACCAGCCTCTCCGGATAACCCTTTGGCAAGCCCCTGTTTGTGAAAACGTCATCAATACCACCTATTTTCAAACAGGGTGGGAGGTTCAAGCACTCAAAAACAGGCGACTAGTGGCAAGTAAAGAATCAATTCTGTTGCTGTTTTTAAATCTAGTTGTACCAGATCTACATGGGTCTGCTGTAAGAAGTTAGGTTGCTAACTGCCATTTAAATCACTATTATAGCTTATAATGCACCCGCAGTTTCTGAAGTTTTTTTCTTGGACTTGGAAGGCAGCTCTCTCTGCTGCGATGAGTTTCTTTCTGACAAACCCTGTCGATTCTCTGCCCAGATGGAAAGTAGAGCACAAACACCATTGCGAGACCAGAACTGTCGGACCATTGTTCTCCATAGCAGCTAAAATCATAAATACATTTCTGCACTGCCATCTTTATTGCCTCTACCTGCTGTCTACAACAACAGGTTGACCCCACCTCTACCCCGAATGGTCCAACATTTTGGTCAGGCCAGAAATCTGGAGCTAGTGGTCCTGATACAGCCCTGAGGTGGCACCATTTAGCACCAGCTTGAGTATGAAAGCAATTAGCCCTGGCACGCCTCGGTTAGCTCAGATTTGGCCCAACAGTGTGAAACTGGCAATTGTTTCCCCAATTTTCATCAACAAAATGCTCAACTGTTAACAGGTATTGTTACAGTGGGATAACCAGTGTTATTTACTTCTCAGTTGTTGTTTTTTTTAATTATTATTTCTTAAAGCTTATAAAGCTAAGTAGTGGCACTCAATGTAAAATATCAACAACAATACCAGTACATAAAAAGTCAGAACTCTACAGGCTTATGTTTTAGCTACATCGATGTCCATGTTGATAATTCAGAATTTCCAGCTTCAGCTTATATTGGGTCTAATCAAAGGAAAAGATTGGCCAAAACTGGACATGGTGAGGCTGTGAATCAGTCTGCTCAACCAAGATTTTCTAATGAGGTATTACAGGGAGGCAAATATCCAACTGGAACAGGAGGAAAATTTCATCAGCTTTAATTCTTCCTGTCCACATGGAACATCATTTAGACTGATCCCTCTTCGTTTGCAGGACTGGCTGATAGAAAGCTCATTGCTGGCACTGGCATAGTAACGACTGAAGTGACTGACTGGCATACAGCTACCATGAACAATTCAACCTCAAATATGGTCTATAGTGCTGGTGAATAGCTGTCTCCTGTATGGTTTGTTGTCCATCATGGCCAATAGTTTTTCACTGAAAATATGGCACAAACAAAGTCATAAGATGCCTCATTTGCGTTTTATGGGGAACAATGACATGGTGATATACAATAAAGCCCATATTGTAGAATTTTTTTTTTTTTTTCTCGGGTGTAATCATTTCCATCATTATGCATGAAATCGTTTTATTGCTCTCTAAATTCCCCACAGCAAAGTTTTTTTTGTGCCTCTTACACAGCAGGATGCCCCTGCAGTCTTGAGGACATGAATTACATTATTACCTCTCAAGCATTTTTCACCTTTCTCCAGACATTTAGGCACAAAAGCATTGTTCTTAATGTAATGTTATGACTACTCCATACTATCAATTTCCTGCATGTCTAAAGTCAATTGTGCTGAGGTGTGAAGTACATGTAATAATTTTTCATTTTCAATTTTTGTGTATAATCTTTGCAGCGCGTGATTGAGAAAAAATGTGATGAAACCGTTTGAAAAATGTATTGTGACATTTCATTTCATGCTATGAAAACCCACCATATGTCACCCAAAGCAGCATGTCTCTGAAGAAACCCACTGCCTTCTTCTGCTTTTGTCTTTCTTTGTTGTCTTGTTTTCATTTTTCAAATTTAAAACTGCCGTCATCCTGACAGATTCATTCCTCATTTAAGAAAACTAGGGGTTGTCTGACAGCTGTTTGACAGGAGTCCGAAGACATTCTCAATTGATCCTGTTTCCCATGACAAGCAGCCATTAAAGATGGTGCTGACTGTCACAATGACTTAGAGTTTGGGTGTCCATATTGACATGTATTTGGTACCTATTAATGTTGAACAGGACATTACAATACTCAAACAAATCACATCCAATATCCTCTCGTAGTTGTCTATGCTGACAAAGAAAGCATTTACCATCAAATATGCTGGTACAAACAAGAAAGAGGTGTGACTCATAATTACTTGTGGGTGGCGGTAATTGCATCTGGGCAAGGAGTTAAATGAAGATTTCACCTTTACTGAGATCAAAATTGGCTGTGTTAACTTCCAATACTGTTCACAGGCCAAGGTTTTAGCTTTCTTATGTCTTTACAGTGATGTCCTGTCATAGTGATTGGTTCCTCTGTCGAGCTCACCATGAGGAAGAGAGGGTTGATCACCATTATTATACTGCAGCTGTGTTTAGTGAAACAGCAGAACCAGCTCTGGCTCTAAACTCCTGAGAACAGAAGAAAAGCTCTCACCATTTTTTCACAGCAGCTTGCACATTCTCAGAATGAATAATTGCAAAGGAAATGTAGGTTACACTGTATATTAAGATCACGTAGAATACAACTTTCATGTTCAAAGAATGAAAAATCCAAAAATAGTAAAGGGATTAAAAGGATGACACAAAAGAATTGGAATGATGTGTGAAGATATGTGTATAACCACAACATAGTAGTATCATACATATGATACCCAGCTCTATCTTAGCACCTCACCATCCACTCTGCTTCTCCCACCATCTCTAGTAAACTGCCTTCACACTATAAAAACCTGAATGATAACCAACCTACTCCAGCTAAACAGTAAAAAAAAAAAAAAAAAACAGCCCATGGCTGTGGCCCCCAATCCAGGGTTGGGGATCTCTTCCTCTACATTGACAGCTGCTCAATTACTCCATCCCATGAAATACACACAACCTGGTCGTGTATCATGCACCCTCTCCTACCAGTCTCATGTCAATTCCATCACTAGGACTTTCTACCGCCTCAGGAACATCTCCCGTCTTTGGCCCTCACTGTCCATTCAACTAAATGTAGTCCTGTCTGGGGTTCCTGTCCCGGCAAAACCCTCAACAGACTCCAATACATGCAAAACTCAGCTACCAGGGTTCTCATTTACACCAAGCCCTGGCAGCACATCAGTCCTACCTTCATCTGTCTTCACTGGCTCCCGGTAAAATAGCATATCTTGTATAAACTCCTCCTCCTCTGGCTCCCGGTAAAATACCATATCTCTTATAAACTCCTTCTCCACACTTGCCAAATGCCTCTATGCACTTGCCCCACCCTACCTGTCTGACCTTCTCCACACACTCCATCCGGAAACCTATGGCCTTCAGACATGGGCCTGCTGTCCATCTCTCGCACCAGAATGAAAAACTTTGGGGACAGAGCTTTCAGTGTTGGTGCACCAACCCTTTGGGACTCCCTCCCTCCCAATATCCGCAAATGCAAGTGTTCAGTCAGTCAGTGTTTTGCACCAACTTGTTACATTCAAAAATTCAGAAATGGTTCAGACCAAACATCAGAATGGGGAAAGAAATGTAATTGATCCAAGTGACTCTGAGAATGGAATAATTGCTAGTTCCAGATGGGATGCATTGAAACTCACAAAATACTAGTCTCATGTGAACTGCTGTCACATGGGATCTGCTCAGGTTAGGAGGACTCAATAGCATGACACAGGGACATAGGAAAAAGTACAAAACCATTCACCAAAAGCTTGACGGACAGAAGCAGGCATATAGGAGTCCAGAATTTACTAACTCCCCTCTTGAAGGGTTGTCAGGAAAGTACACGGGCAACAACTCTTTTTGTTTAATGCACACACACACACGGTTATAAACATCCACTAGTTAGCTTGCCTGCTACAGTGACACTAGTTCAACATAACTGGTGGTTTTCCAACTAGGTTGGAAACCTGTAATATAAACACAAACACAATCCCAGAATTAACCGATAAAATCATACAAATGTTCAAATAAGATCTCTTGAACTCCCTGACAAGGTGAGTCCTGATGATAACTTAAATGAATGAAAAAAACTAAGCAACTGTTCCCTACACTATAACATATTGTGCACATAATGATACAGTAACAGCTGCTGGAAAGTTCTACAATAGGTAAACCAGAAAAAAGGGCAAAATCCAAAAATTTCCAGTTTTTGAGAAAGGCAGAAAACAACAGGCATAACAGGTAAGGTCAGAAAGGCACAGTGTGGCATGTATAATCTGGCAGGGAACTCCACGGTATGAGCGCATGGCAAAACCAACATAATGAGTGTGTGCATGAATGTGTGGTGTTAATCCTTATGCACAACACTCTCTGGAGTTTACTCAGAATGGTGCAAAACCAAAAAAACATCCAGTGAGTGGCAGATCTGGGCACAAAAATTCCTTGTTAAGGAGAAAGGTCAAGCTGACAAGGACCCAACAGTAACTTAAATAAGCAGACAACAGAGAAATGCAGATCAGCAACTCTGCAAGAAAACACAAGGGACCTTTAAGTGAATGAGCCACGGCAGCAAAAATCAGTGTCTTTCCCTCCAGCTTACCAACACTGGACAGTTCATGAATGGAATGTAGAATAATGTACCATGTTGAAAAGCACACATCATCTCAAACTGGGTCCAATTGTTTGACTTCAGTCACCAGACACAGTCACCAGATCTCAGTCTAGTACACAAAAATGCAGTTGTCAAATCATCAGCAAAAGCATTGTTTTATCACATGATCAAGGGCTAGAATCTCCTATTGTATGTTCACAAAAAAAAAAAAAAACAGAGAGCTTGAGGACAAGTCATGGGAGCAGCACCAGCACTACCAGATGAGCTGTCAAAATATGGATCAGTTATATTGAAATAACTGCAGCAACTGGTTGTACTTCAGTTGTATTAGCCTAGGCATTAGTATAGCTATCTTTCCACAAGGAGTACTCCTATTGGCTCTGAAGGGCAAATTGCAACATAAACACCTACTACCCACAACAACATGGGGGAATAATGCATTTTCTGTGGAAGGCATTCCATTAACAAGTGGGCAAAACTTTTTTATAGTCTGTCATGTTTGCATTTATCTTCCAGTTTAACACAGAAATGGCTGACAAGCAGAATTAATAGAAAAAACCCTTTGCCGTATTCACATTGACTTTTGCCTCTTCTGTCATTATCAATTCTTAAAGACTTCATTGAATGTGATGCTGTAATCACAAGATAATTTGAAGTCTTAGACACGATGTCACTGCAAGATGTAAATAAAAATAATCATTCAATGTCTCTAATTAAATCAAATTGTTAAAACATGAATTCAGACTAATTACACAGGAACTTTCAGTCAAACAAATTCATATCCATGTGATGACTTTATATTTACAATGACTTTGCTCTCAGTGTGAGCTCTAGGGAAATCTTCAAAGTGAAACATGCCCCTATTTTCTTTTTGAATATTACTGAGAATCAATGAGACGTTGATTTGCTATACAGTGTGTTGTAGTTCAAAGTCACCCCATTTTAATGGTTAGGAACTTTGTTTCGGAAGGAAAGATACACTGAAAAATAGCTATTCCAAATAAATTAGGACTCCCAACGCTGGGAGAAGACATGTAGGTGTGCAAAACCCCACAAGAAAGAAAAGGATTCTGTCAGATTTTGGTGATCATGGGGTGCAACCACAGAATTCTAAATGAACTGTACACCCACCCTCTGCTGCTCTGAGCTGTACATTTCTCACTCCTAACCACACCAGCAACCTGACTCTGGGGACGACGACGTGTAAGTTTTTCTGTTGTTCAGTCCATCGCTCCTGTCCCGTCATGGTCACAGTCAACGTGATACACAGTAGATACCGCAACATCAATAAAATATGTTTTATGGAGCAAATCCTCGACCTTCATCCACTTCCATACATCATCTTCACCCTATGTTCTTTTAGTGGTAGGTTACCCACAGAAAACATGTGGATACATGTGCTGTACACCAAATGTAATGGTGCTAATGGGGTGTTGATTGGGCACTGTTGTCTAAGAGGCTGGGGAGGAAACATTACAGTATATACCTATTTCAACTGACCAGTTGTCATACTGGAACAAATCCCTGTGGGCTGTCAAAAGTTTTACAGTTTGTTGCTGCATTTTCAAGGAGAATGTTGTATAATTGTAATAAATGAGAGACCTGCGCTGGCCAAAGCCAATCCCAGCGAATAATTACAAGGCTGACTAAAGTTAGTCTGAAATATCTCAAGACCTATCAGATAGACTTCCATGAAACTTGGCACAGACATTCAAATCTCAAATCTCAAGTTGACTGTCTGCCATTGGTGGTGCTGAGCAGGTGGTGTATAGTGGGACTTATAGGTTACTTTTTTCTAAAAGCAGCTGCCATACCTAAAAACAATGGTGTGAAATTGGAGTAAAACTGTGAAGTTGACAGCAGAAAGAACAGTGAGAAAACAAATATGCCGCTGAGGAGCTGTTCAGTTGACCTCCACACACATACACACACACACCTCCATCACATCTGCTGTTAGAAAAAGACCAGAAAAGAGATAATGACTGAAGTTAAACTTCAACTTGAGAGTCTATTTTCACGTGTTTCCCTCTAAGATATTCACATTACTTCCGCAATGGCTTGTTTAAACACCCACTCCTTCAATAAGTTCATAGCCACTATAGTAGACGAGAATGGCAAACCATAAAGAAAGCCATTGAAGCCATTTAAGATGCCCCATGGAGTTCTCTAAACACATGTTATAAACACATGTGATGTTCATGTTTACATCCAAAGCCCATGCTGTGCATCCTTGAGGCCCTTCTAACACATTTGTTGTATATTTTTCTCATTTGCAATGCTGATTCTGAGATACTGAGTATTTTGAGGTCAGTGTAACATCTTTTCTGCCATTGTTACCAGTTCTTCTCACTGCATTTGCATTTTCCATATCATTTTCTTTGTGTACATACGTATCCTTTACATTTTGTATCTTGAGGTGCAAGGCACTAAACAAAATGCAGATTATTAAAAGATTGCTCCACTATAGAGCCCTAGAGGTAAAAAAAAAATAGCACCTTTAAGGTTGTGTCATGGCCCTGATCAGCCTATTCAATATTTCACAATTTCTTTTCAGAATTTGGACATGGAAGAATATTCTAATAATCTTTTAGTTCTCCATAGTTCAATCTTAATGCAACTATTTGACACCCATTATGTCCATTAGTTATCTTCCCACACATGTTGCTCTCATAAAAACACTCAGTAGAATTAGGTCAAGATGCTTCTTCTTTCTTGTGGATGCTTGTCGTCAAGGAGACAGAGCAGCTTTACCTGATCAACACCTGATTCAGAGTCAAATTTAGTCTAATCAGTTCAACCGTCTCTTTGTCAGCCCATTTCTGCACCTCTCTGCTGCATAACAGCAACAGCTTCTATTCATTATGTTAGTCCACAGTCAGAAACCAAACTAATGGGCACAGTGGAGATCACTGCTTTTACTAGGAGCTTTCAGCTTTTTAAATTGTATTTAAATGCTCATTTCATTCATTTAATGTGGAAATTCAAATTTATGTCAGCCTTCTTGATGTATGTGATTTGACTTCACTGAATTGATCACATACACGGAGGGAGGTTGTTGTGTACAGACAGAGAAAGATCAACTAATAATCACCTTTATGACTTTGTTGCCTTTGTCTTTTTACTCTTACACACTGTGACCAGAAACCTGATTATAGTCACTTCAGCCTTTTTGATTACAGTCATGTCCGTAATGTCCTTTTGAAATGTAAATAGAGTGATATCCATCACACCTCATCAGTGGCTTATCATTGGTCTATTCATGGTGTGGAACTGGAGAGGTGAGGCTCTTGAGATTTCATACACTGTGCTTTGGTGACCTCTGCAGGTTAAAGTCTTATTCCTCATTTTGTGGGTAAATGATACCGTGTGGGGCATCGTCATTCAGCAAGATGTGACAATAATGCCAAAAATTAAACTACTACTGGGTTTAAGGGGTAAATTAGGACTCATAAGTTTCCATTCCAATAAGCCCCTCAAGCCCATGCCTCAAGACTGAACCACGAATCTCTAGTTTTCTTGGAAATCAAGGTAAAAGATTAATCTCTGATGTAACTTTTGTTTTATCTCCCTGTAGGGAGCTCCAGTGAAGGGAATTATTCAACAAAAAAAGCACAAAAAAGTTTCATACTGTGGAAGTTTTCTTCAAGTAGCATTTTCAAAAAAAAAAAAAAAACCTCTTTGTGCACTGCTCAAAGCCTGCGTGACATCATTTTGCTTTTTTTCATACATGCACATGCACAGTATGCTGTGTGTATGCATGAGGGGTTAAAAAGAAACAAGTATATCAGAAAAATGAAATACAAGTTTGCACTGACATTTATGGCCTCCAGAGGAAGAATCCTACACACTGTTATTATCCCCTGACTTTTCTTCTGGTGCCACTGTGACATCACTATTTGTGCTTCATAGTGGGAAAAACTTCAGAAGCTATTAGATGAATTGCCATTAACTTTCTAAGCTCCTGTGGGAGTCACTGACGTTGCCTCAGCAACACTGATAGGTTAGAGTTTTCACTCAGGATGTTGTATCTCTCAACATCTACATGATGACAATACAGGATTTTGCACGGATATCCGTGGTTCCCAAATGATACATCCTTGTAATTGTGATGAACTTTGTGTTGATTTTTGTTTTTGTTGCAACCTTGATGCTGATGGCTGTCACCATTATGGAGGTGTTGTGTTTGTAGATTGTCTGTTTGTCTGTCTCTCTCTTGTCAACACCTTGGCGGTATCATTTAAGATTTTGCACAAACATTCACTTGAACTTAAGGATGAACTGATAAAATTTTAGCAGTCAAAGCTCAAAGGACAAAGTGCCGGTAACCTCAAAAAAAAAAAAAAAAAAAAAAACGTTTGGCTTTGAAAAAAGATATTTGTTGTCAAAAGTGAGAGGTAAGGGGAGACACAATATACTAGTAACACACAGAGGGAATGTCACTTAGACTCAATGTAGTGATTAGAGTTTGATGAAAATGACCATGTGGCGGTGATATTAATTGTTTATAATGTGATTTAAACTTTACACATTTCCATTGCGCTTGTATAGGCATATATGAAAAGTAGGCTACTCTGATTTTTAATAACACCACCTATAGGCATACTGTGACATAGTTTACTGTTAGAAAAGCATTGTTGGTATTTAACTTCTCACTGTGACTCACATTTAGAGTCGTGCTGAAAACTGTTGGCCCCACAGACAATGCAACATCAAAATATTAGTCAGCCAGAGTTATTAAAGTTATTATTATTTTGTATATTTCCTGTATGCTAACGTGTGATTTTCACACAGGAAATGTTTATATTCCTCTCATTTTTGATCTTGGAGTGATGTACAAGGTCTGTATACATGTAAACACATAAATTGCAAAGTACCCAGAAAGATGTGTTTGTATTTTGACTACAGTTGTGAAAACTATATACCAGTTAAACTGAAATAAGTAATAATGAAAACAAAAACAAAAACAAAAAAGAAAAACAAACAACCAAAAAACAGACAATTTAAGTGATAAATAAAACATAGTGATTGTAGCCATGTACTTGCCTGGAAGAGAATTAAGAACAGTTGTAATGTTTCTTGTTGTCCACTTGATGGCAGCTTTGTGACTTCATAAACACATTCAGCGCTTGAGCATGAGTTTAAACTGCAGCTTTAATACCATCAAGATCATACTGAGAAATTCACATATGTGTATAGTTAACAGCGTTACTGAACCACTGGGCTACTTTTTTCCCTAAAAATGCTTTATGAATATCAGCTTTTCATGTATTAACAAATCTGTTTATGTTTATGATTTTGCAGATTTGTAGATTTTCACAATCACTTATTCGGTCTATTTATGCTTGCTTGTACTTTGAACTGTAGCTTTACTTGTCTGGTCTGGCTGTTTGTAGTATTTCTACTGCCAAGAGGGAAAAATATCTTGATGAATTGTGTAATTTTCATTCACCTTTTTCTAGCGAAACGAAAAGCACTGGGGAAATGAGCACAAAGGAATATAGTTTCTTATAGCCTCAGTAAAAACGCTGTCACAACTTCTATTCAGACAATCAGACAATAATGCAAAACCTATAAAGAAAGTTCCCGCACTGTTTTTAATCCTTGAGGAGTGCTCATTTAGTTGTTTCCTGTTGACTTGTTTTTGAAGAGTGGTCTTTGTTTCTGCAAGATTAAAATTCAATGAGAAAAAAACCCAATGAAGTGTAATAAGAAAAACAAAAAAAATTGCCCTGCACGTCCAGCCAGGAGGTATAGAACGCCATTTGTGTTTCATTATTTATAGTGAAGCCATACACTTTCTTTTTTCTTTTTTTTCTTTTTTTTTGTTTTCTTTCTTTTTCTTTTTCTTTTTTTTTTTTTGAAAGAAATGTCCTTTCCCCTGCATCATTGGGAATTATGCACTGCCTGTAGTGGAGTTGCTATGCTCCACTGCTTACTAAATCGACAATTCCCCCCTAGCCGGGCATCGTTCTCAAGCCCATCATGCTAGTGCCCGTTTTGATGACATCATCATTGCTGTCACTCTCAGAGGACCCCTCCATGGATGGACCCCTCCGGGTAAAAAAGGTGTCACGGCCTGCTGCACACCCATATCAGCTCGTCCATTGCCCAACACAGCGGTGTCCCCTATCAGAAGTCCCTGCAGTGTTGCTTTGCAACGGCAGATTATTCTTGATGACTTCATCTTAATCACATTCAGTTTCATTTTCTTTTATCTTCACGCTGGCTGAGGAACATTCCACAAGTGGCTGCACATGAACCTCGTTTGAGCACATACATTCACATGCAGGGACACGCAAACATTCACGTGGACAACTGCTTTTGTTTGGTTGTGGAGGGACAAAAACTTCCTGCTTCTTTGCCACATTGTTAATGCTACTTTAGCTTCACAGTGGCTTCGCCATTTAACACGAACAGTCACTGTTGTGTTGAATAAATATGAATAAAAAAAAATTATATTTACATGTAATAATAGCACTTAATGTAAAGTTTAAAACTATATTTACTCAGAACTGATGTTGTAATGTTTTATATACTGTAGCTTGTATGTTCTTTATCTAAGGAATCACAGAATTCTTCATAAATGGTTGTTGTAACAGGTTGTTAACACAGTTGTTGTTGATTTGGTGTTAGAATTTAAAATATATGATTTTATAATAATTTTGTCTAAAGATTGACTTTTGGCTTTTTTTCAGACAGTGGAATAAACAAATGTGTTTATGCAAAAAAAAACAAACAAAAAACAAACAAACAAAAAAAAAAACATCCTACATGGAATGTTTTAATTCTCAGGTTCTCACATTTTTCTGATTCATATATAAAAAGAGACACGTGTGATTATGTGACCCTTTTATTTAACTTTAATGTTAAAAGTGAGACATTTCTACCATTTGCAAGATGTTTAAACAAAACACAACTAAACCCAAAATACACAGTTGGTAACAGAACTAACACATGAGAAATATTTGTTTTTTCATTGTTCTCTAAAACCCTGAATTTATATGATTGAAGTTATACACTTCTATGTAATATATATCCAAATCTACAATTTTTGAGAATTATTGTATTTTTATATCTTTGTAATTGAGCCATGTTTATATGACTCATATTGAAATACTCATTTTTATAATAAAATATGTTTTAATGATTTAAAATAATTTTATTATTCATATCCATATTTATGGATATTGTTTTATTTTATACACAATACATAAAACCTAACTTCACATATTGTTCTATATCGTTCACATATTGTTATATTAATGTTATATTAATATAATTGTATATTATATTTTACACAGGGCGAACATGGTGATAAATGTGTAAAAGACTGATTTGTTGCATCATAAATGTTCATGAATGAGTGGTGAGATGAGTAATGTATAACCTGTAGAAGACAGTGACGTATAATTGTCTGACCACTGCGGTGAACAAAGCAGCCAGTGTACAGCAGCCTGCTCTGTGTTAAAGCGTCTCTTCGCTGGGCTTTGAACACTTTTGACCTTGCTCTGTGACTCCAGACACACACACACTCAAGAGAAACATGGTTTTCTCAGACATGGCAGCGCGCCAAAATAAATAACCTGCCCTCAGAGTGTCGGCAGAACCACAAGAAATCCAAAACCAGGACCCGGCCCAGCGGCACTCACTCACAGGGCTATCAGCGAATGACTTGCTGAAATTTTAATTGTCCGAATGCATCATGTGGTTTGGAAACAAAATCAAATCAGGACGGATCATCCTTCCTTCTTTGACACCCATCCAAAGGAGAGTAGCATTTTTGATTAGGGTTTCATTTATTTATTTTAGGTGGCTCTGATTTCAAGGTCAGGTTACACCAACTTGGGGGACAAACAGATGACATTGTATGGATAGGTAATTCAAGAGTCTGCATGCTTCGATCCTCACAGATAAGAGGGAGATAAGAGACAGGTGTCTTGTAGAATAGAGGACATCCATCTAGAAATTCAATCACCAAAGCTCAGTCAAAAATGGTTTCCATGAAATAAAGGGACTGATATCATTACCATCCTTCAATTAATGACAGCAGTATATGTGCTGATATTTCTTCAATAAAAGCCAGAAAGTTATTTCAACTTGATCACATGACGTAACTATTTCCTTTTCTTTTTTTCTTTTTGGAAGTGAATGTGTTTGAGCGAGTGTTTTACTGTCCTCGCTACACGGCGGCAGACGTTTCCACTCCTGTCCAGTCACACCATCGTATCACTTGTCTTGATGTCACTGCACCAGTCGGGTTATTACAGCTGTAAATGTGATTAAAGAAATGCTAGAAGTCGACAGCCTGACAGGACAGCTCTTGTAGGATGAAACTGTGTGTGTGTGTGTGCGTGTGTGTGTGTGTGTATCGTGCTTGTCTCTGCGCTTGGGTATGTACTGTAGCTTTACAGTCAGTGAGGTCATACCTGGCAACAGGAGCTAAATGATATAGAGAATAGAAAACAGCATCAAAAATGAACGTCGTGGTGCAAAGATAATGCAAATTCAGAATTAACCTAGAAGGCAGAACTTTACAAATCCATGTTTTCCTCCGACTCCCCCCACCCACCCCGATCCACTCCTTTTTCCCTTCCATCTTCCTCAAAAGAAAAGCTGCGGGCTATCTTCGCTAAGTTGCTGAAGGTGCATTTTTAAATCCACTGGAAGTCCTTGTGAGTGATGGAGGCCACACGATGGTGGGCAAATATAGGAAAAAGAGGTGATGAACATCGCTGACATTCAAGGTAAGGACATATGGCCAGGGAAAAGGAAAAAAAATCAATAATATTCTACTCAGCAACCAATAAGGGACATTTGGTCACTTGATCTTTTCAGATGCACCAACCGGTTTTCCTCTACAGCAGCTCGGATGATAACACATGAAAAATACATTTCCTCATTGAATGATAATTAAATGCGTGTAATCAATTTATAGTACAAGGCCTGTTGTGGCTGAGTGAACTGTGTGGTGGAATTTAATGTGCGATCCTTTTCAGGTTATTATTAATCATCAGAGGCCATTAATAATTGGACAGTAAATATTCATTACAAGCCTCCATATCATGACATAAAGGCTATGTCTGGCAAATTAAAAATGCATAAGGAGTAAATGGGGCTTTATGAATAACTTAGCAGATGCCTCTCAAATGCTGGAGCATTGGAAAGGCAACAAAGACTTATACGATATGACTGGTGATATATTACTACACGTAAAAGCGAGGATTTCATTGAAATATTGACCATAAACTAATATTTTTTAGACACTTCTGTCATGTGAACTGAATTCTCAATATATGAAGAATAAACTGAGACACATGGTTTTTATAAATAATCAAACTGTACATAGTGTGTGTATTGTGTGTTACCTGTGTATTATGATTTAACTGTTTCATACTTTCCGATTGATAATCCATGTGTACTGTAGTTGCCCAGTAGATGTCAGGTTTGTATAAGGAAAGGTGATATTAACACCTACCTGACTGACACTTCCTCAGTCACAGTCACGCTTTCATCCAAGATCTTATTCTATCATGTTCAAAATGTAGTCCAGTTTTAATAAGGTGCTGATTAGCGACAGTTTGCTATAATTGTATACATACATATACATTTTTTAATTTATATGTCAAGGGAAAAAAAGGTCTTAGAGATTACGTTCTACTTAAGCGCGGCACCACAGGAGCTGGTATAGATTCATTATTGTTGCTTAATGATGCTTCATGAGGGCGGTGGCCTGCTGACATGGAGGCGCAAATAATGAGAGATACCACGGAGGGTTGGCAGTGATCTTGGGTGTAGATGTGGATGTGCGGACAACAGAGTCATGTGCAGCATCATTCCTTCCTTTCAACATGTGGTGCAAAATGTTTACTCTTTTACTTTGTTTGAATATGATAGTGCACTCAAAAATTCAATGAAAACACAAAAATAGTGTTAATACTTTCTGATATCAATCCCACAATGTAATGTACCTCATTTCACAGATGCATGATATACTGTTGTGAGATTCTACAACTCATTTTTTTTTTTTTTAACATGTTAATAAAGCCACATTTGTCCCATATTTGGTGCAGCGAGTGTAACTGGAAACATAGGCTTGGCTTGTTGGATCAACAAGCTGCTCGTTTCCTCACACTGAGCTTCTGTTTACTCTACAGTGTGTTTGCATTTCTGTGAGATGAGCCAAAACATTATACAGTATAAATTCAACTGAAAAGTAAAAGCACATTCATCCCTGTATAGGGAGTGACACAGTGGGTGACACAGCTCTGATCCAACACAAGTGAAGGTTATGCTCCTCAGTCGACCATAATATGATTTAAAATGTTTGATTGGACTCTCTTCACCTAATTAAACCAAGCAGATCCTTGAGTTTGACTCACTATTTTTTAATACTTTGTTGACAGAAACCTTGTGTGCGAAAGCAGCATACACAGAGTTAACTACTCACTGATCATCCCTGAGAGCTGTATGTGTGGAAAAAAAAAATTATTGGTGTTAATAGGTTCATTAAGCTCCTCTAAAGCGGAGCTTTAAGTCGAGCCTGTGTATTCAGGTTTTTAATTTGGATGTGACAATTGCTGTGTTGTATTTGTCGCGTTTATCTCTGAAAAGTTCATTTATCTTTGCACTCATCTCACAAAGTCTTTTGAAAAACATGTTTTTCTGGCAGGGATTTTTTCATTTATTTTCAGAACACTCAGCTGTCATGTACACATGTTCTGCAGCCAACAATGGTCCCCCCTTCACATTATTTTGAAAAGCCATTGCTATGGCCACCTTGACTTGAGTACTTACCCTGATGACTGCGATTGGATCAAGAGTTGCAGGGTTGTTTTTTTTCCCCCCCTTTTTTTTCCATCTTTATCTGCAAAGTTCTGTTTTTATCTAACTGCAACAAATACACCCTGAATCTGTCTGCTGTCTCTATAAAGTACCATATTGACCTTAATATAAGACGACCCTCTTTTTCAAAACCCATTTTTGGAAAAATTAGTGAGTGAGCACATGATCTTTAGTAGCAAGCATGCATCATCTAGGAGTAGATTTTTTGTTTGTTTTGTTTTGTTTTTATCATTATTTTTGCCTTTAATGATAGAGACAGTGTAGAGAGACAAGAACAGAGGAGAACACACGCAGGGAAGCTAGTCTAGATGGGGATTCGAACTCACGAACAGCTGCACGGCATGAATGCGCGGAGGACAATCATTAGCGGCCCAATTTTGAAACTATGGTGTCAGTGTCTGAGAAACACTGTCCTCCTCCGCTGTTTGTTAAGTTGCTTAACATGTGAGTCACTGTTTTCTAGTGAGTCTCCGTGTCGTGGTCGCATCTCTCCAGGTCTCTGGTGTGTGTCAGTGAAGAAGAAGCTCTGATTTGTTTGGTGAGAAGATGTTTCATGCCATCTGTTGGTTTAGACCCCCGGGTCTCTGGGCCCCGACGACCCAACTTTTTCAGACTTTTTTCTAGTGAATAAATACTGTCTTTTATTTGGGTCACTACAGTACTTCAACTTAACAAGACACAGATACTCTAGGTTTGATATCATAGAAAAAGCAAATTATTTATCAACACGTCTCAATTTGACCCCTTTCACTTCGTCCTTCCTCAACTCTGTTTCTTTGGCAGTCACAAGTTATGTTAAGTTATTGGACTAAAGTTTGAAATCTTATAATGCTGATCAGTTAATGTGCTGAAGAGGAGTCACCTCTCAGCAGGTATTTGTGTGCAGTTTACTCTTGTTTGAGCAAAACTCAAAACCCACAATTAAACAGAAAAGGACACAGTTTTAACCCATTTCTGTAGTGACATTTTAGATGCCATATTTACTTCATTGTCACAGTGTTTCCCAGTGCATTCTGGGACATGCTCAAGCAGCCAAGACATAGCATGAATATTAATTTTTCTGTCTTTTTTTAGGACTCTCTCAAGGTGTATGCAGTGTTTTTTAATTTGACATTGCAGCACATTATACAGTCCTGGAGCCACTTGTCACTCATTTGCATACAATACATTTACTTTTCCATCATGTTCAAACAGAACATGATGAACAGTTCTTTGTACATTCACAATGTAAATGCTTGTGTTTGTATATCAATATGAATAAATTATGATCAGCTCACATCAAATGCGGAATCCTGTACATGTAATAACAGTGTAATATCACAATACAATAAAAACTAACCACATTGTTATATCTGCACACTTTAACTTTGCCAGTGTCGTTCATGTCTGCAATTATTATAGTTAAAGGTTTCAATTAAGAGTCCTAATTAACATTTCGGCAATCAGCCTGTTTTCATTGAGGCCAGACAGTGAGACTGTGTCAACCACGTGTACACAGGCCTGGATTTCAGTGCAATCAATTGGCAAGTGTTTAAGTGGCTTAAACTCCTCTCCAAACCATGCAGCGTTATTCTTCGAACAGTTGGTGCATCTACTTAGCTGAACAGCTTGTTTTGCGTGGTTGCTGAAAATAAACATCGACTGATCCAAAAACTTATTACCAGTATCCGTCCACTCTTAGACTGTTTTGTTGCAACAATGGCCAATTGAACATAACTTGTCTATAATTGCTTTTTTTCATTCTCTTCTGGCTCTGAGCTTTTTTTCTGTTGCCAAGTGTTACCAGGACTCAACAGAGATGTTATAGCTGCTGTGCACACTGCGGACGGTCGCGGAGCCCTGGAGCAAACGAGCGGACATATATATCACTTGACTGTGTGTCAGGACGATTACTGGATAAAGATCACAATATGACACTTTTCCTTTTCTGCGCTGGCTCAGTGAACAGTGGGAAAGCTCCTGCAGCTCAGCATGCCCCTGTCCAGGATATTGATCACAGATCTCAGACCTAAGACCTCTCAAGCCTGTCAGGGAAAATCATTCTGCTTTATTATTTTCAAGAAATCACATCTATCTATCACTTTGGGGGTGACAGAAATTTTACATGATGATGAGATGTTTTTCATCTGTCTTTTAGAACGTTTTAATGAGGAATGTTTCGCAGTGTATTGATACAGGTTTGGTGAGTGATGGTATATTTATACATGTAGTGACTATAAATCAAGTAAAACATGAACACACCAGATAATGATGACAATATTCATATTGAAACATCTGACAAACCCATTCACTAAAATTGTAAAAATTAAAAAAAGTTAGATCATTTTTTTTTAAAACAGCTGGACACTCATTTTTATAAAAAACTCACTCAAAAAGGAGTTAATAGTGCATTTGATGGGGGACTTTACTCAGCATTTGCTTGGTGTAACACTTGAGGCAGCAGAATGGGGTGTGTGTGTATGCGTGCGCGTGTGTGCGTGTGACGATCGACTCTAGATAAACTGCAATGTCCACGTTTGTTGTAACGAAGGAACGTGTGGCCTAGTTTAAAGGCGTGGCTCACAAGAGTTAGCTAGTACAATCAATTCACTGGGAGTATTAGCAGACAAGTTCATTAATTGGTGTTTCATTATCTCTGTAAAAGTTTCAGCCTACATTTTACATTTAATGTTGGTTTTTCTTTTTTTTAAAAGAAAGAATAGGTCAAAATGTGACCTTTTCACTTTGTACTCACTGTTCACCATCATAGATTTACATGGCAATTATGCTATTGAACTGCCTCCCTATGTGTGCCACCTGAAGTATGATTCTGTTTTGATAATATGTGGAAACACATATTTCACACCACAGAGTTTGCTATTACTTTTCTCGCTCAATGTACTTTTTCTTAGAGGGAGTGTGGTGGCGCTATGATCCTAAATCTTCCTTATTCTTTTTTAGAATGGCCAGAAACAAATCAATAGTGCTAGCAAAAGCATTTTTATATATGCAGTTATTAGGTCATAAGCTACAGTATGTCACACTTCATTTTAGCAACAGCTGAGGCCTCCAGCGGGGCCGACTCTCCCTCAGCCCTGTCCCTGTGGGGACGTTATGAGAATCATAAATAATATGTGCTAATGAGATATGAATTGATTACGTGGGGAAAAGCTTGACGCTCTCAATCCATCACCCTAAATGATGTTTAACAATAGGTTACCAGCCAATAATTCCTCCAATATGAGATTAAATAAAATAGCAGGGGCAGTTTTCAGCAGACTATGCGGCTGCCTCCCTCTCTCTCTCCATTTTCCAACGGGTGGAAATAAATCTGCTCAATTACTGTACCACCAATCCGTTTTTCACTGCTAAGGACATTATTATTTCATTTAGGGCTTGTTCATGCATCATAGATTATTTCATTTTACTCAGTCAATACGGAGAAGTGCAGTATTTTATTTTATCCACTAGGGCTTATGGTGAAGTGGGATTTAATGGAGTATACTTGGGTCATGAAGAGGGGGGGGGTGTCACTGTAAATAGAGAGAAATGTGGTGATCACCTTATCGCAGTTAGAAAAATCCAAATGTATATATTCATGCTCACATATTCAGTTTTCTGGGAGATATATACATTTGCTCAATGCTATCCTCAGGCACCTGACAGACAATGAGAAAATGGTTCTCCCTCAAACCTGTGATCAATTGAAACCACATTAGCTGTGCCTATAAGATGATTTGGAACATCACTTCAATCCCAAAGAACAATGAAAATTGGATAACACACATGCTCACTGGGCTCTAACTTAGCTGCAAATCATGTTAAGGTTTTCAGTGAAGCCAAAGTTGTGATTGGTTATTTCTCCTTTAACTGCATCAAGTTGTACCTCTGAGGGTTTACTTGTGATGATCTGTGTTAATGTGTGTTCTTATCGCTTTTCTATGGCTCAGAGACACACAAGCCTGGAAACCAACAAAACGCAGAGTGAAAGCATAAATAAAAGGTTTCTGATCATTGGTTTTATGTCTTGACGTGAGCTCCAAAATATATTCAACATGTAGAGAATTCAAAGACAGGTTTCAGTGAGAGTTTCATCAACTCCGTCTTCATCTTCGAAGTACAACTACAAGTGGAGAATGATTGGCTGATCAACTGACTGCTCTTCTTCTACGTGACCTGTCTCTGTAACTGCTCCCATCCTATCATGCAACACATGACTGAACTGCTGTTTTACTGAAATTAGTTTTTAGAAGTTCTGCATTATAACATATGTCTCATAGACTTAAATCAAACACTTTGGTTCTAATCACATTTCATAATCACTTTCGTTCAGACTGAAATATTTCAACAGTGATCACCTGGGTGGTCATGGCTTTCATATAGACAGAGGTGATTTCCTGCAGATGAATCCATCTGACTTCGAAAAGCTCTTGGCTTATTTGGCTTTTGGTAAAATGACAGCTTGACAACTAACAAATGGATAGCTATGATAACTGTTCCCAGCGACTGGAGTTTTGTAACATTATCCCATTGACATTCTCCCTAGCGCCACCATGGAGTTGACTTTTGTGTTTTTCACATTAAAATGTGCAACAACTAGATGGGCTACTTTGAAAATTGTTACAGACATTTATGTCCCACTAACTATAACTGTAAGCTTTAATTGGTCAAATACTTTGGTTTGTGACCAAGAATTTTGTATCTTACCACAGACAGTCTTATCAACCTCAACTAAACTTTCTGTCTTTGGTGCTAATTAGCAATAGTTAGCATACTAACCCACTAAAACCAAGATTGTAAACAATTCTGGTAACATTAGAAATGTCTTTGTAAGCATGTTAGTATGTTGATGTTAGCATTTACCTTAAAGCTGGAGAAGTAAATTCAAGTTGCCAAGTTGTCATTACTCTCCAACACTGCAGCAGGGAGTGTGGACAAATCAGTGTATTTTATAAAAAAGCAAAGGATGAGGTCATTGGGTTTTGGGTACACGTTGACAAGCCACTAGTCTACAGGGGGCACCACTGTGCACTGGGTCAGCATGCCAGCTGTGGTTCTATTACTACAGAGGCTTGTGAATGTTTGCACATTTTCAGAGCCCATTGAGAGAATTCCACTGTGGCTTACACTAAATATGGCTCAAAAGCTGGATATGTTGCACACCTCGGTGGATACAATATAATCATATAAAGCAGTTCACGATACATCCATGATAATCCTCAAAAAATAATCCCCCTTACCACCAGTAACACACTACTGTTCATCTAAAGCACCAACTGTTCTCTGATTCTCACATCTCTTATCTCTAAGTCCTACCCATCATGCCTGAGTCCCTTATACCTTGGCTTTGTAACATCCCTCCTCATCCCTTTCTATCCTGTCTTCCCAGTGCCCATTCAATCCTCTTCTCCCTCTGTCTCTTTGCTCCCTGCGTGGCCTCTTGTGGGTAAGGAGTTGAGTGGGCTTGTCTGGGGGCTGAAGTCGGGGCTGGATTGGGAAGAGGTGGCTGTCACAGTGTCTGATTAATGACCCGTCGGTGGTGTGTCCAGCCACATTAGGGCTCCATGTATCTACCAGCGTCCACACGGGGCGAGGGGCTTTGTTCTGGGAGGAAATGGTGTCAGTGGCCCACAGCCGTTTGTCTATAAAAAGATAAAGATTTACTGTCATCAAAGGGCAGATTAAAGCCCACAACGGCGACATTGATTTTTTTTTTAAACCAAAAATTCACATTTTGGTAAAACCCATTCCAGGACTAGAGAGAGATATGATCAGCTTATTTGGAAAGGATAATATGGAATCTTCTCCTAGAATGAACTTTGAAAGAAGTAAATTGTAAATATTGATTTCTGAAATGAAGTGTCAATCTTGGTTGGGCCAAGATTATTCCTATCATCTGGCTCAACCCCCAGCAAACGATGAATTCAAAACTGCTGACAAAGTGGAGTGTATAGGATTTCTGTTAGGAGCAGTCTGCAGCGCTTTACCGCTTGGCCGGCCTGAGCCCCTGCCGGTAATGGCTGTTCAATTTTATCAGATAACGGAGGAGATCTCATCAGAGGCGAAAAATGAAATGAACTGTGACTCCGAATCAGGATCCCTGCTCTTATCCCAGCAAAAATCATCCGTGCGGGGCCCAGGGCTTTCCATTATTTCAGGTCACTTCATTACGGCCCTGCACACAGGACCCAATTGCTACAAACAAAGCAGGCCCTTCCTGTCTCACCCAGGGGTCGAATGTGAGGGGCAGTTTGATAGGCTCTTGACGTGTCCAGGGTTATCCCATTACCACTTAAGAGGGTTGCTGAAAGGGAGCAAATCTCGCCCACTTGTTTGTTATCCTTTCTTACCCTTTTGTATCATGAGAGGTTTTATTGCTCACCTTATTTCTCATGGTGGAAAATAATTCATCTTTTCCAGTTGGGTTTTACAATGGATTTCTTTTTTCTTGGTTTGCTCCTTGTCACATTTATTGTCATGTGGGTGATGAAGATAAGGTGAAGTGAGGGGTACGTCTTTACCAGTGCATTATGTGATATACTATTATAACTTTTTGATATAATGACAAATGGTATAAAAGTTTCCTCCAACCGCCAGCCTTTACCCTACTCAAAAAAGTTTGCATAAATAAACAGGAAAATGCCTGATTACCACTCCCTACTTCCTCATGTGTATTTTTCTTACTTGCAATAATGAATGAAATAAGCTGTTATCGCAAAGGAATTTGTAGCTTTGTGAGTAATTACAGTTTTTGTTCCAGCCTCCATAGGCTCAGTATTGATCTCTGGGAGGAGGGTGGTCGATACACATGGGGGCAGGAGCATTTGATAGCTACATGGGAGAAAAATGACGTTGGCCCAAGCGGGGAGATTTGTAATAGAGCGATAAGACGAGCTAAAGGTAGGGAAACAAAGACTGAGGGTTCTCTGTGTTGCTTGACTTCTTTGATAACATTCTTCATCCTGAAAAGTGACTGTTTCTGCAACTGTTTTGGGCTTCTTTTAGATTAGCATTTATCCTAGAAAGAGTAGAAAATCAATGTCTAACAAACTGTGGCACATATAAGTGCAAATTAAAAATTCAGTGATGTGATGACACAGTTCAACATCAAGGTTTCTTTCTTTTCTGAGTCTCTGTCTTTCTGTTTTCATCTTTTCAAAGCAGCTTAGAGAAAGAATTCAACCAAATGAGGCTTATCTGATGTGCTATGAACTCTAGACCACTGGATCCATACATTGACCCATGCAGGCTTGAGTTACATCGTCCCAGCATGGGCTGCTTTTTTATTGGGCTGATACAGTACACAACAACTTTTCTCAGTGTCATTATCTGTGGTACAGAGAGTGTGATTAACACAGTTTGAGAAATTAATTAATACTTTTTTTTTCCACTTTAGATTAATTTTGAAGTGGAAAGTCACAATGAACAAAAGACCTATCTATGTATCTAAATAATCGCACGCTTATGTGAAATGTGTCATATTCATTATCAATTACTATTGATACTACTACCAAAGATTAAGTTATATTATTAAGTGGTAACTTTTGTGCCTATTATTTTTTCTTTATTAGGTATGAGGATTTGCACATTGAAGACAATCCTGTGATCTTTGACAGGTGACTAGCAATAACCTCAACTTCCACCTCCACTTGGCTTCCACTATTATAAGATCAGTTGATGTATTATTCCCTATCAGGATCTGCTGTAAATTTGAGATATTGCTACAGATATCACATAGTTAAAGACTGCAACAAGCCATATGAGAGAGAAGGCGGGCTGTGTGAAGCTGGCTGCCAAAGCAGTAAGTAGTAGTAAAAGTTAACAGTATGGCTGGGAATGTAGCAGGGAAATGTACTGCATGTACACTTTCTGGGAGTTGCTAATAAATAAACACTTCTCCTCCTCAAGACCCAAGCCAAGAACCCACATCATGTCAACTTTGGCCCCTGAGCAGAGCACAAATCTCCTCAATGCTTCCCAACTATGGTCTGGCTCAAGAGCCAGAAAAGACTAACAGTTTGGAGGCAGGAAATACAGGATGATGTCTGATGCATTCAAGTCTCAAGTTAATAGCAAATATTTTGTTTCATTTATATTTACTGTCAGTCAACTTTTCAGCTATGAACAAGTTAAAGATGAACATGTCCATGCAGAACACAGCGACATGAAGGAGAAGAAACTTGCAGGTTGTTGGTAGATCGGCTTTTCTTGCCAATCTGTAAAAATCACCACACGCCAGTGCTATGGATCTATAAAATGTACTGTAGGATATAGGAGCATGATATAGTGCAATTAATCAAATGCTGTACTTCTCATTACAAGCTACTTTATAGTTCTATTCCTCTACATTTCAAATGGAGGCACTTTCTACAATTTTAAACTTTTTATTTTAAATTTTTTTATGGATTGGAATATGTATTAAAATCCTATGAAAATGTAATATTTTGACAATGAACATATTTTTGAACATATACACAACATTATACTTACACTTTTAAACAATCTAAAAATAAGTTAAAAGCAAGTGTCTATAGTTATTAAAGTACAATCAGGAAGTTATACTCTAGTTAAGGTTTCTAAAATGAGCCAGGTTGTTGTACTGTCCATGTGGTCCAGAGTTGTCCTACCTGAAGAACAAAGCCCTCGGAGAGTCCTCTGTTTGAGAGACACATGCCATGTGGAAGTCCCTTAAGAGGTCAGCTTTCACTTCCTAAGATTGGCCTGTGCTGAAAATCCTCAGGTCTCCTATCTACTCAGATGTGCCTGTGTGACTGCACAGAGGACATTTACAACAAAAAAGAAAATGGCTTTATTCCCTCTCTTATCTCATCCTCTCAGAGTAACACAAAGTTGACATTAATAGAAAATAAAAAGGAAAAAGTCTTGAAACAAAGTTGAAGCCTTTGGTTACGTTTCAGAGCACAGGGCAATTTAAAAGACTGAAATGTGGAATTAGAGAGGATTTGATGCGTTTCGAATTGAACGGAGGGGGACACCGTCAGTGGCGTTTGCACCTTCAGGCATTATTTAAGTAATGTCTTGTGGCACGTTTGAGGCATTGGAAGGCAAGGGCATAGAAATGAGGGATTTACGCAGACGCCAGTGCAGTTTTATCTCTCTTCTTCAGTCTGAGTGCATGCTCCGCTGAGTAAAAAAACAAGCAGACATGCAAGTAGATTCAGATCATACAGAGAATGCGTTTGAGCTATCTGGATATTCACTTTAAACAACATCTAAATCAAGCTGTTCTCAACGGACCTCATCCACTCCTTATCGAAACACAGGCAGTGCCAGATAACTTGATTTGCTTAAGGAATGGAGGAGATATTAACAGCACTTGACTACGGCAGTGGCCCCTTCTGTTGTTCGTATTAAACCTATCCAACACTTCATTATACCTTCACTCTCCGGAGAGTCTCTGCGTACAGTCTCTCTTTATCTCCTCTTTTCTCTTGTGTTTTGCTCCCTCCTTTTCTCTTTCTCTCTGCCTCATGATACAAGCATCCTGGAAGCAGACAAGAGCATCATCAACATGCGCAGTGTGCCGGTGTCATGCAGATAGCCTCTGTGTTGGTAATGGAGGGAACAGCGATCGATAGGGAGCAGGAGATGGCTGCAGCCGAGGAGCCTCTGTTTGGCTAGCCCTAATCTTGATGAGTAATGTTGCTGTCATAATAGCAGGGATAATTTAATGCTGACACTTAACTCTGTAATGAATGGCCTGTCGCTGACAAGGAGCCAAGTCAAGCAACACGCCACGTCAAGTTTTGAAATATTAATTTAGTTGAATTCAAAGACTGCATTTGAGAGAGGACATTTTTGGGAAGTCTAAAGTGATCAGCCAAACCAATCAGGGATAAAGACTCGTTTGTTGTTTTCTTTGGATGTTGGACATTTGAGTGAAAGTAATGAAAACATAAAATGAGGCAATTTAACAAACTGCTCAGCTTCTTGTTGATTGGGGAGGCTGAACATGTGACCAGCAACAGTTTACAAAAATTGTATTTTAAAGTTGTTGGGTTTTTTTTTTCCCCCATAAAGCTACTTCAAAGCCCTCCCCAGGCTTGTCTTGGCCAGCCAACCACCATCAAATTGCCTTCTTCAACCAGTAGTTAAATTTTTTTTAGATCTTTCAAAATAAGAGTTTTCTTTAGATATTATTTCTTAAAAAACTAAAGAGAGTATGCCAATTGTCCTTGGTAACTTTCTCCTTACTTCTTATCCTCAAGGCAGAAGGCAACTTGGAAGTCCAGTCAAGTAGGTTTAAGTTGGAGCAACTACTTGCATAAACTCCTCCTTAAATACAAATTTCAATGCAGGTCGTTTGCTTAGAGTGGACTAATGATGTATTGCAGTATTAGTTCTTTTACATAAGTAAAAGATTGGATATCTTCTTCCACTGCTGACCCCAGATATCAGTTTCCCATGTTCTTATTTTACCTTTGAGGCTGTAGATTGCAGGGGTCAGGTATTATCCTCCAGCCTGTTTGAGGAAAGAAGTTTGGTTTGTTATAGTCTAACTTTTCACTACTTAAAACTACACCCTGTGGCCTGAAAAAAATTACCACTCACAACTTGGTGGCATTTTTTGTGCCGCTCAGCCCTACATGAAAAAAAAAAAAACACATAAAGTTAACATATACATTATACAAATGTAATCCTAAGCAATTCCAGTTGAAAGCATTCCTTTCTGATGATCAGTGCAAAAGCCTTTAACTCGTTCTTTTCATCGTCACTTGGCTTTAGGGTGCCGTCGTCACGAGTCATTTTGAAAATACAGCTTTTTTTTTTCTCTGTTCTATAGTTTTGTCAAAACAATTTATATGTGGCAGATGCATTTTCCCCTCCTATAATCTTAATTACTGTATAGCAAATGGAAAACCCCCAGAAAGTTTCTGATAAAAACCCAAATGCACTGTTAAAGAGACAGTTTGTGAGATCTTACGACTTCCTTTAGGGAAAATAGTAAAATAAAAAATGAGTGAGGCAGCTGGAGAAAATAAGTGCTGCTGAGGTTTTTCTCTTCTCATATAAATGTCTTTTTATGCTTTGTGAATGGATATCTTGGGGGAAACTAAACACTATATAGTGGTGCATTATTTGCTTGCAATTAGAGTACCAGTACCAATAACTGACGAACGGATAACATTATACCAAGAAATATTTTTATGATAGAGGTTGATTTAAAGCATTAGTGATGACATTTTGACCCTTATGATTCTGTCATTCATACTGTAGCAGCATCTGGAGGATGACAGCTCTTCCCATCTCTCCCCAACACTAATTCATTTACAGTGGCTTCACGTTGAGATGGTTTCGATACTCAAACTGTTTGCAGGCCACAGTGGGACCTTGTGTACAGAAACTTAAATTGATTTGATTCCTAACTCCCTTATCTATAAATGTTTAGGAATGGAGTAGTTTTTTATGATTTATTACTTCAAAGCCATAAAGTCTCTTGTTGACACAAAAGCAAAGAACTCACTTTCTTCTTATCCGGCGCGGCCTATCTCTGAGGCCACCGCGGCTCGGCCCAGAGCTGCACTTCCTTATGTGACTCAAAAAGGCATTTTGATTTTGTTGACAGAGACGGTGGAAGGAAATAATGGAAAAGATAAAAACTCCAATTATGATTTTTTTTCTGGCTTCGGTATGACAGATTGTATGATAAATGACACATTTGGAAGTCATTTGTTGTTGAAGATGTGATGATTTCTTGAGCAGTAAATAGGCTGACAACCTTTTTTTTCCCTGAGATGCAGTTGTTTGGTCCCCTGATGCAGTCACTGTTTTCGATGCAGGAAATGATATAAAGTGAAGGTGCAAAGAAGTACATCTCTAGATATTTTTTTTATCTTAATATTCTAAATGTTACATTATCTCATTTTGGTGTCTGGTCTTTGTAGAGTTTAGGTTTTCCCACCTCAAGCTGATGCACAACACTGTCTTTGGATCTGTGTACATTGTTCCTGCTGAAACCTAAAGACCAATGTAGCTAAGCTGGAATGGACCAACGCAGCCATTTGACCTTGGGTGGCTTATTTGCTCCAGTGAGACAGCCTAAATATTTACCTGTCATTGTTGATGATACTCCAGGCTTCAATGCCCTTAATGGTTTTGATGGAGAAGTAGGGCTTTGCAGCACCAGGGTGATGGAATTGCAAAATTAAGAGCAGTGAATTGGGCTATATCTTTACCACACTGTGGGCTTAATTCTGTGTCTTATAATACAACTGCCTTAATCTGTAAAAGACTGGAGCAAGATAGAAGAGTTGCAGGGAATTGCAATGGAAAACAATGTGTCAACTGCCTGAGTTTAACCTTGGCAAGGTCTGAGCGGTGTGAGTGCAGTCTGGGTGAGTGCTGCTCTGCAGGTACCTAACAGAAACCCCTTTGCCCAGTAGATCATAATCATAAAGCAAACAACACAGCAATGCTAACGGGTGGGGGGTGGATTGTAGAAGTTGCAGAGAGGACCTGAAGAGGTGTCAGGCATCTTGATCTAACCCTACCGCCACACACAAAATGTTAACACTGGACATTTCTGCCACATTATGTAAAAGATGATTTTTTTTTCTTCTAGATTCTCACTCTTTGAAATATATTCCTGGCAACTACTTACAATGTTTTTAGGGAAAGATTGTGGTTGTGACAAATATATAAGTTTAAGGTGTGATTTGTATTAGGTAGGCTATAGACAGTTTCTGGGTATGATTTATTAAAAGATAAACCCACAGCCATAGACTGAGCCATAGATACTTGTCCCCTACATGAAAGTCTGACACACTTTGCACTAGCCATCTTCATTGGTCTGAAATGTTGGACCTAATCCAAAACTGGCCATGAAAAACATCTGAGGGAAACCTGGCACCTGTTCTACAAACCAGTTCATATTAGTCATAAGAACCAAATTATGAACTGGCTCAATGAACGGAGCCTTTTCTTCTGGATATGAATATTTTTGTTAATAAAATTATGAACCAAGTTCCTCCTACAATATGAGAGGGAATAGTGATAGGCTAAACTAGGCTATAACAACATCTTAAAGTGATATAAGATCTAAAGACAAAATGTAAACAACGTAATCGTATAATTAGATTTGAAAAACTAATAACACACTATACATAAATATATGAATTTTTATGTCATGTTTACTTTCCTAATTGAGTTCTTTTTTGCAGTAAAATAAGACTGTTTCTGCTGCCGAAGCAGAGAGGAGAGAAGTAGTTCATGTCTGATGAGGTCAGTCTGACTGAAATATTTATTTATAATTACGGGAAATATTTAACAGTATGTGGATCATTTTCCCAATGAAAGACGTCACAGGGTTTAGGTTTTGTTTCTACTCACTGCCACACAGTGTCCTTCGTGTTTTTTTTCTGAATTTCAGTAATAGAATGAAAGAATCTGTCTTCATTATAAATGAAACTGTAGTAGTTATCATGCATTTATTTGATTTGACAAACTCTCCCTCTGTTTCTTAGAAGCTCTGTGTGAAAACACAGAAAGTCTCATGTTTCCATCTAAATCTAGAAAATATCTGTTGCTCTTTATTTTTTGTGACTGCTGCAAACTTTTCCTTATCATTGATCTTGTAGAATGATGACTGGAATTCCAATGATCTGATCAGTTAGGATTAGGGTTAGTTAGAAGTTTGAAATCAGTCATAGTGATTTCAGTAAACCTTTAGTTACCTTTACAACTACTTCATTTTTCAATCAGTGGTAGACTTGGGTATTGCCTGTTGTTTTTTGATATTTTTCATTCATTTAAAAAAAAAAATTACAAATGGCGACCTGATACAGACCTGAGCACAGCAAGACCAAACAGACATGACGCATGACAGTTAAGTGTCCTATTGGCAGATCACACGTCAACAATAAAAAAAAAAAAAATGCTGCTTTCATTGACAGAAGATAATAATTGTGCATCCCAGGCTTGTGCATCCCAAGGAGCTGGATTTAAAATTATAAGGTGGAACTGTCCAACATGAACATGGGTGTATTTCATTGGGACACTGTCTTACTTGATCTGCAGTCAGATGCCAGCAGGTGTCTGGCAGAGACAAAAACACTGGTCCTCAAGTCCAAGCCAGCATCTTCCTCCTCCTCATCCTCCTCCTCTCTGCTCCAGCTCCACACTCAGCAGGCTCTGAAGTCTGCTGCTTTGAGTCTCATAGCCGCGCACCAGAGGGATTGCTGATCCCCATTTCAGATAATGGCCCTCAATCTCTTATCATTTACAGCTGTCCACCAGTAAACAACAAAACAAAACAAAACAAAAAATGATAGAAATAGATGAAAAGGGGGAGAGGGAAGGAGGAGGAAAGTTAAAGGGACAAAGTCCTTTCACTCCCTTAGAGGTTTTACTCCCTCATCACCGTTGTTGGCCTCCTTATGACGATAGCCATCAAAATCATAACTGTTTACACTGCTGTCACTTCCTTATCCTCACGACAGAAGTTTTCAATTTCAAGATTGATTTGTTTCAGAGGCCGTTTATCTTTCCAACAAAGACGGACGGAGAAAAGCTCAGGCTTTTTTCATTAAACTTTTGATTGCTCCTCAAGCTAAAGCTGCTTCCTCAAGGAAAGGTAGTGAGACAGAAAGCTTTGGACTAAACTGCCCCCCTGTGCCACAGTCCAGTCCCCCCAATCCAGATGCACGATGCAACATGCACTATTCAGCATACCATCTGGCTAATATAATAAGATAAAATAATGCATTTTTAACCCTGCCTAATTGGCTAAGTCATTTCATTATTATAAATATTAGGTATCTGTAATGGGTAACACTAATTCCTTTGACTAGACTAAAGATTCCCGCCTTCAAATAAGCGTGCTAATCTAATTAGAAAGCTAGCAGAGCTGAACGACTACATTTTCTCATACTTAGCATTGAAGGGCCGGAGCTTTGTGGAGCAGATGTGCTGTGAAATTAATTTCCTCTGGTGTAACCGGAGACGCTCTTCTCACCGTCTCTGTTATGAAATTTCCATTTCACAGATGATAACCTATTATCACTTTATTCAAGGGAAACGTGTTAATGGCCAGGAGGAAAATTGAATTATTCATATTTGCTCATTTCTATTCTGCGGTGCGGCCCTGCTCTTTTCATGCACTGAGAGAGGGCTAATGTAAACATGACCAGAATCCTTGTAAATTGGCTTGTAGAGGAGGCTGTTAGCATAGTGCCTGGGGACTGATGCTAGATGGGGATAACAGCTGATATCTGTAAAGTACAGGCTGTGCATGTGTGTGTGTGTGTGTGTGTGTGTGTGTGTGTGTGCATGTGTGTGGGTAAGAAAAAGGGAAAGAGACAGAGTATGTGTGTGTGTGTGTGTGTGTGTGTGTGTGTCTACATGCGAAACAGTGTGAGTGAATGAATGACTGAGGGCGCGCACGTGTGAAAATGTGTGTCAACGGTGTAACAGGGATGCTACCAGCTGGTAATGGAAGCTAATTGGACTAGGAAGCAGTTAGCCACACTGCTAATGTGCGTCACACCGGCTGTGTGCATTCCCGAGGTATCTGGATTCAGGTGATCTGGATATCAACTCCTATCTCTAAACACACGTCACATTTTCAACCTCCATGGCTGTTCGCAAGATGAGAAGAACCTGAGTAAAGTCTTAAAGGGCACTTTATAGATGTGTTTTGTTAATTTTTTTTTCTTTTAGGGTGAAATGTTAGAGAGTGGCATCACAGGAAGGAAAAACAATACTTTTATTTGTTTCCTCAATTGTTGGTGGTTGGTACAAAGTGCTTCAGTATGGCAGGACAGGAAGGAACTCATTAACATATAATGAGGCGTCTCGTCCCAGTGACATAACTGCTTTTCATTCTCACAGATAAGCATAATGTGTATTTATCTGTTAATTTATTTCCGTTTCCTTTGAATACAGAGGTAAAAACATATGGTTACTTTCTCTTTAATTATTAGTCTTTATATTGTACGAGCTCAGATCGGTGGTCAACTTGATGTCTGATAAACACTCACACAGTGAGCGAAACAAGGCACATTTGTATTCACTTGTAGTTTCAATGTCTGGTAAGAAAATAATCTTTTTCGTGAAAACTGTTGTGCTATTTTTTTTCTTTCTGTCTGTCTTTCTTTCTTTCTTTCAGAACATAAAGAACATACATTTTCATGACAAAAAAACTTAAGTTTTCAACTCAAACTCCACTTTGCTGTATGTCATGATTGTGTCCGTCCGAACCAAACGTTTAGCAATAAGGCTGCACTTCAAGCTCCAGACTATTTTATGAGAGAAATTAAGGGAAGAAAGAGACATGAGCAGCATGTCTCCCTGAACTTGAATGGAGGTCTGTTCTTACTTTTACAGCCAGTAATGTGATTATATTTGAGTTGAAATGTGCTCATCCTCCTCAGCCATGATAGGAATCATTATGGATGTCTCTTTCATTCAAATACATTTTTTCCCATGGGAATCTGCCTTTCAGGACATTTGCATTACCTCTGGTTTACATAATGCCTGTGGCGTCATAAGTATTGATTATTAAGTCTGTGAATGACCTGGTGATGAATACAGACAAATTCAGAGTTTTTTTTTTTTTTTTAAACCGTATTTTGTCAGCAGTGCATAATTAGTTTTGCCGTTCATTAGAAAATGAGCAGTGTATAAAGAAATATGAAATGCCAGTAATAATTATTATGAAATATTTTAATTATTATTCATAATTTAATTTAATTTTTAGATTTTAGGTTTAGGTTAGGTTTAAAAGTAAGATGTCAGTTTGAAACATTTGACCTCCCAGCGAGTGGAAATACATGTATTCATGAGCTACAAAATCATTTTCACATATTCAGCCATCACTAGGTGGCAGTATAGTATACTATAATTGCATATATGCATATTCCTCTGTGTAAGATCTACTCACAACTTCAGTTACTAAGTCTTTGATGTGGTCCGATCCTGACATTTAATGGCCTTTCCCTGTTTCTTTAAAAAGAACATCCTTCACCACATGTATATGGAAATTTTATATATAATTATAATTATTTAATAAACATGTGTATTGTGACATTTTCGCTTTTATATTTGCCTTTGTAGAAGTTTAACGAACGTTTGAGAAGTGTTTGAACAAACACTTTTTTATTCCCTTTTGCATGTCAGTATACAGTGTAGGTGAAGATGGTGCTCAGCCAAAACTTTGTATTTGTATGCACATAAGGTGTATATTGTGAACAAGTAGAATCACGAACATTAAATATATTCCGGTTGACTTTGACAGTAACATGTTGCGTTGTTTGTCCTAGTTCATTTTAATATGAGAAATAAAAGAAATCACAGTGATGTGTTGGATTACAATGAGCAAAGGAGTCAAAAACTTGTCTAATAAAGTGACTCTCTGACCGCAATTCTTTTTGAGGACCTCTCTATTATACTGCTGCTGAACGCAATCCATAGCAATCCAAATCCTTATCAATATCAATTTACTCATATCAATAAAGATCAGGCTCCCTCTGGATCAGTTCTCACTGGCATCTGTCTGACATTGCAGGCCCCTCATCACGCCCAGACAACTCCCCCCCCACACACACACACACACACACACACACACACACACACACACACACACACAGAGCAGCCCTTGACTTTGGCGTCAATAAGGCTGACCGTCTTTGTGAGAGTATCGACAGTTATCAAAAAATGCCCTTGATGTAATTTCATGCCTGTCGACACTCACAGGCCATATGCTAAGGACTATGGGATGCCTGCGTGCCGTATAAGTGTAAGGCACAGCAGAGCTTGGGGGTCTGGGTTTTGGTCACTTTATGGGAGCCTTTAATGGCCCTCGCTGCCAACGTAAGAGCCACAATGACCAAGTACAGCTGAGTGTCCACTGGGGGCTACCATCAAACCTCAGCTACAGAGCAACCCTGGGAATCCAGCCCTCTCCCGCATGTCACACTAACTTATCACGTTAAAGCGTCCGCAGTGTCACAGCATATGTCGAGTCTCAGTGTTTATGTCATAAGACTCTCATTTACATTTTCAGAGGTATTCACAAATGCGCAGTGAAACAGAGGGCAGTGAGCAGACAGCGAGTGCTCTGGTGAGGATTGTTTTTTTTTTTTTTTTTTTATGTCTGTTTCCTTTTTTTTTGTCTTTTGAAAGAGCCACTGAGGATGAAGCTGCTGCAGCAGACGTCTGATTATGTGACAATAAGAGGAGTTTTGGGCAGCTATGAACAGACTGAGAAAGGCCTCCTCAGGCATCAGGCATCTTGAATATGTGATTTTTGGAAATCTATACCCAGTTTATTATCATTATCATAGTTATTAAGTATGACTTACACTGATTATTAAACCCAGATGTTATAAAAAATAATGAAAATTCAAATATTTTATCCTTGTGCTGAGTTTATCATTATCCAATCCAACAACACATATCAAAGTTTGTTGATTTTTAATTTTAAGGAATTAAATGTTTCTCCTATTTGTCCTTGGTGGCTAAGAAGTTAAGATGACACTGTTTGTTTACTTGTTATCTATCATCTTTATCCTCATGCTTTGTTGATAAGCTTTAAAAAAAGGCAAATGTATATTAAAACATATAAAAAAGTCAATAGGTTCGACTGCATGGTGTTCTTTTTAATAAAAATACTATCTTGACACATGCTTCATAGAGAAATCTGGAAGTATCCACAGTCTACATCTGTTTCAAACAGACATGGTGTCTTTACAGAGCGTTCGGTTACATTGCATGTGTTTCTGTTTCACAACACACAACTAAATACTTTTGCAGTGATTTTTATATGTTTGCACCCTTTTGTTACCTTGGATTGAATCAGCCCAACACCCCCCCTCTCCATCACCCGCCCCCCTCCTCCTTTTCTCTCTTTCTGCACTGCTTTGTTTTTCTGCTGCCGATGGTAGCTGAAGCGCCTTAGCTGTTTTGTAAGCATGTGCACATCCTGATCTCTCATAATATTAGTTAAAATCAATGTGCTGCTTTTTAATTATTGCTCATGGTACAAAGCGGGGAAGGCTCATTTAAGGGGGGATCGATATGGGAGAGCGATTGGTAGACGGTGGAGCTGTACATCAGGCGGCTTGATGTGAAAATCATTGGGGCCTGTGCAGGCTGTGGCTCGCGCTGATCATCCTGGTTAGCCCCCCAGCTGGCTGCAGGGCCTGGGTAATGGGTGAACCCTCCGTGAACCAGCATCCTTAGCCTCCACAACACCCCTCAGAGCAGCACACAGTCTCGCAACGCCCCAGCCGCTATGCAGGGCAGGGATAACACATCATAAACCCTATTACAAATAGAATCAAAAAAAGTAAGACAGAAAATTCAGGTGCATTTCTCATTCTCTGCTCTTCATCTCCACTTTGATTACCTGTGCTTGGGATTATTCTCTTTTTATTTGGCGATGTTCCCTCACTTGTGTTTCTCTTTCCCCTCATCCCCAGATACACCAGTGCATTGTTCCTCCATGTGCACTTCTATTATCTCTGCTATCTGTCCCCTGACTGCGACCGGGCCTGACTGGAGGCTTGCACTACTCTGCTCTGTGGGCTTTAAAGAGGTTAATAACTTGGGCCTGCGGACATTATTTAAGGGTGGCCAGAGGAAATGTAACGCTCCCCTGTTTCTGTTGCTTTAGATCCACCTTTGACCCTTGAATCATCCCTCCCTCCCAGACCCACATGACACACACATCCTTATATCTACTACATCCCACTTTCTCCCCCTTTTCTTCACACTTGCTCTCGTCCTTCCTTAGTTTTTCTTTTTTTTTTTTTTGTGAGGGCCAATTCAGATCTCCTTCATCATGCAGTTTGGCCCCTCTGGCGCTAAACTGATACAAATGACGTTAATCTCGGAAAGTGTGAACGGCAGCGTTTCACAGCCTCTTACTGTTATTTGTCACCATTTCTGTCTCCAAAATGGCTCCATTTTGCACAGAGATAAAAAAAGAAAAAAAAAGTTAAAAGACCAAATAATTGTTTTCATCATTAGGTCACTCAGCATTTATCATGCAGTTTGTATATCAGCGTCCAGTGGATGATTTATACGGGCTCTTCAGCAACCAATGGGATAGTACTACTACTATGAGGGTATCAATCCCTATAAGCACTGATCCAATGTACAATCAGCATCTAGGAAAGCTGGGTTGCACATTCAATGTTCCCAAACGGACAAAATGGAGAAAAAAAAAAATCTACTTTTCCTTATTTCTTACCTCTAGCCATTTGAGATACAGTTAGCAAACAGCAGTGGGAAGTAAAACTATTTATGTTAGAGTAGAAATGGAAGACGTATGATAAATATTTTTGGTTTCCCAATTACTTTCTCCTATGGAAAACAATTGAATTCATTCACCATTATTGCTAAAACAACACATTAGTAAGGCTTAAAATGCTTTTTGACATTAGCTAAAGGCACTTCTGACTGCAATCACTTAAATCAAATGCCCATATTTTGACAAGCTACCAGTATATAATATGTCCAATTAGTATTTAATACTGGTTAGACACAGTGACCCTTCCCTCTATATCACATTCTGAAACACTAATGTAATGGTTGTTCCTCATTTGGCTAGTCTTTTTCAGATGATTGTTATATATCATCTGCATCATTCACATGCTTACATACACAGCACTCACACTCATTCACTCACACTGAAAGGAGACGGTTACAGCAGGGCATCAATCATTCGTCCATAAGAAGCGGTTCATTTACTAATTAAAATCTTAAAAAAAAAAAGAGAGAGCCAGATTTACGAAGCACTAAATTCTTAATCACAAGTTTTGACCAGCAACTGACAATACGATCTATGGCTGGATATCAATCAAGCTCATGCAAAATCCTTTTATGAACCAGTTCCTTTTTGGTCTGATCAGCATCGTCATTTATTTGACTTTTAATCTCCCCTCTTAGCACAATGTACTCCATCATTCAGATTGTATTGTGTAGTGGATAACTCCCTGCATCTCCTCTTCCTGTGATGACAAAGCAAGTGAGATTGAAAAAAAAAAAGTTCGCATCTCAGTGGATATCAGTAAATTTTCTTTGCTTGTCGTTGTTGATACCTGTCAATTTCAAAGCATCCATGCGCTTTATTCTAATGAAAGAGGCGGAGGCCACAACACTTTTTCATTTGGCTGAAAATGTGCTGTTCGGCCAGATTTAAGATGAAATGATGCCTTTGGTTATGGACTGTGATTAATGTCAAGGACATCAGAGTTCATCTAAATATAGATGATCTGTATCTGCCTACAGCGATGCTGAACACGCGCCATGCAGAGATCACACACAGATAAATATCAACCCTGTGCCAATAATAACATGGAATAAGTAACACAAACTTAAAGTATGCGGCTTGATAAGAGGCACTGTTATTGCTGCTCCTTTGAAAAGAGAGTGGTACCTATGCAAACTTGAGAAAATTGACAGTGGTTTGGAGTTTGGCACTTTTTCAAACTCTGTCATATCACTTTTCTTCCTTTTAAGGCTGGTTATAAATTATCGTCACAGATCTAAAGAGTGGATGAAAACACAGGAGGGAAAATCAGGAAAGCTTAGCTTTCCTAAGATTAGCTTCCCTGCTAGCCTCTTAGCCAGAGTGCAGTGACTGTTTTAACTAATTTGCTATTTTTTTTTAAAACATACAACACACGCCATACGTCAAATTACATTTTTTTTGTAACTTGATCAAATAAATCGTCAATGCATTTCAACCTTATTGCCAGAAGAGGCCACTTTCCTCAGAGCAGGTTCATGTATTTCTCTTGTCTTCTTGTCATTTAAAAGGCAAAGTGGCACATCATATCAGCAAAAACCTTGCTTAAACATCACGTCATGTTGTGGTAACAGGATTACATATTAAAATTTTAATGTACGTCAGTGTTGCATTTGGTATTATTGACTCATAGCTGCAGAAAACTCTTCTTACTATCACGTCATTAGACATTAAATGTTGATTTAGTATAAGCATAAAAGTATAAGTATAAAAACTAAACATGTATAGTATCTATAGTGGTACAATAAATGTAATGATTTAAAATTAGCTTATTCTGTGGCAGGTTATGAGAATAAAGTGGCAGAAAATACACTTCAGTGTGTTTTATTAGATACAATACTTGAATAAATGTACTTGGTTGCTTCCTGTCACAACATACAGGTGTAAAAAATGTAGGTAAAATGTTTACTTTAGTATTTAACATGTAAGAAATGACATGTGCACTTTGTCTTTGTGAGTTTCGTTCTGTCAATAAAATGTGATTTGTAGCGTAAATGCCTCGACAGAGACATTGTGGTGTAGAAGCAGAGCAAACAGTGCGCTGATATTTTTCGTGATCTATCTAAGCAAACACTGCGTGTTGCCACTATATCATCCTGTAACTGCCTTTCACCCTGCAGAAAACACAGTGAAAAAAAAACCCAGATCCACAGCTGCTTTCATCCAGATTGAGACAAGTTTCTCTTTGATGGGAGAATGTAAATGTGTCATTTATACCTGTCTTGTCTTTTATCATGATAAAGCAGTTCATACTCTGGGAAAAGGGAAAAGAGAAATGCAAGCAGTAGCTTCATTCATCGCCTGTCCTGTTTCATTCACACGCTTGTGATTCTCTATCATGCTCCTCTCAGCAGCCGTCAAGAGGCCAGCTAGCATTGAAACAAATCTCTCATATTCTGCTTTTTGATTTCATTCTTTCTCTCTGTCGTCTCTCCTATTAGCTTATTCATTCTTCACATGTGACTGCCAGCCTGTTAAGGTCATATTAAACCAAAGCAATCCACTTTAAATGGTTATCTACGACGCGCATTAAAAAGCTCTTTGCTGCCCTTTAAATATTGTGATTGGGTTATAGGGGGGTCGCTGTTTCGGAGCGCTGATCGCTCTCCCAGGAGCCCGCTTCAGAATATAAATTGAGTAATATTATAAAGGCGGGCACTCCAGAAGGACTGGGTAATGAATAGGATTCATGATCTGAGGAGGAACAGGAGGTCATGCAATGAAGTGAAATACTCTAATAACTCCAATCCAAACCCACTCAGATGATGATACATTAACTGAGAGACCCTTGTATTCCTGTTTTTTTTCTCTCTTGTGTCAGACTATATGAGCATTACATCTATTCCAAAAGCACTTGCTGTGGGAAAAAAAAGTGAAAGCTGATCTGGGTGGTAATGGTTATTTAAAGTTCTCATTTTGACTTTAATGTCAAGGCCACCTACAACGGTAGAACAAGGGTCAGATCAAATCTCTGCAAATCTTGTAATCTTCTGCAAAGAAATGAATAAAAAAGCAGATTTGTATTTTACCACTCATTCAATTTCATGATGTTCCACCAATGTCTTGAGAAATATACAAGGCAGATCAGACAACAGATTACTCCCACTGAAGGCCTAGATACAAGATATTAAGATTTTAGATGTAATCCCTCTGTGATTATGATTTTTTTTTTTTTTCTGGATGGAATTACATCCATCATCTTACATAGTAAGCTGTGTTTATTTGAGGTGGTGCATGGATACTTTTGCATGTTATCCCTGAAGATCAAGCAAATCTGGTGGATGCTATCATTGGCCTAATGCTGCTCTGTATCTGACCTATCTGGCTTGTACCTGAGGATGACTGATTACATGTTATTCAACTGTACCCAGCTGGGATTAACGCCAAAGCTTCGCTCCTCAGTCATAACTTATCAAAAGGTCGAAGTGGATAAACTTATGAGTGAATCAAAACCGAGTTTTCTCTTTAGCTGCAAAAGCTGCTTTCTCTACCAAACTTCATGTGATTTTTTTTTTTTTTTTTTAAGATTTTGTGGCTTTGTAATGGGATCGAAGAACCGCAGAGCTCCCCCCTCAGACTGGTAAACATTTACTGTTATATCATGCTTTTAATAGAAGCCAGCATGCTTTCTCTCTGTCAGCGGATCTTGATGGAGTGTATAGGAGTGCTGGAATGAGTCGGGCTTCTTGCAATCAGGCACAGGGAAAATGGTTAATTCCACTTGTGATGACACTGGCTCGGCAAGCACAACAGTTTTCAAGTGCTGACACTGACCAGTAATGACTGAGCGAATGGATAGAGAATAGAGAAGGTGTGTGTGTGTGCGTGTGTGTGGGAGGAAGGGATGGTGTTACTGGGGAAAAGGGGTGGGAGGTGGAGACGGGCTGAGAAAGGATAGAGGAGTCAGTAAAAGAGACACTAGTAAAGTATGAGAGAGAGAGAAAAAAGGGGAGTAAGAGAGACACAGCTGCTTCTGCACAATCGCTTTTCAGCATCTACAGTCCCGGGCCAAAATACCATTAATACAAGTGTCAGAGGAGTGAGTGGAATCAGGCACAGCGCGATGGCTTTGAGTGGCTTGAGAAGAAAACACCCAGGATCCTTCGGGGGACAGGCCTGTCCGAGACGGCCGTCCATTCTTCTGGCCTTCTTTTGTGGCGATGTCCCCCCTCCTCCTTGTCCGTCCGTCCTCCTTTTCCTTTTATTTTGTGCGAAGATTAAATTGCACATGATCTCTAATGTCTCCGGCCCTCCGCTTGTCGTAGGTCGACGACCTCCATGCGGCTCAGATAATAGATACATCCTCTGTTTGTCTTGTGGTGAAACGCTCGTCCGCCACAGTCCAGTAACCCGCCATTGTCACACAGTCCGAAGCAATTAAGTAAAATGGTGGATAAAGCCTCGGTGTGTCCTTTCAATATTTATTACATCCTCTTTGTGAAAAGAGCTATTTAGTTGCTGTATCTAAAATGATCACTAATGCAATTACAACTGCATTTAGAATACACATTAAGGGTAATCTTCACCCCTTAGAGAGGAGCCTGATGCGGCAACGAGAGGAGATAACCGATGAAAGTTACAAAGGATGTTATATGACTGTGAATAACGAAAAATACATCCCCTGTATCTGCAAGTTAGAGCAAAATGCACCATGAAACCACTTCACCTCAGCATTTCTGCTTATCTTTTGAGCACTAATCTGGAGAATATGTGATTATTTGTTTCTTTATTCTTCACTTTTTGGCTCTATGAAGTCTATCAAACAGAGTAAGATCTGATGTTCTGAGTTTCTTTGACGTGGCACTTTCTTTCCTCTGTCAACCCAGACATACTGGCTGTGATCTTTCCTCTGTATGTCACACAAATCCGAAGCCCAAAAAATAGTCTTGATATATGTTGTGGGTCGACTGTCAGGAAGTTTGGCTTGTGTGATGAGACAGTAAAAAGGGTTTGAAATTTTAAAACATGAAAGTAGAGCCTAAAATAGGAGTGGTGAGTCAAACAGGAAAGGGCTCTTGTCAACAGGCTTACCAGTAATAAGCCTTTGCCTCCAACAGATGTAGTTAGCCAGATAGCCACAAAAGACTTAATTAAAACCCATACAGTAGAAATCCGTTGTATTTGTGGTGAAATTAACAACATTTTAAGGAATAAACCTCTCCAGAAAATTGAAAAAAAAGAAAAAAAAAAAAACAACAAAAAGCTGTGGAAAACATAAAACTGTGTTGCCTCTGCCTCGTTCAGAGTCGAGGTGATCTCATTCACAAAACGATGAACACGACAGTGTGGTTTTACTCTGCATGGTAAAATCACAAAGATAGGAGGAAGTTGGGTTTGGGAATGAAAGCTTGTGGACATGTCAGCAGTGAGTGTTGTCATCAACCTCTCACCAGATCAAACAAGCTGCCTCCAACATACATATGTGAGACGCTTTGATGGGCAGTCATTTCTCAGTGAGGTGCTTTACATCACAGTTGCTCAGTTCGCTTCATTTTCTTACTGGTAGTTGACAGATGATTTATGATGGTTTTCACTTTCATCTCTGGGTGTAGCACAGAATTGTTGGGCACAAGTTACCTTTGATAAAGTTAGCTTCCGGTAAACCTATATGGAGAGATCACCTGGTGTGGATCAGAATGGCAACACTTTGATAACGAGTATAGCTTTTTTCCAGTGTAATATACTTCAAACTTAAAAATAAAGTTGATATGTCATGTCACATGTATTTTCTTAGACTTTGAGTCAAAAAAGTTAAGCAATGCAACTGACTAATACTGGCAGTAAAGATTTCACATTGGGGTCTCCGAAGTCAAAGCATTTAGCCTTACAAATATGGTCAGTCCACTGATAACTCAAAATACTTCGTGTTTAGTTTCTACATATGTTAAATACAGGACATGCGACGTGTGGATGTGAAAAGCTTTTATTAAATAAAGTATTAAAGTAAAGTATTTACCATTACTTCCACACCAATGTTTCTAATATATTTTAACAAGATTTCTAGCAGCTTCTGTGAAAGCTTTCATGAAGTGGCCGTGTTTGAGTAAAGTGAATGAAGAGACATCAGTCTACTGACTGCAGACTGTGACTTTGAGCCGACTACAGGTTGGTGTTTCACAGAGACAAGGTTACGTCTCAGTGCATATGCCATCATCCAGCACAGAAACATTGACTCCTGCATGTCTCTAGCCTGGACTAAGTATCCAAAACCTACTTCCCCCTCTGTGAGAACCAGTCTGCTGACGGCTTGGAGCCAGTCCCTCTGTCCCCTCTCTCTCTCTCTCTCTCTCTGCTCTCTCTCTTTCCCTCTCTCTTAATTGACTTCCCAGTTTGATAACACATGCCTGTCTGATTGGAGCCGGGCTGTCTCGCTGATGCTCAGAGGAGCGTGCCTCTTCAATAGCAGATCAATTAGTTTATTAAGATAACCAGGGACATAGGTCCTCTACCCTGGCTCCTATCTGAGACGGGTCTAGAGTTGTAGTCACTGTTCTTCAAAGAAGAAAGAATAAAAAAGATTATCTTGGTACAGTTAACCTGTAAACCCTTACATATTATAATCCTGTATGTAGATATCTATAAAAGGGATATTATTAAAAATAAATTAAGAATTACCTAGGCTTAAGGATTTTGTGTTACATTCTCAAGTGGTGTATATGTCTTTAATCGTACATTAATGCTTTGTGATACAGACAGATGGCATGTCTCTTATTATTTTGTATGCAAGTGGTTCATCTTGAGCCATGGCAGGTGGCTCGAATATTCATTTCATTTTGATAATTCCACAGATTACTGCCAGCAATCTTAATACCGCAACTGAGCCGAGGTTTATATGTTGGAATACTCCAGTCTCATCAGCCTAAATCACAGGCTAGTAGGTTTAGGAACAGAAAAAGAAAGTTTTCCCTGAAGATTCCCTCAATTTGCACTAATTAATTTCTAATGGCAGTATGATTGCTGTTATTTGATGCCTCTCTAGCATTCAGAGGTGCCTTTTGGGGGAAATTATCAGTTAAAAAAAAATGTTTTTAGATTCAAAGCAGGACCACAAAATTTAATTTAAAATCTGTGATACAAAGTGTAAGGTTGGATGAAGGACACCTGATAAAGGAAAAGTGAGTTTTCCTCTTCCTAGTGTAACAAACAGGAGGTTCATGCAATAACCAGGCCAAATAACAGGTCAGCTGACACCGCATCATTACATCAGCTCCACAGATCTGGTTTCCCACTTCTGCCCATTGAGGTATATCCAGCAATTGTGTCCTTTCGTAAGCAACTTTTATGGAGGTTGCACGGAAAAGCCTCCAAGCTCAGAGGTCAGGGGCCAATGTACTGATGGATTATGGGGTTTCACCATGCCCGCTGCTGTTGACAGGTTTTATTGGTCAGGAGGATGAGCTTGTAACCCTTTATATAATTATTGTATTAAGGCCAGAGTGCCCCTGCCTTACTGGCACTTGTCCCTGGATCAATGTGGAGATAATTTCAGAAATGAATAGTTAGTATCGATCAGCCCCCTTAGTGATGGCTTATCAGCCTCTCAGACAGGTCGCTGTAGATTATTGTGCCATTGTCATTTATGGCCTCTGTCATAGAATTTGTATGTTTTTTTTTTTTTTTTTTTTTTGAAGTCGGTCTGGTTCAAACAAAGACAATTCAATTTGCAGTGGATTTCGCTCTATCTGTTTTTTCCCACCTCTTCTCCACTCTCTGGTACACAATAAGCAATAAATCACAATCGTTTGTGTTTTTATCACCTTCTTTTCTCTGTTGTTCATCTGACACACCAGCACTGGGCTGGTCTCTGAGGATGGGGGGGAGTGGAGGGGGAGAAGAGGGAGGAAGAGGAGGGTTAGCGTCAGCACTTGAACTCTGGCTGAGGGATTGAGTGAGCTTTGGTTCAGACAAACCAATGACCTTCAGGCCAGGTGTTTGTACAAGAGAGAACTTCAAGTTTTTGTTATTTAGTGCTCTTGTATGTGGTCTTAATAAACATCCCACAGTGGGGATATGTGGACCTGAACGCTCTTTTCAGTTCATTGTGAAGGTTTTGCTAAAAATTCAAGCAAAATTCACAAGACTTAGCTGATATGGTCACCAGAGCATGCAAACTAGGGTCCCATTGAAAGCCTCAGCTGCGCCGTAGGTGTGTTTGTTGTTTATTCATCTTGTAGCCTCTTTGTTTGAGCAAGGCGAGGCGAGGCGAGCCCCCCCGGTGTCATGTTTGTACTTTCCCCTCTTGCCTTCTAAACTGTGAATGACAAGATGTATCCATCAGAGGGCTGGAGCTCGATTTCAATAGCAGCTCAGGGGGAATCATTCAGAGAAATGTAATTTACTCACTATTGGTCAGTTTGACCCCTGACCTCAATCACTTGACATGGTTTCTATAGAAACCGTTGAAAAAGAACATGAAGGGAGAGTCAGATAGCATAATTTTGGTAGCTCATCCGACACGCAGGTGAACAAAATGAGGGGAAAAAAAATAAAAGGAAAGGCATGAGCTAAAAAAGCTAAAGAAGTACAAATTGAGATTTACACCTCATGTAAGTAGCGGGGGTTTGTTAGACCGCGCGGCCTCCATCATTACATAATTATATCAACATCGCTATTTTTTCATAACTGTCAGACGCAGTCATTTTTTCACGCTGCTGACAGATTAATTACACCCAATTATTTCAGAAGTGTTCTCATACTAATTAGTCATACAGTTACACAGCTCTAATAGCTCAGGGATCAAAGAAAACAAATGACTATCATACATCATTTCAATTAACCAGCATGATGGATTAATTAACACTCTGTCATTTTAATGCCCCGGGTGGTCGGATATGATGAGGGATGATCAGACGAGGGGGGGGGGGTCATTTGTAAACAGTGTGCGTGCAAAAAATAAATAGCATAAAATTGCCTACATTGATTTGATAGAAGCGTAAGAAACAAATAAGATGTGTGAAGCTCCGCTAATCCCCTACGCAAAAGAGAGCAAAAAAAAAAATGCATTTTAAATGATATAAATATATATGATATAAAGATATGATGCATTTTTATCTCTATTAGTAGTGAGAACATTCTTCCTTTAGGAATAACAGCGAACATGTAAAAATCTCAATACAAAACCACTGACAACGGTTTGTGTTGCTATAAGTATCCTGCCTTGGTGTTGCCTTGCCTTTAGATGTAGTTGTTCTGAGTGAAGTTTGCCATTAGGGTAATATGAAGATATTAGCTAGACTATCATGAAGGTCGGAAAACTTACTTGTTTGTTTATGACATCACAAATTGGACCAGTTGTGGTCCAATATTTAAATTATGCGAAATAACTTTAGAGTCTTTAACTGTTTGTGTGGTGCCATTGTTATCAAGAAGATTCTGGGTTCAAATCTGAATTGTCTTGGTCCCACAGTTAGATTGATTGGTGACTCTAAATTACCAGCAGGTGTGAATGTGAATGTTTGTTCACATACATCTTGGTCCTGTGAAAGACTAGCAACCTGTCCAGGATGTTCACACCCTCACACACACCATAAACTGGGATTAGTTACAGCCCCAATGACCCTCAAAAGGGTAAGCAGCATAGAAAATGGATGGACAGACAGATATTTTTATTATTATTTTTATTTTATTGAGCTAATGGAACAGGCTGTTAAATTCTACCCAAGCAGCAGGTTTACAGTGTGTCACTTTCAAACAATATCATAAAGATTCTCATATATCTCTGTGTGTGATTGACCAACGTTCTCATTAGAGCCATTTTAACCAAAACAGCAGAATCAGAATTAGTTTGTCCATGACAGTTTAGGTCAGCGCTGACCAACTGTTTGAGTGAGACTCTCCATCAGTCTCTGCAGCTGAACATTCATCATCAGAAGACAGGACACAGGCCTTTTCCTCTGCTTGTCAATTAGCCTGCAAGCTGCATTTTTCTGAGCTCAGGTCTTTTTTTTTTAACTGAAACCAGCTTAAAAAACAACAACAACAACAAATTGCCAGACAAGGCAAAATTTTGATAGACGTGTCTATATGCCGTCCAAACTTAACGTTCCATGCAGAGGAGTGAAATTAGGATCTATAGCTTTAAATCTTTCCTGCTGCACTGGAACCCTGGGGACGCCACATCTCTCCTCTTCGCCCCCTCTCATGCCTTGTTGACCCACAGCGATTAGACAATATATCTATGTTGTTGACCTCACTAATGAAAGTTTGACATTGATTTCTAAATAGGCCATCGTTATTGTTGTTGTTGTTGCTTTTTTTTTTTTTACTGTAGAACTTGATGTGACGGCTCTCATCCAGTGTTTGAAGGTTTGAAGCTGCAGGCAACAGTTTTCCACTGCCTAATCCAACTCAATATGGCAGACACACTCACTCTTCATTTAAACAAACAAAAGCAGCACATAATGATCAGCCCTGCCATTATGGCCGATTGATTTGATCTGGTCCAGGGCGCTGTGGATTTATTTTCTTTTATGCCCATATAGATGTGTGTCACAGCCTCAGTATGCATCACAAGTGTGTGTGTGTGTGTGTGTCTGTGTGTGTGTGTGTGTGTGTGTGTGTGTGTCAGTCCCTATCCAAACAAATGGAGGCGGTTTGGGCCAGAGAGCCTGGAGCAATGCTCGTCCTTTAATTGCCATTTACATACTGGGGGAATCATTAATTTCTAATTCCCCTATTATTTGTCACCCTCCACCTCCCTCCACCCCCACCCTCTCTGTCTGATGCTTGTGTCAATGTCAGGGTCTGATGATGTCATCAGACTATAGACAGCTTTCTATCTCCCACAGATAAATCATGTTTACCCTATTGCCATCTTTTTGTATAAAAATTCACAGAAATGTCAGGGTCTATTCTGTTAAGTACTAACGGTTTGTTGTGTGGTAAGGAAAAAGGAGGCATAGTCTGACCACAAACCAGTAATCTAACCAGTACATTAGTGAACGTAGAACCACAACTACACACTAAAATGATTCTCTACTCACACTTTTATAGTCATATATTTATATCCATTTACCTTAATTAAGGTGTAAAACATTACATCTTTGCCATAACATCCATATACACATACATTATCTCTATTATTAGCTCATACACTAAAAAACAATTTAAATTAACTAGAATGAATGTCTCACAGTTACTCCTCCACTGTGTTTGTCACCCATGTTTGACTCATAATATATGAAATAAGGACTTTGAAGCGATTTAATTAAAGGGACTAAATGTATTTTGTCATAATTAGTATATGATGTGTTTTCTGATTTCATAGTGACCTTGACTGTCATCACATTCTATTTCATCATCGGACATAGTAACAAATGTAATGAAACACTGTGTACTTATGTATCATGTTCACTAAAATGGGATGGAAGCAAGGTCATAGCAACCTTACGCTTTGGTGTTTTAGCACCAAATTATAACAAATACATTCTTGAGTCTAAGTGAATGTTTATCCTTGAAGGAGTTATCTTCTTCAAGGAAAAGATAACATAGAATAGACATATGTACAGAGAACTAAAGACTCTAAAGGATTTAAAGGAGAAATTTGGTATAAAATGAACTTTGGGTATGTTAAAACATGATAACGAGTGGTATGTTTGCTGAGGAGGGTGCCAAACATTGTTATTTTTATTGTTTTTGTCGAAAAGATTCACCATGCAACTGATTGGGTCACCATGGTAGCTTGAAGACTTCTTTTAAACCATTAAAAAAGCTCAAAGTAGCTTCACACTTCCTTCCTAGTATAACAAGTGTCCTTTGTAAGTGTACAGATCATTTATTAAAAAGTCTTTTCTTAAAGGTTGGACCTGGAGTTAGTTTCCAGTCGCCACCATGTTGAAAGTAGGTCCTACTAGTCAACTGATGAGCACAAACTAATGGGCAGAATAGGAAGAGAGATAGTACAAATGAATTCTGTGCAAATGCATTGCACCTCTTGGTGACTATATCTGGTCATTGTCTAAAAGGTGAATTAATTTGTACTATCTCCCCTCCTATTCTACCCATTAGTTTGTGTTTGTCAGTTGACTTGTCGGACCTACTTACAACATGGCGACAACTACAGCTTGGTCCGACATGTAAAAAAAGTCTTTCTAATAAACAATCTCTACACTTACAAAGTTCTCAGTGCCTTGTTTTAAATGTCAGGACCCTTGTATTTTCGAAATGCAATAAGCTAGTGTAGTTTTACTCCTCAGCAAACATAACAACTCGTTATTATGTTTTAACATATGCAAAGTTCATTTTACATTCTCCTTTAAATAAATGGTATCTGGTGTATCACAATGACCTTTAACCACTAAATTCTAAAAAAATCACTTCGTGTGTAAACATTTGTGCCAAATTTGGAGTATTTCTCCTCAACTGTTGAGATACTGAGATTTTATGTTCACAAGAATAAGATAGGTAGACGAACCATAAACACGTCTCCAGTCACAATTGTTTTCCTGACTCATAAATGCATAAAAACGTGTAAGTGGTAGCTGAAGTAGTCTTGGATCCAGGGTCACAAAGAGCAGGATTGTGTTAATAGTTTGCATTTGTTGTTGCATGTTGGATATGGTTTAGGCAACAAAAAGCACTTTGGTTAATTATGATTTGGGTTAAATGTTATAAAATAAATACACTATGTCGTGTTTCACGTCACTGTTTAGTTTGTCATCATTTAACTGAGACAATGACCTTTTCCCACAAACATTAACCAAGTGCTGGGAGAGTCTAAACATCAACATCATCAACGACTTAATAAGATGTTGAATAAATTTACAAGTGGATATTGTAGAAAACCAAATTAAATACTTTGTCAGTAAACAGTTTATATGACTTGACAAATATGCTAATAGCAATGTTTGAACAGTATAATGACAGAAAACATAATCTGGCATATGTGTTTTTTTCCTTAAGAGATTTGCTCTTGCAAATTAGCAAATTTAAGTTTGAAGTATACAGCCGCTCAGGCAGGCAGGCAGGATGAAACAAAAAAGCAAAAAGTCTTCCAAAATAATCTCAAATGTGTGCTTTGTTTGATTTATTTGATTGCATCCTCATCATTATATGGTGCATACAGAAAATAGTACAGCACAGTAACCCCAAAACCATGACCTTTCACCACCAAAATCTAATCAGTTCATCTTTCAGTCTAAATGAACACTTCTGCCAAAAAAATATAGTGATTCCTCCAAGGTGGTCTTGAGATCTCACATTCAAGAAGCTAGAAACATGTTTTGTGAGGTCACTGTGACATTTGACCTGTAGCCACCAAATTCTGATCAGTTTATCCTTGAATCCTTGAATTTTTTGTTTCAGATGTCATGAAATTCCTTCTAAGCATTTCTGATATAATGTGTTCTTAAGAATGTGTAGAATTTATGACTACCAAAACTTTGAGGACTTTTCACAAGGGGGCCTTGAGATCTCACATATGACTTCTGCCAATCAAAATCTGATTTGTCCTTGATTCTAACTGAACATTTGTACCAAATTTGATAAGATTTCCTGCAAAAATGAAGTTATATAATAACTTAAGTTGAACGTAAGATCTTGAATGCCATTGTAGGTGTTTTAAGTCATCTAATGGCACAAAATGGAATATAAATCTAATCTAATATAATCTACTTAATACATGGTTTCTACAGTGCTCAGTTTACCATTGCTCCATGGTTCTTTGGCCTTGTCTTTGCGGCTGTATGTGTAGAATAATGACAAATATTGATGTTCTGGTTTTGCTGGTCATTTCAAATACAGTGTCAGGTAGAGATAAATCAGGTGAATCACTAAGTGCTGCTAAATCCTGTTGTACAGCTGCTGGTGGATGTGTATTTCTGATGAGATCAAAGCACAGAGGACTATGCATGAGTATGAATATAGCAAGAAAATTACACAGAGGGCCAGAGTGTAACATCTGTCTGTGCTTAAATTTCATGTTCAGCGGTTATAATCACATCCCAGCAAATCAGGAGACACTTTGAAAATGCATAAACATTAAAATGCTTTTTGTTTATGATTAAGTTGGGGGCCACTGAAGCAAATTCCATCACTTAACTTCCAGTCAAAGGGGATTATTGAGCTTTATGATGCAGCCAGTGAAATATCAATAGTACTGGATGGGGCTGTTGGGGTTTTTGCACACTGCTCTTTTGTTTGGTTGTAAATGAGCTGCATCACATTCAGTGACCACAGAAGCCATTAACAATGGACACATTGGAAGAGATCCATGATGCAAACATACACACATTTTGAGCACAAAAGCAGAGGATGCAACTCTCGCTGAGGTGTTGAAATAACAATAATACAAAAAAGTAAGGTAATTATTCAACAACTGGTGAATATCAAACACGAGTCAACAATAGATACATTTGCACATATGAAAGGCATTTTAACCAAAACTGAAGCATCAATTTCAGACTGAATCTCTGAAGAGATTGTGACCTTGTATGGATTTTACTAAGCCAGGTGAGTGCTTTGCATGTAGACATTCTCTATTGGACCTGTCGCTGGCATCAGAAGCCCAGTAGTTGCAATTACTTGCTGATCATCGCCACAAGCCAGATAATAATTAGAGGCTGACAAAATTCAGGGCCAGGTAAGAGAGCTATTGATTTCCCCATGTTCCCTCTTTGGAAGGATCAAGAAAATAAGACATGAAATTTACTGTCTTCATAAAAGTTTTAGTAAATCAGGCCATTTGAAAAGACTATTGACAGATTTTTCATTACCATACATAGTGTTCTCGACGGCATTTTTGATTATTAGCAATAAGAGGGCAGCTTTCTCCTTTGTGTCTTTCATGCACCAATAAATAATGGCTCCTTTGGAATATTTGCGGGTAATTTTAATCACCCAGTCGCACACATAACCTCGGCAAGGTTATAACAGGATTACTTTCCAATTTAACGTTGACAAAGACTGCCTTAAGCTTTCAGCTGAGAAATGCACATATGAAGGTGTGCAGAGGAGGAAAAACAACGCAAAGACACATTGATTAAAGCCAATGTGTTGCTCATGTTGTGTAACCTTTTCGTCTAACAAAATTTCATCTGATCCAATGATGCTTGAGGAAAAAAAAAGTTCTGCACAGAAATTATCTAGGGGTAAAGAAAAGGAGTGAAAGGAGAGAATTAGAATTGACAGAGACATGAGGAGCTGGCGTCGTGTATGCACGCAGACAAAGTCAAAAGCAGTTGGATTTGAGTTGCCTGCGCGAGAGAAAGATGTGCAGGCTGAAGCCCAGGGGGTCATTTCCCTTCCTCGATGGACAGACTATTAACTTTTTGATTGGCAGCAGGGCTGACGCTGCCTGTTCATCATTGAGCCCTGTCGATTCCTCAGCATCTGGAAACGGCACATAAATTCAAAGGCCCGAGTATGAACAGTGCGTCTCAGCATCCTCTAAAAAGGAGCTGCATCACATGGCCATAAAGAAAAACAGCAGCATTTCACTGACGCTGATTTCCTCGCTGGCAAAAAGTCACAGAAATAAATGACTTGGAACACTCCGCAGCAGAGAAGATGCTGAGTGCTGACAGCCTCTCTCAAAGTAGTTTTGGTTGTTGTTGTTTTTTTTTTTTTTTTTTTTTTTTTTTGCTGTATTTCTCACCCTATCTATTGTTGACAGGATTGAAAAAAAAAAAAAATCTTACCCCACTGGACGGGATGATTTCAGCAATTTCTTTAGAAAAATGGCGATGGCTGGCCTACAGTGGAATATTTAAGTGATAGAACTTTCCAAACCTTACTTCAGCCCTCACTTTAATTACTTGTTAGTCTTTTTATAGGGGAAGAAAATATGGCTGTCAGGGTTTATGGGGGTTAGAAAAAAAGGGCTGACCTGTTTTATCTGCCCTTGCACACGCATCAGTGTAATGATGACAAAACGGGATGTTAACTAATGATTAGTAGAAATGGTTGCAGTTAATTAGTTGGTCCTTCGTTTATCGTTCCATTTGCACATTTTGGGGAGCAATCGTTATTAATTAGGGCCATCATGCCGAAAGGGGTGAGGTGGAACCCTACAGCCAAGTTAATCAGGCTGCAATGAAAGCTCCATTATCCTGCTCCGTCCTGTTGGCCTGTGATCTATTAGCATTATCTAAAAGCTGCAACGGGATCTACGACAAGGCTAAAAAGAAAAAAAAAAATCAAAGGGACATAAACAGGGTTTCTTTGATCGGCCCAGTTCTTGGGTCACTGGTTATACGGGAGGATCTCACATGATATTGTGTGGCTTTTTTGTGTCATTGCATAAATCCAGGCTGTTGGTATTGAGTGCACTGGACGTGGTGTTTAGTATGTGTGACTATGGATTTGTCTGGGCGTGCTGCGCAGCTGTCTTGATACAGCTGGGTTTCAATGGTTGAGGTTAGTGTTTGTGGGTTAAGTTGAGGGTAAAACAGCCACTTTGGTTAAGGAAGTTCTCAATAGTCTGTAATCTGTTGGAAGCCGAACGGCAGCAGAATATGCAAATATTTGCAAGCAAGAACAACGGAAAAATTCATGATGAAATGTATTTTTCTGTTTGAAATGTTTGAGTAACATTTAAACAACAGTGATGAACCAGTGAAGCAGACAGTTTGGAAGTGTCCAGAAATGAAAATAGTTTATTTTAATGATTTTGTGGCTTTGTTAACATTAATCCATCCAAAAACTAAGAGCCAAGCAATTTGAAAAAAAAAAAAAAAAGCATAAAATTATAAAATATTTCACAGAAATAACATTTCTATCATGCACCATTCCAAGACGGTCTGTAAGAGCATTTGTAAAGAGCATATAACCAAGCATATAATACCGTTATATTTATAACCTCAACAAAATTTTCCACTACAAGTACTGTATAATCTTGACATTATTGCATAAAATGAAATAACATTATCAATTACCCTAAAAGACTTGTGAATTCAGAGCCCTAGAGGTCATGCTAAAGCTGCACAGTTGCAGGAATATGAGTAAATGTAAATGCAGTCAAATTCCCACAACACAATGAGGTGATTATACTCGAGTCTTGGTACCATGAAATACTGGGCGCATTCATCACAAATAACCAGGGACTGGGCACCAAAGTGTAAAAGAGGAAATCAATGCCTTTTTTCCCCCAGCTTATTTCATGCAGATGAGCTTTGAGGGAAACTGATATGGTTACGGCAAGGTTACAGAGAGAAAGCGAGAAAGGCCAGTGCCACCCCCCCCTCCAAAAATCAATAAAATAAACTTGAGAAATGATTTAGATAGAGCAGATATGAACATTGAAATAAACAAATAACCTTAAAGGAAATCAATCATATAATTTAAAGAGTAAACGGCTTGAACTGGGGTGATCTCCCTCTTGGTTTAGACAAATGGAGGATTTTTAATTTCATCATTGATATTGTGCCAGACTTGGAGATTTTGCAGATGGTTGCAACCAGGAGGAGGGGAGAAAAATCAATTGAGTCTAGTTCTGTGGTCTTAAGAGATGTTAGATATTTACAGCATGGAGGTATGGAGCCTTGTATAAATTTACATTTTAAGAGATAAAAGACCTCTGTATTTTATCTTGTTATTGATAATAGAAACTGTCGACTTTTATCCTGTCCCATCTCAGGGAAGCCGAGCTGTCTGGTGACTGGTGTTTGTGTGCGTGTGTGTGTGACCGAGACAGGGGATGAGAGTGTGTTTGTGTGCATGAGAGGAGAGAGAATACGATAGACAGAGCACTGGTCTGAGGCAATTTCAAGGCTTTATTTTCTTGATACACAAAAGGCAGGCTTTGTGTGTGGTTGTTTTTTTTTCTGTCTTTTTTTTTTCCCCCATCCCGCTTCCACGTCAAGGCAATCGAGGTGGCATAATTGCATCAGAGGTCCAGAAATATAGGGTTGCAATTTAGAAGGAGGATGAGAAGAAGAAGAAGAGGAGGAGAATGAGAAGAGCGAGTGTGTGTGTGTGTGTTGGGAGGGCAGGAAAGGCATCTCAGACAGGTTCATTTACGGCTGGAACAGGGACAGAGAGGTTAAGACATTGTGACAAGAGACAAAGTAAATGTATATGTAAATGCAAAAGGTTGTTATCACTCCTAAAACACTATGCAGCTTTTTCACGCTTTGGAGACCTAAATTATATTTAGGCCACATAAAATCCAATAGTCCAACTGTGACCCACTGCTATGTAAATGGTTCAGGTAATTCTTTAAAACACTGCACTGGTGGCCAAACGGTGGGAGCAAATAACAACAAAGTGTTTACATCATTTGAATGATTTAGGACTACTTGCAGCGATCACTTTAATAGACTCCAGTGTGCTGGCACAGACTTCCAGGTTACAGCTTTCCCTGCTCCTTCTCACTGCTTTTCTGCACACACTTAACAAAGAAGAGCGTGGAAACAGACAAAATGCAAACATGGTCACTGCAGCTTTCTGTTTCAGATGCCCAGCTTTGTATAATCCAGCTGTCCACCTATGGATGGATTTGATAGTGGAATGTGCAAATCCATTATAAGTGACAGGAAATTGCATGAGTTTGCTCTGATAATTGTGAGACATTTATCAGAGCAAACACAAATTACTGCACGTCAAATTATTATACAAGTTAAAGTCTGAGGTTAGTACAGTTAATGGATGGATTACTGTGTGTAATATAAAGTCATCTTTACATCATCTTTTAGCTCATAGTTGTGGTGTTCAGGCCCAATATTTACCTAACTCACTCTCATTAGAATAGTCATTGACAGCATCAGGCTGCTATTTTCAGCATAAAAGATCTAAAAAGCCACAGTACACTCCTGCCCAAAACCAGACACCAGACAGACAAAGTAAAATAAATATCACTGGGAAAGAGAAGAATTTACATAGAACTTGGATTCATCAGACAGACAAAGTCATATTATATTTAAGGTCTTTTAAGGTCATTTGATCTCTTTGTTTCCTTTGGGCTCTTACAATTGCTGATGATCATGAAACTGAATCTTATCCTGCCGCTGTATTTAAATCACCTTGACACTTTCTAACTACATACATTTTTGGCATCTTTAATGTAAAATGAGATGTTGAAACACATTAAAATATGCAACAGCTGGCTTGGAGAGGTGTTTTTACTATCACACTGAATCAGTCAGAGGCGCAGACGTATTAGCAGCTCTACCTAAGAGGCAGACTCATTTGGTTTGCCACCAGCATGCCTTTTCTTTTCTTTCTTTTTTTTTTTTCCACCCCGATTGCCTGCTGTTAAAAGAGGTGTATCCAGCCACCCCTTGTCCACTTTAATTTTTAATTACCATCTTCCGTTCACCTTTGTTATAGTCATGACACGCTCGCGTTAAGCCGTGTACAGCAGGCAGGCAGGCAGGCTCGGAGAGAGGAGGAGGAGGAGGGGGGGGAGAGAGGAGGGAGGGCGCTTGTTCTTCTGAACAGAGCTGGATTCGCCTCTCTAATTATGCAGGCAGACGTGCTCTGGGGTGAACTCTGGTACCAACATGCTGCCTCTGACATGAGATCAGGGCCCCGGGGCCGCTGCCGAGGCCCGCTGGAGAATGGGGAGGTGGGAGGGTGGAGGTGGTTGTGGTGGCAGTGGTGTTCAGAGGGAGACAGCTGAGGATGAAAAAGAAAAGCTGCACAAGAATGAATAAGAAGGGACAACCGCAACAGCGGAAATTAGCACCTGTGGTTATTTTTCTTCACTGACCTACAGTACAGAGGCCTACAATGACAGATGGCTGTATTTTATAGCTGTAGTCAAGCTGAGAAAAATGAGTTTAGTTTGTAGACTGACAGAACAGATTAAAAAGTTTTTAACATTCAATTTGTTGCCAATGTTTTATTCTTTTTTTTTCTTTAAGTCACTGAAACAAGTTTTCACAGCTGTCATGGTTAGGACTTTGTGTAAAAAGATAATATTTCAAAATATCAAAACAGTGAAATAAAAAAACTCCACATCTGCATTTTCTATTTCTGTTCCACTATATTACTACACATCTCTGTTGGATGGAAGGTATTTCCTTTTTTTATTTTGAAAAACCTAGGATGTATCCCAAAATCCTCTTACTCCCTGTATGGATACCCCCTGTAGCAGATCCTCTACAAAGTCTTTTAAATATTCTCATCTTTATTTTTTCATGCCATAATAAGAACCCCAAGAGAAACATTTTGCAAATGTTGTGACTGTGCCTAACCTTACAAGAACCTCAGAAATAATGTTTAGTCTCAGCTTTGGACAAGACATTGGTCCCTATTAGAACTAAAGGTCTTTATAATATTAATATTTATATAATGGAATTTCCTTTACTATCCTCATTCCCATGTTGCTTGTAAAGCAAGACAAAATCCAGTCCAGAGAGTCATAGGTCAGTTTGTACAGAGGGAGTATTCTCAGCATGTCCTTATACCATAATCCAGTGCAGAGTTGTATTTATACTCTTTTACCATTTTTATTTATTTATTTTTTTATTTCCTGGTTAAATATAAATCACATATCACCTAAAATCTAATAAAGAAATTATTTATCATTGTTTCCATTTTATTGATTTTTTTATTGACTAAATCTTACTTCAGGAACTTAACACTCTTTGTTTTATTTCTGTGTACTATTAATACTCATATCAAAACTGATATGTTGAATTAATTTACAGTTTAACACACACACACACACACACACACACACACACACACACACACACACACACACACACACACACACACACACACACACACACACACACACACACACACACACACACACACACACACACACACACACACACACACACACACACACACACACAAATACTAAGACACTTTTAGAGAAACCTTGTGTAAGAGGTGATTTGTACTGGGCAGAACTTCCACTCTCTCCATAGAAATATACTCAAGCATGTGAATTAACACATCTTGCTAAGCATGTATAATTGATATGAATTGATCCTTGTCTGCACTCTGCAAATGCTCTGTTGCAACGTGTGTGAGTGCACATTCACAGTGAAGTTAGATGTACAGAGAGAGAGAGAGAGAGAGAGAGAGAGAGAGAGAGAGAGGTGAGGTGCCATTAGTGCCAGCCAGTTTGATGGAGACGGTAATTGATGGGTCAGCATGTTTCGGTGCGGCCCGCTAAAGCTTCGTTAATTGTCATAAGAAGTTCAAATTGATTGGGGCCGCTGCATTAGTAAATACAGTGGAATTGATTAATGTTTTGTTCTGAAATGAATGCACGTAATGGATGGGTTGGTGTGGCACTTTATTTATTGAATTCATTAATGCAAGCCTCGGGACAAGAGTGATGCCAGTGGCCAGGGGCGTGCAAGAGAGGGAGAGTGAGCAAGAGAGAGAGAGGAAATAGGGATATGAAACAGCAGTCTGTGTCAGAGTGATGCTGAGAGCAGCTACAGTTGTATTAACTTGAGGTTCAGGATATGGTAACCACAGAATACAGTTAGTAACACAAGCAAAAACAGGAAGAGACAGACAAAATGAGTGTAATTTTGTTTTATTTTATTTCACGATTATAACCTCTTGTGTCTTCTTAGTTTGTCTGTGGTTAAGGAAGTAGAGGTAGTCGTCTGCTAATCAGAAGGTCAATGGTTCAGTTCTGCACGTCGAAGTGTCCTTGAGCAAGACATTTAACCCTGCTGTCAACATATTAACAAGAGCTGTTGGCACATCATTCATAATCTGAGCTATAATGTTTTGATCTTTTGGGGTCACCAGAAAACAAAAACCAAAAAAACAAGAAAAAAAAAAAAAAGAAAATCAAGGGTACAGGCTTGATAACAAGCTTTCTGCACCAACTGGGCTCGATCAACATTGGCTCACCCAAATAAATGGATGATAACCAGCTGGCAGGTTACTACTCCTCTGCTAGCCCATATCTGTGGGACAGATGTATAATGATAACACCTATTCAGTGCTGTGATAACAGTCAAACCAGCCGAGCAGGTCAAGTACCACTGTCTTTCTACTACATATAGTATAAAGCAGTGAATACTCACTTCCAGCATTAATCCATGCAGTTTTTCTTATCTCTTAATATAATATATTGCATTTTGGCCATAAAGACTGTATATCAGACAGAGAGTAGAGCCACCCTCTGCTCCACCTTGTTGTAATATGAATAACTGCACTGGCAGATGAGAGTAACCATCATTGCAACTTGGTCTCACAGTGAATTATGAGATCAGGGTGCTGAGGTGAGTGTACATTCACAATGTCCCTGTGTATGTAGTGCTGCACATATTGACTTCAGTGATTGAGATGAAGTGCTTTAATATGCTAAACACCAGGGGCACATAAGAGGAGATGTGCTCAGTATCTCTTTGCTCTTCATTGAGCTACATTTCCCACAGAGTTTTTTTTTCTTTCTCTCTTTTTTAATGCTAGAGATTAAGGGAAGGTGGAGGAGTCTGGTTGGGATGGGATGTGTTGTTTTGTGTGCTTTGTGCTAAAGATGGGTCATGTTTTAACACAGCAGCTGAGAGAAGTTACAAGCACAAGCAGCTTCTTTCTAATCATGTTAAGGAGAACAAGAAAACGAGAAATTTACCCTTCAACCCTTCAAATGGAAAAGAAAGTAGAGCCTCTTAACCGAGCCACAGCTGAATTTACAGAGCTTGCATTGCACTAAAAAGAGACACAGCCTGAGAGAGAGAGGGAGAGAGAGGGAGGACACACACACACACACACACACACACACACACACACACACACACACACACACACGCACACACACACACACACACACACACACACACACACAAACTGCACACACAAATACTCAAAAACAATAGCGCTTACACCATTAACAAGATTACATCCTAAACCATAAAAGGATGTTGTAACAGCATAAACATAAGCTTGTGGACATGGTCATGGCAGGATAACAGCTGGAGGGAAAGAAACGCTTTAACCTTTGCAGATCTGAGGCTATGAGCCGACTGCTTTGGAATCAGTGATTGTGTTGCTGATGCTCCGAATTGTTTAAACGCCTTTTTTGTAAATAGATGTAGATTTTCATATGCTAATGCATTATTCACAGAGATCACCTTGCATTCAATTCAATCTAGACACTCAAGCTCAGCACATGACTTTTATGTTTGTGTTTCATTGGAAAATATGTCAGTATTTTTTTTATTTTTTCATTTGTTTTTTTTTTTCCACACACCTGGGCAGCCGGCCAATCCAGATGCTCATAAAGCGCGGTGCCACACAAATACAACCATGGAAAGCACAGTAACATACAAGACAGATGGGATAAACTGGACAGTAGCTCAGTGACAAAGCGTAACACAATTAAAACAATAAAGTCTCACAAATGAACATGTCACAGCCGAACCTTATCAATTAGGCATCAAAGTGGCGGCCCTACTCTGAGGTGTTTCCACCTATTCTTCCTGTCATGCAACTCCCCCTCACCCATTGAGTGGGAATCTATTTGTATGCGTCTGTGTTTCCTCCTTGCACAGCGGCATGGTCGGACGCTCTATTAATCTTTCTATATGAACAGTTACTGGCGCTGATGAAATTGGGCCCAATGAGGCAAGCCACCAGTGGCCGGGATAGGCCCCATTCATCTTGATTTGATTCGTGTGCTGACACGAGAGCCCTCTGATGACAGAGGTTAAGTCGGTGAGTGGCCGTTGCCTTCTTGTTTGCTCTTTCAACTCCCTGCCTTTAACCATCTGCCGGCCACAAGAAAACGAGAAGCTGGAGAAGCAGGGGGTGTCTCATGTCGATTTTATGGGGGCACAAACTGGAACATCCGATAACTCCCACACGGCTGATTTCACCCCCTGTCACCAGCCCGGCACATCTCAAACAAATATATACAGCAGCAGCAATTCTCCTTGATAGTGTGTGACTTCAACAGATCAGAGATAGATGGGGGAATAGAATCAGCTGCCTGACAAGCGGCACCTTCTCTCATCCAGCAATTTCACAGTGTCATTTTGGGATTATTTCATTACTTTCCATGATCCATGACTGAAACTCATTTTGGCCCTGAGTGCTCAGAGAAAATGTGTGACATGCAGTTGAGAACAAGTGAGAGATGGTAGCACTGAGCAAAGGAAAAAAACTGAGTACTCACTATTGAGTCATTTAAATAATTAAACTTCGACTCCTTAAAGTATTCATAAGAAAACTTTGGGTTGTCACTGGATACTGTGTGTGCGTAGACTGTGTTTTTCTTGGACAGAAATGGTTTTGTCTTGTGGTGCGGCTGTTTATTTGTGAAGTGCAATACATGTTTAAGTAATTAGCATTGTAGCAGGGGCCAGCTAGTGATACCAAATTGTCTGTTTCCATGCTTCATCAAGCCACTGAGACAGCCCAATCCAGCCAAGGCTATGATGTCAGTAAGGAACAGATCCAAAGGCCTGTGGCGGCTTGTAGCACTTTGCCCTCCAGCACCTCTCTCTTTTGCAAGGTGCCTCTCAGGTTACAGAAGGATTCCAGGCAGAGGATCCCAGACAGGAAGTATCGCCACATTAGCTCCATTAGATTAATTAAGAATGTTTAATTTCTAAAATGGAGCATGAGACGGAGACATGACTCACAGCTCGCCATTTCCGTGCTATCTTTAAATGAACAATAAGAAAAAAAAAAGGAAAAACCTACTTAATGGTTTGGCATGCACAGGCGCAACACGATACTGTGCTCATTTTCAGTGCATGCTACGTATTGGCACTTTATGAAAACTAGCTGCTCATGTTGAAGTGCAGTGAGTGATGAGGTGGCTGTTTGTAACAGGAGCCTCCGCTGAGAGTGCACGACCACACATTCACACGCACAAAGCAGAAGATTACACATAATCTGCAGAATCGTGAGTGTTGACATACAATGCGCCTTTATTGCCATTCACCCTTTTATTCAAGCATAATCACCCGATAGTGTTGTACAGGATGTGTTCAGGTACACAAGAGCTGCTTGTTAAGAGGCTTTGTTTGTACGGCTAAATTCATCCTTTACAAAACCCAGAATGCTAATTGTTCCCTGTCTATCATACTGCTTTTCATGATTTGAATGGGAGTGAATCACACCAATGAGAGTCTGCCACCAGTGACTCCACTGTTACCTTGTCAAATGCCAGCACACACATACCCCCCTACACACAAACACACATCTGTGATAATATGACAGCATGTTTATACATCCTCCAGAGGTAATGTAAACCACTCAGACACGGTGAGCTTTAATGCCTCACTCTCCTGAGACAGTCTACACATAAGTGTTCTCATGAAAAAGAAAAGAAATCACACAGAAAATGTTTGAACACATTTTTTTCCCAGCAGCAATAATTGTGGTTTGTAATAAAGAAATAAAGAAAAGCAGTGATTTTCATAACACTGAATATCATTAAAACAAATTCACCTGTGGGCGACACTGACTAACATTTATAAATTTATCTAAAGAAACATAATGTGCTGTGGAAACCATCCCACAAAACTTAGCATAAAACTCCCACAACCACTGAGAAATCAGAGGTAGCTGTGGTCACAGACCCATATAGAGACAGCCCCTGATTCATGAGACTCACCCAAAGTAATGTGTGTTAAGTGGGGGAATTATGGGAAGTGGTTTTGATGATGATGTCAATGGGAAGTGCTGTATATTTTCATGTCCAAAGTGACAAATTAAATCTCAACTTTGTAAACTAAGCTGCATATGTGAAACAAAGTGTGCTTGATCTCGTGGCCTCTGATTGATTCTTTGGTGAATCCAGTAAAATTTACATCAAGCCCTCAAACCTAAATGCCAAAAGTTATATGTCAGTGTCTTCCAAAACAGTTGGTTTAAGCTTGGGAAAGATCACAGACACAAAGAGACACACAGGGCACAGACATCACTTTAAATCGAGAGATTTCATGAGTTCTACCTGAGCTAGCCCCAGATCTGACTTTAAAGTTTAATTGGATTGGATTGGATCCTGTTGCATTAATATTGTATTATTGTTGTTGACCATGACTGCTCTTTAATTGGTGGTATCAGTGTTGGTGTACATGTAGATACTCTCTTTCTGATTGGGTCTATATGTGTCAACCACATTTTGATCAGATTTAGTGATCCTTTGATTAGATCCTTGACTGTCTCTCTTTGTGAGGACTAAATATAAGTGTCTGCTGAGTTCAGTGTTAAAAGATGAGGTTTCTAGAAAATGTGTTAAGGTTTAAAAAAACTGGATGGAAAGCTCTAATGACTAGTGGTGTCCTTGGATCCCCTGACTCTGACTGTGAGAAGACTTGGACTGGTTAAATACTCCTAAGTCCTCATATCTCAAAGGAAAGTCTTGAAGTTGGAGGACAGCAGAATGCCTGGAGGAAAAACCACACTGAATTTTGGTCCTTGCCCGCTGATAATGAACCTAATCTGAGAAAATTCTCACTGTGCCTCACCAGAATGCAATGAACTCAACACAAACTACACACCTCCTGTGTCCTGCTGCTTATCAAAACCCTAGTTGTTCAATTACTTCAACTGAAATGTTAGCTAACCTTTCCTGGTAATACCCAAGGGAATGTTTATTATTGCCAGCATTCACATAAATAAGTTTGTTGCGGAGGAACAAAATGTTCACATAATTGGTATCTGTAACACAAAATCTGCATATAGGGTATGTGCTCATTATGCAAAATTTTATGTGCTGGTTTTTGGAAAGGATGCTAGTAGTGACACATTTTATCTGTGGGGAAATTATTTGTCTGTTTATGTGTGTGTAGTGATGTGGCGTCAGGGTGTGGACAGGCTTTTGCTAAGAAAATGTGTGTTGGGGGGGAAACCTGGCCCTTTGAGGTTTGGCTGTTCTGACTGCACTGGGCCAGATGGGGATAATGGAATGTCATTCTGTCAGCTCCTTGGCTGATTAGGGAGTGTTTGTTATTTATTGATTGTCTTTCATGGTGAATTATCTATGCACAGGTCAGTGCCAGCATTTTATTCCTGGAGCTCTGATGGCCGGCTATTCCCACCCTCACACAAAATCAATGAGTACAAATAAAATGGAATTTTAAAAATAGGGGGAAATTAGCAAACATCTCAGCACGGCCGCTGTCACGCATATATGTTAGTGGTGATCACACGCAGCCTGACATGAGCCTCGTGTTTCCATGAAAGTGCACTCTCACCAAGTATTCCTTTTTAACAGCGGTCATGTATCATCCTCCTCCAGTCTTGTCTACACCTTCTCACCCCTAATCAACATGCAGGCATCCTCGATCTGTACGTCACATGTTGATCATATTTATTATTACTGTTGCAGCAGCATCCTGACCAGCAGCGTTGGGCAATGTTTTCTTCTCACAGGCTTAAAGACGCATGTTTCTGACTGTGGTCTCTTATGTGGTAAGATTCTGAACATCTGACTTTCTGGAGGTTATGCTGTGTTGAAAACCAGTTATTTTCTGCCACCAGAAACACCAATAATGTCTGTGATTAATTTGCACACGTCATTCGTCCCGTTCATGACGTAAAAGACAAATCATACAGAATTGTGAGGCACTTTTGCTTATGTTCAAGTTTCTTCATGGAGAGTAGAGTAGTAAAGTACTTATGTTTCTGTCTGTCAAGGGGATTGTTGACGGACTCGAGTTATCTGTATTAAGTTTAGCCTCTCTGAACTTTTACCTGTAGTAAAAAGTTGAGCCCAGTGGAGAACAAAATCAAGTCTCAGTCACAGTGAATGGCAACTGTTTCTATCCTAGCAGCTGTATCTGTCTGTGTTAATGTCCTATCTTAAGCTTTTCAGATCTTTTTCCAAAATTAAAGAACTGTACAAAATTACCTGGCAGAAAAAGTCATAATTTATAACATTTAATTCATGTCTGTTACAAACTTCTTAGTGATCCGTCCTGACATCCACCCATTGTTGGCGCTAGAGGAAAAGGCAACATTTCTAACCGGTAAGAACTATTAACAGTTTCTTACCTGCTGGTCCCAGAACACTGAAGACAACATCATCACAAGTAGATGCTAAAAGTGGGACACAATGTCTAAATTTTTGCTGTTGAACTCAGCTTTGTCACTGTTTTTTCACAAGTGAAAAGACTGTTATTAAGATTAATATCAAAAAGGTCCCTAAAATATGACTTGTAAGGTAAAAATCAAGCCATATTTGAAAAATAGATATATAAAAAAAAAAAAAAAAAAAAAATATTTGTGAATTACATGGACATTAAATTAAATACTTACACAAAAATAGCAAAACTGATGGCCTGGATTGACCTCCAAGAACCAGCTCCAAATTGTCTGTTACATTGGTGTCATTCTTGTTGATTTGATGCTATTTTGTATTAATATTATCCACTGGGTAGTAATATTGTGAAATTAAACCCCTTTTGTTATTACCAGTCAATTTATTTATCATAAAATGACTTTAACCTTCCCCCCTCTCTTTTAAAACTTTTGAGGACCTCCTGAGGGTCCCTAGACCTTATTTTGAGCAGCACTGTGTTTTAGAGTGACCTCATATTATTGCACTGCATTTGCAATCTACCATTCCTGTCTTCATTTATGTAGTTCATTTCTCATTGACAGAGTACAGCTACTATTTATGGCGCTAGAGAGTCAACAACTGTCACGTCTGCCTCTTCTTACACACACACACCCATTCTCCTCGTCTTTCCGCCTTTCTGTGTTGTCGGTGATGTTTGTGTGCTTGAGATGGATGCAGCCCTCTTTATTAGATAGCATCAGTCTTTTGTCAGACGACTAGAATTGCACAGTGGTGGCTGTCTGCGCCGCTGCACTGGATTTCACTTCAGCCCTCTGAGGCCGATCGCTCAGAGGCTTTTTGTTTAACCTCGGCCATGTGATGGGGCCCACTTGGCCTCGTCATCCCGAGCATAAAAGGCGTCGGTGTCGGGCCTTCTTCTCAGACCAAACGGCTGTCCGAGCCGCATTGACTTTCTGTCAGCGCCTGCCCGCTTATTGTTTGTGAGTTTGATTAAAAAAGAAGAAAAAAAAGAAGAAGAAGGAAGACGAAAAATGCAATTACTCAAGTTGGAGGAAACCGAATGCAGACCTCATAGAGATAATCACAGACTAATGTGACATTCCTCCATCACCACAGCAACCAGAGAAAAGCCTCTGAGCAGCAGAAAAGTAGTATTGGAGAAGAAAAAAAACACCACTGTGCTGTACAGGCACAGATTCCACCTCTTCTGTAAAGTGTTTTTTGGATGTACTTTGCTGTTGCAGAAGTGTAATGACTTGTTGTGCACAAATGGATTTTTATGAAGCATCCCAGCTGCATCTGTTTCACTTTGCATCCATTAAACTAGCTAAAGTATTGTGCGCTACATCTGGTCACTAAGAAGACTAAGAAGTGCTGACGCCATGTGACTGATGGTCGCAACAAGGTTCGACCCCTCCCACCACCCTTCATGCTGGAGACGCAGTCAGATCAGAATCATACAGTTTTGTTTTTGCAATATGCAAATACAGAGAAAGCCAGAGCACCAGGGAAAAAAAGTGGGCAGGAAAATGGAAAAAAACAAAACATGTGTTACTTACGCAGACACACACTCACTTACACTCCGAGTTAGTGACTGCGGGTGGTATATCTGTGCGTGGTGCGTCTCTTAATTTCTGCCGAGTAAACAGCTTCCAGATGTAAGAGTTTCCTGCTGGCCCCGCCCAGTCCAGATGCCCAGTCTGCCAGCAGATCTGCCTCAAATTGGGCACATTTGAGCAATCATTTAGTTCCCATCTTCCTGAAGGGGAACTTTTATTAATAAAGCTCTTTTCATCTCCGTATCTTTGATTAGGATGGGTGGTGCTGTGGGGGGGGTGGCTGGGAGGGGATAATAGCTTAGTCATGTGAAAGCAGGTTGTGTGTGTGTGTGTGTGTTGGGTGGGGGTGGTGGTGGGGGTGGGGGCATCATTGTATACAGGCAGAAGATGTGAAGATGTGTGGGGGAGGGAGGTGTTGTTGTTTTTGAACATGCGTTACACTACAGTGGAAGGAAACTGGTGATAGGAAAGAAAAAGGACATCCTCTGTTGTAAGTGGTTCCAGGTTAGCTGAGCCCCACACTTACTTGAGCATGTTGCCCTCAGCCACAAACTCAAGAAACTCCTACAATGCTTTAAATCACCCATGTACCACTGCCTCTTATCTCAGCCTGGAGCTTTCTAATTATATTTTTGGCGGTTTTGTAAATAAGGCCAGAGGATGAAATAGAGATGTCACACTGTGGTTTTCCATAATCCAACTCATAGCCAATTACATGCTCATTAAGCCCTATTTTGTAGCCATGATAAATTATAAGCAAACCTAAATCTTCAGTTGTTGAAAGGAAGGCAAATAAACACCAATATAAGAAATATATTTTGTGAGAAACAGCCTTGAATGGGTTGTAAGGAAAATCAGTTCTGCGTATTTTGTGTTTTGCCAATTTCATGTTGTGTCATAAATTCATCGCATTGATTTAGAAAACCCATTATTTTCTTTCTCTGTTAAGAGTCAAGTCCCCGAACAAACAAATTTAGACTTACACTTATGTGAGATACACAGGCAACATCTTCAACTTTTTTCAATTCACTTTTGAATGTAAAGAAAAACAAAAAGGGAATTTCTGTGAAATATTATGCATTTCATTTGCCGTAAATAAAACACACTACAAGATCTACCTTTCAATTTCACTCATATATTAATTTCTCTATTAACTGAGACATTTAATTTGTTTTAATGCTTTGTTATTTTTTATTCCACTGTATTTAATCAGTGTAACAGTTTTAAGTTTTATCATGCCTCTGATATTTATGAGTTTCCTTAGTTCTCGGTTTACCCCAGTAGTTGTCTTTATGTTTTTTTATGGAGTCTTGTAGCTGTTTATTGCTTCCTGTGTAGATGGATTGGTGTGAAGATAGGTGAAGGTGGTGAGGTGTTATAGTGTTTTTGTATGTAAAGTGCTTTAGAAATAAAGTCTGACTGAGTCAAATCCTAAAGTAAAAAGTAAAAGTTAAAAAAAATAAAAATAAGAAAGAAAAAAGAAAAAAAGTGGTGTATAAATACCTCACCATGAGAAAAGTTCTGTTACTTAAATGAAAGTAAAATCAGCAGTTAAGTCTGCTTAAAGTATAAAAGTAAACATAGTCATTATGTAGAATAAGTCAGAGATAAGCTCACATTATCTTTTTTGATTATTCAGCTGATGATTATATTATAGAGGCTAATCAAATTTTTCTAACAGCAAATTAACCAGTAACTGATGAAGAATAAATAGCTCAATATTAATAAAGTGGAGAATAAGCATAGAGGAGCTTGTGGTTAAAGTTTGGGTGAGCTGCTCCTTTATAGGCTTATGAGCTCATTAGTAAATTCTCCATTTCTGTTTTCTTTACTGCTGTGTCCTAACAAAAGAAAAGGCATAAAATGAGAAGATGGATGTTTTTAGCTCGTTGATGTTGGATGACAGTGAAAAGTGAGGCCCGACTCTGGCTGACTGCAGGTCAGCAGCAAGGATGGCCTAATGGTCGCCTGATTCCCAATTCAACGTCTCTGTTGTCGTTTTCAGCCACGACCAGCCGTCGCTTCCCATTTGGTCCCACTGTGAAATGCTGACATGCTCAAAGACATATAGGATTCCATTATTTTCACTCATATGAGAGTGCCACACTTGATTCAAGCAGAGCTGTCATTGCAAAACAGGGAGACCAACCTCCACCTACACCCACAACCCCCCCACCACCCCCCACCCCGCACACACATAAACACACACTCTTCCCTTCCCATCAACCTGCTCACCTTGAAAGCCTGTGATTCGCACCAATGAAAACGAACTAATTCTGATGTGAGCGTATGATCCCTCTCCATTTAGTCAATGAAATGTTTTATGCAATTGCTGACTTACCTCCTTGGTCTCTATAAAGCAGCCGAGACCAACGGCAGCTCATAATGCTGCCACTGTAAATCAGAAAGATTTCATTTCAATTTCATTTCGAGGGGTTAGCCATCAATAATTAAAAGGGTGTGTTTATGACTTACAAAGATCATAATTAATCTGCTCCGGGGAGAGAGAGAGAGAGAGGTTTTTTACACAGATTATATCCATCATGTTCTGTTTTGCTCCTTACAGGCCACAGCATGGCAGAGGGGAACATTGATTAAGATGTGCTTAGTGGAATATAAGCTGCTGTTCCTCAGGCAAGTCATAAAGAATAAAAGCAATCTTTTAGTTTTCTGCTAAAGCCCATACAGTTTTAACAGGCTATGATTCATAAGTCTGTTCATAAGTAGGGCGGTGGACATGGATGTGGGAGATTAATTTATGACTGGCCTCACATTTAGCTGTGTAAGATTAACTCAGCAGGAATAAGATGGACTCAGAAAAACATATTGAGTGAAAATGTGTATTTCTATAAGCCTGTCCTCTTATGCAAACACATTGTCTTGAGGCCTGTGTGTTAAAATGTTTTTTTTTACTCAGATGAATGTCTTTTAGTCATTGAAACTTTAATCAAGTGGATCTGGTCCATTGTTCTTGAGCCAAACACCAGCTAAAGTTGGCAATCTTTAGAAATACACTGAACTTGTTTCATGGTGAGTTGACAAGGGAAAAGCACATCAGCAGTTACCAGTCAAACAGAAAATGGAGAGTGTCAAGCAGTACACCAAATCAAGACAGATCCTGCAGCGAAATGTGTTTAGGCATTGTACCGATTTCACTTTTCCCGTCTCGCTTCTTTTCCTGCTCCCTGGGCCAGGCGGCGAGGAATTAGCCATTATGATGGCTCCGAGCCCGGCGCCTCGACTGATGGGCAGAGAAGTCTGGCCCCGTTTTCGTCACCTGTCTCAGCTTCTGGGATTTAACATGGCTGGGTGTCTGGCAGCAGACAAGGCGAGGCGGCAGGGTGGGGTGGATGGTGGTGGGGTGGGTGGTGGGGGTGGACGGGGAGTGGGGGGGCGACACGTGTCGGGAGGCAAAAACAAACAAACACAAAGAGGAATACAACACGCTTGTGAACAAAAGAATTAGATGTATGGACATGGAGAGATTGCTTTTTTGTGCTGGGGTCAGTTGATTTGACAAGCAGCGTTTTGCTTTGTACATATTATATAGACATATGTTCAGGCGGCCCCTATAGCCAGTGTAACTTTAGTATGCAGGGAATAGTAAGGCAGAATGAAAAAAAAAGGAGGAGGTGTTGGATTGATTTTTTTTCCACTCCTCGGTATGAAAAGGTCACTTTGATCAATGCTGCATAATTGGGACTGTATTAGGATCATATCGGGTCATTTTACTGTTTAATGATGAAATATTAAATATTGGGTAGGTAAGATTGCAGTCATTAGTGGGCTCTTTCATTTATAGCCCTTTAATTAATTTGAACCTGACCCCTAGTCCAATACTTTTGAGTGTGCAGACTTAAAAGCACTCTCTGCTGAAACCACAAGCTCTTAGCCAATTGGATCCACTTACCTATACACATACCTCACTTTGTTAATGGACATGGGAGAATAGTATTAGCACTTTAGTAAATAATATGACTCTACTAATAGTATACTTGGAAGCCACAAAGGAAATGATGCTAACGATGTAGTGTTTAACCCTGATTTTTAACATTTACTACATGAAATAAAACAATACGCTGAAGTCGAGGCTCATGGACTTTGGAATTTAGTCTGCAGCCCTAAACGAAGCCTGATCTCTTTTCCTGATATGTCAAGGAATCATGGCGACTTTTAATCAAATAACTGACCGACGCAGTTCATCAAATCATAAAATAGCCTGAGTTCAACTTTAAAGAAATGCTTTATCACTGTCAAACTTGACTCCATATTTCCCCTCAGACGTTCATTTATTCATTTCCTCCCTTCTAAAGCTCTTCATTATTAACCGTGATTGGACATAAAGACAATATGTGAGGAGTCGTGCCGCCGCGTAGATGAGTGCTCTTTCTGTAAATGACCAGCAGCGGGCTGGTAAAGCAGAGAGTGCATCGGGGCAAAGGGAGGACAGTAGGACGACTAAAAGCACTTTAATGACATGGCTGGACTCGTGTTTCCTAATGATGCAGGCGAGATTAATTATGCTCTGTGCATGGGTCATAATTACACGAGCACTGATCCCTTCCACTGGCTATGCTCGGGCACTCTGTCCATGCCTTGAGTTTCAGATAATCCATCAACACATTCACATACTCCCTTCATTACGTGTGTTTATTTATTTATTATGGTTATATATTTATTTCTTTATATGCAACATTAGGGATGCAATAGGAGATATTAGATCCTCCGGAGTGATCGTGTAACACCGCTCACTGTGTTATGAGTTGAAAGTGAGATATCTCCCTTGGAAAAAAAGTCACTTTTGTCTCAGTGAAATGTCATTGAAAGTATAGCGTGCTGATTATTTACATCCACTATTTTAAAGCAATTTTCTAGCTTTAATGGAGTTTGTCATGCATTTAATATCTTGGAATAAAGTGGAGGGGGTCAGCTTGGATAATGTCATTGATTTGCATTGGAAACGTGCAGTGGGTTCACCCATTTTGGGAGAAAATGCCAGACTCTGTGAAATCCCTGTGATTACTATATCTGCCCGTGTTTGGTGTTCATTAACACTTTAATTAAGTGCAAATGTCTTTAAATGATTAATTTAGTCATTCTGATCCACAGGAAAGAAACCAGTAAAATTTTTTACGCTGCAGGATGAACAGATTAAATGAATTTAAACTTGGATCTTGCTGTTCAAAAATGTCCAAAAAAAAAAAAAAAAAAAAAGACAGAGTTGTTTTGGTAAGACAACAAATGATGACTTCTTGGCACCTTTAAGACAATGAATGGGGCTTAAACAGTTGTGACCTGTTACCTGCACTGACAATACCTCTGCTTGTGCTCCAACAATATGTCACAGAACAAAGAGCAGTGACTTTGAGTGTTTTTTTTACTCTCTGAGAAAGGTAAAGACACAATAAGTATTCTCATCCTGTCCGAGCTCTTAAAAACTTGGCAAACCGCCACGAAACTATGTTAGAACGTGTTTTACAAGTTCTTACTGTATTGGTATCCACATTCATATGGTTCCAAGTGACTTCATAGTGGTTACATTAATGATTGTGTCAAACTACCAGGAGCTTCTTCTCAAACTTGTCAAAACCAGCTGCTACACAGTCTGAACAATGATACACTGTGTGTAGTATTTTCAAGAATGACGATGCCCATAATTTTCATACTGAAACTACAATTATCAGCTTTAGGAGGCTGGGTACCTTTGACAAAATGGTCCAATTGCAGATAATTAGTGGTAGAATTAATGAGTAATAGCCAAAAACACATGTGTAGTCATGGTGACCATGGTGTCACCAGTTAAAACTGGTTCATGCTTAAATCCAAATGAATATTTGTGCAACAAGTTTGGAATTATTATTTCATGGCTTTCTTGAAATTTTGTATGCATGAGGAATAAAAAACATGCACTGTTTCTGAGATTATGGAAACTTTTGATGTTATTCTCTCAAACCTTTGGTAAAGTCTTGATATACACATATCACAATGAAGATGGAATCAAAGTCAATGTTTTTGTAAGTATTTCAAGGTATTTTCCGAGATATTATGTATGTATGTATTAGTAAGTTTCCGAGATATTATGTTCACCAGAATGTGATGGGATTGGGATGGAAACCTTAAGCCTATTTCCTGTCCTTCTGCTTAGATAAAATATAAAAATGGTATTCATTCATATATAATTTGCTCTGTTTCTGCTGTGAGGAGCTGAGAAGACTCATATATATATATATATATATAGAGAGAGAGAGAGAGATTATAAAATCATATTGGGGTAATATAATCTGTATTTGTTGTCTGTCATATAATATGCTATTGTGCAAATTTAATGATGTGTGAAGTAATATACTCTCCAATCTCATAATGTGTATTTGGGGAATAATGTGTTTACTGTACATCAGTCTTTTCCAATATTGTCAGTTTCCTTTCATGCTGTTGACATGTGCTAATAGTCAGTGGAATTTTTTTTGAAAAACATGCAAGTGATGTTCAGGCTTAGGTAGAGACCTGAGAGGCTGGATGAGGGAACAGGAGGCAATTTTCTCTGAGGTAAGTAGAGGCAGTGCTTGATTTAATAAATCTCTATGAGATGCTCCCAACTAGCATCCTGAGAGAACAGGGCTGTGGTGGTGGTGGTGGGGTTTGTCTGTATATGTGTGTGTGTGTGTGTGTATGTGTGTTGGGGAAAGGGATGACAAGGTAACAGGGATGTCTTAATTCCTTGACATAAACATACACACAGATTAATGAAGCCTTGGGAGATTGTGAAGAGGGGGAAAAGATTGCTTATCGATCCATATCAAAATTTTCATGCTAATCCCAGCCAGGAGACAGAGTGTCTGGTATCAGAGTTAATAATCTGATTTCTAGGCTGTCCGGGACAATTCCAGCCAGCGTGAAGGCCTAATCACAGCGCCGTCTTCCCATCTGAGAGCAGCTGCCTTTGGCCCTGCAGCATGTCACCCTCCCAACCCCACCCCACCCTGTTCCCAACACCACCACCACCCCCAGTCACCCCTCCCACCCACCGACCCACCCACCTACCCCCCACCGTGGGCCTCTGGCCCCTGCCAGTGGCTCGGACAGTGATGGAGCATATGATAGAAACATGTTGACAAATTAAATTTTTTAAATTTCAGAGGAGATTTGCGGTGGAGCGATTGGTCGGTGATGGTGGTGGCTCACTAAGTGCCGGTGGAGCAGCACTGACCTTCATCTGCGAGCATGCTCATGGGATTCCTCTGCATGCCCCCACCACCACCACTCCAACCTCTTCCTCCTTGTGTTGTTTGACCTCCTGAGCAGTTGTTGGAGACAAATAGAAAGCCTGAAGTTATAAGGTTGTACGGGTGAGATGCACTTTCAATTGCTGAGAGTTACAAGTTAGCTAAACTGTTTTGGTTCCTATTTTTTTTTTATGTAATAAATGGATCCAGCAAATACCAAACTCACCACGTGAAGCCATGTTGTGTACCTCTCATGCATGTTATCTTTGCTTTGTTTCCTTCACCCAACATCTATGATTGCGCATCCTGGTCATAGCGGTCCCCTGCCGCAACAAGAGGCTGTGATGAGATGGGGTGGAGCACCCTGAGGAGAGCCAGCTGATGTGTCTTAGTTAGGCTAATATCCTCGCCTCACATTTTTCTCTATTAAATCTTAATCACAGACTTGTCGAGTGTCACTTGACATTTGCATTTTGCCAGGCAGAGCGGTGACGCACACGGCACTCTGAGGTTCGACAGCTTCCTTCCACTGAGCACTTTGTTCATTCGCCAGCTCTAATCTTCAACAGGGACGTGGTAAAGCAGATTGGCGATGATGAGGTTGGGTGTATTCCTCTGTTGGTGTGCTGGGGCATAGAGGAAAAATTGTCAAACATACAGAAACAAGCATGTGTCTGAAGTTCAGCTGGTAGTTTGAGAAATTATATACATAAATAGTTTCTCATTGATAGATGTTAATTCTGGTGAAAGTCATGTGAAGCACAAACACCTAGAGAAACGACAAGGACATGCGAGAAGAAGCAGTCGACACTGCTTTAAGTTCTCTCGATAATCAATCTCCTCATCTTGATGTTTACAAAAAGGAGTCAATATGTGGAGAGGCAGCTTTGTGATTGGCTTTGATTTCTACCTCAAGTCCAAATCAGACATTATTGTCTCTGTCTCTGTCTCTCTCACTCTTGATATGACATTGATGACGGCAGATGTGACGAAGGCCATTGACATCGATTGAATGGGTTAGTGTGTTCCTTTATAGTCATCAAACAAATCTTACCTGAGCACTGTAAAGAATCTGTAGTGTGTTGGTGGCAACAATTAACTGCAAAAACTTAAACCTGTACTGCAAAAAGAAGATGCATTTACAGCATCATGTACCACAAACATGTTTGTCACCTTGTTTGATCCACACACTTGAATTATTAAAAATGGCTTTAGTCATAATTAAAACAGATGAAATGCTGTGTTTTGATATTATAGCTGCAACTCTAGTATTCATTTCATGATTTGTGATACTTCTTCCTGTTTTATGAGTACACTGATGCCACTCATAACATGTTTGTGTGGTACGCCTGAAGCTACAGCAGTCAGTTAACTTTGCTTAGCACAGAGATTGGTTCTCTCTGTTCTGGTTCTGCTTACCAGTTAAATCTTGCCACTAGCACATTATTAAAAATGTAAAACTAGCTGTGCCACTAGCTTAGCTTAGCAGTGTTGTGTGGGATTCATGCTAACCAAATTTTGCTTTTATTGTGTTATAGCTAAGCTATCTGTTTCCCCTTCTTCTCACCTTCAACAAGTACAAAAATAAGTGTATTTTCTAAATCCTAATTGATATCTATTGATATATTATGTTTATATAAAGTGCAGGACTTTACCTGCCATAACACGTGTGTAAATGACTGTTAGTATTCAACAATCTCAGCCAGCATGAGCATGTGAGTGTACATGAATGTGTTTCTATGTAATTGTGCAAGTGTGTGTGTATGTGTCTGTGGTGTGAATAGCCTCTTGAAGCGGCTGCCAGTAAAAGCAATAATTTGACAGTAATGTTGCCAATAAACAAACAAAACCCATCCTCGCTCATAATCTGTGTCTGTTTGAGAGAGCATAATGATGTGTTAGCATGGCCCGGTTTTTCCATTGTGCTGCAGCCTTGTCATGGTGGCTCAGGGGAAGACTTATCCATATGAGAGGCTTAGGGAAGCCTGTTCAGATCCGCCAGGATTAGGCCCAGGCTAATACACTGGGTCAACAGCATGGTTCTCCTAATGAGACAGGTGTACAGTACTTACGACCGACTCTCCACGAAGCGAAGGCTCAAACAAAAGCTGATATCATCCCTCCCGGCTTAGCCCGACTCATATGATATCCCCCAGTAGTAAATACAGTGGCTGTATCAACCTTAACACAGACATCCAACAGGCTCAGAGGTTGATCTGAGCTACACAGCATGCTGCTGAATGTCGATGCCAATGGCCATTTAAAAAAAAAATAAGAAATAAAACATTTCAGGAGGATTTTAAATGCTTTTGTCTCTGTATCTGTTTGAAGCCAGGTATACAGAATAACCAGCAAACACAGTGGTAGGTAATGAATTGGGTACAATGAGCCACATTTTGCAGACTCCAGAGATATTACTTGGTGTAAAAGTACTCAACTATGAGTGAGTAAAACAAAAAGATACAAAAAAGTCTTGTCAGCAAATGGTACTTGAAATGTAAAAAGTAAAAGTAAGACATAATATGATAAAATAAAAATTAATTAGATTGTAAATATTGAGCTATTAATGAGACGAGATGACATGAGACATGAGATGACATAAACTAAAACAGCTGAAAACCACTTTTTTAATCTTTAAAATCATTATATATATATATATATATATATATATATATAAAATAAATTCAGGTTGTAATTTTCCTCCATCTCTCTGTTTTCTATCCCTTTATCCCATACTGCAGGGTACACCCTGGACGATCACCAGTTCATCACCAGGCCACATAGATAAACAACACTTGTAGACGGACAACCATTCGCACTCACATCTATACCTAGGGGCAATTTGGTAAGCTCAATTCACCTATCCACAATGTTGCATATTTTTGGTGGGGAGGAAACCTACGTTGCACCCAACTGAGGAGCCAAACCCAGGACCTTCTTGCTGTAAAGCAACAGCACTATCCCCCTGAGCTGCCATGCTGCCCAGGTTGTAATTTTATTTTATGCAAAAATCTTAGTCTGAAGAGTCACTTAATACTGGGCAAATCCTCTGTTGTGCTGATCTGTGCAGCAAACGCCAGATGATCGTTCGTATCCAAACCTGTCATGGCGCCTCTCTGTGCGTCCTGCTATCTGATCTCCCCTGAGTTGCATTTCCCACTTTTCTTTACCTAACCCTTTCTGTGGCCCTTGTTCACAAACCATGAATCAAACCTCCCCTGTCCCCCTCCCTGTCAACACCTCTGCACCCCCACCTCCCCCTACCCACCCTTTCTACCCCTCCTCCTCCTCACCCCCCCTTTGCTTGTCAAAACATTTGTGAAATCCTATTTTCCTTTAATAAAGTATAGTTCTGTCCTGCAGATGTATGCTTGGATAACATGTCATACTCTGTCTTTGTTGAGAATGGCGCCCCACTGATGTTCTTAGGCAGTGAGAAAATTGCCTTATTGAAACACGTTGCTTGGAGTGACTATAATGCCACACTGAGGGCCGGCATTATGCACATGACATATTCAGGACCTTGGAGTGGGGAAAAAACTATGAATATAAAGTAATCACTGAAGGCACCTACATGTTTCTCTACCCATGATAGCTTTGCTTTTCCTCTAACCTTTGTCAAATATGATGATTTCATGATTTTAGACAAAGCATTTGGCTGCTCCCACAATGAATTCTTTCTTGCATGTTTTCAAGGGTCTCTGTCTCACCCAATCTGTCTCCCTTGTACACAGACACACTGTTTAAAGCCTCGACTGTGTGATCAAAAAGTGAAAATTATAAGAATTATTATGGACCCCTCATAAATCAATATACTCCTAATTATTAGAAACACCAACTTTTCAAAAAAATTGATCCTATGTCGTTCATGGGCCAGAAAATAATGCACCCACATTGCAGTTGGTACAAGCACTTTGAATTTAATGGGCCAGACTATGTGTGTGTGTGTGTGTGTGTGTGTGTGTGTTTTGTTTATGTGCATGTGTGTAAGGGAGAGACAGAATGTTCTGGGGAGCTGTGTAAACAGAAATACTAAGCTACCCCAAGAGTGCACTTTCTCTGTGAAGTTAAGAGCTGGGTACACATGTTTATTACAATTTCAAACAAAATGCAAATGCCATTAAACAAATGGGGTTGAGGCAAATTAGCCAGGAATTTAATATTCACCGAGTCTATGATATAGGACATCTTGTTACGAGACAGTGGTCTGAAGTATCAGTCGCGAGCCGAGCCTTTCATCCAGCTGGCTCTCTTGAGGATATTTGTAATTAGCATCATTTGCCTAATACTTCAGGTTAATTAGAATATTTAATTGAATAGCTCTAATCTTCGGAGATGACTATATTATAATCAAATTAGCACCACCACTAGGCTGGCTATTGAACGTGGCAGACTGCCTGGCTCCTGGTCTCTTATCTGCTCCATCTCCATAGAGCATTCTCACATACTTAATGGTCCATTTGAACTATGCTATCAACATTTGATTATTCCTGAACAACAAAGGCAGCCACACAACCAGTAGACATAAAAGAAGAGATGATAAAGAAAAGCGCTATGGCTCCCATATGGCAGGTTGGGGAGAGCGCTCGCTCTGTGTGAAGCAGCCGAGCCAGGCAGCAGGGCCTGCGAGGCCATCAGGGAGAGGAGTCGACTCAACTCTTACTTTGCTCCATCCGCCCCTCATCTACCGTGCCAAGTGTTTGCCAAGATAAGCAGATGAGGAGACATATGCTTGAGAGGTTTCTGGAGAACTATTGAAAGACTTTTAGTATTTGAGCCAGATGAAGGAGGCCCGTAACCCCAGTGGTATTTACTCCGCTGCATATATACAGTAGCTGTGTCTCTCCTCTATATACCTTTATTGGACATGGATGAGTCGCAACAACTATCTTACGATGTGTAAGATGTGTAAAAATCAATCCACACATGTACTGTATGAGGAGGGTTTATTATGAATAACACACTTAAAGTTCCATTATCAAATGAAATCACTCATCCTGAGTTTATTGAACTCAAAGTGTCATTTGCTCATACACAATAATCTGTCTCGCTGAGAGAAAAACAAACCAATGAAAAGCTAAATATTACAGTGCGTTCAATTGCAACAAACAGATGGTAGCTAAATTAAAAGAAATTACATATACATTATCTTCGCTTTATGGCTTCACTCTAATTGAGGCGATTATAACTCCTACCTTTCTACACTATAATGAAGTGATTTAATTCATTTAGGCTGGAACGTGATGAAATTGTACTTGCCAGTATTTTGTGTTTAGCGTCTCAAGTGATAATTTTTGACAGTGCCATATGTTTCACTGGCAATATTTCTTCTTGGTTGAGTTTTATTACATAATTTTATTTGTCCCTACACTGATTTCTTTATATATCTGCAAATGAACTCTTGTTGCAAATAGGTAGCCATATGCCACGAGGATGCAGAATAGAGGGAAAAAAAATATTCCTTAGGCTTCACACTAATTTGTTTTCTCAGCTCTGTGTGGCTGTATTGCAGCTGATTGTGCACTGTGGCTATATTAAAATGATAATGAATAAATGTATCATTAATTCAAACCCCACCTTTAGTGGATTTCATTGAACATTGCCACCAGGAGGAATGAAATCGTAATTGTGTCCTTGGAAACCTTTTGCTCTCACATGTTGTTGCAGTGAAATGACAAAAAAAAAAAAAAAGAAATACCGCAGGTCAGCATGGCAAGAATATCAAACAAGACATCATTCAAACTCACCTATTACTTTTATATCTTTTTGGAATTGCTTTATGAATTACTTTTGTGTTTGTTATTGTCATTTTTAGTGCTCACTTCCTCAGTTCTCTTGTTCTCATCTGCCTCTGCTCCACTGGACGACGTCAATCACTGAGAACCACACCGGCATTGACTGTCACCCTTATTGTTGAATATGGGATAAAGACTAATTACATGTGTCTGTGGGTGTCATGCTGGTTGGTGCTGACATCACCCCCTGTGGTGGGAGAGGACAGCCTGATGCGTCTTCAGGGGCCTCAGCATTTCTTTAGCCACACTTCCTGAGTTTGGACCCCCTGGATTTTAAATTGCCACATAACGGACGCAGCCTTGAGAGGTAAATGTTGTCTAAGCAGCGCTTGCACATTTTAATCCTTATTGTTGTCATTTTGGAAACAATGACGTTGTGATTGACACACTTCCTCAGCCTTGGAGAGGACAGTGTGTGTGTGGGTGTGTGTGGCTTCACAGCTTGTCAGTGGAAGCAGCCAATTAAATCATTTACAAATGCTCCATTAAGGTGCCTGTAATAGGCAGGTTTGAGCTCTAAAATTGTATTTTTGTCTCTATTTCTACCACACGATGAATTCTTATTAGGAATTTGGTAACAGTTACAGCGAGGCCTCTCATGGCTGGGAGTGCCTTTTAAGGTGTTTCTGAAGACAATCACGACATTGTTGACAGCTCCTCATGCACCGTCTGACAAATTTTCACAACATTTTATGCTCCCCTCCAGGCGGAAATGAATGAAACACACGCACACTCACGCACACACATATGCTCAGTGTACTTCCTTAACTATACTAGATAATTAGAAGGTTCAGCATGTTTGTCCAAGGCTTTCAGGGTTGTGATCATTCCCACAAAAATCCCATGTTCTCATAAACATTTCAATTTTAGAATATATTTGGGTGATTAAAGATGATTAAAGTCAACCCAATTATATGAAATACTTAATTATGTCAAACTAGTAACAGTTTTATTTGGGAAGTGCGGTATGGTTAGTTGAGATGCTCGGATTAAAAGCAGTTCAAAGCATGCAAGTCTTGATGCCACATGTTTTGATATTAAATTCTACATGGTACAAAAGTCTGGAACATTTGACTAGATCCTTTAAAACTTAATTACTTCACGCGAGAGATTGCAATATTACATGAAAACAGATAGCAACAAAGCAATCAAACCTACTTGTGTACAGTGTTGCTAAATAAGAAATATGTGCAATAAACAGGACAGGATTTTGGACCAGACGGGTCATTCTTGTAAAACGAAAGAAAGTGCAAATGCTTTAGTGTAAGCATAAACAAATAACCTGAGACTTCCTCTTTGAACAAAAAAGAAAAAGAAAAAAAGAATGCATCTAAAATGCCTGAATTCTACCGGGAGAAGCAGTGAGAAAGAAACCTTAGTGATCTATATTAGGATTGTTTAAAAAAGCCTGCACCGGCCTACTCCGCAATGTCCGAAGCAGTCAGACCCTAGTGTATGGTCAGAGGCGGTTTGATGCTGGGTTTGATGGAGTATGTCAGTCCAATCAGCCCAGCTTCCAGAGTCTGATTGGGTCTGCCAGCCAGAGAGGCAGCCCAGATATTAGCTCTACAGCCAGCTGACAGCCGGCATAGAGAGCAGCTTATACGGCACACAACAACAGAGCCGGCACATTGAGGGGCCACACTGTGTCTGGGTGAGTGTAAAAGATAGTAGAAGAAATGTAGAACAGGAGAAAGTGGTTTTCAAGAGCTAAAATCTAACTACAGTGGCCAGACAAAAACACTTAACTCTCTTTGTGCTGTTAGATTTATCATATGTATATATATTATATTTATCATCATTACAGCAAAATACACAAAACTACTATTGGCCAGTTATTAGAGTCATTAGTTATGTTCAGTCAGTCTGTTGTTTCATTTGTATTATATTATGGGCTTGTCCTATAGCTACATTTCCCAGAAGTTTTACTGAAATGCTGCACTTATGTAATTTTGGACAACAAACATTATTTAGTCTTAATAATAAAATGTTTTGTCTCCAATATATATCTTTGTGTAGACATGAAGAATATTGGCTTTTTTCTCACTCCTTATATCTGTATCAGCATTAGTCCCAAAAATTCCATATTGTTCAGGGCCTTCTATTGTATGATGTAAAACCAACACGTGAGTACTGAAGTGGTCTATTTTTGCCATAAACTGGGCTTACACATCTGTTGAAGGTGATGAAATATAGTAATGACCACAAAAACCTGATATTATTTTTTTAATTAAAATAAAATCCTTTTATTTTCCAAAAAAATCAGTCATACAAAGGTATACATACAGGATTTTATTTTAAATAGTGAAAACAGTACCCTAGATAGCATAAAACACAGATCTACAGCATACCAAACTGATGTTCATCATGTTTTAAAATTACAATCACAAATAGAACAAATATGTAATTTTTAACAGCAGACTTTTGAAAACAGACAGTAGCAGACTTCGCCTCAAAATCATGTTCAAGTACAAATTGTGTTACAAAGGATTAAAACAATGTGCCTTTTTGAGCCATTTAACAGGATGCAGGGTCTCCAGGACGCCGTGCAGAGTCAGAAATGAACTGTCAGGGATTTTGTCATGGCTGAAGCGGGTGATGGCCTGAAACAAGAAGCTGAATTTGGTCTGAGCTAAAGCATCTCTCAAAGGCATGTGGGAGACTTAAAGGCTTTAGAAAAGTTCTGGGGGAAATTTTCTCTAAGGTTTATGAGCCATAGCAGATGAGTAGATGACCCAAGTTAATTATTATTGAATTTGTTTTCCCTGCTCCACTGATAGTTACCTCTATCCTGATGCAACAATGACAGTGGGTACTTTCATTAAAGCAAAGGATGTGGCTTGTCGGGGAGAATCATGGAGACCATGCTAGCGGCAGTTTAAACCTGTTAATCACTTCAAACTGACAATATTAATGTGAATATTCTATGTGGCAAAGATTCAAAATAAAAAAAAAAAAAAACACTGCATTGCTTAGTGTTTCCATGACACTTGGATTTTCTCCTTCAGAGAATTTTTAAGTGCCTGTAAATAAGCGAGCTGACAGGTCTGGCATGACAGCAGAGCAGGAAGTGAAGAATGAGTGATAGCTCTGACAAATTACTTCAATCAAATGCATAATCTTGAAATTAGATGGCCAGGCATGTAATATAAGATAACATAATTGCTGAAAGGTCTAGGGGCAGACTTGCCTTCTGTTCTGTCTCACAAGGAGACATGACATTAAGTGTTGTGTTATAAAGATAAACCTTTTCTCCTGTCATGATTGAATGCAAAACAGCTTGTCACGTCGGAGTTCATCGCTTTAACTGAAGCAGTTGTGTGCTCAGATGTGCGTTTTATGAATTAACAAGATTAAGATGGCCATCTAACGTGGATTGTCAGGAAAAAAATCTCGATCTTGACTCACTTCTATCTCAACACAATACATCTGAAAACATGCCACTAAACCAAAGACTCTTTGCATAAAGAATTGTAGTTATTTCTGATTTATTTATTTTTGATTTATTAACTGTTCAGTGAGATGAGCTTTACAGAATTGCACAATTCTGACCACAAATAAAGACATGTAATGCAATGGCAAGCTAAAATGCAAAAAAGAGACCTGTTGCATATCTGTTACATATGCTTGTTATTAATGCAGACTATGCCTTAGAGGCCTCAGCTATTCTAATGTATTCTCCTGGAACAGCAATCCATGAAATGTGCTGACAACAGACAGCTGTGGTGGAAGGTATTTATATTTTAAGGTTGTATATTGTAGGTTGCAATTTAGGTTGTGATTTATAATGAATAATGAATTATAACTGTTAAGTAAAAGTTAAAGATAAAGTTAATTGAGATTTGTTTATTTATTTATACTTTGTATTTGATACTTGTATAATATTAGTCTCCAAAAGGTAAATTTGTTTAAAGGGACAATGCAACACTACATGATAAAACTATGTTGCTTCACTGTAAATATGTAATTTATCACCTGATTTACAGAAGTCAATTCTCATCAGGAAAACATCCATCGATGATATCTCCAGTCCGGCCAATGATCAAGAAACACCCAGTGCAATGTAACCATGACACGTTATTAATTACTCCTCTGTTTGACCATAAGTTCAAATGTCCACCATGAAAAAGGATCTTTTAAAGCCACAGAGTAATGATTTTGAAGGTTGTTGACTTTGGTGCCCCCTAGTGGAATTGTCACTTGCGCTAGTGTTTGTGTATTGTGAGTATTGTCTGTGCTGAAGCTTATTGTAAACCATAATTGCGATTTGGATTTAGATGACCTCTAGTGGCTGATGTAATTATGACGGGACAATTAAAGAGGACCTAGTACATTTAGGACGGATGGGTCAACAAAACACACACCGGGGACTGCTGTTTGTTTTTCATTTCAAACCAATTCTTTATTTTATCCATGACCACTCCACAGCCTTAGCTATGTGGTTTTTATAGTAACCATGACGATGAAGGTTGTTTAACCTTAATGATGTACTTATTTTAAGCCAAACCCTAAAACTAACCAAGTAGTTTCTGTGATTTAACCCAACCAGACTGACAGTTTCATTACCTTAACCACGTGTTTATTATTGCTACCATGATGACGAAGGTCTGCCATGTCAGCCGCTGGTATGCTTCTATGGCCCCAGATTGTTGGAGGAAGACCTGATATAGAGTGAATTTTAATCTGGATTCAACCTTCATGACAGGAAGGGAAGTCGACAGCTCGTAGCCACTATTACACACCACACAAAGCAAGACAGAATGCTGAATGGTGAATGGTGTGTTGGTATGAGCTGTTTTTGAGCCTCTGACATGATAATGACCAAGTCCTGTTAACATAAGTTCAAAAGACAGGGACTTCATTTCACCCTCACTTCATCATGACAAAGCTACATTTGAAGACATGCCTGAAAAAAGCACAACCAAACCAACAAACCCAGCCTGGCTAGGCTAGGACACTTGCTACGTGCTACAGCGCCAAGACACATAAACCACTGCCGGTGTGGCTTGACCATGATGACCAAGTGGGAGCAGGAGAAGCAGAACTGTCCACAGTCTTCTCAGGAAGCCAAAGAAAGTTATATTGTTGTCTGCTGTTGCTGTTGGTTTGGACATTTCGGTTTTGTAGGAGCAGTCCTTGTAAGAATGAATAAACTCCTGGCTGGTTAAATGTCTAAAGGACATGAACATGTAGAATTTCAACATGATAAGGTGATGAAATGGAGACTTGAACAAGACTGACTGGCAGATATCCCACATCTTCAACAGCTCCCATCCAAACATTGTTTTTCCGTACCCTGTCTTTGCTCTGAGACAATATGTAGGAGCGTTTGTCATTGGTTATCAGGGGATGATATATAGTCTAGCCTGCAGAGAAACATGTGTTGTGCTTTAATCTAGAGTGCATAGGCCAGTATTCATGGCCAGCAGCTGGGGAAAATCACAGGAGACGAAGAGTCCACCGTGGAGAGAGGAGACATACTGCTTGCCTGCCTGGCAGATGCTGGTTCTTGTTATCAGCCTTCTCTCCACCTTATTTATGTGGTGACTTACAACTCGACACCCTATTTTCCCCCTCACACGCTGCTCCTTCGCCCACACAGACACATTTTCATATGAAGAAATGCAAGCTTGGTTGGTTTGCTGATAAATAATAGCACATTATGGTATTTTACTCAGACAATCTCAGGTGGAATTTCATCACAATTTAAGTAACATCAGACTGAAAACCTGTGAACAGGCAAAAGTTAACAGGATGTGAATGAGAAAAAAGGGAATTTTACCTCAATGTTGGTTTAACTTTTAAACCATGAATGACTTCAACTCTCCAACCACCAGAAAATAAAAGGCTTTATATGAAATAAAAGGTAACTACTGGAAGTATACAGAGGGATAATCAGCCAAACACAAATGCATGCTAACATGCTCACAATGACTCTATTTATGCTAATGTTTATCATGAACAACATCTTAGTTTAGCTTGTTAACATGCTCAGATGTCTTATTAGCACTTATCCCATGCCTATTTCATTATACACAGAGGTTAAAGTCAGCCAGAATGATCTGGATTGGCATTCCAGCACCTTCTGTTGATATGTAAATAAAGAGGTTCTAAACAGAGATTAGAAGTAGCGAGTAGCAAAATATCTTGATGACAGCTGCAGAGGCTTCATGGTGGGCTACTGCATCAGTGTGTGAGAGGACCATAAAAAATAATCTAATTTAAATGTTTATTTGATATGGACATAGAAATTACATTGGACAAACCACATGCATTGTTTGAGTGTTTTAGCACAAGTGCTAATTTGCAACACCAGTCCACAGGGGCTTTGTATAGACTATAAAGTTGTAACCTTCCCTTTCAGTCGCTTCACTGGGTCACTGGCCTTCTCTGTGCTGTGCGCCTGTTCCAAGGTGTCTGTGACAGCGCTTGCCGCCAACACCTGGTCATAAAGCAAAGGTGATTCTTCAAGCCATGCTACTAGCATGCTAAAAGATGTAGCACTGCTGGATACAAATTATAGGAATACCACTGAAATGATTTAAACACTGCACAATGTTCTCTTTTACAACCATGTCTTAGAGTTTATTAAAAAAAAAAAAAACTCACACATTCAGGGGCACGTCCTTCATTTTCAGATTCTGTTATGTGGTACACTTGCATTGTCTCACAGCTTCTTGTCTTAGAAGCCGTGAAACATCCGTACTCAAGCCTCTCGTTTCCTCTCTGCCGCATATCCATATATTAGTTTCTCTTTTACACCCCGGTTTCACACTGCTGCTCTCTTATTGACAAGCCCCTACTGTGATATTTATGTCACATATTTAATATGGACATGGGAATGATTATCAAATCCATAGTTGCCAAGAGAGTCCGATCGCCCTTAAATAATGGATGAGCAAGGATGCGACTCAATTTGTGAGGCCGCGCAGAAAGACAGGGCAAGTGCAGCCATCGACCCCTCCGCCCACCCCCATCGCTTTCTCTCTCTCCGGAACGTCATTATTCTGGTCGATCTTTTCTCCCCTCGCTTGACATCATTCAATGTAATCATCCTTCAATAAAAAACCTGCTTGTAATAAAAGGAACAACCCGGGTCAATACACAGAATATGGAGAAGGATGACCCTGTGCTTGGAGACAGCGTACAAATGGGCCTCTTTATCAAAGCGGATAGCCGCCTGGTGCCTTAACAGGAATTCGACCGTGGCTGGAGTTATCATTACTGTTACCTTTTGTATCATCAGTGTTTGTGCTCTGTGAATATGAGGAAGAATGATGGCTACATTAATGAATCAATGGACTAATGAAGCAGCTATTGTGTTGGTTTATTGAAATACACTGAGGAGAATTGAAGACTTCTGCAGCATCACTGTGTTGAATGCTGTACTGTCATATTACTTGATCACCTCGTTCACACACAACAAAGAAAGACAGAATATTAACAGAATATTGTCCAAAACATAGTGATTGACATCTATCATGCGATAGATGTGAACAAAACTACACTGTTTTCTGGGAGAAAAGAAAAAAGTAGGAAACAAAGGTTAGGTCTGAATATTGTCACAACTGTTCTTCTACCGTGCACAAGACAATCTAACAGACCAAGGAGCCCTGTCTGGACTGAGGATGGTTCGAGGGTCAAATTAGCTGACAGGGTAATGTTGTAAAGACGACATGCAGAGCTGCTGATTATCCCTGTGCTTGCATCATTTTTGTTTATCAAAAAATGTTAATTGCCTGTTTTTACGAGTAGGAAAAGATTAAAAGTTAATAGGAGAGACTAAATAAACACAATGCAATTGCATGAGGCTGTAGAAGATGGTAATTAATTTGTGGCCACCCCTGAGCTAATTAGCTAATATAAAGCAGGAAAAAAGAAGTTAATGAGCCTTAATGTAACTGATACACTGAAAAGTTTAGACTAATGAATTTATGAATGCATGAGGAAATCAACTTCATGCCTGCTCCAACTTCCACGTTACGAGGCACCTCCTGGAGATGGGGAAAAAAAAACTTAGTTGTTGTTTTCCAACTTGAGCACCTTCAGTGTGCAACGTAAGTAAGTTTAACACTATATCAGATTTCATAGCTCCGTTTGATTCAGCATGTGAGGACAGAATCAGAAGTGCCGCCACCATGCAGAGCGTGTGATGGTGGACCGTAGGAGGGCCCATACCAGCCCAGCAGTGAGTCTGTTTTTCAGTCCTTAGGGTGCAGCTGGTCTGAGGATACAGGAGGTTGTATATTTTGGAGGTCTGAGGAGGTGAGTTTGCCATGGGGTGGGAAGGGAAGGTAGAGAAAAATAATAATCAGTTGTTAGCATCCGCTGGGGCTCATGGTGAAGATGGCATAGGGGATGTCACAATCCTACCTGCTACGTACTGATCCCAGCATCCCAGCATCTACACTATACCTTTCCCATCCTCCACTGGGCTCTAAGTGATTGGGATGTCACTACTTAGCATGTTCATACCTCTAATATCTGTCTGCTTTGCTCTTTTCGCCTCTGATGTTCATTTTAAGAAACAGCTTATTATTTCACTTACTACTGTGCTGACCACAGAGGACATTACTTACACTCAATGGGGTCACAATGGCATTTACTGTTGACACTATGGACTAAGGTTCATGGGTAATTTGAATGAAATTATAGGGCCGTGATGAATCCTGCTAGTGAGTGGGAGCCAGAGCGGCGAGGTAATCAGGTAATTGCAGCTTTCATAAATGTAATTTATCAGGAAGGAAAAGTCCAGCAGTGGTAGCTGACTAGTGGGTGCGCTTTACCGTCTCTTCAGACTGAGCTGCAAAGCTTTCACATACTGACATATGTCTTTATGAGCTGCAGGGAAGCATAATGGGTGATAAGGCAGAAATCCTCCTATCAAAGCTGTCATATTACATAAATCAGAGCTCTAAAATGGACATCTTCACGCACAGTTTTGCTCTCTTGTCCGTGGTTTACAGCATTAATTTGTCAATCACACACACACAGCAGCGCAGATGTTCTTAATGACATTCATATAATAGGTTTACAAGTACACAGAAGCACATTGTGCTTTCTACTTCAGATTACCGACACGGATTATAATCTGGTTATATAATTTGCGTTCATGTCCTCAAACAATTTATTACAATAGGCCATGGTTTCTTAACAATGTATGGATTGATTTTCAGCAAGTTAACTCCTGTGGATGCACTGTTATGTTTGGGTTGCTAAAAATTAATGTGGGGAAGTATATTTTTGCTTTCTTGAAGAATTTCATAAGGAGATCGATAGCATTGTCATATCTGTACATTGTGAATGAAGGGGAATTTAGATAATTAGTTTAGCATTAAGACTGGAAACAGGAAAAACTAAAGATTTATTTTGTTAATTTTAAATAAAATGTCAGAATAAAACCAAAGTTGCCAGTTGCACCTGAAGTACATCATCTGTTTCTAATCATGCAACTCAAGGATTTAGCTTGTGTCGTCATATTACCTTTTGTGTTCAGTGGCGAGCAGAGTGCTCCCTCTCGGATCAACAAATGTCGCTGTCGATTCAGCTCAGCTCAGATCTATGTGAAAACACCAGCATCCAACCTGTTGAGAGGCATGACAAAAGCTCAGTCACAACAATTTGTCTCCTAATTCGAAAACTCTGCCGATACATTCAAGACCGACACACACGTAGCCTGACTGACAAGCAGGTACACATCATCATCAAATAAAAAAAAAGAAGAGGAGAACAAAATGAAATGAGTAGAGGCTCAATGTGTTGTTGTAATGACCCTTCTTTTATCTTCTGGAATAGCTTTTGGTGGACAGTCAGGAACATGGAAGAAACACAGCTGGGGAAGTGGGTGACAAAGGCTTTGTTTATGGGTCAAATACTCATTTCATAAAAGCCTCCTGCTGAAAACTGAAACATGATAGGTCAAATACAGGTCTAAATGCCTTTTCCAGTTTTCCTATTTTCCCATTTCAACATATCCGTCTGGTGTCCGCGCTCCCTCGCCTCTGTAATGGAAAACTATTGCAGAAGCATTTCTCCGTCAGCCGGGGTCAAAGGGTCATCACTGATGTCACTCTCAAAGTAACCAGTGGCAAATAGGTCCTGACATGTGCTCTCCAATGAGAGAATGAGACCGGACAGCTCCTCTGGCTTTCCGACTGATAAGCCAAAGAAAAGAATATGTGAGGCTTGGAGGATCACAGCCACCGCCTCTGCCTTTTGAAAGACTAATACCAGCTGCTGAATTAAGGCACAAATAACAACTGTGTGATCTGAAGCAGGGTCATGTTTTTTTCTTTTTTTTTTTCTCCTCTTCGTTTTACCTCCCACAATGAAGCATCACTTTGTTTGTTGGTCCTTTGTGTGTCTGTCGTTTTATTTTCTTAAATGCATATTTTTTTGCGCTGGGATTTTCAATGAAAGACGTATTCTTTTTTATTACTTTACTTATTCTTTTTCTTGACACGCGCAGGCATCTAACATCAAAAGACATGTATGACAGTAAACACATCCTTTCACCTCTCAGATTTGTGTTTTACCACATGCAAGTGACACTCTTCGCCCACTCCTCCCATCTCCCTCCCATCTTTGTCTCAAGTGCAAGAGCGAAACAAATTCCCCTTGTTCACTGTCAGATGCATGTCGTGTAGTGTGTGATTTGCTATGCACATCTCAGACTAGGGCCAATTCCTATGCCTGTTTGTTCTGTACAACAGTGGAGATATGTCACTATGCAGCATGACCGCTCACTCTCCTTGTCTGTTGTCCTGTAAGAGAATAAATTTAAGAAAAATGATCGAAATGGAAAAACAGGAAAATTAGGAAGAGATCAAATCAAAAGTAAAACTCTTCATATCCACCTGGTGTGTTGATTACAGCTTCTGTTTTCATTCCTTTCCCATCTCTATGTCCTTTATTCTCTCGGTCTCTGTCTGACTCTCCACTCCACTAGTCAGAGAAAAGGATGACTGAATGAGCAGGAGACTGGCGTTTTCTGATAGAGTTACACCCCGCAAATGGAGTCAATCAAGAGGCCGGCTGAAAAAAAATTCATTTTCTGTCAGAGGTGTCAGCAAGATTGTCAGGCTTCCATAACAACAAATCCATGGCACTAAAAAGAAAAAAAATAAGAGGAGAGAGAGGGAGTTAAGAAGAATCAAGAACCTTGACACAAAGTGTAAAACAGGAATCCTCAGAGTGGATTCCCAGTCAATCAGTGCACTTATCTTTCAGCTGTCCATAACGCTATTTCATACCAATTATTACCCCCACTGAGCAGGCGACGGGCTTGTGAGCCGACGGCAGTGCCACACCAAACTTCCCATAATCCCGAAAATGACGGATTGGTGGGAAGCTTTGCAGTGATTTGTGACAAAGTAACTGAACGTGGACTTCTGTACTTAGAAACGTGAGAGCAGTTTGTCTTCATGCTTATGGTAACACTCTCCACTTTGATTTGATGCACGGGTTTTAGTCCGCCTCACCAATATACTCTGCTCGGCTTAGGGGGGGACATCGCCATTCAAGTCCTAAATTGAAAAATTGCTGTAGGGTGTCCATCTGGTGTTTACTGCACGTTAATCGATAAATATGACATATTTGTGCAAGGGAAATGTCTTTTTATATCATCATAATTGATAGTAGCATCATTGCTTTTACTTTGTGGCTTCTTTTAATCCTTCTTTTGTTTTGTTGCACTTTTATTCTCACACATCAAACTACTTTTTTTCCCGTAGAGCTGAAGCAGGCATATTCACAGACAGACCATAAAGATGGTCGCTTTGTTTGACTGTTACCCATAAAACCCCCAAACCTCTCTTGCTTGTAATTTTTTTTTTCCTCCCTGCCAAACCCTAAAGTCTTAAAGCTCCCCGCCTGTTATATTTCCTCCACATCAATATGTCACCTAGTTCCGCTACGGCAGGATGTCAACTTAATGCAACTCTAAGGTTAAGAAAACACCATCTTTGCTCCGCTGACTGATAGCCTGTCACAGCTCAAACACACACACACACACACACACACACAAAAAGTTTGGAAATTTGATCCACCTGTCATCTTGCCACCGCGATTATGAATCTCTTCCTCCAGCAGCTCCGAGGTCCATTCAGACTCAGTCTAGCTTGGCCCTCGCTTTGCATTAGTCACACGGATGAGAGAGCAAACTTCAAATCACTCAGAGTGAGTGAGAGAGTGAGAGAATCCAGCTCATCTTAATGTAAACAGCTGAGCCCACCGAGGTATTTAAAAGAAAGAGAGGGAGAGAAAAAAAAAAAAAAAAAAGAAACTTGCAAAGGATCTGGTAATAGGAATTCATCGTCTGTATTCATTAAGCACAAATTGAAGCATCTGGACGAGTCTTTAAAAAAATGTTGTAGCATTTCTTAAAAAATTAAACAGTGAAGACAAGTTTAACAAATGAAATCCAAGTTAAGATCTTGACATATATCTCTACACTTCCTACCTTTTGTGTTTTTCCTCACTCTTCCTCATTCATTCCCAAAAGACGAGAAGGCAAACACAAAAAAAGAGAATACGTGTTTCTTTATCTCTAACCTCACGCTGAACTACAGATGACCTCCTGAGTCAACTGCATTAGCTTGGGGTGGTCACACTAAAGAGTGTGTATGTGTGTGTGTTTGGGGGGTGCAAGAAGAGAGAGAGAGTAGAGGGGCAGAGAGAGAAGGAAGAGAGGAGGATTTTTCATCCTCTCCATTACAGTTGTTTAGGTTAGAGGGGTTAACTCAATGAGGCTAAGTAAGTTTGAACTGTGAATCACATCAGCAGACTTGCGCATTCACTTATGCACAACTGCAAATGTACAAGCCAGAGGTAATCACATTACCTCTGTTTTGCCTTTATATAAATGACAGGGCCAAGGCACGGCGAGCGGCAGATATTTAGAGGTCTCTTAATTTATCACGCTGTTTTTTAACCTTGATTATTAAGGGTTATCTGCAGGGAAAGGAACCGTGGCAGTAGTTGCTTACTCATTCATTTCAATCACCTACATTCTTACAGCTGCTCGGACCAGCAGCCTTGCAGCAGTCTCAAAACTATTTGTCTAACCTGTTTTCAGTTTTCAAACGGCAATCTCCTACGCTAAGCCCTCTTCTTTTTCCCAGATAGAGCCTGAGACTGATTTATTATAGATTTTCTGTGTTTTGATTGTTTTGCTGAGAAGCAGGATGGGAAGATGGGACTTCCAGCTGCTCTGGATGCTTGGGAGTCCTGAGAGTCCTGGCCCGGCTGCCCTCCCGGCTGGCCCAGCCAAGTGGGCATGCGCTGTTATGGGCCACGGCGGGGGGTTGATGGGGCTGCAGAGGCTGGGCCAGAGAGGCCACAGATGCCTTAAATGACTTGGCATGATGGGATGGCAAAGGGTTAGGAGCACGGCTTGCAAAAGTAAATCAAAACAGTTTTTCTGTGATATGTGAGAGAGTGTTGGTATGTTGTCAGGATCCTGACAGAAATAAATAAATACAGACATAGTGTGAGAGTCACACTTCAGTAAGTGACCTCTGTAAACGGCATTTCTTTTTTTCTGTACTATGTGGTAAGTTGCTGTCAGGTTTGATTCACACTTGGTTTAGCAAATAAAATATTTGTCATAAGAGTTCACACATGACACAACTAGTAGAAATTTTGATTTTTAAATATCAGTTTTCCATATCCTCCAATCAGCTGCTGCTTAAAGCAGAATTATCCATTTGTCTTTTCAATGGATTTTCCCTGTGCACCTTTTGAACTGGTACGCTCTTGGCTGACTGTCTCAAACAAAAGATGCCCCAGGAAGGACTTCCAACCTGCACTTGAATCTTACACCCATGATACCAGACCAACAGAAGGACCCCCATTAGATAGCAATTCATGCGGAAGCTGTGGGACCCCAATATCATTATCAAGCAATAGAACTGCCAGCTTTTTGTTGTGCCGCAGTCTGGTGTGATGCACATTCTTTGACTTTGAGGGAGTTTTTATTTTTTCATGTTGGGGAAAAGATTTCTTTAAAGCAAAGAGACTAAAATACGGTTTTCATTTAAATTCAACATATTGTTTAGATGTCTCTTTATGCAATCGAAAACCTGCGTATGAAAAATGATCTGACTAGCATATAATTTTAGGAGTAATTTACTTCTCTGATCCATAACATCCTAATCATGGCCTTTTTTGATGTGTAATACTAATCCATAGTTTTGTGGTAGTCATTTCAAACCACAATCAATCCCACTTGTTTCGGTTTAGCTTGTACCACAGCTTGCACATGTGGTATTAATACATTTTTTTTTCTACAAACAGTGGCTTTGTATCAGTCTGCGTAAGTGAACTGACTTGCCGTCTCACATCTCATCACCACTGTGTATTCACACACATTCAAATAGTTTATTCTCGACATAACATTTCAGGAAAAAACTTGCAGACATGCACCAGTTTTGACTTTTTCTATGCGTCTCCAATTACAAACACTCTCCTGTGACGGCGCTCAAGCACAGCAGCTCACACTGTGAAATGCAGGGAAAAAAATGTAGGTGATCAGGTGGGACCCGGGGAGAGGAAAGAGAGAGAGAAAGAGAGAGAGAGAGAGAGAAAAAAGCCAAACTAGTCCCTTTAACTTTTTAAAGACTTTTCAGCATTTGTTCTGCACACTTACCTACGCAAACTCCAAGGGGCCACAGTGACTGGGGTCCCATTTCAGGCCCAGCGTGGAGCCGGAGAGCTCCTCAGCTGTAAAATGAGAGCGCCGGAGCGCAGTGTGAAAATGGATTAGCCTCGCTGAGATAAGGGAAGCCCTCAGCGAGCCATGCACGCCTTCAATGGGGAAAAAGAACTGCTGTACAAATTGTTTTTGGTACATTAAGTACCTGTTACTTTATTTCACAGATGGAAAACAATAACACAGGCTCTGGGGTTGGAACTAGCGCTGCACTGAGGAATGTGAGAGTTTTGGCCCACCTTGTGCCCACAGAGTTTGCCCTTTTTTCCCTTAATATGCAAAGTGATTTTCATAAGGACTTCAACAAGACTGACAAACACAACGTATGATGATAAATGACAGAGTGCCAGGTTGGCAGCAAACAAGATACTGAGGGAAATCATACAGAATATCCACGTTAATAAAAAATAAAATAAAATAAAATAAAAAAGGGCTGAATGTTCCCACTCAGCAAACAGGGCAGGGATTTTTCATTAATAGGCCCGCTGCTGCACCAGGGCCCCCCAAATTAAATGAGTGTGTCAGATCCTGGATGATTTATACATTTGGACTGATCTAACAGCTCTGTGGAACAGCTATGACACCCTGACAAGCCAACAATGGATATGAAAAATGAGCCAATACCACCACACTAAATCTGGGACTTTCAAAGCCAAACGCACGCATACAATCGAAAGCTCTAACATACTCACAAGTATAATGAAAATAAAGTGGGGAAAAAAATCCCCATAAGATTTTCTGCACAATTTTAGTTAAATCATTCAGTGTTTATATGAATGGAGTGATGGAGACAAATTGGTCCGAGTGGAGTGTGGCAGTACTTTGCCTTTCTGATGTCTTTTTTTTTCTCTCTCTTTTTTTTTTTTTTTTTTGTGGTTGTGTGTCGAGCACATCACTTTACAGCTAAATGAGATATCTGGCCTATTGCAGAGCTTTGACTCAATGGGAAAATGTCAAATCAAGTTACAGCTAAGGTGCTTTTTTTTTTTTTCTTTTTTTAAAGAACACCTCAATTCTTCTTCGGTTTCTATCAAATTTAAAACATATATGCAATTTATTCTTTCTTTTTTTTCCGCCCTCCATTTTCTTTCTGGTGGTTTTATTTAAATAATGTGCTTGTATGTCTTTCAGTGGCAGCAGAAACCAAAGTCAACCTTTCTCGAGTGGCAAAAGCTGTGTTTATAATTATGTTGTGTGGAAGGCTAGTGGCCTTACTCTCTTGTTAGATGAAGTGATAAAAAACAACATGATGGACTAAAGCATTTTTGCTTTTCTTAGTATTGTCCTTTTACCCTCTCATTCTCTGTCTGATGAAAAACTGCACTTGGTGTTCCTCAGAGCTCAGCAGATTTAGAGGAAACAATTACCAGTCTGGTGATCTCTGCTTCTCCAGTCCCGCCGATAAACACCCAGCGCCCTGAGGTATGGTCAGAAAATGATACAGTTTTAAACGGGTTAAATTTCATTGTTTCCTTCACCACCACCTCCTCCTCCTCTCCTCTCTTTCACCCCCCACCCCCTTTCCAGCTCCCTCTCCCTCTGAGGTTTTATTTCACAAAAGTGTGAACACATTTTTTTGTCGATGGGGGCAAAAAAAAAAAAAAAAAAAGAGAGAAGAAGCGATAAAGAATATGAAAAGCCCATCTTCACAGAACATTAGACATCGCAAAACAACCCAAAGCTATGATCGGATATATAAAAACTGACAAGTAAAAGTTGATTGCTGAGTGTCTATTGATTGAGCTATATTTCATCGGGAGAGCACAACCTCATGGTTGTCTTCACCCAGCACCAAACCTCACCGCAGAACCACATTTAATGGAAACAGCCAGTGTAAATACACAGAAACAGATGGCAACTTTTATTATTATTTAACACATATGATCTATCAAATAATGTGAGGTGGCAGTATTGCTGCTCAAAAAGAGTACAGTATCATTCACGCCTTCATAACACAGGTGAACCAGTGCTACGCAGAAACAAATGATGCTAATGTGTTTGTGTATGACTACGAATCTATCACCTCATGCGCTTAAGCTAACTGTAGTTACATGTTTAGCATAAGGATACAAGAGATTCTCATGAAATTTAGATTCAATTTCTTAAAATGTTTAACCACTACATTATGGTTGCAGTTGTAAGGTATTGTAAAAAAAAAAAAAAAAAAGATGGTAATATTAAAAAATGAATAATAGTATTTTAGTTAGATGTTTATCTCTACTTATACTTCCATTAGCTGGTTAGCTTAGCATAGACCTTAGATGAAAAATCGGAGTGCAAAGCTATGGTGTCATCACAAGGTTAAAATAATGCTCTACCATTGTGGCTTTTCCTTATTTTGACATTGGGATATAATGCATCAGACTAATTAGTGACCTTTCTGAGCTTTGAACAGAATCAGGCTAACTTATCACCAGTTGTTATGTTAAGCTAAACGTATGTAGCCCTGTGTTTAGCACACAGGTATAGGAGATTCTTATCTAACTTTTGAAAAAAATAAAAAAGTGTTAAACTGTTGCATAATGGTTACATTTGTATGGTATGTAAAAACATTCTAACATGAATTATAAGACCTTAGTAAGACATCTATCTCTTTACGTATTACAAAATTGCCTCGATCATTGTTTTTGTTTTTTTCAAAAGCTAGATGTTTAGATTGACACCGCATTACTTTCATGTTTGTACATTGATGATGAAGCTATATTGATTTTTGTTTTTGAGCTTTTTTTTTTTAACGTAAGTCTACCAATATTCTGTTCATGATAATGATGAATAATCAATAATGTTTTTAGAATGCCTTAATGTTTTTACTACTTTACAGGGTATAATACCATTAGCTGGTTAGCTTACCTTAGCACCCCGACCAAAAATATTGTGTTTTTTGTTCTTGTTATGATGAGTGGATGTAATTTTTTCTTTTTTAAATTTTTGAGCTGTGGTCCAAATCAGGCTAGCTGGCTATTAAGCTTGTAGCTCCGTTTTTCACATACAAATATGAAAGATTGTCATCTAACCCTCGGCGGGAAAGTGATCAGATAAAGGAACACAAATAATGAAGGCCAGACTGAAGCTTCTGTTTCAATGAAACTTTAAAAGGTAAAGCAGTGATGATTTATGGGTGGTAAAAAAGTGCTGAAGGTGAAGAGGTCATGGGAAAGGATGAGAAACTTGGAAGGTGAGAACAGACAGAAATATGCCTTCTGTATGTTCCATATTCCATTCAACCACATGACATTTAGTCATGACGGGCACACAATGGTATGATCATCTGTAATTTGTGTCTTTATCCCTCACATGTGAATTAAACAGACAAGTGAAAGGAGTGGATGAAAAATAGGAGAGATACAGACAGGGAGTGAGCTGCAGAGAAGGCCGAGTGTACCCGAACACAGAGCAGCCGGGGAGTGATTGAATGATCCCATTCTGGGCTCTTTGTTAGACACTAGGCAGCGATGTATGAAGATTGATACACAAGTGCTCGACTTGGTTTGCTGGATCATCAAACCGATTGATATTATACTCCAGCCAAGGATGAAGACAAAGTAAGTGTTATCATACTCAATACTGGGGCTTGTCAGAAGCAGGAAATCATCCCATGTCACTGGTTATGGAAGCGTTTCGCTGACTGTCATGAGAATTTATCTGGGAGATGTGGCTCTCTATGGCAGTCTGCAGGCAGCGGCGCAGGCCCCGGCCATACCGTAAAGATCTTAGCTAAAGATTGAATTACAACATCATGCTTTGGAGTGCATTTATTTCACCACTATCATGTTTATCACCACAGATACTGTAAATCCCCAGTCTTCTTATCAAGTAGCAGTTTATTGTCACTCAAATAGCATTATTCATCTGCGATATCATTATTTAGATAACATATACATTACAGCAAATGATTTGTTTATCTCTTATACAGCAAAAGGCTTCCTGCATTACCCTAGAGGTTTTCTCCAGCCTCTTTATTATGCCTCAGCCCTGAGAGCAGTCACTACAAAGTGAAGGTAATAATGGACATATCTGCTTTTTCTATACAAGAGCAGAGCACTGGACCTGCACAGCAAAACTGCTATCCTTTCAAGCTTTTCAGAGTTTTTCTCATAATAGTAGTAATGTTGGAAGTGAAAAAATGACTTGAAGCATGTTCCTTTTTAGAGCAAACTAAACAGAAAAAACTGAGCGAAGAAACGAAGCAAGAGGAAGGAAATGTGGTTTCAGTCTGACAAACAAGAAAACAACTTGCAACTTGTGTATACATGTGACATCAGCTTTAATTTCACTCTTAATTCTACTGGACAGAGTTTAACACCTACACATGTAGCTTCTTATGAAGTATGACCCTGGCTGTTTCACCAGGCATGTGAGGCACCTCAATCATCTCTAACCCACTTTGCTACTTTAAATTTATAACCTTCAAATGTTTTGTGGAGGTGAGCCTCCCTGGAAATAGAAATTGCCCGTAGGCCTTACAGTTAAAATGGTGTATTAGCATGAGGAGAAATGTCCTTTAAGTGGGGTTTACACCAGAACAAGGTTATTTCAGGTTATTTAAAAAGGTTCTTGTTTTATTTTATTGTTGTTATATGTTACTTTGCTTCACTTTTTATTAACAACTTTTCAAACCACGCTGAAGAATTAATGTGAATGAACCAAAACAAATATCAGTTTGGTCTCTGTCTTGATCGATAAAAGCACAGTAATTTGGTTACATCAAGTACTCTGCAGTGTACTGTCTCTCTCTAGCATGTCCATGCTAATACCACCACAAGTTTTCTGATGCTGTTTTCCTAAGAGCTGGAGACATGGTGCAATATGTCTGTGCCTCTCTCTCTCTATGGAGTGGTTTTATGCACACAGTAAAACTGTCAGTTGTCTGTACATACAGTGCCCTCACCATGTCGCCAGCCTCTGTAAAAGCCATGTATGGGAAACACTGCAGGCCATGGCACTTATGGCTATTTCTCTTTACATTCATCATTTATACATGTGCTCACTGGGAGCCGGGGAGCTGTCAAAAAGACTTACTGCTTTTCATCTTCATATTGAAATTCCAGTGTAGGTAGTTGTCCCCACTGCCTGTTTTATGTTATTTCTATTCTTATAGGATAAAGTTATACAACAGTTATACCAGCTTGTACAGAGAGACACTGACACACACGTTTGCTCACACATACCATGTCCAAGTGGGATGCTTGAGCCAAGAGGTGTTCGCTATGATTCGGCCTTGTTAAGCTGTTGACCCTGAAGAGAGAGAATTACCTCTGTTGGGAAGCAGACAGTGGACGTGTGTGTGTGTGTGTGTGTGTGTGTGTGTGTGTGTGTGTGTGCAATATATACGAATGTCTGGTGGTGATGGGAACAGGAGTGGGGTGCACTAGCTTTGAGTTAAGGGCTCTATCAAGGGACAAACTTCTCCGGCACCACAAAGCCACATGATCCATCTCCCTTTTTAGCTGGTGTCAGGATCATTTTATGTGATGATGATTTGATGCTTGGGTACTACAGGCCTCCTTTTCTTCCCCCACCACCCCTGCTCAGATTGAGCTATGATAGTCAGTGCTGGGATCACTGGGATCACTGAGCTACCAGAAAACAGTGATGAGTCCCTCAGCTGTGGGAGCACTATGATAAATCTCCTTCTTGCTGCTTTCACATGTTCTTCTCAGCTTCACAACTTCACACCTGAAAAAACTATAATATACTGCTATAAAAACTAACGCCTCTTCAGTCTTGTCAATACCTGTGCTTGAGAAAAAAAGCAAAAGTTTTATATTTAGGTAAACTGACCCTTTAGGAGCTGTAGTTTTGCCAGTATAAATACCCACCAGCACCACCTATGCTGCTAATAAACAAAAAGCCTCAAACCCTGTGTAGCTATTATGATCATAAATGTTGTAAATCTACAGTATTATCCAATTCTACGCAGCTTTTAAACAGCATCAGTGTGTTATGTTTGCGATATGGCAACATAATAGTGTAATAACTCTGTCCCTCTGTAAGATGGCCAAGGAGGCTGAGGCTGTGTGTGTGTGTGTGTAAATGAGACGGTTCTGCTACATTAGCTTCATAACACCATAATCCCTTCTCCATAAACCATTACATGCGCCGCAACATTTCTGATTTATGGGGGTAGAGAATCAATGGGAAAAAATTAATGCTCGCAAAACGTCCCAGGGACAATATTGAGCAGATTTTAATTGTGATTTCGTTCAAGTGGCTGTTAGCTAGATGATGAATGGGAGCTAACCTTCCACTCTGCCGAGTACTGGAGAGAGTCTTTAATATGACAATTAAGTGTCTGTCTTTTAGGTTTTATTGTATCTTTCTCTCTCTATCTTGTGGGCCGCCCTGTACTCCCTCCTCCTTTTCTCTTTTTTTACTTCCCACCCACTCTCCTTTTTTTTCTCCTTTTATCTCTCTCTCTCTCTCTCTCTCTTCACATCACTTCATCTGTACAGTGCAGCTTTTTGCACAGATTAAATTGAGACTCCAGTTTTCTCCATCTCAGAGCACTTACTTATGTTTTATGACACACACTAAATCAATTTTATGTTGTTATTGATTTTTTTCTCCCCCCCTCCTCTTATTACCCTCTTGCTTAAATCGACACAAACCATTTTGCCTTTTGCTCCCTGATTCTTCCCACTCTTGTCTTGTTGTGACCTTAAGATACAGAAAACCATCTATGGGGTGGTGGAGGGGGTGGGGGGGCAATGAACTTGGCAGCGCTGCTAATCCAACGCTTTCCTTGCAATTGTTCTTTTAAAAAATACATTTTCTTACATCACTGCATTCTTTTAAGTTATTCTTCTTTTACTACTTCTAGTAGGCCTACTTCTTTCTTTTACACCTGACAAATGAAAGGGCATCTAGTCAAAAATCAAATATTTTGGTAAAGTTGAATCACATCACCCTAAGCAGCCCAAAGGGAAAATAAACCTTTTCCCTCACTTATAAGACAAATTGTTGGCTCCAAATCCACTGTTTTTTATAGAAAATAATTGTCTTTGTGAGTTATTTTCATTAAGTTGTTCAAGTGAGAGAAAAAATGTGATTGTAGGGATTTTTAATTTCACCGTCATCATTAGGAGCGACAGTGCCTGTGGCACAACGTGAAAAGTCTCTTCTGACAGTGATTTTATTCAGAAGTGTCTCTGAAAACTGAACCAACACAACAGGAGAGATTGTATAGACCTAACTGAATAGAACTGTGAAAACATAAGTGAATATTATCAGTAAATAGTAGTAATTTGAATTGAAATAATTGCACAGAATACTATATAAAATCTTTTTTGTTCTTGTTTTAAGAAAACCACATTTACTCTTCCCTTCCAGTTTACTAAAGCATTGCTTTAAGCAGAGGTAAATGGTAAGTGCTGGGGGTTAAATGCAATAAGAGCTGGCTTGATCTCAATCAATTTGTCCCTGTCTGTTGGCAGGTTCCCAGGCTTTGCTGTGTCCCAGTCCCCAGCGTTGGCTCCATCAGGACTCCTAGCAAAGAGCTAAGCAGCAGCATCAATGTGACCATTTAGAGTGTGATCTGTGCAGATGCAGGAGGAGGAAGGTCAGGCCATTGTGCAACCCTCCTCCCTCTTGCCTTTCACTTCACTCTCTAGGACGCTGTCCACATCAAAGTTGTTATTGAGGCCCCCTCAATCGGAAATCCCGGTTTGGCAGGGAAGCGAGGTTTCAAAGAAAAGAATGAGGGCCTTGACCCAACATGGGCGACTAAATCAGCTAACCGACAGCCAAAGAGGAAGATTAATACTCATAGGGGGCCTCTTTACACCTGGCATCAACAAGCATCTCATAACTGAACTGAGTCTAGATTGTGTTTACATGTGACTTTAAAATAGCATCTTTTCCAAAACACAAGTGTCTCTAAAGATTGATAAGATGAAGGGAAAAGGGACACCCTGTCTTTTTCTTTCGCTTTCCTCCACTGATTTTTTTGAAACCTCTTTGATTTGTGTGTCGTGATTGGAGCGAGATCACAATATCAGACAGATTAAAACAATGATTTCTGTAAAGAGAATTACATTTTTAACCTCAGTCAAGACACAGACTCATTAATGGTTCAGAAAAGTACCACTTTTAAACTGAGATCTAAGTATACTTTTGTTGCCAACTTTACTGTACTTTACTAATTTGTTGTATTAGCAATGTTTTTTTTTGTTTTTTGTTTTTTGTTTTGTTTTTTTTATGTATTTTGGCACCATCATCAAATGATCAAAGCTAGTTGCCACATGCCAGTTTCATATTGGATTTTAACAAGGTCAGAAGAAAAGTGAAAATAAAAGATTTTTGAATTATCATAATCATATTGACACAAATCGAGACTGTGGGATTGAAAATTTAGGAAGTAAACCAAATTGCATCAAAACAGAACAGTTTACGGCTTTTATCGAAACCTTAGTTTCATTTTTTATTTGGATAAATAAAAATAGAAAAAAAAAAAAAACTTACAACATCAGAACTGGTAAATATGCTGATCAAAAACAACAAAAAGAACAAAAAAAGAAAAAAAAACAAGCTTTTTAAAGAAGAGTAAATTCTGTTCACAGCATGCTAATGCTAGCTATCTGTTTTGTACGCAGTTACACAACACAAGCTACACAACTACTATTCCAGATAATCATCAACAGGGGGCGCTAATTTTCTGGTCCCAATGGTGAAAGTTGAAACCCTTTTTTTTCTCTGGATTTTTTTTCTTCTGGTGGCCAGTGTTGAACTAGGTTGGACTTGACAGTAACTAAGTAACATTAACTACAGTAGCGTGGAAGAGTTGTACATGTGACTGTGTAGAGCTCTTGTGCAGGATTGGTGTTGCACGTTTTGGTTTCAGTAAGTTAGCTAACTGATAATTTCATCAACTTTAGCTGAATCTTGCTGTTTGCTAAGTTATATATCTATCTATCTATCTATATATATATATATATATATATATATATATATATATATCTTTTGGTTAGTTAGTCCAATTGTTCCTTTAGAAAGTAAGAAAGTAACTTCCTGTTAAAAAAAAATACCCACAAGGTTGTGTGATAGCTCATTTACATCCAAATCTGATGCACTCTTTTTTTAAGATTTGATTGTTGTTCTATCACTAAAGACAAATTAAAGGATATCATGCTTTTTCCACTTCAGTATCCGAAGAGGAGAGGAACAGGGCACAACATTACTTCTGTCCCCAGCAGCAAGGAAGAAGAAAAGTGCAGAGGAGTGAAGGTAGGAGAAGGCAGATTGAGGAGCAGGTTGCAGATATTAGGATGTTTGAGTCCTTTCGTCTTTTCCTTTCCTTCTGTTTCAGCTCATGTGGAAAAGCTTTTCAAATTATGATGTGGATTGACGTGCAGCAGCTGTCTCCTCTCCTGGGTCCTGTCTGTCACCTCACCGGTCACCACTGACAGCACTATGATGGATTAGGAATTGTCATCCAGGACGCTTGTCACTTGTTTACAAGTTGGCCATCCCTCATCTCTCACCACAGGCCTTATAATCTGGCTGACACTCCTCCAAACCCCACCCCTCCTCTTCCAGACACGCTATACAAGACAACACCATACATTACAACTGCTTTTTTTTTCTTCCTTCCTCCTAACCTCTCTCACTCTCTCCCTCCTACATCCCTGGGCTGAACACAGTCAACACATTTAATGCATTAATATATGTGTTGTGTTCGCCAATCTCCCAGGGACTGGGGTGATGTCTTCTCCTGTCAACCTCTACCCCTGAGAACTGACTGGGTTTTATACAAACATCCCAGTGGGGGAGGAAGGGAACGAGGGAGGCTCAGATCTAACCTGCATTCTGGTTGAACAATGGTGGTTTTAAATCTGTTGCCCAAAACTATGGATGATATATTTTATATCATTAGTGATGAATTGGTAACTAAAAATCTAATATAATCTACTACCTGTAATTGGGAATAATTAGGTAATTTTGTGTGCAGAGTAGCATTAACTCCCCTGTAGTGCTTAATAATTAATAGTACTTATCTACATTGAATTTGATATAAAGTCTTTTGGACTCATTTATTGAGCAAATGTGTTGAATAATTCTGATTCTACCTTCTCATTTGAGAATTTTCCACCATGTGTAAATCACCATGGGCTTATTTAATATTTTCTGATATTTTACAAACCAAAAGATTAGTTGAAAAAGAAATAATCGACAGAAAAAAATCAATTTAAAAAGTTCAGAACCATTTGCTGAAGACTTTCAGACCCAGTTATGTTGAGTCTCAGAAATGTCAGGGGAGAAACCCTGTGGAGTGGACTTTGATCTCTCTGTCTGCAGCATCTCTCAGCCTGTGGCCTGCTGTGGGAATGTGTGAGTTTATGCTCCCTCTGCAGGCACAGTCCAAACTGGAAGACGAGCTAACCAGCCTCCTCTCTAGCTTGGCCCTGCCAGCTGTGATCCTGCAGAGAGGATGAGTGGATGCCATCTACCCTGCACCGCTGAGACCCTCCCTATGCTCCCAGCGTGGCCCTTGAGAGAGGCCATAATCTTCTCCTATCTGCTTTAATGGTTCCCTCTGTGGATGCCTCGATGGCAGGCCTGGGAATGGGGGCGGCACGCTGAATCCTACCACGAGCATATTGTCATTAAATTAAAAATTTCCGAACACTCCCTTGCTCGTGGCATAACCGTCGCCGTGAGAGCGATCATAATTGGCTCTGAAAACATGTATAATTGCCTTCAGCTGGCGTTCTTTTACAGTTGACATTGTTGAGGCAGCAGCGGGGCTATTGGTGAATTGAATATGCAGCTTGTTTCACAACGGCAGTCGTAATTGAAATATGGTACGAGTGAGTGGAAGATTACATTACAGCTCCTAGATAATCACCTGACAGGGGAGTCACTGAATTGACAATCTGCTGCGTTTTTTTTCTCTTTTTTTTCTTTTTCAGAGAGCAGGCCAGAACGAATAGGCCGAGGGAGGGAAGGAGGGGATGAGAGATGGGGGTTGAGGAGGGGGAATGGTGTGTGTGTGTGTGTGTAGAATGGGTGAGGGGGGTGGGGGGTAAAAGAAGGCATCAGAAGCAGAAGTAGAAGAATAAAAAAGAAAAAAAAGATGTTGGCTGGCTCACTTATTCAGAGCAGTCCTGGATTGCCAGGCTGGCATTCCTGGGTGCTTTCTATCACCACATTTACCCCCTCTCCCTCCCTCCCTCACTATTCTCTCTTAGACACTCACCCCTCCGCTGCTTTGAGGAGACCACTTCCCCTTTAAGAGCTAACAGATGGCCACCCATTGCCGTTGGATTTAACCTCATTTTCATTCATATTTTTATTGCTTTTTTTTTTCATTTGATACCTTTCTCATTAACACTGGTGTTCATTAAGCCTTTCTGCATTCAAGAGAAAAAGAGGTGAAAGTCCTGTTTTTTAAAGAACACATGTACGTGACTGTAAAACCAACTAATTCAACTTGAATATTAATTTTTTGATTTCTCTGAAACTTCCTCAGTGTTTTGCTTTGTCCGCTAGTGTCCTTTCACTTCCTCAGAGTAATAGACAGCATGGAAGGAAGCTTTATTTCACAAATATTTCATAACCAGTGCATGCCAGTGTAGATCTATTACTGAAAACACAAAAAAGGGACAGGAGATGGGTTCACATTCAAACTGACCTCCTCCAAGTCTGCTGTAGACTACCAGTGGTGTTTTGTTTCTGAGGTGAAAAAAAAATGTGCAGGTGCCTCCTCTTTAATCTACTTCTCTCCTCACCATTATCTTATATTTGGGTATAAACACACAGACTGTGCAGCCCGATAATATGCAATTAAAAACAAAGATCATTAAAAAGTTATTGGTGTCTGCCTAATTACTATAACTTTACCCGCCTTATAATGAGCGTGCATGGGTATTGATTCGAAGCAAATCTCCCTTTCCTCCTGGAAAAAAGCAGGTAGTTACTTTGTGTTAAATCATTAATATAGTAATGATTTTTCCAGAACACTCTCAATTAAGACCAGAGCAGAAAATGACCCAGGGGAGTTGAAGCTCACGCTCTTAAAAGTGTGATGTTCCAAATATATCCTGGCCCCTCTCGCCAGAGAATATGGATAGGGCAGAGCCGTGTGTCTGAATAATTTAAAGTGTAGCTTGTTGATTAGGTTGTGTGTAAATGTGTTTCTGTGTTAAAGGTCTGCACCTTTAATGTAATACAGTATGGACTAATACACTGTTCTGCACTGCATGTGTTGAGTAGGAAGAGATGTGCTGTATTGGTCTGATCACTGGGAGATGATTGTCACAAAGGGAGAAAAAAATCAAACACAAATGAAATGAAAAATAATTGAAAAACATTTGTTAACAGACAGAGAGATGATTACATTAAAATAATCTTCAGTAATATATTTGGAAAGAAAAAAAGGTTTCTTATTACTTCTTATTGTTATTTGCTTAATGATGACTGGGGTTATGCAGGTTATGCTCACCATCGTATTGAGCGTTAGCTGAACACTGCTAACATTTGCTAATTAACACCAGGCACAAAGTAACCTGCAGCCGTGGCTGATGGGAATGTCACAATTTGTTTTAAACAATTTAAAGATTTTGTCCTGACAATGGTGCTGGATGAAAATACAGTGAGACATGAATGTATCAAATCTGTCCAACAACTGTCAAGATGTTTTACTCACAACCAAAGGTATGTTTATTTTAGATTTAAAGGAAGGGTGAAGGAATGATGATTCAAAATTTGAGCCAAATGATTGAATATCAGTGGATCACCAAAATCTTCAATCTTCAAGTCAGTTGCATTGACGCTCTGTGGACAATAAATCATTGTACAAAATTTCATGGCAATCCATCCAATAGTTCTTGAGATATTTTATCTGATTTTTCAGAGTGGCGGACCAGCTGACGTCCCTAGAGCCTCGCTGATACAGTGAGCGTTGCAGATATGAGAGACTTCCTGTGTCAGTCATGGTTTTCAGGTTGGCATATGTCAGCTTGTTTTGCCTTTGTAATTTGAATCCTGCTTTTGTGTGATCTCTGAACCTCCACACCAACCCCATCTGAGCCCCCTCCCCCTGGTCTAGATTCTCCTCAAAATGCTCCAACAATTAGATCATTTGTCCGTCTATTATCTCAACACCTGCAAGAAAATCTGTCTCAATTTTCCCCTCTGCTTCTGATCTGGTCTCTTTCCCGTCTTCCCCTGTGGGACCACCGAGTTGCTGGTTCGGCCCCAAGCCACTTCTGTCTCTGTCAGGAGGCTCCTGGGTGCTGCCATCCCACCATGCATTGTGCCCATGCCAAAAGCATGTGCCAGTTCACACCCCTATAGAACCAAATACTTGTTGCGACCCTGCCTTTTCTTTTCTTTTGCACTCTTTTGAGGCCCCGGTGCCAAACACACACACAGGACTCAAGTAGGGATACACAAAAAACATCTCACTCTCCTCCTTCCTTTCAATCAGACCCCATAATATTCATTTAGTGAGGACCAGGAGGGGTTGGAACAAAGAGACCTTTGGGGTTGGGCAGTGATTCGTTATAGTCGCCGTAACCACAGTTTACAGCAGCTTGCTTTTGAAATGCTTGACATTTTACTTCCTATTCCTTAGATATAGTTGGCCTGTACAGTGTGTCATCTTTGTTTGACTTTATCACATGTAAAGAGCTGTTTTCGTTGAGTTTAATGTCATCGCCTAGGTAACCAGCAGGTTTCTAGCAACAATGCAGAAACAGCCAATTTGTCAATGGAGTGTGTGAAGAGTCAATATAAATCTATCTAACCCCTCTGAGACCTATTCAGGGGATAATTTTTCATATGCATATTGGTACCAGGATGTTCCAGTCTTTCCAGTTTTTTCCCTTGTTATGTACCAGATACCTGAGAATTTGACTTTAGTTTTCCAGTTTTCCTTTCAGGCCACACTAAGGAAGTGGGGCCAATTCATTTTTCTTTTTTTTTTTTTTTTTTTTTTAACATGATATTCCCATATCAAGTGCATCTGAAGCAATATGCTTCATTACCCTCAAAAAATATTAAGCTGTTGGCTAATGTGTATAATGTGTTACTGGCAGCAGCAAACAGTTGTTGGGCAGCTATTTTGTGAGAAATACGACAGAACAGCAACTTTACCCTGCAGTCAAACTCATGTTTCTTACTTAATTATTTAGTCAACAACTGGCATGGCAAAGTTAGTTGCATTATTGAGGGTTTAGATACATGGCTTGCTAAGACATTGTTAATACTTACAGTGATCTTTGACCACCAAAATCTAGTCAGTTCATTGTGAATGAATGAGCTTACAACAGAAGACAAGATTTTTGTGGTGACAGTGAATTAGACCTTTAACTGTTGGCCACCAAAATCTAGCTAAAATCATCAAAATTAGTGCATTCTTGTATGCAAGTAAACATCTGTGCCAATTTTGAAGGGATTCTCTCAAGACTTTCTTAAGATATTATGTTCACTGTAATGGCATACACAAAAAGCTCAAAATCACATTGCTGTTGGCCATGTTTATCGCTGATGCAAAGATATAAAACGGTATGATTTCATGAAAATATTTGTAATTCTACCTTTAAGCAATGAAAAGAACCTGAGGAAAGAGTAGAGGCTGTAAAAATCTTAAACTAAACCAACAACAATGATTTTTCCACCACCTGGGTCTTGGGGATAAAGTCAAAAGGAAGGGTCCACGACCTGTAATGATTTTTCACTTGAGGGTCCGTGCTGTACATGCTTATGAACAGTGTGTCACAGCATGGCATTTATGTTCATGTGACATTATCAAAATGCTCATATGACAGCACACCAATTATGAATCCTGACGAGACGACACCGGAAAACATCTTGCACTTCCACTTCTCGCTGACATGACCTTTTACCATGATCCTGCGTTCTTCCAATAGACGTTCCCTCCTGTGCCGTCTTGTCCTTTTTTTTCTATTTATTTCTAGCTTCGTCCTCTCTGCATCCATCCCAAGGTAAATTCCATTGGGTGGATGTTTTGTCGTGGAAGCTTGTGAATGTTTTTGCAGCGCTGCTGTTATTTATTGGCTGCTGACAGGGCCATGAATTCTGGACCAAAGTGAAACTCATATTGTTATCAAAAGCATAAAATTCCTATCACTTTAGGTGTCAGAGCAAAGACAAGAAAATGAAACAGGTACTCATAAAGGCAGCGGGTGTCATAAATCAGCCAAAGGGGCCAGTGCAAGGAGACGCTTGATTAAATAAGGGGAATTAGGTATTTTTGCAAAAGCGGGAAATAACATTGATCTATGCCCCTGTCATTGGCGAAGCTTGACACTATTGTGTATTGTTTATTTTTCTTCTTCATCTATAGTATATCAATCTCCCTCTGAATGAATCATATGAGTGAGATAAAAATCCTGCCTCCTATGGCAAGCCATGTGCTCTCGTCCTGGAAAACTGGCTATGGACTTATCTAACATCTTTGGTTTCCTCAGCGATTGAGACACCAATCATATCCTGTAGCTTTGTTTACCAGGACATATGTGAAATGAACCAATTGGAGTGCTGTTTTTCCTACAGTGCCATAGGCATCAAGAGGCAATTTAAGGTCAGTCAGGGATGAGGCGCTTCACTATACCAGGGTGCAATCAAATTTCATTGCTTTTTTACGGAAAATCACTTTCGGCACATCATTTCTGTTTTTCTACTGAGTGCCAGATATCTATTTAATAGCAAGTTGTCTTGTTGTTAGGAAAATGCGATAAATCCCCCCCATCCACCCACATACACACACACAAAAAGAATAATTTATTTGTATGGACTGTTTCACTTTGGCACTTGATATGCTCTCTGTAGAATATGAAAGAGTTTGAAACTTCCACCATCTGAGTACTTCCAAACCCACAAACAGATACAGAACATGACTTAATTATTACTTATTACATATTTCCTCAGAATATACATGATAACCATTGAAATTGGTGAGTATGACTTATTGCAGGTGATATCTCTCTAAAAGCAAATTTTGCAGAGCAGCATGGTCGTCCTCCAGGTCGCTTTTCCTAAACATATGATTTCAGTGACGTCCCCCCGCCACACTATGATTTGGAGGTGTCTGCATGGCTGATGGGATCAGTGAACTCTAGAGAGTGGGGTGACGACCTTCCACCTCATCCATCACCCGGTGATGGACATGGGAAGCCGATCCCTGACAGGTTTGGGGTAGGAGGGGTGGGTTGTGTGGGGGACACAAATGGGGTTAAGGATAAGGCCGGAGAGGAGATCTGTGTTACCACGGCGTGATGATGTGAAGAACAAAGGAGGGTGGAAAGAAGTGTGGCCAGGATTGAGGTCAGGGATGCATGATTGGGGAATTAGAAGGACCACAGTTAAATGTTTGTGTGAGGGACAAAGATGGATTATCTTACTGTTTTTACATGTCTCAGTGGCACAAATAAACAAACATGTATTATGTTATTCCACTCTTTCATTTTTTGGTTTACTTTTACAGAACAGCAAGTTAAATCACGTTATTAGGTTTGGTACAGTTTTCCAGCTGACATTTGAGAAAGAGCAACTAAGTCCAATTCAAATGATGAATCTGGTAATCAGGAGCAGTGTCACTCTATTCTCCAAATCTTGCTGAGGTGTAATGAGCCTCTGAGGGCCACTTGTTCCTTACACTCACTGAAACAGGGACCAACGTCATCAATCTTCAGAGCGGCTGAAGTGAAGTTGACTTCTGTGCGAGGAGCGCTCCTCTCAGCGAAAAGCCTGACGTTACCTGCATCGCACGCCGAGAGGGAGCGTGCACGTGGTCGCATGCTGCGTGGACAATGAGAAGTAAACCCCTGACTGACACGGCCGGTATTGAGCGACACCGTGCTGTGATGCAAGGATGCACTGCATGCACGCACACACACACACACACACACACACACACACACACACACACACATTTAGAAAAACTGGTGTGGAACAGGTTCAGTGACACTTGACCCCAGCCTAAAAATGCTTGTCAACCCCATATACTCATCATTTTGGGCATGACTGTCTGATCATATGTTTTCCTCTGTCTGACCTAATTGCAGTCATGTCTAGACACTTCTTTCTTTCATTCTGCTGCTGCATTGGTTATATTGTGCTCTTCATGTCAAAAGTTTGCTATTTTCAGGAAGTTAAACAAGACTCCTTCCCCTCGTGTCAGACAGCAGATTCATGCTTGGTATAGTGAAACCAGGAACAGGCCAAAGGTGAACTGCCCAGTTCACTCTCACTCATAAATCTGTGGTTTCACTCATTATTCTTTCCTCGCTTTTTGTTTTTGTTTGGTTTTCATTTCAATACAACTGCAGTATTTTGTTTCTATACATGTTGTTTTGCCACATACCATGAAGTATATAAGGAGCCTATCTAGTCTTAAAGTGTAAATCTAGAGATTAGATTAGATCGTATTCTGTAAATAAGGATAAGCTATTTTTGTAAGAGGGATTGACACAGATACTGTACATAATAATCTTCAGGAAGATTTACTCTTGTTGATCCTGTTGTTCTTCTGACTTTCTTCTTCTGTTCAAAATATTTGTGAAAAATGATGACGTATATCTTTATCATGTTTGCAGAGTGTTTGATCCGTTGCTACCAGTTCTGAATAATCTCCAGCACAGACACACATGCACACACACACACAATACACATGTGTGTATCGGGTGAAACAACAAGCTGCCCTTGCTTGTCTTCTGCTGGCCAGGGCCTCAGTGGGATGGGCAGTTTGTGAAATGACAGGACATGCCAACAAATTGCATCACTTCTGGCTCTGTGGCCGAGGACAATGGGCCACCATATGCCGAAGTGGGGAAATGAATGGAGCTCATTTGTGCTGGCACCCCGAGCCCCCGCTCCCCCCGACCCTGCTGGGGCCTCCGTGGCACTGAGGCCGACACAGACAGACGAGCCCACCCTCTGCCACGCCGCTGTGCTGCTGTCCACCACAAGATCCCACAAGCCAACTCCAACAACTACATTACTCGATTTGTTGTCTGATGTCTGATGTATGTATTTTTTTTTAAAGAGGAGAAATCAAGTTATTTTCTATAAGTTTTGTATGAGTTATTTTGGTAAGACTTGACTGAGGAACGTGGAGAGGCCATTTTATATGATTATAACAACAAAAAATCGGCGCTGGAGGATTATTGTCACAAAAGTTTTCTCATTATTTTAATCAGTCCTGCATATATATAAATATATATATATATATATATATAGTAAGTATACAGAATATGTCTTTGTCTTTCCATAAATGTGTGTTAGTTTGTGTTTTGTCCGTCCTTATGTATGTGTGTGTACTTGTGCTTGTGTATGTGCAGGCCTGGGATGATAGCAGATGATTAAGGAGTGGCTGCTCTGTTGACATGAGATACTAATGAGGATGAAATGAGAAGGTCAGGGCTCGTCTCCAGGAGGGGGGACACCCTCTACCCTTCCTCCTCCTCCTCCCACCATCATCACCAGTACCTCTTTCCTCTCCCCCTCTTCTCTCCTTGTACCCCCTCTCCCTACCCCCAGCCCCACAATTGCCTCCCTGCTCAGGATACCCAGCTAATTCTCCTCTTAATCAGCACAGAGCCATGGCACGCACATGTAGACACCAAACACACGCGTATACATTTGGGGGGGGGGCATCTGATCAGACACTCTGCGTCTTCATAATGGAGGTAATTAGCAACTCAACAAGGCTAGCTCAGCATTATGATTAGCACCTCTTCTTTTTTTTTTGAGTGCTTCTGCTGTCGATCCATTCTGCTAACCCTGGCAGCAACAAGGAACTTACTCATTTCCAATCCTCTATTTTTGTCACTTTTGTATCATTTTATAACCGAGAAGCCCAGAAATTCCATTTGTAGCCGCTGATGTAGCAAAATAATCCCCAATTAAATAACTCCATTAAAAGCCAGACACGATAATGAGTAATATTCAAATGTGTTTGTTTTATTCAAGTCATCATCATGTTCAAAATGTTATGTGGTTATGTAGAAAATTTTGTTGCTAAAACTTTAATTAATTTATTAAAGTTTTCACATAGACTAGATAGTTTTATCAAAAGGGAACACAGTCATGTCAAGTGTAACAGACAAAAACATGACCAACTTAAACACAACATACAGTTTAATAAAGGCAAGGGGAAAAAAAATCATCTTTGTGCTGATTTTTTTTTTAGTATATTTACAAAACTCATGGATAAATTGTTCAATGTCAGGTCAGCTAAAAGACAACAGGCATATGTCAGTCATCACAAAAAAAACATAACTCACTGTCTGCAGTGATAGAGGAATTATGTTGAGGTAATGATGGAGCGTTTACACAACCAGTTGGGTGATGGTCGTCCAGCGATGCGGCAAAGCAACTTGTGTGAGTGCAGGGGAGCTCTTATTAATGGAAGTGTGAAGGCCTCTATCATCATAGTGAACTGTTGACCTCGACAAGGGGAAGGAAGTGCTCAGCCAGCTGCAAGGCATTTTTCATCTCTCTGATAGACCTCAAAAAAAGAGCGAGAAGAAGGGGGCGATAAAAGAGACAGAGAGAAAGGGGCGTGTCCAATAAGAAGAAGAAGAAGAACTTGGTCCTGTGAAGTGTGGCGAAGTGTTAGATGGAGGCCTCCTAAGCCGTGACCCCTGCGATTTTAAAGAGCATCCAGTTCACCTCGTTAATCAAAGGTTGATGCGTATCACTGTGACCCCCCACCCTCCTCTACCCACTCACCCATTTACACAAGTCAAAAGCCCCCCCTTCCCACAGCCAGGTCCTTATGGTCCTTGCACTTGTCATTTTTCACAGGAGGTTCATGGGAAGATAAGGGCTCCTCAGGTTGCCACCCAGTACAAGAAACCAAACGTAGGGAAAGACGTTTTTGAGTGTGTATGTGTGTGTGTGTGTGTGCATTTTCACATGTGTATCATTCATCAATAAAATGGGTCAACATCATTGTTCATGTAAAGAATGAGGTTCTGCAACACTTTGTGACTTTTATGTCCAGGTATATGACACATAACACTTAATGATGCATTACATCAGCACTCATTAAAGGCATTTTTACACATCAGCCTGTTTATAGGTCTAACTGCAAACGTGTAAAAAGGTTGTATGAAGGCTTTTTGTGGCTCCAGAGGGAGCTGCGTAAAATCTGATAAATTGTCTCGAGTGACGTCACTTGAGTCGGTGGGCTGAAGACATTTGATACAAGTTTCGTGTGTGGCATTAGAGAGAAGCGAGCCCACCGTTTCTGCTATAAGCTTAAGGCTATGTTACTAGCATACCGCCAGGTTGCAATGTGGCGCACTCTCTGAGCATTACTGATAGTTGTTTCTATCTTGCCTGTTATGTGCTTGCTTATCTTTGTCTCATTTGCCAGCCTATTTCATCACATACATCTATAAAGTTTTACAAGTTCTGCTATAATGCCTCGTGCATTATAGCATCATGTGTATAAGCATCATGTTTTAGCATAAAGCGATCTTAAAAAGCCTAGACAAACTCACAGATATGACTTTGTAACAAAAGGAATCAGTTGGCAATTTTACTTTGGTATTAACCTGTGATATTTGTAATTATATATATATATATATATATATATATATATATATATTACAAATATCACAGGTTAATATATATATAATATATATATATATTCCTATGTAAATTACCTACTGCATTGCAGTGAAACATTGTGGGGCAAATTGAACTTCGGGAGTAATGTGTTTCTGGCATGCGATTTCTCCCCCCTACCCTCCTCTTGTAGGACATCTGACATCTAACTGCTCCTAAAGTGAAAAATAGAGGCAGTTGTGAAATTTATGAAGAAAGTTTCTAAAAGTGTTTTTTTTTTTTTTTTTTTTTTTTGCTTTATTTAATCAGGAAGTGACAAATTGTTAAATCTTCTGCTAAACACAAGCAATTTGTTTTTTTTTATTTCTACACATTATAAAGTTCTACTTTTTTTTTTTTTTTTAGAAGTTCTTATGTCCATTTACTTAAATGACTAAAACTCAGCCAAAATATGTTAAAACTTCATAAACATGCTGCGTTTTTTTAAGTCCTGCTACAATCCAACATGATTGCTCTAACTCGCTCTGTTTGATCAAGAGTGAGGGAGAGAGAGACAGAGAGAGAGAGAGAGGAAAAATGAGCCTGCCAGTGGTTAATTGAGCATACAGATTCCTAATGTGTCAGGCGGTGGCCTCGCAGATGAGGGATGGCACTTTTTTACGATGCATCTTCCTTTGTTTCCTCTCTAAGGCTAATGAAGTCGGCCTTCCAGTCGCCACCTGGGCCGGACGCTCAGACACCAGAGACACTCTCACATCCCCATTCACAAAGTCTAACTGCGAGTCATCATCTTTAACACACACAAATACACACACATGCACCCTCCACCACTACCCTCAGCCAGCCCAAAGACAAATACACACACATGCAATGACACACAGACACACCACAAGCTGAATGCCATGTATGAGAATGCACACACACACACACACACACACACACATTGGGTTATTAGCTAGACGTTTGTGATAAACTCACAATCTGGGCCAATGTTTACAGCATATTCATTATCAAAGCCGCAGACCTGTTTATTTTTACTGTCTCAAAACAGCAAGCATCCATTATACAAAGATTTTTTTTGTCTCTCTCGCTCGTCTTTTTTTCCTACATGCCTTTAGGTCACCCACTAATGAGCTTAACACTGAGGAAACGTGGAAGCGATTAAGACGAGGCTTGGCTGTTTGAACAACGGGGTGATGATATTGTACCTTATGATTACATGCATTTATATCAACAGAAACAGGAGAGGAGAAGAGACGAGCGATGGAGTTTCACATCTGTGTCCAGCTGGGTGACTTCACATGGGTTTACCTACGTGCCACAAACTAGTGAATGATGATCTTTGTCGTTGGCTGCCTCCTTATCCTAGTTCTGCTTTAGCAAGGTGGGCCTCTCTCTTGTCTCTTTTTTGCTGTGGCAGCTCAGGCCAAGTAGTTCTGGTCACCCAAACATGTTCAAGGTGCTCTGTGACCATATGTTTGCTCATTGGGGAGCGAAGCAGGGAAGGGCTGGACTCCATGACCTTCACCCAGGTTGAGCAATGAATACTCCAGGCTCCGCTCGCTTGGGTTCATGCCAGGTGAACACAGTAGTCGGAGCATCCCAGACATGAAAACCAGAGCTCTTCAAGTATTTGACGGCTGGAGGTGGAGAATGAGAGTGCGGCGGTGTAGAATTGTCAGTTTTTTAGTGGAAACTGAGTTTACGAGAAACATTGTTGATCTTATTCTGAAATGAGGCAAAGCTGAAATTATAAGGATTTCACAAAAACGATATGCTCATTTGTGTTCATCTCAATTAGAGGAAGAAGCATTGAAAATTAAAACATTTTGCACTGAAAAATGAGAGCAGTGCAATGTATTCTCAGGCTTTCATAATTGCCACTGACCTCTACTGCAGAGTCTCAGCTGTTTCCCAGCTGTGTGGCACACATTGTACTTTTGCATTTCCTTTAAATCAAAACCCCGACTTCCATTTTTCACTTGCTTCATTATACGATATCAATTCCTTATTCAGAAATATTCTGCCTTGGTCATTTCCGACAGAAGCGCAGCAGAAAAGGCCTCAAATAGTTGCAGCAGTTCCTGGTTTTAGTTCTGTTGGTTTGCAGACCGATGGTGTGGTTTGACAAGTGCTGGCTTTAAAGGTTTTAATCACTGACAGTGAATTTTGGTCTTAATTTTAGTACTTTAAAGGTCGCAGTCAAGTTCAAAAAAATACAACTGCAATTATTGATTGAATTTCCAAATGTAATGTGTTTAATGATCACTTTTTAAAACATATATGCAGAGTAGAAACATGTGAAGAAAATATTAGTGACTGATGTGTATATAGAAAATATTTACTATAATTTGTTTCTCATTGAGAAGCTGTAAAATGATTGCATTCTGCTTATCTTCAGTGGAGCTCCTCTATACACTATTCACATTATTTATAATGTGTTTTGTTTATTTCATCTTGACCTCGTTTAACACCTCCTTCCTGAATTATAACATCCTCGTGGCTGCAGAACAAGCAGCAGATTAAACCTACGATGATAACTCAAAATGTCAGCACAGCGGAGTCAACAAGGGATCTTTATAGGGAGGGAAAGGGCCGAAGGAAAATGCCATTACTCTCCAGATAATTTAAACATGTGTTGGCATTTATCCTGGTGCTCCATGTCCGAACACTAATGACAAACTCTTGTTATTAGTGGACTAAATCAAAGCCAAAGGCATGCCCACCCAAAACTTTAATCCGTTAATGTCCCCCACTCTCTAATGTGGTATTACAAAAAAAAATACACTAGATGCATAGGTACAGTAGTTTTCCAAAGTTGTATAAATACAGTAAACACAACACATATTTGTCTTCATCTCTCTCTCTCTCTCTGCGTCTTTCCATGTCTGTCAAACTTCATTTTTTTGTGGGAAGATTAAATATTTCTGCTTGAGAACACCCTTTAAACTATGAAATGACTGCTGTCACTGACACACAGCCCCCCTCTTGTACACACACACATAGATACACACACCACGCTCCCCTGATTTTGGATGGATAGATGGTTGGGAGGAGGAGGAGGAGCAGAGGAGATGGCGTGGGGTGGAAGGGGGACTGAAATATATAATCTCCTGAAAAGAATGAGGCCCTCTGGGATTTTCTCAAAGTGGCCCCTCTCTGCACTGGGGCCATGGAAGAGTGGGTGAGTGCTGGTGCTGGTGGTAGTGTGTGTGTGTGTGTGTGTGTGTGTGTGTGTGTGTGTGGTGGGGGTAGAGGTGGAGCAGAGGGGGGTGGTGCTGGTGGTGGTGGGGGCACTAAAACATGGCCACTCCACACTGTAACCTGAGTCAGAAGGGGGCCAATCTGTCAAATAATTAGCTGTTGCCCAGCACAAAGGTTTTATTTGCAGGAATTTCATCGAGGCAGAATTGAATAATATGTCTGTGCATTGTGCGGGGTCATGGGAACATCATCTCTTACTGGTGGGCCATAAAAGACGGTTAAATGATAATGAGAAAAGGCTCCGGTAATTCAATTCCTCAAGCGTTGGTTTCCATCTTTCTCCCCCTCCTCCTCCTCTTCTACCCCCCCACCACCCCCTCTTTCTCTCAGTCTTTCTGTCCTTTTCTCTCTGCTCAGCTAATTGCGGAACTTCATGGTAATGTTGAAGTGGCTTCATTCAGCGTGCAGGAAAAACACACCGCTGTCGTATGAAAAGGGAAATGATTACATCTTTACATCTTTTTTTTTTTTACTCTTGTTTGTTGTCATTTGCTTTGCTTTTCCTCAACAAACAATAAATACAGTTGTGTTCCCAAGGTCTGATGTTTTATTGTGCAGTGTGAAAAATGAAAACAAGCAGCAGAAAATAATAAATGAATGAAATAAGTAGACACACAGTAAAAGATGAATACCTAACAGATAGTATCAAAGGATTTTTTTTAAACGTCTTAGATATTTTGCTGGTGTATTGATTGCTAAAACATAAATGAATAGATAATCAGCAGTATGTGCTTCCCACTTCCAAACCTACTGGCTCAGTTGTCTTTTTTCAAACTGACCTCTGACCTCTAAGAGCAGCCAACCAGGAAGTGGATAGTGTTAAAAGGGATTGATTGGTTTGTGGTCTATAGATGATTGTTTATATCATTCCATACTGGAGGTTTGACCTTTGGCGACCTCTCTACAGACCAATCCGCTGAGAGCCATGACCTGCATCCATTTGCAACGGCGCTAATTAGCTTTGACGGGCCCCGGGTTTGCGTCGGAGTTGTAAAATGAAGCCCTGTAGTGCCCTGATTGAAGAAAGACGTGGCACGGCTACTCCACTTCATGCCTACCATTTCCTCTCACCGAATGTCAAACACATTAAATTTAATGTACCAGCAAATCTTACTCAATTATTTGTATGTTGTTGAGGTGTGTGCACGTGTGTGTTTATGTGCATGTCTGGTGGCTCTAAATGGTGTTCATATGTCAGTGTATGTTCAGCTGTCTGAGCACACTCAAGCATGCTGGTGTTTACATGTGAGCGTGGGGGAGAGACAGAGCGGGAGACAGAGTTTTCCGTCTCGCTGTATGTCCATGTGAGATGAGGTTACACATCCTGCAACACATTGTGGAGCGATGAGGAAACTTGCTTTTAAGTAAAATAATTGGATTATTGCATCCTGTGATCTCGCTAATTATAATGAAAGCAAGCTTACAATTTTCCAATTATTATTCTATGCCGATTCTGTTCCTCTCTAATAAAGAGGAGCACTGGTGCAAAACAAAATGCCAGGACTCCATTTCCTGCCTGTGCCTTAAAGCTATTCAGAGATGAGGGACATACACACCCTCCAAATATAACCCCCCACCCCTTAATACCCCACAAGAAATCTGACTGCAGAACATGCTCAGCTCTCAAAATGACACAAATTGTTGCCATGTAGGTTTTTTTCCAGTTTATTTCCACACATCATAATAAATATTATATATATATATATATATATATATATATATATATATATCTTTTAATATATTAATTAAAAGGACAATACAGTTTAGTTTATGAGCTTTATTCTCCACCGTGTCCCTGGTTACCAGGCATCAAATCGACATGAGTCACTCACTCTGCCTCTGACAAATCATTGTATTAAATCTCCTCCCATCGCAGCGTCTTCCATTCTGTTCCTGATCCTCCTCCTCTTCTACATGCACAGACACACACACACACACTTGTGCCTCTCGGTATCAGTCACTCATACGTCTCACAACCCTGTCTGTCAGTCTACGGCCAAATTCCCTGGATCAGAGTACATCTGACAGTATTTCATCTTGGATTTGAGGATAAGTGAGAGGATTTCGGTTCAAGCTCAGAGCTTAGCATGAAAACGCTGCTCAGTGTGAAAAGCTAAGGATTTACATGACGTGATACCTCCTCACCATCCACCCACCCTCACCCCAACCTTTTTTTCTACTTCTCCTTACATTGCCCCCTCACCATCTCTCCCTTTCTTCTGCCTTTCTCCTCTTTGCAGGGTTTTGTTGATTTAGCCGTGAGTGGCTGCCTGACACAACATTGGCTAACTCCTAAAGGAGCTAAATACAGCTAACCCCGTTTCATAGGTATTCTATCACCGGACTCTGAGGGGAGCATGAAAAGGATGTATTTTAATTAAGCGAAACCCAAGGGCTTCAGTATTACTATAACCACTTGAAGGTGGAGATGGTGAGATGAAGAATAGAAAGAGCAGGGATTAGGCAGCGAGGATGGAGAGAAACTATGAAACTGTTTAATTTAATGCGTGTTGTTGTGTTGACTGTTGACTGCTTTGATTTCCTCTGGTTGAATATGATTTTGCATCGGAGCTACAGATAAATTATGTAATTGTGCACATATGTCAGTGTAATAACATTAGCAATAACATTAACATCTGGATGTAATCTGAGTCAATGTTATAAAATCTATCAACTGAAATCTTTAAAAACCAAGTGGATTGCTCATGAGATCGCCATTTCTCCATTAACATTAGCATGAACGGTCTGGCTTTTTTTAGTCTAACATTAATAATTTTGTATAAAAAATAGTAAAACTGAAAAAAAAAATCTATATTGTCTTATTACTCATAAGTGCTATAAAAAGATCAAACCTGATCCAACGCAAATTTTTGCTGTTTTCTTATCTATCTGCATCACAAACTCCAACTATTGTTTAAAACCCAGTATAAACACACACACACAACGCTGTGCTCACTGACGTGTCTTCATTACTACTAACATGGGCATGTGGTTTATGTGACCAAATGTGTATTCATCCACTGCTGAAAATAGTCCTATGGAAAGCCAACTGTTTCAACTAAGACATTTTCTTTCTTTTTTAAGCGAAACTAAAAAAAGATTTTTTTCATCTTCAGTTGGAACAATATGTTTGGAGCAAAGTGTCCTTGTGTCTGAAAAAAAGTGCTGAAAAACACATTAAAGCATTCTTGATTTTTCTTTTCACAAATTTGGTTGACAATAAGAAAGGTATGGAATAATGCCAAGAGACAGTGAGAAATTCTCCTCTGGTTTATTCTACAGAAGATCATAAACTTGTCAGAAGTGTTTCTATTTCCCTAACTTGCTCCTCAGCTATAATTTTGCATAGGTATGGTGTCTCCTGCCTTGTTCTGGAAACCCAGCTTGAAAACAACAGTTTACTCATGTTATGCTCTTTCTCTCTCTGCAATTTGCTTGAGTAAATTTCTTCTATGGTGACAGTGAAACACAGTATCTTGTAGAAAAGTAGCTTTGGGCCTCGTGTAGTCTTTAGTGTAAAAACAATCAAGTAGATTTTTCTCCCAGAATCAACTAAACTACAAACTAAAATAAAATGCAATGACTGTTATAAACTGCCAGGCTTCTTGGTTACAATCTCATTTACATACTGTGTAATTACAATAATTACACTAATGCCTTCAAATCTAGTATGATTTAGTTAGCATGGGAGGACTCATAGTAAATTGACATGTGTGTGTGTGTCTGTAGCACATTTTGTTGCAGCATACATGTCTAACAGACTCTAATAATAGGTGAAGGGTTAGAGTGAACCCCCAACCCCCCACCCTCTTTCCCCGCTACTTACACATAACACACACATATCTGCAGCCTAGGTTAACCCTGGAAATAAAGAAATAAAGGCATTACATGGAGAACCTGAGGAGAATCTTGAATGCCAGTTGCTGGTAGGAAAGATGGATTGCCTGAATTCTCCACCAATCACCAAACAACACATTGGCTGTAGCATTGATTGATGAAGTATTTAAGTCGTCAATCTCACATCACCTGCTTTTCTTCTCTCTCTTTCGCCCCCGATGGCCGCAGAAAAGCTATGCTGTGTCTGCAGATTGGATGAACCCTGACCGATGGAAAGCTTAGCACACTGTCAGCATTTGGGATCAAATTTTTACAAAAAAAAAATGGCTATTGATGATGACAGCAAGGACAAATATAGATATTTTTGAAAATTCTTCATTTGTTTCAACCTGTTAATCACAGACATGTCAGGTGTTTCTACTATCTACAGATTATGCCTCACCCACCACCACCACCTTATACGTTGGAATAATGGGCCTCAGTGTGTACAATTCAGCCCAATATCATTGATTACAAATCATGATTAACAATAATAATACTGACAAAAATGGAACATTAGCCCTCACCTCTGACCTTATTTGCAGACCTCTTTTGTACTCTGTGATGTATTCAATATCATAATCATGCTTGAGTAGACTTGGTTTGAATAGAAAGGAGTTGGAGGGGGGAGTTAAATCAATGGAGCCACGCTCATAAGCAGAGAGAAAACATCACACCTGCAGATACTGTTGACGGCGCATCAGAGAGCAAACACAGAGCCACTGTCTTCCAGACTCATACCTTAGAGGCCATTGATCCGCCAGTTAACCTATTCTCCTGCATCAGAACAGCAGCTAAACCCACGGAGGAGAGCGACCCCCTCCCCTCCAACCAAACCCTCCTCCACCCCCCACCCGGGTCATTGTTTCCCTCCACTAATATGATACCCCCTGAAGGTTCTCCACAGACCTCATTTCTAATCAATGCATGTGGTTGGTGGGATCATCCTGTCTCTGCAAATTAATGACTTCACTTTTTTCTGTGGTTTCATTCCATCGATTTGTTTTATTAGCCCATTGATCTCCATGCACCCCCTCCCCACCTCCTCTTCTGCCTCACCAGGTCCGACCACGTGCTTCCTCTTTGCTTATCAATATGAGAGCTGATGGCATCAATTCAGCAAAAAAAGAAAAGTGCTTCCTTCATCAATTGATGACTTGGTAAAGAAGAGGAAAAAAAAAAATATGGAGGGAGGGAGAGTTGCATACTAATGAGCGAGACTAACTTTGGTAAATTCAAATTACCTGCTTCTCATTATTTAATTTTCCATGAAATTAGCAACACAGTTGTACCAAACCATCCAGTTTTAGACCTCCAAGATGTAATGCAAGAAAATACTCCCTGTTCTTTCCTTTTTCTCTGCGGGTTATTAATATCCAGGTTAAAAGAATCTGGTTTTATTTGTTTAATACAACCACCATGGTCTAAATCACCCTGACGTTCATCTGGTCAGGGCCCGGTGGTCTTATTAACAGCCATATCTGACTCTCTCCCCTATAATTCCCTTTGAGATCCGAACAAAAGGATAGGAAGTGCTTTACTCCGACAAGTCAGACTTCACTTCACAAGAGGAATTACAGCTTTTCATTTTCTGTCACTGGAGCGTTTTAGTGAGGTGCCCCACCAGCATAACGATGTTCTTTCTCTCTTGTTTTATGACTTGAGCCAAGCACAAAGAGTTGATTCACGGTAATTACATATGAAAACACAAATGCCAATGTGTATGTCTGAAGTTTAAAGTACACTCACTGAAAGACAGCTGCAAGAGTACACACACTGGATATTATAATGCTGAAAGAAATATAGGATCAGAGTGAAAGTAAAACATAAAAGTGCTAAAAAGAAACAGAATTCAAATGTGAGGTGGTTCAACGGAGATTCATGTCTGTCTGTGTGTCTGTCTGAATCCATGGGGATAAACACAGTTTTGCATTCTCTGGACAACTGCACTGTCCTCTCACAGCCTCTGCCATGTTATTTCTGTCTATCCTGAACCATTAAAGTGGGACACATAGCCTTCTACAAAAACAAGCTGAAGTAATACTAAAGGCAATAAAATGTCTGGCCCCACCCATCCTCCCTCCTTCTACCTCATTCCCATATCTTTCAATCCTCTGTTTGTCCAAGTCACTGTGTTTTATGACCCTTAAGCATATACACAGTGCAAACAATATAGCTCATTTTAAATAGTCTGTGTCAAATGCAAGATCTATATAAGAAGTTCTATAATACAACTTATCATATGTGATGTAAATTAATGTACAGTAACATCTTCCTGTACACACAAATCTGCATCACGTCCCTTTTAAACCTCATAGGTGGTACTTGTACAGCCCATTCACATGATAATGCTTTTGCTATGGTAAGATATGATGATAATTTGAGACTGTCTATGTTTAAAGATGAGAAAGAGACTATCAAGCGCCCCACATCCCCATCAAACTGCATGTTTATCCAGCTTGTGGGAATTCCTGTTCCTCAGGACAGATCTGGAGTCGTCATGATTGGCGAAATTCCCGTCCCACCCTGCTCTGCTCTGCTGTGTTGGGTTCTCTCACTCATGGAAATCACATCCCACACAGATAGATGATTACTCACTTTTCCTTCACTAGAGATGAAGTGTTTCCCGACCAGGCAGCAGGAGCTAGTGTGTTTATAAATAACAGTGAGGTAAACCCTCGGAAAACAGTTCACAAGTGCGCGTGGGAAGATGTGGACATTTTTTAATTTATACGTTTGCCACTTGTTTTGTCTGACTGAACAGTTTACGCTGACTGTGCTTGCACATGCACGCGATGTGATTCCATTTAAAGGGGCACTCACACATTTTTTTTAAATTGACAATTCTACATAGAAAGTAAATGTCTCTGAGGAGTTTTACAAAGTTTGAAAAATAAATAAATAAAAAAACCCTGATGATGTCATCACAATAACTTTTCAATGGTGAGAAAATTTTTAAAAAAGAAACACACCACTCAGTTGCATTATGGGAATACTGAATCATCCATTTTTGTAGCTTTGGTACGTATCAAAAGTCAGGATGTCTCAACAATTTTGTGGCACAAACTAATGGAGAACTTTGGTGTAAAATGATTTTTAGATATGTAAAACAAGTTTTTATGTTTTCTGAGGAGCAAAACTATGCTAGCCCGTTGCATTATGAATATTTTTATTTTTAGTGTTTTTTTGAAAAGACTCACTATATAAAAATATTCATAATGCAACAGGCTTGCATAGTTTTGTCATTATCATGTTTTACATATCCAGAAATCTTTTTATACTGACGTTCTCCTTTAAAGGAGGGGCAATACCAAATTTGAGGAGCATTTTTCAAAATCCAGTTTTTGTTTATCACTCCTTAGTTATTGTGGTGATTGCTGTGCCTGTGTTTTCGTTTTTTTCTTCTTTGCCCCAGGTTTCGCTTCTCAGGCTATTTGCACGCTGCTTTAGCTTAGTGATCAAATTTTGGGTGCAAAACCTTTTCATTTGTATTTTATTTACTATTTATTGCTGTTAATACAGAAAGAACAATAGCCGACTTTCAGTTTTATCAAAAAAGCATTCTTCTCAAACCAAACCTGCACTTTGTGTTTATGTATAGAAAATAATTCATCATCAAAATTCATCAGTCAAAATCTACCAGTATGAAGAAACATGAAGGATATTTCCATGAGTGTATGCACTTTCTAAAAGCAGACCTCTAACTTCCATCATCTTGATACTATTATCTGTAATTTACCTTGGATTCAGGTCATAAAGATTTATCTGGGCGATTAAACATGTTACACTATTCAGCATATAAACAGGTAGGTAACTTAAGTTTAGGTGGGTTTAGCCACCCCTACATCCCCACATCTCTCTCTTGTCTTTACATAAATCCTTTCAGGGCTTCTGGCAGCAGTTTCCTGTTCTTTCATCTGGCTCCCTTGTGGTAGGACTATTAGCCCAGCCTGTATACCTGCAAGTGTTTGAGAGGCAGCTGGCTCTGGACGCTCTGTGCCTGCACGGGCCCAGGGGCTGCTGGGACCTGGGAACGCTGGCACCAAATACCGATGGGTAATTAGACCTTCATTCAAGAGCGAATGTGGCAAGCATTAGACACAAGGCTCTTTCCGGTTCAATTCATATCTCCATCCTGCCTTCCTTTTCCCCTCCTAACAACCATGCTCCATCCTCACTTACCCCCCTGTGCCTTTCACATGTTTCTGTTTTCCCAGTCTTGGACAGTCAATTTTCTCAGGTCAAGATAGTGGACATTGTTTTAGAGAGGAAAGATGGAGAAATTATAATAGATATCTCTAATGAACTTGTCTGTGCTCCTTTTAAAGCAAAATTAAAATTATTTCAGAAAATGATGTTTTATTTTTTGTGCCAAGGAATTCAATCAGAAACCAGCCATGAAAGACAGAAGCACCATCTTTTCTTTTACTGCACACATTAATAAAAAGCTAAAGCGTAACTCTGGCTACCCACTAAAAAAAACACTCATGAAAAAACACAACATCATGCTTCTTTCTCATTTCTATTTTTTGCCGGAGATACAGGACATAATATAATGTACTCGGTGTATTTATGTGGTTCTGTTGTGTACCACTTAGTCTTTATATGCATTGTGAGAATCATGACAGCAGTTGTTTCTCATGTAAGAGGAAGACTATGAGAGGCCCCTTCTAGTTTTGTGGTGAAAGGTGACATAACCCATAATTCCACTCAAACCACAATGTTCTTTTATCTGATGTTCCAGCCTCATACTGCGCGGGCGGTTCACGAGACTCAAAGCGCTCACACATGACAAATGACTGAGCTGCTGAAGATGCACAGTGTAGTATAAGTATATATAAGTATAGAAAGAGTGACCCGTGTAAAATTAATAAACAAGACAAATTGAGCAACAACCGCATGTTCACATCATTTTAAAATGGAGCTCCTTGGGGACAAGCTAGCCAGTTAGCTATTTAACTTTCTAGCTGAGCTGGTTTGTTGGTCTAGTTATAACTTAGCATTAAAGTAAACATTGTTGGTCACTGGTTCATTTAGCATTGTAAAGTGGTTTTAATTTTAAAACTACTAGTAGTTTTAGTAAAGTAGTTCCTCTAGCAAGCAGGAACTAGCTAGTTAGCCAGCTAGCAGTGGTTGAAATAGCCACATGTCAGGTAGCATATGATTTGCTAATAGGTCAGAAATTGATAATAAAATATGGAATACTGTGCTTTATACAGGACATAAGTTACAATTAATGCTAATTACTGACTTGTACTTGAACTTCATTCCTACTTCAAAATGTCTGATGAAGTCAATTTGAACTGACATCCAAGTATGGATGAATCAGTGTTGCTGAAGTTTTACATTTATTGATTTGTGATATTTAATGATTGTTAAAATGTGTATATTAGGGCCTATTTGTTAAAACTATATCATATGTTAGGGTAAACAAACAACTACAATAAAAAATGGCTGACATATAAGCCAGTTTGCAAACAACATACAGCTTTTTTGCCTTCTGTATTTATATTTTCCTCCAGTTTTTTACCCTAGTGAAGGAGTTCCCCATAACTCTTTATCTAATTTTGAGTGTAGTTTAACTTTGTGTTTCAAGTTTGGCTCGTATGCCTTTATGTGAACACCAGACATATAAAGTTTGAGTATAATAAATGAATAAAAAAGTATGATTGGGAAAAAAACTATTTAAATAGGCCTTTTAAAATATAAAATCAAATTGCTACTGGGTAATGAAATCACACTCAAGGAAGGTTTTCAATTGAATTTTTCATAATGACTCATTTATTTATTTATATCATAAATAAATATCGAATACCTTGGAACTCTGTGCAGAAGGGCATAAACTTGTGGATTTAAAATAGTTAAATTGTCCTGATCATAATGAGAAATAATTAATTCCCTCATTAAATCCTTGTGCCACAGGTAAGGGAGGCGTGAATGGGCTGACGGGCTGCTCTTAACTGTGCAATGAATTGAATCAGAAGGCTGGGGAGGATGCTGCTTTTAGCAGTCGGGGAAAAACACTGGGTCCAAATTAGCATAAACAGGAGCACAAAAGAAAAAGGGGAGAGGAACGAAACAGAAAATAGTGTTGTCAACAGGACCCCCCAGTGAGGAATTTCAATTTCATATATCTAATTATCCCTGTCAGATGGAAAGAAGTGACAAAAAGCTGTCTTTGTTCTCTCTCTTTATCTCCCGCATCTCTCTCAATTAATTTCAGCATACGAATATGACTAATTGTCTCTCTGCAGCTCTGCAGCCACATAAATAATAATTTTGGCCCATGTTGGAAGGGGGTGGGATGTTCATGCATCAGTTTATGATATTTGAACACAATGGATTGTGCATAATTCAGGTGATCACGTTAGCAGGCCGATGCAGCCCTCTCTGTAGGCATCACCCTCTGCCCCACTGTCTTCTAGACTGCATAATACCTCTATACTTTCCCTCTTTTGTGAACGAGAGTGTTATGTCTCTCATTTCTGTCACTGGGATTGTTTCTTTGTTTAGAGTGGCGATATTAGCATCATAATCAGACAGAGAGAACGAGGCGGCAGTGATGACTGATTTATGCGCAGTTTGTGTGGAAAGACCGATAGAAAAAAAAAAAACAGCTGGCATCTACTGCGCACTTTCATCACGTGTAAGCAGTTTTCACTTCAGTCATTCATGTGCTAAATAACTTCATCAAATTTCTCCCAGCATACAGTTCTTCAACTTTAAAACTTAACTCAGAGGATTACTTTATTTTCCAAGTTGGGCGCTTTTAATAATAGACTCTTGTATTTCAATATAAATAACGGCAGCAAAGAAACACTCAAACTACTCTTAGCTGAGTGTTTTTAGCCTTCATACATTATGTATTCATAAAAGTATTGCACTCTGGTTTACATTTAACTCACATCACAAGGTTTATGACTTTGACAATGATTGTAATTGCTGTCCTATTCACTACTAGAGACCTTGTTTTTCCCTGTCTCAAAAAAAAAAAATGCAAATAAAGAGGAAGGCCAAAAATATGCACTTCACCGAAAAGATGTTTTATCACTTATTGACAATGACATAAAAGCAGCATGAAGGACAGTGCTAAAGTGGTGACATTTGTTTATTCAATCAAATCCCTCTAAAAAACAATCAGCAAAACCTAAACATAATGAGCCAAACATCCAAAACCTGTCTAAACAAAACTCACAGTCGAGCCTCGGCACTTCAGCCATAAAACATACCCACTCATTCACTCACAGAGATAGAGGGAGAGAGAGAGAGCGGGAGAGAGAGGGTGGTGGTGCAGGGAAGCGAGGGGGTGGTATTGTTACATTTCATTAAACACATTCCTTCTCTGTGGACTCTTGACCAGTTGCCATGGCATTTTAGCTGACCACATTTCATATCAACCTCTCTAACTCAGTCTCTCTCGCCCTTTTCTCTCCCTCTCTCTCTTTGTCCTTATCTGTCTGTCAGCTTAAAAATGGCTTTGATAGCATTGCATTACATCAAATTAAATACATTCAATAAAACACTTAGCGAGAACTAGCGAACAACAATGCAACAGGCAGAAAACGTCTTGTTGTTTATATTTCCATGTTTTTTATTTTTTCCATTGATTTCTATTTTTCTTATCTTGAATTTGAAGATTAGCCTAGCCTAGCTAATGTGACTTGTTTGGTTTATAAAGTTAGTTTTTGTAAATAGACAAATGTTATCAAATACAAACTCCTATGAAAAAGTTACATTAGTATGTTACATTACTATTTAGTGACACAAACTCCTCAGATCTTCTGTATTGCATAGGCTTCCTACGCTAGTTTTGGCACTGGGCGTAAATTGTGACGAGTAGAATAATTCGATATGGACAGGTTGTGTGCTCAGCTTTGGTATCTATTACATTTTATTATTACCTAAGTTCTTTTATGGTGTGTTCAGACCAACAGCCAATGGGAGTACTTCTTCCTAAATGCTATCATAATCACAACTGCTGGAGGTGGAATGAAGTGGCAGATAAGTATTTTTGAAACTTCTCTGGTCGTCCTGCTGCTTTTCTGACTTTTTGTGTTCTCTGAAAAGTGCTGAAGTTGTATCGTACAATTCAGGGTGACGTCCAGTTTCTCTGGGACATCAGCAGAAGCACAACGCTGATAGTTGTCTAGTAGCTTTTTGTTGTCGAGTGACTTTTTGCTTCATATTTGGCCTGAACCTAATACACCTGGCAGCTTTATCTCAAAAATTACAGCCTGCATGCACATGAATTAGAGAAATAACAGTTGTTCAAAAAAACATTACAGAAAGACAAAAGTGCTTTGCTTCACGGGTATGGGCTCAGGGTCTTTGGGGTTGAAGAAGGACAAGATGTCAAAGAAGAAGAAATGGGTAAAAGGCTTGGTTAGCCAGGAAGAACAACTACTTCACCTGCCTACTTAGTTTTCTCACAGCAGTTTAGTTTTAACCAGTAAGATTGTTCTCCCTCCAGTGGGTCTATGTAGAGGTCTGTACTGTAACTGACACCTGTTGTAGTCAAAACAGAGCAAGGCATTCAGTCCCCCTTGGTAAAACGGACTGCATCACACCAGCAAAATGCAACCTGTCACTCACATCCAGCTGTATAATTATGGCCCAAAAAAGTTTCCATACACTCCTTCATTTGCATTTTTCCATCAACAGTCAAGTGTCTGCAAAAAAAGAAAAAGAAGACAACAAAAGGAGAAAAAATTGATTTGCATTTGGTGTATAAATAGTTCCAGGACAAGGGCTGTTAAGTTTGAAATTAACATGTAAACAGTTGGAAAGTCTGTCCTGCTACACACACCCCCCCTCCCCCTTAACCCCGCCCCTGGTTCCCTTTTAGCGCCTTGATAAATAAACATAAAGCCTCACACAAAGACCGCCTTGTTCCTTTAAATGGGCTACTTTTTAATGGAGACATATATTTCCAGGATAATATCAGCATTCAGTTGCAAATTTTGAGTTTTAATACTCCAATCGGGGCAGTCTATGAATAAGAGTATCATTTGAATGCAGGGAACACCTGGTGCTGAGGGCTGGGCTGTGAGGGGGGCTTTCGAGCTGACCTGGTGTCAGTGCCAAGGGTTCACTTGTTCCCAGCCTTCCCGTTCAGACTCTCACAGCCTCGGTGTCCGCTGTGATACTGTAGACTGTAATGTAACGTCATGATCCTGTCTTACAAGTGCCAAAGATGTGACATGAATGAGGCAGCACCCAGCATTTTCATAAGATGAGATAGACATAGGGTCTAAGATTGCAAGTTAGCAGCCAATATAATATATATATATATATATATATATATATATATATATATTGCAGGTTGTCATATCAGCATCTGTTCAGCTGGGAAAACCATCTCATCACTCTGTGAGATTATTCTTGTCCTGGTCAATTACACCTGGTTTAAACTGTCACTTTGAAATTAAGGTGAGAGCTTCAAATTCTCTCCTTTAACAAGAATAACAATACAACTACAAAGGCTTTGTTTTTTTTTTTGTTTTTTTTTTTTAAATTTTTTACATTACTTACTTGGCTGCTTGCGAGGAGATGGGTGGTGGGGGACGTGGAGGTAGAGGGAACGAGTAGTACTATTTGGAGGAGGAGAGAGGAAGGGGTACTGGGTCTATTCGTATGCGCCCCACATCCACTCAACACACAATCAGGCCTGTATTGCGTTTTGCAAATTTATACCCAGGATGTTGGTTTAGAGTGTTTCCCTGAAAAAAAAGAGAGGGAGAGAGAGATAGAGAGAAAGAGAGAGAGAGCGAGAGAGAGAGAGGATTTTTAAGTGTCTGCTTTCATGAGCAAGAGTGATTGAGGCACACAAACAAACCTTTGTTTCCTAGCTCACAGATGCAAGGACCAAGCTCTGATTTACACCCCACCCTGAGACACATTTGTGCTTTTTTGTAATACATTGAGATTAAGGCTGTATGAAAAAAAGAAAAAAGCACACTGTACAGTTCGTTTTATGGTAGTGTCGCACTGTAGAGATGGAATTCAGCAAAAACTTTGTTTCTTTTGATCAAACTATCAAAAAATAAAAGTTTCAAATCGGCCTCTCATCCTCCTCAAAATATTTGCATAGTCTTATGTTTGCAGGATTCATGACAAGGAAATCCATATTTAGACAGAAACACAAATACAAAGTCAAATACAATATACATAAGAATATAAAGTCAAATACAAGAAACAGTGATGCTGACAGGCACAGACTTTTATGATGTCACATATAATGACAAGACAAACATGAAAAACATATTTCAATGACATTTGTTGTTTTTTGTTTGTTTTCTAAGATTTGAGTTTTAATTAATTGATTTTTAATTTGTCATCTCATTATACTCTGTTCCTCTGTGTCCGTTCTTAATAGCTGCAAAACAGTCCTGTTGATTGAAATGCACATTCATTTGCATTTAGTTTAGCTGACTTTTGGGAAATTTTGTTAAAATTTGTTCCAACTTTAAAATTTAGTTTATGACAATGAACGCTCAGGGGACATAAACCAGATAATCGACTGCCGCGTGCAGTGTGCAGAGCCATTTGTCATTGTTCTGTACTTGTTTGATTTGTAAGTTTTAAACATGAGCAGCTACAGTAGCCTATGTGCATGAGATAAGCAATTTATAAATCACATTACATATAATAGGCTACACAGGCAGACATTAAAGGGCCTATGTGTAAGTTATTGTTTGCTAATGCTACAAAGCTAACATTAGCTAAACAGATGTTTACTTACCTGTTTAGAAGAGAAAAGCTGTTTGTTTTGCTCCCATTTCTATTATTACTGTTTTTTAATAAAGGTAGCATGCTAACCAGTTAGCCTCAGCCCAGAGAGTTTGTCTCGTATCTTTCCAATAATGAGTTCTCATGTTTTATTGACACAACAAAGGCTTAATGAATTCGCCATCATCTGTGTTTGGTGGCAGAAAAAATAACGTATATAGCACTTTTAACGCATGTTTTAAATTATTGTAGAAAATTATTGTGTTGACAAAAACTGACAGGTTTACAAACATTTGTTTTACTAAAGAATATGGAAATGTTTAGTAAAAGATCCATGCTCTTGAGACTGTTACTGTACTCACTTATCGCAATTCATCAAAAAGATTTTTTAAATCGCTCAGTAATTGCCAATTACAACACCAAGCCCAGCGCCTTTCACAGAATACATGAGTCTGCTTTCCTGAGCTGAATTTGCATCAGTCAAAGATATAAATGTTGTTATCCCCATGATGAGTTTGTAATACCTGCACTACATCAGGTCAGTGCACTATATTTGCTGAGCTGAAAACACAGTCGGTTTGGCAGGTTGCTGACAACTTGTTTACGTCAGTCCCAATTAATAATTAGTTTAATGATTTGAGCGCTTGACATGTGCCCCGGACAAATGCAGGCAGGAAAATGCACACACAGTGCTGTTTGCATAAATCTGCCATTTCAGCTCGGGGTTGAGGGGAAACAGAGGGAGGAAAGGGAGAGAGAGTGAGAGAGAGAGGTGGGGGAATTATAGGACTCAGATGTGTGTGATTGGCGGTTCCCTTGGCTCCCAGGGTTAGAGAGTTCAGAGAAAAGCCGATTATTGTTCTCCCTCAGGTCAAGCCTTCATAAATAAACAAGGGGAGAGCCTGCGGCACCGTGTTTTAGTATGATTAGCATATCATACAGCCTATCGACAAGGCACTTATCATATTACAGAGCGCCCGTCCTCTGAGCACACAGAGGTTACATGTACGGGGTTGCTGAGCATACATCTCTGTTCATTAGAGGGGTCCTTGGGGGAGAGAATAAATCATATCAGCACGTGGTTATGGCAGTGCAGGCGTTTGGCCGTACAGCAGATGTTAACCAGGGCCTTCAATAAGTCAGAGAGAAGCACTCGGTTAGCTTTACACGGAGGAGCAGAAGTGGAGATGAGTGGAAATGATGCGGTGGATTGATAGCGCGAGAGGAGTCTACTAAGAGGCAGAGCTGTGGTACTTGAGACTAATCTCCGAACCACTTTTCTGACACCTTAGACTTGTCTTGGTCTCCTGAGTATTTGGATTCTGTCTTACCTTGGTTTCAGCCAATTTAGGATCCTGACACAGCAAGTTTAATGTCCACCGGGTCCATTGTGGTTAACGTTATCCTCACCATTAGAAATGATCCAATGATAACCGTTGTAGTTCTAGGATATGCATACAGTTCAGTGTTGAAAACTAAATCAAAATATTAATTGACTGAACTTTTTATCAAAAGAAACGATACTGAAACAAAATAAAACCAAAGCAACAAAACTATTACTTTTTTTGTCAATAAATAAACTAAGTTTTACTCAGTGACCTGGATTCATCTGTGGAATCACACATTGTAGCTTTGCCTTAATAAATAAAACAGTATTCTTCACTGCCCCCAAAATATCTCTCATCTAGAGATGATTTAGCAGCTTGACCTGTTGCATTACCGGTAATAAGAAGAATCTTCCATTCAGTAATGTTCTGTCTCTGTCGGTAATGTAATCTGACATCGCTGGTTCTTGGAAAAAAAAGATTTATGAACTAAATTTATCTACAACCCACTCAGACACACAAGAGGCAGCACCAAAACAAATGGGACAAATGACGAAAACATGAAGACCAGTAAGAAGCAGGTAAGCTAATGTAAATTTATCAATTGCTTTGGATGCGGATGTAGCACTGCCATTATTTTTAGTTGTCTACCATGTTGCTATGATTTTAACTTCACTTTTGGACTTGGACTTCAGTCTACTTGTGAAGATGATTCAATGAACAGGGAAATGGAATAAAAATAAGATGAAAGGATGATGGAGTTTGGCGCAGTCAACAGACAAAAAAATGTTTCTTTGCATGATGAAATTAGCGCCAAAGGAATTATAACTGTGTCTTAAAACTGCGTATCAATGATGGAGAGGAAGTCAGACACGCTACTCAGATTTCAATTTAGGCAAGCCTTTTTTTTTCTCTGTGACACAAGCTCAACTCACAGACCAGAGGCCACAATTAGCAGCTAGCCACTCTGACCAGGGAGAAAGACCAAATGACATCTACACCTAAGCCTTCCTAAGCTAGGGGAGCCGGGGCATGGAGCAGCCTCTGCGCTCTCCACCTTCCAGTCATGCATAGCCTCTTTAGGTGGTCGGCATTCTGGGAAGGGATGGTATATTTTTTCCTGGAATTAGTGCAGAAGTGCTGGGGATGACCAGCTGTGTGGATATACAGTTAGCTATACGAGGTTACAATGCAAAAAGTGGAATATTGGATGGGTGTTTCTCATGTCTTGGCTTCACGGTGGCGGCACAAAGCTGGGATCAGTCTGGCTGCCATGTTGCCTGGATAATCACACCCACCACTGGCATGAATCTTATGCCAAAGAGAGGGACAGCAGATGTCAGGAGCATACATTAAGGTTCAAACTTAGTGTGTCCAAACAGATATTATGGAAGCATCCTAAATGGCTGAAATAAAATGATTTAATTCAATAAAAGTATCATCTTGATCCTCGGGGGCTGCTGGTAAATTCCCATGAATGTATTTTTGTCTGTATAAATAACCTCACTGCATTTCTATGCATCGTACCATGTGCATGCGTGCATGTTCATTTGTGTGTATGCTCCTAAGTGATGCCATCCCCTTACACCCACCCCCCCCAAATTCTCCCCCCACCCATGCAAATTAGAACTTCACACACATCGCGGCAAGCTGCCGGGTGCTCTGTGATTTCACACGACCAATTAAGGCCCTCTTGGCAGTTGTGTGAACAGTTTCATTAGAGGAGATAATATTGCAAAGTGAAATGATAAGCAATCATTATGATTAATGCCCAGACATTACATTGCTCGTTAATGAGGTGTAAATGATCTCATTATTTTTTGAAAGAGTACAGATTAGATTAAAGTGGAGTGGACAGCGCTCCTCAGTGTTCAGACAAGTTAGTGTTAATTAGGCCCAATCTCCAGGAGCAAATGAGCCGCAACCCTTTGGTAAACAATTAGGCTTCCATAGCCCTGGGCTAGATGGACAAGGATAGGCAACTGAATGGATAGATCACTGGAGAGATGGATGTTGAGGGGGTGTTAAATCCGAATTGGAGACATTGTTATGTATTCACGCAAAATTAGACAAATGATCCTCTTGTTCTTCTTGTGCTGAACAGCAAATATTTGAGTTGATATCAGGCTTCTGTCTAATATGACCTACCAGTCACTTTGTTCACCGTTTTCTTACACAGCAAGATGTTATCAGTCTCAAAAAATTTGATTAACACTTTTCTTTAAAAAAACTGCAATAATGCAAACTGTAGAGTCAATCTGACTTTTAAACAAAGCTCAGATGTTCTGAAGGAGATGATAACCACAAAGTTGTGAGTGAACAGCAAAGAGTGAGGCAGAGATTGATTGACTGTTTGCATTACATGCTATATCTTGTCCTGTGAAATTTACAAGAAATTAAAACAAAAACAAGTGTCTGTGAAAGTGTCAGTTATGATTAAGTCTTTGGTGACTTGGTGACTATCTGTAACTGTAAATTCCAATCCATGTGAAGAGAGCAGGTGCCACTTGGCAGTGTCCTTCTTGCACAGTCACATGACACTTAGCTGACCAATGGTGTAACTCATCACTCAATCAGTTGTTGAGTCAAGAAAACAGTTATGCTGATCCAATTGAGATAAAAGTAGAAACAGTGACTCTGGATTCCACATCGTTTTATGTTTGCAATGGCAACCAACCTCCCATTTTTTTTTGAAAATGGGACTTTCTTCTGTGAAAAGTATAAAAAAACTATGATTACATTTGTTGTTGGATGCATTTGATGCATTTTGATGCATTTTGCGTTAGGACCGTTGAGATCCTTTTAGTAACGTTTGTTGCTGAAACAAATCTTAAGGTGCTACATTGCTAACACTGGCCAGTGAACACCCCATGTGGTGATGTAGTAGCAGCTGTTCATGCTTAATTTATGGGGAAATAGGAGCAGGCAATGGGCAGCCTTTTTTTGGAAAGTCACACAGACCAATGGTGTAACTCCATTACTCATTTGGTCATGGACATTTGTGTTAATAGGGCTGATCAAAAAGATCAAAAAATCCTGAAAAACAACATTCAGTTCTAATGAACAGCCATGAACACAACACACCGGTTCACTTTAATTGTCATTTAAAATGACAACCACCTAACCAGCCCCACATTTTCAGGGATGGGGGCTTTGCAGCTGCTCTCAAGGTAACAAAACTCCAACTCTTCAAGTGCTTCAAATGACTTTTTAGAAATAAAAGTGAAGAAAAAAAATCATGAAAACAACACTCAGCCTATTGATGTCAACTTATCATTCACTGTGTGTCTCTATTGACTCAAACACTTTTTTTGAATTTAAGAACAATTTAGAAAAACAAAAACCACACAAAAGGCTTTTGTTTTTGTTCTCTTGTTTTTGACTTTAGTAATGAAATTCATTCAGACTTAATTTATTATTGTGCTTTATTGAATTTTTTTTCCGTGCCTTTTGCTGAATAACATCTGTAAACACAAAGAGCAAATGTTTTCCAGAGTTTAGAGGTGCAGTAATCGTGAAGTTATGAGAAAATTAAGAAATGAATAATTAAAAAATGGTTTTAACTCAAACACTTTTCACTGAGACAAATCCAGCTGCCTCAGAGGTTAGAGTGGTGTTCCCGTATCTCATCTAAAAAAACAGACTGAACCAACCACAGTGGGAAATGTCTGCCTCTGACAACATTGATTTTGCCATCCTCTTCCTTTGTCTGAAAAGATATGTTTAGATTATGACAAGAAAAGCGATGCTGTAATCCCTCTGCCATAGGAGTTATGTTTTAGAGACATCAGGTCCTTATCGGTGATTGATAACGCTTAACTCAAAAACATATAGAAGCATTAGGAACGTCAATATTTTGCCAACGACTGAAGGTGACCCTTGGTTCCTGTGTTTGCAGTGTGTGTGCGGAGGGCTTTGATGGTAAATTTGTAAGGGTGGTTATGTGGGGAGGCTATTATGGATTTGCTATCTTGGCCTGAAGTGTTTGCGGCTGATTATGTGATTAAATCAATAATAATTTCTGTTTGGGCTCCTTTGCTCCTCTGCTTCATCTTCTTTTTCCTGTGTAGTTGAGCGGAACGGTGGGTGGGGACTGGTGTACACAAGTATAAATGCAAGAAAACACACACACACACACATACACATTTACACACATTACGCATGGCAGAACAACTGTTCAGCAGATGGCATAAGGGGCACATTCCAGGGTCTAAAAAGTTTACAGGAATTCATCAATAGAGGAAGTCATATGTAATGGAAAAAATCTAAATCTTTCAACAGTTTTTAAAGTCTTCTGTTTCTTAAAGCAAACACAGGAATGCGTCTTTAACACAATTAGACAAAATAAAGACACACAGAAAAGATTATTCAGAACAGAATTACACACATATTTAAGTTTTACCTCATTTTTCTGACCTGTCTAGGTGATGCAAAGCTCTAAACAGGACTAAAGAAAGCTTCCGCTGCATCCACCTCAGACCCTGGTTCATTGCCGACTTGTGCCAGCCACTCCATAGCAACCGCAAGCGCTCCCCTCTCTGGATCTGCCAGGTTTGTTGTTATGTCTAGACTGCAGGAAATGCAAGATTACATTTGTTTACAACCAACAGGAACTAGAACCAGAAGCTGTTATGTGATTAAAGAGTGCTACCCAGAGAGAGAGTGTGTGTGGCTCAACCCCCTGGGTTTGGCAACGATCGACCCGATATAGGCAAAAACCAAGATGGAGAAAGAGAGAAGGGCTGCTGTCCATGTCAGTTACATGAACACATTACATTCAACACGGCACCCTGGGTACTTAGGGAAAGTAGAAGGCGCCAAGTTTATGTGTTTGTGTCAGTGCTGTATTTACGCTGGTGTTTGTTTCAGCATGTGACTATGTATAATATGCATTTAGTGTTTCTGTGGCCGCGCATGTGTGTGTGTGTGTGAGCGAGATTGTGTGTGTGGCTGAGTTAACTCACAATCCCTCAGCACCCTCTTAAATCTATACCCAATAAAAATCAGCGCCGTCTCGAAAAAACAAAACCCAGGGAAACATCTGTAAAACATCGATTTTGCAGATTGCGAACCAAATGCATGGCTAATGAGAAAAGAAATCATTTTTGATTAATTAACCTAAAAATTGGAGAATCCAAGCTGCCACCAGGGAGATGACAAGTGCTGCAGGCCTGATCATACAGGAGGAGGAGGACATACTGTAGAGCAGCTTCCAGCTCGCTTGTTTGTGGGGTGGTGGTGGTGGTGGTGGGCACATGAAGCTGCATGTAGCTCAGGTATGGCTCCCATTATAGAGCTAGAATCACAAAGAATCTTTGTGGTGATCAAATGGATTTAAATATTTTCCAGTCAGTGATTGTGCCCATTTATTCATGAAAGTAAAAATATTAGTTAGTGATCAGTGTAGGTGGAATGTACTGCTTTTACAATACTTCAGTCATGTTATTTAAAGGGTTGGGCTCATTCAAATTACACCAACATGCACACACACATGCACACACACACACACACACACGTTATTTCTCACTTACATGTAGAGGTATTTAGCCTCTCAGACAGTTTTATGTGCAGAGGCTATTTCTGTCTCACCACAAAGCAGGTGAATGAAATTATTCTGGTGTTATAAATGTTGATTAAAATAACTAATTAAAACACTGCATCCTTATTACAAAGTATACATCCAACACACTGTCAACAGTTTGCATTTTCATCATGTAACTCTTTAATATTTTAATTTTGTAAAGTTGCTGTGAGTCGCATAAATAAAGCTCCAGGCTTGTCCATTGTTTTGGGGTAAAATTAAGTTAATCTTATTATCTCCATGGTGGCTAGACAACACCAGGGCAGTGGCTCTAAACACTTGAGACTTGTGAAAACGCTATTTGCCAGAAAACAAAGTTGTAATTATTTGAACTACAGAATTCTATGAAAGTAATTTCATAGATTAATTTAAATGTTTCTCTATTTTTTTTTTTCATTCCTGCACTGTTCATAGACTTAAGATCTGTTAATTTATTATGTGACCTGTTGATAAGTAAAGATAAAAATAAGTCAGCGTTCACGTACATTGTTGTTTGATAAACTGAACTTTTAATATTCTAAAAATCACATCAATGTTAAATGAAATTATCATTTAAACAAACAGATGAGACAACAGCTTTATTACACACATCATTGCACACATGAATATTTGCAGCTAAAAAACTTTTTTTTTTTTAAATTTTTAGCAAACTACTTCATATGTTATAGATACAGTTGGCTTTAGCCTCAATATATGCAAATAAATTAGCTTCTGTAAATATATTAATATATTATCCATACAGTATTCATTTACACTGCCACATATCTTCTAGTACACACCATATACCACAATCCTGCATATATATATAATGTATAGTACAAATCTATATGCCGTAACTGTGTAGTGTCTCTTAAGTAACTCTGTTACTTAAATAAGTTACTCATTTAAATTGAATTTGACATTTTTCTTTAGCCATGTGTCTGTGTATGATCCTGTAAACATATCTAAGCTACTGAGAGCTGCTGTCAGATTCTACCAGAGCTGATTCTGTTTCTGGAAAAAAATAAATTCTATTTCTTTTAGTTTTAGTTTGTAGTTTAGTACTAGTCATCAGTCCAAATTTAAAATGTCATGTGGAGAATTTTCACTTTCTCTGTGTGTATATGTCACTCAGTTAAAGGTGGAGAAATTTCACCTTACTGCATTGAAAACCTTTTTTTTTTTTCAATTTTGCTTTGAGGGCGTTGGGCGTATTTTTCTATATTTACCTGTAACATTTCAGTGTTGTCTGCAAGTGGCCAAACAGGAATTATCAATAAGTTTGGAAACTTTACAAACTTTTTACAAATTACATAGCTGTAGCTGCAGCCACACATTGTACACACACACACACACACACACACACACACACACACACACACACACACACACACACACACACACACACACACACACACACACACACACACACACACACACACACACACACACACACACACACACACACACACACACACACACACACAGAAAACACACACACATTCATATTCAAGGACTCTTTTCTGCTCATTCACACATCAGACAGAAGAAAGCGCACTACTAAACACACTAGAATTGAGAGTGTGCAGAGAGCCAAGTTGAGCTGCTGCACTCACAACACAGCTGGTTCTCCAAGGTCAATAAGAAACTTGGAGTGTTTATTTGTCCACGTGCTTTATTTGCTTTCTAATACAGCCGAGGCTCTGATTTGACAGATCTGCTTGAAAAGAATCATAGCGCTTTAACGTCTAAAGAGCGTGGGAAATTTCCACTCGCCAAAGAAGTTTTTCTCTCTCCCCTTCCTCTTTTTTTTCATTCTATTAGTTTTTCATAATTCATTACCACCCTGTCTATTTTCACCCCCGGTGTCTTAATTTCCCTCCGTTTTCTCCCCCCCGACCTCAAGAAAGCACAATGCTCATACCCGAGCAGCTCACCAGTGTTGCAGTAACAACCTCCTACCCCTCTGATGGCTAGACAGTAGGCCATTGTAAAGCTGAATCACCATGGATTTATAGCCATAGTCCTGGGTTCCCAGAATGCAATGTCACTCTGTCACGCCGTCATCAATCTGCTGTGTCTGACCAAAAGACGGAGAGGGGGTAAAAAAAAAATGCTGAAAAGTAGCACAACAGAAAGAGTGATGCTTGTTTATGCACAATCTCATTTTTATCACATGCATGTCTGTCACAGGTAAGATGCGCGACTACAAAGAGCTCAATTTTATTTGTCCGGGAGTAGCCGCATCAGACATCATATACCAGCTCCAGATTGCACAATTAACAAGGGGCTGGTTGAGTGCCAAATGTGGCCATTGTAGCAAATGAATACATCTTTTTGACGCCAAAGCTTTTCCAAGACATTTAATCTTCATTAAGCTGTAAAAAACCTGCAGCATGGTAGCACTTCTCACACATTAACATCCACTCATCAAAAAAAAAAAAAAAACATGGAGTGGGAGGTCTGCCAATTTATAATAACCCCAATATGTTGTGAGTTTTACCTCCAGAGTTTGTCCACTGCAGATTAGAATATCATTTTAGCACAGACAACTTGCTAAAGAGAGAGAGAAAAAAAAGAAACATTGCTGCTATGTGCCCCCGCTCATAAACTGTTACCTCTCAGGGTCATTTCCCATGATCTACACACACAGATATTGAAGGTCATAAATCAGCTTCATAAAGGTCGTCTGAGAGCTTCTTTTTTGAAGAAAAAAAAAAAAAGAAAAGAAAGAAAAAAGGAAGGGAAAAATAAATAAAATAAAAAAGAAAGGAATCTAAATCCTCATGATTAATGTGCTCCCAAACCATCTCAGAACCATGGTAACCAGGGCAGTTTGCCATGCCATTTAGAGGATCCAGGCGCTGACATAAAAAGAAGCATTTTCCAAGCCTCTCACTGATGCATCTCCTCAGCTCCAAACAGTTAAAAGAGTTTTCAGTTACAAGCGAGAGACACTCACACACACAAAAACTATTTTCTGCCCGAGCCAAATGCTGTTACATAACATGACAATATAATAAACATTGGTTCATGTTCATTAACCGCTCTGTCATACACAGACCACACTCATCTCTCTGCTCTTACATACGCATAGGAAACGGTTGGAAAATTAAATGCCTTGTGTCGCGCCACACTCATGGCATATAAATCATAATCTCTTGTAAGAGGAAGACATCGGTGTTGGATTTAACACTGGTAATTCCTCCTAATAATCACACTCAGGAAGAAAAAGACAGGGCTTAAACAGATGTCTCCACATGGCATTCCTGAGCTGGGGAAAAAAAAACGTGGAGCAGCAGTAGTAATTCCTTTTTTCTTTTTTTTTTCTTCTTTTTTTTCTTTTTTACTTCATTTTATCATGAAGCTCAAGTCTCATCTTTTCTTTAAAACAAGTTATTAGGTAATTGTAGGACAACAGAGTTGAAGTTGCAGAAGAAAATAAAAATAAAAGGAAACAAACTGGTGCTTCCGTAAAAATGCAGTAATCATGATTTACAAAATAAAAGCATAAATAAAGATATAGCAGTTTTTTTTTTTTTGGTTTTTTTTTTGTCTTTTGCACACCAAATAAAACTAAATATATAAGCCCAACAAATACATGCTTTCAGGTAAATGGGAAGACTTTTATAGTCAGCTAATAAAGTAGAGCATACTTTTTCTTTTTTCTCCTACTTTTTTTTTAGATGTACATAAAATAGAATGGTGAAAGGAATTACAGAGTGTAGAGGGAGAAATAAATAAGAAATATGGACACACAAAAAAAATAGAGAGTAACTCACCCAGTATGAAGGAGCTGTGATTATAAGTTTGCTGTTGATGCCTCAGATCCGTCAGCTACCTGATGTGCACCTCCTTTAATTTATTATGTCAATAACACTGCTGAGGAAACGCAGCCAGCGTGATAGATGGAGATGTTTTTTTTCTTGGACTTCCCTCCAAAGTGCCAATTCTTGAAAGTTTCAGAACTTTGCTGGTACATGAAGCAACTGCTTTCTCATTTATTTGTGGAGCGGGTGTTCACTTTGAGCACTTTCCATTTATGAGGCATCAACATTCTCCTGAAGTAATTAGTCACCACAGTCACAAGTGGGTGTTAATGCAGTTTGTTTTGTGCTGTACCTGCATAACTTACTGGAGTTTAGGGCAAAACACAAATGATTGAAGATCAATCTCATATCCTCAGCTTTAAAAAAAGTGTTAAATCTACAATTTACCCTAAAGTAAGAAACTGTTTCTTTCTCCCTCAAAAATGAAATTATATTGATCCAAACATAATGAGATACATTAGTTACTAGCAGTTAAACACACTGAAATTTGTTGTGACAGAAAGTAGTTTGAAAAAGTTTGATTTACCTTCATTACAGCTAAGGACCTGACTGTTTTCTCAGACAAAAGGTCTTGACAGGAGGCCACAAAGTTCAATTAAAGGAAGAGTGGAGAGGTGAGCATTGATTTAAAGGACGGTATTTCAAACTGCACCCCGGAGTGCAGGGCAGAGCTCTCACACTGATGACACTAATTCTTCAGGGAAATTCATGTTAGTTGGTGTCTAGACGTTTTATTACTTGGCCAAAGCACCAAAGCATGGCTATCTTCCCATTACGAAGACTCAGCTGCCTACTTAGAGCCATAAAAGTTCTGGCAAATTGACATCTTTCAATCACAGGAACCTTGTTTTTTTCTTGTTACTGGCTGGATGATAATCAGATGCATCCACTGACAACTTGTTGATGACAGAAGTTGATAAGGGGGAAGTTGAATATTCTCTAACACTAATTTACATTTGTATGTTAAAAATATATTGTGACCACTTCCTGCAGACACCTCGAAAAAAATTTTTTTCATAACTTTTAGCGGTTCAGGCACTTCCTGTAATTTTGCGTAAAACCTACCAGACTATGTTTTGTCAATGTGCAATAAAAACATAGACTCAAGTATGGACAGAAATGTGTCACAAAGAAAAGACAGTTTAGAGTGAGTTTCATTCCACTATATTAGGAATTAAGTGCAACAGATAAACAGCTGGTGGTGGCGCTAATTCTCCAGTCAGTCCCATTAAACCACTGCAGGTGCACTTATATTGTAAATTCTCAAAATGCATCTGGGACCTTTTCTTTATTTACTTCTACTTCTTTAAACTAAATGTCCATATAGGCCATTTGCACACTACCCATAGCAGTGTTCCCTGAATTAGCGCCCTTATGTATGCACGAGATATACTGTAGGCTGTCAAAAAATGAATAAATAACCTTTTATGATGTGACAATGCTATAGTAAAGGACCAGTTTGGTTTAGGCATAAAAACAACTCGGTTATGTTTAGGGAAAGATCATGGTGTGGGTTGAATTAAATACTTTGTCAAGGCTGGGGGACCTTCGTCATCATGGTTACCATAATAAACACATGGTTAAGATTATAGAACAATCGTCGTCTTGGCTTAAAGAAACAGTGTTGACTGATAGGTTTGAAACAGGACACAACCAGTGTCCGTCCATGTTAGAGGCCAATGTTTTGTAAATTTGACCATCTAAAACACCACTCGATTTAATTTACCCTCGCTATAATTTTTAAGACCACTAGGGGGATTTGTAACTTTGTAACGTTAATGTATTGCTTTGGGATGTTTGCTGAAAGACATAATAACACAATGCCTGGATGTCGCTTACAATAAAATTGTAACTATGGGATGTCATGAGCAGCTTGGACAGACGAACAATTGGGTGGACAGTGCAGTTTAAACCAAGACGGTCAAGAGATGAAAAAAAAACTTGAAAAAAATGAAAATGAAAATGTCTCCAAATTTTACTTTTTGTTATTTTCTATCCAGTGATGATGTCATATCCCCTACATTCAATCTGTGCAGGGTGCCACAACAAACTTTTTCCTGTGATAAGTCTTTGATATATTAACTTTAATGTATAATTGCTATGTTACATTTTTATCTGGCAACACCTCAACACGTCCCAGGAGTCAGGACTTCCATGCAAACTGCTGTTTGGTTGATGGGGGAATAAAACAACAACTTCTAAAGGACATTTAGAAAAACTTCAATCAAAGCAGTGTGGCATTAAAGCTAAGGATTTGAAAATTGAACAAACTTAAACCAACTATTTAAGAAAAAAATCACAATATTTTGCTTCAAACAAATGCATTATGCCTCACTAAATATATTTTATCACTTATTTTTATATCATATTAAGGGGTAGACTTCAAAACACACACACACATACACACACACACACACACGGACACACAAACTCAAGTTGATTAGCAGGGCTCCCGTGAGCATGTGTCACGTTTTAGTGGAAAATTACACCTCTTTCAACAATTCCTCAGTCGGAATCCCATTCCAAAGTGGATTTTATCTGCAAATCACAATTATTTTGTTCATGCTCTGTTTTAATGGGCACACCCACTGGGCCGAAGAAGACACTTCTCTATTCATAAATGTATTACTGCTGGGGAATCATTAACTTATTGTTAGCAGTGCGACTGATGGCTTATTGACATGACAACATTCAACCAACACTTTTGTCTTTAAGCCGTACACATCCATATCACTGAAAAACAATGTCATCTACCCTTTTTCCACCACTCCCCCTTGTGTGTTTGAGCTTAGTGGAAGGCTTTTTCAGTGACCGGGGGGAAAAAAAGTTCCCAGCAAGAGATAAGTGTAGGCTGGGTTTATTGGAAAGACTGAAGAGGTTTTTCTTTATGACGAGGAATAAGAAAAACAAAAGCACCAGAAACAGTAAATGGGAGAGCAGGGTGCGAGATGATGTTAGACAGAATTTCCTGTTTGCTGAAAATGATATAGTGCTTCTGTTTGTGTCATCTTAAGAGAATAGCGATAAAAGCCTAAATAAGTGGCAAAGCAGAGCGGAGAGGATGAATCTCCAACGTGTGAATTATCTGAGAAACGAAGCTCAGTCTTATATTTATGGCGCTGGAGATGCAGGAGAGTCATAGACTCAGACAGTTTGCACAGATGGTGGCCATCCTTGGTCAACATTCAAATAAAAAAAAGAAAAAAAAAGAAAGAAAGAAACACTGAATGAGCGTCTCTCTGTGTCCAGCTATTTCTCTGTCAACTGAAAGCGGATGCAGATAAAAGGATGGGGTGTAAAAGTGTTTAAGTAGGCAGAAGTTGTAAAGGAGAAAAAAGTAGAATCGCTATTCACTGCTTGTGCAATCCTTTCTGCCTTGTTGAACTTTATTAAATTCTGTCGTTCTCTCTTTCCCGTCTGGCTCCCTTTGTCAGCTTCTCCTCATGCGTAACTCTTGATTTTTTTTTTTTTAAAGAGGTATTGTGGAGGGCATTCAGGCTGAAGGAATGTGTTGCTGATAATCATACCACAATGTACCAATAAGAATCCCACTGAGATGAATCACATTTTAAAATTTGGAGTGGAGTGAGCGAATCTGAGTGGCGACTACTCATTGTTCAGAAAATGTCTGAGTTAGTGAGGATTCCTGTATCCTGACATGTAATGAAGGTTGTGTTCACACTGCAGAGTAAATCTGACTTTTGAGACAGTTCACAACAAAGCGGATGCGACAACAGTCTCGTAAGTACATTTAAATTTAAGTGTAGCAGTTTTGATGCATTTTCACACATACTATCAACTTTTGAATTAATTGAGTCATTTTCTGTTGTAATCAGTAGAGAAAACATATGAAAGCTTATGGGAAAATTTCACAGAAATATAAAAATCTGGTTCTCCTCCAAGCAGCTTCTTGATTTTATCTTGCAACCTTTGACCCCAACTGATGATCTAAACCACAGCAAATCTATTTATGCTGATTAGTTCTGTTACTAGAAGGTTGAACATTTTTTTTCTTTACAGGGGGATTTATTTGGGCATATATGCATGTTAGGTATAGGGAGGAAATACACAGGGCATGCACTAACTGACACAGCCCAGAGTAAAACCCAGGTTTCTTGTAAGAATTATAGTGTATGACACTAACGCTCTACTACCCCAACGAATATGTCATTTTCTATTGTAATCTGGGAAAATAAGATTAGAAAGTATTTTGCTAGAAAAAGTGTTTTGAGACAAAAATGTGCAGAATTAAAAAAAAAAAAAAAGATCTGTTGTAACCTCGTTCTGAGACCTCAACCCTAAAACTGGGAAACACTAGCTTAAATAGCAATGGATTTATTTACATTGGTATTTCTACATACTCATAGAAACTTCTGTGATGCCCAGTATAACATTTAATTTCATACATTTGACAAAAGATAGTGATAGAGTGCTTAAAAAAAAGTCTGTTAGTAACACAATGCCTAATATATAATTTATAAAAGTACAAGTACATTTTTACATTAAAATAATAGGTGTGTGAATTAAAAGTTAAGCAGAGACTGGATAATGAAAAACTAAAGTAAACGCTTCACCATATTTATAAGATTTGCTGACCAGTGTATCTTAGTAAAATGATAAAATGATGACGATCTGGGACTAGGATCCACTACACTGTGTGATCTGACAATAGTAGACTTTACACTTTGTAGTAAAGTCAGTTACACTCTCATGGAAGTCTCCAGACTCCACTTTGGGAGGTTCAGGAAACTTTCAGTCCTATTTTTTTTCATTTCTCGTTTTAAGAGACAAGTTTAGTCTTGGAGTATGTCTGTCTGTCGTCTGGCCATTCATTACAGCAGCTATGACAGCCGGGTTAATGGATATGAAGGTCTGATCAATTGGCCAGGAAAGGGAGATTAGTGCAGCGATGAGTCACCATATTCTCCCTTCTTGACAACCATGTCATGCTTCGCAGCCATCCCCAGAGACATCGCTGACTGATGCCTATCTTTCATCAGCGTGGCTTTAATCTGACGTCCCTCATGCTTTATAATCATATCAGTGGGAAAATCTATATCGCACCATCCTCTCTGGTTGCAGGTAACCCACCTGTGGAGCAGAGTCTACTTTTTGCTTTTAGGGGAGGGAAGAAAAGCTGACAGTATCAAGAGGCACATTTTTATCTATTGATCAAATTGTGGAAAAAAAAAAGATGGAGAGGAGATGAAGATGAAGGGTAAGAAAAGACTGTTCCATAAAAACAAAAACAAAAAAAACAAAAACAAAAAAAACAAACGGTGATTGTGAAGTGACATTCTGAGAAGAAGTGGCAGACTCTCTCCTGGTGCCGGCCAAACAAACAAACAGAGGAGCGAGACAAAGTGCAACCACTGACCTTTGTTCAAAGAAGCCATCTAATCTGTTTCCACTTTACTTAATTAGAAAAAGCAGAGGGATTTTTAATGTGCACAGTGTTAATGGGAAACAGCTCACAGGTGCTAATTAAAAGAAAAAAAAAAATACTGATCTCTTTTTGTAACTTTGAGTCCATTAATCTATATATTCATTCATCACAAACTTGGCAAACTTCTCTGATTATATGTACACTGTTTGAAAGCCTAATAATAACACACATATCACAAAACCTCATGTCAAAGTGCTCATACGTGAATAAATGTTGATCCCCCCCAAAAAAAACATATACACACTTGTGCGCCGTGAATTACAGGGTCTGGCCTTTGTCAAACTGAGAGCGCAGTAATTTAAACTCTTTCTCCCCGTCGCTCATGGCTGTTCTCTACTGAAGGCTACATCTTTATGCAGACAGTGATTAACCACTGCTTTACAGGTTTGACATAGAGACCATGTGTGCCCTTGAGGTTGCGAATACATTCATTTCCTCTTTGATTTTACGTGTTTAAAAAAAAAACAAAAAAACAAAACAAACAAAAAAAAAACAAGCAGAATTCTTCAAAGCTTTCAGCAGAGATTTGTGTCATGTAATCTACTGAGGGTGTGACAGACACCCGCCAAATACTTTAATATCAAATAAAAACAATGTTTGTTATGTTGATCACTAACTACACACAGGTCGTTAGTTCCCACTCTGAGCTACGAAGGTGGTCAGGAAGCAACTACAGAGATTTTGTCAGAGATTTACAGTTAATGAATGTAAATATTGTTAAAAAATTTTTATTTAAGTAGAGTTTTAAGGTTTTTGTATTTTACTCAGGTGGCCAAAGATGCAATCTTGAATCTATAATATTCCCTGGGGATAAAACACAATAAAAAGTCTTTTATGGATTAAAGTACCAATATAATTGCTTCAACAATAAACAATTAAATTATACATGAATATGTCAATGATAATAATCTAATATGTGAATGTGTATGAGGTAAAACTTCCACATCTTTTTTTTTTCATGATTAAGAATTGTAGTTTTACTTAAAGAACTTTGACCTCATTGACTTAATTCAAAGAAGGCGGGGCTTGGTGGGAACCAATCAGGATTCAGCATCAAATGTCACTGCAATCTACACTCTATGAGTCTGTACAATTTGGTACAGATCCAGTTTATAATCTGAACCTGGTGGAGGAAAATGCTGTGTTTGCATTACACACACAGACATGTGTAGGATATTTGAGTGCCATTCTAGTTAAACGCCTTACATTAAAATAAATGATGCTAAAAACCAGCGCTTAAATCAACACAATGTATACTGTTAGATGTTCAGATCACCCAGATGTTCTAACATGTCAGAGCAGCGTGTTAACCAGCTTTGGCATTAAGAGTTTTGTTTGGCATAATAGATTCTAACATTGGTTGTTGTTGTTTTTTTTTTAATATTCCCAATATACAAGAGGATATTTAATAAGAATAACACACAGATTTTTGCTTCCGACGTGATACGGAACCCAGTAGCTGATGAGCTCAACCCCATGCTATGCACCCTCCACCACATTAAAGCCCCTCTTGTATGGGCAGTGTGTGGTCTGCCTCTCAGGGACGGCAGGGGACGCAGGAAACAAATTAGCTTTCTTGACCTTGGCCCGAGTTTCCCTTCCACCCTTCACCCCTCCTCCTCCTCGTCCACCTCCTCCTCCCTGCCCTTCATCTGGCCACTTCAAGGGTCAGCTGGATGGCAACGTGCCTCTGTTGCCCTCCACAGTGGGGATATATTCAGATAAGAGGCTCATATACGCCTAACGTGCATCGTGGGAAATGAGGAGTTTAGGTTTATATATATATATATATATATATATATATATATATATATATGAGGTCAACTGGATGTGGTCAGAATGATTGCCAGACGTACAAATATCTTGTTTATGATGCAGGGAAGAGGAGTCATTTTGAGATGAAAAAACAGGAAATGAGTTAAAAAACTGAAACTGAGGTTTTTACAGTTTCAAGTGGAACAAGCTCAAGGAAGGGTTAATGTGAGGCGCTGAATGAAGGCAGCTCAATTTCGGCATGAGCTTAAACAGTGAAATCGCTTCAAGAAAGAAAGAACATTTCCTGACAACATGAAGCAGCCACACGGTCTTTTCCACCCTGACTATCAAGGTCAAGACTGCTGACACACACACACACACACACACACACATACACTTTTAGCAGCATGAATGAAGAGCAGATTTTCCTAACATGTTAATAAGTTTAAAATCTCAAAAGAAATGCAATTTCCATTGCCACGTCAGGACCTGAAATGAGAGACCTTTGGCTATAGGAGTGAAAAGAATCCTTTCAACGATAGATATTGGATTGTAACACCAACAGGCAAATCTAATTCTCCCAGTTCACGCGAAAGCACGTCTATGTGCATGAGTGTTCAGCCTGAGAGCAAAAATAACCTGGGGTGTCCAGAGGGGGAGAGTAGCAGCACTATATTAATGCTCATACTCTTCATTGATCTATGAGGACTCCTTAATCTTGTGGGCAGCCTCCTCCTACATATATTTCATATTGTGATACAACATGCATCGATAACTCCGGTAAGGGCCTATACTTTCTCACGCTGTGGCACACCGTTTATTGATCACATGGTGAAGCAAACGTGTCTTCAACACACGGAGCCTGTCACTCGGCGCAAATATAACAAAACTGTCAAGGCAAAGGTGCTCGTTATTGGACACACTAATGATGACAGCAATCGATGTTTAACATGAAAAGATATCATCTGCAAAGTTAATACCTGTCTAGATGGAAAATAAGGAGGGTAAACACAAAGGCAACTCTGTGTGGTTTACAGGAAAAGCTAACACACACACACACACACACACACACACACACACGTACGCTCCAGACACATGTTTTATTGCTCACCAACATAAGCTCTGTGCTGCACTGGTGATTATTTATTTGCTGTATGATTCAACTGGTGTTCTGGGAATGGATGACAAAAAAATTACATACAGTAAAGAAGTGACTCAGGGGTAAGGCTTTGGCTACATACCAATATGACCATGTCCTTATGACTAAAGGCAGACTTTACGCCAGAGCAATTTCCTCTGCATTTTTAGCGGGCAGCCAAGTAAAAATGATTATAGGTGTGAGCCTCTGAGTGTAAGCTTCAAAATATGTTTTTTTTTTTTATTTATTTATTTTTTTCTGAAGGTACTGGCACTGGATTATATCATTGTTTGAGCTAAGGTTTATTTTTTTAGGACATATTCAGTGTTTCTTTTTATTTGAAGCCTGCTCCCCCACTAAAGTCAACTTTTCTGAACTTTTCTTTAAGACTCTTTTATTCTTCCATTTTTTATTTGTCATATATCCTTATCAGTTTCCACTTACGTGTTAAATTTTTCACCTTTACGCTGACTTCCTCTGATTTCTTGCTGCAACCTGTTACTGTTTCATAGGATGCATACACCTGATCAGTGTATACTGAATAAACTGTGCAGGATTTGCTCATAATAAGCACCCCTGTGTACCTAAAATTCTCAGAAATATGTATAAAAATATAAAAACTTTAATATTTTTTCAATCTAGTGCAGGAGTAAAAGTGTAATTTCACAGCACATGTTGAAATAGTATGGGGAAATTAATCTGCTACAAAGATTTACAGTAAAATCAGCCTCATATGCTGTTTCACCATAGTAAAGGAGTGGATGATTTATGCAAACTGGCTGGGTAAACTCAGGGCCACCATTTGCTGATGACACTGACAGTGTGTGTGTGTGTGTGTGTGTGTGTGTGTGTGTGTGTGTGTGTGTGTGTGTGTGTGTGTGTGTGTGTGTGTAGATTCCTCTTAAGTGAGATCACATGGCTAAGCAGTCTGAGTCCAGACAGTAGGAAGCGAAAGTGCTACTCCAGCCACAACACAGGTCAGATCCAAAAAACATGGTTTTCCACTGTACAGTGCAATCGCTCTTCTCGTTTTACTCACAAATCTGCCGGAGATGCACTAGAAGACCAAGGTGAATGATGTAACTAGAAGACAACGGGGAGGAATTAGAAACTGTGAATGAGCATTTTTAGCTGAAGATCTGTTTCCTATAATAACCACCACTTATGTTAAGAATAATTATATTTAAAAATACGAATCAGTATAACTGAACTGTTTTAAGAATTCCTTTACAGTCAATCAGGTTATTTTTTTTATTAATGAACTGATCTAGCTTTGTGAAACAGTCAAATCAATGTGTTTCTACAAGAAAACGTTAATTGTAAAGAATAATAAAAGCCACGTTTAAATGTTTGTCAATTTATGTTTGAAATCAAGTCAAATTTGTTCTTATTTGTTGAGTGTGATCGTGTCATTTGAAGCTCGTAGCTCACTGTTGCATTAGCAGCCCTGATTTTTGTCAGCAGTTTAATGAACTGAACCTTGGAAGTGTGTTGAAAAGAGAGAGAGAGAAACACACTAGGGGTTACTCAGTTTGATTTTATTTTGTCATTGTGTCTGACATCAAGGGAGGGAGAGAAGGGCAAACTTGTGAGGTTTGACAAAGACGGCGGCAGATGTGGAAGTGTGAAAAATAAAACGAAAGCAGGGATGGCTATTTGTGTGCAATGAAGAAAGACATAAAAAAAACAGCCTCGCACTGAGATAGTTGCTCTAAATGAAATACCTGGAGATTGCATGTTGCTTTGCATTTGCGGGGGTATTCAATTTTAATTAGGGTTTTGGAGACATCTTTTATCAGACTGTCACTAATCTCTCTCTCTCTTTCACCCACCCCCCTACCGCCAACCCCACCCCATCTTTGGAACACACACACACGCTCATCCAAACATTGTGAAATGCAAATACACAGCCACAAGAAAGAAAGAATGAAAAAAAACAAAAAAAAAACTAGGCGATAAAATTAAGATTTTATGGAATAGTTCAACAATTTGTTTGATGCACACATTATCCAAAAAGAAAAAAAAAAAACATTGTCACATTTCATTTTGGAGAAAACAAACCCCATTACCTCTACTTTTTAATTGCATTTTCTTTGGGGCAAAGGTGATAATTAATTTTGCTCAGGGAGACACACATGAAACATACAAAAAAATGTTAAATAGTATTCTTGCCTTCAGTCCTGCAATAACTATTCATTCTAACATGGCTCTATGAAAACATACTGTGGGACAGAGAAAGAAACAATCAATATCATACTCATGTCTCGTCATACTCACGTTTCATTGTTTGTAAACAGGTAAATTTATGTTTTTTTTTTTAATTTAAATTTAGAATAAAAAGCACAAAAAACAGACATTGACTTTTCAACCATTTCTTCCATTTTATAAATTGTTTAAATTGACATACACTTTCTTAAAAAGGTAGTGTGATTTATCCACTGATATTTATCCCTTAATATTCCTTTAACAATTTTAAATATATATATATATATATATATATATATATATATATATATACAATTCATGAATACAAACATATTTAAAACAGGTTTGATCACACACAATGGTGCGTACTTGATCATAACAGAGTCGCAGCCGTAAAACACAAATGCAACTTGTGGCGATAAAAATGTCTTCTTCCACCCTTGTTTCTATCTGCGTGTGGTGTGGTGGTTAGCCTGTCTCCCTCTCTTCATTCCTGGCCCTCTTCCATTGTTAGTCACCTTGTTTATTGGCTGGAGCAGCCGTGGCGTACTGGACATCATCTGAAACTACAAACGACAGGATGCAATAAGCTGGAGAATAGCAGCAATCTGAGGAAAGTTCTCCATTCACCAGAGCTCCCTAACTCTCTGTCTTCTTATCCTGGGCAGAAAATAAAAAAATCAATACGGGCTCACAGGGCTTGATAAAAGTGCTGGACAGGGAGAGAGGCAACACTGGATATAGTAAATTAAAGTGATCAAAATTTTCCAGTCGACTCAGCCCGCAGCCTACATAAACTAACAACCCTGTCTCCACAACTGTCCGTCATCCTCCTCCACCCACCATCTTCATTCTCACCTTCAACTTTATTCAAGTCTTTTCTGTTTGACTTTATTGCTTTTTATTCTTTATTTTGTATATTGTAGCTATTTTACATAACATATGCTTATATGTTATATACAAATTGATTGTAATGTTTAATTGCTGATCCCCCCCCCCCAAATTTTTCTAACTAGAATAAATTCAAGAATCTGAGAAGAAAAAAAAAAAGCTCCGTTTTCTACCTAAGATGTTGTGCTTGATTTTAAGCAAAATACCATTTAACAAATCATTTCACATGAAGATTCAGCAGTTACAGGTTAAACAAGACTTAAACTGTGCATCAGTTTTCATGATGCTAGTATTTGTGCTTTACTCACAGACCAGAGCAAAGGTAAAGTACTGGATTTGTGGCAAAATACTTACACCAACTATGAATAACTTGGCATATTATCCCCTTTTCAAAGTGACAGGGCAAATACGTTTGCAAAAATTAAAGCCAATTTACACACAAAGTTAGCATTAGCATTGGCATTGATTTTAGACTGTATTACTGTCAACCTAGTGTATTAACATCAAATCCATTCTCCTTTTAGCCCCTGTTTTGGTCGCCACCAAATATTTGGGCAGGGGGGACATTAAACTTTTTAGCACCTAAATATCCCACTACATTCACTAGCTAGCTGTGGACTTTGTCAGCTGTTTACCACTATTGTACAGCTGGTTTATTGAGCTGGCTGCAGAAGGAAACAGGACTGATGAAAAGTGATGGGACACAATAAACATAATTAGATTGTTTTTCATCATCAATATAATTTAAATTCAGTAGACTTGGGATAGCTTTATTCTAAGCTATATTCTTATTTATTATAATTTGGCTTATTGTAAGGGATCCTTGCAAAAACATAACAAATGAACCAATCACAATGACAAGTAAAATTAGCATTGATATGTGGTTGTATAAGTATCAACTTTGCATATCTACATTAAATATCCAGTCTCCCTTTAGCTCCATGAGGCAAATATTAAGCTCTTTAGTTGCTGAATACTTCACCACTTTCACTAACTAGCTACTAACATTGCCCATCAGCTAGCAGCTAGCATATAGTTGGTTTAATTAAGCTTTTTAACACAAAAAACAGCAACAGAAGACAGATGAGAGTGGCAAGACTCAGCCAACTTAGTAAATTTGCAACAATGTCTACAACTATGCTAAAAATGCCACAGAGAGCTGAAGGAAACTAACCATAACTCTCTATGAGTTTCTCATTACCATGCTCTCCACTAATAAGTGCTCATGTTTTCCATCATTAAAATGAAAATAATTAAATATTACAGCTGTAATTAGGCTATATGTAATGAATGCTATCACAACATGGTAGCTAAGACAACTGTGGCCTCACGCTCACACCAGTGGTACTCCTCAAAATTAAACCCATTAATTCTATTACCTCTTATGAACATTAACGTTTTGTCCCGCTGCCTGAAAAGAATAAAAATGTTGGATTTTTTTTTTTTCATTCAGTCTACCTTTCCATCCTTTTGCTGTCTTTCTTTAGTGTAATAAAGCAACACAGCTGACTTTCCGTCAACTGACCCCATAGCACACGATATAAAATACACAGTGGAAATCCTCGTTTGTTTATGTTAACCACACGCTAATAATGTCTCAAAAGCAATGTTTTCATCTAATCATACACAGCCGGTAATTTGTGAAAGCCAGGATGATATTTACATGCTGCCCAGAAGAAAAGTTTAAACTTCTTTCACTTGGAAGTTTATGACAGCTAATATGCAGCAATATGTGTGTTTGCCGACTGTGTTAGAAGTGTGTCCGACCACACATACGCTAATTCAATTACAGTAATGCCGACGGCAGCTGACTCACTCTCCTAACACCCCATGCCAGGCCCTGCACAGGGCCCCCTTGGCACCTTGTCCACCTAACAGTAAGAAGGGCTTAATAAGGGATTGGCCAATCCAGTCTAGTCTCATGGTGTGTGAGCTTTACCACAGAGCTAAGCTGATATGCCAGCTCAATACTGATAACCACAACTTGATGGCTGTTCTGTACCAAGTGAGAAAATGCTTCCTTCCTTGTCTTATCGCTGTTTTCTTTTTGTATCAAGATTACAATGTTAGTTTAGGGATTTCGGGGGGATTTCCACCGACATCTTTGACATAATTTCGTCTATTCTTCTGAGTTGTTGGTGGCTGGAGCATCAGCTACATCTACATCTGTCTTCCTGTTTATGCCAATGTAACAGTGGGTGTGTAGGCGTACTTGCATGTGTGTGTGTGTGTGTGTGTGTGTGTGTGTCAGGGAATCGGCTTAAAAGAAACACCAACCACTAGGGCCAGTGTTTGCCATGGCCTAATATCCTGCTGACCTGGGTTAGACAGCAGACAGCCTTGAGACACTTAGATCCATTGGTAACATGCACATGTCCTGTTAGCTCACATCACAGCTTGACTTTCCAGGGACCAGGGACCCACAAATGATGTGTATAGTGCAACATAATACTAATGTAAAAACCACATCGGAAATAGTGTGGGACAAGGTTTCCTGACACGTGAGAATAACATTAGATGAAGAGGTAGTGACATATTTATCATCTCCATTTCACTCCACGTTGCTGATTTAGCATAGTAAATGATTATTATTTATGTTATTTACAAATAAAATACACTAGTTCAGAGCAGGATTAGCACACAATTGTTCATCGATGTGACTTATTACCGTTATGTCTGGTGGGCAAACTCTGCTGGTCTGTTTCAACAGTTATCTTTGTTAATCTCTTTATAAAGCAAAAGGATTCCCATTGCAAATGCCAAAAGAGTCAATCCAATTGAAACACAGTTGGTAGTCTTGTGTCGAACACTTAAAACCTTAAGAAAAGATTATAGAGAGGCTAGCACGTGCATAATTTGAGATGGGATAACTTAAATGTGTCTGCTGCAGAAGAGTTCAAGGAATCTGATATATGTCAGAAACCTGTGTCCAAGTAGGAGTGTGAAGACAAATGACAAATGTTACACTGTTTAATAAACAGAGAAACAGTTTTAAAGTCATGGACATATCCCAAAAGGCTTTTTTGAGATCAATATAAACTTTGTTTGGTATAATTTTTCTTACTTTTAATCTGAAACATGACATTAGTGTGTGATCGTGTGTATGCACAGTCTGCAGCAGGTGCTACTGAAGCTTATCCCTGTGAACCATGATCGATGAGTATGCCACCGTCCTAAACACACACATTCATACCTCCCCGATGCACTGCACACACACACACGCACACACGCATACACACACACACACACACACATAAACACACAGACATAAACACAAACACACAACCAAGCATGATTTTTGAAGGGCCCTTAATCACAACTAAGCAATTGACTGATCAATGGCAGATATGAGGAACAGCTGCAGAATGCTAAGAGGACGGCGTTTGCTTTTTATCACTTCCTTTATTGTAGCTCATTTTTATCACAGATTATATTTCTCTCAGCGTTAACAGGCCCCGAGCCGAGCCGAGGTATTAATTAAAATCTAAATACTAAATATTGATTGATACGTTATCAGGGCGTAGCAGTTGGTCCGCAGGCTATTGATCCAGGCTGTGATTTATTATCATATTTAAGAAAAATCATTTTGTGTGATAATGCGGGGTAATGGATTTTAAAGGTGTAATTCTTTTTTTTTTCTTCTTTCTTTTTTTTCTTTTTGTATCACGTTTGTCATGTGGAAGGTGGAGCAGATTTCTCAATTGTATTCGGAGATCACTGATATCCTTGGTAGTACACACACCACCCCAACACCCCTCCCTGCTTTGCCTGTGAGGAGCTAAAGCTTGTGTAAGAGAACGATCCCCACCCTTGTCATTGGGAATAATGGGTATTGGGATTACCTCTTTAATCACAACAAAGATTAACAGATGGTATGAGAACAGTTATTAGCAAACATCTTGCACTCATCAAATCAATAAGATGATTTGTAATCAGGCTGTCGGTGCAAGTGAAAAGGGAGCCGGGGCCGTTCCCAGTGAAAGACCCTGGCAATCAGAGGCTACTGTGTAGCAATTACCTCTCCACAAAATAGGTGTTCTTCCTCCACTGGCTGGCAGTCCTCCAAAACACAAGCCAGACTGATAGCAACATAGGGCATTAACACAGCAAAACACAAAACACTGCATGGGTAACCTTGTATTTGATCAGGTGTTGGGTTGCTCCGAGATTTCATTTCACTTTGTGCCTTTTAATTTGGTGGATCTCGCCGTGTACTTGAGGGGTGATAAAAAAAAATCTAAATGTTTACACATGCTGTCTCTCAGTACAAAAGACTGTATAGCTCATTAGCGGGTTACCATAAATAAGTCAGAGAGGGGACAAAGAAGGGACAGCATAGAAACTATACAGAGGAGGGTTCCCTGTGCAAATATTTCTCCCTGGAGACAGACAGAGAGAGAGAGAATGAGAAAGACCGAAGAAGGAGGGCAAACATACTGCTGTATCCACCACTGTAAATGGAAGGACATGAAAATCTGTGTATAGTTAAAGCTAACACCGCCCTGCAACAATTAAACCCTTTGTTGATTCATCTTAATAAGCTTTATTTCTTGTATAAACAATATTATTCTTACAGTAATATCAACAAGAAAGTCCATCTGGAGTGTATGTATAAGAATTTCAAAAACAATCGTCCTGTGGTCTGTGGAATTTTTTTGTTTGTTTAAAAAAAAGTTTTTTTTTTTTTTTTCAGCAGTTATTATTGTGTTATTACATTTTTTTCTATTAATACACTGCAGAATATTTTCTTCCATTTTATTTAGCTTGTTTAGACATAAACATTAAAAGTTCATCTTAAACATTATGATCGTGAAACAACCAGTCTTAACTTCAACACCAGACCCTGACGACAGGTTATCAGTCTGGCTCTAATTGCTGCTTTTTAAAGTTTCTTTTATTTGCTCTTTTATTAATTTTTTTTATTTTTAAATCGGCCTCATCTCGTTCATGTTGCGGTCAGAGCGATGAGATCGAACCAACGCTGTAGAAAACAGTGTGGACTGAAAGGAGACAGTCGTTTCTGAAGCAGACACGGTAGAAACACACATTTCAGACCTCAGAGAGACGTCGCGTTTGTTAAAACTTGGCCGCCTTTAAATGTGTGTGGAACCTTGTGAGTAGTGAATAGAATTCTCTTGATCTTTTGTTTTCTCTTGTTTACTCCCATTTTAGACACACACACACAAACACACACACACACACACACATACTTACACACACACACACACCTCTAAGCAGTCTAATCACTACAAAGGACATGCAACAGTAGCTACTTAACATACATTTAACTTAACGCTTTGAATCCTAATGCAACATATGCAACAATTTATCACACATAAACGCATGGAAACACACACACACACACACACACACACTCTACACTGATAGTAAGACAGTGCAGAAATGCACTTACCAGGATTAAGCAAGGCAAATGGTGCCAAAACAATGACAATATGAAGTAACTGATGCTGTTTAAAAATTCAGTGGGTTCTATTGAACAGACAATGTGGCACACATATCACTAGGCCACAGATCCCTGCAGCCCACTGGTCTGGCTGCTCTCATGCACATGCAAAGTCTCTCTCTCTCTGACTGCCCCCCCCGACACACCAGGAGTGCTACACATCCATGCAAACAACAACAGCTACACTGATCACAGAGGATCGCAGCTCTTTTATGAACCCAAAATTTGCTCTTGAGCATGTTTGACCTGTTTTCACTGTGAAAACCTATTGTAACACAGAGAAACATACACATACACACAAAGAGAAACTAACTGCAGCCAGAGACGCATAGACAAAACCCCTCCTCCCTTCCACTCGCGCGCACCCACAGTCACTTGTCGAGTGGCTAATATCTTTCCAAGGTCAAACCTGACAAGGAATTCCAATGAGATTAAGTGTCATCAGTGCAGCTTTAGCCCTTTTCTGCTCATTGTTCTTGGAAATGGCATTAGAGCCACAGATGACCGAGGCCTTTGAGCAGTAAAACCTCTTCTCTTCCTATGTGGCATTGATATGTGAGAGCCTCCAATCCAAACATGAAAATGTAATGTTCTAATACTAATTTTTGATCTGCCTTCATATGTTTAAAATGATTTACATTATCAGTTAATTCTTTGTTCATTACAATTATGAGTTTCATTTTTTATTCGGTTTCACTATTATGGGAGTAAAAGCAGAATTCTGTACTGTAAAAAGAGGAACCACAGTCTGAATTTCCATGCCCTGTTCTTACAGTAAATATGCTAATTTCAACACATGCTTACTTTAATCACATATATGCAGATATACCCATATTTCTATCCATCTAAAGGCAGTGGTTCAGTCTGGCAGATAATCTGAGTGAGTTTTGTTTGCAGACTCCTCTAGCGAAGCAGCAGTCTTGTCAGTGTGTCAGCCAGCATTTGGTGCGCTGCCTCTCACACTGAATTTGACACATAGTCCTTTGGTGGCAGCAATGAGCATTTTGTCATCTCCTCTCGAGTGCCAACTCGATGTCCAATTACACCCCAGCTACTAATTTAATTACAGTAGCAGAAGAAATGGGTTGATTCAATTCATTTCAATTAAGCCAGATTGGACCCAGTCAGATCAAATTCCACTCATCTCAGGTGTGAGTTCGCCTGTCACATTTTATCTTAGCCCGCCTCATTGGAGGGAAATTAGCAGGTCATGATATGATAAGTTGAAAGTTTATGGTCGAGTTCACTGAAAAAAAAAAAAAAAAAACAAGAAAATGAAATAGATTCAAACGCCTCCCGATCTCTGTCTCTGTGATAAACTGTGTGAGAGTAAAACATGCCACTTTCAGGGGGAATGATCACAGTCAGTCACCACTTAGCAGCGTCCCAGCTACAATAGTCATTATTTATGCATGACATCCACGATTATGTATCAAATTGTGTGTGCATGTGTGTGTGTGTGTGTGTGTGTGTGTTTTACATATCCAACTAATGGATGAATTGATGTGCAGTGTTGAGCAAAGCTGGAAAACATGTCCAAAAAAGAAAAAAAGAAAAAAAAAAAGAAAGAAACCCCTGTACTGTAGTTCTGTCAGTGAAAGTGTAACTTCCTCCTGAACATAAAAAATGCAGCACGAGCCAAAAATCTTTATCTGTATATCTTTATAACCCTAAGGATTGTGTTTTTGATTTGATTAAAAAGATCAAAATTCCAATTTCACTAAAATAATTAAAATAATAAAAAGAAAGTTCAAAACTTCCCAGCACTTAAATGAAGTTTAAGACACAAACCTAACACGTAACACATGCCATACTTTTTTATATAAAAACAACTCAAAGTGACTGAGAGGATACAAAGAATTATTATCATTATAAGTATAAAAAAGCACATAGCTGATTGTAAGTCACCATGAAGTACTAACGACACAGTGCAAGTATTTTTTTTATGAATAAAAGATTTTTAAAACCAAGTTACATGTCATTAGAAACTGGAGAAAACATCTTTTTAGTCTCAAATCAAATTAAATGAATATGAAAATAGCCACACAGAAATAAAATGTATCAGTATTCCAGCAAACTGGACATAAAACGATGCAAATATATGTGTTAACACGTCCAATATAAACCCTGTGATAAGTATTAGAACCGTGCATCCTGCGGCCTGACGGAAATATTTTCTCTCCACTTCTACAATCTCCCAACAGCAGAAATAATAATAATAAAAAAGTTACATCTCGTCTCTGATTGGTGCAGATCAAATCCCTCAGCGGTATGCCATAGGCTGCCATAGGCTGCTACAGTAGCCTGCGGTGTGTGTAAATGCGTCTTGGCACCAGTTGCGGCGGCGCAAAGACGTGTGATTGGACACTGACGCAAGGGAGGCAATATTTCAGACAGCGCAGCTTTAGCGGTTCTAAATCACATGGTTTACAATCTAAACAACATATATAAAACGCCATGTTTGCGTCCTCGCTGTTTAAAGGTGCCTAATGTGTAACTTTAAGGCGGACGCACCTTTTCGCGTCCCCCTCCCCTTCTTCTTACACAGTGACGCACAGCGACATTAAAAAATGATCATTTTCTAAGTGAGAGCGTCATTTATTTTTTAGTTTTATTTTTATTTTTTTACCTTCTCGGTGTCTTCCTCGCTGTCCGGCCTCCCTTCACCGTATCCGCAGTGAAAGACAGATAACCTGACGGCAGACTGCAGAGTGTGGGAAGTCAGGAGAGGAAGAGAGGAGGAGAGGAGTTCTTACAGAAGTCAAGCCGGAGCAGTTTATGATGCAGAGGGCCAGTGTAGAAGCCAAGTAGCCCTTTTTTCTTACCTTGCGACACAGATCCAGTCCAGAGGGGGGTAAAATGGGTAAAAATGGTTGTTTGGGTGATTATACGTTTTCTTCTCTCCCTCCTCTCCCACCCTCCCTCCCTCAATCCCCGGTAACCCCACCACCACCACCACCTCCCCCTCCCTCCTGCCTCTTCCACCAGCAGTGCTCTCCCCTCTCTCGGTGAATAGAGAGTGTGGCCCCGTTGTAATAGCCTCTATGGGGCTCCAGCTATGCAGCAAAAAAAGAAAGAAAGAAAAAAAAAAAAAAAAAAAAAAAAAAAAAAACAGACCTGTCCTTTAAGGTTAAAAAGATTCCTCTGAGATGCATCCGGTATCAGCTGTATCATAAAACAAACCTGCTTTTACCCTCGACTCAAGCCAATTAAGTGCCTATTAATATGGTGTTAGCGATATGGAATGATCATTTTAATAGTTCCACAGGGGCAGGATCTGTTTTTTATCCCCCGTTTTTTTTAATACTTACAGAAATTAATGTGATTTACATCGAGTCACATTCAGTCAATCAAAATGCTCACATCAAATTAATTATTTTTCCCAGAAGTCCAAGCTGTCGGCCATCCTGATCTGACTCGATCTCTCTCTCCCTCCCTTCCTCCCTCCCCCCTCTCTCTCTCTCTCTCTCTCTCTCTCTCTCTCTCGCCCTCTCTCTGTGTATGTGTGTGTGGTGTATACCGGATTAAATGGCACCTCGTCTTAAATGGCACCTTGCCTCGTTTCCCCTCTCCTTTCATCATCAGCAAAATAAAGATTAGGCCTACAGAGGAGATTGTAAAGGCTCGCCTTTAGAGGCGCAGGATCTTCATTTTTTCGCCTTTGTGATGATATTGATGATGATGATGGCCAAGTGGACAGTTTGATTTTTGTGTGGCGAGCTAGTTATAAAGAATCAATATTATATCAAGGGGGTAACTTTGGTGATAAAGGACTTCAGCCACTCTGGCTATTCATCATAAGTCTGTAGCAAGCAGATAGGTCAAAAGAAATTATATTGCTCTAAAGAGTGTGTCTCCTTATCTCTCGGTACCAGGGGAGTGGAGGACACGCCGATCGATACAGTAGCTGCCGTATACTCCTTGCAATTATCAATAGCTGATTTTGTCTTCCTGGGGCTGCATCTATTAATACAAGATAATAACAGGCTTTTGGACATGACTTCTTCTAAGGGGGGTGATGGAAGGAGAAGCAGAGGAGGAAGGCAAGAAAAGAAAGCAGAAGAAGAAGAAAAATAAAGTTTCTTCACAGGACGACCTTGTTGTCAACAGAATTGTCTCTCGTATAATGTGGACACGACAGAATAGATGAGTCAAACGGGCAAAAGGGAGAGGAAGGAAGGAGTGGGGTGGGGGCATCATCATCATCACCGCCATCCAAAACCGGAAAATCGCACATCCATTATTACAGTAAATTTGAAAATCGCAGCTTTTTTATACGTTGGAACAATTAGACATAAACGATTACAATGTTATAATATTTTCAGTATTATTGCTAACATTACAGCGACACATTTTATGATTTAATGTGGATGTTGTATTAAGAAATAAGAACATAACTCCATAGAATTTACTGTACCATCTTTATAAATCCTGTTCATCCATGAAAAATTACGCACGTTCTTCACTCTTATTTTACGCAGCACTTGGCCTCGCACATCTTAATCCTTTCAGTCCTTTAAACCCCCTCGCCCCACCTCCCCCCGCCACATACTGTGACCTCATGCGTACAGACATTTTAATGCAAATAACAATTTGCAAACTAAAGGGTTAATGCGTTTATTCAAAGACACAATGAGCTGCCATCAGTTCGCAACGTCTTTCCATTTTAATTCCAGGCGGTGGAAAAAATAATCTTGCGAAGTATAAAAAATGCTTATATGTATATATGTATATATGTATGTATGTATGTATGTATGTATGTATGTATCTATCTATCTATCTATCTATCTATCTATCTATCTATCTATCTATCTATCTATATATATATATATATATATATATATATATATAGAGAGAGAGAGAGAGAGATTTTTAAATATAAATACTCGTTATTTATTATTAAGCTGTTTGTTTACAGTAAATCAGCGGGGTGTCATTGTCGGCAGTGTAAGATAAAAACACAATCTCTGTTGTGGCAACCGTGCGCAAAATGTTCATGAACTAGAGATAAAGTTGAAATAAAGGTTGGTGTTGTGGTGGAAAGTCTGCCGTGGAATCACAAAATCACAGCTCTCATAAAAATAAAATACTCTGTGAGATTAATATGACACCCTATCTATTACAGGCGGCGACTGGTAAGAGCTGGGAGATATTATATGATGGGAGGTCAAATCTGGGTGTTCACACTCGAGTCTGAGGACGATCCATTGAACAGTAACGTGGTGGTACATCCTAGTGGTGGCTGAAAGCAATGGGCTGAACCTCTGCTTGGGGGTTAACTCACACACAGCGCAGTCAGTCCCCCCGCATTCACGGAGAGCCATACCCAACGCCGAGAGACCGACACTGCTAGTGGTGGCTGCCAGAAGATAACTTAAGAGTTGGCTTCGACGTGAAACCGCGAGTCGAGTAAAAAGGAGAAGACGCCATCTGAAGCGTCACAGTTTAGTGGAGGAAAAAAAGCAAGCTGCTTTCGCGTGTTCGGTCACCGAATGTCCAGAAAAGCCACTTTTTTTGAAGAGCGCACCGAGGCAAAGGCGCAACCAGGAGCTAAACACACCGCAAGAGAAGAAGTTCATCGCTACTAGCAACAGAGGCGGTTTTTTCTTTTCTTTTCTTTTTTTTTTTTTTTTTTTTTTTTAACGGGACACATGCTTTTTTGACCACATTGACATTCTGAGAGGACTGTCGCTAAGCGTGGTACCGCTTTCTCGGAAGACGCGCGTCAAAGTTTGGAGAGCGGAGCTGCGCCATTAGAAACAAGAAGAAAAAGAAAGAAAGAAAGAAAAAGAAAAAAATGGTAACAATTTAATGCTATTGTCAAGAACTTTTACTCGTCCGATCCACGGTGGGGTTGTCGGTGTCCATGTACCGAGTCAAAACAACAGATACTTTGTGTGGAAGATATCTCCGTCTAGAGAAAAAAAGTTTGAAGCCCTGAAACATTTCAGCGACTGTAAACACCGCTTCATTTGAGTCCAAGTCAGAAGGAGGTGTGTGTTCACCCTCTGCACACATTGAAGGGAAAGAGAAAAAAGTTACGAAGAGAGAAAGTGCGAGAACTGAGCCAGGATCTCGAGATAACACTTTTTTATGAGAAGACGCTCTGTGAAGTTCTGAGGTGAAAAACAAAGTGGGATCATAAAGATTAGAGACACTTGGTGAAGAAACGCGGCGGTGAAATCCTCAGAGTCAGTGCGCTTCGTGACAGGAGAGAGGTGGTGGTGTTGTTGGTGTTGGAGGTGGAAGGGGGGACGAGAGTCTGACGTTCCCTGTTGAAGACCCCCCCCGTGAGCTGGGCATAACAAGAGATTTGGTGTGTTGTGCTGTGTTGTGTTGTTGAGGGGGGAGGTTGGATAGTAAAGAGAAAAGAGACGGATAAAGTCTGAGAGTGAAGCGGCTAATTGCTTAGTCCGTCCCTCATTACCATATCCAATGCGCGTCCGCTGGACTTCAGCCAATCCTCCCCACCTTCACACGGTGCCATTAATCGCGAGGCATTATTCACTATCATAATTATTATACCGACATGCGCAATCCAACGCACAGCAACAGCAACAGCAGCAGGAACACCACCGGCTAATTTCAGTTTTTTTTCTTTTCTTTTTTTTTTTTGCACACACTCACACTCTCCTCTCTCAGTTACTAGACTGTTTGCGAACTTTTTTTGGTGTGTGTGTGTTGATTCATTCGCTCTTCGCTGATGTATCTGCAAAACGCAGAGACATCTCGGAGCGCAAGAACAGCAGCATCGCCAGCACCGACGCCAGCAGCAGCAGCAGCAGCAGCATGTCCCGACGCAAGCAAGCCAAGCCGCAGCACCTCAAGTCGGACGAGGATCCCGCTCTAGCCGGGGTGATTTCCGAGCACGGTGAGTGGATTTTTTCCCCATCAGCTGAAGCTTTTCCTTTATCCAGGTCTCCGTTTTCAAACAAGACAACTTCACCCCCTCCTCTTCCTCTACTCTGTTGAGCTCCGCTGTTGTTTTCCTGACTTCACTTCGCTTTGAAGCGTTTTTAAACTCCTCTTGCAACTTTGACCTTAAATCAAAAGTCTGTTGGATTAATTTGGATCATTGCTGGGTGGTCGATAAGTATAATTTCTTCAATATATGTGTATCAATTTGCTATAAATCTATAACGGTACATTTAATAAGTTAAAACTCTCCCTCAAAAGTGTTCGTTTTATACCCAAAATCCACTTCGCCTGACCTGCGTCTGCACCACATCATGCTTCAGCAGCTTACAGCTGACTTTTCACATGAATGTAACCAATGCATTTAAACATTTATAACAATTTACACTATTATGTACTGGAGGCCTTTAGGAAAGGCCTTTTTGAAAAATAGGAAAAAAATATTTGATACTTGTATGTTAAAAACCGCACCTGTGTTCTTATTGAAATCTGGACTTTTTATGTCCACGCGCGTGCTAAAATACTCGTGCACACCATACACACACACACACGTACAACTTGATAAGTTGGAAAAATATTTGGCATTCTCCCTCAGAGCAGCTTTAAATCCAAAGGTATAACGGTAAATCTGGTGACCGGTGTATTTTTTCTTTCTCTAATATATATATATATATTATATATATTAAATTTTATTGTTTTTTTTATTTTAATTTACATCAGTGTCTTTTGTTTCTCCCCCTCCCCTTCTTTCTGCGCCTTGTCTGGCTTTAATGCGGATTCTGTTGCAGGTCGAAGCCTTTTTTTTTGTTATGGAAATGTTTTTTGTTTACCCCCTCACATAAATTTCGCACACTTGATTTGTTCCCTTTTGCTCACAATGTCGACAAGATCGGTTGACTAGAGCTCGTCCTCGCCATGTGGAGGAAAAGAAAAAACAAGAGCCTCATTCATCTTTTATTCTGTACTCAGCCTACTCCGCAATAAAACGATCATTATAGAGCTAAAGTCAGATCCTGAGCAAGGTGAAAATGCTGCATGGAATTAGAGGAATAACGACGACAAGTGGAAAAATTGTTTTCCTTAAATTCTAATACAGAAACCATACTGTAAATTATATATATATCGTTTTTGTGTTAAATAAGAAAAAATATGCATTATAAATGAAAATATAAAATGATTTATTATTAAGTTATCCACTTTAACTTCCCATAATAATAAGACATTTTATTGTGAAAATCACAATTTTTTAACTTTTATTTTTCTTCTTCTTTTTATTTATTTATTTATTTATTTATTTATTTTAATTTTCTGTGTTTTTGTAAGTTTCCATTAAGCCCAGTGTTCCCAGTAAATCACTGCTTTTATTTACACCTTTTTCTTCTTGGTCCATGTTTACACACACTCTCACACACACTCAAACACATACACGCTTCACAGGGGCTTCTTTAGAATAGAAAGGCATGATGTAATCTCTGGGGAGCAGCATCTCTTTGCATGGGGGGAAATGTTTTTTGGTGTGAGCTGGAAAGATTCGATGACACTCTTTGCTTCTTTTTTTTTTTTTTTGGTCATATTTTACTTTATGGATTTTTTTCTATTGTCATTTCTAGGCAATTTCACATTCGAACAACACAAACATTGAGATAACCTCTCTCCCAGATTTTGGTCAGAGATACGAAACATCCATCAGGTTGCTCTCCTGTAGGATCGTGGAAAGGAAAGTGAAATTTCTAATCTTGTAAAAAAAAAAAAAAAAAATCTTTCAATTAGATGACTTATGTAGAATTTCATATCAAAATTACTATCATAATTTGCGAAGCAAACAGTGCATTAAAACCAGATACACAGAGATATTTAAATTAGTGAAATTTTTCAGAAAAAATCATCCTGGATTTCTTTCTCTCAATTTTAATACAACTCTAAAACTGTAGACATAAAACTAGAATAAAAACACACACACATATTGACTGTGTAACCTGTAAACCTATAGTGTCCATGCCATTGTGCTTGAGAGTGGAACTGGCCGTGGAATGCTGTTGCCTGTCCTTGCTGGAGCTACTATACTGACTCGTTTGTTTTTCAGGACAGACGCTGCAGTGAAACAATCCCAAGCCTTTGGCCACGCACACTGAGCCTATACACACTTAAATAAACCTAATAATACCATGTCTCATCCAAAAGCTACCTCACACAATCGGCTACAAATGTTAGACTGTTAGTGTATCATTGCAGCATGATCAAATTCTTCGCTGCCTATTGCCGTGGTGCAGCTCGTGACGACACTATTGATCGCTGGCCCCTGACATATCATTGCATATAATGTCAGAGGAATTCAGAAGTTCCAGTCGTCAAGTCACTGCTTGATTTGGACCTAAAATCTATATATGTGAAGCTGGTGGTTGAGGAGAAAGTCAGGCATTCAAGTGATGTTAGAATGCTCAAGGACAAAGCTCTGTGTTTGCAGTGTGTTTCACAAAAAAGCTACTAAATATCTAAGATTTTAGGGAGTTTGATGCAAACGAAACTCATATGTGTGAGTTATTTTTCACACATCTTAAATTTTATCTCATTTAAAAAAAAAAATGAAATCCACTGCAGCTGAGCGAGGAGCAGCCCCTTAATGAGCTGCATCAATAAAAACATGAAAAAACTAAAACAAAAAAAAAAAATTAAGTGCCAACAAGGTCTTGTCTGGCAAATCATCTCCCCCTCAGGCCTTCCGGACACTTGCCCCCTTGGGGCGTGGGGGGTAGTGTATGTATGTGTGTGTGTGTGTGTCTGTGTTAGGATGAGGAAAGGAGGAGGGGAGGGTTTTAGGAGGGTTGGTCTGCTTAGGAGTGCTCTTATAAAGCTTGCTGACTTAACCTTTGTCCAGCCAGGTCTTGCCGCTAGATGTCAAGCACCTTGTACAGTTAGAACATGTGTGTGTCATTGACCTTGGTTAGAACGGTGTGAACGGCGACGTGCTTTTCATCTCCACCACCGCTTCCTCCGCATACAGTGTCTTTGAAGGTTGGCATGGAGGGAATGTTTGTTAGGAAAAGGAGGGGTTGGGAGGGTTGCATATAGCGTGTGTACAAACACTCCGGTGTTTCCTCCAATTTTAGGGGATTTTACCAGCTACAGACTCAAATGTCCAGCATTTTCTTCATATGAGAAAAGTTGACTTTATTTCAAGTTTTCAGTATTACTGCATTGTGAAAAATTCCATCAAACATTTTAGGAAAAATCACAGCGAAGATGTGTTGATAGTGCATTCACTGAACAGGTGGACGGCTGTAAATGTGGTTGCAATTTTCATTTTTTATGCTTTATTCACTGATTTAGTCACATTTACTTGACGCCAGAATCTTTATTGAATTTTCAAACACGGTTAAGTCAAACTTCTCCCTTTTCTCAGGCAGGAATACACACAGTAAAGAGAAGCAAATATGGTATTAATGTAGTATATATACAGTACATATTATATATATTTATATAGTAATAAAGTGAGAAAAATCCCCACTGACAGTGACAAAACAGTTGTTGCCCATTTCCCCTGCAGTGAAGCTTTGTTTGGCTTTTGTTTTAATCCTCCTCTCGCCATTGGGTGCAGGCCCGTAGACCACCCACACAGTTGTGCCAAAGATTGGCTTCAAGAAGACAGTCGAATATGACTGCATCTTAATCACTACTCAGCACTGAAAACACACATAGACAAGTAAGATCCTGCTCGAGAGGAAAGGCCTAAGCAGGGGAGAGAGGGGGACTATTTAATTTTAGACACAGCAGCAGACTTTGGTGGTGGTGTGTGTTTGGGGGGGGGGGTAAGAAAAAAGCTAACAAGCCATTAAGTGGAGAGCTACATTTTGTCTCTAGTGGGTTTCCTTAAGATGATTTTATTTTGATGTTTTTGGAGCAGGAGTCTGACAGCTGAGATCTGTTTAGCTCACGATGGTGCTTTGCTTTGCAGGTGTAAAAAGTGAGTTGTTTTTTTTTTTTTCATTTCATTTGTTTGTTTTTGAAAATCTATGAATCTAATCTATTTATTTTTTTTAAAGATGTGAAAGAACAGTTGGCCATGTCAGAAAAAAAGAATACAATTCATGTTGGCCTGCTGAGTGTCCATTAGATCCCAAAGTCTCCTCCTCTGCCTCGTCCATCTCATCTCAAGCCCCCTTTCGCTTTTGTGAATCCAGAGGCCAGAGAGCCATCTTGACGGGTGACACAGTCATCTGGACAGAGTGCCGTCATTGAATACTGTATTGCAAATGCTTACACAAACAAATCGTTAATGTTTTGGCTGCTCCACATCTGCAGGCAATGACAAAGGCCTCTCTGTTAGTGCAGATATGACTGTACCATTCTGCAGTGGGACTGACCAGGCCCATGACACACACACACACACACACACACACACACACACACACACACACACACACACACACATGCATGCACGCGCACACACACACACACACACACACACACAGCTGGGCTGAGGACGCTGAAGCCTCTGCAGGTCTGAGGATGCATTGGATCATTCGAGGAGGCGTTTTATGTGTTCATAGCCACAGGGACAGTACTGTACTGTCCAAAGAACAAAGAATAGAAAATATTTATTTTACAAATATTTGTTTGTTTTAAAATATGTGCAGAGAATTCATCTGCAAATTAGTGGCATTAATGCAACGTTTGAACCATATGACAGAGTTAAAAAATTGACAAAACACCCACATTCTGTCCTGACTGATTCTGACTGAAAACAAAACAAAACAAAACAAAAAAAAAAAAAAAAAAAACTGCAGCAAAAAGGGGACACAATACACTTTCTTTATCAAAACCACCTGAAATTAAAACAACTTCAAAATTAATTAGTTAAATGATTGTTTCTTTCTGGGAGATTAGAGCTGGTGGAGGCAGGATACAAAAGAAAACAATGGAAAAAACATAATTGGCACAAGAATTCCAACATTGTTGAAACCAGCAGGCCTCCTCTTTTTTGCCCTCCCCTCCCGACTTGGGCTGGACCTACAGTGATGCATCTCTCTCTTTAAGGGTCCTAAGCTATCCCCAGATGCACAAGAAGAATGCATTTTAAAAAGAGGGCAGATGTAAGAGCTATACGAGCTATACGAGCTGTACGAGCTGTATGAGCTGTACGAGCTGTACGAGCTGTACGAGCAGACGAGCGCTGCTCTCGGCAGTTTTGTTTGTGAAAATGAAATTTGGTAAAGGATACGTTACACGAATAATGATCTGTTTGTTGTTGTTGTTGTTGTTGTTGTTATTTGTTTTTTCAAGGACTTTACCTCAGCAAAGAGTACACGTAACCAGTGTCATCGTATGCGTGTGTATTCATTAAGTGAATCTGGAAATTGTTAAGAATGGGAGAATTTGTAATTGCCTATTCCCTCGCTCAATGCCCGGCTCTGTGGCTTTCACAGAATCAGTGGAAAGCATGAATACCTCATCTGATATAATATGTCAGATTAGTGGTTTCAGTTAACATGCCAAAGATTGCTGCGCGAGATAGCGACACACAGATTCAATGTCTACAATCCCCCTATTGACTATGTTGAGCTTAATATTTGCATCAGAGTAAATGAAGACTCTTAAAAGAATGAAAAACGGATTGGATCCTTTTTCTTCCCTTCCTTTCTTATGCTATAAGAAAATCAATACCCACCCACCCAGTCCCCCCATCACACACACATACACACACGCGCACAGCACACACACACACACGATCTTTTTCACTGTCTCGCAGTTCTAATATAAAAAGAGAAATGTTGACAAACTGTGACGTGGTTCAAACTGACAGAAACCAGCAACACGCTTCCTCGGTTTGTTTATTTTCTTAAATCTTCTTTAAAAAAAAAAAAACACATTTTTTACATGTTTTTTTTCACTTCAGGATTTGGAATGGAATGATAAAATCATCATATCTTATTTTTATTTTTTTTTTTAAATATATACTTATTTATTTAATGTTGCAGCAAAATTTAAATCTTAAATACCAGATCATGATGAATGTGAAAAATGCAAATTTTTAAATTCAATTAAGAAAATGTAATTTCAAAATTAGGATTTTTTTTAAAGTAAAAATTTAATTTTTATTTGTTTTAAAGGCAGAAAAAAGGCAGCTCCCTCACACTTTTAAATATAACAAGGTAGGCCTCTGGAAACACACACATAGTGAGTATGGTCTAGTGACAGAAATATGTGTATACATGTGTGTGGTTTATCTCTACAGAGGCATAAAATGTGTGTATGTTCTTTGTCTGCTTACATATGTGTTTGGTTGTGTGTGTGTGTGTGTGAGAGAGGTCAGAGGCATACAAAGGCCCCCACTTGTAATTGTATGAATGAATAAAAGAGATTGACAGTAATACCATTCTAATAACTAATCAGCTCAACACAATGCCTACTCATTTGTGTTGACCTTTCAACCCTCAATTATGGAAATGAGTCCTGCTGTCCGCTGCTGGGCTAAGGAGATTTCTAGCCTGCTGTCACGTGTCACTGACGTTTCCAGTCGCTTTCTCCTTTTCACTTGTCGATTCCTGTTTTGCATTCAAGCTTTTTTTTTTTCTCCTTTCAACGGTGTATAAGAGACTCTTTATTTTTCTTTTTGCTTGGGTTTTTACACATACATGGGGCCAGAGAGTTAAATAAAGGTAAATAAAAATGAAAATGTGGAGGATGTTAATTTTTTCCCCTTCAATTTGTTATCCTTTTGTCTCTAATTTATCCTGGCAATGTACATGATTAAGTAAAATAATATCTTCTAATATCTTTTGTCAGCCCTACCCCCAGTTGAGGATGAGAACACGGAGCCCGTCCAAAGCTTTTCTGTTGATAATTAATTAAGTTACAGACACCAGACCTTGATAGCTTATGCCCCCCTTTGGAGGAGTGATGAATTTCTTTACTAATGAGTCACTGTAATTGGCACAAATGCTTCATGTCTGCCTCACCATGGCTTGCTCCATTTTAACCTTTTAAGACGAGTGCAGGCACTGTATGAATCTAATGGTTGCTCCCTTACAAGGCCTGTAATGTTGTATAAACTGCAGCGTGTAATATACACAAGTTTTCTGGAGATGGTTCTTTATCTTTTACATTTAGAATTCAGGTTGGTCATGCAATCACACACACTCAACTAGAAAATATTAACATTCTTTGGGTGTATTAGTAAAGCTAAGAGCCTTTAAAAAAATAGAAATAAAAATTCAACTATCCACTTAACCTTGTGTTACACGGTTGCAGCTTTTTAGGCTGATCGTCTTTTCATGAAATATTATTTTTTTGCTATAAATTTGTCTGAAATGGTAGTGTATGTATATATATGTACATTTATACTAGTGTGTGTAAATATACCTATACACACACACACACACACACATATATGGATAAATGGCTAAATTAAGCAGATAAATGCTGCATCTATGAGTGAAAACTAAACAGAACAGTTTAAAACATCGTGCAGGGATGGTGTGGCAGTGAAGGAGCAAACTTCCTACTCATAATGAACAACACATACACGCATGCGCACGCACGCACACACACACACACACACACACACACACACACACACACACACACACACACAGGGTATAACTGTGTTCGAACACAAAAAATAAACATACAAGGGAGGCCATTTTTACATGGTTTTGATCAGGTGTGAATTAGATCCATGTTCAGAGCTCGCGTCTGGCTGTTTGAGTCTTGATGGTTGCATGTGGAAGAGGAAGTGGCTTCCTACAACTGTGATTAAACATGTGTAACTAATCAGAGACTTTGCTGCCATGGCACTAGCATGTAATTTGTTGAGTCTTATTTCAGAGAGCATGGGAGAGAGGGAGAGAAGGGGGGGGGCTGTAAATTTCTCAAATGGATGTGTTTTGTATTTCAAAATATTAAAAGAAAATGAAGAAATATAAAACTATTTTAAATAACAGACATCTGTTTGAATTGTTAATTTTAACCCTTTTCTTTTATTCACTATGTGTGAAATATATAAGGAATTATAGATTCAACATGTCTTCGCACTTATTTTTGACAGCTCATTTCCCCCTGCTTAGACTCAGGGCTAAAGTATTGCCTTTGCAATGCTAAATGAAAGGCCCAGGCATTTGAAATTCAGGTGGAAATGACTGGTCTTGATAGCAGAGGGGAATCCTAATAGGGCCATCAAAGTCCTGATTTGTACCCAACAGATGAGGCAGCTGTGAATTGTATGAAACATTGGAAATCAATAGGTTCTATGGAATTTCATTAAGCAGCAGTATCCACAATTGATAGGCCCTCATAATTTGATGGATTGCACAAAGAAAATTATTAGCTGGCTCTATGGAGAGGGTGCGAATGCACAAACCTGGGTCTTGAGAATTGGTGAACTAGGGCAATTTGTTCAGGGAAAAAAATAAAAAGAATATTGATTTTGGTTATGTTAAAAGAGAGGGGAAAATCAAAGGTTAAATCTGTGCAGCACTGCACTGAAAAATATGTGTGGATTCTTTGTTGATTATTTATTCATTAATTCTTTTTTGCTCCCTCCTCCCTCCTTTCCTATCCATTCCCCTGAACCCCTCCTCTCCCTGCAGCCCAAGGTGATGTGCTGGATGATGCCGACAGTGGGAATGAGAGCCGCAGCGGCAGTGAAGAGACCCATGTATGTGAGAAGTGTTGCGCCGAGTTCTTCAAGTGGTCAGACTTCTGTGAACATTTAAAGAGCTGCACCAAGAACCCCCTGGTGCTCATAGTGAATGACAATGAGGACACACCTAACCCCTCCCAGGAGTATCCTACAGAACCCTCCCCTGTACCCAGCTGCCCGAGTGAACAGGCTGACAGCGAGGACCCCAGGGAGGGCAACCACAGTCCTGCTGGTGAGGGGGATGACATCCCAGAGACAGCAACCTTAAATGGGGTCAATGTCCTAGAAAAGGAGGACGAGCAGATGGAGCTGGAGCTTTCTCCTGAAAAAAATATGGATTCGGAAGAGAGAGATGTGACATCCCCTGAGCCAGACAGCTCCCTACCTCAGCTCAATGATGTTGTTCCTTCCACTGTTACAAGCTACGCCATGCCAAGCACCAATGTTACCTTGGAGACTCTTCATGGCACCCGAGTTGCAGTTGCCCAATTTTCACAAAGTGTAAGGGCAGCAGTGGGCAGTGGGGTCTCCACCATGGCTATTCCCATGATCCTGGACCAGCTGATGGCCCTGCAGCAGCAGCAGATACACCAGCTGCAGCTCATAGAACAGATCCGCAGTCAGGTGGCTCTGATGAACAGACAGTCTGCCTCACAGCCGGCTCTCAATCACCATCACAGTAATGCTGCTGGAAATCAGGGGCCTGTCTCCTCCTGTGTGCCCCCTGTCGCTAGTCAGCTTCAACTACATAACTTCATCACCCCTCCTGTCCATCAGCTGCCTGTTAGGCTGCCGGCCACTCTTAATGGTCAAGGCTCTTCACCCCTGACCTCAGCAATAGAAGGGCCTCTCTCTCAAGCGCCACAAAGTGGAAGTCAGCAGTCTAACTCATCAATCCCTAACACATCCTCGAATAATTCAGTCTTTCCCCAGCCCAGTGGTACTGGATTGTCGTCTCTTATTCCCTCCTGTTCATCCTCAGTCACAAACAACAACATAAGTACTAGTAGCAGTGTAACAGGAGGTGGTGGCATTAGTAGCAGTTCAGCTATTCCCAGGAACTCCACTACCCCTCCCTCACTCAGCCACAGTAGCCTCCTGAGCTCGGCCTCCAGTCTACCACTGATACCTCACAGTTCCTCCAGCAGCGTTATCTTCCCCAACCCTCTGGCCAGCATAGCAGCCACAGCCAATGCGCTAGACCCCCTCTCTGCTCTGATGAAGCACCGCAAGGGAAAGCCCCCAAATGTGTCTGTATTTGACACTAAGCCCAGCTCCGAGGACCCCTTCTTCAAGCATAAGTGTCGGTTCTGTGCCAAGGTGTTTGGCAGTGACAGCGCCCTACAGATCCACCTGCGTTCCCACACTGGAGAGAGGCCTTACAAATGCAACATATGTGGCAACCGTTTCTCCACCAAGGGGAATCTGAAAGTTCACTTCCAGAGGCACAAAGAGAAATACCCACATATTCAGATGAACCCATATCCTGTGCCAGAGTACCTGGACAATGTGCCCACAAGCTCAGGCATCCCATATGGCATGTCTTTGCCCCCAGAAAAACCTGTAACCACATGGCTAGACAGCAAACCTGTCCTTCCTACTGTTCCCACCTCAGTTGGGCTCCAGCTGCCTCCCACACTTCCAAGTATGATGGGGGGGTTTGGTGATTCTCCAAGCCTCACTCCACTCAACAGGTCCCCACAGAGGCCATCTCCACCCTCAAGTGAGTGTGCATCCTTGTCCCCTAATATCATCACTGACTCTGGCATGACCACTACTTCACCTTCTCCAAAACCCAGCCTAGGGAGTGATGCACCTCCTCTTTTGAAACCTGAAGGTGTTCTCCTGCCCCCGAGCTGCTCCACTAGGCCAGGAGAAAATACCACCACCACAACTACAGTAACTCAAGTGGTCCTTTCCACTACTGTCACATCCACCACATCATCCAACAGTGGACAGGTCACTGAACCCATCACTAGTCCCAACTCTGTTTCTAACCCTGTCTCCCATCCTGTCCTACCCATGCTCTCTGACCAGTTTAAGGCCAAGTTTCCCTTTGGTGGCCTGCTAGACTCTATGCAAACCTCAGAGACATCAAAGTTGCAGCAGCTTGTTGAAAATATTGACAAGAAGATGACTGACCCAAACCAGTGTGTGATCTGTCATCGTGTTCTGAGCTGCCAGAGTGCTCTCAAAATGCATTACCGCATCCATACTGGGGAGAGGCCTTTCAAATGCAAGATATGTGGGCGGGCATTCACCACCAAGGGAAACCTGAAAACACACTTTGGTGTCCATAGGTCAAAACCCCCACTTCGGGTCCAGCACTCCTGCCCTATATGTCAGAAAAAGTTCACAAATGCTGTTGTGCTGCAACAGCACATCCGTATGCACATGGGAGGGCAGATCCCCAACACCCCTGTCCCTGAGAGCCTGCAGGAAATGGATACTGACCTCTCATTTGATGAGAAGAGCTTAGATGCGATGAGTAATTATGATGATGACCTACTGGATGAAATGGAGCAGGCTATTGATGATGAAATTGACTTAAAAGAGGGAGAAGTGGACCCATCTAAACCGTATTCACCTGGGAGCTCTCCCCCAACTTCCATCATGTCTAGCATTGCAGCAATGGAGAACCAGATGAAGATGATTGACTCCACTGCCAACATGACTCGTGCATTTGGTCAAAAGCCCATGCAAAACGGCAGCTTTGGAGGAGAGACTGATTGTTTTACCACTGATTCCCTGTCTGCAGTGGGGGATGCTGAAGGTCAAAGCTTGGGGAGTCCTGCTTTGTCTGAGTCTTCTGGCTCTATGCAGCATTTGTCCCCTGCTCACAGCCACTCTGAGAGCCAGCGATCCAAGTCCCCAGCTACACTCAACAATAATAACAACAGCAGTGCCATGACAGCAGAGGAGGGACAGGAGAACAATACAGCTGGCTTGGCAACAGTAAAGTCAGAAAAATCAGAGACCCCATCTCCGCTTTCTGCTACTGAAGGCACTGGGGCCCTTGACCTGACTGCCACTCAACATGGCAGGCACTTTATCAAGGAGGAGAGCCACTTCAACATGCTGTTTCTAAACAGAGATCGAGGTGTGTGTGTGCAAAATCAACTAAGACCTCATCTATCATATGAAGTGAATTATATATCTATAATTAACAAAATTATAATACAACAAAATTATTAGTGAATAATTATTAGTGAATAAACCTACTCATCATGGCAATATCTACTCAATAGATAAATATATAGACAACTTTATTGTTAATAATGATAAAAATTGATATGCATGTGCAAAATGAAATGTATTTTATTCTAATATTTGTTTCACCTCTTTTTTCAGGCCTGAGCACCTCTAACTTGGCCAGCACTGCATCAAACATGATCAAAATGGAAATGAACGGACATGGCAAGTCAGTGTCCCTGAGTGACAACTCTCATCTGCCTGTGGGCATCCAGGTTCCTGCTGCGACACCCCAGACCACCATGAGCCCCAGCATCAACCCAATGTTGGCCCCACCACCACCCCGACGCACTCCTAAGCAGCACAACTGCCAATCATGTGGGAAGAATTTTTCTTCGGCCAGTGCTCTGCAAATCCATGAGCGCACACACACTGGGGAAAAACCTTTTGCCTGCTCCATTTGTGGAAGGGCTTTCACCACAAAGGGCAATCTGAAGGTATGAGACAGTTTGTAATAGCATCAATTAGAATTTACATGAATGTGGTTCTAACACACAGGGATTAATCTCTACTAAAGACCCTTAGAGATTTGTAAATCCCCCTCCCCCTTGCCACCACTTTTCTTGTCTCTTGAATTTGAATATGGGAAAAAAAAAAAAAACTTAAATATGTCAGCTGAAATGTAATTGCAAAACCTTAATGGTTTTGTCTTATCTGTACATTTTTTGTCAAATTCCAACAAATTCCAAAGGTGTTCTAATCATATAAAATGTCCAAAAATCCAAAAATGTATGCCTGTTTGTTTTTACATTCAGTTTTAGCCTTTTCCCTGCCATTCCCATCCATAAAATGTTTGTTTGGATGTAGTATTTGCCTTGGATGTAGTATCTGCGTTTGACTCGTGATGACACTTTCATGATGTTTCTTTTCGTTTATTGCTAATTTTAGGTTCACATGGGAACACACATGTGGAACAATGCTCCAGCCCGAAGGGGTCGACGACTGTCCGTGGAGAATCCCATGGCCCTGCTGGGTGGGGATGCCATGAAGTTCAGCGAGATGTTCCAGAAGGATCTGGCAGCTCGGGCCATGAATGTTGACCCAGGCTTTTGGAACCAGTATGCTGCTGCCATCACCAATGGGCTGGCCATGAAAAACAATGAGATCTCTGTGATCCAGAATGGAGGCATTACCCAGCTTCCCGTCAGCCTCGGCGGTACAGGAATCACTTCTTTGGGAGCAATGCCTGGAGGAATGGACCGTGTTCACACAGGCAGTAGCCCTCCCATGACGGGTATAGAGAAGACTGGTCTGGAGGTTGGGGCCACCCGCCCCTTCTCCAGGTTTATGGAGGAGAACAAAGAGATTGGGATCAATTAAAAAGACTTTTCTGTATAATTCCAAGGTAGGCATTTGGCAAAGACTAAGAGTCTGATGACAAGGAAAGAAACTGCTGATCCAGTCTGAACTCATGCGTATTATATTATGTACAGATTAAATATTTTTTGTTTGGTTTTGGAAATATAGTATTTAGTATTGATTAGAGGTCTTTGCCTTTCACTCATTGCGTCCTCACTTGATATTTCGCCTATACGAAGAATACTTTGTCTCTTGTTTGAGAATATGTCGTCTTGCAAGATTTGCATGGTACTTATTGGTTTTTATCAGTATGTTTGACTGCTTTTATGAAATTTCGTTGAAAACCAGGATCCTGCCTCACTTATGATGGGCAAGCATCTTATCTGAACAGGACTAAAACAGAAAAGAACATGAGTTTGTTTAAAGACAGTCTTGCCTTTGCCTGGGAACCTTGTTTATGAAATGCCCTTGGATAGACTGAAGAAAAGACTGAAGTATAGTGTTTCTGTGCTCGCCTGATATTTTTTTTTTTCTCATGAACTAGAAAACTTGAAAAAAATAATGTTTGAACTATTTTAATCTTTACATTTAGTCTCCCAGCATTGTCTTATAATATTGTCCTGTGTCTTTAGTATTTATGATATTGACAAAAAAAGCGGGTATACAAAATATATTTAATGGCCCAAGCATTTTATTGATCCATTTTTTTTCTAAACTGCAGGCTTCACTGATGAATATCTCTTTCAATAAAGACAATATGTCATTTGAGTTGAACAACAGAGAAAAATGGTAGGTTTTATTTGGATATCTGTTGAGACTATGTGTATCTCATTACATGGTAAAGAGACTAGAGATATCCGAAGCTGCTATGAACACAACCCTGCTTTTAACCTTTGTAAAAAGAAAAAAGAAGTGATCCTTTTGAAGAAATATCTATGTATAGAAATACAGACAAATCTAAAACAGGTATGCATATTTTGTATCACATAAAGATAGACATCATGAGTTGAGAGTATTTGTCATGTTTGTGAATGCACTTTTTAAAACAAGACGTTTTGTCTGTGAGTTACCGTTAACCTTTTGACTGAGCTATCTATCACGTGCTGTTTTCATTGTTTTCAGCGTACCACTCCTACAATTTGCAGAGGCGGTTCTCTGTTATTGCATCTGTGCTACTCGTCAGAGTGCAAACTCATCACTCAATCAAAACCTTCTTAAATAAAAAAAAAGAGAACAGGTGTGTGTTTGAATGGCTTCCTTATCTGCATTGCATTCCTCTTTCTTTGTCACCCATTTATTTCCATAAATTAAAATTGAAATGCCACATACATATGATCAAATAAATGACAAAGTCTATTTAATTATAATTACTATTGTTATTTAAATTGATCCAAAACCCCATCTCCCATTTATTCATCATAATACTCAGTATTTTAAAAATGAAAAGAGAAACCACACTTATTTGTATGATATTAAATATGATGTGACCAATTTTTTGCCAAACCATTTCTGAATTTTATTGCATCATATAATACAATATACAGTAATATACAGTACTATATAATATATAGTACTATATACAGTAATAATATAATATAAAATACAATATATTAATTTTTTGGGAAATTAGCTGGTGTCTCTCTGCGGGTTTTGTGTTATCCCAAAATTATTATCAAATACACATTTACAGATTTTTAAATCTGTAGATTTACAAAATGTATTTGAAAAATATTAGATTTTCCTTCATTTTAAAGTTGTTTTGCACTGAGATGTTTAAATAATTCATTTTTACTCATTCTTACTGGATTTACTTTCGAGTGTGTATGTAAGGGAACATGATACGTGTGTGTGTGTGTTTGTGTGTGTTCTCTTGTAAAGATTTATAAAAAAAGAAATCACACAAACAGCAGATGGTTTAGTCGGCCTCCACTTACAGCCTGGAAATCCATATTTAACTGAAAATATGACAACCACGAGAGCACATCAAAAATAATGAAAAATTGATTTAAATATGTGAAAACACAATTATTGATTCGTGATTGATAATTGTCTCTGCCAGACATAGATAAAGTTATTCCAGATTAAAGAAGGTTTTTCTTATTAAATCATTATTAAACAACCACAAAAAACTAAAACATTTTTTTTTTTTAATTAGCATGGTTTCACTTTGAAAATAATTCCTATAATAAATTGCTAAAAACATCAGTGATGAGATATGACATATTCATAATAATCTCTGAACTGAGTAGATCAAGAATTAATCTTTTATTTTAATATGCCATAAGATATTTCATTTCATACCTAATATTACTGTTTACGCTGCCCGGCAGAGTAGTCGTGTGAGGTTGCGTTGTGTCTGGGTCGTTCTGCCAGGAGGGATTCAGTGAAGTCATCGTGCGTGTGTGTGTGTGTGTGTGTGTGTGTGTGCGCGCGCCATCCTCCCAGGATTCAGCATTCAGCCCTCCCGGTGCACTTACACTTGACACATGGTCAACACATGTGTGAACACACACACACATGTGCACAATCTCCCACGCACAGACTCATGTTCTCACTTTCTCATACATATATAGCAAAAAAAGCAAAACAAATTAACAGTAGATATTCTTAGACACTGAGGGAAAAAAAATATATATCCCCGCTGTGACCAAGGAGTAGCTTCATCAGGTGCAAGATGAAAGTTAATGTTAACTTTAATCACTAAGAACAAAAGAGTTTTTTTTTTTTTTTTTTTTTTTTTTTTAGCGTTTATCTGCAGCAACTGGACTTGCAGATGTGACTATAGCCTTGATCCTGAATTCCTCACCATATAGAGTCAAAGATTACCACGGCTTTAAACTCATTTTCATGTCAGGCTGTAGAACACAGCAATAAATCACTCTCAAAGAAGCAAAAATAAAGTAAAATAAGAAGAGCTGACGCTGGTCCAAATCAACAAATCGGATTATCTGATTAGAAAGTGTTGTTGCCCATCCTGTAAATGAGTGTTTCCAAGCAGCTGATTTGCACAGGATACAAGATATCACAAATACTTGAGCCACACAGCAAAACTAATATAATATATATTAAAAGAAAGATGCATTTTACAGTGCTTTATATGCTGAATGACCAGGAGGCCAAACAGCACATTATCCACTGCACCTAAAGTGATGATTGGTCTGTCAAAGTCCAGCTTACATCAGCTTTCATCAACAAGCACTAAGTGTTGATTTTTGTGTTATTTTTCCTGTGCCTTTCACACACATATTACTTTTCATGGTGATGAATCTGAGTTAAGTCTTCCCTCAGGAGCTCTTCAGGGCTGATTCCGTAGTGCAGTTGCTGCTGTTTGAAAGCCCATTGTTTGACATTGCACTGTCAGCTGATCACACTGGCTTAGTAAGAGGAATTGTCTAAGTAATGAAGAAATTTCATACTGACTGTTTTTCCTCTATGAAGGCACTTATTTTGCACATATCGGAGCAGAGGCTAAATACATTCCACTCATTCTTCAGCTCATGTGCTCACATTTAGCAAATGATTTTGCAGACAGCCGGCATACATGCATGCAAAGACTGTTGTTTGAGACTCTAAAATGGTAATTCTTGCCAAATTTGTAATATAATTCAATAGGCCATTGCTGCCGCTTCATAGGAATACTGCTGTTTCACCTCAAGTGATTTCAATTATGATGCCTTTCCAGCTCAACATGGGGTTAAATGAGGTTATAAAGTATGACACTGTAGGATTGTTATTTCCATAACAAAACCTCACCACCTCGATTTTTTTGTTATTTTTTTCCATTAAGCAATACAATACAATGGAATGTCCAACATGTGAAGTGCAATTTCATTTTACTGTTAAAAACAGAACATTTATGAGCAATCAGGGGAAGGCAGACAAGGAATTATTTGAGGTGTGTCCATTTAGGAGGATTTTAACAAGTATAATTTTAGAGTGGGTTACAGGGCTAATTATCTAAAAGTAAACATAACATGGCTCTCCATTTCTCCTGGATACTTTTTTCTTTTCTTGAAATGTGGCAGCTTTCCTTTTTGTTCAGCACGCAGAGCAAATTGCTTTGCCTCCTTTTTTTGTTTTATCTGCACTTCACTTGTGTTTGTGTGCTACCTGTTTGAAGTGAATATGTGTGACATTTGGGCATGGCACAGTGTGAACAGACAGGCCATCATTGGGACGGGGCTATCGGCTGTTTGTTTAATGCCCTGCCTACTGTGAAAGGCTCCCTGAAACAGGCGCAGTAAATATCCCCATTGATCCAGAGGCAGGGGGCCCTATGATGATGTAGTGGCGAAGAGCCACAGGAGTAAATCTAACCGACAGTAATCCAATCCCATTCTCAAGGCTGTGGGATCTGAGATAGGTGCTTTAAATCCAAAAGTGTGCCTTTTTGCACAATTTCTCTGCCTTTGTTGGTGCTGCGTCTCTCTCTTTTTTTTTTTTTTTTTTTTTTTTTTTACTTTAACGTCTACATCTCTAAAAGTAATCCATAGCTTGCTAAGGCATTTTGGTAGCTATGTTATATTCGTTTAAATTCTGTCCCATAATGATGTTGCAAATTCAGCATCCTTTTCATTCTACTGTCAAATTCACTCCCATGTTTACCTTTGCTTGTCTAAAGCATGTGCATCCACACTCTCTTAACTTTGGAGTTAAGAGAGTGTGAAAGGTGTGTGCACTTTGCGTGTGATAACACTCCTCAGGTAGTTGGTGTTCTCAGTGGATGGTCGAGGGATACGCTGGAAACTCTGAAACCCCATTAGGCTGGAATTTCCCTTTGATGGCCAAACGCTGCCTACCTAGCGCTTGACTGGTTGCTTGGCTGCTCCGGCAAGTGTTAGTTTTCATGCAGGCTCTCAAGATGACAAAGTTACGCACTCCAGATCCCCTGGAATAGGATTGTGTGGTTTACAAATTGGATGTATGATGTATGGATTGTTGAGAGTCACTGAAGCGCAGTGCACTTTAGCCTGGTGAGCATTTTGAAACATTAACAGTTTGGTATGGTGAGGGGATCAGCAAGGATTGCTCACCAAAGGAGATGCTTGCGGTTCCCAACTCACATTTAAATTCCTTTTAATGGACTTCACTGCATGCATTCAAGAGTAGTTGGTGGTTATCAAAAACCTACATTTAACGCCACTTACCACAGGGTGAGAAGAGAATGAGAAGGGCCTAGAGGGTTTGTGGCACCTGAAATCTAATGGGAATTATTGCAGGAAATGTTCCAACATGTATGTATAATCTGTTTTCTGCTCCTGCTAACTGCTCCATCTGCTTTAAAACTCCTTGACTTTTTCTCACTTCTCATAATACTCTGAAGTCGATCCCACCCAGCAGGCCTCCAGACTAACAAAGGGGCACTGTATATCAGTCTAACTGGCCGGCCAGAAGCCGATTGAAGGACAATCCTCTTCCCATATCATCGAGGTCTTGTCAAGGTGGGGGTGGGTTTATCTTGTGCAGTTAGGTGCTTAAAGAGAGTGGGGAAAAAAGAAGCTTGGGAGAAAGGTGGGGGTGTTTTGGGAAATCAATGAACGCGTGGAACACAGTGGTGATCCACCTGAAAGAGAAGACGTCATCAATTAAACAAACTTGGCGAACAGGGCCAATTCATCAGAGAGTGGCGTGGATCAGCTATTGGGTTCAGCTTCGACGTGACAAATGCCGGACCTCTTCTGTGTGCCCAAGGTTGCCGATCGATAGAGATCATCATTGTGATGTGGCCTTTTATCTCACAACCGGCTCCCTCAAGCCTTATATTATTCCCAACACAGAAATCTCAAAGGAGGAGGAGGGGTGAGAAGGGCATGAGCCTGATTGTATCTTTTATTCTCAGAACGTATGGGCGTTATTTGTTTTCAAGGCTTTCGATGATCAGCCTTGTCGTTGTTGAACAACAAAGTTTTGAGGCTTTTTTACTGGGTTTTTGTACCTGTCATCATAGTTTGTTTTCATCCTGGGATTATTCCTCAGAAGATGACTATCAAGCTGGTTAACATGTTGCTGCTCACTGAGGGGATTGAATCCTCTCAACGCAAGCCTGCTCCCCCTCAGCGGCACTTATTCAAATGTGTCAAATCCGGCAGAGAGGAAAGCCTCCTGGGTTGCTATTGATCTGTGCCATTATGGAATTCCATGCCAATAAAGTGTCATGACTTACTGTAACAGTCCAATGATTAGGCTTTACTTTGGTCATGTGACCGCAGAGAACTTCCTCATTATCAGAGGCCATTATGAGAAAATGGAGTTTTGCAATTGAGTTATGCAATGATAAATATTGACTTATTTCAGCTTTAATCGGCTGCTTTAACTGTGTTATTGGTGTATGGGCCTATAGAGTTGCCAGTAATTGCAGTGTTGTGCATCATGATCGAGTCTTTTGAATTTTTTTTCCCCCAAACTACTTCTTATGTTTACTTATGTTTCTTATCTTTTTTCTTATATTTATGTTTACTTCTTATATTTTATCCTTTAGAATGTATATTAACTATCTGCAAAAGATGGACTGTATTGCTTTTTGAGGTATAGATATATAGGTATATAGGTATAGATTTAGGGTTGAATCACCAGAGGGTTCATAAACTGAAGATTGGGTACATGTCCTAAATACGCTAAACTCTCCATATGATGTAAATATGTTTGCTTGCAAACTAGTTTTAGCCCATAGGCTCATTTTCTACACTTCACGGTCTTTGTCAAATCTGTTCAGTTCCTTACAAGTGCTGAAACTGTACACCTGGGCTGTAGTGTAAAATATGCATGCGGACACTATCAGTTACATGCTTCTAGCCTGCTCCAGCTGGGAGAAATTGAGGATATTACAACTCACTCTGTGTTTCACCAGCCAGCCCCAGTTTCCCAACACTGATTTGAACCAGTCTCTGCTATCTGCTGCTCATTAGATGAGATTTCAGCCCTGCTAGTAGCTGCAGGAATGAATAAAGGCAAGGCCTGCAAAACTACTCCAACAGTAGCTCCTGACAAATATGGCAGAGTGAGCTCTTGTTCTGTTGCTACTGAAACAAAATACCAACATTTTCAGCTTAAGATACAGCTGCTGTTATTTTAACAACCCACTTTGGTGCTAATCTGAGATTAACATTTTTGTTTTAAAAAGATCATAACCACATGTTGAAATTACATTTTTGGGGAGTTATTCTATAGAATTTCTAAAGTATTTAACGATAGTATTAACAATTGAGATGGATGAGTGGTGCAGAGCACTGCTATAGCACTGGGCTTTGATGTACATTACAATTTACATTAAAATATAAGTAATTCAACCTCAGCAGATTCTGCAACAGCTTCTTGACTCATACTGTTTTTTATTGTGAACACTACTTGCTGATGTATGGAATTTGAAGAGTTCAGAGTTGTCATTGTCAGTGATTGACATGATGAGAGGATCAATGTAAAAGCCTTCCTGCCAAGCAATAATCCATCCAAACTGATCACGCTTAAAATTGCCTGGGGGTATTGATTACATGTGCAGGCCCAGAAAACACCGTAAGCACTGTGCAATAACAATCAAGTTGGCTAAAGAGGCTGAAGGTTTTTTTTTGCTTCCTTTCCTCTTTGGCAATGCTCACTCTCTTCATTTCATACACTCTGCTCATCGAGAGCTTTTCATTTCAGCTGCTGGCGTCAGTTGGTTACTTTGGTCAATTTGAGAGAATTCCTGTGTATCCATGCTAACACTTTAGCCAATAACATACCAAGTAAGAACATAGCAGTATCAGTTCTAGGAAGATAAACCAGTGATATATATATATATATATATATATATATATATATATATATATATATATGTGTGTGTGTGTGTGTGTGTGTGTGTGCGTGTTTATTGGCTATCAAGTAAAAGAAAAGAGATTTGTTTTTTGAATTTTAGTCCAGGTAAAGAATTTCATTGATGTACACTATTTTAATTATTAGTGAAGTAGGTAAAAACAAATACTGTTACCCAATCTGATAGATAAAAAGATAAGAGGTTGAAGAAACCTATTAATAAAAATGCTAGAAAAAAGTATTTCTTATCTTTAACCTCATTGTTATGAATGACTTATATGCGACAGGTTGAAGATCTAAAAATAATTTTACTCATCTGAAACCATATAACCATCCATGGTTATATGGTCATTCTAGTCCTGGTCTAAATAAATAATATAAACGATATGGTGTGGTGGCAGGTTGCCACCTTAGCAGCCTGCAGTACAGTATGTAGGACAAAGCTGTTCATGATCACAGTAGACCATTGCATTACACCTTATCATTTCCTCTGGAGCTGAAACTCAAACTGAGACTCATCAATAATGCACCTATGATCTCCCATTCAGAAGATCTCAATGGCAGATCAAGCTACTGTTGTATCTCCTCTTCTCTCTCCACCTCCACTTCTTCCACACACTCAAGAGTCCGTTCATGTAAATTCACTTTACTGACTCGGTCTCACACACACTAATGGCTACAAATGTCCAAGAACCTCATTTGAGATTTTAGTTTTCCTCATAGATTTTGCCATTAGTCTACAGTCTAAGATTCATTCTATCTTTTTTTTTATTAAAACCCAAACAAATGGATGTGTCTATAATGAGTTTTTTTCAGTTGGCTGGAGCAGTAAAATGTCAGCTGTTGTCTCTAGACAAAATTATATTCCTGACTATATTGGGTGAGAGATGCTCCACTGTTCAGCTCTCTTACTCTCTAACTGAATTATTAAATACACAGAATCTGGTTAAGCAGTGTACATTTTCCTAAAGGTCAGAAAGTTCATTAACTATGGACTGCCATTGATTGTATCCTTGTGTATTTCTCAGCTCGCTATAGGTTTTCGACCCTGGTTATTGAGTATGTACAACTGCTTGGAGAAGACTGCCATTCTATACAGCTCCTGTCTGAACAGTTTTACTCCTGTCACACAATATAAAAGTATGCTTTTATCATTTATTATGATTTTAGATTAAACATCACAAAAGAGTTCAAGCTAATAGTTCAAAAGTTTGGCCTTCTTCACCAAGTCAGTTTGAGCCAGGTTCTGGCTAAAGAACCTTTCATTGTAAGGCCACATGCCCCCTCCCTTCTCTGGCTGTATCTTAAACAGAAAAATCCATAATGACTATGACAGCAGCGGTATCTGTTTCACAACAGTCCGCTCATGTCAATCAGCATGATGCTGATAAAGATCTGTATTTTGATTGAATGTGTGCAAAACTACTCATACTTTACACAAGCGACTTTGATGTTAACCCATTTGAAATCATATCAGATGCTGCACGACGAAAGAACACCCCAATCAACAGAGATGATTTCATAAAGAGGGCTCTTGGGTTTCAGCGTCATAAATAACTCATGGTAATCCCATATTTCTCTGACTTCTCTCATTTTAGCTCGGGATGGAAAGAGGGCAGTTGTGACAAACATTGTTAGCGTGGCTGCCAAGCCATTCTGACCTGGCTTTATGTGTCTTGGCTGCTCTGGTTTCTCTGCACACAGTCCAATGAGGTGATGTCCCAAGTTATCCATATCCTTACCTTTTTTAACCCATTGCATACTCTGCATATAGAAACAAAAAACATCATTGGTCCTTTTGAAGTAAGTGAGGTAATGCTAACAGTTTATCCAGAGGGGAAAGTATGAATCTCCTCAATATTTCATGCTGTACATAATGATGCTGTTTTTAGCTGCCTATTTTACAATGATAATAATGATTATAATGTAAAAGAGTGTGTGCATGTGAGTGTGCATGTGCCGGTCTGTGAGGATTTTTGAAATGGCTTGATTCATAAGTCATGGGTACCCCTGCTGAGACCTCTTCCTACACGTGCAATTTTCCAAAGCCAGCCACTCGCCAAGCAATAATTATGCTGAAGTTTTCAATTACACTCCTTCCATTTCATTAACAAAAAATGTTTGGCTATTGTATAATTAGATATATGAGCTTACCACCTACATTTAACATAGCCACTACACAGCAGCTTGATGGAAAACAGAGAAGGATTTTAGCATGTGTGCATTTACGGTGGTTTAGTAGACTACTATAAAGTCAAATCAGCTAGACGCTATGCAGCCGGCTCCCCCTCCTTTTTTCCATCATTTTCTAAGGTCCTCTAATCTACAATACATATACAGACCTATAATTGAGTGTCATGAGATGTTTGATGAAGTATGGGAGGTTCTTTTAACATGAAAAGTACACATGTTCACTTCCTTGATACTGTATAATCAATTGTTGATGCCCATAAATTTATGTTTACTTTAATTTATGTTTTACTGAGCTATGAGTGTAGGTAAGAGATTTTTATTTATTTTAGCCACTGGCATTGAATTAAACTAGGAAAAAAAATCTCCTATCAAATGAACAGAGTAGTATGTTTCCATTAAACGATTTCATGGAATGTTTTACACTCGGAAACTCTGTCTCCCCCTCTTTCACTGTTGCAAAGTATGACCCGTTGATGATATTATATAAAAAATTAAACTGTCCATCATCGTGGCTATCTTGCCATCTTAAGTGGCTGTACCCTGTTACCACACAGGCTTAAGTTTCAGGGCAATGCAATCCAATACAAGCCACAGAAACTCTCCTCAGTCCTGTCATTTTGTCTGTTCCCTTTCACATCCTTCGCAACAGGTTTCCACTGGAGGCCAAGATTGTTCTTAGTATGGAGGCATGTGTTGCCACTCTATTAGTAGGAAACCACACAGCTTATTGTGACTGGAACTAACTTCAATCATAAGCTTGATGTCTGGACAGGATGTTCAAAGGCTCGTTGGTGTAATCTAGCCAACTGAAACTGAATTTTGAGGTTTTTAAATTGTTTCTTACGACCAACTTATTGTTCAGTTGAGATGTGGTTGACCTAGTTGCTTGACACCAGTGCATTGCTGATAGACAGCAACGCCTCTAGGTGTGTCTGTGATGTCAAAAACCTGACTGAGATCATGCTGGAGACAACAAAAAAGGAAAGAAATGGAGGAGGGAAGAGCGATCTGATGACGCAGAGATAAAGTCAGCAGGGGACAGAGTTTTAATGAGCCTGGCCTCTCATTGGAGAGATGGCTAGATGTTCTCTTCAGCTGAGCTGTAAAGTGATCCTGGTCTGATATTCCCCGGCCCTGTGACAGAATTATTAAAAGCTCATCCTCTTAATGCAGCATCCACGGTGTCACCTTTCACAGGTCCTCAGAGACACTTGCCCAATAGGACTGCCTTTTTTTCCACAGGTAAATTGGCATAGTGCAGACAAGCACCCAATCCAACATTACTGTGTGTGTGAGTGGTGACGGTAAATTGAACCCTCTCACCACAACTTGGAGCATGACTTGCTTTCAGCCACACTTAATGCTCTTGTCTATCTGTCAAAGTTAGACGTCTGTATTATGCATATGAGCCCTAATTCCCCGTCATTAGTGATACTAATTCTATTATGGTGGTCATCAGTTGCAAAAATGATCTCAAAGTGGTGTCCATTTTTAAGGCAATTTTGATACTAAATGGATTTTGCCTCTTTGTGCATAGGAGCAAGTCCCCTCAAGCCTGTACTAATTACATCCATAATCAAATGCGTTCTGTGTCTCCTTGTTAATGACATTGATCTTTTGGAATATCCAACCCTATATTCTGTGAGATTATTGGATAAAGTGCAGGGTGAAGTCTGTGTGACCCCAGGAGAAAGACGTCGTTGCAGACATAAGTGGGTATTAAATGGATATAATTGACAGTGACCCTTCCTGGCACTCTGCGCTGCTGAGGCCTCCGGTCCATGGATCATACAGCAGAGGGGATGAATTAGCATGGCTTAGGAATGGGAAAATTAAAATTAAGAAAAGGGAGATGGGCTGAGGAATGGATCAATGTTGAGCTAGTGAGCTTATCAGCTGATAGGGGCCACAGAAGTGGTGGTCTTTCTCCGATCATGGAGCAAAATCCATCATTTAGAAACTTTTACTCCTAAGTTAACACAAAACTTTACCAAGAGATCTCATACTTTCTTAAAGCATGATTAAAGCAATGCTCTTTTTTCTTTATTTATGTTTGCATTAGCAACCACACATGCATCCTGGGTGGGCATTGACTGTGTTTGCTTATTGATTGTTCAAAGGTCACAACCTTATGGCTCTAATCCATTGTGATGATGTAGATAGATGATTTGGAAAGAGACCAATTCCACCTCGCAACATACAATCTAAATTTCCCACATCACAATATAGAGGCTAATAAAGTGTTGTACTGTGTTTGTAAATGCATCTAACTGTAGAGCTGAGAATTTCAGTTCCTATGACACACTGACCTCTCTTTTCAAGTCTGTCTGGCAGTTGCTCCACCCCTGCACAGGTGGGTCCCATTGTCATGAGTGTGTGTGTGTGTGTGCTGTTTGGTTTTCTGCTGTACTGTTGGCATGATGAGTGTAATTGGAGTGTTGGTCTGGTGAATCAGTGCCAGGCTGGGTGGGCAGATTGCATATGATGATCATGTTCTGACCAGATGGCTAGCTGGCACAGGAACTTGGATGTGTATATGTATATTCATTTGTGAGTGTGTGCGCGTGAGTGTGTGTGTGAGTGTCTGTTCGTGTGTTCTGGGGGAGGTTAAGTGGCTAGGAATAGCAATTTATTGTGACTGCTCATTTGGATACGTAGGTTGAAACTCTACACATATGCACTCGGAGACAATTGGCCTCGTGCAAGGACCACTTCTATAAATACTTTTTTTTAAAATGGCACATACATGTGACTTTGCCACGTATAGACAATAAAGTTAATGTAAAATTATATTACTTATCATTTCTTGCACCATTTCAGTCTCAATATAACCAGTATTTCCACAATGAAGCAGTGTTTACAGTTCCTGTTTGTTTTGGATAAAATTCTTGTTGCATTAAGGTCACAGAGAATTATTGAGGTATAAACAGTAAAATAACAGTAACAGTAAAATGAAAGGACATATAGCATAGTGAATTTGTTTTCTTCCCATGTTCAGGTTTGGTACATTTTACATTTGTCTCCTTTGCATCAAACAGTGGACCACTAGCAGACAACATTGCAGTGGCCAGTCTCATGTTCTTCCAAGCCACTTGGAAATGTATTACTTTCGAAGATGACAAATGGCTCCAGCAAAGTTTTGCACATGCGGCCGGATAAAGTTTATCTTTAGGGCATGTGCAGCTGCCAACAGTACTTCCAGAAAACTTTAATCTTTCCTTTCAGAGGCTCACTTCCTATTTCTGCACAGGGGACTTGATGGGAGGCAGACCGGGGGTGTTTTGACACCCGTCTGAAGAAACGATTGCAGTGAGCGGGCCTGCCGCTGCTGCTGCTGTAGCAGTGCAGCCTGTCTACTGTGGTTCCCGCTGGCTGTTTCTCTGTAACTTAGCGCCCTGGCTACTTAATTAGAGCTTTAAGTTGGAGAAAACAAATCTAGTCAGAGGAGAGCACTTCTCCCAGTCAGCCAGTCATGTGGCTAACCAACCAGAGGAAGGTGCTTTTATTGAGAATAATCCATCAGAGTGATCTGATGATGTGCTGATGAATGATTAACCTACAGGGTACATGATAAACAGCTTATTAAATGTTACAGATATGTGATCTACGTGCAGGCAGATATTGCATGGGGTTGGGTCATTTGCCCTTACACATCAGTTGGGGGCAAACATCATTACAGTGATGCTGTACTGCTGCACACCAAACAAATAAATTAAAAAAGCATGGGGCAAAGCAAACTGGCAACAGTAAACACTATTGATGTGGCCGGCAGATTTCATTACAACACTCTGCTGTTTCAACTAATGACTAACTTCTTCAGCAAAATCTAACATTGTGAGAGGGGCAGAGAGAGAGGGAGAGAGAGAGAGAAGGAGGGAGGGAGCATTACTGGCGTTGCTGTCAGTAGGGGGTTCAGGCCAAGTGGGAAAACGTCAGCACTGTCAATGGGAAGGAGGGCTTGATGTTGCAATGATAGGCCTCTGTAATAGGCACTTTGAAAGAACAATCAGTGCCTTCTGTGAATCATATAGCCCAGCATGTAATTCATGTTTGCGTCTGTGAATTTGTGCCAGAGCATGAGAACAAAAACTATTTGTAGTCTATACAAACTAAGCTAAAGGTTATGCATGTCCTTTTATGAGTCACAGCATCATGCCTCATCGTCTGACTCATAGTCAATCTTGACATTTTTTGGTGCTGTTGTTTCATTTTGTTGGCTTCTTTATAGAGTCTCTATTTTTAATGCGAAGAATTTCCTGTTACATGACTTTGTTGTTTTATTGTCAGAATTTTTTGTTGCAAGCCCACCACAGGAAGTATCAGTTTATTTACAGTATCATAATGTTATAATTGGAACATTTCGAGCTTGTTAGGGCTGATGTTTGAATTAGCTACCACCTGCGTTGTCACTCACACGACATGAAATGCGTGCTGTCATGACACAACTGCAAAAACCTCAATGCAAGCCAAAGTAGGTTTCACATCAAAAGGCTATGCGACATTTTGTTTTGTCTTGTGGTTCTTTTTGTGCATGTTTATTTGCATGAATTACATATTTCAGTTTATATGGATTATATTATATGGATTTAGTAAAATTCATAAGAGAATAACTTGACATTTTTTGTCCTGTTTCGTCAAGCTTCCACTGTGGAAGAGATGCAGCTAGTTGAGCAGAGAGATCTTAACAGTCAGCCATATTAGATGAATGGTTACAATAGGCACATAATAATAATAATAATAATAACAATAATAATAATAATAATAATAATAATAATAATAATAATAATAATAATAATAATAATAATAATAATAATAATAATAATAATAATAATAATAATAATAATAATAATAATAATAATAATAACTAAAAGCATTCACCAAATAGTAAAAAGAGTCATCTAAACATTATGGTGTATGGGTGACAATGCTAGCTAAATTGTTGCATAATAATAGTATAATCACAGTAGCTGAAAGTAAATTGTAGCTAAAGGTAACAGACAATAAGCTTTTTTTTTTTTTTTACATAAATACTTAAATGTACCAGATACATAGTTAGCTCAAAGTAACCTAAATGTACCTGTGTAAATGAATGGTTAAGCAGTTAAAATAGATAGCTTAATAGATAACTTAAATATGTACATTTAAACTGAAGATTTAAAAGAAAAATATTAATAGGTTACTAAATGTTGCAGATTCATAGTTGAAACAATTACCTATAAATATTACTATAAAAAATACTTAGCTAAAAGTAATAAATACATAGCTTAAGGTAGGGTTGGTACACACAGTCTTTACCAAATAGATTTTAAGAGTCAATGAACTGTGTGAAAATAGTATGCTATTATTGCTAAATGACATTCTGTGGGTGGTCAGTGATGAAGTACTTGGCCTGTAGAGTATGCATAAAACTGAACGGTGTGGTGTGCATGGCATAAAACATCTGAATGAAAACAATTGATGATACAATTTATCCCGTGTTGATGAAACATAGGAAATAGTAAATGGATTTTGTTTTTCTCTCCTGTCTTCAATGTGTTTCACCAGAGAGAAAAAGATAAATCTCTATTGCTTAAACCCTCTGCTCCTTCCAGCAGATTAAAAATTCATAAGATATATTGAGTCAGTGTGGAAATCCCAAAATATATGCAATTTGATCAAGCAGGAATTAAAAGTGTCATTGTGCTTGTCAATAAGGGTTGGTGGCGACGTGGCAGTATCACATTGACTCCTGCGTATTAATACTCAGTGTCCTATTGGGCTATCAGCTGATTGTTTGGAATGTAAATGATGCTGCTGATGGCTCCGGTGACTGATGGCTTAAATTCCAATTAATCAATTGCTTCATCAGTTTCCCTAATTCAGATCAAATATCTCCTGAGTGCACACTCTTCTTTCAGTGGTATTAGAAGAAATAAATGCTCTGGAAGTAATTTTCATCAATCTCGTGTACATGCCAATATCTCTCACAAGCCTGGTCCACGTTGAGGACTTAATGTCTTAAGTGTGTGTACGTGTGTGTGTCTGTGTGTGTGTATGCATGTGTGTGGTTGTGTGTGTCTGTGTGTAGGAGAGAGATTTGCATATTAGGAAAGAATGTTAAACAGAATAGAACTACATATTTGTGTTTGCTCCTTGGCTTTAAATAAAATGCAAACAACAACAAAAAAACCCCAAATATTTTTCTTTTAATTAATGTACAGCCAAATAAAGTTTAAAATGAGTATTTAAAAAGCAATAAACAATAAATTGAATTCTGCTTCACACATGCATATGTTTAATTTCCTAATTCCTCCATGCGGATCATGTTTTTGATGTCAGCAAACATGTAAGCAAACTAAAGCCATATGCAGCCTGATATTCCACCGCTCCATATGTAAGGCAGTTATGACAGGTCATAAGATCCCATCTGTAAGGAAAGCAACCAACCGCATTAAATGAACCTGACATAAGCTGACCTTTTGTACTGTGGGCCTACACATATCGCTGCATCTCAAAACCCAAGCTGCCACGGAAGGCCTCACTGTACGATAAGCCCTGTCAATTATACAAAATAAAATCAACTATTCATAAGTAGCCTGTAATAGGATATTGGCTGACAGATTTAATAATTCAGTTTTGCCGAGGCTTAACTGGTATTAGTTTGTAGCTAATGGTTGCCTTTGTAAAAAATTCATTGAAGACAATGCTGGAGTGAGAAGATACACATAATTATGCCTACTTCATTTACTTTAGCTCCATTCAATTTAAAAGCGACTTCCAGAGTCCTTAACTGTTTAAGCATGCAGAAGCAGAGGTACTGTAATTTGATTTATGAATTTGATCCCACCCACCCCCTAATTTAATTCATCAATGTTTCAGAAGGAGCAATTATGCATTGTGCTACAACTCTTCATAGCTCTATTATCCCAGCAGAATATTTTTGTCAGAGGGTGTGTAATGGTATTGCTAAATATTCCATAATGCCCAGACGGGGCCTTGTCCCTCACACCCATTATATGCATGTCCTTCTCCTCAAATTGAACTTCTTTTTTGAGTAATAGCTTTTGACAACAGCAGATAACAAGGACACAAGTGAAGTGCAAGAGGCTGTGTAGAGTTACACTGTGCTCACGGTTTTGATGTGTAGTTGTTGTTTTTTCTGATCTTTTGTTTCATGTTAAGAACAAATATTCCATTTGCAAAAACACTTTGTTTGATGTGGCCTCAGCCTGCTGGTGAATGAGCTGTTGTGAGTATGCATAATTTCAGTGATCCATTTCACATAGTGTTTTAATTTGCTCATAGTGGAATAATAGCAACCAAAGTGTTTTTAATCTAATTAAAAATGAATTCCAGCACACACAGGATCAGAGCAAAGTTAAAACATTTTTTAGGAGAGTGGCTCCATTCATTAATTTAGACATTTCCATTTCCACAAGTCTTTGTGTGTTTGTGTGATCTCTCAGCGTTGCCTCTCATTCTAAATTGCAGTGAGGGAGGGGTAAAAAAAAAGAGCTTAATGGTGAGGAAAAACACTGTTTTGTTTGCACTACATGGTGTGAATTATCTGGGCATGAGCGGGTGTCCAGACTTCTGAGAACAAGCAGCGGCGCATACGCCCGTTCTACACCCCCTCCGACCCCCCGACCGCCTCCACTACCCCTCGACAAATGCTCAGCGGTCGTGAACTACATTGATCTGGGGTATAATTCTCTATGAAATTGATGGATGAGGGCAGCCATTGACAGAAAGGGTAAAGACCACTTTGAGATGTCCCCTGTGAATAAGTATGATGGAAAATAGATTGTTGAAGAAGATTTATGTTTGTTCTCCACTGCCACAGGAGACGGGCCCACCCCCACCTCTCCGCCCCCACCCACCAACCCCATACCAACCCCAGCTCTGACCAATCAAACATGTCAGATGAAACTCACTGGTTGTATTCAGCTGCCAACTTTGTGACGATTTGTCCTTTCTCAATATGCAAGATGGAAGCTGATGGAAGAATAGGCTATAAAGTGGGTTTAACAGGAAACACAGCTGCATGTATGCTTGTACAGTGTATCATAGCTATTGTAAAAGGTATGAAGGGCTGGGTTACAAAGGGCTGAATTTAAGTATGAAAATGGGTAAGTATATTTCTTTTTTTTTTTTTTTTTATCAAGAACTGTTCCTCTATCATCTTATTAATTACCTTGTATATGAAAGAAACAACTATTCTGTGCAATATAAAAGCAATAAATAAACTACACACTTCCAATTGTAGCCTTGTAAATGAACAGTCTGTTGTGTGTCATGATCTTGATCATTTTCACAACTTTTCCCAAACAGGACAAGTTTTTGCATTATGTGTACCACAAACCATGCTGCATTTCACTGAGTACAGAGGCATTCACCAACTGAGTTCATTGAATGTGTGTACAGTATGTCTCGCTCCTGTCCTGGCTCCTCTGTGGTGTAGTATTGTTTGGCTGCCAGCAGTGTAATCAGATAATACCACTGAGAGGTCAAAAGCACTGCAAGCTTTAGCTTCAGATTTCTGTCACCTTTTACAAAACCAACCATAAGACTTGTTTCAAAAAGTACTTGTTCCCCCCCAACTGTGGGTACAAATAATTGAACTTTGAAAACTCTTCAGTAACTTTGAAAATAGATTTTCATTGTACATTTACAGCTACATTATTGCACCACTGATTGTTTGAATCAACTCTTTCAACAGGCAGTTTATGACTCAGAGACTGATGGCACTGACTACCTCTTGGTGAGTTGGTTGGTCTGTGAAATATCTTGACAACAGATAAATGGATTATCATGATATGTTGTACAGACATGGTCCCCAGAGGATGACGGTGAATGATGAATGTTTTGACATTTCTAATTCTTGTGAATAGTTTTGAACAGCTATGGTGGATTATTATGAGCACAAATATGCATATCAAAACTTTCAGCTCGTCCAGTCTAATGTTTCTTCCATATATTCAATAGATTGGCACCAAATTATAGTGATTATTAAATCAATTGCACATTCCTGACTGTTTTTTTAATTAATATTTTAATGAAATGTTGCTCTAACAACCACGTGGACTAGCATGAAATTTAAGACACATGTTGATGACAAGACATAGCTGTCTTAAAGTCATAAAGTCTCCTATTCAGCATTAGGTCAGCCTATAAAGTTGTTGAATACTTTATGACCAAATGTGAACAACTAATGGAAAACAATAATCTGGCTTCAGGGACACTTCCTAGTTCAAAGTCTGCTTAATGCATGTAACTACAATAACTGTACTGCCAAAATGCAGATGATTTACTACACGGTTCTGTGTTTCCTGTGTAGGTTTCCATGGACCACCATGCTGCTCCTCAGCTAATGTGTGGCTTATTCTCTGTGTAGACACAGTGTTACGTTATATATTATATTGTGATTTTGGTTTATATAATCAGGTTATCTTAGTGTATCTAATCAATATATCCAACAATAATATAATGTACAGAACTTCTTACTGTGTTCTATTCCATTGCAGTTATTGCTTTACTTTCACACTGACAACAAAAACAACTAAATTCTTTGTTCTATGTAATATTTAGTAGTAGTAGTCTAAATTTTGATAAAATGATCAAAAAATCTTGTCTAAGGACAGTCAACATGCATGTATAACCCTTGTACAACATTCATTATTATTGATATCAATATACCTTATTTATTCAATATTTTGTTGTTTAATTAGTTTGAATTGTGACAGCTTTGTGTCGCTAACACCTGCAGTTTTTTCCATAGTTTATGATGTCCCTAATATATGATCTGTATTCCACACATGAATATTTCACTCATTTCATTGCCCTCAAATGACCTCGACATGTTATTGTTATGAGGGACCAGCGTACTTTCCACAGCATAGTTTCTGTAATCAAACAGCAGTCAGAGGGTCAGAGAGACGTCTAGCACAAGCACGATGCTCATATTTAACCTTTTGGTGTCATGATCAGCATCTTGTGTGGGCTCTGCCTGTAGCCCCTTCCCATGATGCTCTGCTGGTAGGGGTCCTCTCCTTGTGTAGCTTTTATTTACATGATCTTCTTATGAAAACATCACCTTTGGCTTCCCAGAGGGTCGAAACAGGATAAAACTAGTATCAATTAGGCCGAGAAAAAACTCCTTCCTACAAATGATATATCCAAAACTTCAGACCTCAGTCGGTCTTCCTTTCATCGGGTTGCCAGAGGGTAAAGAGGACCCGCCTTTGTTTATATTTGATTTGGCAGCTGTTGCCAAACGTCATTTGTTGTCAGCGGAATATGGGGACAATGAGGAGTTTACCTTCTCTTCTTATTAGAGTAGTCTGCTGCAGTGAATTCAGCTTCTTATAAGTGAGTGGATTAGGGTGAAGCAGGGAGACCAGCACAAAGACCTTGAAAGATAAAACATCAAAAAATATTGACAGAAAATTGACCCTGTCAAACACACACACAAAGCCAATTTCCATAATGCTTGACCTGTAAATACCGATGAGGTCAGAGTGGTTGTTAAAAAGCCTGTGTATGTGCACGACCAAGAGTCTTAGAATATTGGAAATGATAACGTGAATGAGTGGAGGTGTTTAAATTATACTTCTTCTAAGTATGCTGTGATGTTCCATAATCACAAATGTGCAAATGAAAGAACATGGTGAGCCTGAAACAGTTTAATTGTCTTCAAATATGTTTAATGCTTTTGTACAGTTGTTTCATTTTACTCGTTCAAGAATAATAACAATGATACAAATAGATAAGGATAAGAATGACTGTATGTACTGACCTGATTCATTTGATTAGGGAACCAGTGTCGTCAGTATAATGATACACCCCTGCATGCATCTCCTCGTGGTGACCTGTCACCTGTTTGATTTCATGCTGCTAAGAGATGAGCGGGACAGTGAGGATGTCCGGGTGGTGAAACAACCTGTCACACACACACCCATCATCTTATGCAAAGGTGTAACCTAAGCTTGCAGGAGACACCAGCACTGAAAAAAGAAGGATCATCCTTATACCAAAGGACCTTTATATCCTTATTCACGAAGAGATGACACCGCCAAGATCTGCGCCACAGAGTTTGTTGTCTTCCCAAAGCACTTAATGTGATCAGAGAATTAAAATTTCAGCGAGTCATTTAATGATAGCCTGTGCCAAAGGGCCTGCAACACCAAGCTAGAGTTTCCTGCGGTTCTGCAGTCATATCTCTGGCATCCCGAGCCCTCTCATTTTGTTTCATGCTGAGTACATTACTGCTCTCCTGAATGCCTCACTAGCTCCCTGTCCCTGTTTAATGTGATCAGATAGATTTATTGTGGGCCATGAGGTCATTGGAATTTTCTGTAACTGGAGTGGGACTGAATTGTATTAACAGGTCTGCAACACTGTAAAGCAGGAGCATTTACATTTAATTACTTTTATGAGCCCCTGCTCATTTTATTTGTAACGAAGTACATGCTGTGATTGTAGGGAGATTGTAATGATATTTAAATAAGAAGAGCAAATGTTGCCCTTGAACTGACAGGTTGGGTTCACCATATCTCTTTTCATGTCTTTTATTAGCTGAGATGTAAGAGCTCTCCAGGAATCTAGTAAATATGTTAATACAGACATTACATTTTCTAGGATATTTTAATAGCTTAAGGCCAAGGATTAACTGGTGTCTCTTGCTATTTTTTCCCTTTCATTCATTTTTTTTTTTTTTTTTTTTTTCTTTGAAAATGTATCTGCTGTTCAAGTGAGCGAAGGGCTTCTCAGTTACACTTGAATGAATGGAGCATATCAAACTAGCAACACTTTGATGAGCTTTTTATGTGTTTCAGGGGATTAGCGCTAAGAGACTTGTTATGCTCAAAAACAACTCAAAAAACTGGATAATTTTGTATTTTCATGCTCATTTATTTTTCTTTCTCCTTTGTAATCCTGTGCAGTGAGTCTGTATGCTCTGGAAGTCGGCCAACACGTGTGTACAGATATGAGATATCAGTGACAGCAGCACTTATAGCATACGTGTCTACATGAGTGTGTGTGTGTGTGTGTGTGTGTCAGAATTTCTCTCCCTGTGTGTGTAAATTTGTGTCAGTGTGTCTGTATCTGTGTGTCTGGGCTGTAGATGCTTTGTCTCGTTAATGAGAGGCGTTCAGGCCCTCCACGGGGGACTGTGGAAGATAATCTTCTCCTGTTTTGCTATGAAAGCTCTTCTGAACGTAACCGAAGAAACTCACTCAAATGGCGGAGGGCTTGGTTGAATAATTCAGCATTTACAATCAATTTTGGCCCCCACCTCATCTCGACACCTCCCTGGACCGCAGGGCCTGCAGGCTCATCATGGGAATGTTGACAATTCCCTGTACAATGCATTCTCAGGCCCTGTAGCAACATGAGAGGCTGTGGGAGCATGGATATTTGTGTGAGTTTGCAACTTAGTATGTTGAATTATTAAACCCCCCCTCAAATGCTGTTTTATAGCAGAGTGAGAGCATGTCACTGTCTTGGAAAAAAAAAAAAAATTACACATCCACTTTTTATTACATATTGAGTTACTGTCTGAACAGTTTATCAAAAATAGACACATCGGAAACATTTTCATTTCAGAAGAAAGAAATCTGTTGAAAAACAGGTGCATTAGTCAAAATGCTCATGTGTTTACAAATTCGTCATTTGTCCATGAATATAGTTTTGAGGCGGGAAGTCACATGATAAATGTATAACATTTTGTCAGTTACAATAATCAGTTGTAAAATGAGTCGTATGTTAAGTAACGAGGATTATAGCTGAAGACTAATAGTCGTCTAAACTGTTTTAACTTGCAATGTCATACTGAAGTTAGTTGTCCTCAGATGTTGTCAGGTGACGATCTGTTGCTTTTGGTCCAAAAAAAAAAAAAAAAAATAGAAATTAAAAAGAAAAAATATAGCTGAGTCAAAGTAAGAACACAGCTCTGTACTTGAGGTATTTTTATATAGGACACGCTGTATAGTTATGATTTCCAGAACATGTATGTCAACAGCTGTATGGTGTCTGCATTTATCCAGATTTTATTTATTTTCTCAGGTTACCACATCACATCACATCACATCACGTACATAGATGCTGCAATCTACATTCCCATGATTGATTTTCTGCCTGTTGACTACAAAAGTAACTCAGTACAGTGACTCATGAACTGTGCGAGTACTTTACTTTCCCACTTTCTACTTCAGTCCAGTTCAGACAGAAATATTAACTCATACAAAACATGTGACCAAATTAAGAAATAAAAGAGTTATTATAGGTCAAACAACCAGTATGCAATAAAAAAGTTAGAAATAGCTCTACCTGATGAAATATTAAAATGCTGTTTACATAGTGATACATTAGCAATAGTAATAATTACAATAATGAGTTCTTTCAATGATGATATTTAAAGTAAATTTTACTGCTGTGATGTCTCTCACACTGTACTTCTTACACCGCTGGCATGCAATGAAATAATTAATCCTAGTCGCATTCATTTATACAATACAAGTTTGTACTGAAGTGAAACACAAGCTGTGTTCATGTACTGTACATATTTTATATGTACAGATGAGATACAGTGTGAAGGTAACCACACACACATACATTATATGTGCAACTCTGTGCTGAAAGTATGTTGGTCTACTAGGTGTCAGCTTTCTGGAGGTATGATTCAACTGTGACGGAGGGGGTGGGGGTTGGTGAGGTGGTGGTGCAGCAGCAGTAGCAGAAACAACGGCAGCTATATTCTTCTGTACAATAAGCTGCAGTATAATAGTGCTGTGGATTACCTCAATTGCAGGTGATAACAGACAGGCAGCAGAGCGGACAGGCCGATACAGGACACCCACTCCTGTGTGGGAAGCCATATGAATTATTTCTTGTTTGCCCGCTGACTGTCTATGAGGGCTGGGGGCTAGTGGTGGGTGGAGGAGTGTGTAAGTGTGTGTTTGTCTGTGTGTGTATGTGGGGTAGGATGGGGGTGTCACTGCTGTGACTCACTCTGACGCTACAGGTGGAGCACAAAGCACATCCAGGATTACAAGGGGGTCATATAGGTTACTTTATACACTGAATTCACGGAATTGACGAAATGTTCATTATCAGATTATTTTATTTAAATTCTTTCTGATATTAATTAAAAGCAATTTCCAAAACAAGAACTGTTACCTTGTTTTCACATGTAGTGACTGATGTAGTCACTTGCCGTCAATTGCTTGCAGGGAAGTGTTGTGTGTGTGCGTGTGTGTGTGTGTGTGTGTGTGTGTGTGTGTGTGCATGTCAGTCACAGATACCTTATCAAGCAGGAGGCCGTGGCTCCGCTCAGTGCAACGCAGTATGCAGGATTCTTTGTCAATGGTAGAATCATGAAGGAAGGTGATACCTGGTTTAAGCATGATTAAATTGACACCCCATAGAGTGTCTCAGATACGTTTTTGTGCTCTTGATACTGTGGCGGCAGCTTATTCAACGCTGTCTCGCGTTCAGTCTCACCTGTCATGCTGACATCAGTGCATTGCAATTACAGTGAGTGAGAGAGGGAGCGCATTAGGCCAGCAATGTGGGAAGAAGATCAAGGCAATGGTATCTCTTTGTCTTTCCAATGTATTAATGTCTTTTTCCTCTGTTTTTGATTTGAAGAAGCCCCAGCAACAACCCAATGCTCATTCCTTTACACCTATTATAATTCAAGAGACAGATAATAATGATGAAGAAATCTAATTTAAAAATCCTCTGTAATGTAACAGTCTAACAAGACTTCCTAGAAAAACAGTACTGATATCAGTGAAAACTAGAAAGTAGTCAAATAAAGTAATGTATGGACTTTACATGAGAAAGGCCATGACCCCAATAGTCGTCATTATAAGGCAACATGCAGCATCGCCATCACTGGTAATCATAGGTATTGTTCTGATGCTCTCTGTCCTGTTATTTGATAATTGATAAACATTCATAAGTTCGAAAACATTTAATTTTCACATTTGAATATAAGAACATAAATTACTTACATCTAAACAAAGTAGTCAGCTAAGGAAGTTTCATGGTGATGTCTGCTATTCATCATTAACTTCTCTTTACACCCCGTTTATCATACAGCTGTAGTTACTTTGCTACCAGCATAAAAAGTAAATCTATGTGCTTGTCCGAACACACAACTCAATTCTCCTTAAAATTAACTGACACTTCCTTTTATACAGTACAAACACAGAGCCACTGTACGCATGGCAGCCTTCCAGAAATGTATTCTTCACCATCATCCCTGGACCTCCAAAAGACAAAAAAGAATAACTTCCTGAACATCTGCTCCCAAGATCAGAGCCGTGTGAGAGTATTTTGGTGTTTGCAGTCGCGCAGGGGTTTGGAGTTCATGCTCCCGGTGTATTTATTATTTACATAATTCAGATGCAGACAGTATTTATTTTCACTTTGTTTTCTGAAATGTTCCACAATTCTGTCCAGGAACGTGATCCCGACCTTTACAGTGACACTGATGCCACTAGACTTTTAAAGTGACTTCTAACTAAATGAATTATACGCTACAATTTTTACAAGACTGTTAGGATGAGTGAGACTTATTAGCACCAGAGCACCAGTTGGGTTTTAGTTGAGAGGGAGAGAGAGAGAAAGAGAGAGCACTAGAGAGTGAAGAGGAGTCACAAAGAGGAGCTTTGTTTATCGCCGTCTCTCTTGGCCACACGCAAGGCTTAGCAAGAGAGCATTTCCTGTACTGATTCATTCTCGACTCCGTCATTGTGTAACTCACATCTCTGTTAACAAAAGGAATCTAATACGTCCATGGCTGCGTGCATGCATTATTTTTCATGTTACATGAGAAGTGTGATATCCTTTTTGATCTCACCAGTTACTGCATGAATCACCAGTGTCATACCACAAAACGGAAAAGGAGAAGCAACAGTTACTAAAAAACTGAATGGCAATAATAGTCATCAAGATAACCAACTGCATAAAGCAGCCAACAACCACAAGAGCCCAAACCCCCATTAGCCCTAAACAAAAAGAAACAGAAAATACCAGCACAGACTTCACAACTGGAACTGCAGCCTTGCAGTTGTATGAACATTTGTCCAGGTACACAAAGTAGTCCTTAAAAGCATGAGTCATGGTCAAAAACATGTTGTTTGTGGTCACAGTGAACTTTTTAAGGTCTAACCAGGTAATCAGTGAGACTAAGTGAGCATTTCTTCCAAATTTGTAGTGATTCCCTCAAAGCAATCTTGAAAGATCACATTCAGGATTCCGTCATCCTGCTCCTGAGATATTGCATTCATGTGGTAAAAATAATTTTTCTGAGGTTACAGTGACCATAACCACCAAAATCCTTTTATCTTTGAATCTGAGTAAACACTTGTACAAAATGTGAAGATGGTTGCTTAAGGGTATCTTAATAAATTCAATTCAATCCAGTTCAATTTTATTTATATGGCACCAGATCATAAGAACATTTCACATAAAATAAATCACATTGAAAGTGTTCAAAACTTGTAGATGAGGTCCCAGTTACCTTTTCACCTTTGGGTTCTGGCTACCATAATCTAACCATCAATCATCAGCAAGTCCAAGTCATAAAAGGAAAGGATTGTCTGAAGGTGTTCTTAAGTTATATTCACAATTATAGAATGGATGTACATACATACATACATGTGGACAGACAACTTGCAAACAAACACTTTTCACTCTAAAATAGAGTTAAAAACACGGTGGCAATCTCTAAACACCAAATGTTGTGTAATGTGCTGTCTCCTATTCAACAGTACTATATTTTTGCCTCAGCTCTTCCTTAACCAGATAATCCTGCTGTTTTGAATCATGCATTTTTAGATGAACAGATTGAGTTGACAGCAAAACCAATGAAAAATACCCCCAAACAAACAATAAAAGGGAGTTCATAGACCACTGCTAAATTTGTGGTTGGAATGCAGTATCTTGACATCCTCAAAAATACTTTTAGCATACTGTAAATAGCATCAAAACACACAGCAATATTGTCTCAGTTTTTCCATTTTAAAAGTATGACTTAGACAAATTTACTAATCTTTACCAAAAATCTGTTTTCATGAGGATCAGCTTTTTTATGTGTTTGACAGAGTATATTACTAGTTGCAAATCCTCTGTTTGACGCAATATTGGTGACAATGTTATAATCAGGGCATGCCAAAGAGTTTGATGGACACTGTGGGCAGGAGATCCCTGCCCAAAGCTCATTTTGAGGATATGTAAATATGCTCATTTGCAGAGGGTGGAAGAGTAATAAAGTATGTGGGCTCTTCGTTCACCAGAGCCTAGTTAAGCTTGGCTCTGCCTGTGTTTGGGCCCAGCAGGCAGTGTGTCGCAGCAGCCTCTCCGTGTGTGGCCTTCTTGTTTTGTCATCATTTCTTATGTGTTTAGGAATCGTTGGCAACATTCTGACCGCAGCGTGTCGTCTTGTGAGTTGATAGTGGAGAAAGCGCACACGAGGCCTGGGTGCCCCCTGCTCTGTTTAGCTGTAAACATATGCAAACGCACAAATACAAAGATACACATGTATGTAAACACACACACACACACACACTCACACACATTCATGCACTCTGGGTTGCCGGCTTCCTCAGCTGATTTATGAAACCCATAAAGATATAATTGCTTTGGTTACATATGGAGGATCAGAAGTGCCACATGCAGAGTGTTGTAGCTGTCCCAGTAGTCAGCTGCTGCCCTCTGTGATGCAGTCGTCCTCAAGCAATTGAGGGGAACACCTGAGCCATTTTCCATGATGCCAGCATTGGCGAAGTGGGGAGGAGGAGAGCACCAGGACATGAGCGGCTGTCTTGCTAATGGGACACTTAGACGTCTGGGCTTATGTCATTCAGTCCCAGCGCGCTGCATCCAATCGCCCCCCTATCGCAGGGATCCAGCTCCACGACGATCGATCTGCGGCTAGCCTCCTCCACCCCAGCGGTCATGGCTCAGGCAACCGGAGCCGTCAGGGTCCTGAGGTGTCCCTCTCACCGTCTTTCTACCCCAGCCCCAACACGCATACACACACACAGGCAGACACACAGTACTGTCCCACTGCCCCTGCAACTCCTGGCCTGACCTTGATCTGCCTCTGGAGAACCCGGCAGAAGCACTTTGTAGCTGCATTCTGAGAACACAGACAGAAGCATAACTACTGTGATGAAAGTAGAGAGAGGAGGGACAAATTAATGCCAAAGTCATGCTGAAGAACATCACTCCTGTCACTCCTGCTGAACAGTGTTCAGTATAGCGTGTACTGCAACTGGTGGGGTGATGATGAAACATAAAATTGGTTATGGTTAGTTGTAACAGTGTAAATGTACTCATTCTTGATATATATATATATATATATATATATATATATATATATATATATATATATATAGTGAGAGAGAGAATTAATTATTACATATAATACTCCATTAGAAATGTTGCCTATTATATACAATATGTAATAATATTTTATCACATTGCGACACCAATCAATCTAAAAGAATGTTAGTGATAAGCTGTTAGATTTTAGCTTTGATGCTGTGATGTTTTAGCAAAGCACAGCTGTCCGTGAGTGGCACAGGCATGTGTCTGTTATTTAGGCATGTCTGCATGCGTGGAGCATCAGCTGTCAGCCCTGTATTTAAATGTCTTTTTTAAAAGTGCGCATAGCTCTATTACCCTGCATCCCCCCGCATCCACACAGGTTTTGGTGTAAATCGGGCCTCAAATACCGAAGAATTGAGCTGAATTTGTATTAACTGTGTGGCATGAGATGTGGACATGATTTGCCATGCCATTTGGTGCACATTTTGATGAATAAAAGCACTTACAACAAGCAACATAGGAATCAAAGCTGGACACAGAGCAATGTAAGAAGATGGCTTGGACATGTGCTACTGACCTAAACATTGTTGTAGAGATTAAGTACACCCTTTCATGGAAACTTCATGGCAGTGGCTCTTCAATTAATCTGAGATCAGAGAATCTGAGAATTGGCCTCCAAATTCTCTAGATGTCACCCCCAATAGAATATCTGTGGGATGTGTTGGACAAACAAGGCAGATCTATGGAGACCTCACCTTACTACTTCCAGGATTACCAAGCAACACAAGAAGAAAAAAATAGCATCAATGCAGTCCCATCTTGTGTCAGATGTGTGAGATGATGCATAATTTGCTTCACCCAATGTTTTTTGGAGTAAGGTAATTGGTACCAGGCCCAATGGAAATATAGGTTTCCCAGTTTCAGGAAGTGTGACAGGCTTATTTACTTATGCTTACATACTACAGAGACATCATGGGGAGAAAATTAGAGTTGATAGTTGGGTATATGCAGTTTAGGATTTTTAATGACCCAGGGTGTGGGTCCTGTGTCCCACATGTTGTTGGGTTCAGGCTACTAAAATACTAAGTAGATGGGATATGTGGCTACTTAAAAAGCCTAAAATTGTTCTGCATCCTCAACCGATGCTTCGATTCACTGCTGACTTCTTCAGTGTTCAGTCCATAATATTTAACAACATACCATAAATACATAGTCATGCTTTAGTTGCCAGGGTTAGGAAAGGGAAAACAAATACAGTCATAGAAGGCAGTGGGTGTTTTGCAGATGCCTTTAATATAAAAGATTCCTCATTGTGGGATTAGGAATTGGGAAAGTAATGGAATGGAATGGAAAATAATGAATGACTAACAATTAGTCTATTGTGATATGGGGAAGAGAGCAGACATGTACATGATTAAAGTCTTCATGTAGTGTTGTGGACTTACAGGTCATCTTTCATGATTCATATCCACTCATGTTATGTGGATCCTCCTTGGGAATGATGTGCTGTGGTGCAGAAGAGGGGGGGGCTGAGAGCTATAAGTTTATGAGTGGCCCTCCACCTCTTCCCATCATTGTCATCTAATATTGATGCAGTGTCTTCGAGGCTAAGCTCCGGTAATGAAGGGGGGGCTGATTTGAGATCAGGACACTGACAGAGATGATAATCTGCATATGCTCTCTCATGAAAATGGAGAAGGGAACCTCTTGAAATAACCCCCTGCATGTCTGGTCGCATAAACCTTGGGTATAAACAGAAAAGGGGCAGATATTATAGGTAGAGTGGAAAACTGAGGTAATTCCAGAAATATACAGAGGAAACAACAGCACACATTAAAATTACCAGACCAAAGCACCAGATTAGATGAGCTATTCTTCTTTTGTCTTTTAGATTATTTATCAGATACAAAATAGTTTTAAATAAGTCTCTCTAAATATTTAGAATATGAAATTGAAACCTTTCATGCCTCTGCTTTAGTGTCTCTTTTTCCACACAAACACAGCCTGCACTCTGAAAACACACTTTGAAATACAGGATGTGAATCTCCTGATGTTCTGCAAAGCACAGTTTGTTTCTTTTTTCTTTCTTTTTTTATTTTTTGTCTACATTCAATACCAAAAGCCCATATTCAAAAGAAGCATTTGAAATTGCGCAGTTGGGATGACGGTGTTGTTTAGAAGAATCAAAACACGGACAGAAAGCGAACTGAGTGGCCGGAGTGGAATTGTTTGCATTTTGCTTGTATTCTAATATCTTCTTTATGCAAAGCTTTACTGAAACACTGTGTGTGGTCCACTTTGGTCCAGTCTGCTGAGCGGATGGTCCGCGGTGGCCGCGTTGTTGTCTTTCTTTTTTTTTTTTGCCTTCATTTTTCAACACTGGCCAGTGTTGCTTATAATAAAACCAGATTATGAAAACATTTTGGAGTCCCCACATGCACTGACAAATTCAAATATCAACAATGAGATATGACAAAAAAGGGCACCCAAAGCACTCTGCCAATGCTCATGTAAACAGCATTTAGCAAATGAATTGAAGGCTATTGTGACATTATTTGTCTATATTTCATCATTCTATTTTCAGGTTCCTTCCATAAACAGCTGGAATTCCAGAGAGTGAACCAAGGTAGCCCTAGTCTCTGAAGGAGGGTTATTACCAGCTTTGCATTTCTTTATCATAATATTACATGTGAAGTTGAATCTGATCTGATGTACATAAGTAACTGTTTCCTGGTTTCTAACCACCTGTTGAAGCCTCCATCAGGACTAATGTACTCATTCTACACTCAGTTGGAGTAGTAGCCTCCCCCTGCCTCTTCCTGCCTCGCCCACAACCACCTCTCTGGAGAAATGTCACACCGTTGTGGGTGCTAATCATGTCGAGCGGTTTAGTCTTTCATAAACAAAGTGTAAAAATTAGGCCACACTAACAATTTGGTAATTCAGTAGCGGTCGTTGTTGCGATTCCATCTCAGGCTGGATTATGAATGCGTGTGCAAAGCCGTTGCCCTCTAAATGATGGGCCTGTGATATTACAGCTGCTCACAATTAGTCAGGACTACCCCCCGGCCGCCAGAGCTCCCCTGTGTAAATAAACGGTGGGACTGCGGAGGCTGGGCACAGTAAGCACTGAAACAACACGGCTGATTTGGACATCTGGTGCGGTAATAGAAACGTCTCTTCCACACTTTGACGTAATGAATAGGGATCAGAGTCCTGCTTTCAAAGCGACTTGTATGGATGATGGAGACACGGCGTGCTTCATACATCACTGTTTATTCTCATGTTGGCCGTGTGGCGTGGAGGGTTACTGATGCTTCACGGGGGAAACACGTGGTGTTTAGAGCCTCTGCAAAATATTAAAATCACCATGTGATCATTTGTATGAATTTAAGGGGGAACAAAATCACAATCACAAAGCCAAATAAATTTAGCAATTTAGTATTAGACCTTGGGAAACTCAGATAAAAAAAAGGGGACAAAATCAGTGAAATAAATAAATATTAATACCCAGTATTGATTCTTACATTTTCTTCTATGGGAATCTTACATTTCCCATATGTGAGTTGTAAAAATATTCATCTCACTCTACAATATTTCCCACATGTTGATAAGAACTGTCATCAAGGGCCACAATGTTTGTCAGCGCACATGGACTGGTCACAAACACAAGTTGCCAATGTACATTTTCTCTAACCATTCAGCATGGAAGTGGATATGTAATCTAATGATCATTAGACTGATGAGTGCTCTTGTGCATCATAATGGCTGTATAATGGCAGAGAAGTACAAGTCCATTCTGCAGTGCCAAGAGCACCCAAGGGTGCAACCAGTGTTCCTTCACAATACTCCCATTTTCCCAGATGATAATGCTCTTATATACTGTGGCCTACACTGCAAATGGCTTTTAATGTGGTACTTGCAGAAGTTTGAAAGTCTGATTTTGAGTACTTGGTATCTTATCTGAAAAATCAAAATTTTTGAAAATCTTAGAATATGTGGTTATGAATCACATATCTTCATGTATAGCACCTGTTGCCAAGACTGTAGAGTTTTTTTAATTTTTCTTTTCTTTTCTTGCATTTTCCCTATTTATTTTGGTATAGTCCAATAACCATCACCTGGGTCACCAGAGCTGTGGCAGTTAGCCACAGCTTTTCCTCTTCAGTTCAGTGATCAGTAATCAATCTGCTTTGATACATAGTTTCGTAACCTTGACTTTCAAGATAAAGTTGCTCCTATTCATTGTAAAGGTCAGGAGCAAGATGTTAATTAACCAAGAGGGAAATGAACTAATGGGGTTTTTCAAGTGGCATTTAACAGGACACCTGATCGCCATGGAAAGAATAGTCACAGTATCACATTTTTTTTTAATTTGGTGTACAATTCCATGTGTGGCAATGGCTGTTGTTGGACATTACCGGTCACACGTATTGTTATCTCACAAGTTCAGCGTTAACTTAACTCAGCTTTATTGTTTTTGCAATAAGTAATAATAAAGATGACTTAATTGTCTTTTTCATTAGTGTCTCATACTATCAGGGCTAAGAGGTTATATCTTTCAACATACGGTAAAACCTGTTCACAAGTAGCAAATTTTGTGGGGTTAGACATTGCATCATTTGTTGTGATTCTGGGTTGTCATTGGAGGAATTGTTTCTTTTATCTTGTTACACTCAATCACTCATAAACCCAAGGTCTGTCTTTAAAATGACAAACTCATTCCACGCAAATCCTCTTGGTGTGCATTTAATCTAGCATGCTTTAGGTACATGCTCAGAGGATGACACAAGGCCAGCAAACATAGTCTAAATATTTAAGTTCATATTTATGGAAATTTAGAGTCAACCTGGCTGAAGAGGAAGCCCTGGAGTGCTAAGAGCAAACATATAAACATGCAGAAAGCAAAGAGAATCAAACCCACATCCTGTTATCTGTGACTTCACTATAATATCAGCAACTGTTAATGTACCTTACACTGCCTTAACCCCCCCACAGACTTCAAACAGTGAACACCACTTTGTGGCTCTGATCACATATCTGCCTGAGTGGCCGTGACTGTCGCCGCAAGTGCTTTGCATCTGCGTATATGCAACCATTTAACCCCAGAAAGGAGTTTACACACCATGTGCACAGGCTTTGAGAGCTAACGTGGCATGCAGGGCACATGTCCTCGATGGGGAGTGTGGGACGCAGAGGAAGCTGGCAATTTTACAACGGCAAGCCGGTGTGATGTGCACCACGCTGCTCCCAGCATCACCTGTAGTTTTGCCTTCTTATCCCGCAACACGGGGAGCATGCTTTGTCCCCTAATGTGTCTTTACTTTCTCCTTCTTCCAGCTTTATCTGGGTCTGTTCTACCCTACTCCTCGCTCCTGACACTCTACCCCCACTGTGGCTGTACATGCGTGACCCCTTGTATCACCATCTGGTCCACATTGGGGACTGCCACTGTCATCTGCTGATAATTACTGTCACCTGCACATTGCGCGGGGCGATAAACACTTGGCGTTACCAGTGGCTAGCCACTGCACCGTAACGCTTGTTTAGGCTGCGTCAGAGCTGGTGGGAGGAAGAGTGAGCTGGTAGGAAATAGGGGGGTCTCAAGGCAACACACAAGGGTTTAATTGCAGTATGATGTGACCCTTTTCACAAACCTTTCGCCCAACAGCACCTGTGTCTGAGTCCACACTTACCATAGCTTACATGATTCACTGTCATACTAATGTTGCCACATCCCCTGTTTGTCATTACTGCCAGGATTCTTAAGACACGGCACAGAGGGTTTCCCACTCGCATGTTTATACATCTAAATCACTGACCTTTGCTTGCACAGGAAATCCATCTGTGCTGATATACAGTATCTGAATGATAAATAGTTCCCTTCAAATATTTATAATAGGATCAGGAAACCACAAGAACATAATAGTTTAAATTAGGCCCATCAAATGCAAGTGGCTTGTTAGACAACATCCAATTTTTTTGAAGTTCAGGATATTCTTTTCACACGCTGCGGTGGGTAAAAAAAAAAAAAAAAAAAGGAAGAGAGAAAAAAGAAGAAAAAACCTCAGGAGTCAAGGGTTGCAATCATAATGATTTAATGACGGTGCAGTACAGTGTAAATCCTACCAGCCAGAGAATATAGCTTTGTCCCCTCCAGTGGTTTATCCTCCGGTGCGTCAGTCTCTAAATCTGCTGGTGACGCTGACAATTATTTGACCCTTGTGAGGAAGTTAAGCACTCAACCGCTAAAAACACAAAGGTTCAGAAGTTTGGAAACAAAGCAATTATGCTTCATGTTTTAAATACATGTGCAGACTTCCGGTGTGGGGAGGGGGGGTAAAGGCGTCTCCATGGTGTCAAATGAGGATTTAGATTGTCTGATTATACACAAGATCTTATATTTTGTAATTTTGCAAAGGAAAAGAGTCACTAGATCATATGGTACATCCCTAGTTTTACTTTAACTCCAGCTTTACTTCAAGATGTTTTTCAAAAGGATGTAATGGGTTATTACCTCCACTGTCAAGCAATATCTGTCATTATAGGGTCCCAATTAACTTGGCCCATCAGTTTGGCAAACGATGAAAAACTCTCTAAGGTGCCTGCATAAAGCAGAAAACATACCAAAATTCTGCAACGGGTGCCTGAGGTATGGCTAAATTGGGATGAAGTGCCCTGCAGAGAGGCTCAATATGTGACAGTCCAAAATGAAGTGGCCTCGTGGGTGCCCTTTCAGTAAAAAGAAATGTGATATTGTCCTGTAAAGTGCCATCACAAAGGAGAAAACATGATAAAGTGCCCTGTAAATAAAGAAGATGTTATGCAATACCCTAAGTGTGTGATGGGTTGAGTTGCAGGTTCTGTATGGGTGCCCATTTTGTCAAAGAAAAAAAATAAAGTGCCCTTTAGGGTGTAGTCACACAACAGGGCACACAATTAAGTGCCCCCTAGTGTGAGAAAACATGATATCATGATGAGTTCCCTTTCAATGAACAAAATCTATAGTGAAGTGCTCTTCCACTGAAGATCATGTGATACTATGCCACATAAGATGTCTTTATGATTGAGTAAAGTACCATTATGGTAGAAATAAATGTATCCTTCCTTCTAACTAGGCCATTAGGAAAATAAAACATCTTTAAACACATTACTTTGTTGTTGTTGTTGTTGTGGGAGATATTATCTATTTCAGAGAATCTGGTACAATTCTATTCACTAGTTAACTTAGCCACTTACTTACTAACCCTGAATCCAACCCTAAAGCAAACCAGCCACTTGTATCCAATGATTATTCTCTAAACTAAAGGTGATAAAGACCCATTTGAGAAACAAATGTGGTGAAGGAAGACTCCAGATGTTATGCTGCTGTCCAATGAGAGGGGACATCCCAATTGACCATTACAAGGTCATTAACATTTACAATCTCATGGTCAAAATCAGGATTCACCTTTGATTTAACCAGTCTTGCTTCTTGCTTCCCCAAAATTTCTCAACAAGACTATTTATGTCCATGAAGCCATTATCCCAAGGGTTGCAGGGGGACTGCAACAGGGGGACTATCCCAGCTGACTGTGGTCGAGGGCAGGGTACACCCTTGACAGGTCAGACCAGGAGTCTATCTTAGGACCAACATACACTGTATAGGCAAACAAAGGCTTACATTCACACTGGTGGTCAGTTTAAAGCATCACTTAACCTAACCTGCATGTCCTTGGACTGTTAATGGAAGCCTGGGTACACAGAGAAAACCCATGCAGACACGTTGAGAAGACTATTTCAGTTCTTAAAATTGATGTCTTTAAATTCTGAATCATTCTATAAAACACTTAACTTAGTTTAAATGTGCATTATTATTATCTGGAGTGATACAAGATTATTGCTTCTTTATACAGACAAACTTTTGTTCATGTTATTTCCAAAGATGCTGAGAGATCTACTGCTCAAACACACACTCAAAGTTGTGTTCATTGTGTGTCATTGAGGTGTTAGCCACCTGCCTTTTATGGGTCAAAGTACTTAGCAACAGGTAGCAACACAGATCTAGTCCCTAGATGGTTAACCTTAGCATAATTTTGACCATGTAATACAAGACAAACACCAGTGACAGAGAATATATATTCTTAGAAAATCTGAAATTGAATTTTCGTTTCTGTCGGACTTTTCAACACAAGAGTCTGGAAATAAGTGCACACAGCTCAACCAGTCCACTCGAATGATATTAATGCTTTTTCCTTGACAATCAAAAAGTGGGGAGAAAATGTCCTTGATTGGAGTTCCTAAACTGTCCCCAGTGGCCTGAGAGCAGCTGATAATTGTGAGTGGGATAGATGTGTATATCAAATAGTTTACAAAATGAAGCCAGCTGTGTTTTCCCTGCATACTGTGGCTTCCTGATACGCACCATTAAACCTTATTAGCTACTTCCTTTAACTGAGATCCTCCTCACCCCATCTTCCACCCCTCATATTAACGTTTTTCTGTTCCTCCAACTGGAAATTATTTGCTTTATTGTAGAGTGTCAACCACTCGCTGTAGTTTTCTGACGCGACATAATTGGCACTTTAGAATATAATCATGGATGAGAGCTGTGTGATTGTGGTCTTTTATGCACAAATTTCAGCAGATTGTTGATTACTTTGTTCTGCCTTCGCCCCCTTGGTTCCTCCGTGCGTACGACTCATCTCTGATCTCTCTGTCAGTCTGGGTACCTTCTCTCAGAGGTCCTTTCTTCACCGCTCTGCTCACAAGCCATTAGCTTTGAAATGACTCATAAAGAATCAATTGAAAATGATCACAATAGGGAGCGAATATCGGAGGGGACGTTGCATGGCTTGTGAACAGATGTCGGCATACACGTACCATGTCAGACACATTATTGCTTTATACAGACATTACCAGCGCAGCCAAATGGGAGAGATAATTGCAGCGATGTTTAGATATGACAATAATTTCTTGGAATGCAAGAGAGGGGGGCAAAAAGCAAGCTGAAATTAGTCCAAATACACGCTGAAGTCGGCTGTTGAGTGCAGCCGGTGTGTGCCATAAATCAGGATGTGCAGTTAAGTGGATGAAATATAATTTACAGGAGGTTAACATATGAAACTCAGGCTTTAATAAGCCAAGCTATAGAGATGATGTATTGCTGGAGGTTGAGAGTGTTGATGTAATCCGAAGTTGTTGAAGTAATTGCTCCTGGTACCTGGGTGGTCCCATTGAGAAGAGACTGCATGGCTTGTGCATGTGTGTGAGTGTGTTTGTGTGTATTGGTGGGTGTAGAAGTGTCGGCCTTTAACAATTGATAGCTTCCCATGTGGACAGATATAGTAACAGCAAAAACAGTGCAGCTGTCTGATAGCATAAAGTTAGAGCAGTTAACCCCTGCAGCACTAGGTGGATTGATGGAAGCCTCTTACAATGGGGCTCCTTATCCCAGGCAGGAAGTTGTGCTGATGATGGTGAGAACCAGAGATGGAAGGTGACAGTATAGAGAGTGATTAGTTACTTGGCTGTAATAAGTTTTCATTCGTTACTTTCAGCATAATACAATGATTTGAATTATGGTCTGGTCAAGTCTAGTTTGGTGTCAACACTTTAACATAAGCTTGTTAGTCGATCAACCCAGATTTTTTCCATTATCTCTGAAATTCTGTAAGCCATTATATAGGAAACATTGGATGACTGTGGCATCAGTCACATCACTGTTTGCCATAAGGTTTGCAACACTTCAGATTGCTGCTCATTTTTAAGCAAAGATTTTGGCAAAGTTTAAGATCACATGACATAGTACATTTTCATATATGTTGTGGCATATCAGCCACTGTGCGTAAAAACTGTTTTTGACCTTGATCCTTTTTTTTACTTTATTTCATAGACTTGCTGGTGAAACACAGGGACATATCAATATGTAGCAGCATGACCATAATAAAACATATGATAATAATAATAATAATAACAACATTACATTCTACTCAAGGCTATCTTCCATAAACTTAGAAAGCAATTCTGAAGATGCTACCAAAAAAGAAGCAGAGAATTCTCCTTTTACACTTGTGATTTTCCAATACTTCGGTTATTTTTTTGTGTGGAGTTTGCTTGTTCTCCCTGTGTCTGCATGTGTTTCCTCTCACTCTCACTCTCAAAAACATGCAACATTTGGGATAGGTGAATTGAACATACTAAATTGTCCCTAGGTATGGATGTGAGTGCAAATGGTTGTTTGTCTATAATTATTGTTCGTCTATATGTGGCCCTGCGATGAGCTGGCGACCCTCCAGGGTCCAGGGTGTACCCTATCCCCCCGACCCCAAGTACGGGATAAAGGGGTGGAAGATGGATGGATGGAAAGTTATTTTATTGCACAGATTAATTAAAAGGATTAATAAAGACAGGTGCAGGGGACGCACTGTTGCATATTCTTTTAATTCTACCTCTAAGAGCTGCAAAAATGTGAATCTGTTGTACACTTATACTTGGGTTAATCCTATTTTACAGGAAGGAGCAGAACTCAGGACATCACATGATAAGTTCCCACTATTAGTTAGTTGAATTTTGTTACATCACTGAAAGAGCATTAAATGGAAAAATCCTCGATAAGAGATTTATTTACATGTAATTATCTCTCTCACAATGTGGCTAATAACGGTGTAAATTAAACATGGTGTAAACATAAACTAAACATAACATAATAGTCATGTAATGAGGAGCAATTTGCTGACTTTAAGTATCATGAAAATGTGTGATTGAAACAAATAAGTACCTTTAAAGATACTGTTATAACTTATTAACCTTTTTATTCCTAGCTCTATTGCCACTTTCTACTTTAACACTGAACAGCCAGTTTAATGTGTACCTTGACTTTATTGAGAGCTAGAAATGGATATTTCTTCCCTCTTGCTCTTAGAGGAGCACCACATGTCCTTGAAGCTTTGTGAAGTGTGTTTTGTAAATGAGATAGGCGAGTATTACAGACCCTTGGTATTTCTCTTGGCGCCCTGTGATCAATTAAAGCGCGACAATAATAAATGTATACATTTAGAGGGATTTCTCTGCGGTGACAAATGATTTTACCCTTGAGCTATTGACATTGTCTGGGAATAAGCAGTGTCTGTCCCTGTTGTGTATTCTGTCTGAGGGTCCCTTCCTCTGCTCGGGGAGTCTGAGGACATGGCGGACCCGTATTCATCATTAACATGTGAGTGTGGATGCACACAAGCACACACACACACACTCACACACACACACATGCACATGCATTTTCCCATGCACTTTAACGGTTAACAGGCGTAAAGTCTCAGCCTCCTCGTACATCTCCTGGCTCACAGGTCAAAAGAAAAGTTAGATTTAATCATTGTTCTTACTTATAATGGGATTTAGAAAGAAATATTTGTGTGGTTCTGCTGCTCACTGATACCATCTTCAGATGGAGGTAATTGGATCCTCTGTAGTCAACTGAATGATGATTGTGAGCTCTCTTATTAAGCGGGATGAGGAAATTGAGGACTCGGAGTGGTTACATGTTCTTCATTACACCGGTGATGTTTCCTCTGCTCGTTAATTTCACAACTCTTTTTTTTTCAAAATGTTTCTTTTATTTCTCCCACAGATTTAATCCTGAGTGCCACAGCTCACCCACTTTTCATACATCTTTTTGTATCTGACATGAAAATTGGAAAATATATCTTCTAATCCCCTTTTGATTTCATTCATGGCTTTGATATGTTACCTAGTTCATATGATTGATTGGTTGAGGGGGTGATGGAATTGTAGTAATAGAAGTCATTAAGCTGGTGGGGATCTAATATTACCAATCTGCTAGCCCCTGAAAGATCCATCAATAGGTGAGATATTTTCTCGTGGAGAAGGGAGGGGTGACACATTTAACATATTTCAATAACGTAATTTTCATGTGGGGCAGGTCAGGCTGTGAGTACAAAGGGCAATAGTGTTGGAGTGTGTGAGTTGAATCGGGGCATATGCTAAGCAAATCAATAAAACATTAAAGGCAGCATGCAGAGAGCAGCCCATTTGGTACCTGTCTGCCAAGGGCAATGGTCTAGCCACTCAGAAAAGAGAGAAGGATTGGAGTTGCTGGGCTTGAGGAATGCTCTGGCACCAACATAATTGGAAGGTAGTTGCCTTATGACTGCAAATTGGGTTTTTGCGCTTCATCAATAGGCATTTTGACAAGCAGCGTCCATCACGGCGCGTCTCACTCTTGCCATGCCGTGCAGAGAAAGAAGTGTCTCAATAATTACATTAAATCTCTCCCTCTCACCCAACCCCCAGCAACCCTCCTTATTGTTAGACAAGAAAAGCAATATGGTATAATTAGGTTTGATTGGGATGGTGGTGGTGGTGCTGGTGGTTGAAGGGCAGGTTTAGATACATTTCCGGTGAGATTTGCAGATGAATGAAGTTATCATAGCAACGAGCATCTGTATCCATCAGTGCATAAAAGCATAAAGCGAGGATAGGGGGGCATGTAGGACAAACACGTAACATCTGTTAACTGAGAGCACGCCAGGCATATTGACACTGACCTGCTGTGATGGATGAACTGATGGTGCCTAGATGTAGATGTGTAGCAGTTATAGATGACCTGCTGTAAAGATTACGCACCATGTTTCTCTTTTGTGTAATTTGGTAAAACACTACACCAGGACAAAGGTTAGTCTTTGCAGAGTTAAGTCCTATTTCCAGACTAAAAAAATAACATGACAATTTAAAAAAAAAAAAAAACATGCAACCATGCGGTGGTGACGTTCCACTTGCTACTTTCACTTACATTTAATAAATTTACTTTACTTAAATTTATCTTATCAATGTGTTCCACAAAATTGTCATAGCTTAGTTAAAAGCAAAACTGTTGAGATCATCTAACTTTTAGTATTTAAATTTCTATCACAGTAACAGACTGATGAGGTGAATTGAGCCTATTGAACTAAAACAACTTCCAGTCAACAAGAGTTGTCTTATATGTTATAAAGGATAAAGAATATATGTACTTTTTGCACATCTTATTTGGCTTTTGTCCAATTTATGCTTTACAAATTAAACTGTGACAAGTCATGGTTCTTGAATGGTTCATCAAATAGTTGTGTGGTTGTTCAAAGAGCCAACACCAACTGAATATCGCTTATGGTCTGATCCACAGCTAATTCCAAATTTTGTGAAAATTGCTCTGAGCCTCTTTATTTGGGGGATGGTTTATTATTTACTAAAGTATCTTTTAGCGCTATACCATTATTTCTTGCTATTATTGCTATTATGTTGTTATTCGCCACCAAAGTTATTTGGTGGCAAATAATGGCATGAAGTTAGGGTTGTAACCACAAGTATTTTATTCAAGAAATAATACCAAAGCAAAACTTTAATGTAATCAGAGTTTTTTTTTCTTAACAGCGGTGGTCAATGGCTGGTTTCCATTTGGTTGGAAGAATTAGTTAACTATTTCCTTGTTTCTCATAATTGGATAAATCTGTGACATTAGACTTCTGACTCTTTTATGTTAATTACATTTCTAATTGCTTATGCGTACTCATAAGAAATAAAAAGGAAGGATGTTTAACAACAACATCTATGTTCATGCACTTGCTTTACACCCCTAGTAATTCAACCTTAAAAAGCCACTTATGAAAAATGACCAGTTGGGTCAACAAGAAACATTCTAAAAAATATATTTTTGTAACACTTCTTTGGAGAACCATTAATGGCTTTTTTTTTTTTTTTTGGTTTCTAGTAGAACTTTTATTTTGAATGATTCTTTGTGGGACCAAAAAAGGTTGGCACTCTCTCACATCTTTTTTTGTCTAAATTTCTTTCTGCAGAGCACAGCACAACATGATGTCCTAAAGGAAGATGGGGCATTCTGACTGCCTTCTGAAGAAATCTCAAATGTGATGTCAACATTTTTGCTCGACTCCTCTTCTACCAATCTCATTATCAACATCTGAACTGTGAAATGACACAGTTTGGAAACAGTTTATTCAATAACCAAAAATAAAATTGTAAACGTGGAGTTAAAAAATGTTGAAAAAGTATATCTGTATAAAGCTATAATCTAAATTTACCACCAGTGACCATCTTTCCACATGTAAATGTTCCAAAATGAGTAGAGTGGTAAAGCATTTAGACCATAAAAAGAGACTAAAATACAACACTAAAACCAAACCTAACCCTCAATATACACTTAGAAGATTTATTTTCAGTGTCTTACCTTTCTGTATCCATGTTACTCATAGTTTAAATGATCATTCTTTTTATTCCTATATTGAGTGTAACAGGCAGTTTATGGTAGAAAAAACATATGCCAACAATGGTGAACATCTTAGTGTCTGTTGCGGAGTTGTGGTATAGACCAACCATAAAGAGACATACCCAGCTGTTAGATAGGACAAAGATACCACAAGTTTCCTCAAACTGCAGGAGCCTCAGTAGACCAGAATGCAATGCAGCCTGCACTGTACATTTTGCTCAAGTGGCAGGACTTTGTTGTTGACAGGAAAAAAAACTGTTGCTCCACTATCATCATCATTATTGCTGCCTGCACCCACACATGAAAACCCCACACAGCTGAACGCAACATGTTAACACAGCGGGTTGAGGAAGAGCGGAGATCATCAAAGCAAATTATAATACATCGAGATGTAACCCAGTAAAGATGTAACAGAAGATCAGAGCATGGATTTTACAACTAAGTCTAATAAATGTTATTCTGCAAACAACATCACATCAGTCGACCGAATCTTTGCCAAACAACTCTGCTGATGACAGGTATATGCCAAAAACGTGCTCTGGTAAAGTACTTGTTCACACAGGAGCATTAAAGTCAAGAAATCAGGTTGCACGATTGCCACTTTGTCTGGGAAGTGGCGGGCAGGGAACTACATTAGCAAGAGGGAGTGATTCAACTTTACTGCCCACAGGAGGGAGGCCTGTTCCTATCGAGGACTAATATGAGAATGAGAGTCTCTTTGATGGTTGTGTCGCTTAATGTTACACAATTTTAAAAGGAAAAAAAAAAAAAAAAACTTGTGACAAACCAAAAAATGTCACGAGACATGGACAACCAGTCAATCCTTAATTTTCAGTACACATATTGTCTGGAGTGCTACAAACCCCCTCGTCTTTGTGTCTGCGTCTTATAAACACAGAGCTGAACAAATAAAACAACAGGAAGTGTATGACAGAACAGCTCTGTTTGGTGTACGGTTTGATGTGTCATCACATTCAGTTTTATGGATGTCTCTGCCCTTGTTTTTGTTTTGAAATTGTGTAAACTTTTTTGCGAGAGATGTACACAGATAAGTGAGTGTTTGGATTGCTGCTTGTTTAGTCATCCTAGCGTCTGTTATTGCAGTTATAATGTCAATAATATAAAGTCAATAACTGCAAATATCATTTTCAAGATGGGGCCCGCACACATGTACACACAACACAGAGAGAGTTGAGATGCCAGCAAGTAACATTAGTAGATGAGTTGGGACAGTTAAGGGTGATATTATTGGTGTGATTTAAATCCCTTCTATTCTCTTTCCTGTCATACATCACTGCTGCTCAGGTTTTATAAAATCTAGTTCGGTTGCCATGTGTGATTTTTTTTTTTTCCGTTGCAGGAATCGCCTGAAAAAAAAAGTAAAAACAATTATCCTGCTATTTTGGTGGCATATTTCTTTAAAATTGGACAGTCTGGGGATCTGTAATAAACCTAAGTGCTGGAATGAAGAAAAAGCTCCTTTTAAAGGCATCCACCTTGGGGAGCATGCCACTGGAAATCCTTTGGCTCTTTTTAATACATCAAAGCAGCAAATTAATCCTGAATACAACACATGTACAGGCAGGTAAATGAAGACAAAGCCACAGTGGACCTAGGCTACATGCCTCTTATTACAGGCCCTTGATAAACTCCACCTCAAGCCTTACAAATGGCTTATTGGGAGGTGTGGGAGAAACTTATTCTTAATAAGGCTGTCACTTTACAGGGGAAGTGTAAGCAAGAGAAAAATGGAGTTAAGAACACAAAGACAGTCTCTGCGCATACTGGTTGGTGGTAGCAATGTATCTGCCAAAACTAAATAATATATGAAACGTTATACATTATAAAATGAAGGAAATCTCTTGGCAGACTACACTAAATTCGCTATAGATTAAGTAGTTTAAACAAGAAAAGACAATAAGGGTGTCACTCGTGCCAAAAAGTGTAATGGGCTCCAATCATTTTCCACTTAGCTCTCTAAATAATATCCATATAAATCCTCATTATTTGTCTATATTTGCTGTGACTAAGCTCTTACTCATTGTCATGACAAAGAGAGGCATGAAGTGTTGTGGAAGATTATGGTTCGGAGCAATGACTCAGGAGTGGCTGACGTGAAGCTCCAGGACGTCAGAAGTGTCAACCAGCTTCTAATTGCAGTTATTATTCATTTTTAATTGTTGCATGATGGGGATCAGCAGTTACTTCTCTAATAAGAGATGAGCAACCCACATTTTATCCTGCAACAATAAAGGATTTTAGAATCATTATCTCATCAACAAAGATATGCACATACGAATTTAGATCATTAAAAGAGAAAGACATTACCACTGAGGGGGGAATAGTCAAAGGTCAAAACAGTTATATATTCAAGAGTCATCTTTAAGCAGTCAGTCATGCAAAAATATATATATAAAAAAATAAATATTCCAAATACATCATAAAATGTAAGCAGCGCACTGTTTTATTAACAGTGTGCAGATTACATTTCATGTTACATTTAAATTGACAGAAAGATAATGTCAACTGGCCTCTATTGTATGACGATACAGTTTATTTATCCTTTTATAGCCAAAACTAAAGTCCCAAATTCTCTTTGAACTGTATCCATTAAGCACAAGTTCATACAACTTATGGACAAACTACAACGCAAACTACAAATGCAGTATGTTTTAAATACTTTTTCCACTAAGGCAATAGTGTTTTATTTAGTTTTAGAAAGGCTGTACCGAGAATAAAATAAATTAAAATACTAAAACTTACAATTAAACCAACCTGAAACTATTAAAGTTCACATAGGGTACCAAAGTCATACCCCATCCGGTGGACCCACTGGGTTCTTAGATTGAAAAAAAAATAAAAATTACATTGCAGTGAATGGATAGATAAAAAATACTTTCCAATCCACTTTGATTTCTACCCTGGATCGCACATATGTTGTATCTTGATTTGAATGATAACTATCAGTGTGAGTCAAGACTATGTTTGTGGTGTAATTGTTGATTTATATGCTTTTGAAAATACGTAACTGGTTAAACTACAAACCAAATAGTCACGTAGGTGACTATTTGGTCACGTCACAATTTCTCCTCGCAAAATTTTCACTGAATTTCTTTCCCCCTCTTCCTGGCTCAAGAATGAGGAGTAGGTGGAAACTAACTAGTTGAGATATTTTCCTAGGTTAGCATAGCTAGCTATTAAGCTAACGTTAGTGAGTTTGATGGTGACGTAAATTTTGCGAGATGAGTGCTGTAGTCCACTACATGGTCTCAAACTCAATCCACAATCCACTTCCACAGTCAACAAGAAAATAATATATTAAATTAATTGGTGACTCTAAACAACCCGTAGGTGTAAATGTTATTATAAAAAGTTACTTTTTTCTATGTTGTTCTTGTGATAGACTGGCAACCTTCCCAGATTGTACCCCACTAATGTTGTATGGGACTAGATCCCATCCCCACCATGACTCTTGAAGGATAAGTGGCATAGATAATGGATGAATTGATGATGAGGTTCACAAGCGTGCTGGGGCCTAAGAAATAGCAGAAGAGATATACATATTTGAGTCTGTGTAAAAATGTGTCTTTTCTTTCTAAAACCATGGGCCTTTAAGTTGTAATTTCGCAGAGGTGATTTACCAGGTGGACAAATGGGGCAGCACTAATGGAATTTCATACAAATATTAGTTTTACAATTCCAAACCAATTTGAACCTAATTTTCAATGGGGATATGTAGTATCCTTGGTTCTCATGTGTGGTATTTCAGAGTGTATTTCTGTGTTGGTTATTGACACAGCTGTGTAACTGAGGTGACATATTTTATTCCCTGCAGGGCCAGAAGACAGTATAATCCCCCAGAGATGACTTCCTTCTGATAGTGCGCTCTGAGAGCTTCCTGTCACTTAGTGCAGTTTGACAGCATCATCACCGTGACCATTGATCTGTTTGCTTGACTCTGCGTTATTAAGATGACAACTGTGTGCGTGGGTGTGTGCTGTGTGCGTCCCAACTGTAATGCATGTCTCAGATCCATTATAACCCGATTAGATTCCCCCCTCTCCTGGACGCGCTGCTCTGTGACAGAGAGCATAATCTTTAATGGAATTTGTGTGAAATTAAATTATACGAGCATCAATAAACATAACATAATTCAGAAGAGTAAATGGGCTTAATTTATTGGATGGGCAGGCGTAATGGCACCGGTGTGTATAGAATGAAGATGTCAGGGGGACAGGTTTGAACAGCGGGGTAAAAAAGGGTTGACAAATACATCATCAGCCTGTATGCATGCATGCGTGTGTGTGTGTGTGTGTGTGTGTGTGTGTGTGTGTGTGTGTGTGTGTGTGTGTGTGACACTTTAAGTGAGAGAGATAAATGTTAACGATGAGGCATAGCAGGGTCTTCACTGCTCTTACAGTCATGTGAGCGAGTGTTCAATATTCTGAGGCAGGAATTTGGAACAGCAGGAAACTGGCAGATTCTTCATCCACATGAGTGGGTAAAGAAAGTTCAACCTTTTATTAGAGAGGACTGTAATTTAATGGGCAGGGTGCACACATGGACTGAGAGAACTGAGGAAGAGATGAAGACAGAGGGTGGCAAGGGAGGGAGAAAGGGGGAGGCAGAGAAAGAAAGAGAGACAGCGAGAGAGAGAGAGAGAGAGGGAAGGAAGACAAAGATTAGATTGAAAGACAGATGAAAAGATAGCAAGAAAGCAATGGAGATGGAGAGGGAGTCAGATGGAAAAGAGGGGAAAAAAGGCTGAAAAGGCTGGGGTGAAAACATATTGAAGGATGGAGTGAGGAAGAAAGGCTTGGAGTGTGTGTATGCATGTGTGCTTTGAAAAGGAAGATTTGATGGAGTGGCTCCGCAGCTGTAACAGTCAAGTGTTTGATTGCCCGGGTGGGAATCGTGTGAGGTTGTCATTTTGCGTCTTAACCTTTTCGGGGGAGCTTTTCTTTTTTTGGGTGGGAGGTTAATAATCAAAAATGATCTGCTTCACTAGAGCAGATAAATAGTGTCAAACACAGCTGGGACAGAGAGGGGCTGACTGGCCACCACAGAGCTAAATTGATGGTTGTAGCTGCAGAGGAGACGGGGAAAAAGCCCCCTCGCTCTACTGTATGACATGAATAGACTTGTAGGTGTCGTATTTTTTTTCTCTGCTCTGTCGTTTTTGTGATGAGCCGCAGTCAGAAGCCAGGCAGCGCAGATGTAAAGTGCGTGTCACCCCGAGACGTGAGAGCACAGTGCAGCTGAACCCGACGGAGCCTTTACAACAGCCTTTCAATTTACAATGTGAAAGGTTGACATTTTTATTCATTATTTTTCTCTCTCCCTTCAGTCAGGTTGTGTGTATTTCAGAAATGCTCACCACAGTGTTGACTCTGTGTGAGGGATTATGTCATAGTCAGACAAACACACATGTACCTACACATACACACACACACGCACGCACACACAATAAGACAGAAAAAGGCACAAGCTGTTGAAAACATATGTCACTGTCACATTTTTTTTCTCCCCCTCCTCCCAGAAGGCCAGTGACTGTTTTTGAAAGATATACGGTCCACAAAGGCTCTTCTTCTTTATCCCATAAATCTGTTTGCGTAGCGGATAAAAGGAGATGGACTGAGAGGAAAAGAAAAGCAACTCAGTTTACTTTATCATCTTTCACTCTCCCACCCTTCCCCTCAAACCCCCCATCCTCCCCTCCCCTCTCCCCTTCGCTCCTGCACCAGATTTGTGGCCATAATCGAGGATAACTTACAGTATAATCTTGTTTGTTCCTTTCTTAAATGGAGCGATAACATCTCTCCGGATCATGAGTGGAACGGCAGTGGGGGGAGTAAAAACGGAGGGAAAGGGGGAGGAGGTGGGACTGTAGCAGAGGGGGGGAAGTGGGAAAGGATAGAGAGGCTGTTGCACCTCTTTTCTTTATGTGGAAATCCTATAGCAGTGGCATTTATGACCAGATGCCTGGTTGCTTCCACTCCAGGATTTACTAACACCGCCCCCACCCCCACAAACACACACACACACACACACACACACACACACACACACTCAACGTGCAATATAAGCACAATGTTATCTTGAGAGAGGACAGTAATAAATATCAGCAATATAAGAGGTCAGCAAAGGTCGATCGGTGAGGAAGATCCCCTGTCATAATTTGTTTAAGGACCGGCATCCAAGAGCTGTTTGGGGGATTGTCAGTGGTGTGTGAGGGGTTTCAGTGCAAACAGTTCATTATTCAGTGAAGTAAAATGGGCTTTTGTTTAGATCAGTCACAGCCATAACAGATCCCAGTGACACCACCATATAAACTGGGTTAAAAAATCCTTACAGGGAGCACTGCATCTGTGATGATTGGTGATGTTTATCTTATTAAATACAGTGAGAATCAATCGTGGCAGATATATCCCATAAACTCAGCTTAGTCCAATTCACGACTTGTGTACATTGGTGTAAAAAAATAACAAATTTCACTTACATACAAACACACACATACACATACAAAAAATAAAAAAGTAACATGCTTTGAATTTAGTCTGAAAGCATGACTGTTTTATATTGATAAGCTTTTGATGACCACTGACTGGAAGTCAGGGATTATCCTCAATATGATTTTTATCTCTGATCAGTGAGTTGACTAAAATAAGGTAGTTATGGAAACTGATAACAGAATTGTACCCAGGTGCTCACAGAGTCACTGAACGATGAAGACTGTAACATGAAGCCATATGGTTTGTGCGCAGCTTTCTCACAGTGCAAAACCCAGTCACTGAAATGAAATTATTTATGTACATGTAATTAATAGCACATTTCAAGTATAAACTATACACCTTCTACTCCTATACAGTAATATACAGCATATATTTATATATTCTGAAAATGACAATACATTTACAAATCGATACTGAGTTTAGGATTAAAGGTTCCTTGCGGGCAAGACAAAATCCTTCCTTGTTTACTGTCTTCTGTAACTTTAACTCACACTTCTTGCTGTATAAGCAGATAATGAATGAAAGCACAGTTATTTTTTGTTATTTTATTATGTGGTTTTAATGATATTAAATGACATAGTCTTTATTCTCAGTGATTACTTTTTATTTGGGTGTCAGACTTACAGTGCATGTGTTGTGATGTAGTGAGATGCTGCTGTGCAGAGGTGATGTCAGCCCCAGCTCAAGCTGCACGCTTATTAAAGCCTGTTGTTTGTGACCCTGTTCCTGTAGGGAGAAAGGACAGCGCTGAGATGCAGATCCCTCATCAGGAGAGCTATAGAAATGTACGGCTTGTTAATTATTTAAAAGGCTGCACGGGCTCAGAGGCTTTAGCGATAAAGCTGATCTGAGATGAGGGGTTGTTTGCAAAAGAAACCTGATAAAGAGGACTCCTGGAGAAGAAAAGGGAAAAAAAAGGAGGCCTTGTGTCTGCCAGCCCCTAGACCTGTCAGCCAAAACCTTTCCCATATTCAGGGTGTGCCTGATTGGATGGGCCTGTATTTTCTAAGATTGGGAATTACCCGCACCACTGTCCTAGCAGCACCTTTCTCAACCTACCCCCTCGCCTTAGCTTGGACAGGTGATACAAGAGTATATTTATTTATTTCCTTTAATACTCTTCTTTATCTCCTTCATTGTTAGTAGGCCTGTGAGATTGATCAATATTTAATTTTCTGGGAGAAGGAGTGGAGAGGAATCAGGGCTGCAGTGACACTCAGGAAATCTTCCTCCACAGACTGGCTTCATTCTCTCATCCTCTGGCTTTTCTTCAACCTCTCCTCATCTCTTGTCTCATCCCATTCTTCTGTCTCCCCACATTTTTTCCCCCACACCTTCCTCCTGTTACTGTGTTAACCACTGTTTCTCCACACTGAACAAAACTGCTTGCTCTTCCGGCAGTGGAAAAAAAGTGGCAGAGGTTAACCTTTAATGTAATGAAGGATCATAAAGGGAGTTGCTGTGCCCTCTTGCAAGAAGGCCTTGCTCTGAACAGGAACCTTTGGTGACCTTTGACCCAGTGTAGTCATTGCCCGATGCTTGAATATGCCCTTTAATGACTGAGCAGTCTAATCAATGAATCATTTTTCACTTGAAGACTGGGAGGTCTAGCTTAATGTTATAAGCACTGAAGAAGAACACAATTGAAAAGAGGCAGAAATAAAGGCAAGACTGTCCATATTATCATTGTGTTTGTTTCCTCCTGTATCTGGTGGCGGTCTTAGAAGATGCTGACACTTGCTGTGGTTTGAAAATGAAAAATCGGAGGCCTGGACCTGCCAATAAAGCTCTGAGACAACTGCTTAGTCAGGTTCAACTAATCATGTCTTTTTGTCAATGTATTTGAAACGAGCACATTGTCGTCAATGACATAAGCCATCATTGTCTTGACCCTGAAGCCCTCTTTAATTAACCCATACATTTGATTTAATGCCCTTTTCTTTTTCGTCTTTTCTTCACTTTTTCTTGCTTTTATCATAAAGAAGTTACACACTGGAAAGATTACAAACCAAAATCTAAGTTTTATGTCAAATGACTTTAAATGTTTAGATACAAATCAGTCTAAGCTCACTTAAAGCCATCAAAGCAGCAAACACGTGTTGTGGAAAAGAAGGAAATTTTTTCCTTTCCGATGCCATTTTACAGAGGAATGTTAAATACCTCTCTGTGGATTGAGCAAATTCTCGAAGCTACTTAAAAAACAAAAAGACGAGGCATCCCTGTTTTACTACTTGCATTATCAGAGCCTCAGTACAGTAGATGATCATGAAAGGCAGCTGATAGTTTTGACTGGAGGCCATTGAAAGTCGGTCTAGATAGAGGGCAGTGCCACCGCCGCCTCATTATGCCCTCCCCCCTTGGTAATCGCCACCAGAAGGGTGCAGGAATTTCTCCGCACATGCTGGTGGTTTCTGGCTCGTTTCAACCTCTGCTTCCCATTGAGTGGCGAGGAATTTAAATTTTCATACACAGCGAGGAGAAATTGCTCTCGCAAAGTTGTTCCTGTCTCAGAATGTCTGGCTCGCTTTGAAATATCCACTCTAAAGACTTTGAAAGCGAGTGATAAAATGTTATCAGGAGTGCAACAAAAAAAAAAAAACTATTTTTTTATAGGTCTCTCTCTCTCTCTCTCTCTCTCTCTCTCTCTCTCTCTCTCTCTGAAGTGGCAGCAGCCAGTTTTAGCTCTGTCTATCTGTGATCCACATAGCAGACTAATAGTGCTGTGCAGCATGCGGTCTCTGGGGCTTCAGGCCAGGTGTTGGTGTTAATGCTGGAGCCCTTACAACACCTGTTAGGGGCGACTTCAGCATCCGCTCAGTCGTCTGCTCTGGTTGCCCTGCTTAACCAACCTGACTTACTCGCACTGAGAAACATAGTAATTTAGAAATTATTACAAAGGAAGTTTTCTGTGCCAACAATAAACTTTTTTATTGAATCCGGTAGGAAGGCATTGACATTCTGTTACAATCACAATCATATGAGCAGATAATGTTTTCTCTATTACAAACCAAAACATAATCCTAAATGTTTCTTTTTCATCCTTTGATCCACTTGAATTGTCATGACTGTCCAAATGTAGATCATCTGTCTTCCAAAATGAGCCATCACTTCAAATACTACAGATAGCAATGGAACAGCCATCAGCGGTAGTTTGGGGTTCAGGGGTTCGGTATCTAACCCACTTCAACATGCGGGCCGGAGCAGTCTGGAATCAAACCACCGATCTTCCAATTAGTGGAAGACCCACAGCCACCCCTAGTCTAGCTCTTTGTCGTCATGTGATCTAAATATAGGACTTGCTGACAATTAAATAACCTCCATGATTGTCTACATGACAACCTTGAGTCCACAAACTATTGTTTCTAATGTCAGAAATGAACTCTGACGATGTGCAAACCATATGCAACCTCAACATAGTTAAGGTTTGGTAACGTTTATGCATCTAAAGATACTTATTTGGGGTAGAAAAGGTTATGATCATGGTTAAGAAAAACTATTAAGTTAAAGCTGGGAGAAATCGTGGTTTACCGTTTGTACAACAACAGTCTCAAACTGCGTCAGAATCGGTCACTAGGTTCAGACAACTTCACCAAACCCTGCTCAGAGTCTGTTGATGTTGAAAATGATTCAGCTTGAGGAGAACATTCTTCACACTAGACTTTAATGAAGAGTGACATTTAGTTCTTGGTGAGATCAAACAGAAACACTTGGTTGATTCATATATTGCAGTTACACCTAACACTGGTCTGCACACTGACAGCATATTGGGACAGCATATTAGTAGAAACATCACAACAAACAGTACCACACTAATTTTTTTCCCCAATGCCAGGGCATACATTTCCTTTGGATTCTATCTGTACTTGCTTGAGGAAGATTTGGTGGTATTATTAAAAAAGCACCCTGTGTTAACCTTTTAGTTTCAAAAAAGGATTTTTTTTTCTTCTTTTGTCATGTCAGATCATCACAGGTTTTTTTGGGGGTTTTTTTTTTTTGTTGTTGTTTTTTTATAATATCTAGCATCTGCTCTAAGCACTACTTATTCTCTGAAAACAGTCTACTTGAATAGCTATAAGTATTGACTATACTCCAGTAAACACATAACAAATGTTGCAGGTTTATTTACAGTGATGGGTGATGGGAATAAACAGGTGATTGGGTATTATTCACAAACCTGCTGTACTCTTATTTTCTCGCATGATGAACTTTAATTTCTCCAGATCAGATTCATGTTTTAGTCAAGTATGAATGGGTTTGAAAAGTTGCCTTTGCCAATTTTATCAACCATTGACTTTATAGATAGCAGGCAATATGATAACTGAAACTTTAGGGCAAAAGTCACATAGGTGCAAATGCAGCGACTCCCAAATTCAACCCCTCACTGGCTGGACTGGTCACTGCATGTCATGCAATCTACTCTCTCTACCTCAATCTCCTGTCTATCTCCACCTTTGCAATCAAATTAAAGCATATCATTACCCTGAAAAATAATTATTAGAAAATATCCAGTGTAGTTAAATTGAAGGCAGTTGGACTGTTGTAATTTCTTGAAGATGTTTCACATCTCACTCCAGAAGCTTCAGCCTCAGTCCAGTTGCCTTAGATTTAACTGTTTGATGTTGCAGTAAGGGAACGAGGCTGTCTTCATACCACTGCAAGAATTGTGTCTCCAGTGCTTTGCCACTCAAAAGTACATTTTTAGGGAGGCCTGAGGGGCCATTTAAGCATTTGAACAAGCATTTAAAGCAGCTATTTTCAAGTGAAAACAGTTTTGGTTGTTTTTGGTTGTGGAGACACTTGAATTTTAGCAGAAAATACATCAAGAGCCCTTATGGTGAAATTATGATGAACAATGTCTCTGCCTTTACGTTGTTAACCTAAATGAAGTGAAACCAACACCAAGTGGTGAGATGTCAGTGTTTCGTTAGTAACGCAAGAAGATACCGTTAACGCTCCAAGGAGTGACGCTCGACCCAGCTTCATGGAGGTTCAGGTTGGCATTGATGTTGGCAACCAAAGACATCAGCACTGTCTTTGGCGTGACACAAGACACTTTGTGTGACTCATCCAACTTTACACTTCTTCTTGTTTTGAGATTACGTACATTTAAGTGAAAGAGAGGTAGTGGAACAATCATGCTACTATAGACATCTTTAGCAGATAAAAGTTTTACAGGGGTAGATCACCATGTTTTACTTAACAGACCATTAGCAGTGGAAGAGTCAAGCATGACTGTGAATGAAAACAATGTGACTCAGCTTAAAAGACAACTGACTCACAACCAAGCAGATCTAGGGAGCGAGAATTTCCCTGCTGGAAAAATTGTGTTAAATCATATTTGCTCCTTGACAACTTGCCCTTTGTCTCTTCTTAGGTATCATTATGTAACCCCCAGCAACCACCGCACACAGCTTTACAAGATGTTACGACCTCTTAAACAGTGGCACTTTAAAGTATTCCTCTCCTGCTCAGTGGTCCACAGAGGCCAAGTTCTTGCCAGGGATTATCAAAGTTAACAGGATTTTAATGGGTCCAGAGAGACTGGTAAAGACCCTATCCAGGGCCAGGTAGTGCCGTTCTCCTCCTCTCCTCTCGCTCCCAAATGCAGTCATGCTGCACATCCAAGCACCAGCTAAATAATAAACAGATGGCCACTACCAAATATAGCCAGCCCCAGTCCAAACTACAAAGGGACCCCAAAATGAAATGATAGGGTATTAAAGGGGAGATACAATTTGCAGGTCAAAATGTAATGGCAACCCTTCCTTGTGCAAATTGAAAATTAACCTTTGCTGTTACTGAATTATTCACAGCTGATGTTGTACATGCATGGCGCTCTTTTTGGTCATTGCAGCAAAAGCTAAAGGGGGGGAAGGGGGAAATAAATGGTGATGAAGTCAGATGATATTTATGACTCTGGGGTTTTTCTTTCATTTGTCTCCACTCTTCAAGCCCTACTTCAGTCAAGAAAATCAGAATTGAGACATCAGTTAATTGAGTCTTGAGAGAGCACAACACAGTGCCTTTTAGTTCTGCGACGGCTTTGCTCTAATGTTGTATTTCCATCTGTTTTTTGAAAAATTTATGCTCACACCACCATGAGCATAAATCAAGTTTTTTTTTTTGTTTGTTTGTTTTTTAAATACGTAAGGTATGAGAGCAACATTTCCAGGTGATTCTGTTTGAAAAACAAAATGCCACTCATTTTTCATCGAATTATGAAATCCAAAAACAAACTACTCAAGGTCCAGTGTATTTTTCCCCTGGATTAATGCATTTATACAAATAGGCTGGCCTCTTTTCACTGTTCCTGGGACATTAATCCATGTCCTAAACCCCCTTAGCAAGAAAAGGCTTATGATGCTAACCTTGTCATATTCAGCAGCTGTCAGCGAAATGGCCACTGTACTGGGCCAAGCTGGTAAAGTGGCCTATTCATTATCCTAATCTCATTAGTTAAGATCTGTTAAGTAGAGACTGGTTTTAATGCATGCTTTTCCCTTTTAATTATTGACCATAAATACATTGGAGTGCATTAGGGTCCTAGGGCGAAGAGCATAGCAGCTCCTAATAGATTAGGGGGCAAGCACATTATCTAAATGTACATATCTAACTAATCATGCATCAGCCATAGCCATGTGAGCACTGTGACATCAATTGCAGTTTGACATTTGACCCCAGCTGTGGCCCCTCTGAGGTCCAGTCACAGAAAGATCTAACGCTGTCTAAAAGTCAGCCCAGAGAAAACAAACTGACGTCATGATTGCAGCAAAGCAGAAGAATGTAGCCCCTGCTTTCCCTTCCCATAATGATTAAGACCTAAGTGTTATTTCTGAATGCTAACAGATTATTTCTAAATTGCTCCATGGTTAATCATGTTACAGATTAAATCATTTGGGGATTAGCTTTGAATACATGAATAAGCACTGTACTGTGCTGCATGTCAGTCCGGTCGCTGGTGATGTCATGTTGGGGAATTTAAGGGGGGGAAAACAAGCAGGAGGTCTATCTTCATTCACTCTTCTCTCCTCTGTGCTGCTTCTGTGCCTTTTGTCACTTTCCATCTGTCTTGAAAAAAGCACTTTGTTCTCTCTCCCCTTATGCAAACCATTGTCACAGCAGTTTGTGAAACAAACTCAAAATTTAATCTATAGATTTACATAGACAGAGAGAAGTTTTCCTACTATCAAACCCTTATAGTGTTAACTAGACCACAGTCTTTCTAACCTAAACCCAGTGCTGTGAGCATCTAAACATAATCACTAATAAGCCTAATATTCTTTAAGTCCGTGACAGTGAGTTGCAGAGTTAAATACATGAATTTGAAAGTGGCACTGGAAAATTAGTGTCAGCGCACATGCAATCAGTGGATTACATTTCATGACTATGTCGCAAACTGCCGTGACAGTGGGTTGCCAACGCTCGCACACTTCGACACACAGATGCACAGCTATTCTCTCAGTGATGGGGAGAAAAGTGGAGCATTCGCCACACAGAGAGGCTTTTTTTTTACAGTTGTGAGAGGCTATTGTGTAAACCAAGAGCGAGGACACACTCCTTTAGAAGCATCACCACAATGTTCTGTGTTATTCTGTCTGAGCACATGGAGCTACATTTATTTAACCCTGACTGTGCACCTCTTATTGATCTTAATAGTTAATATCAGTCAAGACAAGCCCAGTGTAGCTCATCATGTTATACATACATCTGTGTGTTATTCAAAAAAAGGGCATTAATTTCAGATAATGTCTTTGCACTAGAGGATCTTGATTGGCTTAAACCACCTGCTTTTAAATGAGGTAATTAAATAAAACCTGCTGAGTGCAGGTTTCTCAGTTCAAATGCTGTAAACTGTCCTGATTCTTTTAGTGATGGCAGCCAATCATGATCAAGTGCAGCTGCGGGTGCATTCACTGGGAGATAATCTGGGCAAAGAAAAAAGAAAGAAGAGGACGGTGGAAAAAAAAAAAAAAAAAAAAAAAAAAACAGTTTTTATAAAACTGCCTCAAACTGAAACTTGCAGAATCATCAGTTCTATGTAAGCTTTTGAGTAAAACTCTCTTGGTGCCCATTCTATAAATTACATCTGTACAATACCTTTATGAAATGAAGCTTTTTCTTATTGAAATGTGTAAATTTAAATATGTGTTTATTTCTGAATTTTTTGTTTGTCGTATTTACATACATTTGGAGGCAGAATGAGGTAACTATGACCCCACTGTTAAAAGACATTATTTAAATGGCATCTGTGGCCCTCTATGATAGCATCAACGATGACAGACTTTATGAAAGAACAATTCTTTTAGCTGCATTAGAATGTTCAGGTGAACCTATTAATTGAATATTGTTATGTGTTATGTGTTACGTTGTATCTTTTATTAAATATTATAAATATGATGCATTGTATTTATGAATGTATAACAATGATAATATAAGAGTGTGATGGTGAAAATGATAAGAGTAAATGCATCATCTTTATCTTTTACCCAGTTATTTACGTGGACAGGAGATTGTCAAACTAGGGCATGAATATGATCAACATGTGAGTAACTGTTAAAATTTTAAGTTCCACATTATGCAACGCTACTCATGGACCAGAAGAGGAAGGAGCTGTTTTTGCAAACATAACTGATTCTGATTCATACTGTTAGTTGTCAGTGCACCATGAGGCTACAGAGCAGCTGTTGAACTCCACAGGACAATCAACCCCTCACTCCACATCCAGCGACAGACACGCAGAATAAGGCCTATTGTCTTGTCCAGCACATCCGTAATAGCATACAGTGTGTTTGTGTGTGAAATAAGAGCCTCAGTGTTACTTAGCCTTAATGACTGGCTGTAGCAGAGTCACCAGTCACAGTGCAGTAAAGCATACGTGTGATATGTGGATTCTGTGTCTCTGTCACACCAGCCTTCAGTTTTATTCCCCTGTCTGTGGTGTACTTGCGTCACAGTTGCGTCAAGGTGCTGTTTATTTAAAAATCATATGAGTTTCAGCTGCAATATTTTCCCTTTGAGGAAAACAACGCTGTCATGCCACAATGTGCACAGCATGTGTACATGTAATAAGCTGCTAAAGGGATTATGAGTTTTTTTTTTTTTTTGAGTACATTGAAATCTGTGTTTGAAATAACACATGCAGAAATATAGTAATTACTGTCCTCTTTGCTGATGATAAGTACAGGTGCTGCATTCACAGTGCTTCCCTTTAATCTATTTAATTACTGTATGTATGACAACATGTGTCTATATGTGTACATAACCCCCCTTCCAGGCCCTGCTTCACCATTACCATAGCTCCATACATTACAGTCTCATTCAGCTGAGGTTATTATTGCCTGGCTAACATGGATGTCTGAAGAGTGCGCAGGTCATAACAGTCATATTGTATTGGCCATATTAGCGAGTCAATAAGTGCCCAGGGCAGGTTGATTTAATTACACTGGTTGCCTGATTACGCTGTGTTCCCTGGAGTAAGTACAGACTATATGTCATAATCATAACAATGGTGCAAATGATGAGCCGGTCAAAGCCACATCCCTCTGCGGTTTGTCATCGCTAATCAGTCCTGTAATTTATTGTGATGATGTGCATTTATGCTGCGCCTGCGGTGTTGATTTTATTGGGTTTTGACTAACTGTACTGGGAGAATGAGAAATGACTACACCTTTTAATTTTTTCTTTGTTATTAAAAAAAATTAATGGTAAATCAGTGTCACATGCTTAAATGAAACCCTGGAGCTCCTGTATTCAAATGTTGTGAAAGCATGCTGCTGACATGATTTGACTTTGTAACAGTGACAGACTTAATGAACTATCCCAATCAAAGCAAAACTTGACATTTAGTTATTTATTTTCTTACAATAAAATAATTAGTTTAATAAGTAAATAAATAAATGAATGAGGTTTGTTTTTGTGTGTTGTCTTTGTTTTTAAATTAAGGATTTCATCCCTAACCCGGCACCTAAGTGCAACACAAAATAATTAATTTGGAAATGTTATTTAGACATAATTTACATATAAATGTGTTTGTATAAAAAATAAAGAAATAATAGAAATAACCATAGTGATAAATGACACACTCAAGACTTCAATTTAAAATTAAAATGTGAAATGTCTTGATTATGTCCAAGAACAATTTCTCCTTGACCTTTTTTTTTCCACTCAGAGAGTGTTGAGGCTTTTGTTAGAAATTCACCTTTTCACTTGGCAATGATGATGATAGTTTGATTTTTCATCATATGTTACTACATTGCAATGTATACATATAGATAAGGATGCCGATAATAGAGTATTGTACTACATTTTAAATATATATATATATATATATATATATATATATATATATATATATATATGAAATTATTATGCACTAATAAGAATACGTTGTAAATCGTAAACTCTGACCCCTGAAGTCCTACAATTATAGTTCTGTATATTACTGAATCTAATAATTAGCACTGATGTCTTTGCACACAATTTAAAAAAAAAGAAAAAGAATCTTAGCCTTATAGACTTCTTATTTGAAATGTTCCTTGCAAAAGAGGTACTTTTATTTTGATGCATTAAATACATTGTTAAACACAGCCGCTGATACCTCTGTGCCTTTTTACTTTTGGTGTATTTTTAGATCATGTATGTAGCTTTACTTTAGAAAAAGGATCTGTGTACCTTTTCTACACAAATTTCAATAAGAGTATTGAATAACACAAACGAAAGTGACGAAGTATAAGAGTAACAGAAAAGTAGAGGACACAATTAACTAGAGGAACTTTATGTGATATCTGTGAAGAAATAATGTTTTTACACACTGTGATAAGTCTTCTCCACAATTCCACTTTACTCAGTACACAAGCAGCACAACTGCGCTGTAGGTACTTATACAAATACATTTATACAAACAAACAATTCAATCCCTGATTACAGAGTTTTTAGTTCTCAAATATTTGTTGTATATTATATATTTGTTTATACTTAAAGTCCCTGTTTTCCATGTGCAGGAGGATTCAGATCCCTGTTGCTTATAGAAGCAGACGTGTCACGCCTTTTCCACATGGTGGCAGCAAAGTAATGGACATGTGTGCATTTGCGTGTGTTCACATAAATTCTGTGTATCCAGCCGTGTGTGTATCCAGCCGTGTGTGTGTGTGTGTGTGTGTGTGTGTGTGTGTGTGTTTAGATGAGTGTGTGCATGTGTATGCCATCTCATGTTTGACAGGGCTGATCTGACCCATGCTAATGAACGCTGCCGATGTCACTGACGCAGATTGACACCCGGACAAGAAAAAGACCCTCTTCTCTCCAACGCCTCCATTTCTGGGCCTTTAAATAACCACACGTAGCCTACTGCATGTTTATTAGTCATGTATCAGACCGGCTGCTGATGGACGCAGATGCTCATTACCAGTTAGTGTTGCTTCAGAAGAGACCAGTCTGTGCCCTGTGAGAGTCGTCACTCAGGAGCAAACAGGCCTGATAGAGGCATGAGTTGAACTTGAATAGGAAAAGCTGCGTATTATATTTATCTGAATGAAAAGGCAGCTTTTGCTTAGAGAAAAATTTCTTGATCAGATCAGTGTACACACTGTGCATGTGGCATAATAGGTATTTTGTGCTAACTGTGCAGAATATTCCCAAGAGAATTTTGAGTAATAATAATGTTCCTCTTTAACCCTCCTCTCCAGGTATTTTCTCAGTAGGTTAGGTTACCTTACATCTGCATAAGTACCACACGTCTCTTTTTTTCTTTATTGAGATACCTGATATTTTGGCAATTGTGCAATGTGACATACACAGGCCTGAGAGGCAGACCTGCTCCCCTTCTTACCTTCCATGCATGACATCACCGCGTCTGCTTTTAATTAAAAGACACATAATGGCAGTACAGGAAATATGAGCAAAATATTTGAATTTCAATCACTATCACATTTCCCCCTTATTTCACACACTCTGCTCTCATGGAATGTGCCATACTGCTACGAATCTGCCAGTGGGATCAGTCACTGAGCATTATGCCAGAGAGCAGAACGGAAGGGAGAAAGACTGTACGTTCATATTTAGTCTGTAGCTACAGATTTTTACAGGTTTTTTACAGGTTTTTTTTTTTTTTTTTTTTTTTTTACATTTTATAAGCTGCTTTAGTGCACTGTGATGGTGATGTTTTCACTTCAAGCCACCAGGAGCCTCTAGTAGACAAAAAGCAATTGCACGTGATAAGAAAGGGATATATTAAAGCATTTGATACATGAAAAATAATGGTCATAAATGCAAATTCAAGCTAAATTCACTCACTGATAATATTAAAGTAACGTTTGTAACATCTAAAGCTAGTAATAATGTCTGTGCTCTCCACCAGATGGTGTAAGTCTCATAAGTTGTGTAAGTTGCATTGGTAATTTGTATTATTATTGATGATATTTATCGGTATAGTTTTGTTTTTGTTTTCTTTCAATCGTGTATTCTTTTAGAGGACTTATTTCAGTTTTGATGCATTATATTGCATTACGTACATCATAAAATTGGAATTAAGTTTACAAACATATGGTAAGTTCTATTTAAAAATGATTTATTTTACAATATCTATTTATTCTTTATTTTTTATAATTTGATTTAATTTTATCAGTCACGGTACATAAAAAATACTTTGCAATGTAGTGCTGCAATACATCAGCAGATGGCAGCAGCAGCACATAAAACAGCTTCACTGTTTAACAACCCATATTTATAGCTACAGCCAGTCAAATTAGAGATGGGTACATTATTAAACGACCAGACTGTCAACGTTTATTCGTCATATATTAGTGCTATATCAGCTCTAAGATTAATTTGCAAAGCCACAAAGTCTGTAATCTTTAATGTGCCATAATGATTAACTGTGGTAAGATTGTGATAGCAGGGGAACTGATCTGTCTGCGAAGACAAATTCAGCATTTGAACTTCTTTTATCTACAAACTTCTTTTATCTATAGACTGTAAAACATTCAATATACTGAAATAATCTTATGGGATTCTCAAAATTACGAAGAGTTATATGACCCTTTAAGATTTTGCAAGATTTACACCCGATAAAATTTCATGAGACGAATAGTTCACCATTGCATGGAGCAGAAGGTGCAACAAGTGAAAAATATCCACAGAAGTGTTAAAGGCAAAGTTGTTTACTGATGCGAAACCAAGTCAAAGAGCTGCCAAGAAGGTTAGTATAGTTTATATAGTTAGTATATATTGTATATGGCACTTTGTATAGTTGGTTCATATAATCCATTGTAGTTCAATTGGACTTCAAAGTGCTGTTTGAGGGTTAGGACTGGGTTTTACAGTTATGACTAGAATTCAGTTAAGGTTAAGGTTAAGTATTTCTTTGTGATAGTCAGGGTTATGGTTATGGTTATGGTTATGGTTATGGTTATGGTTGTGGTTAGGGTTAAGTTAGGTTAGAGAAAAGTATTGTTTAGGTTTAGAGTTACAGAACACATTATGTCTATGAGTGTCCTCACAACAATATAGAGCATCATGTTTGTGTGACTGAAGTAAGATTTGAATTATTCTAGCAAATATAAATATTATGTAAACAACTGCAAGATAACTGGAACAAGAAATGTGCAGCAGGTAATTAGCTGTTGTAATGAAGAAAGCAGCATTAACAAGGTTGAGATAGAGCAGGAAAACACTTGTACCAGGGATACAAGAAACACCAGCAACTCAGCAAATGAGTCCTACAGCAAGTCTGCTTTGAAAGAGGATATACCAGAGGTAAGACAAAAGAATGTACTAACTGTCTTGCAGACAGTGTTCGTGTAATTTGTTGGTATTCCTGCACACTCTGTCTGAAGCCCCAGATGTAAAAGGTGTGGTCGTACCTAATCCTGAATCCATCTGGCCTAAGCATTGTCTCTGTGTTGTCTACATTTACCTTTCCAGGTGCACCTGAGGCAAATAGTGTCTGCCAGTGCAACTACATGTTTCAGAAATCAAAAATAAACTCAGAGTCATTTGGGTGTACGTCTGCTGGTTCAAATGTGCTGAAAAAGGAGCTTGCCTCGCAGAGTTTTGCACGCTCTTCTTCTTGCCAGATGGTTAGATGTTGGTGAGAATCAGAGATGCTTAGATCCAGGTTACTGAGTCCATAATAGTGTCCAGCAATAGTATAAAGACTACAGTTACTATCCTATGGTTGCATGCCTCCATCAGCCAGTCCAATTGGTGGTAATTTGTGCTTGAGTTCATGAGTTATGATGAGTATGATGATAGTGATTTTGACTTTTGACCACACAAATTTAATCAGTTTATCCTGAGTCTCAGTGAATATTTTTTCTCATTTTGAAAACATTCTCTCATGGTGTTCTGTAAACATTGTGTTCAAAAAAATGGGATGAACAGACAGTCAAATGAACAACCCAAAAACATGAAGGGATAATAATGTTTCAGTGTCCACTTAGTCAGTTAGACTGTTACTAATAACCAAGTCTTTGCTTGATGTTTTCAAAAATGTTTATTCTGTGAGTAATGTTCTACTCCCTACCAGATTACTCACTTAGTTTGTTACTTAGATTACTCATCTTTAAAAATAAGGTTCTGGTTATTCAGACTACACTATCATTCCCTTTTGGCCATCACCGACAAAGTAATTTACAACATTTCGAGAAAGTTCAAACACAACTTGAAAGAAATGGTGCAACGTGGTCCCTGGCAACAGGCAGCAAGACTTTTGGTCATTTGCGGAGATTCTGAGAAGTTCAGGTTCAGAAGTTCATGAGCCATCAAACATGTTTTGTTTTGGGTTTTTTTTTCCTGTTAGGGCTAGTCTTCCCATAAACTCAAATTAGAACAGGAGTCAACTAACACTGGGTTTCTGTTGGAGGAAAAAGGAATAAAAGAAGCTTCTATAAACTTACTGATGTGATGACTTGACCCTAATTTCTTCTGTGAATTACAGAGAGCCTCTCTGTTCTCACAAATAAGCTAATTTCTGTACAGATTTTTTAAGTAAAAGGTTTTGCTCTACCTTCTGCATTTAGTGCGCAGTGTGTTGACATCCTAAGAATGAATTTATGAAAACAAAACACTAGTGAATGCAGGTGTATGATGAAATACTTTATCTTTGATTTCATACAGTTTTAAAGACCATTGGGTACGGTTATGGTTGACAAATGATGATAAAGCAGAGTGGGAGATAGTGCAGTTGTTCTGTCTGATAAAGTTGACATACCAGTCAATCTTTCTTGGATCCTCCAATAAATTTGGGCCAGTGGTTGACAACATGAGATTGGAGGTCATGGTGTCCAGGCTAAGCCTTAGATATAGAGTGTGGAGCTAGGATATCTACAGGACACAAGGAGTACTGTCACTAGTGTTCCTTCGTGAGGATCATCTCATAAGGAAACCTCCTGTGCACTACCCGATGGAGGTTTTTGGGCATGTCCAACTGGTAGAAGACCTCAAGGTAAAACCTGCCACCACAATCCAATCCCAGATAAGAAGCTGAAAGTGGATGGGTGGACTTCTTGAAGATACAAATAATGTGTTGAAGAAGGCAGCCCTGAGTGTTGGTCAGTATTGCAATGTATTCTAGACTTATAGGTTACAACAGCATATTTACAGCTGAATTCACAGATGTTGATGTTCACAGAGATAAAAAAAAAAAAATGTACAAAAAGTTCAAGTGAAGTGGTCATTTTTGGTTTGCCTATAGTGAAGAGCTCAGGGGGAAATCCTTGCTCAACACAGGACTTTAAGAACCAAGTCCCTCTGAAACCACATCATGGAACGATGACTGTGGTATAATAACCTGTTTGCTCTGTGAGTTTCATAACCGTCTGGGCGTTTTTTTTAAAAAGCCACCATGGCAGCCAGACTGCACTCTTTACCTAATATGAAGCGAGGACACAGACCTGGTTCATGTGGTGATATGTAAATACTTTTGGAGCTAATTTTCCACCTTAAGGATCATGGAGGTCTGTAAAGCACAAAAGGGGGCACACAGACACATACACATACAAACACAGACACACTACTAATGTGTTCCGATGGGAGACAGACCAAGAACCCGACCGATCCAAAAGTGGGAAATCTCATTCATCTGGAGATCTCCTCACTCATGGCCTGGCATTGCCTTCTGGGAAGTGCGGGAAGCCGAAGCACTGAGTCACTCTAGACGACGGGTCAGGGTGGTTTCAGACTACTGGAAGAGAATTATGTGGAGGGGGCCAGTACGGAGTGTGTATTCTCAGCTGGGGGAGCAGGGATTCCCTCTGACAAGGCTTTAGCTTTATTTTCTTATGTGGAGAAGAGGGGGGTTGTGAGAGTGGGTGTGTGGAAGTAATGATGACTGAAATTATGCTGTCCAGATGTATTTACACATACAGTTACAATTGAAAAAAGTAGACAATGCTATTATGTTTAGCAATAAACTTACCATCTGCGTAGCACGCATAGCTTTGAGCATTTGCACATTTGTTTGTTAACGTGTGCATTTCTCGGCATGCTCAAAAATTTGTCTTTGGCAGTGTGGCAACTTCTGATACCCTTTTACTGGAGGATGATTATAGGTCCAAACAGTTTCCCAGAAGTCTTAGCAGTTACGTAGATAGTGGCAAAGATGTGACACATGGGAGCTGCTGAGTAACACTGCCTCCTGCTGCCAGGGCTGACAAGCTAACAAACCATGAAGGTATGCAGGCTTTCGCAATGTCATGTCTTTTACTGGAGGTGGGGGGCTTGGGGGTTATAACCCTAGAACTCATCATGTATCTATAGAGTGAGGTATTATTGCAACATATGCTCCAGTAAGTATGATAACATGCACAAGATGGCGACTGATCTAGTATTCTACATATGCATAAAACACAAACACACTTTCTCTGAGTAAACTTTGTAACCAGTCTAATACTTTGGATAAATTAAACAAGCATAACACTGTATGAGTTGTTATCTTTGTGTCCACACAAATGATTTCAACTGAAGCCATGCCCAGTTGGAAAACACTACAGTATTCATAGCATTACCTAGGCTAGAACAACATATGCAACATGGGCAGAGCATCGTTCCCTGCCCTTTAAAAGTTGGTCCAGTTGAGATTAATCCTGGATATACTCCTTTGCTTGCACAAGACAGGAGCATAGTATCCTGTTTATTGAAATGGGCACTGCCGTCTACCACAGCTCTTCCCTGAATGTTTTATTAATTGCACAACATCCACATAACCACAGCGCAGCCCACATTGGGCTCTTGATTTTCAGACGGTGGTCAGTATTTACAAGGCGGAAAAGAATAGGAGCCCATGAATCATCACGTTTTGAGTCACTCTTAAAGAAAATATGACAATGTTTTAACTGAAAATGCTGAATTGTACTGTGGGCAGCAAATATGACTGTATAATTGGAAGCCACAACTAAGAAACTACTAAAAAATGAATCCCAGATCCCAACAGTCATTGAATACAAAATGGTAATTTGTAAATTGAGACTATTACTTACTGAAATTGTGCTTTTATAATAAACCATGCAAGTTATCAGCAGGAGCAGCAGCCAGTTTTCCTACTTGAGTATGTTTCCTGGAGAGGGATCCCTCATTACACGATTATACTATTTGGTTTCAGTGCAGAGGGCCCAAACTGCAGCATCAGGGTATTCCTCCTGATTGGGATCACTGTCTGAGGTCAGGAACACCGCTGTAGGATTCAAGTGAAAAACATACCATCAGATCAGGTTTCTAGAGAGTGAAGAGATGCTTAGGGCTGCAGGGTGGAAAGGAAAGACTTCAGATGGATCCACAGCAGGGCAGCACGTTCTCTCCCAGCGGAGCAGCACTTTATTATGTCTGGTTTCAACTCAACACTGTTTAAAAGGTGCAAAATGGCCCGAGAGAGAAGGAAAACTGTTTCTCCTCTCACACCAATGTGTGTATGAATATGTTAGTTTGTGGAATTCAGCCACCAGTGAGTCATTCTGACCTGATGAGTTTTTCATCCGGACACACATGTGCTAATTTGGCTTGTGTGTGTGCGTGTGTGTGTGTGTGTGTGTGTGTGTGTGTGTCTATGTTATTCACATTTAACACATGCTTTTCAGTCCACATGTGTAGTGGCTGTTAAACCTTGTAAAAGGCCTTAAAAAGCAGAAAACAGCCTGATGTAAACCTGACATTTACCAACTCACAGGTGATGCGAGGGATGTTGAGGTCAAGCCTCGGCCTCGACGGAGTCCTCCAACACTTGTTCATCACACTATGCGGCTTATTCCTTGTGTGATACATTCTCTCACACAGCAGTCGTACCAGAGCCAGGTGGGAGTGAATCAAAAAGAAGGGATGGCTGACTAACAACACAGCATGAATCAGAACATTTTTAACAAGAGCTTGCATGTGCATTAAACTCTGTTACATACTAACCAAATTATGTTAAATAATGGTAGCTACGGTTACAAGTGGAAATAAGTGTAGACTGGCAAAATGCAATTCTGACATATAAACACCTCACAGTGAGCTGAAGTAAAATTTCTGGGTTCTGTTCCAAACATATGAAAAGTTCATTCAGAATCCCACTGACACTGTTAAAGGGAAAGTATCTAAAAATTCATCCTTGGATCAACAGCCTTACTCAACAGTATGTCAGGTGGTCAGCTTTTATCTGTAAGATAAAGATCACAACATTTTGATCTGATATAGTTTATTCAGTATTTGGCAGCCTTTATCTCCCATTAGTCCTGCACCGTTGCTGGTACAATATCACCATATGTGAGTCCAAGGACTGTGAGCAGGACAAAGAGGTCCACTGTTTCCTGTCCTCTTCAGCTGATAAGTGCACCACTATTTTCACTAGCCAGTCACTAACATTGTGCGTTTGTGATTTTGTGCTTGTCACAGAGAGTACACACTGCATTGGCATCTGTTGAGACTGTCATTGATTTCATGAAAGCTGGACACTAAAAACTGCACCTCCATATTACACATAGCCCCTTTTTTGCATTGGCACTGATGTAGAAGCATATACAAACTGAGTAACAGTTGATAATATCATAATAAATCATATTTACTTCTTTACATATTGTAATATGAATTAATGTGATAGTTTCTGTCACAGTTTTATATAGTTATTTACACACCATTTTAAGGTTAAAGAAGGAGAGTTAATCAATTTAGTGGAACGGCACTTTACTATGGCCTGTATATCAGAATGCCTACATAAAAACTGTAAAGCATCCCACCCATATGCTGACCTTCTAACCTTCCAACCCCCTCAGTCACACTAGTAAAAAGAAAAAAAAATCCCTCCCAGCTGGACAGCTGCCATGGTTTCCAAGCAACTCACACAAACAGCAGGAAACAGAAGAGGGGATCCCATCAGCAGGGCTGTGAAAAAGGAAGGCATTGACTAGAGACAGGAAAAGGGGAGAAAAAAAGAGGAAGAAGACTGAGGTTAGTCCTTGAGTTGACCCCCCTTCTCCTACAGCCCCACATAAATGTCCAGCAGGGTTATTTTTCCTGACTCCTCAGTCAGAATGACTGTCGGCAGATCTTAGACTGGAGTGTGACTTGCTGCAGTGCTGTAAGCCAGGATCAAGCTATTTTTAATCTTTTTATGACATGTCAATACCAACACCAAGGACAGGTCACAGAATCACAGTAACAGCAGTGTAAGTGACCTGCTTTCTCTGGGTCCGTACAAAATGACCTGTAAATCACAGCAGTGTAGACACACTGAAAGACACTTGAACTTGAATCGACATCATCTTTCTGTCAAATAAGCTGTCATCTCTTTTAGCTTCCACGAACAATAGCTTTCTCTTGGATTCATTTTTTTTTTTTTTTTTTTTTTTTTTGCAGAGGTTTTTATTTGACACTAAGAAAATTCCACAGAGTATTATGTGGTTTGCAGTGGTCTTCCAATAATAAAACATCAACCCAGCAAAACATGACAAAACTCAATAGAAAGCAAGCCTCCAAAATCCTGCCTGCTGTCAATACAAAAGTGTAGATGGTGACAGTGGTGATATTAGGTTGGTCAAAGTTGGTGACACCAGTGTTACCAAAATCAATACGTTTCCTCTTATTGGAAACAGAAGAGCACACAGCAAACGTTGTGTTTTATTAGCAAACGCTCTGGAGATACAGAGTCATTTGAAAACTGGAAGATAGGGTCTGTGGAAAAAAAAGGTCATGGGGGTCATCAAAATCAGTGTTTATTTTTGTTTTCAACCTCAGATTGTGAAACAGCAAATTTCAGACCAATCAGGCTATTGATGAAGGAGAATTTTACATTTTTGAGGGAGAACAAACAAACAAATTATAAGTTAATGAAGCATGTGGCAATAGATGGCGAGCTTATCTTAGCATCAACACCGGAAAGCAGAGGAAACCACGAGTCTGACTGTATCCAAAGGTAAAAATTTCTACATATAAACCCAAATAAAAACAAGAAAACAGAAGTGTGGTTTTGTGTGTCTTACTGTTTCTTCGACAGGAGCAATGACTTCCTAGAGTCTTGTTGCCAGCTCTATTCCAGAAACGTTAGCTGCTTCCCTCTGCCTCTAGTGTCAGTAATTTACACATTGATATAAAAGTGGTGATGATCTTCTCATCTGACTCTCTCAAACTGTCAGACTGTTCCTCAGATGTTTCATTGAGTGATTTGTGTCATCGGACCAAACCTCTGTCAAATAAATGAGCTCATGATGTCATTATATCATTAGAGAAGGAGCAGAGGGAGGGTCATGTGTAATCATAGCACCACAAAGCCTTGACTCTGGCAAAAGTTTGTTATCCAGTCTTTTTTTTTTTTTTTTTTTTAATTCTGTGTATGCATTTGAAATTAGATGAGCGCTGTGTGTATTTCTTTAAATAAAATAAACGATATAATACTGAACCTCCTGCCCTGTCATCTTCTAGTTAAATAAATAGCAATGGAAACAATGACCGCCTGTGACAAATCACCTCTCAGTATTTAGTCGACAAAATGATTCAAGACGCAGGGAGATTGAGCTCAGATTTGTGAGTGACCCTTTCGCATAACCAGGACCCTGGCTGTGCTGGACTGTATAAATGCGTTTTAATGTAGAGCAGCCAAGCCTGAGAGCCCTGCAGTAAAAATGGCCTTGGCATATATGCTTGGGTTTAAATCACTGTAATGGACCTGGATGTGACAGTCATGGGCTAGAAAAATGAAACCATCCGCCCTCATAATCCCATAACCATTACTGGGATTGCAACAAAACTGAATGGATACACATTTCAATAGAGGGAGAGGGGAAAAGGCAGAGTTTATGTCATAGTGTTTTTTTCAAAACTGACAATATGGCCCTCCTTAGATATGTTGCCTGACTAATTATCTGCGTTAGAGGTGATGTAGGAAAATTGTCTCATAGGTTGTACGTCTTTGACCTATAGAAACTGTTATTGGCCGCAGGTTTCGAATTAGCTACACATGTGGGTAAGATACAGTGCCCATGGTGGAGCTCTTATCACAACTCATGCTCTCAGCAAAATCAGTCGAAGAGAAAACAACACTGACAGAGCACAGTACTAGATCATTATTTCAAAAAAAAAAAAAAAAAACAATGTTGAGATATTTCAGCCTTGTGGACCTTTACGCAAAGTAGACAATAACAAACACTGGGTGGAATTATCCAAGTTATTATTGCTCTTTTGATGCTTATGAATTTCATAGTGTGTTTCAATGTTTCTCTCATTTTAGAGGTTGTGAAAAGTTATTTAATTCTTGGATTGACAGCATACTAAAACTAAGTGGGTTGCACAGTTTAGTAAATGGTGGGATATTAATCTTGCTTAACATACAAAACCTGCAACAAAACGACTAGACTCTCAGGGACATGAGAATGAAAAGATCTATCTTCAGTCTTTCATGTAAACAACAGTGACAAAGTACCAGCCTCATATCATTACTTCCCTGTTTTCTTAGTCAATTTCCATGTGACAATGACAGCCCTGCTCCTTCGCTTTACAAGCCAGACATGTACGCTACTTCCTGTTCATAAGAGGAATCTCTGAAAAAAGCCAGGAGCTAAACATACAGCAGTGTCCAGACATGCCTAAGATAGCTCCGAGCAGTTCTCCATTGTGAGCACTGAAGTATGCACCTCCATGCAGCTCAATACTAACAAAGGGGGAAAAAGCAGAAGTGTGGAAGTGTGTACAACTTGTGTGTGATACACTCATACCAGACGGAAGGATGAAACTGACCACAAACCATTCACAACTTGCGTTGTTCATTAACCGCCAACTTCTTTATTTAATGCCATCACTGCTCGAAGTAGACGACAATCAGAAGAGATGACTAGTTCACCACGTCTGTGGTGCAGTAGCCACCCGATGCTGCAGGGTGATAGCCATGCCTGAGTAATAAACCTGTATCAACACAAATGAGTGTTTACGGCTATTAAAAGTTGTCTGATTCAAATCACAGCACATAGAATAACTAAGAAAATAGATAATAATAGAGTAGAGACGTCAAGATGCCAGTGTACACATTTCCCCGGAAATGTCAAACACGAATTATATGTTGTAAAAGTGGAGGATTAACTGTGCAGCTTTGAGGGAAGCTTGGGTTTGTAGCCTTGAATTTTTATGTATCACAGAAATTCCCCAACAGTTTGCTGCACTTCACTGTGTTCATATGTCTTGTTAGTGTCCATATTCATATTAATATCTACCCTAACCTCTTCTTTTTTCCAGCCGATAGCATTCCTTATGTCTGGACAAACAAATATGATGGGGCTAAGCCCACAGCTTGGAAAGCTTTAAATGTGATTATTTATACCTGTCAAGTTTTGGTCTTTTTTTTCACATGTAAATCTTTTATGGTGAGTTCTAAGAAATGGTTTTCTGAGCATGCCAATATATAGCATGACTTCTAGGCCAAACCATTGGTAGTAAACATTACAGAAGCTGGCATTAATCACTGAAAAATCCACTCTTGTCATTTATTATATCATTAACCTCGTTGGCAAAAAGTTCCAGTCCCTCGACAGTGATGCGTTCTTGGTACTAGGAGTACCAAGAGAGAAAAAAAAAAGAAAATAACAAGTGAGCTTTGAGCTTTGCACCACACTCCTATTCCTCATCATGGTGTATAATGATGTGTGTGTATCACAAATAACCTTAGAGGGGAAAAACACAACAGCAACATCTCAATCTGTACAAATGTAAAAGCAGCATGTTTCTGTTTACAAGACACGAGCAATGATCATTTTCTGCGAAACACACGAGCGAGGAGCAAGCCGCTCATAAATCTGAGCGCGAGACGCAGTTTGTCTCTAATGCTCTCCGCAGACATGTTGTGGCTGCTCAGTATGTGCGGTGTCACAGGGCCAGATGTAGTAGAGCTATAAATTATAATCTTACATTTCCAGAGAACATGTAAAGCAAATGCAAAATCTTCACGTGGCCATACAACCTGTTTAGAGCTTAAAATGAACTGACATTTTTTAGATTTCAGATGGAGGAGACGTTGAAATTAAACGCCAACAGATGAGGGCTTACTAATAGTGAATAAGAGTGGTACACCCTATGTAACACAACTCAATAAAGACAGTTGAATGTTAATGTTTCAGTCCAACTGTGGTGACTTTTTTAACAGGGAAAGCAAAAGTACCAAACATAATAGTGTTCAGCTTTTTCATTCACTGCTGTTTAATACAATTTGGATTTAAACTTCTGGTAAGTTATGATTTGGCCCATCCCCCAAGCATGGGAGTGTCCAGCACTATAGGGTTTATATTGGCAAGTCAACATAGTCTCCTTATGGATGTTTTTTTACATAAAATTCTTACCTCATGTACAGTTAAACTTTAGTAGGGATTTGAACCTGAGTCTGAATGACACAGCCAGACTTATGAACTGATCCTGCAGAAAGTGTAAAGTTACTTAAGCGTAGTTCTTCTGCACACATACGTTTACAAGAAGCATTACACCGTCCGGTTTTTACATCAGGCACATCTTTTTTAATGAAGTATAGGGTGCTTAATGACCTGTTTGACCAAATGTTTGTCATTGAATGTTGGGCTGAAGTGCTTTGACTTTTGTTGACAGACACCGTAGCTAATGGTACTTTACTCAGTAGCACAGAATCCATCAAGATAAGACGACAGACTGCCACTGAACCATGCCCCACCACAGAGTTTTCAAGTTGTTCAACAACTAGTGCAGCCCCACCTCACTGATGGTGCCAATCAGTTGTGCAGCTACTTTTTTCCCACTGCTGGTTTGTATCATAATTCATCTCTTAAAGTATGTGATGCTGCTTTTTCATCTTTGAGCTCACACATGCGTGTTGGCCAAGCCGCAGCTGACGCCAGAGAGCTACTGTAGGCAAAGAAAACACAGAGTACTATTACTTTCCCCCCATGAAGTCTGCTTACGTTTGCCCCACAGCCTGCCTGCCTGCCTGCCCCCAAAAGGCTGTCTGCTTCTGATTATATGCGATCATCCTCGAGCTTGGCAGCTACATTTCAGACTCACAGGAGTCTTTTTCTTTTTTCTTTTTCTTTTTTTTTTTCTTGAAATCTGGCCCTCATTCAAAAGGAATTACAGCGTAGCTTGTCTAAGCCATTGTTAATTGCACTCATGGCAGCTACCAGCTTTTAGTCATAATCCTACAATGCTTGTTATATGGAGTTTTTTTTTTTTACTCATCATTATCCTTTCCATACTATTTGGAATCCACAGAGCTGCTTTAAGTGTTCATATGAATTCTACCACTCATTAGACTTTTTGCGTTTAAAAGCATCAATAATGGGACATATCATTGCAAATTGAAACTTCATTTATCGGTGTGAGCTACACACTCCATTATTCTGCCAGATGTTTGACAGTTCCCATTATATAATGAGTGTAGTTGGCAACCAAAGATAAGTGGCTGTAGTCTATATCTGGTTGTATAGACACTATATAAATAAACATACAGTGTCAGTGTAGATTCAAATTCTATAAGATATCAAACCACATCTTGTCAGATACTATATCTTCATGTATTTTCACCTTCCTGTATCAGTTTATGACTCTAAAATATAACAACGGAGTCTTATAATGAGAACTATTATGCTGATTAATGGTAATGGGAGTGCAATTAGGGAAATTAGCTGCAAAGCCAACCTCAGTATTTTCCTTTTACATAGGCAAAGCACTAGGCCTCACGCCCGCAGATTCACTGGGGGATTGACTTTGATACGAAGTAGTGGAAAGCAAACATGAGGAACCTGGTGTGTTTTGCGCTGTCAGTGGTTCGCAGTGGTTGTTTTGGGCAAAGCTGTGAAACCGTATTTCCCTCAAACATGAGGAAAACACATTTCGAAATGAAATTCGATAGGACTCCAGTTCTGATTTTAATCGTAGGGTATGGGCTGAATGTTTGAATAATGCTAATGATCATATAATAAGAACCATGGGCCCATGTTAACGAGGAAGGCCATTATAGTTGTATCAGTAGATGTGCAGCAATTTGATACTTTTGTTGTTACTGCAGGAGACAACCCCCTCCCTCCACTCCCCTCTCTTTAGGGAAGTCCATTGTCAGGGTCATCTGTACAAAAATATGGGGAGAGACTGTAGTCACTGCATGTGCATGTACATGCATTGCATTATATATATATATATATATATATATATATATATATATATATATATATATATATATATATATATATATATAGAAGGCAAACTAACAATAACATCAGAATCATTCATCAGGTTTATTGTTGATTCCAGAGCAGTAGCAACCTTTTTTTTATTTTACCTGTTATTTATGTTTTATGTTTTATTATAAAAATTTAAGAACAAACAAAAAGCACAATAATAAAACCATGTTTAATTAATGGCTTCTATTGTGACTTCTGGAACTTGCGTTAGAAGTCAGATACCATTTTATTCTAATACTTCATGCTATGTTAATGGAAAAATGACATTTATGTAAAAATAATTCATAGATTAACAATAAACCATAAAAATTAGAACTATTAAAATGATTTTAACTGTAGGGTAGGGTCTCTCTCTCTCTCTCTCTCTCTCTCTCTCTCTCTCTCTCTCTCTCTCTCTCTCTCTCGCTCTCGCTTTGTGAGTGTGTTTGCGTAAACACACACGCACGCACGCGCACACAGACATAAGTCTCGCACACACCTCCTACCTCCTCCGATGGGATCCCAGGGTGGTAGACATCATCAGTCGGTCCAGGAGGTTGCAGGAGCCGCGCCGCGTCATCCATGGATGGGCGGCGCACTGACAGGAGGACGGAGGGTGTTTTCCAGCTTTAAAAGCACCGGAGCCGGCCCCTCTGACAAAACCGCGCTGCGTCATCGACCTGGGGAGACTCTTGAAAAACCTTCATAGGGCAGAAGAGAGCTAAACTCACCTCAGCCCTCACTCACGTTCCCCCCTCTCAGCAGACAGCTCCTACCTGCGCCGGTCTCCAGATCCAGCCACAGTCGCGTATCCCCGGTCACTCGGTGCGCACAGTTCCACACAGTGTTGTGGTTCCAACTTGTCCATTCGCTTTTTCGTTGAAAATCTGTCGCGAACTATGCTTTTATTTACCGCTGTATGAATTGAGCCGACTCAAGCAGTGTAGTAATCACCGCTCAAAGCCGTTGCTGATTTTATTTTATTTTATTCTCACAAAGCGGAGAAAGTTGCGCATCGCTTGTTGAATGCAGGATACATTCTGCCTGAGCGTCAATTCCAAGTTCAGCTTTGGAGCAACAGCCGGTAAGGAGCGAGAACTCCAGTTTCTCACCTCTCTCGCTGCCAACATGAAGTCTGCAGAAGAAGGTACAGAAAATGCTTTCAATTCAGTTTAACGCATTGAACTTATGTGTGAGTTTGCTGCTTTGCTTTAAGAAGTGCTGCTTTTAGAAACTGCGGATAATGCACACTGACAGCACAGCTTGTGCGCTCCTGTAAAGTCTGTGCCAAGCAGTTGGTAGTCCGTGTTAAAGAGCATATCATAAATTAATGTAAATAAGAAAATAAATACTCCTATAAACATCTGGGTGCAAACTCGACGAGGTGATTTCTGAATTATTTCAGATTTTATTTATTTATTTCAAAATAAAACCAAATTTGAAAAAAAAAAAAAATAAAAAACATAAACATCCCTTTAAAAAGCTTTTTATTTTGTAGAAACACCACTAAATACATTTCTAGGACTATTTATTTATTTATTCATTTAGCTCCCCATGAGGATCAAATTAGCAGTCACTCAAGAATATATTATGGCACGCATCCATTTTACATCCACACCATTAGGTGTCTCCAGCTGTCCTTGCAGGTGCTTCACATCATGTGAGAAGAATGTTGATGTGAGTTTTACCACCTTTGCTGTCCCTCCCCTGCCCTCCTCTCCGTAAGAGGGTTATGTCAAAGTCAAATGTGTCTTATGAGGTGAAAAACTAAGGGAGTCTTGTTGTCTAATTTCCAAGTGTAAAGAGGTGAGAGTGTGAGAGGTAAGAGGTCAGTGGGTGTTGATTGTAGAAGGCCCGTCGGAGCTGCTTAGAGATGCTTCAGTGTGGAAGGATGATTTTGCTTGCGTTTGTCATAAAAGACGTCACTTATTTTTGTTAAGCTTTCTGATTCAGTGTTTTATGGTGGCAAGATTTGATTTGGTCCATCAGAAGTCATAGAAGAGATTGTTTGAATTCACTGGCTTTTGGTGGATTTTGAGAATTTCATTTTGTCTTTGAGGTTTTCAGAAGGTCGGGTGCAGACTGTATTATTATTATTCATTTGAGTCCCTCAGACCTAAGCCTTATAATTGGTAACAGACGTGTGTGAGTGAGGGAGAGAGGGAGAGAGAGAAGGCTGTGATCTGTGCGTTCAGGGATGCTGGGTTAACTTGCTTGACAAGGAGACATGCTGAACCACACACAGCCTCAGCGCTTTGCCGAGGGCTGCTTTATTATCACACATAAAGTCAGACACACTAGTTCACACACACACACACACACACACACACACACACACACACACTGGTGTTTTGCCATAGCCCATAGTCAGCCATGTGCAGTAAGTGGCCCCAGGGTTCTTAGTTCCACAGGCTGCAGACGACTTCTGTGGGCGACCACCTATCTCTCCCTGAGGTCCCGTCAGTCTGAGCCCAGACTCGACCACAATCCCCGTGGATAAACCCATCCATTCTTTAGTCATGCTGGTTTGGTTGTGGGGAGAGAGTGTTTTGATCATGATAGCATAATTGAGAAAAATTGCTGAGGACACAGAGAGCACGCTATAATCTGTGTGATAGTCAGTGTTTTCAAATTAACTCTGCTTACACCGCATTTTAAATGTACTGCAAACAATTTTAGGAGCATTGCCTTGAGTGCATGAGTGAGTCATTTTTTTTTTATTTTTCTTTCATTTCATTTACCCCACAAATTATGATCTGGTATTATTTTGTTAATTCTGCAGACTGTTGATGCACATGACCCGGAAAGGGAAAAAAGATTTCAAGATCATAGATGAGAGTGAAAGCACCAGAGTTTTAGAGTGGGTGTTTAAAGAAGTGCAATGTGTTGTTGCATAGTGTGCTGAATGCACACATGTTCAAAAGGAAAAAAAAAAAAAAAGAAAATAACAGCTGCAACTCTAAGCAAAGTCAGTCAGGCTTGAAGTAAGGAGGTGTGTCACGATGGGTGGAGTGGACAGGAGATATCATCTGTTCAACACTAGAAGAGGGCAAATCAGAGGAGGACAGCAACACAGGAGCTGAGCTGAAGGCATACTAAATTTCATGTTGAAATTTAGTCTGTAATCACCAGGGTGGAGATGAATTTCCAGCACAAACAGCAGGATTTTGATTTCAGCTATGGGACTGTGTCCAGACAAGGTGTCCAGAATGAACCTGAGAGAGGTGGGTACTGACGGGCAGCAGAGGATTTATTTTCTATTTTCTTGGATCATGAGGAAAATGACTTCAGTTTGTGATTTTTGGAGCAGGAAGGCTGTAAACGGGTCTGACATTTAGCACTCTGCTAGCCAAAAAAACAGATGAATCAAGTTTCTAATGTCTCTGTTTTATAGATTTATTATGTTTCATAACTTTGAAAATGGGTATTTTCTGCAGGTTTAGTCTATAAAAAAGAGTCTACACCTCACTGAACTTGCTATATTTAGATGCAAGTCACATAATCACTTCTGAAAATAGATCCTTGTACTAATTTTGGACTCTACCCACATATTGTGCAGTGTGTGACATATTCATCATTTCATGTGATGCGCATCATTGTGGTTAACAAATATAGCACGCTGCATCAAGGGGAATGCCCTTCACTGGGTTTTAGACTGAATAGTATTTGTTCTATATCCTCTTTTACCCTCATTGACATTATCAATAAAAGACAGACGTGATGTTTACAACTGCTGACAAAGCAGGCAGCTGCTATGAGAGTAACTGAACTGAAACAGCATACCTGCCAGCCTATATGCACTTCCACTGACTGAGCTTGTGTGTCATTGCACTTGTCTTCCTGTGATTTCCCTGCGCTCTTGCATGTGTGTGCCCTTTGAGTGTGTCTGTGCCACAATGGTGTATCTGTGTGTACCGCTGCAGCAAACTCTTAATCACAAGCTCAGAGCGATGCGAGAGTGCTGTCAGTTTTCCACAGGGGAGGGCCTAATTCACTCAGTGAGTGATGCAATCAATCAAATAAAGCATCCATCAGCGCTGTTGGAGGAATTCCTGTAGAGTACATATGACAGCAGGGTGTGCCAAATAAAGCTTTAGATGGAACCGATCAAACAAACAGAGTGGCTGCGCAGCTCGCTACACAGCAACCACATACAGTAACTACTTTGAGATGATTGCTAAGCTTCTCCAGATGTTTATAAGAAGGCAGTCAGTCGCTGCAAGACATATTGGTGAGAGTTGTGTAGGGGTATTGTTCTAAAATGTACTCAGAGTTAATTACCACCATAATGTAATGGTTCTGAGCTTTTGCACTGGTGTGTAGTCATACAATTTGCTTCTCCACAGTATAAATAAAATATATTTCTCTTTTTCAGATGCATACAGCTACACACCAAATGTCAGCCTGTCCCTTCCACTGGGCATGGGAAACCCCTGTCTGGCCACCCAGTACCACACTTTACAGTCCAGCCCAGTCATCTCAGTGTCATCCTGCCACCAGACAGGCTACAGCCTCAATAATGATAACCATGCACCATCAGGCTACTACCTGCCCCACGGCCTGAGACCCAATGGAGCTCCAGCTCTTGAAAGCCCTCGCATTGAGATCACTGCCTACAGCCAGTACCCTGAAGATGAGGTAGAGGAAAGCAACAGTGAGGACCACATCATCAAACGAGGTGTCAACTCCATCGTCACGCTGACGTTGCCCAATGCAGATGGCTACCGTGATCCAAGCTGCCTCAGCCCTGCAAGCAGTATCTCCTCACGCAGCTGTAACTCTGAGGCATCTTCCTACGAGTCTGGTTTCTACAACTATGACAACTCCCCACAAAACTCCCCGTGGCAGTCGCCCTGCGTCTCACCCAGAGATTCATCCTCACTCCTGTCCTGCCCACATGCCAGTGGCCCCTCTGGCTCCCCTCACCATTCACCCTCCACTTCCCCTCAGATAGGAGCCATGGCTGAGGAAGGCTGGCCGGCTCAACCCCGTGGCTCCAGGCCTAACTCCCCTTCATGTGGTGGAGGTGGTGGAACCAATGGTGGAGGGGGAGGAATGGGAAAGAGAAAGTATAGTTTCAATGGTGCTCCCTACCATCAGACATCCTGCTCACCAAACCAGTCTCCAACCCCTTCCCCGCATGGCTCACCAAGGGTCAGCATCACAGATGAGAACTGGCTCGCCAACACCAACCAGTACACCAACTCTGCCATTGTGGCTGCCATCAACGCTCTCACCACAGACGGAGTGATAGACATGGGAGAAGGAATCCCAATCAAGACGCGGAAGACGATGCTGGACCACTCACCCTCCATGAGCCTGAAGGTGGAGCCTAGTGGTGAGGACCTGGGCCCTGAGGGCGAGCTCTGCCATGAGGACTACCCCTCCCGTCTGGCCCTCAAGAAAGAGAACTACTGCGGAGGGTTCCTGGATGTGCCCCAGCATCCTTACTCCTGGTCTAAACCCAAGCCTTACCTCAGGTAGGTGGAGCAGTTCTGGCTTCTGTTGTGTCAAAAAAAAACTCATTACTTTAGTACCAAAGTTAATCACACAAATCCATCATGAGATGAAACAATTCAGACTTCAAACATGGCTGAATGAGGCAGTGTTAAAATGAATGCAGCAGCCATGCCTTGAAATTGCTCTGAAAGCACAATGAGGCAAAAACAAGTGTTTACTTATTTTGAGATTTATGGTTTCTAATGTCTGCCTAAAGAAATTAAATATTTCCAGACAGTGAAAAGGGAAAACAATAGCACCACTACTGTTGTTTTTTTTTTTCCACATTTAGTGTTATTTATTTATTGCGAAGACAAGATTGTTTTAGTTTTTTTAATCTTCAAAGACCATATCAAAAGGCATAAATCTAAAAGTTACACGCTCTTCACTTCCAAAAAGAGTTCTCTTTGAAGATCAAAACTATTTCATAAATCATATTTCACAGAGAGGAGTTGCCCAGCATGTCTGTGTGTGTGTGTGTGTGTGTGTGCCATTGTTGCTGCAGCAACCTGTACAAAAGCACACACACGTACACACACATACGTATGCACTCAGGTATGTCATTGATTTTTTTTACTTTTGAGCAAAGTAAGCTTTTTCAATTTCAATTGTGTCCCTCGTGGCATTTTTTTTTCTTCTCCAAGCCAATAACACTCTTTCCTGTCGGAAATCAAGTGTTTGATTAAGATAGTGAGCAACAGGAAGTAATGGTGACAGGCCCAGCTGAAGGGGAAGCAGTCTGTGGGTTAATCAGGCAGCTCGCTGCACTGGCCCGTCGCGACATCAGCCCCATCTCGTTGTGTGGAGCTAACGTGATGTCATGCACTGACTGGGCAGATAAAGCCCTGGAGGGGGAAATCAGTTCGTTTTGGGTCAACAAACAGCCCACAAGTTCCACAAAGATGCCAGAGATTGGTTTCAGTTGAGCCACCCTTCAGGTCAGGGGTTTGCGTTTACCAGGCATCCGGCACAGAGAAATATTGTCTTGCACATGTTTGTTTTGGTTTAGATATCTCCACGGTGTTCACATGGGAAGCTGTGATTCTCCATCTCCAGAACAATGATGTTAAGGGAGGCCAGCTGTAGCTCTGAGACAGAGATATCACTCTCTGAGACTGCGGTGTGCTGCTGACCTTATACCACTGTAAAACTCCATTCTCTGCGCTACTTGCGTGGTTGTGTTTTAGAATTTTGCACTTATCAGTTTGGATGAAATAACAATTATATGACAGGAGGCTGATTGCCAGTTAGTGTGAAATTTGTTTTTGTGCCCTAGAAATGTCTTTCCTCCCACTGTCACTGTCTGTTTCCACCTGTCACGCCATAATAAAAACCACACTGCTCTCTAAACCAGGGCACATTCGTCTCTCATTTATTTTTCATAAAAAAGGCCCACTAATTATTACCCAGGCTCGAGGAATTACACACGTCAGCGAATTACTTCAATTGATTAGATTATAGACCATGATGAAATGGAGAAGGATCAAGCCAGTTGGATTACACTTAAGTGTCCTAATTTGCAGCTAATTTAAAGCAAGTTTAGAAGTTTTTGATTTAGACTTCCTTGGCAGTGATTGAGCTGTGGAAAAACTGCAACCTCAAAGTTCCTACGTTGGTAAATCAAATGTGATTTCAGTAGTAAGAATGAAATAGAGGAAACAAAACTGAAAGGACAATCACTCTGAGTGTTTTTATTTGAAGAAAACTGGAAATGTAAAAAACACGGCATGTCCTGTTTCTCAGGAAAGAACAACTAGAGTGTGAATGTAAATCTTTCACAGACAAGATAAATGTTATAATTCTCCCTTCTAAAAATCAGTGTTAAAAAGAAAAAATCAGTGTAAAAAGAAAACAAGCTAATAACAAGAGATGTTATTCATGTGTTTCCAGCCCATCCCTGCCAGCTCTCGACTGGCAGCTTCCGTCGTGCTCCGGCCCATACAACCTACAGATCGAGGTGCAGCCAAAGGCCCACCACAGAGCCCACTATGAGACTGAAGGCAGCCGAGGAGCCGTGAAGGCGCTTTCTGGAGGACACCCTGTGGTGCAGGTACGTCACCTGCAATATACAGTATGCATGGATGGCAATTGTTTACTGGATGAAATCTGTCAAACTTGCTGTGTAAATGTTTTCACAGTGTACCGGAGACAAGGCTAGTTTTGTTACATTTAAACTGGGCAATAATTTGCTGTCATTACAACATAACCAGTAACAAGTAGACAAGTGCACTCTGATTAACGCCTCTTGTCTTGGTCCAACATCAAACTACTGACATGGACATTTGGCTGTTGCAGACTTTATAACAGCATGTAGTCACACTGTAAAGTCTGCACCGCTTTGAAATTCATTTCATTGGTCCAGACTTTGATGTTCTGTTGCTTTTTAAAAATAATTTTTTTGAACATGTTATTTTAATTTATTTTAAATTTTCTTTCAAAACACTAATATCCACTAAACTGATATCTTTTTGCTCTCCAATTTGAGCAGCCTAGTTTACATCAGAAACTCAACCAATCATCAAAAACTATGATATTCAACGTTATACTGTTGTTGCAAACTTGTCAAGTTAGTTATCTAAAGTTTAAAAGCCCTCAAGCCTTTTTTGTAACTGTACTATATCCACAGCTGATGGCCTATGTTTCTGTATATGCTTGATCTGCTGCTTTATTAATGCCCCCGGAGCCGGGAGTCAATCTGCTGCTGAAGGAGGTCGCTCTGACCAGCAGCAGCGCATGCTGACTCAATTAGTATAGAGCAGGACCATCGCCTCTCACTATTGTGCTTGGCGAACACTTAAAGAGCACACGTCAGTCTCACCCGCAGCACAGCACAGAGCTCCTTTCTCCCTGTCATCGCGCTGCACTGACATCTGAGTTTACTCAAGGTGGGGATTCAGTGACGTGTGTGTGTCCTCAAGATTGTGGGTCAGTTTGTCTTTGATGCACTCAATTCAAACTTTAAAACTTTATTGCACCCAGTAATGACAGAGTGATTCATCTTGTGTCACATTTTTGCACATCTAAAATTCTATTTATCATGCAAAAACAGAAGCCAAAGCAAACACTGAGCTCAGAGAAAACATTATTTCTGGAACAGTACAGTTTCAGCTTGGTGGTCCGGCCTTGACACACACTTAGCATTCAGCGTTTGTTAGCGAGCGTCACGGTTGTTTTGTAAATAAATGTTGTCAACACATCCTGCTCTGCTCGACGTCAAACACACATGACAGCTGTTGGCCAGCATGGTGATATAAACAGGCTTGTCAACCCTTCAGCTTTTCTGTGTAAATACAGGTAATTATTCCCCTTCATTACAAACCTTTGTATATCAACATGCGGGTGAATCAACATTTCACCCTCTCTGTGAGCCTGTCCAGACTCTGGCCCTGTCATGCACAGCTGCTGCAGGTGAGACTGGTTTTCATTTGGTTTATGCCATTTTCTGACTCACTTCTAGTGTGAGAGCAAAAAAAAAAAAAAATTGTGAGTCACCATTAAATGCGACTTTACAATACAATACACAGTGTTGTCCAGATCAGATTCAAACTGGTGAGCTTTGGTTGTTTATTTCGTATCAAATGACCACCTTATTGCTTTTTGTGAGGATGTTTTCGAGTCTTGGCTGGAGATTTCAAGTAGTTATTAGTGAGCTGTAGTCATGCTGAAAATATGATGACAGCTGCTCTACTATCACACCTCCCCCTACTAGCATAGCTTATGTTTTACTCTTACTTTTTGGTGAGAAGTGATTTATGCTTCTGATGTTGCATGTGCAGTCAATTGGGATATCTGGAGGGTTTCATAACAAGGAAACCACTGGAAGCAAAGCAGTTGGCAGAAAGATAAATCTATAAGGATTAGGCAATCATGTGTACTTGCTTGAGGTTAAATATATGAGAAGTGAATGTACTGTATCTTCAGGGAGTTTCTGTTTTTGCACAGTTTAATATATTTGAGTGCCTTATTCTTTATCACTGTCTTAGTCCTTGTTTTAATGTTGTGTGAAATTGTGTTGTTGTAGCCTAATCTTGGAGCACAGGGTTTGCTGTAGTCCCCGGTGCCTTGTGGTAATGAGTGGCAGGAGCTGGATGGGTGAGGTGCAGTCAAGGAGAATGAGTCAATAATGACACAGGGCCACGGGTGTAGGAAGCAGCTAAGGAAGTGTCTGTGTGTGGATGGAGTGGAGAGAGGGAGAGAAGGGGCAGAGGGAGGCACCAGGCAGCTGGGGCTTGGCTCGGCTGCCCCCTGGAGATGCTCTGCATCCTGCTGATTAGGGCTTGGGTGGCCCTGAGGTTGGCTGAGCATGATGGGGGAGCTGTTGCGGACAGGAATCAGAATCCCAGCACCCCATCGGACTCCACCTACCCTTTCCACGCACCAGTGCCTGTCTCCCTCCCTCCCTCCCTACCTCCCTCCCTCCCAAGGGTGGCTCAGGGATGTCGCTCCCTGTGAACCATTCATCCTTCAACCATCTCCCAAACCTGCAGCAGCAGGCCTCCCTCGGCTGAAGCCCAGTCATCCACAGCTCTATTGTTTTTGTAGCTCATGGATGATCAAACACATGCGCAATGAGTGATGGTGACATGTGTTGGAAAGCAGCACTGGATGAAGAAACAGCAAGATGAAAAACATGATGGGATACACTGTTTCTATAGTTTACCACGTCCCTCCGGAGAGACAGCTACTGACAGTCAAAGCAAAATACTCAACAGCCCATTTATTGCTTTTGTTTTGTTATTCGATAACAAGCAGAGGTGTTTTCCTGATATACACACAGGAAAGTTTGGCATCTCTAAGGTCTGACATCATCCTAAAACCACAGCAGATCAACCACAAAACGTTCAGCGCAGGATGGAGAGCTTGTGGCATGAGTGTGTAGGGAGGATGGAGTGTCTTAACTTCAGCCGTACACCAGTGCAAACCTCTAGATTATGGGTTACCTCGACTCATTACCCTTCTGTTGCTTGCACCGGCTCTCTGCACTTCCTGTTCCAAATCTCATTCATTTATTCTGGACTCGCACTCCATCCCTCCTTCCCCTCCTCCGCATCCGCAACCTTTTAACTTCCTTTCTCATGATTGGTCCACTTTGTGACCCCCGTGGCTGCTTTTCCACTTTATTTACTGCAGCAGACCACAGCGCCATTAAGGGGATCTAGGATACTCTATCGGCTCCTCTCACACTGTTCCAGACGCTCCCCTCTCTCACCACAGCTATGCCAAAACGTCTACAGGATGATTTTTGTAGCCGTGCTCAGGAAAACCAACAACCTGGTCTAACTTCACTTAGAAAACTGACCTGACATTGATTGATTGGTTTTTCCAAAGGAAAGCAGTGGGAGAAAGTGGAATTATTTTCATTGAGTTTATAGTGACCAAGGACATGACCCGGTTCTGATCTAATATGTGGATTTAGCTGAAGATGTTGCAAAGTCTTCCAGGTTCAAACCCAGTCAGGAAGCACACAGGCCTCCATCAGGCTCTTTGTAACAGTAGACAGCACCACCTGTGGAGTATTAAATCTATCGTACTTCTGCATATGGCTAGTTCATATAGGATAATGACTGGCCTATAGGGCCCCCTCCCTCCCTCACGCATACACAAACTCTCTCACCCACTCTCATTAAGTCTAAAGCAGTAACAGACATGGTGTAATTTCAGCAGGATGTGGCCATCATCCCTATTAACATGTGCATGACTTAATACCCATCTCCCTTCCCCTGGAACTGTATGTAATGCACATCAAATTTGCTCTATGCTTCCACCACAACGACATGAAAGACCTTGGTAAAGGATGTGCTTGGTTCTTAGCATGTGCAGTCTCACCTTAGGATCCGGTGCTTGCTGTCTGCATGTCTCAAAGAAAAGCCCTGATCTACAGCATCCTATACTGTAGCTGCTAATTGCTTGTTAAATCTACTGCCGCCTCTTGTTTGATATTCAAAAGGCTTGGTGTGCCCTGTAGTGCTGTTAGGGCTTAGGCAGGGCTATTATTCATTGCCCAAAGGGGTATTTATGCCACTCTTAAATTGTGGTTCTCCATCTGCGGGGCTTCCCTTACGCTGGTATTGGGCTACCACTAATTACAAGTTAATAACAAGTGGAAAAAATGGCAGCGAAATGTGCATCGTTTTCACTGGTTTGAGGTGATAACCAGACAGCCCGCAGATTTATGAGGTAAGACACTGGTGGTAGTGCTATTGGGGGGTACAGCAGTTTTCTGTGCATCATCTTACTCAAATTCTCTGTAGGTTTGGATGATATTTCTTATGGCAGACTGCACTGGTAACAAAGCCATTCTTTTTATATGGAATTTGGACCCTCTCTGGTCTAGACATGGGGTAGTGCTTGAAACTATGCCCTCAATGACATAACACAAAAGTACTCAGTTCAACAAAAACTTTGAGGGATACAGCTGTTTGGTTGCTTATAAAAGGGATCAGCGTTTGGAGCCATGGAAACACAGCACATTAAAGGATTGCATATGTTGCCTTATGCATTCAGTATGAGGCACTTGAGACGTTAGCAAGGCAGGAGGGTGATAGAGTAAAGTCTGGAAGGAGAGACAACTTGGATGAGTGTACATTTAATTGGGTACAGCAAAGGCTGGCTGTGTGACTGTCAGCACTTGACAGAGAGAAGGGAGCGTGATAATAGGAAAAAGCCTGAATCTGCTGTTGTAGTTCTCCTCCCCTGCTTCAATCCCCTCCTTCCTCCTCCTCCTCCTCATCCTCTGCTGCTTCCAGTCGTCTTCTCCTTTCTCCTCTCCGCAATTTTCTGCGCCACGTGGACTTCTACGAGTCATGACATTTCTCCAGGCAGTGATGAAATGAAATTACTGCAGAGGGATAGAAGGCAGCCCACTGCAGGCCTGTAGAGTGTATTCACACTCAATTTCTCGCCAGGCCAGACACATCTAATTTACCAGCAAGTCATTATTAAGCATTACATGTTCAAATCCTTTCTTTGAACTATTGAGGCCAGGTGCAGACAGCATTGAGAGTGTCACTAAGTAAAGAGACAGAGTGGAATAAAACGTGCTGTGAAATAAATATCACAATAGAGTTTTACAGATTGAAGAAAATACGCTAATGGAATAAATATAAACATTTTGGCCCACAACCCAAGGACTGATATTTTCTACACTTATGATGAATCTGTGGTGGTCCAAAAGCGACAGAGAGATGAATTGTAGAAAACAGCCAGGATGTACCCTCCTCTTACTTTTCAACTCGACCCTCCACCCCACCTCCTCTCTCCCCTCACATCATCACAACTGACCCAGACAATACAGCTGTGAACAATTTCACAATTAATGCATCAGCTGCCATGTGCACAGTGTTTTATTTGAGCCCCAGCTATCTAAAATAGCTTGTGCAACAGTGGCTTGCGGTGGGGAGGTGTAAATGGATCTAGCTGACACAGTGGCAGAAGTTGGCACTCCGAAACAGCTGCAAATCAAGGCTCGATTCAAACTCGGTTTCGATTATCTCAGAATAAATATACAGTAAGTGTGCCAGATAGGCTGCAGTTACAGTGAGAGAAGCTCATCTGGTCAAAATTAGTGGGTCTCTGGTCCAAACTCAAAGGCAGCATAAGACACAAATACAAAGCTGAGGTCACAGGTGTGTGTGAAGCCTCTGTCGTCGGCCCACACTTAAAGTTTATGACACTATCCCGACTTTTTCCCCCCTTAACTTATTTCCCCTCAGAGAATGAAATGAAGAAGTAAGTTTTGCGCACTGCTTGTGGTGTGTGTTTGAGTGAGCATCGCAGGAGTTTAGGAGAAGCAAAGTAGGGGCCTTAGGGAGAGGGTCAGGAGAGCACATATGGTAAAGGGATCGAGGGGGGTCGCCCAAGGGGGACTAGACTGCTTTCCTTTGCTGCTGGGGAAACCAGCGTCACCAAAAGGACCATCTGACCTCATTAATCACTTCCTCTCCTCCATGAAGTCACTATGGCACTGAGTGAGGACACCACCGTCATCATGCGCTACCGCAAGACGAGTGAAGGGATAAAGACCCCTCCCCCCTTGCCTCTTGCGGGCCCCCTCACAGCCACGTGGCGGCTGAGGTAATGGTTGGAGGTCACTGAGAAATCCAAAGAAGTCTACTGACGCAAAAAGTGACAGATGACACTGCTTTGTAGCGTGGCTGCCTGCATTTTATTAAATCATAAGGAAACTTCATGCAATTTAACGCTCCGGTGTTTCAGATTTGTACCTCATGCTCAACCATGGCCCTCTCAAGAGTCAATACACAAGTAACTGGTAGCATGTGTGGCTATGGATAATTACCCCTGGTGACACCATAAGTAAAATATAACAAGCAGAGCGGGGTCTGCTGGTGAGATCACTGCATAGATGAAGTGGTCCCTTGGGATGCCAAGACTTCAAGAAGCTCCTGACCTTGGCTTAACTCACTGATGACTAGCATGTGTGACTAGCTCACAGGTCAAGACAGCTGCTAGAGACACTATGTGGAGGTGAAGAGAAAAATAGGACGGTTGGAGCTGGAGATGAACGACAGCCTCAGCTTAACCACTCCCTTTGCACTCCTCTGATATCTGAATCAGAAAGTGCAGGCAGATGACCACTGGTGCTTAGATTACGGTGGCATATGGATATATGCTCAATTCCAGTGACGCCTCGCAGCCTATTTTTACTCACAACAATTAATAACTAAAAATTGTAGAGCTAGGGAAAAAAGAGCACATCTTCCGCTTTGACTCAAATCCAACAGCTCTGTCATGAAGGAAAGATAAAAAGCATTCTATCTTCGTGTTTATTATCAGGCTAGACTTTAAATACAATCTCCAGGCAAATTTGTTTTCAAACCAAAGACATTAGGTGTCCATGACACTGCAGTGCTAATTTCCACAGACTTCTAATGACGTAGTTCTCAAATCCTCCACCAGTCTTCCTCACACCCCTATGCCTGACCACCCTAACAAAGGTGATTATAAACCCATTAATCAGATTATGTCATAGGTTACATGTGGTCTGCATTTTGTTATATGACTCAGTCTGTTAGATAAACAGCAGGGGTCTTTTATTCCATTTGACAGGACCACTGTTTTCATTCAGATGGAGCTCAGAGAAGATGTGCTGGGGTAACTGACCAATTTGTGGGATTATTCTACTGGCCATGGTTTGGTGAGCGCTGGAATTGAATAAAAGACACCTCAGTAAAAGTCACATGCGGTGAAGTAGCCACCTGGGTGGATCCACAGAGGTCCACTTGATGAGAAGTTAGTCCTCTCAGTTTTCAATGCACCAGATGGATTTTGCAGCTTCCTGGCAGTTTTTAAGTTTGGACAGTTTTCTAAGCCCACACCAATATCCACCCTCATGACCATATGACCACTCTGCACTGCATATCCTGGGAGGTCTGCAGTGTAAGAATTGGTTCTACCAGAGATACACATTTAGTTGGGAAATTATGGTCAGACATCACTCACAAAGTATCAGTTGTCCTTCACCACACTTTGCAACCCTGTCTGCATGTTCATATTTTTTGGGCTATTACACACTTGGCTAAATCATCAAATTATGTTTCTTTAGACAATGTCAGATAATGATCCAGGGATGGTGAATGTAAATTGGCAGTTCATACTTGAAGTGCCGTTAACCTCAAAGACAACGGTACTTTTCAAACTATGCATGGCTTTGGAGTTTTTACTTCACTTTTTTTTTAGATTTGATCTTTTTATTAGCTGAGCAGTAGCAGCTAATGGAGGCCTGCTAGAGGAAGTGGTAGTTGTTTGAAGTGGTGGTTCTGATACAGGAGTCTCTTTCATCACAGTGGGACACAGTCTCAAAGCTTTAATGGAAATCATAATGCATGTTCATAACTACCCAAAGGCAAAGGGGCTGGGTTCTGTCTGCATGCCAAAGTCCATGAAGTTTTTTTGTGTGTGTGTTATTACCTATCACATTAAGATGTAAAGTTTGCACCTACTGCACCAGAAATCATAATTCCACTCTAAATTCATGTTGATTCTCATTACACAACGCTGGCAAAACCAGGAATTTGGACATGCACATGCTATAATATTGTTTCCTTTTATTGACAGGGAAGGTTTGCCAAATGGCTTTGATTTCATTGTGTAGATGCAACTTATACAGGGAAGTTGATATTAGCCCAATCATCAGTTTCTCAAACTTTACAGACTGTGAGCATCACACCGTGAGGCAGACCCGTGATGATTGTCCCGGTTTCTTATTTTGTCTTTTTAAGGGTCACTTTCCACTGAGTCACTGTCGACTACTTGCCTCTCTGTAGGCACTTTTTTAATAGCAGCAGAGAGATTTTAATGAACAGTGAAGTGATGGGAAGCCAGCCTCCCCATCAGCCTCCATATCTCGGTACCCAGGAGATCTCTACTCCAGGCAGACTCAAAAACATCAAAAAAAAAAAAAAACTTTTTTTCACCCACCCCTGAAGGAATGTAGAGCTGGCTGAAAAACCAACAGTAAAGACCACTGAAAAGGGTCTCCAGCCCAACTAAAAACAAACAAAGAATAGGCCCTTATTTTCGCAGCCCCTCTACCATGTCAGGGGTATCATTAAAGGCCCCTTTAACTATCAGTAGCCGATGTGTATTCAATCTCTATTTACTAAATGAGGGGTTGCCTTAGATGGGGGTCTTAAAACCTGATGTTGCCTCTCACCTGGGTCCCTTTGTTCTCCCGCCAGCTTTATGGCTACATGGAAAGCGAGCCACTCACCCTGCAGCTGTTCATAGGGACCGCAGACGACCGCCTCCTGCGACCACATGCCTTCTACCAGGTCCACCGCATCACCGGCAAAACTGTCTCCACCGCCAGCCATGAAGTCATGCAATCCAACACCAAAATTTTGGAGATCCCTCTGCTGCCTGAAAACAACATGAGAGCCATGTAAGTACTCATAGACCTCCACCAATCACCTATCCATCCTTTTCTTTCTACACTCTTGTCAGGTAACTCAAACATGCACAGACACACACAATCCTCAGTCTCTCAGTACCCTTCTTGTTGCTTAAACTGAACAGACAGGATGCCTGATGATAGGTGCTGTACAGCACACATTTCCAAATAGGCCTTCAAAACTTACTGCTTTCACCCCAAGAGATGTATGGTTTCTAGGAAGGTGAAATAAGTGATCAGTGTCGACACACTGAGTTCATGGGTGACTTAATTCTGACCAATGTGTGCACCTACTCTACACTCAAGAGGTTTTAAAATAAACTTTCAACCAGTAGTCCAAATGGAAGTCCAAAATAATAGCTATCTTAAAAAATAAAAAGTAACAACGACACTGTAGCGATGACACATTGAAAGTCTCCTGGTCCTTGTAGCCTGCAGTGTGCAATAAAACTGGTAGCTATTTTACATCAACAAAACAATGTCAATTAATAACCATCACTGTTTATAAATGTATTTTTAAAAATGCAAAAATTGCTCTTCTAGCCTTATGAACACAAATGTTCACAGCAGTCATTTTGACAGTAGATATTTCCAGATAGTTTAAGAAGCCCAGGTATTACTAATAACATTAATGATGGCCCTGTTCTATTTAAATGCTGCAGTTACAGCTAAATGGAACTAAGAAATCATTACCATTATAACCTCACCTATGTTTTTCCTACAATGTCAAATGGTTTTCTGTGAAAAAGGCCAGTTTCTAAATTAACAGCAAGTATAGAAGAGTGGCAGTCTGCACAGTGACTTAAAAAAAAAATGTTTACGATAAGGACTATTTGACAGTAAGCCTAAGCATAGAAAGCCAGAAAATTTAAATTTAACTTATTTCAACCCAGCAGGTTTTCCTAAAGGACGTAGCTCTTGTGTTTAGATCTTGTCAACTTAAGATAATGAGCAGCAGCATTAACTCTAAAGCACTTAGCTAGCACAGAATCTATCTGGACTAGCTAACAAGCTAACTTTCCCACAGAAACTATTTACTCCCTGACCATATTAGCTAGCTAGCTAACAGCAGCACTGTTAGCTAATTCTGGTTGTGCCCACAACATAGTATCATCTAAAATTCATATGTTAGATAAAGCCAGCTGGGAGATGGCCTCACTAACATGCTATTGTGGTTGCCAATATGGGTTGCTGTCCACTAATTATGTATTATGGTGGTCTGTGAACTCAACTGATAGACATTAACAGTAATATTTTATTTTATGACACCTAAATATAATCTTGGTTTAACTTTACAAACAAGTTTGCCAAGCTGAGGTAAATCAGGCCTCTCTTATCCTCCCCCCAGACCTAAACTAATCCAAGGGGCTGTGCTCTGCAGTGTGTCCAGGCAGCAGCTCCTGTCCTCAGGCTCCATTCAGACTAGGGAGCAGTGAAATTATTGGACTGGGGCCCAGAACTCTGTTATGGATAAAACCACTGTATGTGAACATAGGTTACACAAGGCCATTACCTCTTGTTGCACCTCATATTTATCTTTCAACATTTCAAATTTTAAAATACATATAAACACTACCGGTGTGGAGGTTTGGGAACCTCAGTATTTCCAGCTGTTGTTTGAATTTACAGAATTTAGTGTTTCTGATACCTGATAACTTACCAGCTGATACACAAATAATTTACAATTTGAAAATAAGATCAAATCATGGAATCTGCTTAAACTAAATTTAATTTAACTTTTTGACTGAACATACTTGTGATTTTCTTTTTATATTATAAATCTACAGTTGAAATACCACTGAAATACTGGTATTGCTGCAGAAGTTCCCAGTTTGTCTTAGAGACTGACAAAAAAACGCCTGTAGAAATAATTTACATCAACTGTTAAAGGTTTCATTTATTTTCATTTTGCAGAATCGGGAACTTGATAAACCTTTTACCACTTACCTTTTCACTCTGTGGGGTTTTTACTGGATTTGAACTGCTGAAATAGGAGTTTCCTGTTTGGACATTGGCCTTATTGCTTTGGGCACGAATGATTTTAACGTACATTTTGCCTTACAGTATCATATTCAACAATACCACAGAAATGCTCATATTGTATCATGTGCTGGGACGCCCCTCACCCACTTGACTTAATGTGTCCCTCAGGGTGAATATGATATTGTAAACAGTGTTCAAGAGGAAGTTTCGTTTCCCCTTTGTCGTCAGCACAAACGCTAAATGAAGAGGAGTTAAAGTTTTCTTCTGTTTCTTCCCCAACTATCTGAAAGGTCAATGATGAAGGAAAGCCTTTAACTGTCTCTTTCCACTGAACTGTTAAACAGTCGTCTTGATAACACAGCATCCATCTCGCTGCTCTCATGCCAGCAATCATGCGCTCACTGTGTGGGATGCAGACAGTCAAGAACTCCAGTCGAGATTTGAGACAGTTTCAATCTGTCTTTCTTTACTGCTTTAGGAAAATTAATTTCCCATACACAAGGTAGTTTAATTTTAAGTAGTATATTATTCTTGCAAATTAGAATAAATTTAACATACAGTATAAATAAATAAACATTTAGAATTACTGTTAACTGAATTATTATATATATATATATTTTTTTGGTTTCCAACAGAACGTGCCGAGTAGATTATCACTTTTATTTCATTTAAACATTTCCGGAATTAGAATGTTTCACATTCTAGGTTGTATAGACTTTGGAACCTAACTTGAAACTCCATGACACCCAACATCTCACAAGAACCTCATGCAAAGCTGATAAGGAGTGGATAGTCAGCAATGCATGTTTTTTTTTTTTTTTTTTTTTTTTCTTATTAATTCAAATTGTCCAAAGCCAGAGGAAAACTGAATTGGTATAAAACCTGACATTTACCATGTTCCAGGAGTAGTGCCCAAATAGCCACCATGTAAAATAATTGAAATGCCAAACCATATCCCATTCGTATTCACTTACTTTTTACCAGCCACTCTAGTTTTATTTAAATTCACAAAGGCCATGTCTGAAAATGAATGCCTTTTTTCCACTAAGAAAAGGGGAAAGAAAATTCACCCCTTTACCTCCCAAATTGTGAAATGAAATAAATAAAGAAAGACAGCTTAGAAAGGGTTTACTGCAACATGTGGCAGTGATTAACGGGGGTTTAAGCCCTACATATATGGAGTTTATGACTTTGTATATACTGAATGTAGCTGATGGGACCTTGTGAGATAGTGGTAAGCCATGGTGTGCTCAGTCCAGAGGAGTCCTCCAGAGGACTGCTAATTCTTGGACCACCGTGACCCTTTAAAACCGTGATGTGAAGTCATTAATGTCCAACTCTGTCTTTGATGACATGCTGGATTAATAATGACGTGGCTATGCTCCAGTGAATATCCAGTGCATGATCTATGACACCAGTGGGGACATCAGTGCTGGTTCTAATGCAGCAATTCCGCTTAATGTCTTAGTTAAACAGGCAAAGTGAATCAAATCTGCCTATCTCAGCCTTTGTCTATATATCTTTCTATAGAAAATATCCTGTTGAAAGTATCAATTGGTATTAAAAGTAGCACACAGGTCTACAAACGTAATTACTGCATATGATGTTAAACCTTGCCCTTTCTTTCCTCTGTGACAGAATTGATTGTGCAGGGATCTTGAAGCTGCGCAATTCAGACATTGAGCTTCGCAAAGGGGAAACTGACATTGGACGCAAAAACACACGCGTGAGGCTGGTGTTCCGAGTGCATATCACCCAGCCTAATGGCAGGACAGTGTCTCTGCAGGCTGCCTCCAACCCCATTGAATGCTGTAAGTCACACACGCACAAGCCAGCACACAGAAACAAACTCACAAACTGGAATGCCTTTTCTCTTAGTTTTCCACTTAAGCAAAAGGTGGCATCTATTGTTGTAATCTAATAAAATGAGCTACTATTTTATGACTTACTGGAGCAAATTCAGAGCCTCTGCACCCAATAAGCTTTATATGATCAAAGCAATTTGCCAAAGCAATAGATGCATTGTACATGATGCCAGACACACGTGTTATCTATCTCAAATCACATTTTATGACTGAGTGCACAAGTTATTGTGGTAAGACTACCCTATTAGCACAGGTTCCACAAAAGGTCATTTTCCAGCTCCAGTTTTGGCACGGTTGAATGAGTGCATTGAAAGAAACCTCTGTTTCTTTGTCATTCATTTGTGTATATAGGTGTGATGTTATTTGCACTGAAGGAAGCCAATTAAAGTTACATGGTGAGATGGAGCTGGTATTATAGTTTATGGTCCAAAGTGGATGTTAATCTAAATTGGTTCATCATTACAAAAGTTTTTTTTAAAAAAAGCTCTTACTGAGCTCTTTCTTTTAAAAATATGTAACTGGATAAGAGATAAAATTCACAGCTATGTAATAATAAATATATGTAATTCTGGCTGTGAAACCAGTCACCCATTCTCAGAGGTCAAAAACCACCAGCTAACCAAGTTTAAAGAAAACAGAGACAGGTGACTGGCTGTAAATTTCTTTATTGGAAAATAATGACTAAGAATCTGATCATGAAAATATTTTTTTGATCAGTTGGTTGACTTTTTCATGTCTTTTAAAAAAACAGCTCTTGGCTGAAAACCACTTAGCTAGGGTTCATGAAATCATCATAATAAATTTGATAATCCTGTTTAGCTAACCAAGCACTGCTGTTTTACTGGCTGTGAGTTGGGCTTGTGCTCTGTGGGTTTATGTGAGCTCACACACTTGCACTAAAATGTGTATGTGTGTTTCCTTTCAATAGCCCAACGCTCAGCACAGGAGCTTCCCTTGGTGGAGAAGCAGAGCGTGGAAAGTTACCCTGCCACGGGAGGCAAAATGATGCTCCTGAGTGGTCTTAACTTCCTCCCTGACTCAAAGGTGGTGTTCGTGGAGAAGGCCCAGGGTAAGCTGCAGTCAACAGACCATGTTTACTGCCTCTCAATTTCCCCTCTTAATATCTCTATCAAACGTCTGTCTCCCTCTCTGCCTCTGTCGCGTTTCCTCAGTCTCTCCTCCCGTCAAAATAGAGCAGGCCTTGCCAGAAGGCCACATGTGGTGTGCATTAAGCCACTATATTTTTAACCAAAGCGTATTTACATTTGCTGAAGTTTCCATTGCCTGTTCACTGGTGCTCGCCACAAGTTTAGGGATGAATCACAACCAGGGCATGTGCAACGTCTCTTTCTCTCACTTTCTTTCTTTCTCTTGCTGTCTTTTCCTCCCAGACTCCCTTTTCTTTTAACATTTAACCCTCTCACTTACTTTCATTAGCTCCCTTCTCCTTCTTTGTTGTTTTTCCCCAAAGAGGTGATCCCTTGCTTTGCCCACATTCTTCCTTTCTGCGTAGGAGGGAGCCATGATAAAAACACTACTCATCGAGTTTGCATTCATGATCATTTCCTTGACTAAATGCAACACTCAAGCACTGTTACACATCAGAACTAGAGAATGAGCAATACTGTATTTTTGGGACCAATACCAATACATAGTTTAGGGAGTAAAAAAAATCCATATGAAATTCCAGTAATGAAAATTTCAAATGTATTGGCCAGTGTTTTAAAGTTTCTGCTCACCTTCACAGAGATTAAAAATGATATGTATACTGGACATTGCTGGACAACCAGTGACAACACAATTTCTAAATGACTTCATGAATCTTTCTGCATTAAAAGAAGCTCAGTGATCTGTAATAATCAAAGGCCACTATCAACTCATAAAATCAGCTAACCAATATATTGGTGGAGCTCTATGAAACACACTGCTGCTGCTGTTTTCATACACAGAAAGTAACAAAAGAAGAATACATGATGTTTCTTATTTGTGATGATAAACACCAGTTGATCAGTCATAGATATAATATTTCCTGATGGTGGTTGTGGTCATGAACCAGATTACACACAAAAATACCCAACGCCTCACATCATCTGCACTTCTTTGGTTCCTACATCAACGTCACTGAGGTTTTTAATCAGAGTGCAGCAATAAAAAACAACAACACAGCTCGGTGAATGAATGTAGTTTCTTTTATTGTGTCAGTCTTAAATGGGCTTACACGACATAAAGTCATATAAACCAGATACAGAGTAATGCAGATTGTATTTTTAAACAACATTAAAACTGATTAAACAGACTTTTTGTTTTAGACACAGTTAACAAACTTAAACAAAACAAAATCATCCTTCCAATATCTGATCAACAGAATATTTCAGAGTTGAGTCAAGCCTTTTGAGAGAAAATACAGTCTTAAATCATTGTGTTTACAAAAGAAATTTAATGAGGCTAATTTTTCACTTCTCCCAGATTACATTGCAAATGTTTAAAAATCCCATGTGGGTCATTAGGATTCAGGTGACACTTCTCTCAGTTTGAAATCAGCAGCTATCAAACAGCAATCTCAGAAACCATTGTCTGAATCAATATAATGCTAAAGGTCTTCATTACTGCTTCGACAAGATTACTGAAAATTGAGTTCCAACACTGGGTAAAAACAGGGTTCAAATGTTGCTCAGTTTCTCCAACTGTATAAAAATGTCATAAGAAATTATTTTAAAAAAACAAGACAAGTTTTAAACCTAAAAATAAAACAGAATTTCCTTCTCTTCTACCCTGATTGAATGATCCACACTTAAACACCTCAGTGGTTACGGTGGAGGCAGATGTAAGGCAACAGAAGGTGAATGAACTAATATGTGTAATGTGGGGTCTCCCTCCTCCTGGCTTTACTTAGTCATGGAGGGGGATACCCTGGAGAGGAAAGTCCATTCATGCACAACACCTTTTGCTTCTCCAACCACTGCAATTTGAGACTCCTGACCCCTACTATGTATTTCCCTCCTTTACACCCCCTCCTTTTCTTCCCCTCTGTCTACTTTGGTACCTTGTTTCCTCCTCTTCTCTCCTTTCAGTCCCCCATCCTCCATTCTTCTTACCTCTATCCTCGATACCCGTTAAAGACATTAGGCAGTGTGGAGCTCTGCGCTAGCGGGATCCCCGCACTCATGCCTGCCATCGACATTTCAGTGGTTTGTTTTCCATCTCTGTGGTACCACGGAGGAGAGAAAGAAAGGGATCGAAATAGAGGTTGTCTGTCTACTACTTAGGCTGCTTTTATGTAAACTTTAATGACCCACCACTTCCAGGGTCTCCTAAGTCAAAAAGCCCATTACAGATGGACTTAGACACTCCACACACATGGACACACAGGAACACATACATCACTCACTAATGGCAACTATGTATGAGCAAGTATGAGTGTGGAAAAGTACTTACGACCCAAATATACTGCAAAATATTGTCTTTTGGCATTTTAATCAGCGAATCCTGCTGTTTCATGAACGTTCTCAGACTTAAAATTTCTCCGATTGTTGATTTAGAAGGACCAAACTGGGCTGAGGAAAAAAAGAACCCAATAAAATTATAATTATATTACAGATTTATTCTATAACTTTGGTTTTATTTTCCTCTGGAAAAGTTCATGACTAAATACAGCCATGAAATACAGAGGATCGTACTGCAATAATTACCACTCACAGACATGTGCTTATACGCACACACACACACACAGTGGGACACACACATGCACATGTACAGCCAAGCTCTTTGTACAGCACAACACCAATCACTGCTTTTGCCACAGTGGTGACAGCCATTACTGTTGCTGCCATCAAAGGTCACGACGGCTGCTCACTTTCCAAAATTGACTCCAATAAACACCTTCCAGAAAATTCCACAATCCTAAGGAGCAACAGACGGTTTTTGACAGCCCCAATCCAACTTGTGTGAATAATTATATACAGTTACAATCATCCAAGTTGAGTCAGGGGAAGATCACACACACAGCACAAAAGCATATTAACACAAACGAGATAGCCATAAATCACAAATACATGCATTTATTTTAACTGTTTCCATTTGCTTCCACACACTCCACGATGTGGCTGCTTTTAGCCCAAACAGAACCTGCTGTTTTTGAATCAGCTGCTTCAACATAATGAGACCAGATATCTATTCATTAAGTGAATAATTTATGGCATCATTTTTTGAAAGACTTGCCATGAACAGTTTCTGGTTAAGTGATGACAACAGAAACACCCACACGTCCATTTGCTTGTCACTGATACTCAAGTTATTGCATAAATTTACACTTGTTTTAGGGACTAGGTCCACTGGTGTTATCATAAAAATGAGATAATGATTATTCTGAAGGTAAACACCAATTAAATTGGAGATTATTATAGGAAACAGTCAGGGAGATTTTTTTTCAAATGAGGCTGATATGAGATTTTTTGTGCTACAATGAATAAAAATAGAAATAAAAAGACAAGTGTGCTTTGCCTAGTACTAGTATATCTGCAGTGAACATGCAGTAGTGTTTTTAATAGATACATGTTGCACGAGTTTCCTGTAACACTGTGTTTTTTCTGTCTTCTCCCATGTTGCGTTTGTGAGTGTGAACAGTGGTTTGGGTCTATATCTGTATTGTGTCAGCCCTGTGATAGACTACTCTCCTGTCCGAGATGTACCTTACTCAATGTCAACTCAGGTTGGCTTCAACCACATTCTATTCACCTGCTGTAACTGTTAAATTAGTCGTTTGGTGCCACTTTAATCTTTCTCTCCTTCTTTCTCTGTTGTTTTGATCGTCTGCCTCCCCTCCAGATGTTCCCAGTACTGAATGAGCAGAGCTCATGGCTGTCACCACTGTGGGAGACCTTAATGCACCTTGAAAAATAATTAATGCTACTTTTCAAAAGCCACATCCATCCCCTCCGCTCCACTTCATCACCCACAGGATAACTGATGCAAACTCTATTCATCAACTGCATGCGCATATGTATGTCTGTTGTTGTTGTTGTTGTTGTTGGTGTGTGTGTGTGTCTGTGTGTGTGTGTGTGTGTGTGTGTGTGTGTGTGTGTGTGTGTGTGTGTGTGTGTGCCCACTATTGCCGTTAGCCTCCGGGCCTGTTTGCGTTGTGCAGTAGGAAGTGTTTTCAGTGAGTCATCCACGAGGGATTCCCTGTAGAGCCGTGAAACGGAAAAGACAAGACCCTCAGAGGCTAGATGGTGAGAAGAGGGAGTGGAAGAGTGGAAGAGAGAAGGAAGAGGAGAGGCAGAAAAGGACAGAGTTTCCTTAGAAATCCTTCTTGTGACCTTGTGTGCTGAGATGTTGGAGCATTAAAAACAATGATGTGATAATAATGTTGACGCTTGTTTATTGAATGAAAGTGTGTGTGCGATCTGTTTCTTTGAGTCCTAACGAAAGTATCCATGTATTTCATAGATAAACTTTATTTATTTCACTGGATGATTTAATATGATTTCTATTTTCTCCAAGTATTTCAGTTAACTCAAAACAGAAGAGCAAACTAATCAGACCAAAGCTAGATAATGATAGACTGAAGAACCTCAAGTTCACATTTTTGTTTTTACTGCAGTGTAAACATTCTTCTCAACAGTAATAATTGTTGACATGTAATTTTAATGGGCCACATCTTTTTGTTTTTTTTTCACTGCTGTGGAGAGTTGTACCTCTTGCAAAGCCACACTGTGGGCATATATGAAACTTTCCATCTTCTTTCGCATTGTTGTGCATGGTTCAACTTTTCTGTTATTTTTATTATGTGTATGTGTTGAGGTTGTGTCAGTGTTTTGGTTCGCCCAAAACCGCTCTTTTGGCAAAGGAGTGTGAAGACATACCTGGCGCACCTATTGCAGTGTGTGTTCTGGCTTGCCTTGCTTTCCATGGATGGAATGACTGCTAGAGGCAGGGAAAATAGAGATAGAGAGAGACAGACAGACAAACAGAGGGAGAGAGAGAGAGAGAAAGAGAGAGCTGGGGAAAGCCTACACTCTGACTCAGAAGGGAGGTAAGGGAATTCCCTGGTGAGCTGGATAGTTTTTACATCTGGTCAGGTTGGAGCGTTGCCTGGAGCTCGGCAGCACCACACAGCCAGGCTGCAGCAGGGAGAAGTCTGGTCTTCTCCACCTCTGCTTCAGGATGGTCGAGCTCACAGCCAAGACGAAGAGAATTCTCAGCTACAGTATAATCTGTAACATTAGGACAGTATGGTCCATGATAATAACCCCCAGGCTATTACTCTTGTCATGTGGAAACTCCTCAGCAGAAGGCTGAAATATTTGTATTCTCATTCTTTCATAATTTAAGCAACCCTGGCCTTGCAGACTGTCATCTGCACTGTTAGAGTTCATCCAAAGACTGTTTATACTTGGTTGAACGCCTCTACCTTGGGCAAGTCTAAACACCAGACAACCTGGTCGATGTATTGTACTTCTAGCGGTATGTCTAGACTGCCCTTTGGCTTTAGGCTGTGATAACCTGCATAATTTTGGCTCGTAGTTCTGGCGCTATGGTGATGTGAAGTCAAACTCCACCCCTGCTTCAGGCTAGAGATTAGAGAAGTATGACTTACAGTATCCTGTATAATTAGGGTAGCATATTGAACCACAATCAATGATAATATATAATGATTACAGTCCTTGGAGGAATCCTCTGACAAAACTGGAGGGGTTTAACCTCTCATCCTCCTTTGCCAGGTACCATAAAATGAAGCTTATATACATTTAAGGCTATGTCTGTTGGGAATGGTTGGTTAATTGTCACTGTAATGATATTCATTTGGCTGGCCAAACCTGTTTTATATACATTGTAAGCTTCAGCAGAGGTGCAAAGTTATATGTACTGTACTTAATGCGAGTGAAATGATTTATCAGCACAGTTCACTGCAAAAGTTTGGAATCCAGTTGTCTAAGAATGGTTTCTTAGATAACTGGAGTTTTGGAGTTTTGAGCTTGTTATTATTTACATCACTGGATCATAACTGGATCGTAACAGGAAGATGTCTAGATTTTCTTGTGGCCTCCACCCTTTTCTTCTAACCTGTCTGAACGTGTTATAGATAGATAAAGGGTTCAAATCAGAGAGAGACAATTGCTCTACCTGTGTCATGGCTTAAGAAATGCCTTCACCATATGCTAAGAAATGGTGATATATCTTGATGAAATGTCACTTCATTTAGTTTCAGGGATGGTTAGGATGCAAAACACCATGACGAGCTACCAACCTTGATATCTTCCCCATAAACTCTATGCTCCATACTAATATTATGCATATTTAACAATCTGGAAGGTCCTCCAATGCCACACAGCTTGGGTTTTGATAAAAGGATGAAATCTAATGCTACTGCGCGCCATCCTCCTCAGTGTGCACCCACAGGTCAAGTCAGCTCACGCTTTCCCTGTTATACACCAATAATAACTCACTTCCTGACTATAAACCCATCACAAATCTACTGTCAGGCCATAATTTATACGGAAGCCTCTCGATCCAACGCAGACCCACATTTCTCCAGTTTCAGCAGTCCTCAGATTGGCAGGGGCCAGGTGCTTCAGAGGGGGAAGCAGCTGTATCTCTGGGATCACTCAGGCCCCTTTGGCCTTTTGGCTTTGTTTCTCATTGGACAACAAGGTAGTTACTGTGAAAATATGAGTAAAATTACAGAAGCATTTTCATTCCAGGTAGCAGCACCAGCAGCAGCAGCAGCAGAGGGATACAGAAACGGAAAATAAACTTGACATACGTAAACAGAGAGAGAAAAATACTCTAAATCATCTCTGGAAAAGAGACGTAGCTGCAAAATACTTCTTGGTTATTGCACAAGACAAGCTCTGCAATTAAGCATGTGAATCATATTTTCCATTCTCAAAAATATTAAAGTGAACTCTCTTTGGGCAGTGGGAGTTATTGTGCACAACACAACGCTTTTTTTTAGAAGGAAAACTCACCTCTGGCTGTCAATGTGAAAAGACAAAAAAGCCAAAGCCTGCAGGGTCAGTGTGAGGACAAGTATGTCACTACCCAGCTGTCTGCGGCTCGGTGAGAGAAAGTTAGAAATCCAATGAGCATGTAGGAGATACATAACTATCTTTATCATCTTTATTAGTCGGTATGACAAATGAGAGTGCGTTGTTTGTGTGTGCTTTCCTACAACAGCAACAGTGTTGCCGTGTTGTCACCATGTAAACAGCATCATGTGTTTTCAGCAACTACACAATAGATGAATCCAAGCAGCCTCACCCTACGTGCGGTCTAATTGCCTGATGAATGAGTGTGTTGCCTTGGTTGTCTGTATTAGTGTTAGTCTTTGTGGATCTCATTTGCACAAGTGAGTCATGTCAAGCAATAGACAGATTGGGTTGGTTTACCTTGGAGCCCAAAGAATAAGAATAAGTGTGTGTTTCTACATTTCATTAATTTCCCTGTTAAACCGTGATGGAATTATATCAAGACTTCTCGAGGCCCAGCTTCTATACACCACCTATTGTTTTGAGCTTCCCCATCTTATCATTCAAGTCGAAGGCCAGAACAAAGGTAGAGGATACTGTGGTTGCATGTGTGCATGTGTCTGCATCTGTGTTTGTGCGTGGGTGGAGGCTGCGTGAAGGAGGAGGTGTTGTCGGGAACAGAAGCATTTTGCAGATGTTGCAGGGAAGAAGGAGTGAATGGAAAGTTTTGTGGTTATCAGTCGTACAGCGCTCTCTGACTTGCAAAGGTATGCCACATGTGGCTCCATCCCAACTCTTAGTTTTAGATTTGTTAGTCTGACTGAGAAATTGCAGAAAAGCTCAATGGAACAAAGTGATTCGGGGGCGTAAAAGGTGAGAGGAAAGATCAAGAGGAAGGTATAAAGAGCATAAAGAGGAAGAAAAGTTTGAAAAACATGTTTACTAGTGGAGGTTGGGGTTGACGTCGTAGTCTAAGGTTTCCCTCTTGGAGTGTCTCCCAGAGCAGAGGCGGGTGAGATTCCCTCTTGGTTCCCCTAGACGTAACATGAGGAACGCTCATCTCTGTCTGTCTCTGTGTCTCTCCCTTTCTCTGACCTTCTCGTTGTCTCTCTTCTCTCTAATTGCCCTTCCATACTTTCACAGCCTTCTCACAACCTCATTCTTTTGTGCATCTCAATCACCTGCCACATGCGTGGTATCACTTCTGTGCCCCATGGCAGTTCTATAGGCACATCAGCCCGGTGATGTGGTCGACTCCTTGGTCGACCACATCATCTCCATCACAGAGAGGCACATTTCTCCATATGCAACTCTTATTTCCCCCAGTTCAAATAGAAAACCCTTATCTGATCCATTCACCGTCTGTTTTTCTCTTTCCATGAGTTTTAATATGGCCATTTTGGAAATAGATATCTACTGATGTTCACTCTCTGAATAATAAAGCTGACCACCCGCCCCCACTACCACAGCTCACCAATAATAAGCCAACCGTGACTGGGATCCTTTATTCTTTTGCTTGCTGCATGATGTGAAAAACATAATGCTTTGGAAAAAACAAGGGTTTTACATCTTCCAGAGCTGCTTGACTATTTGGAAAGTGACTCTGATTATCTTATCTGATGGCTTCCTGTCCCAGAAGCAAAGTGCAGCACTTCAGCAGTGACAGTGTTGCTGTTGCTTACCACCACTAGCATACAGTAGCAGTGCCACAGTGCCCATGCTATTGCCTCACATGGTGTGCCACTGACACAAAGGCTGCTCTGTGTCATTTCTATTTCTGACAGCCCTAATGAGTCATCGCCTCTGAAAAAAAGGGAAAAAATGGCACTTTGGTCAGTGCTGATTGCCCTAGCAGAGCCCAGAGCGTCTGTTTGCTAAGGTGTGGCATGAAATCACAGAGAAAACCCAAAGTATGTGAGTTGAGCTTCTGCAGGCTCTCAACAGCTGCAGTAGCTCACAGGCCTTTTATTGCATGGCAGCAAAGGGAAACCTCCTTACCACAACAAGATGGAGATGAGAAGAAAGAGAGAACAAACGAAAAGCTGCTAGTCTTTTTTTGTCATTTCACAGAGCTAGCACAGAGTTAAGAAAAGAAATGAGGAGGGAGGAGAATAGAAATATGGGAGAAAAATAGAAGAAAAGATTTAATGAAGGGACAGAAATAGTACAAAACTTAATGGAGATCCAGTCCCAGTTGAAGATCAGAGAAACACTTGTATAAACTGAGTAATAATGTATTGTATAAAATCACTGTTTTAACTTAGAGAAGCAGCATATTCTCGCACTGGAGAAATCGATGCCAACACTTATAATAAACTATCATTAACTGTTACAGCACTGATCTAAAAGCATTTATCTCCTCTTCTTTTCTGATATGTCCATCAATTTCACATTGTAACCATGCTCTATTTTAAGCCGATGTTAATGACACAGTTTATACTAAATCCTTCATTTTATTCTTTTCAATAGATGGGCACCATCTGTGGGAGACAGAAGCCAAAGTTGACAAGGACTCTGTCAAATCTGTAAGTTCACCTCAGTGACAAGACTGTAAATGCGCCGTCTTCAACCCCCCTCCCTTGACACTTTCTCCGTTCCTCTCTCTCTGTCTTTACCTCATCTGTCCCCTGTAATGATGTAACCTTTGCTAAGGCATTACAAGTCACAACACAGACAATGATGATTAGGCCATGCAATCCTGAATGGAATTTTCACAAAATCGCTCTTCCCTCAGAGAAGTAAACATGAGCTGTCATATTGTTTTTTTTTTTTTTTGTTTTTTTTTTTGCACACACACACACAAAAAAAAAAAAACAACACACGCACGAATTACAAAAATGGAAGCATGAAAAGCTCACGCCACAGCCCTCTGCCACAGCAAAGCCAGACGTTAAGTTCACAGCAGAGTGTTGTGGTGTGGTGAATTGGATTTAAACACCTCGTCTGTGCTGGGATCATGCAGCCAAGAACGCATTATGCCTCTGCTTTTAACCTGCTGCTTTTCATGAGAGCCGTAATGAGAAAATAGGCCAGGGCACTCATTTTACTGACATTCAGTCACACGTTCAGATTGTGTTAATATAAAATGGAGGGAAAAGGAATCGAGGGAATGAAGTAAATGTTGTTCTTACGTGTCCCAGAAAAGTTGCCTGTGCTCTGGAGTTAATTAAGATTTCATCGAGTTCGTTAGATCTGTTTTCAGAGTGAAGAGTAAAGTACAGGATCTGCAAAACTCTATTTGCTTGTGTGCGATGACAGTATGTTTTGAAACCCTGATGCCTTGCATCAGTAGCATGTCATCCTCCCTGCCCTCAGTCTCCCCCGTTTTTGTATAAACTAACCACAGCAATTTACACTTGCACAGGGTCTAAAATAAACCACCAACCATCTAAATACTGCAACTTGAGGGTGTTTTTCTCCTTGTTGTTGCTGTTATTTCACTCAGGTAAACGACTTGGTTGCATCAGGAGGGTAAATATGGACTCTGATGTCTAATTGGTCTGTAGGGCTGGCTGAAGTGCTATGGCTTGAGTCCCAGATGCTGGAAAATTAGCAGGCATGCAAGGCTTGGCCGGGGGCGGTGGTGTGGGGAAGCGAGGTCGATGAAAGACAAATACTATAGTGTGTTTATTTGTAGATGTAACAAACAAATGAGCAGAGACAGCCAGCGAACACTGGTCTTCTTCTCATGTCAGTTGCCACTAGACTACTTTAAAGTGTTCTAAGCTGCCTTTCTGACTGTGTTTTTATTGCTGTCCATTGTGTGCTAACTTTCATTGGTTGGGATGTGGAGGGAAAGCCATGTGCATGCACACAATTTAACACACCCAGTCAGCCACCTGCATGTTTTCCTTGTCATCATCTGGATGGCAGACCGAGGCTGAGAATGCACAACTCTCACCTCCCACCCCTGACTCAACCTCCCCACCCCTCTCCACGCACAGTGATGACCGACAAAAACCTGCGTCCTGTCCTAGTGCCCCATTCTGGCCTATTTAGACCCAGTGAGAGTGACAGGCCATCCTAGGAATTAGACATAAGCGCTCAGACAAATTCTCCACATGTTGCCCTGTCAGAAAGAAAGTAGTCAAAAGTTCACATCCGTCCAGACTTGCTGAAGTCTGGCCTAAGGGGGAAATGGGGGGACAGTCGAGCCTCTCCACAGGGAGGCATGGCTGTGCAAACAAATAGGCTGGCTACCTCTCTCTGAACGCTGAACAGGAACAAAGCTAAAGCCCTGGGGTTTTCCTCAGAGACAAACACAGGCAATGGACCAACCGTATGCTCTCTACTACTGCATACACACAGTTCAGACCAACTCATTTAGACCAGATCCCACTACACCCTCTTGGAAACAGTACCCTAAATGCAAGCCAGCTGCAAAATAAACACAACACTTAATTATGCTCCAGGAAGTTATACTACAAATTTATATTTGGACAGCATCATGAAGGATGAGTGAATACAATCAATTGACATTATTCTAATGGAATCAGCAGTTGTCTCATCTCATAAAGGTAAAATATCTAATTGTAACTCATTTGTTTTCAGACTAATATTGTTGTGGAGATCCCACCGTACAGAAACCAGAGAATATCCAGCCCGGTGCACGTTAACTTCTATGTCTGCAATGGCAAGAGAAAGAGGAGCCAGTGCCAGCGCTTCACCTACCTGCCTCCTAATGGTAATTTTCTCAACTTTTTATTAGCAGTGACATTTAAGAACCTGTATGCTTCTCAGGAGCAGCACACTCAATGTCCATCATGTAGAGTATTTCTCCAGTTCTCCACATCCATTCGCTGCAGTTTGATGCAGCCGTCAACATGCCATGTCAAATTTTGTGGCCAGTCATTCGGTCGTTGTTTTTTAACGTTATGCCTGGCACCACTTGGCTGTGGCCTGTGAGTGAGAGCAGAAAATGTGAGGTGTGTTTATTCTGTAGTGAGACCAGCGTTCCCCAGCGATGAGGTGTACCTGCTGAGTGACAGAGCCTCCGAGCGCTGTTAATGTAGAGAAGTCAATCCCCCGGCGACCTGAATTTCACACCCTGCCTCACACAATGCCCCCCTGGTTCACCAACACACCTATGAACACACACACACGCACACACACCTATCTGCAAGGCAGTGCACTACCCTGTCATTCATGTAGCAACCTGAAAATGCAGGAATACCTCTGTGTGTATGTGTTTATGATGTGTCCCTGGCCTCAGTGTTTATAGATGGCTTTCACATAGGAATTTGGAGTATGCATTTGCAAGGGTTTAGAGAAGAGTTCAGTCTCGAAATTACATTGTGAGCTATTGACTTTTCACAGTGGGCACAGGTGAAATATCAGCTGTGATATCAGTTTCAAACATCCTACTTGAACGCTGTTATTTTATCTTGTGTATCCAAAAGAAGATTGACTAAACAAACAATACTTCCCATTTTTACACACAGCCACAGTCTGAGATTAACTCAAGCAGTTTCTCCATGATCTAAATAACTTCCCTGGAGGTTTTTATTTTTGAGTGTGTGTGTGTGTGTGTGTGTGTGTGTGTGTGTGTGTGTGTGTGTGTGTGTGTGTGAATTTAATTCTCCCCACATTGTCCCAGCTGCTGGGACTCCAACCAGATCCAAGTAACCATTTACAAGACCCGCCTCCCCTCTATAATAAACCAGCGAGTTCCATTAGATCCAAACAATGGTATCTTGTTTTCATTGATCAGTGTCTAATGGGTCTAATGTTGCTGGGATTGCATGCATTGTGTTTTCACTCTGGAGCTGTTAATATGATGTGACATTTAGATTATCAGCAGATGTATTTATGGCCACAGGAGATAAGTGATTGGGATTGTGGATGAAGCTTTGAGAGAAAGTAAAGCCAAACCCTATTTGGAGTTGCCTGATTATATGATGAATGAGTGCGTTGTAAGTAACTTTACCGATGCAGGCAAGACTAACTGTGACCATATATAGCATATCAATTTCATGTACTGTACTGGCACAAAGAGAGAGAGATGTAGAGGTTTATCAGCCTCCTCTATGCATCTCTAAGTCATTTCCCCGAGCATAAACACAGCTCTAATTAAAAGATGACTTGTTGTGTTCTCTCTTTTGCTGCCAAGTAAACCACAAGTACAGTGTAGACCACACAAGCAGGGGCAATGTCTTTTTCAAAGGAGCATAATTAACTCACAAGTGTTACAGCCAAAGAGATCATGCATCACAGGATATTGAGTTCTATTTTGAGATTTACTAAGCGCTTGAAGATGCACATTAAAATACACAGCAAAGCATTTTTTTTTTTCCTAAAAAATTTAAAATAAAAATGTTTTGATTTTTTTTTTTAATCTGAGGGTTTAAAACCAAGGCTGAACTGCCCTGGGTGCTGAATCTTACTTCAGTGAGGAAAACCCCAAATCACAACAAACAGAGTTGCAACTTGTTCTGTGTGACATGTATCATTACAGAGTTAGAGTATAATGGTTGTAATTATAAATGAAGACAGAAATATAAATAGCATTTTTATGTCTTATTCTTGATGCTTTCTGGCATGTTGACTAATGACTTCCCATTGCCTGAAAAACATTCAAAGGGAAATACTGTATAAAGGTTATAATCAATGTAAATAGCCGCTCTTTAGTTCAGACAACGGTAATACTTTGGTTTCAATGCAGCAACAAAGAATGAGGAAACTCAAGTGAAGCTGTTTGCTTTTGAGGGTTACGGTGTGTGTGTGTGTCTGTGTGTGTGAGAACACTGAGAGACAACAATCAGCACTGTGGCCAGGTACTCGGGGTGGGCTGGGGAGGAGGACACCCACACACTCACACACATACGCACACAAACACAGACACACTCTGTTGTCAACACTTTTCTTTTTTTTTTTTTTTTTTTCGCGCTCACTCAAATGAAAACACTCTTCCGGCACCATGTCCCACTTCAAGCACAGTTGTGGTCACTGACGTTGTTTAGAGAGAACATTTCTTTCACACTCTGGTGTCTGCTCATCTATAAAAAGACAAACCCAGCCCTTAAAATAACCCAACTTGTTTGAAACACCGGAAGGATGAAGCAAACACTCGCCTGGACACAGAGGCTTGTGAAAACCACCTTTATTTTCCATTCAGGGTCATGTGAACACCTTGTTTTTTTACACTAATGCAAATGCAGTTGGCACCTCCTGCAGCTGCCTGCTTTTTTTTTTTTTTTTTCAAAGAAGTCAGTACATCACATTATGTTATTTTAATGTAGAATGTATTGTTCTGGTTTTGTGAGTAGATTTTTATCTTGTCTTTTCCTTCAGAATGGTAACATATTATTATCAGATGCAACCTGTAATGGAAACAGAGCTGCTCTCACTCTACAGCAGACAGACAAAGATAAGCTTGAGTGATATGAGTCGGGGGTTTGGGGAGGGGGGAGTCAATGCAGACCTGTTGAAACATTGCCATAATAATGCATTGTGGGAGTTAGAACGGGATTTTGAAATTTGACCCGTATGTATGTGAGCAAAGAGAGTGAACAAAACAACCATTATTGGCGGTTATTTTTCCAGAAACAAAAAAAGAAGAGGTTTAGCTTAAACACTGAATAAACTGCACAAAAAATTTTTGAGCCGATATTTTCACTGCTCAAGACTTATTAGATATGAGCACAAGCTGTCTTCAACCGATGGATCATGACGACGTTTGCTGTTGAGATGTATCATCAGCCACCATTTGTGGTTGAAGACTAAGTGCCTGTGTCTGTGACGCTGAGATGTACATACAGTACAAGTGTCCTTGTCTGGCTCCCGGAATGAGCCTCGCTTTTCCAAGCTCGCTTCCAATCATTCTTGCGTGAGTAGAGACGTGACGTGTTGCTCTTCAAATAAGAAACAGTTTTCACCAACCACATTAAACAACACACGCCAAAAAGTGTTGGCACTGACCAACACTGGAGCGAAGAACTTCTCGGAACCCCTTTATTTTTACAGGCCGTTTGGAGATTTCTCTGTAATATCAAGTTCTATTCTTAACGCAAACGGGTGCTGACTCCCCTCGTTGCGATGGCTTGTGGTTGGAGCTGGGGAGGAGAGATTCAGAAACATGTTCTATGACACATGCAGGAAAAGTTAATGAACCACACATTGTTCTCTTTTTTTGTAAATATTTGCACAGTCATGTTTTTCCAAAAAAAAAATTGGACAAAGACTGAAGTGTTTCTGTCATGTCTACAGCTTTGGGCTTTGTCAGACTCACCTATGGTACACTGAGGCCCACAGTATGCTGGGTGACCAGATTGCATACACAGTGGGACGTGGTGCACCAGGTACTGTGGAGTTAATGAACTACCACCTGCTCCATGTTAAATGTCACTGCAGATTCGTGCAGTCAGAATTAGAGCAGATCAGCATTTCTGCAAAACGACCAGCCCTGATTTTTCCGCAGTGGCTCGACGGTGTTATGTCCCAGCCAATGAACATCTGAACATTTTTGTATCGTAGGAACCTTCTGCCTGATGGCTACAAGCAGAGGGAGTCTCCCTCTGAAGATAATTTACAAATCTGTATAAGCCTTGTTTGCTTGCCTTTCCTGATCAAATACACTGATTTAGGCAAAGACATGCATCTATGTCCATGACATCTATGTCAATCCCTTCAGAGGAAACAAGTGCTCAATAAAATACACAGATCAGTCCTGATCAGTTTAATATGAGCAGACAGAGGAGGAACTGCCAGGGATGGAGAGAAAACCATGTGCAGAGCATCAACTGTCTGTGGGCCATAACCCACAGGTTGGAAGGAAATAGAAGCCAGATGAAGTTGGGGCTCGCCTGGTGAATCTGTTTTCTCAGCTCACATACAAAGTGAAAAGGAGACACACAGATGGATCAAGCTGGAGGGAGACCTCTGTTTATATCTGTAGCAGAGAAAGGAGGATCTCGGAAAAAAAGAAGGGAAAAAAAGTTTTGAAGCTTGGAAGAAAGGCCATTAGCTAGATGTGGTTTGATTTCCTATTTTGCTAGTCTTGCGTGCAGTCAAAAGGCAAAGAGGAAAGTGATGTTGACAAGTTACTTAACCGTAAAGAAATACCTATTTAAAATTACACCTGTCTTCTCTGACTGGTTTACAAATTGGAATTGCATGGCGAACATATCCCATCTCTTCTGAGATACTTCTGATCAACCCCCAATTCCCCAAACTAAATTCTCATGTTTATACAGTCACAGGCAGGAAATCTTGTGACATGTTACATCAGATTTGTTTAATCTTGCAAAGGGCATTCAGAGAAAGCTACTATCAACAGCATCAGACAGTATTCTTCTTTCATACTTCTGTTTTCTCTAGGTTAAATAATTACCAAGTAGCAGGATGGTAAAGACATTTTACTTATAGATAATTTAATGTTCTGATTTCATTTGACATCATAAGTTTTCTTTAGCTGGCTTGGAACTAAAAATGTGAAAATGATCAAATTCGGTTATGACATTTCCACATGAGAACTCTAACGTTACACTGTTGGCGCCATGGCATCGTGCTGTCCTTTCACACAAAAAGACAAAGCAGAGACGGAAAAGAGAAAGAGAGAGTCGCTGAAGGAAGCGACTGTGGATGTAGCACGCACCATGTGACTCACTTGTTATTCCCCAGGCTGCGGAGAGGAGGCCCGTGCATCATGGGACTCGCCTTAAGACGCTCCCTCAGACACCAGACCTGGTCTCTGGGCTCTGAAAGCAGACAGGGCTGACGTAAATGTGCTCCCGGCTGCATTATCACTGCACCGCAGCTCAGCACCCCAGAGGCTACAGGCGCGATTAATGTCTTTTCAAATCCAGCTCCCACAAAAATAATAACACATTGAGAAACAGCATGTTTTGCATATGACACACCACCACTTCATACATTTCATTTTGCAGGCTTTGATTTTACTGTCACTCAAATCTTCTGTTATGTATGAATGCAAACACACAGTTTAGACAGACGTCTCATTCAAATTGATATCTGTATGTGAATAAATGTCACTCGGAAAAAGTTTAGCCAAAAAATCTCTTAATGGTTGGCATCAAATGCTCACCACACCCATTAACACATTTTAACAATGTGTAGAAATAGAAACAGTGTGTCCATTGTGACTCAGAAGTCTTTGCTATGCATCTGGGTGTCTTAACACTGCCTTATTAGGTTTGCGCTGGCACAGTCTGTGCATATGTACTTATATAATAACAACAGTGAGCTCATTAATGTGGATCCCTCCCCATCTCTCAACACAACACAGGCTCATATATTTGAATTTGTGAACCTCCTAGACTGAGATTGAAATTTGCAATTGATCGAAAACCTATCTAAGCTCTCAGTAACTTCTCTTGACAGTGAACAGGAAGCAGGCGATACCTGTCAGTCAGGGGCTAATCAGGAAACGGCACAGACTGGTTCGTGCTGGATTAGAAATTATAAGAGAGGAGGTGGGATGATCAAGTGGGGTCATAGCACTCCGCTGCATTAGCTGAGGCCCAAAGCTTTTGAAACCACAGGCACAGCTCTACAGCCTCTTAAGGAGCCCAGGCAGCCTAATCAAAATCAAATCATCTTCTTTTCTCCAATCTCTCCTCCTATCTTTCAGTCCTAAGAGAAACAATTACTTCTAGAGTGTGGAGGAAACCTAGGGGTCCCGGGTTACTTGAGCAGCAGCAGCAGCGGCAGCAGCAGCAGCCTAGTGCTTTAAAGTAGTCTTTTATTGGATATCAGAGCTGGAGGACAGTCCAAAGAAAATAGGTCTTATTCATTATTAGAGCCAGCTGTGGCTTTCCACACTGATGACTCATCCATTTTTCTTTCCCCCCTATTCTTTTGCTTTTTTTCACGGTGTGGTAAAGAGGGGTGGCGCGTGGAAGGCGCGAGGGTTTCTCTTTTAGAGAACTCAGCCAAGTTGACACAGAGCCCATATCCACTGGTGGTTGTTTGTTTGGATTATGGAGGGTACTGTGGCCACAATTGTGCCTGCTTACTGCTTTACTCAGCTTGCTCGTGCACTCATTGCGCCACGTGGATCCCCAGCACGTTTTTTAATATATCCACCTTTCTTTCTACTTTTTTTTCCCCCAGTGCCGATAATAAAGACAGAACCCAGTGATGAATATGATTCTCTGGGGACTGCAGGGCTGCCCATGCATTCAAAGCCCTACTACAGCCAGCCCAGGCTCACTCCCATCATGCCTGTAGCTGATCCTGATGCCTGCCTGGTCGGTGCCTACCCTCCCTGTCCGCCTCGCCATGCTGTCATTCCGCCATCGTCTCCCAGCTCCAGCCCCACCCTGCATGACCTATCCCCTGTGCCATACAGCAAGTGCCTCCCCAGCAGCCCCACCCATGCAGCACCACCAGGCCCCGTGGTGCCACCCATTCAGGAGACCCCTGGCCGCCCTAACCTCACTCACCCAGCCTCACCAGACCACAACTCTTGCCTAGGGATGCTCCATTCCCAGGGCAGCCCCAGCCACCTCAACAGCCCAGGACCCCATGGTTACCACCCTATCTATGCCAACAGCAGCCCCTCATCCTCCCCGGTGTCCCATCCCTCCACTCCCAGTGGGACTGCAGAGAGCCCGTTTGTTCAGGCCTACAGCCCCAGTCAGGCTCAGGCAGCAGCCAGCTCAGCCCAGGCCAGAGGGAGCCCATCCAGCCTGCTACCTGAGGATGCCAGCCCCCCTGCGATGGCCATCACCGTCAAACAGGAGCCACAGGAACTGGACCAGATGTACTTAGATGATGGTAAGTTACGAGAAACAAGGTGTGCATATATTTCCATTTGGTAATTATCTGAACAAAGAGCGTCATTTTGTTTTTCTAGATGAAAGCTGGCCTTTATGAGCTCACTGTCTACGCCAAAAATGGCTGTTTACATAGAACATTACATTTATTTAACACCTTTTGCTTATCTTGAAACCCTCACACATAGCCACACCCTGCTGAGCCCCTCAGTATTTCCTGATGAAATCCTGGCAGCTGATTTACGTCAGATTTGTTTAATTTTAGACCCGCCGATTTATTTTCTTTTGCTGTAACCTGCGGCCCAGCTTGTGTTGTCCAAGTGGCTGATTTACTTTAAAAAAAGTAAATTGCCTTGATGGGATTTTGAAACAATCTGTCAAAACATCAGAGCACTGAGGTCAGCCGGGGTGCAGCAGAACAAAAACAGTGGCACACGCGTAGCGAACCAAACTGTTGACACAACGACTAATGAAGGAAGCAAAACAATGGGTAGGGGTTTCCTGAACCAAGCCGTTTTTCCCCCCATATTTCTGGGAGGGATGCTGGGAGGCTGGATGCAGAGGCTTTGTTTTCCCGTCTTTTCCCCATGGAGTCGACACCATGCGGCTGTCGTCATCAGGGGAGACTGTGGGGTCACTGGTCTCCCTCTGGCAATGAAACCAGTCACACCCAAGGGACCATATGGTCGAGTTTATTGCCTCCTGTGTCCATCTCACATTATATCTCTCAGGTCATCAACCTGTTATCTGCGATAGCAGAGGCTCCACTTGTTGTTATCATGTCTATATATATATATATATATATATATATATATATATATATATATATATACATTCTAAATTTTTAGAATGCAACAATGGCATTGTGCCAGTTCAAAATGTTAAAAACCCCCCGCATCCTTTTAGAGGTGGGGTAGAAAACTCACATTGGACTCCGGAATATCACTTTTCCTGTGCGCCTTTTGCTCAGTAAACTGATGTTGTGTGTGTGTGTGTGTGTGTGTGTGTGTGTGTTAGTGGGGGTGTGTGTGTTTGTGTTCATGCACAAGTGTGCGCACACTTCACTCAACAGCTCTGGGAGTAGAGGGGTGATAGGCATGAGGGGACCAGGGGAGTTTTGCTGTGGAACTGTAATTGAGTTGAAATGCAGTTGTCAGCATATCTGTCAGCCCTGATGAGTCCCATTAGTCCTCACCTCATAAACACACAATAAAAAGACAACGAGTGTGTCTGTCTGTTATCAGCTCTATAAACTTTCACCTAAAATTCTCAGTTTTTTTTTTTTTTTTTTTTTTTTTTATTATTTTATTTTATTTTCATCTCTTTTCTCTTTCCTTTTTTTTTTCTTTCTTTTATTTTGTCTCGTCTTCTTTTCTCTGTAAAAATCAGATTTGGAACAACTCAGCATAATTCATTTGAAATTCTCTCACTGTTTTTTAATAGTTTTAATAGTTAACAGAAGCTTTAAATAATTGAATGAAGCGAAACTATGGCTTTGTTTTTTATGTTTTGCATTAAGGTTGGCAAGAAGTCCTTACACCAAATGTGTACAGCAGTGCTAAGGTGAAATCATGTAACCTTATTTCTCTTCCCAAATACTCCATCCACTGTCACTTTAGTGGGTTCACTTTCCCTTCATTGTGCTGGCCAGATGTATTCAGCCAGTGATTACAGTTGCATTAGGGACACACAGGAATGTGCATTGATTGACCAAGGACAGTGAGGCAGCCCCTTCGAAAACCTCAATGCGCTGCCGTTTTGCATCACCTAATGTCTGCACAAGGATCTGTGGTGAGCTCCTGGAGTCCTGGTAAGTGTGCGGTGGTAACAGCATACTCCAAAGGTATCTGCTCCAGGGCCCTGCCCTATCTCAGACCCCTCAAATGAGTCCTAAGCTAAAATAAATAAGATTGGAAAGGAGCTCACGAGGCGTCCGCTCCTGGTCCACACGCATTACCGCCTTATGTTAGTGAGCTGAGCGCTCCATTAGAGAAGGAAGACAAGCGGATGACCTCACCACAGCAGCAGTGATTTAACGCCAGCAATGTAGAGTAGCGTTCCTTCCCAGCAATTGGGGGCCGGTGATTTGGAGTCTGCAGGAGCGCACTTGATCTTCCCCAAGAGTGGAGTGCCTCCCACGCTCAAACACTGAGGCCTCCGGCTCTCATCAGCCAGAGGAAATGTGTCTCTCTGGCCAGGCCCAGATTTTACGCAGCCCTTGAGAAATCACTCAACTTATCAACGGTGAGCTACTGTACCGCAAGGAGCTTGGTTAGCATGCATGGAGTCTGAGATGTAAACCCCCCTGACTGCCGTATACAGTCTCCACTGTAATCTGCTAAACTCTTCCCTCTGCTGTGATAGAAGCTTACTAACTACAATGTGAGACATGAGGTGATGATTCTGGTGTCTGCAGTGAGGTTTTATGGGAAGAATCCACTTGGCAGTTAGATCTACATTACAGCAGCCATTTTCCCTCAGTGGCATATTGGCTCTCACCTGCCTCAGTCTCTGTAAGTAAAGCAACATCAGCACAGCTCAGGGGGATGAAAAGCAAGAACAGGAAGAAACAGCCAACACTGCTGGAAGACTCATTGTATTGTTGACTCACTGTCATAAACAACGTATGTGGGGCTCACATAAAACCGGAGTTTTCAGACATTTCGTTCTTACTCACAATCCCACTATCTGTGTTTTACAAGGCACTTCGCTGTGAGCAAAACACCAGTCAAATGACATCAGTGCATGTAACAATAGAATTTATGAAAAACATGGTCTGCAGGGCTTACGTTCGCCTTGTTAGCTGTGCTAATTAAGCTAAAAAAAGAAACGCTAAAATGAAGGCATGCTTTGTCACATGTCTGAGAGGGAGCAATTCTGACATCATACCCCCACAGACAACCACTGACATACACATAAACACAAACACTTGATGTTAGACTTTATATGGACCATTATGGAAAATGTAGTCCATGTTAAGCATCAAAAACCTCCACTTGGAGCCTATTCTTGGTGTTTATAGATATTTTGCAGTGCATGTGAGTAGAGCAAAAGTAGTGTGCTGGCTGTGCAAGGCGTTTGGTCCTGTGAGGCTGCTGCCGTGTGTCCTGTCTCATTAGCTGCTGCTGTGATGGGTGATATCATGAAATGCAGCTGAATGCAGCACACAGCAAAGGAACTAGCAGTAATCAGAGGCCCAGATTTCTACCAGCTGCCTCTCTGAGAAACAGAGGGCCCTTATTCACCAAAATAAGAAAAACACAGAGTGCGGCTCAGCCTCTGCCGATTTCTGACATTTGACATATGTGCTCTGATTGCCTCACGTTACCGAGTAGTTTTCCTTGTGATTGTTTCCTTCTCAATTCAAGGTTTGTGCATTTGAAACTCTCTCAGGCTTGTTTTCTCAAACTGAAAACAGAATTGTTGTCAGTCCTTCGTCCCTCCTTCCTCCTCCCTTCAGCAACAAAAAAGGCATTCTAGCCTTCCTGAGGATCTCCGTGCACCACTGATGCTTCTGAAGGCAACTTGAGGCTTTCCTCATGGAAACTTTTACACATCTTGGCAACTTGCCCAGACCCCAGGACTCCGCAAAACCCCTAATGATGATTGAGAGTGCGTCCGCACCGTGCTGAAAACATGCTGAGTCGCTAACATTGGAGTGTGCCGCAAGGTTGGCTCTGAGATGGGGGGGTGGGGGTTGGGGTGTTGAACATAGAGAGGATTTAAGGAGGTGGGGGGGTGGGGGGTGGTTCATTAAAGTGGAGGTTGAATTGTCTAATGGGACTCACTAAAGTTGAGCTGCTTCTGTATGTTTAGACAATATGTATTTGTGTGTGTGTGTGTGTGTGTGTGTGTGTGTGTGTGTGTTAGTTGGTCGAGTCAACTAGATATGGAAGCACTGGAAGAGTTAGTAACAGCCTGTGCTTTCACAACACTCCACCTCTGACCCAATGGCCTTTTGGGAGCAGGTCAAACCCGAGCTAATAGTGTAGAGAAGTCTTGTGGTTAAGTGCAATGCCAAGAACAAACTCTCATTCTAGACGTAGTGATATTGATGGGTACAAGACAAAGGGTGATGGCTTTTTTATTATTTATGACTACAAAGAGGATGTGGACTTTTTTTTTTTTTTTACTATTGTTGTTATTGCTGCCCTCTTATATTAGGAATGCCGTTTTCCTGGCAGCTCTTGATAGGATGAGGTATAAGTAAAAGTTTTGGTTTTGCTGGAGAAGTTTAATAGTCACAGGAAAAATTAATAGGTGGCTGCACTTTTGGTTTGGCCTCAGACCCCTAAGCTATGGATCAACAACTGCACTTTTGGGATCAGCAATAGATTTGATTCAATTTCTTCTCATTAGGATCAAAAACCATTACTTTTACTGTGCAAATTGAAACAGCTGGGGCTCTTATTACCCATTACTAGATATTGCGGACTTTACCCAGTGCGCTGAAGATGAAGATGCTCAATCTCACAAACTTTGTTAATTGCAGTCATATAATGTCGGAAAAAAAAAAAAAAAACCTTTACACTCTATTGCATTTCTTAGTTGGAAAGTTGAAGTCACTCTTGTAAAACAGATAACAGTCTGATTAAACACATTAGGTTCTAATATAAAGTATGGAAGTGCAATAATAGAACAAAGAAAACACCATAGAAGAAGAAGAATACCTTTGCGGCTGAGTGGAAGTTATCTGGATTACCTTACACCCTCTGTTTCCTCTTACATCGCTTTTATCTCCATCCCTGGCCGAACATAAGAGCCTTTAGATTCCTGGTTGTGATCATGATTTTTTTTCTTTGTATCACATATTATGAAACCCACTCAATTATAGACACTATTGTCCAAGATTGCTTGCAGTTTAGCAAATAATTGGATCTAAGTGGTTACAGATGACAGTGGCAATGGTATCACCGTATTAAGAGCTTTGATTTTTAGCTCTTTGTAAAACTATTGGGAATATTATTAGTTTTGATAAGTGTAGCAAGAGATGAATCTGCAAGAATTCAATCCATTCATTACCACAATGTACTGGCTTTCATACGTATGTGTGTGTGTGTCTGTGTGTGTGTGTGTGTGTGTGTGTGTGTGTGTGTGTGTGTGTGTGTGTGTGTGTGTGTGTGTGTGTGCATGCACACCCCCAAACCCAGTCAACTGAGCCAGAGGATCTGGTCTGGTTTCAGTCGCTCCGTCATAATATCCACAGTCACTGAGAAAGAATGTGTCTGCTGAAAAACTGCAGCTAAATTATCTAAACAAATTGGGTTCCTTTTGTGTCTGGGATCTGATACATGCACACATTCAGATGGCAGACTTTGATTCTGATTATGAATGGGGTTTTTGTTCATTTCACCCCAAATGTCAGAAATGTGTGACGCAGACTTTGCTCCTTATTTTTTTCCAAGCTGTGTAAGAAGACTTGGTACAGAAGTCTGTTACTCGGCATCATGCGCAAAATAGATTTTTATACAATCAAATATAAGAAAGCAAAACCACAAGGTGCAGTATGCATTCCCCTCTGTAGACACATTTCAATCTATTTATTAAAGCTATATTCCTTCAGTTCATCATACGTCATGTATTCCTTATAGTTTTTCCTGACACAGCCGTTTAGAGACTTGGTTTATGTGGCTTACATTCTGAGGTTTAGGAAACACGCGTTGAAAAGCCACCGAGCCACACAGATCACAGCGGGTCAGGACTCAGACATAGCCTGTGGCTTGGCTGGGATCTTCCTGTGTATATCTGTGATCATGGAGCTACCACCTCACACCAGACACTCTCATTACCGAATCATAATATGACAAATGTCAGTGTGGTTGACTGCACTGACAGGATGATCAGTGAGTGAGTCTCCCTCCCCCATAAGGCTCCCAGGTCGTTATCTGTGCCTTGGTGACGGTTGCATATATAAACTGTTATTTCAGCATGATTCACTCTCTTATCTGCTTCCTTCGTGGCTCAAGTTCTAATTTTAAAGGTCAGTTTGTGCTTTTTTTTTTTTTTTTTTTTACATCGGCTAAAGGTGTTGGTGACAAGTGCAAGTGTCGTCATTTGTTTTTGTAAAGGTTATGATCGGTTGGTGGTTTTACTGCGTTGGTTTGTTTGTGATTTAAAGAACATAATGTAGTCTCCACAAACATTACAACACCACTGCATTTACCATAAAACACTGTTTCTCTGTGGAGATAACTGAACACCACAAATGCTGCACAGTCACAGAAACCATAAATTTGACTTGAATCTTGGATATTTCCTTCTGGCATTAAAAATGTGAGCACATGGAAAACTCATACAGTCCAGACACGTACTAAACACCAAACAAGGACAACTGGTTTGCCGAAAGACACATTTTTCTTTGCTTATTCTCTACAGGGAGGTCAGAGTTCAGGATCAGCTTCAGTACAACACTCTTTGAAACTCATAGGGTCTCACTCAAGGACACTAAGGTCTAGTCACAGGCAGTTGAATGTGGCTCAAAGATTGGGAGCCTCCATTTGAACATAATAACCACATTCGCCCCTAGCAGCTGCAGTGTTTTTGGTTGGTATTTAGGGGATGTAAATACCTGCGGCATCAGTAAACAGGAGTAGGTCTCAGTCCCAGACCACTTAATAACAGCTCCCCATCTGAAATTTGTTAGCTCAGTGAAATAGTATCCTGTAGCGACGGATGTCAACAGAGAAGTCAGATCCAGCCGGGAGGGATGGGGAAAGCCGTTGGGTTTTGCAACTCCTGGCAGAGTTTGCCGTCTCCTCCATGTGCAGATACCTTAGAAAAGAAGAGAGAGGGAGATATAATCATACAGAGGAGGGTGGGTGGGGGGGACACAAAGATGGAAAGTGGAGAGTGAAATGAAGATGCAGATGTAAACTTTTGAAGGAGCGAGAATCTCAATAGAACCTGTCACAAGGCTATAAATCAAATACACATGTCCCCTGTTTTATTGTTATTGTCCATTGACAAATCACTCTAAATACAGACTGGTTAACAAAACCCAACTGTCAAAATAATCAATCTGTCTTAAAAGATTAGATTCATGTTATTCATTATCCACACATTCATTTTTTTTTTTTTTAGCATGATGTCCGTTATCACAGCTCATAACCTAAGATTTAGAGCTATAAGTCGTGAGAATCACTTTTCGGCTTGTGAAATTTTGGGGTCAGGAGATTCTCATCATGTCCTCACATCCAGGAATATTCATCGAGCATGAGAAGAAGCAGGTCAGCCATAGAAATAAAGAAGACAGAGACACAGAGAGACAGACAGACTAAGAGAAAGAGGGGAAAATGTGAGGTGGAAGAAAGTAGCATGCAATCTTGGTGATTTTCCCTGGCAGCTTCTTCCACTGCCCCTGTTCTTCACACGCGCACACACACACACACACTACATGCTCCTTTTGTAACTAAAGCTGTTAAAACCCAAACACTAAAAGTCAACGGAAGATAAACACTACTGAAGTTAAAGATCACATTTTCTTCCTCTCCCACCAGTGGCCGCTTGCAGTGCAGAGACTTACCACGCAGTGGGTGAATGGGTTTACTTCAGGGGAGGGAATGATCATAACCACTGAACTGTAAGTGTCCTACTGTTGACATATGACCCATCGCAGTTATAAACCTCAACAGGTCCCCTGACTCTCTCGATCACACTCAGCTGAGCTCACTTCTTCTCAAAACAACATGCTAACAAATAGAGAAATCCATTCATGCACTGTAAGCCTTTTTTTTCTTTACGCCGTGAGAAACACTGAAAGATTAAAATGATGAAAACCTCAAAAACATCTTAATTAAGAGCTTTAGCTCAAAAAAGACCAAGGTGCTTTAATAACAAACCATTTAGCTGTTTAGTACTAAAGCATTCCAGCTTTCAAACTGTCATTTATTATGAGCTTTACAAATTAATTCTATAATGTAATGGTTTCACACATTATTTTAACCAAACCTCACAACCGCAACCCTTATGTAGCATTTAAAGCAGCATATAAACACCTAATATATTGTTTATAGCACAGTGTGACTGGCAAGAGCCTTTATATGCTATGTAAGTCTTGGGTTGTATTTCAAGGTAAGCAGATAAGAATAAAAAGGTTATTACAATGCTATGTCTACTATTTATTGATGAAATATTAACCTTGCTGTGTGGCAACAGCACTAACCCCTGTGCCACTGTGCTGCCCATATTAATGTATTTATATAAATATTTTCTTAATTAAGCAAAAGGCTATAAGATTCGTCTTAAAGCTCTAGTAGAAACATAGTGACAATAGTTCGAATGAAGGATTTTAATTCAGCATGCCCAATACTGCAATTGTAAAGCATTTATTAACTATTAATAAACCCATTATTGGCAGAGTATAAACATTTATTAAACAGAGTGGCAGTTTTCCTTTTTTCCTTTAAAACTCTTAAATCCACTGGGGCACGAACAAAACGTAAGAAGAGAAGACAGTTCTGTACGCTTCTGTTGTAAATCAACAACGTCAGACGTGCACAGACATTGAGTCAGAAAGTTTGGCTCTCAAACACTGTGTCAATGAAAATGTCACGTACATTTGAATGTAATCAGTTCGATTCACTGCGCGATAGGATGAAATCGCGGGCTCCTGTCTCTGTTAAGGTATTTAAGTTCCCCTGCGTGAACCCCCGCAGCAACTGTGAAATCTGTAAAAAATGAAACAGCACAAACAGAAGCAAGTGAAAATGTGGTTCCATGATATACAGCGGAAATAAAATGTCCATCTCACCTGTTGTCTCTGCGAGAGTAGCTCCATCCTCATGTTTGCCTCTGACTCGGCCTGGATTTCTTGACAGTTATACAGTCTCCACATGGATGAAAGTTTGTCTGTGGAAATCAAAGTGGGGTTCAGAGTGTTGGAAAGGTGATACTGTAAGTGGAACATTTGCCAAGATCACCTCTATCCTGACTCTCTAGACTGGTCTACATGAAATAAGTCCATGATGTTTCCTGAGGCGACCTCCTCACCGGTGTCTTTAAATCCCTGCAGGAGGTGTTGGGGATTGAAAGTTGTAGGGCAGCTCTGGAGGTCAGCAGACATGGCGTTGATCAGATCACACTCAGCTTTAGTACACTGGAATGCAGCAGGGATGCTGAAAAAAGGGAGAGGTCATGTTCATGTGCACAGAGAGCTTTTTAATATTTTTCTACCTTTAGTGCACCTTTTCTGACTTTAGGATGAATCCTGCAAAAAGCTCTGCAAGATCCACAATCAGAGCAAATGATACTTTTATCAAAATATACTCTCCAAAGCTGTAAAATAAGCTAGATTTGCCTGTTTGAGCAAGTGTTCACTGCAGCCATAGTGATACTTTGACAAAAAGAAATCTAAAAGCCATGATAGGGTCCCCTAGAGGCCTGGCTGCTTCTTACAGCAAACTGAACCAATTCAGTTTGAAGCAACAGGCCAACCCTGTGAGCAAATTACCAGCTTCAGCATCCAGAGGACACAGAGCAAAACCATTGCTTTTTCACGGATGGCAAAACAGACAGGTTAACCAAAGGCCATGACGTCCTGATACACACAGGCACACACACACACACACCCGCAGACATGCACACTTAAAAACAGGAAGGAGCCTCTCTGAGCCATCTATCTGTGATGGATAGTGAACAATAAAGCTTGCACTGATCTAAGCCTTTTTGGACACGGGGAACATAGTTTCTCTGTATATAAATAAAAGAAAACAATTCTGAAATCCCACATTACGACTGACAGTCAACAGGTGATTTAAGAATCTCAATACAAATGCAGTTATAAATCGTATTATATGCAGGTGCACGGCCAAATTCTCACTCAGACGGCTGCAACCCATTGAAGTATGATTGTTTCAATATGCTGATATTTTTTTTTCGCTGTGTGCCATTTTGAAAACCAGTGAAATCTCGAGCTGTCTGCGTCGGCCTCAGTAGGACCATACGTTTCTAATTCTGAATCAATCACTGCAAGTTTATCAGATGGCTGAGTTATTTTACCATAAACCCATCGGTAATGAGGCGTGCAAAAAGTTTTAATCTGTCTCTTTTCATATCTCAATCACAAAGACATGTGTGTGTGTGTTTCCCTTTTGTGATGGTGAATATTTTCAGGCTGTAGTGTTTTGCTGTGCACAGTTCCGCTCCACTGATTGTATGAAACCAAGCTTTTGATTTTCTCAGTCTTTAGTCATCTATACGCACTTTATGTCAAAACCCTCTTCAGCTTTGTGCTTTTATGTTTTACTGTTGGTAAGTGCTTCTATTGTGATATTCTTTGGCTGCAGGTAAACAAATACTTTACAGCTCAACGCAATCAAACTGAAGTGTGAAATGAAAGTAAGTGAAAGCGTCGCTGGAGTGCAGAGAATTCAGCATCTGCGCTTTCTGACATCATTCATCAAACTGTGGGCGTTCTCCTTTTCTTTTCTTTGTTGAGAAAGTTCAAACTGTTTATATGCTCATGTGCAACTATTGCAGTTAATATACTTAGCCAGTGGTTTCTTACATTCATGTAAAATCCCAAATAAGTATAAAAGATGTAAGAAAAGTCTATAAAATATGTAAAGGCAATTTTTTCTTATTAAAAAAATGATATAAAATAAAGCCATAATTTACAATTATGGGTCACATGTATTGCACATTTTAATCATAACTTCCTTTACTAGGATTCAATTTTCCATTTTCATCACATACCATCCACACTTGCAATGCAGTCTCCACAAACTCTGCAATGATTTCAGTGAAGTCAGTGATGAGGGCACTGGAGAGCAGCTCCAACCATGTAAACACCACCCCCCCTCCCCTCATCCTCCCCAGAGAACGACCTCGAGCGAGCACACCCGCGGCCTCCTGGGCCTGGGGAGGAAATGAGGGGAGGGAAGGTGCAGGAGGAGGAGGAGGGAAGTGGCAAGCTCACAAAGAGAGACAGAGTGAGGAGAGATAGGGTGAGGCGCAGCACACCACACAAGATCAAAGACAAAGGTTAGACACCGCCGCCGCCGCCAAAGTAAGCACATCAACGGCGGTGCTTTTCGTTAAAAGTTGTTGTCTTTAGATTTCTAATTTGGGTGCTGCTTTTTTTATTGTTCTGAACCTGCCAGAGCACAGCATCTCTAGTTAATGTTAATCTGGACTAGGCAGACACCTGAACTCTCGTGGGTCAGGTCATTTGGTTAGGTAACACGTCCAATTCATCTGACTACAGAGAGCCATAAAGCTTGTCCTCTGAAAAGTGAAGCAACATCAGAGACTCACAGGTGGAGATTAGATCCCAGTTCCACTTTGTCTCTCTACATGAGGCTCAGAGAGTATGTCATCATTATTTCTCAAGGCTGCCGCAGCTCTCTTATCCAACTGAGCCAGGAGCCTTTGTCTAAAAACAGCAGCAGACGTATTGATTGGAAATCTCTTCAGTGACATCAGAGCACTTAGTGTTTACACTCCATACTTTATTTCTTCTTTTCTCCTCGTCTCTCCAAAAGGGGGATCATATCACTCCTCTCTTGGCATCCTCACTCTGGCTCCTTTTGAGGCTGTTGCATCAACTTTTAAAACCCTGACACTGGTTCACAAACATGCAGTATTTCCTCCTTTATGGTGTTTATATGGTCTTCTTCTTCTCATTTTCCACAAGTCTTTTTGTGCAGGTTAGTGGTCTTTTTTTCACCAATCAGGGAGCAGCACAGGAGAGTCTGTGTAGCCCACGAATCACTGTCTGCTGCTATGATAGTTTACTGAAGGTTTTCTTATTTTCTTTTTTTTTTACTTTTTGTTATCTTGATTTTGGTAACTGGACTCTGTTTAGAAAGAGTCTAAATGAAACTGAAAAGTAAAGGGGACAAAAATAGGACTAGGGAGTGAAATGTCTCCACTGTCCCCTGTGGAAAATATGGCCTTTCTCACATTGTTATCTCTTTCCATTCACTCTTCATCTAAATCATAATCTTCACGGCAGCGTTGTTCATCTCAGCGGCAGTGCGAAGATGTGATTGGCTGCGGCCCACGGCACAGCAGCGTCTCCTCAGCACCGCACAGCTGCTGCGGGGCTCTCAGCATAAAGCTCAGCTTTGTTTGAAAACAAACTCTCACTCTGCATGACTATCTCTTTCACTCTTCTCTTTTTTTTTCCCCCTTCTTCTTCTTCATCTTCTTCTACGCCTCTGTCATATGTGGAGACTGAGTGTTTCCACATGGGAAAGCCCAGGGCTTCACACATCAGCCTAGCTGTGGGGATGAAATATGCTGTCTGTACATATCATCACATCATTAGGCCCAAAGGGATCCCTGAGATGGATTAGAAGCTGTCTACCTGCAAGGCTCGGATGAATTTATGAAGCACTTTATCATGATGAAGCATTAGTGGAACGCTTTGTCTCTTTCCATTTGTGTTTATCTGTGGGAATAATGATTGTGTCTCCTTTAGTTTCACTCTTTCTCTTCCATTGTCATTTATGTGTGTGCGTTCTGAACTTTGACCCCTCCCTATTTTTTTTTTTTTTTTTTATGCAGCTGGTTACCAGCACATGATAAGTGACGTTGTCCGTCCAGCCGTTCAGACCGTGTGTGGGAGGCAGCAAATTGTCCATTAAGTGTTTGTGCTGAGGCCGAGAGAAGATTTGATATAGTGGGGAAACAAAAGTAATATATACCAGGAAATTCAATTGTCTCTCTCCAGCAAGTTTGAGCTTTAGTTTGGCTTCCCCACCAAATCAATTTCACAAGAAAGCACAAGTTCAGATGAGGTTTCACTTTGAGTAGTCTCTATGAGCTCCTGCTCAGATTTGAAGATAGTGTTTATCTGTATTTATACGCAAGAGCCTCTATGACTCAGGCATACTTCCTCACATGCTGCTATACTGCCACAATTGAAGGATGCTGCCACCTCTTTCTCACAAACCTGATTGCGCTAGTCAGGGAGGTACAAGAAAGCAGAGGAAACACCCTCTCTGCTGCAGCGTGAAGCTCCTTGACCCCAACAGAGCTGCAGTTTATTCATGTAGTGAAAGTGAGAAAAGTTCAGGAAGGTGCCCTCTGCATCTTCAGTATCAGGAGACTCCATGTGAGAAAAGAAGTCCCTGGCAGGAAGCTTCCGTTTCAACCTTGAGTTCAGAGGTCGTGTTTTGGATAGTCAGCTGAGGGAAGCCAGGGGAAGGTGAAGTCACTCGGTGCCAGGTCACTGCCAGTCAGTCCTGATTTGGAGGAATGGGATTGTGTTACGACAGCAGGAACCTCCGAGTGGCTCTCAGGCCTCGAGGCTCTGTGTCTCACCAGACCACAGGGCATCCTCTGCTCTCTGAGGAAGCCTGACTGTTATTGAACCCCAATGCACAGTGCTCTCCTCTAACAATGCTAACTAAATCCCAAGTGCAGGTCAGGTTCACTCTGAACTCTCAAAGTAGCTGACTGACGTCATGCGTGGATTACTGAATGAAGAAAAGAGACAAAATTGCAGCAACACAACATCTTTGTCCCTGTATTAGTCAGAAGTACATATCTGTTCTCTTATCTGTTCTATCTCATGATTACTGCTTTGTTCCAGAGTTGCTGTTCACATTTCCAGCTGCATGTGATGAGTTTATTCTCAGACTTTACACTTGGAAAAACCTTTTTCCATCATCTTACTGTTCCAAATTATGACACTCATAATTTGCAGCAAACATGGATGACAAGTAAAAATAAACAAACTCTTTAATCAAGCTGCTTCTTGATAGACATGACAAACATTACATTATCTTTTCTCAGATGCCACAACAGTTGCCTTTGTGTAGATGAAAAAATGACATCTGTCTGTCTGTCTGTCTGTCTGTCTGTCTATCTATCTATCTATCTATCTATCTATCTATCTATCTATCTATCTATCTATCTATCTATCTATCTATCTATCTATCTATCTATCTATCTATCTATCTATCTATCTATCTATCTATCTATAACTTTCTGCTTCTCCTGCTATCAAACTGCAAAAAGACTTTGAGGAATCAAAGTCTTATCATTTTTTTCTGTAATGGCTTGTGGAGCTAAAAAGCATATCGCTGTAGTAACTTTTCACACTTGTAAATTTTAGCTCATCATATTATGTGCTGTGCCTGGTGTCTGATAAGCCTTAAAACTGAAAAGTCTTCCCACCTAAATGACCATATAGGCCTCCCTTTGGTCTCAGACAAACCAAATGAGCCAATTGTTGCCCAACTTTGTGTGCTACATTATATTGTTAAGTAAATTGTGTATTTTATACAAACTAAAGTCACCTAAACTAAAGACACTGGAGGCACTCTCCCACCCACTGTAGCAGGCAGACACAAATAATTTTCCATTCTAGTAGATACAGTCAGATTATTATAGCGAGGTCAACATTCATTCAGTCAGCAGTCACACCCGATCATGATGGGGGTTTAGCTGTAAGCCACTGCCAAAAACATTGCTGGAGGCTTCACAAAGGAGCAGAATTGTGCATTGAACATGGCTGGAATCACAGTAAAAGCACAGTCATATTTTTGTGTCACTCTCACACCTGCCTGAAATAGATCTCCAAGCCGCCCAGCCCTAAGAATAAGTCCTGACAGGTCGGGACTGCGGTTTACAGATTGCACTGGCACTACAGCTAATAATGGATGTCACTCGGTTTAACTCAGACTAGCAGGGCACGTTTTTTTTTCTTTCTTTTTTTCCTTTTCTTTTTTTTTCATCAGGGGAATATTTGGAGCTCAGTTTTCCGCTGTTTTTGTTTATTCATGAGCGGGTATCCTCCCAGTAACAGCTTTCCATTATTAACCTGGCAAACTGAAGAAAATAAGAAAAAAAGAAACAAAACATGTTTCCAATACTGAGCAGCAGAGCTAGGCCACAGCAAGTTCATTTCTGTATGTATCTGATAATAAACCTATTTCTTGCATCATTACTGTGTAGCATAAAGTAGCGTTCTTTTTTACAATAGTATATAGAGATGATCAAAGTGGAAAATAACTGCCTGGCGTGATTTGTAAAACACTAAAACAAGCTTTACAAGGCCCCATTTGCAGAGGAGATCTTGTACTTATACCCCTGCTCGTCCACATTATGGGAGGGAATTGATTTTTTAGAGCCAAATTCCACTCTGAACAAAATGTTCCTTAGCATGTCTGACTGCTTTCCCTTGCACTGCATATTTGTGGTTATCTAGTCACTTCATGGAAGGTGAGACAGACTCAAAAATGAAGTGCTGTCGTGGACAGAGTTCGACTTGACAAAAATATACATCTGTTGATTTTACATCAATATATTTCAAACATAACTACATCGATAACCACTTTAATAACCTTTTTTTTTTTAACTTAAATTGGATTAAATTATTGAATTAAATTAAATCCATTTAAATTGTTGTGTGACCTGGGCACAAAGGTCATTATCTGTGTGTGTGTGTGTGTGTGTGTGTGTGTGTGTGTGTGTGTGTACATGTGTTTATCTGTGTTTCAGCTTCTGTAAAATTTCTGCATTTCCCAGAAGTTGTTGCAACTAAATAGTGACAAGAGCTACCCCATTAAATAGCTATAAATAGCATCTTGGTGTTGTCTTGTGGTGTAACAGTTGGCCACATCCTGTTTCTGAGATTCTCACTTTGCCAGAGATGAAAACATGCGGGCCACTGTTTTACTTTTTTTATCATTGGTTTCTGAAGAATGGAACATCACTAAGCATGCTAATGGAAAATATCAGTTGATATTGCTGCGAATGTGTAGGTGGAGGAGACGTCACTATCCTTTTTTTTTTCAATTACTGTGACTTAAAAGAAGAAAGGAAGTTACTTTCTCACCTTGCAGAAAAAAATATATATATTTTTTGGGGTTTTCCCTTCCCTTGCTGGAGCTTTTTTCTCACCTTGACAAAAAAAAAAAAACACCAGCAACATTAGTGTTTGAGCATTTAATTGTTACATGTGCTTTGCACTTTCTTTATGTCCTGTGATGGCAGAGGCTAAACATAACCTCAGCATGTAAATGCCTGTTTAGCCCAGAGCAGAATAGAGCTGAAAACAGTCAGCAGTGTTGGCACAGGTTGGATTTTTCCAATGGGAGTTCCTCTTGTTTAGCGAGGTGAGTCCCAACCAACCTGTTTGTGTCTGTGCATGTGTGTATGTGTGTGTGTTTGTGTGTGTGTATGTGTGTGTGTGTGTGTGTTTGTGTGTGTGTGTGTGTGTGTGTGTGTGTGTGTGTGTGTGTGTGTGTGTGTGTGTGTGTGTGTGTGTGTGTGGGTGGATGGATATTTGGCTACATATAGTAAGCAGGGCATGCTATTATAGTGTGTGGCCTACATCTTTAAAAAGTGCAATCTGTTTATTTATTTCATAATGTTTCTCTGCATCCTTGGTAATAAATGAGAAATATTTATGTGGTAATTCTACACTTCATGCTCCGTAGATCCCTTGAGGTGATATTAGTTCTGTTGTTGCTAAAGAAAAAGCAGAAAAAAACATGCATGTTTTCATAATTTATCAGTGAAACGGATGGGTATTAAAAAGACTTGTTTTCTCTAAGTGATGTTTTCATCTTGATTAGTTTCAGTGCTTCATCATTCACTAAACAATCTCTAGTGATAACAGACTGCATGCCCACTTTGAACCTCAGAGTGGGTGGACTTCCTGTCTCGGCTCCTTACTGCTGATGCTGGCTTCACTAGAGTCTTTCTCTGTGTGTGTATGTGTCTACATCAGTCCACTTTATCACGGCAACACTCTATGACTGAGGAGCTTCTTGTTTGTGCTAAGCCGCAGAGCTCAGGGTCCTCGCCATCTTCACAGTCACTTCCCTCTGTTTTGCCAAAGAACACAGAGCAGATAAAGGCAGGGGACTGATCTGTGTCTGCCTGAGTGTGGGAAAGGCGCGGGCACAGGAACTAGAGCAGGAAAGACAAGACGATGACTTAAAAACAGAGATGGGTGTATGGGGCCGATATGAGTTTTAAAGGCTGCTAATGACATTGATATGTTTGGATTGTGACTACCGATATCCAGTATTTTTCAACTTGACCATATCAATGCCAAGTATTCGGTGGAGTATTGCCAAAAGTGACAATATTTGCTGCAAGCTGCAAGCAGTAAAGTTTTATCAGTTAAAGTTGTAAATGTTCTGAATCAAGAAAAATAAATACCACATTTAACTTGAAAAACAACAAAACACAACTGACTTGAACTAATTTAATTTCTCTTCCTGACATCCCCTCCCGTTCAAACTACATGTCAACACATAGGAGCTCAATTGTGTCAATTAGAGGGCCTTTATCATGTCATGTATCAGACTTTTTGTAGTATGTATTACTAAAAATATCATATGTAGAGGATATACAATATAGATGGCTGTTGAGACACAGATTCAGCAGAATAAAAATGAAAATGAAAAGATCCTAACGTACTGGAGCCTTGGGGGGCATTGTCATGGTTCTGCAATTTGTAGGCCTCTTTATTCAATGAAATAGTATTTCAATGAGCTGATATATTATTCAACATGTGTGGTTCAGCATGAGTGGTTGATAACAATGTGCAACTTTTCTTTTGTCTCCACAGTAAACGAGATCATCAGGAACGACCTCTCCAGCATTTCTGTGCACACTCACGCATAAACGTCCAGAAGTCTTCTGCAGCAGCAGCAGCAGCAGCAGCAGCAGCAGCAGTAGCACACACTGCACTCAAACTCAAACAGCAGCAGCATCAACAACAAACAAAAAAAAAAAAAAAAAAAAAAAAAGAAAAGAAAAAGAGGACAGAAAAAAAAATCCCCGGAGAGATCCAGATTATGAAGAATACATTTTTGACCAGGATCTCCCACTGGACCATTGTTACCATCAGCTGCAGATTCACATTGACAATCACTGGCAAGCTCCATTTGAATAAACAGATGAATGTTATATTTACAAAAAAAAAAGGGAAGTGATATCAGGGGCAAAGTATATGACTACACTTGCCTTAATAATTCACAGCAGATGTTCTTTAGTGGACCAAACAGCTCAATGAGACTGAGTTTTCTTCTATCAACAACTAAATGACAATCTTCATTTCGAGTGTGATCTGTATGTTATTGCATGGACTAAAAACTAAATGGGGATGACAAGCGTCACGCTTCACCACTTTGGTTCATTTGTTTGTGCAGTCAGTCCGCAACAACCAAATCGGTGCCTTACAACAGCGATGTTGAGCGCAAACAACAGCAGCAGTCACGCAAATGCAAAAGGTTCACGGTGACCCGAGGTGGAAGTTTTTATATGACATTTTTGTATCATTTCAATGATTTGTTTACAGGGAAACAGAATTTAAAAAAGGCTAGAAAATAAGTAGGGATCATGTGAATTGTAGAACTGTATTTTTTCTCGCTTCCTTATTATCCCGTTGTTCATTTATACTGAATGTTATTGTATGATATTCATTTGTATAAACATGTATTTGAAAGTATGTATGCCTTACGCTTTTATCATGCAGTTTGCTATTATTATTGTTATTGTTATTATTATTATTTACCCCCTTTTTTCCATTTGTCTTCCCCCCATATGATTTGTACCATTTCTACTACCCTGCATTAACTTCTTCACCTTAGTGCCTATTTTAATCATCCTCTCCCGGTCTTCCAGTCCTCCACCCAAAACATGACATAATGATGCAAAGACAATCAGAGAAATATATAATACATATCCTATGACAACAGTTCCTGGTTGCAGGGGCTTATTAAGGCAGGTAGCAGTGTCCCCCTCCTTCTCCTCCTCTTCCTCTTCCTTCTCCCCAGCTACAAGATACTGTAGTTGAACAATGGTATGGTTACCTGCTGAATTTAAATGAGAATACTCCAGGACAATATATACTTGTCTGTTAATTCTTGCACTGCAGGTTTGCATGTAAATAGGCACAGGGATAGTCTACTTACGCCACAGGCTCCATTTTATTTGTCATCCGGGTGATTCCACTGAGGAGTTGGCAGGACTGTTACTAAACAGTTGGCAATAATTGATCTGATTAAACCAAAGGATTTTATCTTTGGTGAAATTATTGTCCAAGTTTCTTTCTTTTTTTTTTTCTTTTTTTTTTGTTTTTCTGTCTGAGACTTTAGCACAGAATGGTTTCCCCATACTAACAGAAAAGAAAAAAAAAAACATAAAGCACTTTACCATAGAAACAGAACAGGTTTTCTTGCCTCCAGACCAAATATTGTAGATTGATTTCCACTGTCATGTCATAAACATACCTACATCACCTCTTCTTTCACACAGCTGACGTCTTTTCCATGTTATCTGTCTTTTAGAGCATGCACGCTTGATTAACGTTGGGGAAAATTTAGCTGACAGTAGCTTCTCATATAGCTTCCTAATACATTTTTGGACATAAAGTATAATAGCATGACTAAACTATATGGATAAGGTTTCTATTTTGTGCCTTACTCTCTTTTCTTGGCTACAAGATAATTGCAACTCTGTAACGCTTTTCTGTGTAGGCACAAGGTGGAACATATTTCTCTTTAATATGAAATATTTATGAAAAATGAAATGTGTTTTAAGTGCATTTAATGTGTTCTCAACAATTAATTAATAAATGGCATAATGGTGACCATAAATATTCAAAGATCTCAATCATTTTATATTTATATATTCACTCATATATAACATTATTACATATATACATATTTTCAAGATTTTAAAATAAATATTTTTACTGGCAGGAAATTATTTTGCTTTTGATTTTCTCTTCTTTTTCCCACAGATTTTTTTTCCTTTGGCTATTACATTCATTGCCCATGTGGCTATGCTTTAGTTTTAAGGCTTTTTCTCCAACCTGGCAATGCAATTCTTTTGTGTTATATAGTTTGACCTTAATAAACCTCAGACTGTTCCAACCTGTACCTATATCCCTAATAAAACCAGAGATGGAGATGCTTGGACACTGACAAGAGTCAAAATAGTGTCTCCCATCTCTCAATTTTTCTTTTATATATTTGTAGTGATACCAGTAGCTCTGCATTTTACACGTTTTTCTTTTGCCAGTCCCAGCAAAGAGAACACCTAGTAAATCAATCATCGGGTGGTCTTCTCTTCCTTTTTTTGTTTCAAGCTGAAATGCAAACAGACTCAACGCGGCTCTTCAGCAGGGTGAAATGCAACAAGCTGCTGATATACGGAGTGCAAGCAGGGGCCTGTGTGTTTTCCGGTGAGTATTGTTAGTGGTGGGTAGTTATGAGTGAAACAGCTCTTCGCCATGGGAGCTGTGCCACGCTCCTGTGTACCACCTGCCAGTCCTCCAGACTTTTTCCATCCAGCAAAGTTATGAAGCGCCCATCCCCATAGTGACAGAAGGCAGGCCTAGGCGGTGCTCCCCTGTACAACCGTGTTAAGCCCAAAATAGCCCCACTATTTACAGATGCAATCACGCCCCTTTTTCCTGGCACCCTGTTCTTCTTACCTTAGTCTTCCTCTGACAGCGCCATACCCTTTGACACAGTGGAGAGATGATGCCGGGCCATGCTTTCCACTAATGAAAGGCACTGGAATGTTGAATATTGAATGATATGAACAAATGCTGCCTCACAACGCATCAACATTTGTGTTTTTGACATTCACAAGTACAGAACCTGCAATAGTCTTACATTGTTGTATTATATTATCATTTCTTATTCAGGCCAAGTCACTTCCTGCAAGATATAACGTGTCCATTAGTGAACATTAGAGGTGCTGGCGAGCAGACATTTTCAACCCTGTCTCCTTGAAATTATTTTTATATACGGAGCAGTCTTTAAATGTAGAGATTCATCCGTCCACATAAACATATAAACATCTCCAGTGAGAATGTTTGTCACCACAACATTATTGGGAAATCAATTACGCAATATTCAAACGTAGTTTCCAGGAGATGCAGTCAGATTTTATTTTTTATAGTTTTACTGACAGGTTAGCTGCTCCTCCTTCAGACTTAATGCTTAGCAAAGTTAAGCCTCATTTGGCCTGAGGTTTATATTTAACAGATTAACATGAGTGGTATCAATTATTTTTTTTCATCTAACTGTTGACAAGGGAGAAAATAAGTACATTTAAAACCTTAGTTACCATGGTCTTGGTGGATCTTATGGCTCTGTTCCTTTTCTGAATAATCTCACTATCACCCAACATTAATATTATTTTTTATGTCTTTTTGGCTAGACCACTACAGCAGGGTCTACCCCTAAACTCCAGGGCCTGTCTGTCCCTGACAAAATGCTGCTACATTTCTTCCGAACACATCTAATTTTTGTGAGTGGCTCGTTCACACTGTTCTGACAGGTACTCTCTTCCAATCAGTGAGTGGTTACTTTAACGATACTGTGACAATGGTGAAGTAAAGGCAAGGCACCATGATTACATTACGGTAGGCTTTTGTATAAGAACTAATTAACAAAAACAGGTATAAAGACATTGGGCATAAAGACAAAAATGACACAGCTACCAAACAGACATTGAAAATGACTGAATTGTTCACGAACACAATATAAATAGCTTCAATAGGTTTCAAACATCATTGATTTGTGTTTGGATTTTAAACAGTATGTTCAGATGATGTGCTTGTGTAGCTCACGGTTTGTTAGAAATAAATGGCTCCTGCATGTCATCATTTTATAGCACTAAATATATCTACAGCAGCCTTTTTATTTCAGTGCCAGAAAAAAAGTGTTGTTCTTCTTATCTGACACTGACGAGCAATTTAAGAAAAATAGTCATTCCAGCTTTTTGGCATCAGAAATGTGTTGGTAGCTAGATGGCCTCTTTGGCTTCAGCTACTGATATGGTGTACAAATCATTTTTTTGTTATCTGCAAGATTTGTGTTCTTCTCTTAACTCCAAATGAACAGCTATTTCTTCTGCTTGAAATTGGACAAGTATGCTTTTGTTTCTCGCTCCATGTGTTCAGAGATTTTGCAGAGTGTGTTTCAGTAATTTTGACAGTGACCAAAGCTTCCTCTCAGTGGACACAATGGAACATATGTGTAAAAAAAAACCCAGTCCCTGATCACAAGGATTGCAGCGCGTGCCATTTTACTCCCTGAGGTCCACATGCATGCAGCACCTGGCAAAGGGCACAACTTAGAAGTTTCATTGTACAGATTTACAGCATCTTTACAGCCTCGCTTCCTCCCCACTCGTACTCCCACAGAGCCCTTGATTTGGGTTTTTATAAAGTAAACGCATAGGCATGGTGCTGGAGCTCCTGCTCTTGTCTCTCATCGACCATCTGCAGGCCGTAAATCCTCAATATACTTCTCTTATGAAGGGCATGTTGAGAGAACCATGGGGGTGGCTTTAAGAGATGCTTTAAGAGATAATTGCTTGACCATACTGAGGGACCTTTGATAGTTGTGTCCCATAAGCCAGTTCTACATTTGATCTCCTTAAGTCCCTTGAGTCCGATTTTGGGATTCCTTTATTCCTCAGAAACATGTGTCAGAGGACTATAAACAGACCGTCTTATCAATTACCTTTAAGATGATAAAGGAAGGAGATGAGGACCATGTGTGTGTGTGTGTGTGTGTGTGTGATTTGAGCATGTGTTTACATGTGTGCTTTTAATCTGTTTAGGGTGGGGTTGTCAAGCTCCACAGGTGTACACAGACCGTTTCATGGGACCGTTCACATGTGACAGCACCAGGCGGCAGATGATCCTCCAACATGCTGACATGGTCACATCGCTGCTGACACACAGACAAATCACCTTTTTAAAAGACACTTTAAGAGACGCTCACAAAGGCAACCAGATGGGGCCTGGAAAAATCTTTGTGGCGTCTTTTATTCTCCAGCTGCAATCATTCAGCTTGATTCACTCTTTCTTTTTGTGATGCGTGAAATGTTGTGCAAGGATTTATAAAAAAAAAAAGAAATTTTGTGGTGAGACAGATGTTTGGGATTAAGAAATGTGAAAAGTGAGAATTATCTTTAAGTGTGTGTTTATACGATCACAACACGTGAGTTCTCTATTCTCCACATCTAAGCTGATGTGTTCAATAACCCTTTTTCATTCACCCTGAGATTTACTGTTTCATGGAGTAAAATACAAAAAACTCCCCTAGCAATCATTCTTTCACTGTTTGCTAAAAATGTTTTGGTACATATGCAGAATGTTTATGTTGAAGTACGCTGTAACGTACATTAGGGATGTGCTTAATGGGCTACAGTAAAAGCTCTTGCTAGTCAAGAGTTCAGGCAGGTGCAGACTCTTACAGTAGATAAAGGAGCCCGGCACTGGAGATGAGTTCACGACAATCACTGTGAGGCTTTTAGACGCCTTCTCCAAGCTCAATCTTCATTTCCCCTGACACTGATTTTGCAATAAGGATCCGGAGAAAAGGGGAATGTCCATCTATTCATTTTAATGATCCCTCATTATTGACTGCTGGCAGGGAGGGGGCGGGCAAAGGTAATGATTCTTTGTCTTTGCTGGCCAATCACTCCTCTTAAAGGAATAAGACTCTAAATAAGGCCACTAATGGATGCCCAGTGTGACCTAAAGCTGACCTCACAGGCAACCCATGCAAACTGACTTCCCGAGTGAGAGGAGTGAGAGGTTTTTTGCTTTGTTTTTTTTTTTTTTTTTTTTTTTTTTTTTACTGAGTTGGTTATGATTTGTCCTGATAGAAGGAGCAGCTGCGATTGGACATATAAAACCACAAAGTCAATATCGCAGACAGTATGCTACTCAAGCTAATATCCTCGATTCTTTTTAGCTCAAAGTACCAGAAGAACACTCTTATTCACTCTATTTCAGAGAGTTAGAGAGACGATCAATATCACTCTCATGTCTGTACATTAAATATGAAGCTACCGCTACTGGACCGTTAGCTTAGCATAACATTAAGACTGGAAACAGAGAAACAGCTGGGTTCAGTCCAAAAGTAGACCCACCTGCCAGCACCTCTAAAGCTCAGCAGGTAGTAGGTTTTATCATGTTTGTTCAATCTATAGACACATTGGGGTTTTATAAGTTTTAGATGCTGAGGAGCAGGTTTCCTGTCTTGTTGCCAAAATATTTTCAATGCACAGTGGCCAAAGTCAGCTCAAAAAAAAGTGGACAGTGGCCATTTACACCAATTCATATATGAGTGGCACAACATAAATTCAAAGACCTTACTTGGATTTTCCTCCGACAGCTTTGGTATTGGCAAAAGCTTTTCACGTATGCTGTTGTGTATTCACCATTGAAGCACTGTGAATGTATAGGATCTGAGTACACCGCAGTAATCCTGCATGGTTATCTGTCTATGGGATGCAGACGTTACAACCCATGAGTATTCAACCACACCCATCTTCAGACTATAGGCCTTAATTTTGATGTCAACTACAAACCTTTTAAGTTGCATCCTGGACCATTTAAACGCTATTCTGGTGATAAGATCTGTTGACAGACAAACAAATAGATCTAACAACACCTGCCAAAGTGCTCAAAAGACCACATTTTACCATGGCCACACACGCACACGCACACACACACACACACACACACACACACACACACAGACTTTCAGACAGGGTGAAATAAGAATTACGACCACCACAACGTGACAGGTCATCAAATTTCACTTAGACTTTAAAGTCAAAGTAGTTGCCCTGGAAAAAACAATAAGGATTGATATGTGGTTTTTAATCAAGAAAGAGAACAACTCATTCATGCTTCAGCAGAACATGCTGCTGCCTCTCCTTCCAACTATGGTCATGAAAGAGGAGCAAAGTGACTAAATTGTGATCTTCTTTTCAAAAAAAAAAAAGTTAAAAGGGATAATTGATAATCAGATCTATTGATGAACAAGACTCCACCTTGTTTTATCCAAAGGTGATAAAAGCTCACAGTGGTGAATCTAGCTGGCATAATGCCCTAGATGAACTACGCCAGCTGTTTCCCTCTGTTTCTAATCTTTACGCTAAACCAAGATAATGATCTTCTGGAATTATGTTAATCTTCACATCTCAATCTCAGTAAAAAAAGTGAATAATTATAACTTTTCCAAAAGTTTCAACTTTTTCTTTTAAACCTCTTCCTGCTGAACTTTTACAGATCCAGGTATTTTCTCGGCAACCGGCTGCATTTTTTACCGTAACGCACTGATTTGGAAGCCTTCAGCTAATAACTTGTGCAAGAAAGTGATCTTTTATTTAAGAGCTCCAGAAAACACACAAGGTATTTCCCGCCTTGACTGCAGCACAAGCATTTTGATTTATATAAAATCCTATAGCATGTGTGCATTACACAAGAAGCACTACTAGCACATTATTTAGTCTTTACTTCAGTGTTGGTGTGTGTGCGTGTGTGTGCATGTATTTGCATCTCAGCCAGTCTTAGCTGTCATCAGTCTGTCAAGGTAATGAACCCTACTTTACTGCAGCCTCCAACAGCTCTTTAAGGCATACTTCACACCACTGAAGAAATACACTCAGGTATTAGTTGTTCTGCCTGGATGGTCTGCTGGATGATGGGTGGGCGGGGATGTTATTAGGAGCATTCATCTGCAAAGCTCCCCAAGCCATACTATACTGAAACTGACCACAAGACAACCTTATCATCCTCAAAGATTACCTGTCTCCTACACTGTATATGAATGTTTTATCATAAAAGCTTTTCTTTTTTGCTAAGTGCCTCCTTGAGTGTTTGCTTTTAACTTTTGATTACTTTATGTCTTGTTGTGAAGAAAAAAAAGAAAAGAAAAGAAAAGAAAAAGGCCCGGCCCCATTTGAATATAATGGACATAACGGGAAACGTAGTCTCTGTTGCTTCATTGAGAGAAGATATAGCACAGCAGCGGTGCAATCCACCACATTGGGTGTGAAAAAAAGTTTGAGTAAAGTAGTAATTTCAGTGACTTGGGCTGAGTTGTGCTTTTTATCTTGATATTGTCAAAGTGGGTCAAGCAGGAGGAGCGAGTCGAGGGAAAAACAGACATGACATAATCACACACACACACACACACATATATATATATATATATATATATATATATATATATATATATAACCATTTGGCAGGGTTTGTATAAGATCCATATGCATCTGACTGAGAGGAAATATAGGATGTCATGCATTACGGTGTAAAAAGACTCATTTAAAACCATTTTATAAAGCCCAGTTAAACTTATCTACGTTTGATGTGGTGACTCACATCTTATTTGGCTCTTTTTTATGTATGATAGCTGAGTTTCTCTTTTATAAAGTCTTGAGTCATTTAGAAGAAAAAATATTTTTCTCTTTTTTGGTCTAGACATTGAGGTTTCCAGACCTAAGTCCCCCCCCACCCCCACCCCCAGCTCCCCACCCCACCCTCTTCCCCATTCTCCCTTCCTCTCCTCCTCTAGGTTTTTACCAGACGTCGCGTTGTGAGAGGGGAATGGTCGATTGCATAACGGCAGGCGAGACTTGATCGTTCCTGGCCTTCTCACAAAATTCAATCATTCTCCGCATACTCCAATCCCATGACGGCCCATTAAAGAGCAGCACGGGCTAGGATTTCCCCCTCATGTGTTTTAAATTGAAATTACGGTCACAAAGTCTGCCATATGCGTGAATCGAGGAAGACAAGGAGCTTGGGGAAAAGGAGATATCAAAATAGTTGGACTGAAGCAAGGAGGCAGGCAGAACGATAAGGACGACTGCACTCCCCATCTTTCTCTCAGTGCGTAATTCGTGTCGTCCTGCCACCCACATTCACATGAGGCAGGCCGTCCACCTGTCTAAATCTCAGTGCTCTCTGATGTGGATCATTTCACAACACTTAAAGGGACCTGGTCATAGTTTTTATCAAACAATTTTAGAATGAAAATAGATGTGGGTTTGAACATTTCCCCACTCACAGATTTGAAACTATTGTTAAAATCATTCCAAACCAGTCTGCAGCTTTCAAACTCCACACACCATAAGTCATAGAAACTACAGGAAGAGATAAGGAGAAGAGGTGAAGTATGAGACACCGGGAGATGATGACCCCAGATGTTCTCAGAGGAACCACTGGGCTCTGAATCAGACTCTGACTGGCCATGAGCTCCTCATTCCTATTTGTCCCCGTGGACAAATAGGAATGAGAACAAAACACGTACTCACACATACACATACCTACATGGACAAGACATACTCTCTCTCTGATTTAGTGTGAGGAGGATATGATGCGGACGTGACTACGGTGACCTGGGCAAACACCCCAGAGAGATGCATCACTCCTCCATCTCAAGTGAGGTTGAGAAATATTTATGTGCTTTTGGGGAAAAAAAGAATTATGGCAGGATGAAACATGGCAGAAGTTAAAATTTATAGTCAATGTTTTAAAAGAGTAAAATCTCATTCAAGAGTATTCAAGAACTAAATCTTTTCATATTGTGACATCTACTAATGTGACAAATTAAACAAATGTTATTTATCATGTTTTACAAATATTTAGTTAATAAGCGCTGAAGATCAAAATAGTGGTCACGTGAACTGTGAAATTTGACTGCAGCAGTGATGGTAAGTGATGATCTTTTGTTCATATAGTGACATCTAGTGTTGATTTTGAAGACGTGCAAGCTACCAAGACTAATGAATTAATTCATGGAACTTTAGATGGAGAGTTTGCCATGACAGATTGAAGTGATACTTGCTCGTTCAGTTAATGAGTGGAAAACAATTGAGAGACAGTAGCAGTGGGAATTCATTTATATACAATTTCATAAATATTTATTTATTGCTCTTGTTTTGTTTTTGTTTTTTTTGTTTGTTTTGTTTTTTTTTTTTCATGTTTTGTGAACATTTGTTTGAGTCTGTGCAATTGAGTCTATTAAAAATGTAGCAGTAGTTAATCTATAGTGAGATGAAAAGTGTATGATGCAGTGTCTCTGATATTATACAGGAAATCTGGAAACTCTTATTTAGTACTCTTTGTCCATAGCAGTTATACTCTTGTTACATTTTGCTTGCTTTAATTACCTTTATATGTGTCTAGACCTTGACTGGAGCCCACTTGTGGGAAACCATGACAGCAATAAATATCAAGCAGTAATATCCATAAGATGTTTGTGGGAAGAGATAGATCTAGGCAAAGGTATAAAATAATTTCTTAAGCTTTGAGGAGGACAGTCGACGTCCTTGAGTTGTCTGTCAGTTACAACCAAACTGAGTAACAGGGCAAAAATAGTCATGGTTAAAGGGTTGACCAAGAACCTAATGGCCAGATATCATCTTTACAGTGAAGCCTGGTGGTGGCAGCATCGTGTCATAGGAGTAATTCTAAATACCAGGGAAAAGGTGATTGATCAAATTTGAGAGAAGGAAAAAAAACAATAAAACACAGATACATTTTATAGAAAGTCTGATCCAGAGACTGCAGAGGTATAACCCTGACAAGACTCTGACTGTCCCGTGGATCAGTCAAAGCTCAATTTTAAACCTCTCTGGACATTTGATGACAGACTTGTAGACGGCTGTTAACAGACGCTTTAAATGTGTCACTGACTTAACAAAGAAAGCATATTTTTTATATTGTCATGTGATGTAAAAAGTATAATGTATACTGTTTTCTCTTTCTGGAGCTGCTGTACCTTTGTAGATTACAGATTGTGGTTCACATACAAATTGTGAATCAAATCATGAATTTTTTCAAGATATCAAAAAGTCCTGCAGATTTATATCAAATATATCTGAAAGTTAGACTGTGACTAGATGTGAATTGTATGGTAATTTGCAGTTTCTTAAGCAACACTTAAGCAGCAATAAAAAGTGTTTTATTTCATGTTGTTGAACAGTTTCTCCACTCTAGTAACATACATAAAGCAACTTACAGTGTTATACAACTAAAAACCAGAAATATATCTATTTAAGGCACATTTTAAAGCCACAAAGTACAACAGGTTCTTGTAAAAACAAAATCAATCAGTTCAAGTAAAATGGCTTTGAACTCTGAGTTGAGAAGGAATTGTAATAAGATATGCTCAGCAGTAAAATACCATTAATCTGGTTTTGTGTGGCCTCACACCTTGTAGATGAAATTTTAGCCATGTGTAAAACTTGCTCCATAAGTTGATACAGGTATCTAAGGTAAGCATGAACGTATCATCTGAATCTCATGAGCATATCTGCTCAATAATGTCAGGTATTGATATAGTAATAGATAATTTCCAGTAACCTCTCAGTTCTGCTGAAACACTTTGGAATACATAAAGCTTGTCACTACATTTTTCAGTGCGTCTAAAGTAAGTGCAATTTTGATTTCACTTTTATACAGCAGTGTTTAACTTAAACATACTGGTCGTCTACATCGGACATTTGGTGTTGCAAGCATCACCTGACTTAAATAGTCCATAGACACTGACCAAAGGGAACATGGATACAGCACCAACCATGGAGCCCAGCTGCACTACGGCTCCACACCACACCAGGGCGCTGTGGCCCTCATCCCGTAGAATCACCCCAATGATGACTTTCACATAGGATAAGGATAGGACAAACAGGATCCAGGCCAGTACCTAAAGCAGCAAAAGGTGGAAGAGGTGAATATTTTATTCAAGAACAATATTACAATTGACATCCAGCAACTAAGTTTGCAGCACATAGCTTCACAAAGTGGACAAGCTCAGTGGCTTTCAAAGCCTTCCTATCATGAATGATGTATGCTTTTCTATTTTTATATCCTGGTTGTCATTATTTTAGTTTAGGCTAATGTTCGCATAAATCAGCACCTCTGTGACAGCAACTGAATGTTTCTTTTGGGGAATGTTTTCATAGTGCTTCTTCATTAAGTCAGACACCTTTGACTTGGCACAAATTTATCTTAAAATATGCCAATCACAAAAACCTCACAAATCATAAGTAATCTGAACAGACAGGTGGGTTGTTTTGTTATTCTTTTATAAGGTGTCAGAGTCAAGTGCAAGACAGAACATGTGATTAGAAATCAAACCTCTGCATAGTTTGTAACAACCATGTTTAAATTTATTAGGAGAAAGACTCTTACTATGAATACAGTTCCAGAAGCACTGTAGACCAGCAGGGGACAGGGACTAAGGGCAGCCATGGCCATGATGTAGGCACCAAATCCAGTCCCAAACATGGTCAAGAAACCCAGGAAGATGAGAGACCTAAAGACAATGTTGAAAGTATAAGTTAATTGGATCAAAGACTTTTACAATGACTCTTTGAGAATTTGTAAGACGGTGGTTGCAGTAACGATTCTTACCTGATCGGCATACACATGGCAATGAAGCAGGCCACCGGGTTAGCGACAGCTGCCATGGTGGCAGCCAGATGGTAGGCCTTGTTCCCGTAAGGCAGACAGGAGTAGGACTGAACTGAGGGCAGCACTGCATTGGTCAGAGCATTGACCCAGGCCAGCACAACAAAGATGAAGACTACTTCAAGGCTGCAGTATGTCCCTTTTCCAAAAGAGCTCTTGGGCTCCCTTCTGACCGTCTTCAACGGACTTATCATTGGTTTCTGCTCTGGTGTCTGAGCATGCAGAGACAGACCTTGTTCTCTTTTTCCAAGTGCCGGATCCCTGCTAAAGTAAAGGTCATTCCTTTCCCGAGCCACTGTTGGGTAATAATTTAGTAGGATGAAAGCTACAAGGGACACAACCATCATAGCACTGAGGAACAGGAAGAAGACCAGGGCAGAGAACCTAGCTGGCTGGTAAATTTCTTGTAGTTTTGCACTGCCATCAACAGAAGAAATATCAGCTGTTGCATTGGCTATAGTGACATTCTGACAGTGGACAACACCAACGCCTTGTATCAGGGCCACCAGTGCTGGCACCAGACCACTGAGGCCTTCACCTGCAAAGTACGTTGTGAGGTATTGTGGGCGCAGGCGCATCATGAAAGGCAGGAACGTAACAGACGAGGTGCAGTCTACCACAGAAAGAAGGAAGCTTAACACTAGTAGGGGCACACTGTGTGAAGCTCCCCCAATTGTGACTGTGTGCCTCCAGAAGAAAGCCAACAGGAATGTAGCCAAGATACCTAAACCCACAATACAGTAGATGACCGGCCGCTCATCCAGCACCCCCGGGTGGAAACGGTGCATCAGGGTGATGAAGAGTGGACCTATGTTTGCCATCTGGATGAGGACTGTGAGGTAGGATGGCAGGTACCAACTTTCTGGGATCTGTGGTACAACCAGAGGAAGCTCCACCCACATCCCGTTGATGGCCACCCAGGACCCCATACCAAACAGACACGCCAGCACGTGAGTGAGCAGCGACATGATGGAGGTAGGGATGAGGCAAATCAGGAAATGTAGTCGTATGTTATCTGAAAAAGAGACACAGCACAAAGGGGTTTTTATTAGCAGAATGAAAAACTAATCCCAGCTGAGTTTGGTTGAGAGCGGAGTTGACACTGGACAGGTTACCAGCCAATCACAAGGCTGACAAACGCTCAGGCTCACATCCATACCTACAGGCAGTTTGTCATCAATTCACCTAACCCTTTTTAGAAAGAAGCACAGTAGTACTTGGTAAGCACTGCTGCCTCATAGCAAGAAGCTTTGAATCCAGGTTTAGGTCTTTCTGTGTGGACTTTTAGTGATGAGTTTAAGTGTTTCATAATATCTGTGCCATTTTTACGGTTAAGTTTAAGTTAAATAAGTTAAAAGTGAATTTAAATGGGTAAAAAGTGGGATAAATAAGTTAAAGCCTTAAAAACATTTGATTACTTGAGTTCATGTTGTGTGCTGCCACCCGCTGGCCAGAATGTTATGCAGTCAAACACATTTTTCAGTTGAGCTCTAGACAGACAGTGCTGCTCACATGTTACTGCTGGATTCTACCACGTTTCTTTGTTGGAGACTGTTTTCCTGTAAGTAGCATGTGTGGATATTGTTAAACATTTGTTTTTGTTAGAGTAATATTAAGCTTGTGTTTTAATTATTGTTGATAAATATGTGCTGTTAGTTACTCGTTATTTCAGAAGTGGCACTATCCACTAATTCAGTATGTAGCTTTAAGAATTTAGTTATTTAGTCGTGCTTTTAATGCAATACAGTGCTTGCATCTCACTTTTGTTGGATTTTTGCTTTTATGTATATTGTTTGTATTATTATTTACTGTTTTGTGATGTGTGAATGTATACTGATTATACAGTACTTTCATTTCTGTTTCAGTTTTACAAAAAATACGCAAAAGAACTAATATAAAAGATACAAGAAAAGTCAAGCCTTGTCTGTTTATTGGAGGGTTTTTTTTATGCGTTCGCTGGCTATGTAACTAAGACGTAAGAGCAGTACAATATTTGCAATAGTGTTTCATAATATTTTCATAATATTGTAAGAGCTGTTTTATACCCTGAAGTGAATAGAGAATGAGGGCAGTATTTGAAGAGTAGAAGGCTGTTAAATGGCAAAAACACTGATGAAAGTAGCTTCAACCTTCAAACAGCACATTTGTCAGCTAAATGCTAACAGAGGCATGTTTTCAGAAGCTAATTTTGATATGATGATGGTATAAAATAAAAAGTTATAGGATTATTTTAGTTATTTCGCTTCATCTGAGGAAAATAACAATGTCCATACAGCCATGTTTCTAGAATTACTAAAATGGAGCAGAGCATATAATGGAGATGATGTTCGATAACTACATAAGAACAAAAATATATACTCATTTAATAATACATATCTGTCACTGGGAACAAAAACATGCCGATGTGGCTGGATCTGACCTTCTCAGTCTTCCCCCTTTTTTCTCTGCCTCTAATTCCTTTCTTTCCCTCATGTGCTCTCTGGCAAGGGGTGCCTGACCTTTCACACACTGACACACTGCTCACATAAAAAGCACCATGTGATTGTGACATAAACAGATACAAAATTACCAAAAGCTGACCACCATAAAAAATATTCAAAATGGAAAAAATACATACCATTTATCAAACTTCATACTATCAGGTATATTCAACTCAATAGATCAGTCTTAAACAAAAACAAGGAAGTGCTGCTGACTATGTCCTGTGGTGAACATGATGATGTTTCCTCATAACTGCCTTTAGTTACTAAATCTAAATGATCTATGTCCATAGATTTCTTTTTATTGTGTAACATGCAGAGGAAGCAAAGGAAGCAGATGGACTGAATGAATTGGGCCTTGTGGTTATAGAAAACCCCACACTCCAATGACCCTCACTTCTTTAAAAAGACCAGTTTATAATGTACAATGTCATGATCTTACCTCATTCAGCGCTTAGCCAAAAAAGAGATCACTCTCCTCTTTCTTTTCAAAAGCCTTTCACTGCATTATGATCACTGTCTTTTTTTCTTTTACATCTGTTGTGTGTCTGCATGTAAGTATGCATTCCCTCCCCCGTCTCTCCTACACACACACGCCAGCATATTCCTCGGCTTCCGTGTCTGTATTGCACTTGTCAGGGGAGGGGCTGCACAGGCGCACAAGTCCTCCACCTCCATGACACTACATGGTCGTCTTTTCAATTGGAGTGTGGTAACGAAATCAGACAGCCATGTGCTCTCTCTGTGTGTCTGTGTGTGCTGTGATAGGAGGGAAGGGAGCTGGGGGGAAGATCTCACTGTGAGTAGCTCCTCCTGTTCCTTATCCCTCCCCCAACCGGCATACGACCTTGCAGTCTGCCCTTATTTTAAACACATAAGCTTCAGTGTTAAGATAGTTGTAGCTTCACAGTGAGTTGTGTAGTATAAAGAACACACAAACCACACTAACTCCTCCTGTTTCACTGTTACAGCCTCAGGTTATTTGTTAGAGTTAAAAAGAGAGAGATCCACTTGCATAAGCCAGTTGTTGTATGTTGATGCAACAGGCATCTCTGGTTTCACAATCATATCTGATGTATCTACCATTACTCAACCAGCCTGTCTGTCACCTTCAATAACACAGGCATGACACTGCAGTTTAGATGATAAAAGGCAAAGGTGTTTTAAAAAGTTCTGCACTGTTTGCCTTCCCTACACACTGGGCTGTGGAGTACACAAAGAGTGGGTCTCCGCTGGTCTGTCCAGGTTGTGACATTTGATCAATACTACCTGCTAAATAAAGATCCTTCTGCCATCACTAAATGACAAGTTCCTGTCACTACCACAATGGAAAAGAAAGAAAAAATGACTTCTCCTGTCATAGCAGCAGCATAGGATAAACTGAACCTGCCTGATGATCATAGAGCACAATTTATATTGTTTTTAAAACCACAGTAGCAGCAATGGGTTTTCTGACCTTCATTGTAGTCTTGAACAAGTTCCTCCTAATCCTCCTAAACTGTATTTTTAAACTGTAAGTAGACTGCAAAAATCAATATAAACCAGATTCACATGATAATCTTGTCCACAGTCAAAGCAATATAATTTTTCAGGTTACCACCAAGTAGGAGCTGCTTGGGCAAGGCTGAGAATGTTATGCACCAGATTGTTTGTGCATCTTCTCACACTACATGTACATCTCACAACATTTGAGATCAAATAAAATCAAATAACTGAATAATCTACATGATAAAAAAGTTGCTTGTAAATGTTTTTTTTAACATCCTAGGACATATGGTTGAAATGCTATAGCATCAAAATTATACATTGCACGTATACAAACTAGCACTGGGCTAGAAAAAAAAAAACATTTCACTTTAAATACTTAAGTGCAATGTTAAATCTACCTAACCATCCAAAAGAAAAATCATTTCTTTATTTTGTTTCTAAGATCTTAACTCGACCATTTTCCAAAATCTATTAAAGATTTTCCTCATTGTAAGATTGTGTAACTAAAGTGTCTGAACTGCTTTCAAAACTTTAAATTACCTCTATTCATCATTCTAAATTACACCAAATACCACCTACCTGCCCGTGGGAATAAGTGCAGAGTCAGTTCTAGCAAGTGGTCACACAAGTGCAGTGGAAACTGTGTCGAGGGGTTGCTCAGCTCAGATGTGTAAAAGCACAGTAGCCTTCTGATGTTCCCGTCTGTGAAGTGTGCATACACATTGGGTTGAATGCTTTGTACTTTACTGGTCTAGATCTGTGGATTTCTGTCATGTGATTACTGAGGGCTGAGCCAGGGGTCCAGTTTGGAAACCAAAGATCTCATAAGTAGAGGTGGGTGGAGGAAGGGAACAAGAATATATAGCAGGAAAGAAGGAGAGAGGAGGGGTGGAAGATAGGGAAGCTTAAAAACACTGATGAAATAGTACATACTGAAAAAAAGTCTGAATCTGCTATATACACTCAGTGTCCTACATCAACATGACTGTTGTTTCACAATTGTGCTGAGTTTGAGTGAGGGCAGCTTAGCCAACCAGAAGATGACTTTGGACAGCTTCCTGTGATTTCTGAGGGGGTGTTTGGTCGGGGTCAGCCCGGGTTTTTGTTCAGCACAAATTCCTGCTCAAATGAATGACCCCTGTTGGGCAGTAACTTCACTGGTTGGTATTTCATTTGAGTGCCCTTACACCCACTTCTGTGCTTGGCACTACATGTTCCCTCCCTCAGACATAACAACAAAGCTCTTTTCAGGCTTGTGACAATTTAGTGAAAGAAATTAAAATTGATGCAGTTAATAATAATGATGTAAACTCCACTGAGTGAGGGCTTACAGGAACTGTAACTGTTATATTCCAGGATGAGAAGATCTAGACGCTAAGACTTGTATACTGTTCACTTCAGAATGTATTTGCTGAAATCACTTTATCTTATGTAGGTTTTCTCTGCTGTTGAACACAGAACTATTAAGGTGATGGTTACTTGCAAGTTGCAGCAGCGATCTTTGCATTAATGATTATTTTACCTTTCCAAGGTAGACTGGATGCTATTAGAAAGTTATCAGATGAACCAGCTGGGCAGGGACTAGCTGGTTAGCATGCTAACTTCAATAGGTGCACTGTGCATGTGATAGAACTATAGGCAAAACACTTGCATTGCCCTTTACTGCTGCAGACAGCTCTTAGCAAGTAAAAGAATGATGTAATATTTTTTCTTCTAAACCAAATGTAAGCTGTAAATTCAAACTTAAGCTACGCAGCAATAGTAAAATGTACAAATAACTTATTTATGTGTTTGCATATTTGTGAACAAAACACACTGATGTCCAGTCACAGGACAGTGTTGTTTTGATAAAACTTCTGGAGTGTTCAGGGCTCTCCTGTGACTCAAAGTCATGGTGTCTGTTTGTGTAGAAGTACAATACTCTGCTTTCTTTCTCAAAACTGCTGGTGCTCAGTGTTTAAACAAATATGTCTGTGTTTTTGGTACTGCATGTACGGTGCAAGCGGGTCTCAAAGATTCACTTGTTAGACGTCAACAGGAGGGCTGCTGGAGCTGAGGAGCCACAGATGAAATTTCAGACAATATACACCTGCCCTTTATCCTCATTTGGTTGTTATGGCGATTGGATATGTATTCTTTCTATTTTATATTTGGATCCTCATTTGTTAGGTAATGCAATAAATGCATTCTCTAACATTTATAACCGACACTGAATGCATCCTAGGTGATCAGGTTGTAATTGGTGTTTGAACACAGGAAAGTACAGGGCTGATTATAGCCAAACCACCTCTGGTGGAATGCAACTGTCGAAAAGGAGCATAAGTATGGTGGAGTTGGGTGTCGCTAGGTGAAGCGCCAAGTCACTCTATGACCAAGTATGAGTGACCTGAATGTTATAGGGGGACCAATGGGTATCCATTGGAGGCCAGTGAACAGCACAGTGACATGAGCTTGTTTAGACTGAACTTAGACCTGACGCACCACTCCATTCAGCATGAATAGGCAACTGATTGTTGGATCAACTGCCAGTGTTGCATTCACAGCCTGCTTCCCCTTACCCCAAGTAGTCCAAAAAAGAAATATAGTGATGCTTGACTATTGATTAGCCAAAGTGAACAAACCAGCATATTTGGTTTAACATAAACTTGTCATTTGTTTTTGTTTTTTTTCTTGCAAGTATTTATGTGAGTATTTGTCATTTTTGTCTTGAAGTTGTAATGATCATGGCACACATTTTCAATTTTATTACAAAATGATTTATTTTTTGTACAAGTGGAGTTAAAATTATTAGTGACATTCATCTAAAGTTTCCCTAAATTAGACACCAGAATGAGTGCTGTGTATAGAAACATTTACAGTACAGAAAGATTAGGGTGCATAGCAATAGTAGTGAAATCTGGCTATTGTAATTTTTGACAGTACATTAAATTAGTAACCTTTTCCAAACACCAACACTTTGAGGTTGAGAGGAAAAGGTAACTTTGTCATGTAAAAACTTCATTTGACTTAAAAAAAACGTTTTTCACAACTGCATAGACCAAATGCAATTAAGTACATAAGCTACTGTTTTCGACCTCAGGTGGATCTAGTACAAAGTGACGCTTACAAATACAATAGCTTTACACAGGTGATGACATACTGTACTTACTGCTCTATAATGAAACCACAGAGTAAAGGCTAGAGTAGGGTGCTACACCAAACGGCCTCATGGTGGTGCTGCAGTTGCTTCTGTCTCAGAGTAAATGAGTTTCAGTATTTATTTTTTTTTTTTGCTAAAAACAATGCATATTGGTAGAATGATGAGTAAACCTCAGATGTTTCAAATATTTATAAGTTGAATAGTATAATTAAGACAGCTGTGAGATTTTCTTTTTTCGCTGAACTGGAGATCAACAGCAGAAAGTATACTGCTCTTTGTAAAAGAAAATGAAAGACAGGGTAACTAAAAGGTAGATTTCAGTGAAAAACTACACACACATCACCTCCAGTGCATCCTGCTGAAACACAATTGTAAAAACACTACATTTTTTTCATGAAATACAAACTAAAATTGTAGTTTGTGTTTCAAAATTAATTCTCTTACTCATGACAACTGCCAAATTTCTCACCTAGCAAAACATTTTATCAGTAGTTGAACACGGAAAAGTGCTTTTTATTTGTGAAAAGAATGTGCTAAGCAAAACCTTCCTAGGAAGTAGTGTTATAAAAGAAAACAAACACATCTACATCTTCACAGTAAAGTTCCAGGGACATACATACACATAAAAGGAAAAACCAAACCTGAGAAAATAATGTCTACAAACCAACAATGACCTGTTGCACCTCAGTGCGTTGCTCATTACATAATCTCCAGTGTTTAAAACATTCACACAATATAGAACAAAAATACAGAATTGTCCAAAACAGGTAAAAGACAGAAACAGTGTGGCCCTGCCAACAATGTCAATGCCTTCATGGATTGAAATAAAAACAAAAATAATATTAAAAAGTTGAAGGACAGCATACTGTAGCCTTCACATAGTAATGGTTTTGGTATATGTGTTTTTTGGATGCTAGTTGGGACAGTCAAACAGTACAACACCCTCATATACCAAATACATGTGTTCTAGCTGTCACTGCCAAATCAGCTGCTCAATAATACTGCCCATGACCAAGCATTACTCTCAGGTTCTGGTACTGAAAACAGACAAAAGAATAAAAAGCTGTAAAACAAATAATCTGATTTAAGCAAGGCTCTGGCTATCATGCAATAAGCATCCATGCAGAACTTCTCAATTCCTACTCTCTACGTAATCAAATATTAGTGTATGAAATGCGACGGGGGACAAAATAATCTTTGTCTTGCACCTGGACTAATGTCCTCATTGTCCACATATTATCTTCAGAGATTTATCAAAGCTAAAGACCCTTTAGTGTCACCTCTGGTGGCCCTCTTTGTACTTTTCCATCAGTGTCTGGGTTTTCAGATGTGACTGATGCATCGGCTTATCACTCTGTTTCGGTGGCCCCGAGGCTGTGTGTTTGGATTCGGCACTGCAGCATTTTCATGGTGCTCCAAGGCAGAGGCAATCATGTGGGTAACTTCTCGGCTTCGTCTGAAGGGAGTAAAGTATTTTTTAAGTGTGTATATTCAGGATGCTTGACAAACATATTTTCTTAAAAATAACTGAGGTTATTAAATGACCTGATGGTGTAGATGCATTGTCCTCCCCAGTTGTGACAAACTGTAGATCAGATCCTAAAGCAGCTATGGAGCTCCTGGGACGGATGCAGCGGTCACCTGAGAAACTCCTGCGGAGTAACGCCTAAAACAAAACATGTTTCATTTAGAGTAAGATATCTCAGTGGTGGCCTTCTAGGTCACTGAAACAGCTGCAAACTGTCTCAGAATATTAGAATAAAACACCAAGATCAATTAATGTACATGTTGCTACAGACATTTGTCACAGGATAGCGTTCTTTTAATCTTGCCTTGCGTGTCATGGGGCTGGTGGGTGCAGAGGCACTGCTGTAGAGGCTGAGGCTCGAGTTAGACCTGCTGACAGACAGACCTTTGGAGGTGCTTCCTGCAGGAGACAAGTACTTCTCCTTGATCTTCAGGTTGGTTCTACCTTTTACTGTTGGTGACACAACGGGAGAATTAGACACAACACTGTAAAACATATCACTTATAGCAGCCATACCCAAAGACAATAGACAGCTGAGAGAAGCTATATGGTTGATAATATAAAAATTACTTAAACATGAAAACTTCATTGTGTCATGTTGACATGCTGTCCTATCAAAACTATCTCTGAAATAACAACTGTTTACGATTACTGTTGGCCACTGTTTACTTTTGGAGACAAACCAGAGAATTTTTAAATATAAATTGATATAATTAACAACAATATACAGACTTTACTGAAGAGAAAGGGGGGCATAAAATTCAAGCTGAAGTATTTATTGTATGGAATATATATATCTTTAAATTATGTCATCAAAGAAAGATTCAGCTGACATTGACCTACACCAATAATGTCAAGGTGTTCTATTACATACAGATCAATGTACTGACCTCTGCAGGGATCGTTTTTGACCAGGAACTCATCTAATGCAGTCCAGCCTCCTCCCACTCTCACCATCAACGTGCTGCGCAGGATACGAACCATCCGCAGCTGCTGAGAATCTCCAAACTGCAGCAAACAGACATAATTGTAGAATTTTATGTTTATAATGATATGATTAGAATATAATATCCCATGCCCCGTGTGACAGCTGATGCAACAGACATCAGGTGATTAAAGAAACACTCACTCTGTATCTATTGGCACTTATTTGCTCCACTTGGAACCTCTTGGGACAGTTACACTGTGATACTTGTCGACTCACCTAATGGCAGGTAATGAGACAGTGGCACAATAATTAAACCACTGTCATGAATCAAACTACATTTCTGTATTTTCTTTTACGCATGCACACACACACACACACACACACGCAGCTCCTACCTCTTCATTGATTTGATCAGCATCCAGTGTCTTCCTGTAGGGATCTCTGCTGGGATGAAGCGCACTCACAAACTCATAGTAGTCGATGAAGCCGTCGCTGTTCATGTCAAAGATGTTTGCCACTGCATTCATCTCCAGAGAGTTGGTGGGGAATTCTAGAGGAGTGAGGTACACAAAGCCAAGAAAATTTTAAACTGTATCATCATAATAATGCATGCTAATTAAACATTATGAATGCCATCATTTTAATTTCACGGTAACTGAAAGCGATTCATAGCAAGCGAGTCTTACTAGAGGCAAGGACATAATCGACAAACTCTTTCTGGCTGATGCGTCCATCCTGGTCACGGTCAATGCTGCGGAAAACGTCTAATATCCGTGACTTCAAATGACTAATCCACTGTATGTAACGCTTTCTCCAGATATTGAAGTCGAAGTTTGCAAATTCTTCCATCTGTTGAGAAATATAAAATATCATTTAACTTGACTTCGAATTTAAACTAGGTCAGCTCTACTGACACTAAAGCCTGTTGATGTTTTCATGCTTTTTTTAATGTTAAAAGCCACAATACCTCTTTGAGCATTTGCTGGTGTTTTTCCAGCCGGTTTTGTCTCGCCATAGCCAGCAGCCAAAGCTTTTGCCACTGACTGACCAGCTGACTGAGCTGTGGGGTCTGGGGGTCAAGGTGCTCAAGGGGAACTGGTACAGCGGGCTGCATCTTAAGAGTGCTCCTTCTCTCTGGATGGAAAAAACAACAACATTCAGCTCAGTTAAATAATATGTGCTTTACATAACATTAGAAAGCTGCTAATCCTTCATTTTATTATTATAAATTTAGACACCAGAATGAGTGCTGTGTATAGAAACATTTACAGTACAGAAAGATTAGGGTGCATAGCAATAGTAGTGAAATCTGGCTATTGTAATTTCCACAGGTATATAAATTTCTTCATGTGTTAATGGAAGATTAATAAAACTGTCCCTGGTGACTTACTCATAAGTGGCCTTTTGCTGGGTGACACTTGCTGTTTAGAAATGCTCTTGTGTTTGCAGGACTTTGTGGCGTGTTCAACCTCTGGGAACTTTTTATTCAACTCTTCCATGAAAACCTAGAGAGAAGAATCATCAGCTGTTTGACAAAGAGATGAGAATGTTTTCTAGATATCCTCAAAGAATGGAGAAGAGTTGTACCATGTGTTGTGCTATGAGTTCTTGGTTCAGCTCGGTGGTGTCAGGCAGAGGCTCTTGGTCTCTGAGGTTGAGGGCTTCCTCTGCAGATGAAATCCAGTCTAGAAGTCTTTGGACTTCTTCTTTCTCTGCCTCCAGTGCTGACAAGCTGGCCTGAATCTTCTGACCCTGCTGCTGAGCCCAAGTTTGAACCTAAGGTTGAAAGAAATCAGTCACATCTGGATGTTCTCAAATGCTGCCACTCTTATAAGCACCTAAAAGCATATTTAATAGTCACTTTGGGAGATATATTTTGCAATTGTTTATTGTGTGACCATGAAAGCACTCACCTCCTCATAGCGAGTTTTGGTGACACTGATCCAAGATTTGAGTGTGATTATGGAGTCTGGGTGACAGGAGGACAGGATCTCCTCACCGAGACACTGGATGTTCTCTAACTCCACAGCATGAGCCTGCAAAGCACTCATTGACTCCTGTAGAGGGTTAGATAAAGGGAATTTTTTAGTGTGTTATCTAATAACACACGTGGGGTAACATGAAAATATATCCCTTAATATCATCATATTAATAATGTGATATCATAATGTCATCCCTTAATAGCCTGTTTCTGTATAAGTGTGGACTAATGACCACAGCACCCACTCTACAAATGCGTGAAGTGGGTTTAAGCATCATCTCCCATTACTGCCACTACAAATATTGACTCCTTATCAGCAACAACTTGTTATGTTGTAGACCTTGACCTTTAACTTCCCTGCAAGCAAACAAGATAGTGTTAGTAAGTGATAAAGTATCATGTTATACTGACTTCGTGTTGTTTGCGGAAGGAAAGCAAACCCTCCTCATCCTCCGGTATCAGCCCATATTTTAGTATCCTCTCTGCCTCGGTAAGGCGCTCCATGAAAGAGTGGACAAGGCCATCAAACTTCTCTGCCTAACGAGAACACAGAAAGATAAGTGCTGGTATTAGTCCTCCTTGTGAAACTTTATTAATGGTCAGATTTCAGAATTAGTCAACCATCATTTATCTTTTAAACTTGCCAACTACCTGCTGTAGTGCGACTTCAAGCCTGTCTTGCTTGCTGACTGACAGTTTGCACACAGCCTCCCAGCGGCCTTCCAGTTCCTCCATCTGCTCCTGCAGCCAGTGAGCATCAGCTGTACTGCTCCTGGTCAGGTCCCTTACAGAGCGCTTTAGGGTCCTAATGCAACCGGCTCGCTTCCCTAACTCCTTCTGGAATGCCTGAAACGAAGGATAAGAAACTGAGAAACTGCAGTCTCCTTACAGGCATAGGATAGTGAGGATAGTATTAATTTTGTGGTTTTATAACTCCACCACCCAGCTGCAGGAAATTAACACTTAATTTCATGGGCTATGGCCAAATACATACTGTGTGCAATCACAGTGTACTTAACCTTTGGCAGCCGAAATTGAATCAGTTCATACTTTTAGTTTAATTTGTAGTGAGTCCCTTAAGGTGTTGTTTATGGTCCAAGTGTATGCATGTGCCAGATGTCATGAAGTTCGTTCTGGGCATTCCTAATAAAGGAATGTGAGGTCACTGTGACCTGGAGCTTTCATCCATGTATTAGTAAGTTTCAGCTGTTTCCAGTTCACCAGTTTCAGCTGCTGTGTCAGCTATTCTTTTTAGCCTTTCAGCTCTTTAGCTGTGACATGATCAATATAAAAGGCTTGATATTTAAGATACAAGTCAAATGCAGAACTCAGACACACAATGTGCTTTGTGAAAAAACAATCAGGCCTGCTGAGAGAGACTGCTCCATGACCATGATAACAGTACTGTTTTGGCCTCATGCAAAATAGAAGGGTGTGATAACATTTCTAGAGAGCAGTCATGGAAGTCAACCATGCAGAAGATGTATATTTAATTTTCGACTTACATTCAAAGAAAATATTATGTGATTCTTGTGTGATAAAAAACATTCTGTATTCTAATTATTCAAGGGCACAACTGCACTTTTGTAAACTACGCATGACTTGAAAAACTAGCCATGCAAACCTTTTAGACATTTGTTCAAGGCCAAGGACATTAATAAAGCCAAGGACATGACTGTAAAGTCACAATAATATTTGACCTTTGGCCTTTGGCCACCTAGATTTAAACATCAGCTTAAAAGCAACAAACCAAATTCACAGAATTATTACTATGGGACCATGACTATTATACCTTGTGTTTGTCTATCAGGTTATTGACCATGTCTTTGTCTCCACCAACAGGAACGTCCTCAGCTAGTTGGGGCTCTGCTCTGTACAACCAGTCGTTCAGTGCCTGGAGGGCATCAGTGAATCTGCCTGAGAACAGCAGTGCCTCCTCCAATTTATGTTGTCTGAGAGAAGAACACACACAACAATGTGTAACTACATCAATAACAAGTTTTGTTGTTTTAATTCAAACGGGTTGTGTTACAGATCTCCATACCTTTCCATAGACTTGCCACTGATGGTGTCCCATGTGTCCTTGAGTTCGGCCAGTACGTTTTCCAGGTGTTGTCTATCATGGTTGGTTTGAGCTCTTTCATAGAGGCTGCGACCATTCTTCAGTGTGGCCTCGTACATGGGTCTCTTTGACCTCAGCAGTTTCTGGAACTCCTAATATCCAAAAAAATTAACAGTAAAGATTCTCATGATACACATGTCACATGTGACTAAGTTGTATTCGTTATGAAGCCTACTGTACCTTTTGCTCAGTCAGCTGTTGCTTTATCTCTTCATGGGACACAGCAATCTCTTTATGTGTGTCTAATGTCTGTTCTACTTCAGTCATCCAGTCCACGAGGAGGCACCAAGACTCACTGAACTGAAATATGACAGATAAACACACATGGATGATTCTCAGACTGTGATGCTTTGAGTATGAAAGTAAAGTGCTTTTCAAGTGCTTTACCTGTTTTGCGTTCTTTTTGACCTCCTCCAACATCCTGCCTCTTTCTGATGTTCGTTGCAGAAGTTTTTTGTAACGATCTTGGACGGTCATGATTAGGTTATGAATGACATCACAGTCTTCCTTCCTGCTCAGTTCAGTTAATCTACAGCCTGTGTTTTCAACTGTGGTCTTCTTCTCACAGTAACTGTTTACCTCATTCAATAATGCCTGTAACAAAAATGAAAATATAATTTGTAAAATAAAAACAAGATAAGACAGAATGAAAGAATGCAGCAGGTAGAAACAGACTTACTCTGTGATCCTGCAGCTGAGTAGAAACAGTGTCCAGGACAAAGCTGGGAAAAGGAAGGAGCCCAATGGACTCTTCACACTTGCTCATCTTAGTAAGAAGTTCCTGGACATTGCTGTGGAACTCCTTGGCCAGACTCAGTCCCTCTGTAAGCTTAGCCTGGGAGACAAACATTAAATGCTATTAAGTACACCGACTGCTACAAAAAAGGAACTGAAGATATATCTAACAGGGGTAATACATGGTGATTATGTGCAGTTAGATTACCTTTCGCTCCTGAACTTTGCTGTAAACGGTTGCCCATTTCTGTTCAAGAATAGACAGGCTGTGTTCAGTGCTCGATCCCTGCATAACACTGCTGCTGTCCAACATCCTGTGGATGGCTTTCTTCACATCTGTGTAGGTGTGGAGCTTTGACTCCATCTCATTACACAATTCCTGTTAGCAATGAAAATCAAAAAAAAAATCATATAAAAATAGTAAATATTTATGGGGAAAAGAGTTTTGTTTTATTGTTTTGGTACAAAATTCTGGTAGTTCTCACCAAGTGTGCACTGAGCCTTTCACTGGCAGAGTCTGGCATTCCCCACATGGTCTTGATGGAAGACAGTCTCAGGTCTGTGTTCTCAAGCCACTGCAGAAGGTCCTGAATCTCCATTGTAACATCTTGGACCTATTGTAATGAAAACAATGCACCATTTGCTGTTAAACTTTGTACTATTTTTTTTCTTTGAGGAAAACTAATTTATGGGGTCATTGTCAGACAATCACCACAAGATAGCGCCATCACACACTGATACAATAGAGCATGTTAAGATGCTGCTTATTATTATACTGTATGATAATGTATTAGGTACACAGGGGACTAGGGGGCTGTTACTGTAATTATTAATCTATTCTCTCTTTACCTGACTCAGTCTATTCTCCAGTTCCAGCTGCCTGCGTTCAGTCTCACAGCAAACAAATTCCCAGCGTTCATTGAGTTGCTCGAGCCGAGACTGTAGGCCATGTGGACTATCCCCGGACCCAACCTCCAGCAGCCCCCTGCCTGCCTGGTTCAGTGACTCCATTGTGCGCACATGCGACATGACATCATTGCGCAAGACCTTTGAGAGGAAAAGAAGCGTGACATGTATCATGGTGTGTGATGAATTAAAATGTATCACTTTAAGGTGTTACAGCTGAATGCAGTTCAGATGAAGACCGGGTACCACAACCATATTCTGAAACAAAGACATCTGTTGTTAATTTAAGGCTAAGTGTTGAATGTTATCTAACAGATAAACCCTCAGTGAGGAAAATCTTTGTTACAAGATTTATTGTTTCCAGAGACCTTGAAATTCTGAAAGAGCACTATTACCTCAGACCCTACCCCTATAATTAAGCACTTTTTTGAGACTTTTATCAATATACACTGATGTACTTGTACAAACACTAACCTTGTGTTTGGCCAGCTCTATTTCACAGGCCTGCAGGTCGATGCTAATTGGCTGGCTGCCCTGCAGTTGTTCTGCGGTCCGGGAAAGCCATGTGTGCAGTTCGTCCAGTGTGTTTTGGAACTGACCCAGACCCAGCAGTGCACACTCAAGCTGATGCTGAAATTACAGAGTACGGATGCAAAGCATTCAGTCGACAGAGCATTAAGAAAACAATCTATGTCTAAATATGGTGACATGATTTATTCCCATGCTGGATTGTCATCATTTTGTCTTTTGCAATTTAACATTCATTGAATTGTGATATTCTTACCTGTCTGCTGACCATCTCTGATTCCAGGCTGTCCCAGCGCAGTCTGAAGTCACACAGCGGTGAGACTGAACCAGGGCGCTCTGAACCCGGAGACAGCCGACACACAAAGCGATGGTTCAAACTCTCTATCTCAATCTTCTTCTGGTAAAGTTCTCGCTTAAATTCCTGAAACAAAAAATGAAGAATGAATTTGTTTGCAATAGCATCCAGATCATTACTATCATCACATGTTCTCTGACCAACAAAATTTTTATCAGTTAGTGTCACTTCAGGTTATGTGTGTACATTAGTGTACAAACTCACCTTGAGATCACTTAGCTGCTCTTTAACTGATTCCAGGTCAGTTCCTACCAAGAATTCTTCAGTGGATTTCAGCTCAGCTGACTTCAGCCATTCAAAAAGGCCCTATTAATAAAACAGAGTATTCAAATAAGTAAAATAAATGAAACACACTCCAGTCACTGTTGGTTCCACCAAATCCTTAATTCTTACCATAATATGTTATTCTGAAAATTAATGGAATTTTTGTAAACAACAGCCAAGCATGTATCCTTAATGATTTATACAGCTGGATACATTTCATCTATTTTTTCTTTGACACTGTCTTACATACTTCACACCATTAAACTCATTTGCCTTTGGCAGAGGACCCCACCATCTGTCATTTATGCATAAGTAAAACCACAGGGAATCACAGTCTGAACTTTTCTATTGCAGCAAAATAAAAGATTAGCTTTGACTTTGGCAGGAAGCCATAATGCTGCTGCTTGAGTCTTTCAGTGGCAGCCAAACTGTTCTGTCTGACATGGCTATGATAATGATGCTATGAATATTTGTTATACACATAATGCGCACACCTGCATAGTGTCTTGATAGTGAAGTGCCATCTGTAAGGATTCCTCCAGCTTTTTGTGACATTCATTCCACAGTTTGCTCAAGTTGTTCCATATGCAATAGAGCTTTAAGAAAACAAAAGTTAGGATGTTAAGATAGTGAACACATCTTCACTAGACAAGTATGATTTTAATAAATGATTGCTTACTTCATCTAAGCTCTTTGTGACATCTGGTTTGTCTGTATCTCCACATGCTGACATGAGGTCCATTCCCAGAACACCGAGGGTGTCCAGATCTCCCTGTAAACTGTCAATATCTTCTCTAACAGTCTGGAAGGAATTAAAAAAGGTTATATAGTGTCAGGGTGAATAATTATTGATGACATTATGAGTGTCTTATGTTCCAAACAAATTTCCTGACAAACCTGCATTGTTTCGAGGCTCTGGCGTATTGTTTCAGAGTCTGTACGACTAGCATTGAGATCCAAAACAGCCTGCTGAGCATCATTGAGAGCAGCTGTGACATCACTGACATCACTCCAGAACTTCATGGCGAGATCCAAGAGTTTGAGCAACCAGCTCTCCCTCTCTTGAGCCCGAGTATGTGTCTCATCCCACAGCTGGGACAGACTGGAAACTCGCTCCTGGATTGCTAGGTTTGCAAAGAGAATCTGTGTAAATGATGATATCATATTTGTATTAAAATAGATAATTTCTAAGAAGATAAACACCTGTGCCTATAGAGCCATCACCAGCTGCCTGTGTGTTAGCCAGCAGCTCATCTGCCTGTGTCTTGACACTGCTGAGGCCTAGCTGAAGTTTGGACAGCTCAGCCAGAGTTTGCTTGTTGTCCTGCAACTGCTCTTGGATCCTTGGGGTAAGTCCTTGAAGTGAGGTGGGAGTCTGTATACGACTGCATAGGCGGTCAAGACTCTCTGTGATTAGAGTTATCCTCTCATTCAGCTACATAAACAAGAGAGGAGATTAAGCCAGATGTTGTAGGGTTACTTATAAAATTTTCTATATCATCCATGCATTTTTACCTGTGTGAATCGCGGCAATGACTCCTCAAGTAGACTGGCGGTCTCTCTGACCCGGTCTCTGATAGCTCTATGTTGCTCCTCGGCATCTGCAGCCTTGCGACAGAACTCGTCCCCCTGAATGGGATTTAGTTCTGACAAGCGTTTTGCCAAAGAGCATAAGCGTGCAATCAGCGGTCTGTGCTCGGCTATAGACTCCCTCAGACCCTTAGCAGAACAGAAAGATAAAGATTTAATAACAAAATAAAGAAAACTTTTTTCAAAAGAACCTGATCTGTGTTTAATCCCTAAGATGGATGGAGGACTACAGAAAAAAATCACATTGTCTCGCTTTTCATGGCATACCTGACAAAACAGAAATGCCATTATAGTACACTGGGTAAAGAGTATCCCCTGTCAAGAAGTGCTGTAGGTAACACAAATGAATGGTGCTTGAACAGAACAGCTCATTTACCCAAAGGAAAATGGTGGCAGACTGTGAAGTATAAAAGAACTTCTGTGTTGAACAGGACCAAAAAAGGGAAAGAAAAAATATGGCACTCAATTATAAAGAGGCAGATTTCTTCTACCTGTAAGAGGTCCTGTTGTTCCCGAAATGCTTCATAGCTAATAGTGCTCAAGGACAGCTGGCCAATGAGGGTTTGAGTTTCTTGTAACCAAGGTGAAACCTCAGCAAGTCCCTCCGAGAACTGTACCAGAAGTGACTGAGCATGCTCAAGCTGCAGAACCACATGGGAATTGGTGGCTGAGGTGGTGTTACATTGTTCCTGTAACACATCTATCGGGGTCTATATATATAAAAAAAAATGACATTCAATGTTTGAAATACTCAGTAGCACTATTATGAAATCAGCATAAAATGTTTGCATCAAATGTGTTCAAGACAATACCTGGAGATCTCCTGTTTCGCCTTCATCACTGTATGTGAGCAAGATTTCAGCAATCTTCACCATCTTTTCAATGTTGAACCTGTGTTGCAGAATCTCTACTGCCAAAATCTATGTAGGACATAATAAATAAATACTATTAACTTTACACACTAACCTTATAAATGACATCACACAAACATGAAATATTTTCAGTTAAAAGGAAGAAATAATTTGGTCACTGACCTTTTGTTCATAAAGTTGCTCTGCTATGAGTTCCAGATCCAGATTGATGGTTTTCAGCTTCTCGAGATTCAACGCTGTCTCTTTGAACCAAGCCATTTCCTTCACCACTGCCTGTTCCAACTAACAGGAGCATAATGTACATTTAGCATCAATAACATTATCATTTATATCTGATAGTGGTATTTCTAAAGTCAATAAGTCTGTAAGCTAGTGTGAAAAACTAAATGTATCTAAATAATTAATATAATGTAGTAGGCAATATTTAAGACAAAACAACTAAGAGACATTAGAGCAGAAATATCTTCTATTGAAAAATATAAATAGGGTTACCATATGAGGTTTAGCTAGTGGGCCTAAAATGGAAGCAACATCATTATATGCCATAGATTTGTTTTTCCGGCAAAAAAACACAGGTGGAGCTAACAACACTAACAAGGGCATTGTCCCTGAATTGACATTATTAACTGCACCTGTGTCGTTCCTGCAATTACTATATGTCTACATATCTGCTATAAAACCTGCTATCAACGTTAGCTGTTTTTCAGTAGTGTTACAACAAAATCAGATCCAACAGGGAAGTGCACTTGGAACATGAACAACTGAACATGGCTGAATATGGTATGTCTTGTCTAATAAGAAATGTTTTACAATAGATTTTGGTAAACTAATTTTGCTGATAATTGTGTACATTTTGAAAAGAAGCAAACTTTCTTTGTTGAACTAGTAAGCTGATTAGCTAGCTAAGTAATCTCAAGTAGCAATCTCTCAAGTAATGACAGTTATTTTCGGTGTAGGCTGGTCGTAGTAAGTTGCTAAATTGTGCTAAATTATAAATTGTCAGCTGCTAGCAGGATGACTCTAGCTAACAAAGTTAAATTTACAAAGCTAAGAGAAAAATGTGTGCATTTGAATCTAGCTAGCTACTTTGAAAAAAAAAAAAAAAACTTTAAAGTATGTGTTAGCTCTGTGTCCACAGATGCTATTCAGACACATGGTCTTTAATTCCTACATAATTTGCAACACTATTAAATGCCAGGAAAGGCTACATATCGACTAGTGTAGTGTAACCCTGGACAAAGTACAAAACGAAGTGCATTTAGTTAAGTTACATTTGAAATAACTTTTTCCTTTGGCTTATTTGTTCTGCTTTCTTTGCCCTTTCTCAAGTATTTTCTTTGTACCTACACTATGGCTGCCAGGTGGTTTCTGAAAACAAAACCTGAAAGCTTCTGACAGGTTCATTGTAGGTTTGTGTGGGAACATTACCCTTTGTCTCTCAGCTGCACACAGTACTGCGTCTCCTGCTCCTGCTCCTGCTCCTGCTCCTGCTGCACCCAGAAGCTCCCTCTCGATGCGTCCCAGCCAAAGGTGGAGGTCCTCCTGGCTGGAGGTGCAACGGCTAGAGGCCTCCAGGGCCTGTTCCAGCCTCTGCAGCACATCCAGGCTGCTCAGATTAAGCACAGAGCAACGAATACGCAGAGTGTCCATCTTCTCTTGCACCTGCTGGGCCTCCTCCTCTGTAATCATGGCAATATCAGCATGCACAGTGTGAGACGAAAACATTTTAGCAGATGTCAACGGCATTAAAAATCTTTTTTTTTTTTTTTTTGCTCTGATTTCTTCACCTAAAACCATCTCCAGGAACATGTATTAATATTAGTATCAATGCATGTTTCAGTGGAATTGTCAGTTGTAGCCACTGGCATTACTGGAACAACATATCTGTTTGGTAGAAATTATTTTAAAATTCATATTTATTTAATCACATACCTGATATTGCTTCCATCAAATCATGTCCCGACTTTTGTATTTTTCCTAACTCCGCAGTTTTGACTTGTATCTCCTCAACAACAGTCTGTTGATATGAAAATGCATCCATGTTATATTTCTCAGTTGAAATAACACAACATTTACTACACTGTATTCATTGCAGATTTTCAACCTTGGCCCGATCTGTGGCCTCTGAAAGATGTAGCATCACTCTCTCTGCATTTCGTAGTTCAGCCAAGGTCTGTTCCATAGAAATGAGCCATTGCTGCACACTGTCTACTCCTTCCTGGAAGAGCTGGGCCCTGGGCAGAATGAGCTCCAGGCTAGCCCTCCTACCGATGACATAAATGTGATTGTTACCACTGGTGAGTAAGATTTGCATCATGCAGTGAGCCTTGTAAAGCAAACGTGTGGCATTGCCAGTAAAAGTAACTGACCTTTGCTCTGCCTCCAGCTGTAAGGCCTCCCACTTCTGTTTGAGAGTGAAGAGCTTGACCTTTGCCTGCTCCCCTTCCTCTCCTGGGTGGGCCTCTACCAGCCGAGGGCCCTCTAACATCATAGAGCTCATACTATTCCGCCGGTCTGTGAGGAGACGCTGCAAGAGCTATCAAACAGCACAACACAAAAGGTTTATTATTGATGGAGGGGTGTGTGACATTTTATCCTTATTTGTAGAAAAACAGAAGCCTCTATAAAGAAGTATCACCAATCCTTAACAATTACGAAGAATTTGTAATACTTCTTCTCTTTGTCAGTCACAAAGAATAGTATCAGACTTAAATCAGAAATCACATTCTTAAGTTGTCATTAATATTACAAGAAATATATATTTAATATTGGAGACTAAATTACAGAGAAATGGCATTGCTTGTAGCAGAAATTATTATTTATCAAGACCCTATTCTTGTTTGTTCCTGCCTTTGTGTTAGTGCTAAGGACGCCCTCTCTTGTGTGTCAAGCTTACATTGTGAAGAGCCAGGCAAGTTTCACCTCCTCACCCACACAGCTCACAATGGGTGTGATTACAGCTGAAAGGTGAGAAACTTCCCTGCTTTTTTCATACCCCTGGGAAATGTTCACAAAGGCTTTCTGAGGCTGTGAACACCACCCATTTACCACTGAATAGAGGTGAATTTATATCATAAAGACAGGAGTTGAGTATTCTTCATGACCTCGACATACCTTTATATAGGTGCATCTTTCAGGTGTATTCCCCTGCGTCCTGCTTGAAAAGATATTTTATGGAACAAGGATTTAGGTGCTGATAACAAACCTTTTGTTCTTGGAGCTGCGCTTTCACCACTTTAACCTCTGATGATGGGGCTTTCTGATTGGCTGTGAGCTCCTCTATCTCACAGACCCATGTGAGCAAAGCATTCAGGTTTTGGAGAAAAGTCTCAGAGTCAGTTGACGCATCCTTTAGTGCCAAGGCAGATCTAGTTCCCTTGAGAAAAATCACAAAAAACTAGCTGAAGTCTGATGAATTGAAAATATGAGAATACTTTTAGGAGACACATGATCTGTTTTGTACACAAGCATAAAAGATGTAAGTGTAAATCATACCCTCCATCTGTCCAGGCTGGAATCCTGGTCAGAGCTTGAGTGTCCATCACTTTGGAGCTGCAAAATAGAGACACCCCTCAAGTTGCATTAATTCATAAAAAATGACCCAACACTGTGTGATGGAAAGAAAGCATTCTCACAAATCTGTTTTTAAAGAAAGAGACTACGGTGAAAAAGGCTGGTTTTGGTGAGAACAGGAAAGAATGAAATGGAAGACAGAGGAGATTTGGTGTGATTGAAACTTAGTGTTTTTATCAACCTCTGCAAGTTCCTCGGCCACCCCATTCAGGACTCTAACAGTTCTTGTGACTACTGGGTCCCCTCCTTTGTCGCCTGATGGATACTCTGTCACCTCCACAATTTCAGTTATGATCGTCTCTGTCACCTCCGTCACCTCTGTAACCTCACGTGATGCCACAGTCTTCCAGGACCATGGACTTCCTTCTCTGGAGTCTCTTCTCTGAAAACTGGCCCTTCTTTCTGCAGTGTTCTTGTCCGGATGAGCTAGAGGGGATCTGGTAAATTCTGGAGGCGCTGTCCTCCGCGTTAGTGTCCCATTTCGAGATGTTTTTATTGGTGAAGGGCTACTGTGCCAAGCGTTATCCAAAGTACTGCTACTCCTGATTGTGGAGGCAGGAGAGCTGCGGAGGGGTTTGTCGGAAATGGGAGTATGAATCCCATCATCCCTTTTATAATCAATTTCTTTTATTTCTTTGTCTTTCCCCACTTCTGTTTCCTTGTTCTCATCCTCTCTGTTTTTTTCTTTGACAGCCTCTTCTCCTTTGGTCTCCCCATGTTGCTCTGGGGTCTGCCACTCTCTTCGTCGCTGGTAGCACTCTTTCAGGAAGTCCTCATCTGACCGCACATGCTTAGACTTCTGGCCCAGGCAGCTGGGCCGGCTGACGAGGTTACCCATAATCCTTCAGCCCAAGGGCTAGTGAGGTAAAAGGTGAGGTAAGGCCCCTTGGCCATGCATGCAGGAGTTCCTTCTGCTACCTGCAAGACAAGGTGGCTCTGGGTCAACATGAAATTAAATTTTCTCATTGTGCAGACAGAAAACATAACACATTCCACTGTTGTTCTTTATTTTCCATAGCTTATAGCCTCATAAACCAGCTATGAAACAAAATACAACCAGTCTCTCACATTCTTACTTTGCTGAATTTCTGAGCCACCATTATCCTTTGCTTAAAACTAAAAGACCAGAGGGAACTCCAGCAGAGATGATACTTGGCCAGGATGTACCCTGTCCCTTTGTCTTCCTTTCTTTTGACCACATACACACATGCTCCCCTGTGACTCACATCACCAACTGAAATATTCTGGGCTTATAAATCAGTGTGACAGGCTTGTCGAGGATCCCACTGTTTAGCCTGGCACAGAAAACTGGTGGCAGCCAGCCAGCTCTTTCTCTAACCAAGCCTCAACCAGTCCTGGGAAACCCGTTGAGAATCTGATCAAATATGACAGCCATAAAAACACAGGCATCACCTCATTTCTCTAGACTGACAATATTATATTAAGGGATGTAGGAGTGGGTTGGAGGCTACACAATATACTAGAGCATGCAGTATAATATTACAGAAAAAAATGAAAAATATATTGTGTAGTATTTTCTGTAAATGTTACCAACTGGAGCTTAAATATACCAGGCCTTTCTCTTATTACTATTATTATATCACTGACGGACCAAGATGATATATCACTGAAAAGACTCATACTGACAGTGACAGTTGCAAACTGTGTTTGCCCATGTGCTTCTCGTCAGTGCCTTCATTGTTTTGACAGAAAGGTTAAAGGTGAATGCAATTATCTTGGTCTACAGGAGCTGAGGTAAAATCACAGGGATAGTTCCTGTTGAGGCTAGGTTCTCCCCCTGAGGCAGGGTTGGCCTAGTCCATTCAGAATTATGTAGGTTACCTCGGGTCATGCTTAGTGACTAAAGATCTGTAGGGGGGCAGTATGGGTCAAGAAAGGAGAAATTAGTATGTTGGCTCCCTCTTTCTGGCTGATGTAGAACAGCCGGGTTGATAATGGTGCATGGTAACAGTTACATGTTACAGTCAGCCAATGCTGAATATGCAGCCTCATGCATTTGGTATTATTTACCCCATATTTGAATCTAATCTCATTTCTGTATCTGGCTAATATAAAATCATCCACAGCTTTTAAATGAAGTAGAACCTTAAATGACCTAGTTTAATATGATGCCTCCATGTGCATTAGGCAAGTAATTGCCTACATCATGCATGTCTCTGCAGAGCAGATGATGCAGTCAGGGGGTCCGCAGGGGAGTACACAGCCAGATCAGAGAGTAGTGCCCAGACAAAGCCCCAGCCCAAAGATCAATGATTATCCAGTTAGCTCAGATCACTGCCCGGTGGTCTCTTGAGGAGAGCAAGGAGAGTGTCTGTGGCCATGTCCACATGGGTTAACAATTCAAGGAAGAGAGATGAGAGGGTGTGCCGTGTCTGGTTACTGTGCTGCATGTGTGGTCAATTGCTAAATTACACAGTTGCCTCTACAGTGATTTCACAGCACTGTGAGGACATGGTGAGTAGTTTCATTAAGGCGCACATGCTGTACACAAATATTCTAATTTATAGTTTTTCATTATGTATATTGGGCTATTAGGCTGCTAAAAATACATAGAGTTTAAAGCAGGCAAATTAATTATTTTATGGTTGTTTTGGCCATGACCTACATTATTCTACAATCAAAGCAAACCAGGAAAAACCCTCTCAATGTGCCTTAAGCCTAGATCTAATATACACTTCTGACTTTCTAGCATAATGATACTAGAAAGAGAACCAGAGAACTGGGGACTGCTCCACCTTTTAACTCTTATTGCAGATGACCTAACCATCCCATCACTTAACCCATTTTGAAATGGCCCTTAATTCAGCTGAGCCCTTTCTCTGCTCCCAACAGTGATTTATGATACATGACGGCCCGTTTCCTGATTTCTTAATGTATTTTATTATGAACAAGGTATAGGGGCTTCTCCATGGTTTAGCAAAAGAAATGTAAGATAAAAAATCTCCAATTTCATTGTATGAAAAAAAAAATATATAAAATTATCACAATGAATGCCTCACTATTACCCTAATCTCAAAATGAATGTATATATGAATATTTTGACCAACACATATACAAATGATCTAACATTTATCTTATATATTGCATTGATTGACCAATTTACATGATTCAAGTAGCTCTATATGGTTAGATCTGTAATTAGTAGTGGAACAATAATCATCAATCACAACAGTAGGGCCCCATAACGTCATGTCACTGCTGTGTGTCAGTCTCTGATAAGGGAGCTCCTGAAGTAGTAATCATGGTAGTGGTCGCTAATCAAGGATGGCAGCTGTGCATTCACCCATGAGACTCATAACATTTAGGGTGGATATTGTACAAGGTCACATGTTTATCTCAAAGCCAATCTTCTAAACATGCAATAAAAACTAAAAATGTATAAATTTTAATATAATCAATTGGCTTGGTCAAGATTAATAATTAGCAAAAAAAAAAAAAAGCCTTGGAAATAAAAAAAAAAAAAAGAAAAAGGTTGATTAGAATTCTGAATCCTTTTCTTAAACCTCCTTACAAACTGAACTAAATAAAATCTACGTAGACTGATCCATTCACACTGATGTTACCTATGCTGAAATGCTTAACTAAATGCTATACTTAATTCCCCTGCTATACTTGTATGTTTTAGTAAGAATTAGTGAAGAAAATCCATCAGTCAGAACTCATTCAGTGTCACATGGCTCTCCAGTTCAGTCAGTGACCAGCAAAGTGCAAAACCAAACTCTCCTTAGGCCAATCCTGTCATGATGGCAGTTTTGGCGGTTTGAAGCTTGAATCAGACTTACCCCAAAGCAGAATTGAGAGCATGAGTAAAGGAATCCAGCCAGTCCTCAATCACCATTCAAGAAAAGAGAGGAAAAAATCCAGCTTTGTCTGAGCATCCTTTGAGCAGCCTCCCAGCTCCAACATCTCAAACTGACGTCTCCTGACAAACATAAACTTACAAGCTCACATCAATGGACACTAAATCTAACGCACTCATTCCCACATGTTCACTCACAAACACATTCACTAAACACACTCAAACATGCCCCGATAACTCATGCTTTTCCGTTGCCCACAGTCACAGGCAAACAATGTCCTCCTCTCCCCTCACAGTGCACCCCTCCCCTCCCCTACCCTCACTTCACTTCTCCTCCCACCAGCTCTGCTCCTCTCCCTTTCTTCTTTGTTGTGGGAGCTGTGATAGAGGAATTCCTTCCTTGTTAACGCCACTGATGGGATAGCGCGCCCAGATGGAGACAATGTATTCCAACGGTTCAGTTGAACTCCCACAGTTCCCAGCCAAGAGTAGTTTTCACATGGAGGCCAGATCGTGCCAGTTCCATATAACAACAAGGCGGTGGCATTCTCAGCTATGCTGCTGCTCAGGTTGCTCCTGTACCAGGCAGCTAGGCGGCAAAGTGCTCCCTTTACCTTCCCTGGGCTTTTTCTCTCACTCTCTCCCCCTTCTCATCCAACAAAGCCCCTCCTCGTCTGATTGTGGCTCTGAAACTCCATGCTGCTTCTGCTTGAAAAATGGGGAGGATGGGGGGCAAAAAAGGGAGAGTTTTCTAAAGACCCCTGGGCCGCCCTCGAAACATTCACATGTTAAGTGACAGCTGCCTCAGTCCATTCCCTCTCTCGATGGTGAGGGAGAGAAGTGCAAGCTACAAAAGACGGGACCCACACCCACCCTGCTACCCACCCTCTCGCACATTCACCCCCCATCCCCCTTGCAGTCCCCTCTCTTCCCATTCAGTCAGTGAGAGTCAGTGCAGCAGTCTCCACAGCAGCAACAAAGACAACTAATTACTGTAAAACATCTCAGATTACTTTTCAACTCACTTACAGCCATTGCAATCCCAGCCCATAAACAAAAAGGCTCGAAACAAACACAAACTAGAGAGCAATGGGAAGATAATACTGAGTCTTTTCTCTGCTTCTGGCATGGGAAAAGCAAAGGAAGGACCCCTGTGGTTAAATTCTATCATGCCCCATTTCAGTAAGTCACAATATTTGCTTTACACAAAGCATACTGTATGCAAACATCATTACAGCAACAGGCACTTGCAATTTCTTGTGATTGAATTACACCACGGGAAGTTAAGCTGTTTATTTAGGATTAACTGTGGCTTTAATATATCGGAAATATCTCTCTGAAAATGTTATAACCTAACAGTAGGGTGCATACAGGTGACTGTCTGACAGTATTTATGCCCCAAATCCTGCCCTCTTTATGCCCTTCCCTCTGTCTTTCTCCAGCCAACCAAATAATCAACCCAATCCACTGATCCAGCAGAACACACATGCATGTACAGTACAGTCACTCTGTCTCGACAATAAGCAAACACACACAGACACACACGCACACACCTGCTACCACCACCAGTCAGCTGCCTCTCCCAGTACACAATGGCTTTCATTTGATAGTTTGACTGTTAAAGGACTGGTTACAATAAACAATTACTGAATCTGATTCATATATTTAAACTGTGTTTAATCTCTCAGCTGCACAGCCAGAATTGATATCATCATCTTCTAGTAATGCAGGAATGCTTATGAGCCTGCTTGCATTCTTTCATTCACTGCAAGTACACATATCACCTCATATAATATCATATAATCAATACCGCTGTCTAGTGTAAATGGCCTCCTGTGTTACATGTGAGTGGAAATGTCTTTAAACCTGTCGATACAAACATAATTAATTCACTATGAGATGTGTGCAAAGACATGATTTATTTGGTTTTAGCCACAGGATGATGATGTAACTCCATTAACAAAGACTTAATTCCAGTATATTCTGAAGGAACTGTGAGTGAGGTATATGCCTTAAACTGAACACAAAGGTCAAACAAAGCTATCATTTATGTTACTGCCATTTATTTGAAACATTTTGTATTATCTGTGCACACATGACAGCGAACTATCTTTTCTGATATCTGAAGTCAGTGGGTGCGTGGGGGTTAGTTATGTTTAGGAAAAAAGAATGAAGTTTGATGAAAGAAGAAAAATTAGTTTGGTTATCAACAATGTGATCATGCTTTTAAAATAGTAATATTGACTATTTGATGGAAATGAAGAAGAAACATCAGTTTACTATGTCCAAGTCTGATGTTTTGTTGACCCCCATGTTCACTCCAACCTCCTTTCTATTCACACTAAATTACAGTCAGTTAGCCAGTTGGCTGAAAAAAGAAAATTTCATGGGAGGATAACAACAAAACTAAAGTTTAATGGATTCACCATCTTGTCTAAAGACCATAATTTGCTATGCAAAATAGGTGTAAAATATATTCCAGCATGGATTGATGTAGAGTATCTGACAACATTGAACTGTTAGTTATTAAAGATTAGGTAAGTTAATGCTAAGAAAATGCTATAATGTCTACCTAATAATTTGAGAAAACTGGAGATAACTCACTGGATGTCTGTATGGATAAAATTTGTTTTATTTGCGGATCTCCCCTAGAACAGAACTAGCCTAGTAAAACAGTCTTTCATGTTGTTGACTTGTATTCAGTACCATTAAAAGACCAAGTGTCTTTTTGTGAATGAGTCCTTAAGACTGGTTGTAGTAAAAAAAAAAGGGGGCTGTTAAATCTGCTTTGAGGCTGTTTCAGGTTTTCAGAGCCTCCTCAGCATTACAGCCCAAATCCTGACCCCCACCCTCCTCCAGCATTCATTTATGCAAATGAGGATAAAAAAAAACAAAGATGGAGAAAAATTAAAAATGAAAATGCCTGCCAGTGTGGCCAATAAAAGCATGGAGGTACTGAATAGAATGACCCCTGTAGGGTTAAGTTATTTAACCCCTGAGTACTCCAGTGCTGATGAAAGAATTCCCCTGCTGTTAAATATACAACAAACAATATCCTGTAACAATCTCACTACCAAGGAAAAGTGCAGCGATTTTGTCATTATTGTTACCTTCAGCTGACAAAGATTCACAAACTTGCAGATAGCTGTTCCTTTGGGTCACTCATGGAGCTAATGTCTTTAGCGGTTTAATGAGCAAGTAAGGCCCACATTTCCCGTCCCTCTGTTCTTTGTCTGAAAGAAGCTGGCAGTGCTGAGGCACCACTTTGCCAGGGAAGACATTGTTGTAGAACCATGACACCTGATCCCAGCTTTCAACATCCTCCAGCCCCCTCTGTACTAATTAAATGATTTTGCCAAAACTCTCCTCTCCATTTCGCAGTAGGTGCACATAGTGACTGCACATACCTCTTAAAAAGACAAGAGCTGATCTGGTTGAAGAGCAACTGGCACGCTGAGCTCTGCAATGATGCAATAAGCTGGGGAAGTCAGCTCATCGTTCTTTCAGCAGCCCTCATTATCCTTCCAAAATATATGCAATAATGGAGTGGATGCAGGCCGAGTGATGAAATAAAGTGAGTTCCCAAATTAATGTGGTTCCAAATTACCTTCCGATGGGAGTCTAAATTTGATCACAGATCCCTAGTGCAAAAGGACTTGCCAAAAAAAAAAAAAAAAAAAAAAAAAAAGATTAATTTATGTGCTTGTTTTTCCCCTCCTTCACCATCTCAACCTCTCTGTGGTCTTCAAATTAAATAAGACCTCAATGGCTTCTCTACAGAACATGGTAATTAGCCTTCTTCATGAGAAATGAAAAAAGAGGGGGTTTCTTTTTAGGGTCAGGCTAGAAGCACCATTCACTACACACACTGTCATTTATCACCAAAAGAGGTTGCTTCCAAGAAAAGTGGATGAAAGGCTGATGCGCCTCCCTATTGGGTTACCCAGGCCCGGGCTGCCTAGAAACTGGAAATCACACTTCTGGGTAAGAGGAGGATTTAGCCACTTGGGGTTAGAGGTGTTCAACCACATCATCAGCTACGTCTTTGATTCAACTGCTCCCAGGAAGAGAGGATTTACAGCTGCAAGGCCACATTTTCCATTGAGTGCAGGAAGGCATGGACATTAAGGGAAGAGGACCTACATCACCATTAACCCTGATAAAGTGTGTGAATCAAGAACAAAAACTCTTTAGAGAAGTTACCTTCAGTTCTATAAGATGAAAACTGACATGCCAAGCAAGAGACAATAAATCAATTTCACTCTCAAGTCAAGAATAAACAAGTTTACTTTAGAACTATTTAGATATTACCAATCAATTTCTTATAGGTGATTCATAGTAAAGAAAACAAGCCCCATTTTCTCCTAAAAGTTATGACAGCATCATAGAGCACGGGTGCTGTTTGCTGGCTGTCAGAAACAGAGGAGAGGATACAAAAGGCTGTGATCTCTCACCCCTCTCCTTGGGCCCGGTCAGGCCTGTTTGTACACTGTGTGTACAAGGCTTATTTGGGATGCAGCATCTGCCACCGACCCCGGGAAACCAGAGACATTTAAAACACAGAGAGCCTTTATCCAGAAGAATGTCATCAGCGGGGGAGTCAGAAGGAGGGGGTGTCCAAAGTTGAAGAACTTTTGACCTTATACTGTCAAAGTGAAGAGATGCTGTTTTGACTTGTCACAGACATGATGCTGTTAAAGTATTAAAAGATTGTTATCAAAACATATAATGTGCAAAGAAGTACTTTTTTCATTATTTCTATGGATTAGCAACATCTCATTCAAATTCCAACACTGATATTTTAAGAGCACTTGAAAGCACTTTTGACAAAATCATATCTTTTTCAATTAATGAATATTAGTCTGTTAGTTTTGGCCAATAAGATGTTGTAATAAGGTGATACTGATGAAGATGTGTTCACTATTGGACTCTTTGCTTCATCATTTCTAACAAAGTACTTGTCCCTTTAAATTATACTGTGATATCAAATTTAATAGAGTAAAAGATCATAATAAAGTATTTCTTTATTATCTAGACCTACGCTTATCTATTGTATATTTAAATTTAGTTCTAAGCTTCTTTTTTAAAAATGTGTAAATATGCAGACTTGCTCTATTAAACATATATTCATATTCAGGATTCCTTGGACCATAAGATAAAACATTCAGAAATGACATGGTATTCATATTTCAAATTATATTCATGCTGGACCAACTCCAATTTCAGACTCATGCATGTCTTGGTGCTCATGGGAAAAACATTTAAAGATGGACCAGTACATGTCTTGTTAAGGAGCAGGTGTGTGGGTCTCTCTCCTGTGTATTGTAGATAGGTCTGTATATTGGTAGGGGGCTGCTCAGGGATGTCCTCATTCATGCTGCTAACTAACGAGTCCCTCAGGCCCAGACTGCAACCAGCAGTTCAGCAGACTAACAGCATTACCATGACAAAGGTCTGTGGTCGGATGCAGTACGATAAAGGCATGGTAAAGATAAAAAAGACACCCCCTTATTTCACACAGTCTCACTGGGGGTCAGACTAAAGTTCTCCAAAGCGTTCAAGCTTTCATGATGTGATAAGACATGCCAGTGCATCTTACACGTCAGTCCCCAGGGAAACAGAAATGTCTTTCAAATGCACACAAAACATGTACAAAGATTTTATTTAGCTAAGAATGTCTCCTGTTTAAACATGTTTCTAAAAAACCTCTTCTTGAGATGATAATCAGCTGTTTCTTCAAAGGTCATATGGGTTCAAACATAGTCATCACATTGTCCATCGGCCCTTTCAATCAATTAAAGGCTCAGACATTCAGTCACTACAATGGAGCACATACATTTTAACAGCCCATATATCTAAATCACCACAAACTGATTTTTACCGTAAAAACATCAAACACTCTAGATCCTTTGTGTAATTGATTCACAGCTCATTGGAGAAGGTGCAGTCACCCTTCCCTAAAGTTATTCAAATAAATTATTAACCCACGATCTTGCTCCTCTACAGAGCTGCATCTTGTTGATGTTTTGTGTTGGGGTGGAGTACTGTGCAATGAGAATGTTTGACATGAATTGTCAATCCAAAAAATGCCACGAGGTTATACATAATGGGCATCATGAGAATGAGCAATGTTCAGGCAGAAAAATTATACTTGTTGCCATGAAAAAACACCACACTTCCACACCTACAGAACTATGTTGGAGATGGATCTAATCTGATTGGTTAAATAAGTGTTGGTTGCAGGGTAATAAGCACAACTTCTGTCATTTGTTCTCTTTAATGGGTGAAAAATTTATGTCATAAGCAGTAAAACAAACTCTTACTCAATTTAATGCAACTGGGTGTTTTGCTGACGAGTAGCTGTTGCTAATGTTTGTTGATTTTATCACAATTTGATGACACTATACTTGTGCTACTATTGCATTTTCCTTTCATATCAACCATTATCTTGTAATTGTCACCATAACTGTCATTCTGCAGTTATTGTTATTGGGTCTTGCTTTCAAATTTAAATGAATGTTCTGCCCACAGTTGGCAAGACATTTTTAACTCAACCGGAAACACAATTATTGTCTTCAGCTCTGACAAGTCTTTATATAAATATTGGTATAAATGGTTGTTAGACAAAATCTACAATTGTTTCCAATAAATGCCTCAACCGTCAGATCTCTCTGACGTGCTCTTACCATAAAGATCCTGCTTGTCTTTTTTCCCGTTCCCTTTGCCTCTTCTTACCATCTGAGTCTAATGTCTTTTCAGTGTGTTTGCTCATGTGTACAGAGGGCCTCCAGTGCCAAGTACTTCTCTGGCCTGGCTGTCCAGGCCAGGCACAATAGATTCTGATTCCCCAGCCCCTCTGTCCCCCTGTGGCCTAAAGAGGTCTCCCTGCAGGAGTGGAGGGGGACCACCTTGGTATCCGTCTGAGTATGGCAGACTTTGAAAGACCTTCTTTTCTTTTACTTTTTTTTTTTTTTTTTTGTAATGCTCTCTTAACTTCAACATTCTTGTACCGTCTTGTATGAATACATTTCTTCCTTTTTTTCTGTTTTTCTTTGAGAAAACAAGCTAAGTACAGTCCTCATTGATCTCCATGTGAAAAAAGGAGGATGTTACAGTAGGAAATATAGGAAGGGGATATGTGTAATTACCCATATGGTCTTGTTGCAAATTATAGCAAAGTGTTGATAGCATGGTAACATGTCACACATTAGTAAATATTATATTTGCTAAACATCAGCATGTTAGCATTTAGCTAAAGTTAAAAGTAGAGCTTCACAGAGCTTTAATATATTATTATTATTATTATTATTATCATTATGATGGTTATGATGATGATTAAAGCTATTATTATTAGGGTGACAAAGACATGACAGAATTGGTTTATTTGCATGTGGATAAGTTTGGCAAGATAGATGCACAGTGTGTCTACAATTTATTTTGTATGAGAGAACATGGGATGTGGTGAACAAGGAAAGAGACAGAGGTAGAAAGAGGTAGAGCAATGACAGCAGGCAGCTGGACAGATAGTAGACTCAACTGACCCTGGGGTCCATAGGAGGCAACCTCATCTCCATGCTCTTCAGCCACTGTCTCAGTGCTCTGATTTGATTCCTGAATTCACTCTGCCATTGGCTCAAGTCCTCGACATCCACCCTGAAAGAGAGGATGATATCAAGGCAATACCAAGCTATATTGACAGTATTTTATAGTGAAATTATGGGGGGGGTGGGGCAGTGAGATATATTTTACGTCACAAACAACCATTTTTGAAATGGATCCATGACCCATTTTCTAATGGATAATTGTAAAAGAGGAATTTCCTTGAAAAGGAGACATTCGGAATTTCTAGCACTTTTTGCATGTTCCTGAATGTGTGTGGACTACCGTTCTTCAACAAATATGAGGTAAAAACGTTTTTTGATTCTCTGTCACCTTTAAGTATTGGGCCACACTGAAGGAGATACAATCTGGCAATTTATTTGCGAACAGCAGCTTTAATATTTATTAATTATAGTAATATGAAATTTGAATGATCCTTTACTGCAGTAGCAGGAAACAGGGCAACAGACACAAAGCCCATGCACAGACTTTACTTTAAGGGAATGAACTAAAACAAATCTTTCAAGGATTATCCCTAAAGGATAATGATATCAAAGGATAACGTAAACAAGGCTCTTTAGTTGGCCAAATATCTCATCAGGGAGGCATCTGCTTTCTGTCTGCTGGGCTGGGATGTTTTATACTGTGTGATCACCTCACAATCCATAGCTGTCTTTGTGCTGTCAGGAAATGCAGACTCACTGGTCTACATAGCTGATGCAATAGACCAAATGTTGTCACATGCTGGGCATGTTATTTTTTCTGACTGTTTGTGGCCATTGGCCATTTAAGATTGTGTGGTTTTTAGTCAGTACTTCTTAAAGGTGGAGAATGTAATTTTATTGAGGTCACAAATGGCAGGAATGGCTGTGTTAAGTATTAGCATACCCATATCTCTGATCCTGTGATGTAGGTGTTGGTGATCCAAAAAAAGCATCTTTATCCTGCAAGAAACCATTAGAAGAAAAAAAAAATACAAAATGATCTTTGCAACCATTTTTGTTTTCCTCTGTTGCTGTTGTAGCATTTCCACCTGCTTGAGGTGACACAATTCACTCAATAATTTATCATTGTACAGTACCATCAGTATGATGATGTGAGCATTTTTACACTGTCCTGTGTTCTTACCTCCCTGTCTGCAGCATCAGATGTGGGAAGAGCTGGGAGGGAAAGGGTAAGATCTGAATAGTCAAGGGAGCTGAGTGAAGAATTCTGGGAGGTGAGAGCCCCGTTGCTTCTGATGGCGGGCTCTTCCATCAAACCCAGTGGCTGGTGTTGGCACATGGAGCAAAAATATGGATGTATGTAGTATGAAAAGCCTGGATGTAAAGACTGGCTGATACACCAGTGATGTCCAGTACATAACAATATATTGAACAGGTGTCTTGAGTGATTATTAAAATGTTGCTTAACTGTCTTCTAAACCTAGATCAAATGTATCAAAAATGTCATAATTTTATATCACATACATTTTCCTACCAACCCTCAAAGACTCTGTTAGATCCTCATTAATGTGAAATAAAAGTTTATAATGTGAGCATTTGTAGATCAATTGAATCTGAGCATTGTCAGTCTAATGCTGCCCTCATGTGGTCAACTACTGTGTTCTTCAGAGGCAAGAAAAATATCACTGGCAAGCCACAATATTAAGTTTACACTATTATTACATATTCATATTCCTCCTCTTTGCTGAATAAAATCTGCTCTAGCTGCAGTGGTTCAAAGGGTAAAGTCTATAAAATAAGCATTATGTGAAATTCCTCATTTGATTTGTGTGATGTAACAGCAATCATGAAAAATACATGTTCCACTACTAGAAACATCTGCATGGGTATAAATATATGGATGACAAGACGGCCTCTTCAGAGTATATTTATTTACAACATAGTGTTATATTCAAAACATACAACCATATCAACTCACTGCAAAATCTGCCCCTTAAGCAACACCAATGTGTTAGTTTGTAATTTCATATATTGCAATCAGGTAAATCTGCAGTCTTTATTTTCAATCAGAATTTTCCTAAATATCCTTTGGAAAGTCAGTAAAACATGCAAGACAAATTCATAATATATCAAAAACATGATGAAAACAAAGTAAAATGATTTACAGCGGTAAAACACTTAAAGATGCATAAAAGAAATAATAGTGGAAAATAGTCTATGAGCAAAATAAAGCTTCAAGCTGTTTTTTCAGTTTGAAAAGGAAATTTGTGGCAAAATGTCAAATGAAAAGAGTTAATTTAATATAATACATACATTCATGCAATGTGGTGCTGTATTAGATATGCCATTTCCCCAAATGTCTCTTTTTAGTGCTTTGGTTGAACTGAATTTACAGTCGGAGATAATACAACATTACTCAGTGGACTTAAGACTAGTGAAGATGAAATGATGTGTGTGACAGTAAATCCCAATTTAAATGCAATAATGTGTGGATGTATTTATATGCTTTGGGAGTGTCAGGATGTGAAAAATATCACTGTTGGCATTCAAGTAATAAATATAAGAACAAAGGTGAGGAATGAATAATGTTCCTAGAAAGGTATCCCAAGATGGTATCAGGTTGACTCAGCCTCAGGTTTCTTCAAATGTGATGTGCAATGGAAATAATGGATATACTCAATGGCAGATCTAGAAACAAAAGAAAATAGCTATAAATTAAAATCAGAATGAACCAAACAATGCAGTGATTAAAAAAACAGAAATGAAATGAAATTTGTAAAACAAATCAGGATGCCAATTAGCTTCATCTTTTACAAGTGAAATGAAAATGACAATGTTTTCTAAAACAGTTATATAATGTACCTGTGAGGGATGAGGATGACATGGACTCCATCCAAATCCATCCAAGTTGAGGGGACTAGAAGCTCTGTCCAACTGAGTGCTGAGATGCTGGATACCAAGGGGCTGAGGCAGCTGTCAAAAACAAGAAGATAAAGCAATAGTCAGTTAAAGGCATTTAGAATTTGGAATAGTTGGTCCTTTAGTCACCGTGGAAGAGTGTGTAGGACAGGAAAAATCACATAAAGAAATGGCATAATCTAAGGTCTCAGATGTGATCAAAATCAAATCAAGAAAACTACAGCAGAAACATAAGGAAATAAAAAAAATTCCAACTTACAAGAACCAAAATAACAGGAGGCAGGTCTGTATGGGAGAGCAGGATCAAGCCTGACATCGTCTTGGGATTTTACCAGGAACACTTGATTGATGGTGAATATGAAGAATCCAAAACTTGTAGTGTGTAAAACAATGATGTAATGAGCTCATATGATGTAAAAGTCCACTGAATATGAATGGGTACAAAGTAATGACAGATGTGAAACTGTTTTTAGAACAGTCTGCATCATTTAAATTCTGGCGGTCCTTTTCAGTGTTGTATTCTTGTAGTGTCTCATTTTTAGTGTCTAATAAGTATATTCTCTCTAAGTATATTATTTTGTTACCCAGGTAACATTTAATATAAAAAAGTAACACAAAAATCTGTCCATACTCTATACAAATATTCAGAAATTTGGAAGCATCTATGTATTTTATAATCTGATAAAAACAGTAGAACTATGGTTGGACAGTATCTTTTTACGTGGTACTGTCAAAAAAGATTAAAAAAAAAAATACAAACAATATTCTTGAATTTCAAAGGAAATGAAGAATACTGGAAAATATTTTTTGTTGACATACATACATATATTAGTTTCAGGAAGCACAAGTATACAACTTTTTAATGTGTAAAATGAAAATTATAAATTCATAAAAAAGAGCAAAAAATCTCATGCTTTACTTTGAAAAATATAAACTGACTTCGGAATCTGAGCCAAAGGAAATTAATATTTTATATACCTAGCAATGCTTAGGTTAATGTCTCTATATATGAGGCGCATGTTTAGACATCTGCTATATCTATGGAAAAAACTCAATAGCCAATAGTGACCACATGCAGGAAAGAATAAATAAATTATATTTTCTTTGTTACTGTAACTATTTTTTCCTATGAGAAATGCAACTGTAAAGTGCATTAGTATAGCTGTTTCTTAGTCATAAGTTGTTAGAAAGAAAACTAGCTAATTAGAATCTACGGCTGTAGCCAGTTGAAGAAGATGTGAAGGAGGAAGATGAGAAATTCATGCTGAAGCCTGAGCCGGCATCAAAGCTGCCTCTCCTGGAGCCTGATCGGGATCCAGTTCTTGAGCCAGTTCGAGAACCATATGCAGATCCAGAGCCACTGACATTGTAAGGACTGTAGAGACCTTTGCTGGACTGCGATGAGGCCTCCAAAAGCCTTAGGCTAGATCCTTCCTCAATCATACTTCTGTCCATGGCATCTTTGAAGGAGATTTTAAGTTTGGTTTTTGGACATGTTAGGTATTTAGAGTAAGCACTGACATCTCTCAGTTTCTGGGCAGTGCGAGCATCAATTGTGCCTTTCCTGATGGATTCATCAAGGGTCACTCTGCCCTCAACCTCAGGCTCAATAAGTCCACCAGTCAGATATTGGACCTCAAGGAAACGCTGACCAGCCTCATAATATAACCATCCTTTCTTTAGAGCCTGGGAGGCAGACATCTTGACTTTAGTTCTCGGATCTTCAAATCCATTGAATGCTTTTTGAGCCAAGTTGAGGCGATCAACCATGACTTTATCCACAAGGCCTCTTTCTGTTGCATCAGTGACTGACAATTTCTCCCCAGTTGTGGGGTCAATTATTCCTCCTGTGCATGCTTGGGCCTCTAACAATCTTTGGCCAGTGATATTGTCAACCAGGTTTCTGTGCATTGCCTCAGTGATAGACACTTTCTCCAGTGTGTCTACATCCAATATTCCAGCTATGGGGCCAGTCTCTTCAGTTGGGTCATTCCAGATGACAGCAGGAGCTTTAATGGAGGGTATGGGGCTCATAGGTGAAGAATATGTGGAACCAGTGGTGGAACCAAAGGAGGATGATCGTGAACGGAAGCCTCCCATATTTCCAGAAAGCATGTCAGCAAATTCTGTGATTGACAGATTTCCAGACCGGTATGTATCAAGGGCATTCTGGTCAATAAGGCCACGTGAAAGAGCATCATCAACATCATACTGCCTTCCTGATCTCCTGTCAATGATGATGGATTTGACAGTACCATCAGAGGAAGTCATTGTGATCTCTTCCCATTCACACTCCTGCTCAGCAAGCTCCAAGTAGGTTTGATGGTCAATGAGTCCTTTCCTGTAGGCCTCATACACAGTCATTTCTTTGCCTGTTTCTGGGTCTACAATGACAACTCTGCGTTTACGAACTGAGGATTTGGAGGACGTCTTCCTTTCCCGCTTCTTTTCTTTCATTAACAAGAGCACCAGGCCAGTGTCAGGGTCAGTGATGCACCTCTCCATGAGCTGGAGGTAGGTTAGGTTTTCCTCAGTGTTGGGATCAAAGAAGCCTTTGGTGTCATCAGATGGATCTGTGAGGATCTCATTCATTTCCTCATCAAAGAAACCTCGTTTGTACGCCACCTCAACTGGAAGACGGTGACTTTCCTCTGGATCAATAATTCCACCAGTGGCAATCTGGGCTTCCAGGAGACGGATACCATGATCTTTCAGAATGAGACCCTTTTTCATGGCCTGAAACAGGGAGATTGTCTTTCCTGAATAAGGATCTCTATATCCAGTCACTGCACGCTCAGCAGAGAGAAGCTTGTCTTTAAATTCTGGACCTACTATTCCCATTCTTACTGCTTCATTGACAGTCAGTTTGAGATTTTTGATTGGATCAATGACGTAGCCTGTGGCTGCCTGTGCCTCAAGGAGCTCAAATGCAGTACCAGGTCTAATCATGTTCTTCTTCATGGCTTGGTAAATTGAAAGACGTTCCTTTGAAGACTCCAAAAACACACCAGCAATAGAGCCTGTGCCCTCAAGGTACCTTGATAGCCTCTTGCTGACCTCCTCCACTGTAATGAGACCTTCATTTAGTTGAGTGACAGTCTGCTGGTCAATAATTTGTGAGACAATCATCTCATCCAATGTGATCTGTTTCCTGAGACCCTTGAATGTCAGCCTTTTGTCTCCCAGGGAGAGGAGGCGTAATCCACCATCTAACTTGCATCTCTTAAGCAGCTGTGCATATGATAGTTTCTCATCAGTTACAGGGTCAACAAACCCTTTGACATCATCAGTCAGTTTCTCGTTGGTTTCTTTGTTGATATAGCCTCTCTGTATGGCAATATCTGCTGGTAGGTGGAATTGGAATTCGGGATCAATAATACCACCAGTTGCAGTTTGTGCCTCCAACATTTTCAAAGCATAATCCTCTGGAACAAGATCCTTTTTCATGGCCTGGAATAAAGATATGATTTTCCCACTGTATGGGTCTTTGTATCCTGTGACTGCTCTTTCAGCTGAAAGAAGTTTATCATGGATCTCAGGGCCGACAACACCCTTACGAACAGCTTCATCAACAGTGAGTGTCTCATTCCTAATTGGATCAACAATGAATCCAGTGGCAGCTTGTGCTTCTAGGAGGTTGAGGGCTATTTCTGGTTTAATGAAACCTCTCTTCATTGCTTGGTATATGCTAATCTTGGAGCTTGAGTCAGTTGTGACCCCTGAAACACAGCCTGTGCCATAGAGGTACTGTTTCACACTAGTCATCTCCATTATGTCACGGATATCTCTCTTTCCCTCTTTAAGGAGGTTGTATGTCGCCAAGTCAATGATGCGAGCATTATAGAGCTCCTCAATAGTTATCCTTCTCCTTATGGTCTTCCATGATAGTGGACTATCATTCCTAATGATCTCTCTCTGCTCCATAATCTCAATAATAATGATGATCATCCTCTCTTTAGTGATTTTACCAGAGCGGTATTCATCCATGAGCTTCTGCCTCTCTCCCTCAGGAAGCAAATTTGAGTTCATGACATCCCAGAGGTTCATAGGTTTATCAGCAATACCCTCAATTGGAATATCAATCTGGGTGCTGGACAGGTCACTCTGCGTTTGTTCCTCTGTGTAGAGGTATGTCTTCTCCACAACAGTTGGTGATTGAGGCTTGGACAGTGGGAGGGTGTACAGGCCTGTCTCTGGATCTCTTTGGCATTTGTCTTTAAGCTGCTTGTAGGTTACATTCTCATCGCTTTCTGGGTCTGAGAAAGCCTTGTTTTCATCAGATGGTTCTGATAAGGTCTTAGCAGTTTCTTTGCTGAAAATGTTCTTCTGATAGGCAACATCTGCTGGAACCCGATGGCTATTTACTGGGTCGATAATTCCTCCACTAACCATCTGAGCCTCTAACAGAGGCATGGCTTGATCTTTCAGGATGAGATCTTTTTGCATTGCTTCAAAGAGGGATATTTTGTTGCCTGTAAATGGGTCTTTATAGCCAGTGACAGCTTTTTCTGCAGAGAGGAGTTTTTCATGTAGCTCTGGACCAACAAGGCCGGACTTCACTGCCTCATCTACTGACAGGCACTGGTTGCTCACTGGATCTACAAGGAACCCAGTGGCAGCCTGTGCCTCAAGCAGTGAAAGCCCTGTGTTGTGTCTGAGGAGCTTTTTCCTCATAGCCTGATAAATGCTTATTTTCTCTTTTGTTGGCTCCAAGTAAATGCCAGCAATGCTTTCAGATCCCTGTAGGTATTTATTGACATTGGGATTCTTGCTGACTTCTTTAGGTGTTGTTTTACCTTGCTTAAGGAGCTCAAAGGTTGGTTTGTCGATGATTTTGGAATCATACAGAGATTCAGCTGGGACAGGGGCTCTTAGTCCCTTGAAGCTGGACTGCTCTCGTTTCTTGGTCTCTTTCTCATCTACAATTGTAATGACAATCTTGATGATCTTTTCAATCGTAACCTTTCCAGACCTAAATTGTCTGAGCAGTTCAAGCCGTTGTTCCTCAGTGAGATATTCAGAGTTGATAATTTCCCAGATGGTAATTTTCCTGCCCTTAAATGGTCCAGAGTCAAGCTCCACAGTTGCCTGAGTCATGGCCTCCTTTGTCTGAGCTTCAGTGTATGTTGACTCCTCTTTTGCATTGATTGCTTCATCAGAAAGAGGAAGAAGTTGGAGACCAGTTTTTTTGTCAGTGACACATCTCTTGAAGAGCTCAGAGTATGTGACATTTTCTTTCATGTTGGGGTCGAAGAAGCATTTAGTTTCATCAGTGGGGCTGTTAAGTGTCTGTTTCATTTCATCATCGAAATAATTTTTCTTGCAGGCAACATCATGTGGAATGCGATGACTCTTTACTGGATCAATGATGCCACCAGTGGTGATTTGGGCATCAAGAAGCCGGATTCCTTGTTCTTTTGGTATGAGATCTTTTTGCATTGCCTGAAATAGTGATACAGTTTTTCCAGTGTAGGGATCTTTGTAACCTGTAACAGCTCTCTCTGCAGACAGGAGCTTTTCATGCAGCTCAGGACCAACAACACCTGCTTTGACGGCTTCATCAACAGTGTACTTCTGGTTACGAACAGGGTCAACCAGATAGCCTGTTCCTGCTTGGGCTTCAAGCATAAGCAAGGCAAGACCTGGCCTCATCACATCCTTCTTCATGGCTTGATAGAAGGACATTATCTCATTGGAAGAGTCGATAATTACACCTGCAATGCAGTTTGTACCCTTCAGTGCTTTATGGACAGGCTCCATTTCAGACACCTCTTTAACAGTCTTTTTGCCCTTGTGCAACTTGTCATACAGGTCTTTGTCAATGATTTTAGAGTCCAAGAGCTCAGTGGCAGGTACAGGTGCTCTTAGACCATCAAAGGTAATTTCATTCTTCTTCTCTTTCTCCTCTACTACAGTAATCACAATCTTAATGATTTTTTCAATTGTGATTTTGCCTGTCCTGTATTGGCGGAGAAGGTCCTTCTTCTGGTCATCGGTGAAGTACTCGGAATTGATTATTTCCCAAATGGTGATGGTCTTTCCCTTGAATCTTCCAAATGGCACAGAAACAGTTGTTTTACTGAACACATCTTTGGTCTCCTCTTCTGTGTACATACTTGAGCACTGAGCAGCCTTATCTGTGATTGGCAGGAGCAGCAGACCTGTTTCAGGGTCAGTGGTACATCTTGTCATTAGCTCAGAATATGTTAAAGGTTCCTGAGTGCTGGGGTCAAAGTATCCCTTTGTGTCATCTGATGGGCTGTCCATAATTTTATTCATCTCTACATCATATTGTCCTTGCGTGTAGGCTGTTTCTTTGGGTACACGGTGACTATTGATAGGGTCAATGATGCCACCAGTTGCAAGCTGAGCCTCAAGGATTCTGATAGCATGATCACGCTCTATGAGACCCTTCTTCATCGCCTCAAAGACAGAGATCTTCCCACCACTGTATGGATCTTTGTAGCCAATAACAGCCCTCTCAGCTGAAAGCATTTTGTTGTGCAGTTCAGGACCAATCACACCTTCCTTGACAGCTTCATTAACAGAGAGTTTCTGGTTCTTAATAGGGTCTAAAATGTAACCTGTGGCTGCCTGGGCTTCAAGAAGGATCAAAGCTGTGCCAGGAGTAATCTTCTTCCCGTTCAATGCTTGATAGATTGACATTTTTTGATTAGATTGAGTCAAAACACCAGCAATGCAGTTCTTTCCTTTAAGAACTCTTTTTAAGATTTTCTTTTTCACCAAGCTCTTGCACAGTGGTTTTGCCTTTCTTCAGCTTATCGAAGTCCTTCTTGGATAAAACACCAATGTCATGAAGTCTGCTTGCAGGTACCTTTTCACGAATGCCATCAAAAGCCAATGGATCTGGTTTCTGCTCTACACTGTCTACCACATCACCAGCATTTTGGCCATTGAAAACTCTATTTGTGGTCTCAATCGTTGTTACATGGATAATTTCTTTCTCCTTAATTTTATCTGCCTCAAGCTGTTGCAGCTTCTCACGTAATTTCTGGTTCTCCTCTGCAAGAATTCGTTCCTGCTCTAGTCTCTTAAGTTCAAGCTCATGCATTTCTTTTTGCTTATTAAGCATCTCTTGCTCAGCTTCTTTCTGCTTATTTAAGGCAGCATCCATGGTAGCTTGCAGTTTTTTCTTCTCCTCCTCCATCTGCTGTCTCTGGCGTTCTTGTTCATCTTTGAGAGCCTTAGCCCTTTTGACCTCTTCTTCAAACTGGCTCTCAAGCCTCTTTTTCTCATCTTCAATCATCTTCTCCTTTTTCAAAAGCATTTCCTTTTCTGTCAGGAATGTCTGCTCAAGCATTGTCTTTTCATGCTCCAGTTGTTTCTGCTGTGCATCAGCAATCTGATTGGAAAAACAAGAGACAATATGAGTCACAATAGATTTTTGCTGTGGCACATATTCAGATCTTAACATATTTTCATCTTCGTTTTTTTTTTTTTAATTGAATGTGTAAAACAATTTGCACAATGCACTCTGCTTATGCACATGGTGTTAAGATATTCAAGTGAAATTATATGTTTTTATGCTTTTTAACCTTGTTTTATATAAAGCTTTTTTTTTTCTAGCATATTTGTTTTCAAATTCAAAGTAAAACATTACATTTGTGTTACATTTTCACCTACATTAGCAAGTGCAGAACAGCCATGTGGGTGATAATCCTTAACTAAATGGGTAACAAGATTGTATGGAAAAATGCAGTTGACTCTAAGAAGTTGCTACTAGAGAGACATTGCATGAAATGAATTACATTTTTGACATACATTTAGGTGTAAATATTGCCTGGCTACCTGGAGGTAGTAATCACCTATTTTTTGTGGTATTTATTTTGTGTGTAATGTATATGTATTGATTCAAATATTCAAACCTTCAAACTATTCTATTCATTAATGTTATATAAGATACAAAACTAAGTAAAGTCTGTCTAAATGAATACATATCTTCTTGTGACATGTGTTGACTTATCAAGAGGTCACATTGGACTGACACAGAAATACAAAGGACCTTGAATATTTATTAAACATTAAAATAGTGTGCCAGAACTGTTTAGATATATAAGAAATATATCCTGCTGAATGTAATAACTATGACATTAATTATGTTATGTTGTCAACTATGCAGATTGGTTTTGCAGCAACTCTATTTTGCCGGCTGTCACTTATTTAAATAGTGCACTTTGTGTTTTATTTCCTTTTCAATTGAGTAATTTTGTTGCATAAAATGTGTCCATCCACATGGTATGAAGACGTCATATGTAAATAATTTTCGCCTCCCTGTCACTAGGGCACATGAATAACATGGAGTGGGTGTTTTGAAGTAAAGACACGCCTTTGTATCATTTAGTGCATATCAGTGCATGTCATGAAGATATCATATGAGTTATATGATGTCATAAGAGCGGACAGTCTAAGTAGATATTATGACGGGCAAATGTTTTATTGATTTCATGTATGTTTATGTTTGCTCTTGCTAGGAACAGTATTTGTGATAAATACTGGGCATTGTGACAAATAGAAACTTAATTATTGATGTATTTTTTTCTTTTTATCCACAACCTGGTGAGTGTGAAAACCTTTCACTTAAATTCTTTGTCAAAACTTTACAAATTTCAACCTGATTTAAAATAATGTGTTACTTAATTTTGAAGCTATGTTTTGAAACTGAAAGCAATATGAAGCATGTTCAAAAAATGGGAAAACATTCCAGGAAATGAGGGAACATTCAGGATGCAATCTGCATGAGCACAGTGCACTGAAAAAAAAAAAAAAAAAGTAAAATCATATTTAAAATGATTGATGTGTTTTCATGATTAGTATACTCAGAGAAAGGGATAGAGGAAATTTAAGAAACGAGTGTATTAGTTTCAGGATAGAATTATCAATGACATAAGCTGCTCTGTTATGCCATTTTTGACACAATACCTCTTTAGACTTATTTTGAAGTTCCTCAGCCTCCTTTTTCAGTCTAGCCTTCTCGTTCTCTAGGTCTGCGATAGCTTTGCGTAAATCATCAGCCTCTTTGCTGGTATTAAGTCTCTCGACTTCCAGTTTTTCGACTATTGTCATTCTTTCTTGGGTGGCTATTTCAGTCTCATGGAGACGAGCAGCAATATTATCAGCTTGCTTCTTGAATTTCTTTGCCTCCTCTTCAGCTTTGGCCTGGGCTTCACTGAGCTGAGAAACCTGAAGCTTGAGTTTTTCAGCTTCAGCTGTGATTTCCAATTGCCTTTTCCTCTCTGCTTCAAGAGATTTCTGGTACTCCTCTGTTTCTTCCTCCAGACGCTGTTGCATTAGTTGTTTATCCTCTAGCAGTTTTTGTGCCTGCTCCTGAGCCAAGTCCTTCTGCTTCTGGAGCACGTCTGCCTCAGCTCTGAGTTTAGATGCTTCTTGGATAGCCTGCATTTTCTCTTTGAGCATTTTATCTGCAAGAGCTCGTTGCTGATTGAGGTCGTCTTCTGCAATCTGTCTCAAGCGTGCAGCCTCTTGGGCTTCAACACTAAGTCTAGCTGCATCCTCTGCAAGCTTTTTCATATTTTCAGCTTCTTCTGCAAGGAATTTCTGTGTGTTATCTTTGTCTTTTTTGATGAGGCGCTGATTTTCTTCCTCAATTCTGATTTTCAGTTTGACTAGTTCCTCCATCTGAACTCTGACTTTGAACAGCTCTTCCTCAACCTGGGCTCTTTGTTTGACAGCATCATCAACCTCATCCTTCAAGCGCTGCAGCTCTTCATCCAGGAGAGATTTCTGTTTATCAGTTTCATCAAGCTGCAGTTTAACTTTTGTGAGTTCTTGCTCCACTTGGAACTTCTGTTTTAGTGTTTGCTCTGCCAATTTTTTGTGCTTTGCCATTTCGGCATCGGCTTGTTTCTTCTGGTTGAGTGCTGCAGCTTCTGCTTGTGCTCGTTTAGCAGCTTCAAATTCGGCCTCCTTTCTCAACCTCTCAGCATCCTCCTGAGCTTTGGCCTGGTTTTCTGCCTCTTGCTCAGCAGCTGCCTTTTGTCGTTCTGCTTCTTCTGCTTGTTGGCGAAGGAGAGCTGCCTCTCTCTCTGCCTTCTCCTTAGCAGCCTCTGCCTGTTTGGCAAGCTTCTTGGCTTTCTCATACTCCTCCTTTAGCTTCTTCTGCATGAGACTGTCTTCCTTTTGTTGAGCTAGGACACTTTGTACTTGCTGCTCAGCTGCACTGCATTTCAGGGCTGCTTGTTGGGCGGCAACAATCTGTTTTTCTGCTTCTTCATCAGCTTCATCTTTCTGTTTTCTGGCTTCTTCTGCTTTCTTTTTCAGACGATCAAGCTCCTCCTGGGCTGCCTTGCATTGTCTGGCTGCCTCTTCCTCAGCAGCAGCAATCTTTTTAACCTTCTCCTCAGCTTCCCTCCTCCTCTTCTCCTCCTCAAGGGCAAGTTTCCTTAGTTTCTCTGCCTCCTCCTCTGCTCTGAGCTTGCTTTGTTGAGTTTCATCTGCAATGTTTTTCAGTTTGTTCAGTTCTAACTCCAGATCAAGTTTTCCTGATGATGCCTTTTCAAAGTTGAGCTTAAGAATTCGGATTTCTTCTTCAACAACCCGCCTCTGTTTAAGTGTGTCATCCACCATTGCTTTTTGTCTTTCCATTTCGACCTCAGATGATTTCTTGAGGAGCGCGATCTTTTCCTCAATCTCTTGCTTGTGCTGGTTGGCCTGATCTTCAAGAGCTTTCCTCTGGTAAGTCTCATCCTCTGCTTGTCGCCGGAGTCTCTCATTTTCTGCCTCCTTCTCTTTCAGGGCAATTTCAGCCTCTGTTTTTAGACGAGTAGCCTCACTAATGGCAATCAGCTTCTCTTTGAGAATCCTCTCAGCCTCTGCTCTCTGACGAGCTGCCTCTTCCTCAGCAACTTGTCTCTGATGTTTGGCCTCTTCTGCGATGGCTCTAAGCTTGCCTGCCTCGTCAGCCAGATCCCTCATCTTGGCAGCCTCTGCCTCAAGAAGCTGTTTGCTCTTCTCTGTATTGGACATGGTCTCCTGCTCAGCCTTGGACTTGGCCTTGCTGAGCGCGTCCATTTCACTCTTCACTTTAGCCAGTTCATCTTCCAGCAGTTTCTTATCTTGCTGAGCTTGAATAACTTCATTCTTTAAGCGGTACAATTCATTTTCAAGGAGGGATCTCTGCTGTTCTGCATTGTCAAAGTCTGCCCTAAGTCGAATCAGTTCCTGTTCAGCAGTGAGTTTTTGCTGAGCTGTGCTCTCAGCTAACTTTCTCTGCCTTTCAAGTTCTTTCTCGGCCATATCCTTCTGTTTCAGGGCTGACTCTTCAGCTTTGCCTCTCTTTTTAGCCTCACGCTCAGCATCCTCTTTCTGTTTCTCAGCTTCTTCTTGAGCAAGACTCTTTTGGTGGGCTTCTTCCTCAGCCTGGAGTCTTAGACGGAGGGCTTCATTAGCTTTCTGCCTCCATTTCTCAAGCTCTTTTTCAGCCTCTTCCCTGGCATTTTCTGCACCTTCCTGTTGTTTCTTAAGACGTGATGCTTCTTGTTGCAGCTGAAGGACAGCACCATGCTCCTGTTTGAGGGACTCCTCTAATTTTGAGGTCTTTTCCACAAAGGAGACGTGTTTACTCTGGAGCTCAGCAGCAGCACTCTTCTGAGCTGCGACGTGAGCAACCTTGATTTGTCTTTCCTTTTCAATCTCTGCTTGCTTCACTTGGCGTTCAGCCTCTTCTGCCTGCATCTTGAGCTTTTCTAGGTCTTCTAAGGCTTTTTGTTTTTGCCTGGATGCTTCCTTCTCTGCTTCTGTTTTGCGCTTGAGTTCCTCTTCTGCCACGCGCTTCTTCTGGGTCTCTTCATTGACTTGTTTGCGGAGCTTTTCAGCTTCCTCCTGGGCAGCCTTTCTCAGTTTTTCAGCTTCAGCTGCTCTGTCACGAAGTTGCTTGAGCTCAGATTCAGCAGTTGACTTTTGTTTTACGGTTGTTTCAAGCTGAATTCTAATGAGTCTGATTTCCTCTTCAATCTTCACCCTACATTGAAGGGCTTCATCCACCTGCTGACTTTTGTCCTTGATCTGCTGGTCTGAGATATTTTTTAGCTCTTGCAGTTCCAGCTGGATGTTGTGTTTTTGCTTTTCTGCATCTACAGCAGCAATTTCTCTCCTGCTTACTTCTTCCTGCATTTTGAGCTTCAGCTCTTGAGCCTCTTTCTGAGCTTTGGCAATGGCCTTTGCATGAGCTTCAGCTAACTGCTTCTGTTTGTCTAACTCAGCCTGCATCTCGGCCATTTTTTTCTGTTCTTCCGCTTTGAGTTTCTCTGCAGCTTTCTGCATTAGTGGAAGCAAATGGTAAAGAAAGGATTATAATCAAGCATGACAGGTTAAAGGTAACACTTTACATTAACTAGCTCATAACAGTGTATTAAAATTGTAATTACTGGTAGTAATTACAGTCTTATCACACTGGAAGAAGCAATTTAATGTACTGTATTACCAATGTTATTGTTAGCTTAAAGATCAATCACTAGATGCAAATTAGATGCACAAACATTACAGTGATGTTAAATTCATGATGCAATTAATAATTAATGGCAAGACGATTCACAACATTCATGACAAGACAATTCATGAAAAAAAACAGATGATGGGGGATGTATGAATTAATGTATGGAAACAAAATATCACTTCACAACACAGCAAGAAAATCATATGGCATGCATCTGTAGCTGTAGTACAAACTTTCTAAAACTGCATTATGAATGATACCAACATTATAATATAGCCTTATCAAATTGTTTAAAATAATTTTGAAATATTTATTCCAACTTTGACTGCAGTATTTTTATGTTCCTGTGTATAGTATATATATTTTTCACACATACATTACTATACAAATATATGTTTGATATAAACATATACAATAGGTAGTTCTCTGAGGTGGGCTTTTCACTAAAATGTTTTATGTTTATATAGACTGACTTTGGTTTGTTTGATTGTTTGTTTTTGTCATTGTTTTTCAATCCCATGTACTGGGGGTTCTTTAAATCACTATTTGCCACAAAATGGATGAAAAGGAAAAGGAAAAGTCAAGATGTTCAGATGATACCACTGCAAGAAACTAGCATATGTCTACAATGGCAGTAAGAAGCATTGTGGGTATGTATATACTGCCAATAAGGACATTTATGACTAGAAGACAGTAAGAATAGTTGCATTAATTGGAAATAGTAAAGGCTTCAGTGAAAGCAGGTGAAAATAAAAGAAATATGCCATGGGTAGCTATAATGCAGTCTGAAAGTGACACAGATGTTAAGGTGACAGAAGAAATGGAGGTTATACAGTAGGTACCTGAAAAACTGTGAATAATTTACCTCTTTAGTGCTCAAACATTTAAGCATTCATCATGGCAAAGCACTGGCAAGCAGTTAAGAGAAGCAAAGAAACAAACAAAACATTAGGGTTAGAATATAACGGAAAACTGTAAACTTGTGTTAATTAAGAAAAAAAGGAGAGCTGAAGACCCAAGTCCTAACTTTGATTTTGACCATTGGAATTAAAGTAGCCAGTGGGAAAAGAAACAAAGGAGAAATCAAAAGAAGTGAAAGAAAGAACCCCTTGTTCTTCATCTACAATGGATCAATACACACAATGAATGGAAATGATGACGTAGCTAAAACATGTATGAACATACAATATTGTATTTAATCATTCTAGTTTTAGACCTTGAAACTCATGATCTCAATAGTATCTTATTATTTAGTTTTTTTTTGTTTTTTTTTTACTTCTGTTTGTTTAAGAATCTTCAGTCTTCATACCTTCACTCCTGGCAGTGTATAATATGCTCCAAAACATATTTGTTCAGCTACAGCATGCCAATGTTTCATGCATAACCAGTGCAAAGGGAACTATTTGTCACCCGTACATTAATGTTGTGTATATGTATGTGTGTGTGTATGACACACAGAGAAAAGTGTGTGCGTGCATGCATGCGTTTTGGGTGATCGGCGGGTAAACACGTTTGTTTGTTTGTTGGTTGATTATTTGGTTGATTAGCTTTATGTTAGAATTTAGTTTGTTTGGGATCCTCAGCCAGTTGTCACGCACCTCCTCGTCCTCCAGGCGATGCTGTGTGTCCGTGATGAACTTGATGTACTGACTAGTCAGAGTCATCAACTCACTGTAGCGCGTCCTCAGTGTTACATACTGATACAGGGAGGAAAATCAGCACTTAGAAAAGTGTAATGTTGTCTGCTTAATGCATGCAGTTTTACAAGTAGCCAGGGATGGTGGCCTTTATCTATCTAAATATTTATCCTGAGCATACCTCCTGAATAATGTTATCAGAAGCAGAATCCAGTTTGGTTTTCTTCAAGGGGGAAGCAAGAGGTTCCACCTGAGCTCTGTAGGCAACCAACTGGAGTTCATAGTCCTGTTTGATGAAAAACAGTCTCCATTTAGCATCAGCTATGCTACAAATTACAATATGTTCATTAATTAATTCAGATGTTTGTTATTTAATTCTTACCTTGATAGTATCAATGTATGCTTTGGCATATTTTTGACACTCATCAACTTTGTCTTTGTTCTTCTCAATCTCCTCCAGCAGTTTCTATTTGAGAAAGGATTGATACAAGAGTTGAGCCCATTGGTTTCATATAAAAACAATAAAAGAAATGTTCAGACACAACATACCTTCTCCTGGGCAAGTTGCTCCTTCAGAGTTTTGCTGTCAGTTATGGGAACAGCCTGGATCTTCTCTTGCCTTTTCTTGGCGTCACCAATCCAATTGATCAGCCAATCGTAGCTCTCACGATAGTAGCCAAGCTGGCGACCAAGCTGCTCCAGCTCTCGCTGGCGAAGATCGATCTGGGTGAACACGGCCTTCCAGCGGTCCTGAAGACTAGACAGGAGCTGTCGGTAGTGGTCCAGCTCTGCGTCACGTTCACTGTGTACACGGGACATCTTGTCGCTCACAGCAGATGCTTTCTTTAGCTCCTCCTCCAGGGAATCAAACACTGGCTGTTCACTCTGAGCTTCAGACCGCATTTTCTGAACGTTTCAAACAAAACAAAAAAACAGTCAACAGCAAGAAATGACAAATCAGTCAGGAAAGAAACATTTCTAAGAATTAAGATTTTACCTTTAGCTTGGCTCTGTAAGCCTCTACTTCCTTAACATCGTTTGGCACAGTGTGAACTTCACGCAGACAGTCCTCATACTGCTTGAGGACTCCCTCAGCACCCTGAGTGTTACGGATGACCATTTCCACTGTCTTCAGTCTGGGATGAGAAACAATAAATAAATGAATACAACAATATGGCACAGTGTACTCAAGTGTAATAAGGGAAAAGTAATTGGCTTGGGACTCACTTCTCAAGATAAACGGAGGAGAGCATGTGGGCATGGTCCATCTTCTGCACAGTGAGGTCAAGCTCTGACCGTAGCACAGGAGCGGATGCAGATTGCTGAGGGGAAGCCAAGACCTCTTGTGTCCTCACAGACACTTTATCAAGGTCCTTCTTGAGGCCATCAAGCTCCACCTGGACTTTCTGTAACAGAGGAAAATAACAAGTTAGCCAATTTCACAGATTTCACAGATTTCACAGATTGCGAGAGAAGTCACTTTAGATGTGCAGGAAGCAGCTTTTAAAATTTAAATGAACCCATTCTGGGATTCTCTGAGCTATGGATCAGCCAGAGGCGCTGCTCAAATTCTAACAGCCTCAAATCAGCAGGGACAAATGCAGCTGCAGCAGGGCGGTAGGCTGCAGGCCTCAAATCTCTGCTACTCTCACCAAGCAGCATACCAATTCAAGATCTCAAAGATCAAATGCAACCCTCTTCATTAAACCTACAATAACTGCAGCTTGAACTCAATATTCAGTTTTTATAATCTCACAAAAAGTAGTACAAGGCTGCAGGCAGGCCAGTTCAAATGTAGTGGTGTACAATATCAAACTTTGAACAAAACATTCCTATCTCCCATATTTATGCTAATGTTTTAACATGAGTACAACATGAGATTTTAATTCCCATTAATATTTCATATATGAGTACTCTACCTTCTGCTCTGCTGTCTTCTGAATACATTCTTTCAGAGGTTCCTTTTCCATAGGTTTGCGTATGCGAGCCACGGTCCGGGCCTCGCAGTCCTCGATATGCAGGCGCAGGTCCTTCAGCTCAGAGATGTAGTTCTTACAGAGCGTCTCATCCTGCTGACCTGTGTGGTTGCATAAAAATAGGTTTAAAACAACAGTAGCAGAATACATTTGTTGGGCCTAAAGGTGAGCTTAAAGGACGTGAGGATTTTTAAAGAACTGGAACAGTTGTGATATTGTGTTTGTGCTTCGATATTGATGTGTTTCACATTCCCAGAACACTGATCCACTGCAGTGCAGTATGATCATACATGCAATTCTTCACATGGGTTTCCTCTCAAATGCACATAGCTCCACATACACTAAATCCACAGCAAGTATTTTCTATAAATGTATTAAATTGCTGCATTACTAAAAGCACAACGTAGTATAGACTAACACACAGCATAGAGGTTTATTTGGTGCGGCAGTGCTTAACTTTTTTTTTTAAAGCAATCTTTGAACCAAATCAACATGCTGTCACATAGGATCTAATCTAAATGCTAATTGTTATATTTCATCATATCACTCAAAGCTTAAAAGCATCTACACACAGCAGCCTGGTGAGCTGTAGCTGTAGCTGACTGACTTTACACCACTCACCTTTAACCTTAATCAGTTGTCCTGAAAGATGAACCAACAATATAAAGTTGCTGTACACTTATTTTAGTTTCCTTTGATATAATCATGAATATTCAAAAGCTAGATAGTCTTTCACAGAGAACCTTTCTTTTTACCTTTCTCCATGGAGCGGAGCAGGTTTTCGAAATGCTGGGTTGACTTGGTGAAGTCTTCCTCGACCTGCATTCGGTCATCGGGCCCAAATAGCTGCGAGTCCTGGCTGTCACGCATGAAGTCCTGGTAGTGGAGCTCCAGGTTCCTCATCAGCAGCCGGTATTCCTCGGGTTTCATGGTCTTTAACTGCACAGAAAAAAAAAGAAAAATAGTCATGCTTAGCATTTATCACAGATAAACTGTTTTCTTCCAGTTTAATCTAGTCTAGTCTCCTCTTTCACTGCCAAAGGATTATCCTGTCCTGTCATTATTCTGTCCTGTCCAGAATTAAATTAGATTGACTTAATTAGATTCCAAACACTCAACGTATTAAAGATTTCCCTGCATAGCTTACTTCCAAAATAACCTCAAACCATCATGTTTGCTTCCAAAAAACAGCCGGCAGGACCCACAGATCATCCTCTGTGCTGTCGGCTGTGGTTAAATATCACACTTTAAAGGAGTAGCTTTTATCTTAAATATACAGTTTAACTTGCAGATTGAGGTTTGTTGATGCTAGTGCTCACCATGGTGATGTTCCAGGATCGGATCTGTGTGAAATCTCTCATCAGGTACTGCCAGGACAGCAGACTCTTCATGTCAATGTGGAGCCTCTGCCACATGGACACCATCTGCTGATGACCTCCATCCAGACTGGAGTAAGACAAGAAAGCAAATGGTGTAAGAATTAACAAACAAATACAAGACGTCATGTCAGCATCATGATTTCTTAGTGCTACATTATTAAAGCTGCTAGCAAACCTACAGTGGTGATACTCTGGTAGTTGGAATTAATAATACAGTATCTAAACAGCTCTAAGATGATGACTTTGGTTATGTACACAACTGTCACACAGGTGACTTTATTTTACTATGTTCTCACCTGGATACACTGTCCACAGCCTCCTTGTTTACTGGAGGCACAATGAAGCAGACAGATGGCACCACTGCCTCATGTCCAGAGCGGTTCAGGACCTTCCACTTGAATGGCTGAGAGTTGTTGAGGAGAGCACACTCATCTCCTTTATGGACAGTGATCTGAAAAAAAGAATCCAAGATTGAGGTGCTCAGGTTTACTTCTACACTACTAACTCTCTGAGGAGTTAACAATCATAAATCAGTATACAATGGTCAGAAGGTGTTCTCACCTCCTGCTGCTTGAAGTCACAGACGGCCTGAATGGGCAGTTTGCCCTTGATGGAGGTGGTGGGGTTACGTGGTTTCAGCTGGATGATGGACTTGGCTCTCTTGTTCAGGCCGGTCACAACAGTCTTGAATTCATTCAGTTGTTCTCTCTCTTCCTGTTGAGCAGAGATGAAGCCAAACCAGATCAGAATAACCCAAGTTAAAATAATTCCTCTGCTGATTAAACTCTTACTTTCCTCAGTGTTTAATTTGATGTAACTCTACAATTTTGCCTCATTTATTCTTTGCAGACCTGTGAATATGTAAATTAGTCACACCTGTCTCTCTGTATTTATCACTATTGTGCATATTTAAATGAACATTATAATCTGTCACACAAGAGGCTTTTTTAAATTATAGTCTCATTATTCCACATATTCTTTTCTTTTATGTCCACATCTCTGGTGGTATATACAGTCATACACATCAATATATTTAGTGTCAGCACCAATCACTTACAACAGCGTCCTGCAGCAGATCCTCGAGGCGGGTGGCAGTCGTAGTGCGATCGCAGCTGTATTTCTTTTTCATGTTTTCTTGCATCTTCTTCATTTTGTCCTGAGCCTCTTTCACGTCAGCAAAGAACTGCAAGTAAAGGGATTAATGTGAGCAACACACAATTGGACTCTCAGCTCCGAATGCTGATGGATATTCCTTATATTTCTCCATACCTGGTAGTAGGCTGTGTTTTCTTTGAGATGAGCCTCGATGCAGCAGCACAGCTGGAGGATCCAGCTCCACTGAGTCTGCAGGGCAGCAGTAAAGGCCTGGAATAGATAAATACAACATGATGACAGTGGATTAGTTGAGGACTCACTCAGTGGGCTTTGAATTTCTGCTGACCAACAGGGTTTTTTAGTGGAATTACCTCAACTGTCTTCTTGCCAGGATGACCATCCCTGACAAGTTTGTCTCCCAAGGCCTGGATGTCATTGACCTTCTTCTCCCTCAGCTCCAGCTCTCGCATGAGACCCTGAAGAATTACAATTGTGTATTCATTTAATAAATGTCTCTAAACATCTTACACAAAATCTTAATTGTAGGGATTAGAAAAATAAAACTCACAGAGTAGTTGTCTTTCTTAGCGGTCATGTTGTTGTTTTTGTCACTCCAGTCAAAGTTAACTTCCTCCTCTTCTTTGTCATTTAGCCACATCAGTTCCTTTGTGGCAGCGCTGACGAAGGCATGCAGTGAATCCAAGTTTCTCAGGCGGGACTTGGAAGAGTTCTGAATACAAATAAAAGATAAAAATACAAACAGCTGATTAAAAACAAACACAACTATACGCATTTGCAAATTAAGAGAAAATTTGTCCAAAAATGAAATAATGTCACCATAATAAAAACATTTACCAGTAGTTTGCCATACTGAAGGTCCAGTTTACCCAGGTATTCTCTGTATGTGCCCTTGCTGACAGGAGAGAGCTGGGTCTGAAGAACATGAAAGACACAACAGGTTACTTTTAAAATCAACAACACAACAACACAATTTTTGACTGATTGTAATCCTTTCCAGTGGTTCCTACCTCATCAGCCTTGGCCCGTTCAATCTTTGAGCGGAAGTCCTCCACAGTCTGATGCAGGCCTCTGTGGCTGCCCAGCTGGGACTCCACTGAGGGCAGATCAGATCCCCACTCTGCTTCATCGATACGCCGTTGGTTCTCCTCCACCCAGGCCAGCAGGTCTTGGACATAGCGCAGAGTGACGTCATCCAACTCTGGTCGCATTTTCATGGAGGTCTGCTGGGAGGTCTGCGTCACGGTGACCTGGCTTGCCTTCAAACGAAGGTTGTAATCGCTGCGCAGGTTCACCAAGCGCTCGTGAAGGCGGTAAACCCTGCAGACATTAAAAATACAAATTACTTAAGGTAATAGTAGTCTGTTTTGTTTAAAATTTACTGCACGAAAAATTCACATGAATGTAAAAACACTGCACTCACTTGCGGTACATCTGTTCAGCCTGAGGGTGGCGCCCATCTTTAAGTATCTGAACATCATTGAAGAGCAGGCGAATCATGTTGTCAGCCTTGTCCAGCTCCCTCTCCACCTCTGCTGTGTGCTGAGCAGGTTTCCCTGCATTCAGCAGACGAATGTCCTGATGGAATAGAAATATTTTTTATTTTAGTTTGATATACCACCCAAGTTAGAGACTTATATGGATTTTTTTTACCATTTACTTTTATACAGCGTCTTAAAATAATGATGATAATAATACTACTACTACCACTACTACTACTACTACTAATAATAATAATAATAATAATAATAAAAAATTCCAGTCAGATGTGAATAGGTCTCACCGTCTGCAGCAGGGTCTCCAGGTGGCTGAGCTGCTCATCACACAACCCAGACTCCATTTGCACTTTACTGACGATCCTCTGGAGCTTCTCAAGTCTAGATTAAATAAAACAAAACAAAACAAAACAAAATAAAATAAAATAAAATACAGTTAGAAGAAATTCTAACAGATAATTTGGATGTTATCTCAACATACAATAGGATAAATAGTAGTTTGTTATTGAAAAGTTTTGATAAAGTTAAAGAATCACTACATTACTTAGTATCACCATGCTCCCTCCAGACATTTCTAAAAAACTGTTACACAACCATGATTTAGACCAACAGACACTAAACCTCACAATATGTCAATCAAATAACTTACGGCCACCTATGTTTCAGCAAATACTCCAATTTATGAGGGTCACCTACAAATGCCATATCTCAATTCTGTACAGATTAAAGTTCTAGCTGCTAGACCATCGGTTCCTCTCACACACCCACTGTGTCTAAGGAAATCACTCCACCACATAGAGGCTAAGAGTCAGACAAAGAAGTCACCGTTTTGTGACAAAGATGTCCAGTCTGCTGGTCTGTCTCAGTCATTCTACATCTCAGAAGCATAAACAAAGCTATTAGATGAGGAGATAATCGCGTGACGCAAACCATCCCATTCTCTAGTCGTGACGCAGCACTATTGTAAATACAAAGACAGTTTTCAATTTCTCATTCTGTCATCCAATCTAATTATATCTTTTTGTTTTCAAATTATAAGGCCATTTACCCAGCGACAATGAAAAGAGTCACCAGAATCTCTTGGCTAACTAGCAGAGCAGGGAAATAATGAGTCTGCAATAATAAAGCCAGTAAATAGAAAAATAACTTTAATAGTGGAGAAATTTGGGCCAAAAGTAAATAAAAAATATTTTTGTTGCTTTGCCACTTCTTCATGAGCATAAAATTGAAAGTTAAACTGAAGCTGTTGAAGGTAGTAGCCACCCAGACTTTTTTTATTTACAGTTTCTATAAAAATTACATGTACCCTACTTTGAGGGATCATTGTAAAAAAAATAAATAAATATATGAATATAAAAACATAAATCATGTGGTGACTGAATATGGTTATTGGAATTTTTTACACCGTAATATCCTTATTAGCATTGGCCCCCAAAATCCCAAATTAATCAGGACCTACACTTAACCTACTTGCATGATGTGGTGCCTAGCAAATTTATTTCTGCTCTGCTTCTACCATCAAAAATCTAATGAAGTTTTGATCAAAAAAATGTAAATATAAAAGTATATTATTACTCCAAGTATCCGCCACTGTTCTAACCTTTCAAACTCTATCCTCAGAAGTCGCTCTCTCTCCAGAATGGCAACATGGAGTCGACCCCATTCTTTCTCCACATCAATGGGATGGTAACCAGGAGGGACCTTCACCTGACCAGCGTGCACGGCACTCTGTGGGCAGATTGTATAAGTCATTATAACAAGTAAAAAGTAAAATACAATAAAATACAAATACTAAATGGGGGTTAGCTTGCCTCAAAGGACTGGTAGATGTGTTTGGATCGGTTCTTGTCGGTCTCTTTTACCGGCAGCTCTGTCTCTTTGAACTTCAGGAACTGGCGCCACAGAAGCTGAGAAAGAAAAATACACAAAAAGAGTATTTTATATTGACAGTTCATATTTTCCTTTGACATTCGTTTGATGCTTTAGTAATAAGTTAGGTACTTTCTTTTGAAAGTTCACAGAGTGAAACCTCGGTTGTACTCGCATACCAGACAAAAAATTATGCAACTACCTAAACATCGTGTTTTGCATGTTGAGTTAAATCAAAGTGGAATCGTAATTTCTTAAACAGGATGAGTATATTTAATTAACACATCACGCTGCAGTTTTAATGGCCTGCATACAGTGAGGTAATATCCCCTAAAAGCTCCAGTCATGCATCCCCATGACCAGTGTAAGTTAAATTGAGTTTCATAGCTTCACAACCAAATTACAAGCAAAACCACCGTTTTTAGTGAGACTGTGCTGCTGATAACGTCTGTTCAATTAAAAAAAAATACTTAAGTCACACTACGCCTTTGTTATGCAACACTGACAAGATAAAATTGTAACTCTCCTGAGCATTAGATCCAACATTATCTGGAAATTTATTTCATCTGCCCACAACTAGACATTCTTTGATCTAAAAATATATGGCCACCCAGAGTCTGCATGCCATTAAAACATGCAACATGTTTTGATTGCTCTCCTTTTGATAGAACAGTTTTTTTTTTTTTCAATATATTCACCTTTGCTCAACTGCAATAACAACAACAATACCCATTAAAATAGAAAAATCTCCAGTCTAGAGACATAATATACACTTTAACAGCTCACCTCGATCTCCTCATAGCTGGCGGGGAACTTCCTCTCCTCAAAGATCACAATGTGGTGGCGGATCCACTGGAGCAGAACAGTGATCAGCTCATAGTACTCCTGCCAGCGCAGCTCCAGCTCCTGCAGCCAACGCAGCAGAAAAAGACAGTCACTAAGTTAACAACAACCAACAGAATGGCTCCTTTTCTCCTGCGTCTCCATGTTCCATCACTCACACACCGCACTAAACTCAATTAGGTAGCAACAATCCAGGTCTTGTGTGTGAATGGACAAGGAGGTAGAGAGCAGAGAAGGAGTTGATGAAGGGGGCAAGAACGGAGGAGACAGTGGGAGAAAGCTGCCCCAGACTATGTGTGTAGTCATGCTAATATTTATAAGACATTTATTTAAAAAAGATGTGAGACCAGCATTCAGATTTACATCACATTATAGTTATATCAAATGAGGAGCAGATTCATCCTGCAGCTGGACATGACATGCCCAAACATGCCATTAGTCTTGGGAGTTATTTGGAATGAGTTACTAAACAGTTTGTTTTATATGAACAGATAAAGTGTAACACATTGTGGCTCATCCTTTTTGGCTTCTGCAGTGTAAACACCACAGGCTGCTAATTTCCTGATACTTGGTTTCACAAGACTTCTATTTCTCTTTGACCATTTGGTGGGAAACACCCACAAAAAACACTTTTTAAACAGAGTCACAAGCCATTTCAGGTTTCATTAAATATGATAAAGTTTTCTATCTAGCACTTTTACACCACAACAAAGAGTCAATACATAAAACATATTGTGCTCACATTAGCTCTGAGGCCATCGTGTACATCAACCCGAGGCATGGCATCATACAAAGATGACACATAAGTGATGATGGACTTCTCATCGGGGTGAGGCACATCAACATCTGAAAGGACAAGGTGAAATTGTATTATATGCAATCTCATTATTTCATTTTGCAATTTACTAACAGTCAGTAACTTGTAGAAACTGTAATGTATCACACTAAATAACTCTGGCATGTCAGTTAAAATTGCTTTTCTTACCCTCGGGGTCCAGCAGGCGTGTCACACCAAGGTCTCTCTCGGCCACACCGAAGGCCTGTTCCAGGTTCTCCACGTTGGTCTGTCGGTACACTTTGCTCATGTCGATGAGTCTGGGACTGGAGGAAGACAAAAATGATCAATGTGAGTGAAACACTCTGTAAGTGCATTATTTAAGACCTTATATAAGACATTCCATGAAAAGTTTGGTAAAGTTTGCATGGATTCATATTGACTCTTTCACAGCTCAATTGTAGAGAAATTAAATTGACACTATAATGGTATTTCTTAAAATTTGGGAATAGGAGTAGATGGAAGATTGGGTTACACACACTGTAATAAATGTTATGATACAGTATATTTGCAGTAGTGGGCATGCTTTTAAAAGATGGCGCAAATGCCTACAAGCATTAAAAGAGCCCACCTGTTCACTTTCTGACAAAACTATACCATCACCTGCCTTTTTGTCCTCGGGGAGTTTGACTCTGGCAAATGTCAGAGCAGTTACTGTAAGTGGAATGTAAGGCTAACATAATTAATTCTGACATGTTTTAAGTCAGAAACCAGCCGCAACTTGATACCCAGAAGAGACAAAAGTTCACATCTCCAGGGTGCAGTGCAGGATGACTGAATACAACACACAATGTGTAATGCATATCCCTGCAGAAGTAATTATGAAATTTAGTAAGCAAATGTGCATAAAGCAAAAGCAGATTCATACAGATCTTTGATGCATAGACTGGAACCACCCGTATTTTGTTCATAAACAGGAGAAGACGCCACATGACGGACTTCCCGGACAGAGTACTGCTTTGTTGGCCTCGAGGACCTGCCCATGCTCTCAGCCTCTCTTCCATGAAAGCTTCGAGATCTCCACCCATGGCCCAGTTCTTCACTGCTAGAGCGTGTCCCTGAGCTGTGTGAACCATGCCCTGAGTCCCAGGAAGATGCCTCTGATGGGATTTCCTCACACAGCATGACCACCTTATTGTCCACATCGCTGACAGATCGAAGGCTTCCTTTCTTCTGCTTAGATTTCCTCCTTAAACTGAGCATCTTTAAATCAGCCCAAAGGTCCTTGTGCAGTCACAAGAAAAAAAGCTTCTTTTTTTGTAGTTAGAGTTATACATACAATCTTTCATACAAGCAAATCTATTAACGGCTCATTGGCTGCATATAAATCCATCCAATGCATTGTCTCAGGTGTCCATCTGCACATGAAGATCCAGTTAATCCTTCTGAATGCTTGCTGAGATGAAAAAATGTCTTATACAGCCAAGTCACTGTTGCCATCTAAGACCTATTCCACTCTAGCTTTGGGAATCCAATCTACATAAATCCTGGATGCTCTTTACTTCTCTGGATAAGTTCATGTTCCGCACCAAATGGACAGGCACGAAGCAACGCCACAGCTTTCATGTAGCAGTGAGTGAACACTACAGCAACGCCCACTACACCACACCCCTCACCTTTATGAAAGGCAACGGTATTCCACCCTCAGGTGGCTCAGAAAAAATTAAAAAACAAGAAAAAAAAAGCTGCAAGTACATGCTCAGGTTTAAGAAAACTTGTCCCTGCAGGCATCACTTTCTTTCAGTTCATAATAGCTCCAAAGGAATATGTCTGTATTTGACTTTTCTCATCCATGACTTTCACTCCCATCTCCAGTCCAGACTCTGCATGAATCACTTTGTTATAAAGTCTATAAAGAAAACCAACCAAATGCAGACTGTATTGACAAATCTTCCTGAGAAATAAATGCTCATTCATTTCCCAGGATGCAGCCACACAAAAGCCTTTAACCACTAATTCTACTGTAAAGACACAAAACAGATTTGAGGGGCTTAAATGTTTAGTGTTCAAGGATGGAGGCATCAGATTTTACTTTTAATGCTAGGTTCCCAACAATTTAATAATCACATCATGTTTAATGAAGGACTTATCATCTTAAAATGGTGTTAAAAAGAGGTACAGCATTAGTCATAGCCGATTTGGCAATGATATTCCTTGCCTGAAGGCCTGACATTTTCTACAGAGTCTTTAAAACAGAAAATGTGCCAAGGGCAGAGCTTGGGGAAATGGGTGAAAATAAAAAGAAAAGAAATTGTTAAAGGCAGAGTGTGGGTAAAATGTCTGGTTTTAAAGTTGTGAGAATAAAAGGCTTTCTAGTAATGAAGCTGCAGTCATGTAGAGACTGTGTACTGTCAATTCTTTATCATTACCCAGGATTAGGGAACAGGCTTTAACTGGTATCATAAAGTATAATTTGCCATTCATAAGCGTGCCGACGTCCTAGTCATGCTCCACTGCTCTACACATATTGAGTAACACAAAAAGGTGGTACTGTGTTTTGGTATTGTTGGTGGTATGAAAAAAGCAACGATTAGGACTCACGTCAAGGGTAAAAAATTTAAATATATCAGTGAACTTGACAGTGTGATTGTAGAATAAGACATTTGCTGTCTTCATGTGGTCTGCTACTGAATTCTTTACCAAAAAATGGTGGGCACGTGAGGAGCAACAGCACGCATCACTGTCTGTACTTGCATCCCATTACATGCAGTTACTTTCCCGCAATATACTGTCAACACTCACTAGTGTTTGTGTATGACGGCATTGAAGAGCTTGCCATCCCTCCAGCTGGTGGTGAAGTTGTCGCAGCGGATGCCCTGGTAGCCATCGGTCATCCTCTGAGACCAGAGCAGCAGCTTCTCCTTGGCCGTCATGTCTTCTGACTGACCATTCACCTGAATATCTGAGATCTGAGATGGTATAAACAAAGAGAGTGTTAACACAGAGGAAGAGAGACAATCCTTGCATGTATACTTAGGAAATGTGGAAAAAATTAGTCATTAGTGGAAACCAAAAGATGTAATTTCAATTGCACCCCTCCACACCAAAGGATAATTTTAATACCACTATTGCCCCTTCCTTTAATTTGATTGTCTTTGATGAGCTGTCTATTAGAGGATTATTAAGATATCGGTAGATTATGTATTATTATTTCGGACTTGGATCAGAAGATACAGCAGGATTTCTCTTGTGGCAATCGGATAAGTTTTCATTTGGGGAATTTAGGGATAGGAAAGATGAGTCATGGGCATCAGGTTTTCCATTTAGTGTGTTTGTGTGTGTGTGTGTGTGTGTGTGTGAATGTATCCAGATCTTCCATCTCATATTTTTCCATTACAAAAAGTGCACAAAATATTTTAATCTCTGTAAATGAAATCATTTTAATGTAATCAGATCGCAGGAAACTCTACTCTCTCTTTTGATCTCTCTGACTCAAACTATTTTTGTATAAACATTTTATAATATCTACAGAGCACAATGTCACCTTCATCATATAAACTCACCATACCTTTACTTTCCCATGCTGAACCTCATCCTTTTTGCAACCCTAACCCGAATCATCTGATATAAAAGGGTGTGTCTGTTTTGAAGGCTGATGTCCAGGGATTTCTGCCTGGCAGCTCTTGGCATGCACAAAAAAGCAGGAAAAGGGCCTGGGTGTCTGGGACATAGTTGGGAGTGTAGCATGTCAGCATGTTCCTAACTTGGCCTGACACACCCTCCCCTCGGGAATCAAGGAGAGAGTGACTCATACTTACACACCCTTCATAGTGCTCTAACTCCTTTATACTGGTCATAAATAAGCTATGATTCACTAAAAACTTCGTCTGTGGTGTTAGTGTGTTATGATAGCTTTAACCAGCTCTAATATTATGTGAGTCAAAATGATCCATGTTTGATTAGATAATGAGGAATTGAAGAGATGATTTCTGAAGAGCACACTCCATTTTGATTGGTCCAAGGAGATGTGAAACGGCAGCTGACAGGTGCAGATCCCAGAGACAGAGATATAGAGCAATAAAATAATGGAACACAACACTGACAGAGGTGGAGACCTGGAAGTGGAGGATGATAGTCCATATTAACCCCAGAGTGAGCTTGGGGTTCCCGTCTGCTATGTCATCATTTCTGATGTTAACCAGCTTGACCTGTGGAAACACAACAGAGTAGAAAGTCATATCACGGCAATGATCAAAGCATCACATGAGGATGAAAACAGGTTTGTCGTGTCCTACGCTCCAAGCCTTACAAGGTTCATGGTATTGTTTCGTGGGTCGTACCTGCCGGTGTTTGAGGAAGTCCAGTGCTATCTGTACATTCTGCAGTTTGTGGAATCGCATGCGTCCCTTCTCTCTGGGCTGCAGAGGACAGAGAAGTTATACAAAGGTATTAAATTAAACTTTGAACACTTATACAGTCGGAGATGATGGTTTTCTTTGGTCAAAGGGAGTGGAAGGTGGAAAGCATCCGAACAAAATCGAAAAATGAGTTACAGGGAAAACAGATGGGCAGACATTCAGTGGAAAAATACTAATGAGTGAAAAACTGGTGACTATTTTTAATTCATTTTTTTAAATTTTTGGAAAAATATTGCAGTTCCTCTTCCAAAACATGCTGCTATCTTTGTTGTAGTCCTGCTGTTCACCACTGTCCCACACAGAGGACTGACAACATGGTGAGTACAATAATACCCCTCAGAATTATTAATTACAACAAGAAATTAGCATTGCCTGAGCTGATAACATGGTTTTGCATTATATAAATTATCTGACAACAGAAAAGATTAGCTATAAATTAAGAAAGCAAACAATATAATGCAAAATAATAGGTTCATTCCTGCGTCCAGTGTCCAGTTTATCTATTGGTAACTGGATATTTTGTTCATATTACATACAGCAGCTATGTGGTTAAAGCAAGCCTGCCAATGAGAAGAAAAAAAAGACAAAAAAGCAAGCAAGTAAAACCTCAGCTGTCACAGTGTTTTGTTACCATGCACAGCCAGATTACAAGAAAAGCGCAGGTGAATCATATAAATAATAAAAATAATGGATGTCCATTTAAAGATTCAAACCCACTCACCAACCGAACGCTCCTGACCACGTCTCTCTCCCTCGGCTAGGCCCCGCCCCAGCGAGAGCAGGGCCAAAGAGAGGAGTCGACGGCCAGACGGCAAAGTTCAGCACACACAGAGGAAGGTTAAAGGACGGCAAACGGCGAAGGAGAGGGAGTAGAGGAAAGTGGAGGAGGAGGAGTAGAAAAGAAGAACCATAGATCAGAAAGGAGTAGTACAGTGGACAAACACACACGCACACACAGGCCAAAAGTGAGATTAATGTGTTAAGGCAGTCAGAAGCTGAGCGGAGCCGGAGCTGGTGGAGAGAGAGAGCAATGAAATACAGCAGCACAGAAGCTTCAGTACTTAAATACAGCATCCTGCCAGTGGCTCTGTTTGTGAGCAGTGAGATCTTAGTCCATAAAACAGAAATATGGTGAGATTGGAGGCAGATGATGAAGCTACTGAGGCGACAGGGCAAAAGAGATGACAGCCTAGATAGTGACTTCAGCCTTTGTTTAGTACAGTTTAGTTCAGGTTAAGCCTTTGACTGTCAACTCGGTTGTGATTAGTCACAATTATGAAGACAGTCTTTCACAATGATTTAATACAAGGACTCTTAATGCAATAAGTCAAGGTTAGGATGGAGGATGACTGAGGTAAAAAAAAAAAAAAAAAGATGTAGAGTTTTGGCAAATTTGTCACTTTGATTAAAAAAAAAAAAAAAAATCATGATGATACTCACTAGTGTCTCCCCTGACAGGACCTCCAACAGAGAGATCAGGTTATGTCCATCTCGAAGGTCTTCATACAGGTCTGTCACATGGCGCTGAGCCTGCCAGGAAGAAACAGGACACAGAGGTTTTCAAATCAAAATGAGAATAGATATGAGCATCGCTCCTCTAGAACTGTCATCTAGAAAGGTCAGAACAAACATGACTAGAGTTTGAATTTTTTGGAGAAATGGCAGGTAATGGCTAATACATGACAGATTGCTTTGAAAGTTTTGTGCTAAATTTGATGGAAATAACATTTGGTGCAATTGACTTTGCAAAAACCTGGTTACACATTTGAAAAGAAAACATATTCTTCAAATTAAAGCTGTCAGTTGAAAGAGGTTATTCTGTATAGATGTATTCTGGCTCTAAATCTGCTACCAAGCTGTTATATAAGTTCTCCCAAGCCCTCAGAATGTTCTCTTCACTAGTACAATTCTACACAGGTCAGGAATGCATAGCTGTGAGCAGCCAAGCCTGACTCCTGCTCCAAATGCTAAATGTCAGCTGTCATTCCTGTCGAGTGATGGATTAGACTATGAATAAAAAACCAGGTCAGTGAAGTAATAAAGGTGCACTGGTGAGCATGAAAAAAAAAGGTCTGTCTTCATGTGGCTGCATTCAACTAATTCACATTTAAATCAGGACTTATTGTTCACACACATTAACAGAGGTGTGTAGTGTGACTGCAACCAGGCAGAGAGATGAGTGACAGAAGTGGGGGGGGGGCAGTGAGGAGAAAGTGAGGGAGTTTCCAAACAGGCTGGACACAAAATGGACACACGGTGTATTTAATAGAGTCCTGCTCAAACGTGCCAGTACGTACCTGTGGCCTCCAGTGTAGCTGATAAATGAGAACAGATGGATGGTGTAATGGAATGAAATGGGAAGAAGAGGAAGAGATGAAGACAAATTTGAGCACAAATGATTAGGATGAAATAGAAATTGAGATGATGAATATATGAGACAGTAAGAGCGATTGAACTCGTCAGTTTTATAGGTGCGTTTGCCAATGTGGGAGAAAAAAGAGGACACAGCCCTAAAATGGAATGAAAGCAAGTTACAACAGTAACTGATTTATGTTGGCAAGACTTTCAGGACAGCTATCTAGTCTTTGACACACCCCTCCTCCCTATTTGCTGTAAAGTATTTAGTGAAGAGAATCAACAGTGTGACCACTAGGGGTCACTGGCTACACACTGATTCTTCTGATTCAGAGCACATTATATGTTGTGAAGTTTACGTCATTGTTGGCAGTCTAATAGATAAACATCTGCCTATTTGATTTAGCACAGAGATAAGAAAATATCATATTTCTATGGATTGTATCTGCTTGGAATTTCCTCAAGAACTGTCTATCACAGGCCCTAAAAGACTTTGGAGTAAAGAGGCTGTGGTTTCGCTGCATATGATCAACCACACTGTTGTTGAAAGGTGGCTGTTGTGCTACAAATTGCCGCCTCAGAGTGCAGAAGAGCAACTCTGTAAACTATTCGAAGTGAAAATCATTAGCACACATGGCTGACAGACAGCCCCTTGCCCCGGTCTGGAGACAAAAACGCTTAACATACCTTGAGAGTTTATGTAAGACTCACGTAATTCTGTGCAATTACTCTAAACTCAAAAGGTGAGCGTCTCACTGATAGCCTCACAGTAACTTGAAATCAATTTGCAACAATTGCAGTTTTTGATCTAATCAGCTGAAGTTTGTGGGAATCTCCAAAAAAACAGAGTCTGGGCCTGCAGCTGGAGCGACGTTTCAATCCATCTTACACAATATAAAAAAATTTACTGAGCAGGGGAAACCACCCAGTGGCCCTTTACGGTTCTACATGGCTGCGCCCATCTTATTGTCTCCTCCTGTCAAGCCAACCATTACGCTTTTGAAACCAGTTTAGCCTAGAGGAGCCCTTTTGCACATTCAGACGCTGAGTTAACACTTTCCCTGCCAGACATCGTATCACATATCACTATTATTTCATATCACTATAAAATAATAGTTTTCATGGCTTGAATGAAGGGGAAAAATATCAGTACATTTTCAAATTGTTGAGCTACAACTTCACATTGCATGAAGTTAAACGATTTCCAGCACAGCCTGAGACTGTAAAAGTACAGGGTTTGTTAGTATGACTCAAAACTTCCATGCTCATAGTAAAGGATCTATTTTCATTCGTGGAATAGTGACAACAATATGAATATACTTATGCTATACTTATAACTCCCTGCAACAGTGCGTGGCTTTCAGTTCTGGCCGGTCATAAACACAGGTAGCCATCCAGACCCAGGAGCCTGTGCAGCACATGTGCTACCGACAAGCCTTAACCACCATGGGCTGCGGGCTGAGACTAGAATTTGCCTTTTCAGAGGAAGCTAAGTGAATCCAGATGTCTATGACTAACCCTCCAAGATTCACAGTGAACATTTAAGCGAAACAAGAGGGAGCGACTGCACTATGTTCTCGTATATTTGGTAGCAGAATACACTAGAGGTGCACATTCATGGAAAGGAAAACATTTGATTCACGCTCATTTTCTTCCCTCTTGTTCCATTTCCAAAAAAAAAAAAAAAAAAATGAATGGCTCTGTGTCTGTAGAGTGAATATATAAATAATGTGGAACCACTTCATGTCATAAGGTTGTGAATGTATTGCTGCCAAAGGGATTTTTTTGGAATCAAAATGGAAGGATATTTCCCCTGCTGTCGGAGGGGTATATTGTATCATGGGCTAATTTTTCATTCCTAATGAGGAACTCCTGAGTGAGGAGCACAGGTCTGTTTGACTTTACCCTCACCCTGACCTGTTTGCCTCCTTTACTGCGCCATGCATTGGAGGGTTTCCAGAGGGTGCGTTTGAAAATGAGGCGTGAGTGGACGCGGAGCGCTGATTGATGGTTTATACAGTCTCTTTCTCAGCTGATGACAGATGGGACTTCTGGTAAACCTTCCAATCGCAGTACAATGCTCACAGCTGAGTGTGAAACAATAATTGACTAGGTAATATATGTTTATGTGAGTAGGAGGTAGGTTATTGATTATCATTTCTGCAGGTGAGGACAGAGTAATTTTTGAGATAATACTAATTCCCTGTCCTTTTAAAATACTTCACAATATAAAGTTTCTAGGGAAAAAACATAAAACTCCTGTCATAAAATTCTGTACAGCTTGCATATATAAAATCAGTGTTGTGCTGTGTTTGCTATTTCCCAAATCTACAAATGATCCCCCACGATCGCTGTTTTGATTGCTATTCATAGGCTAAAACATTAACAGTACATCAAAATTCTTGCCAACACAAATAAAATACAAAACCAGCTATTTGCAACTGTAATTACTACAGAGTGTATGTATTTAGTTCTAAAGATAGAGCTAAATCGCCTCTCAAAATGTGAGCTTCCACATTTATTCTGGTTCTGTATAACATCCTGAATTTGAAGGCAAATCAATATGGTGATTCACTTTGCTTTGTATTATTTTGACCTGAACCACAGATTGTGTACATCAACCACATGTTCAGGAAGTTGAAAGAAAGTAAAAGATCCATTTATTCGGCACATGTATCAGTTATCAATTTATATGAGGAACAATGTGCACATCCTGTAAAATAAGAAACAGCCAACTTTCACAACAGGTTCTTACCTTTATCAAGTGCTTGTTCACCCATTTTGTGAAGGTCTTTTTCTGTACTCGATCTCGTTCATCTGCAAGACAGAAAACCACAATTATCAGACATGTGTGAAAAGTAACAATTCGAAAAAAATTTTGAAAACTGACATATTTCTCGGGCGGTCCGTGACAAAGGGAAGAATAATTCCTTTTATATAAAGCACTGAATAAAAGAAAATCCCCCAGGATACTAGACTTGTTTGACTCCTGTCAGACAAACAGAATTCATCATTCATGGGTGGAAAAACGGCTCTCGTTGGTGCACGCCTGCATCTGAGTCAGACCACATCGAAGCACAACTATAATCCGAACTTGTGCCCCTATTGTCTAGGAAACTCAATATTTGCGAGGTCATGTATCATGCTGACACCCCAGCCAGCTGTGCTCCTCGACAAAATATAATGAACTCCATGGTACAAGCAAAATATGGAGCCAAAACACTGGTATGATTACCATCAGACATGGTGTTTGTATTAGACAGTGCAATTTCTCAACAAGAAACAACAAGATCTTTGGCGAGGAACACACCTACTAATACAACAAATGTGCATACTTGGTGTTGTGTCCCTATTTGGAGTTCAAGGCAAAAACCACAAGGTGTGTCACAGCAAAATGCTTTATGGATACAGTTAATGGATCTGCGCATTTATACCACATGATCAGTGGGTTGTAGTTAAGGTCAGTTTAAATTTAATTCATGTATTTTAATTGTAGAACTCACCTTCACTTACTCACACAGAATTTATTTCAATTCACATTACTCCAGCATGAACTATGAACATTAACACAAAGTTCTCAGTCTTATCAATTTAAAGGGAGTGATCCAAGTGTGTACTGAACACTGACACACCCAGCAATGAAAAGCAAAGAGCAGTGATTCACAATCACCAGAAAATTAGTGCCCAGAGGCTACATTTGTTTCCTTAGGAGCACCAACTTCTGCAAATGTGTTATGGAGCTATGTTGCCATGGAAACCTAATATAGACACCAGTAGACCTTTAACCTCCCCATTTATCATTTGAACCAGTAGGGACTGAGCCTTACTACATGACCTCTGTGCATCTATTCCCTGTTGAGGGGGAAAGTATCACACAGTGTGATGAAGGTGACTGGTGACACAAGGCAACAACACTGGGATGTTCCACAATTTATAGACTAAAGCAGTTTCCCATGGGAGCTGCAACTTGACCTGTGAGCACCGGCGTTCTGTTCAGCCATATAACTCAGTCTTGTTTAAACTAAAACAGCTCTTTGTGGACTCGTTGTTCTTTATAGGTGCATGTTGTATGCGGGCGGATGGGGGCCCATTGAACTTAAGTATCAAATGTCAGCAGACACAGAGGTTTCAGGGAGGTGTGTGTGTTTATGGTCCAAAACAGCATGAAAGTTCACATGAGTAGTGAAAAGTACTGTGACCATTTACTTAAGAACAGTTTGATTTTCAGCTCCTTTCTCAACTCTCCTTTTAAAAGGGAAATAGGCTGTTTAGCCAGAATGACTAGTTAGTTTGTTTTTCACCCAAAACATAGAATTAATAAAACATTATGTAAACAAATTAGTACAAGATACAATTTGTAATATACGTATTTTATAATTAGCATTCTAAATCAAAAACTGATCAAAATTATTTTTCGAAAACAAAAGCAGAACCATCGATTCTCACAGTATTATTTTTTCTCTCTAGTCCCGCCTAGTTGGTTGCATCCAAACAAAAAAATGTCGCCAACACCAGCGGCATTAGCAAGTAACAGCAAGTTCTCATTTACCTGTAGCTGAAGCTTCGAAAAATAATTACTAGATAAAACAGAGAAACAATAAACCAAACTGGAAAATCCTGCTGCCTTGAAGTCACAGGTCACGTCTAATTCAGTGATGCATTGATGCTCAACCACAGTTAGTAGGTTATGCTACTTTCAGGCACTATGCACCACAAATATGATCTTCATAGGCTTTATATTATAAGACAAAAGTTTGACTGATAAATTGACAAACTGACAAAGAAATCTCTTTCATCCACATTCCCACAAAGAGTCAAATTCCCACAAAATCCATCTGACTAAAGAAATAACCAGTGCTTTAGGTGTGTCTGTAGCATCATTAGACATGTTTGAACACACCACACAGGTTACATGTTATCACAAACATATGTAAACATAGATATGTTAATGATCAGTACTGGGACAAACTATTTCAAAAACTCAACAGTGAATTTGGCAGTTGTGACACCCCTGTTGAAATGCTACTAAAACGTGAATCCATCGATGTCAAAAAAGAACAAAACAAAAAAAAAAATTAAACGATTCAGTCTGTTCTTGCTGTTGTGTGAGAAACAGAAACACATAATCACAATCACAAGTGAAAATATGGCATCGTTTGAAGAAATCCATAGAAAAGAAAACAGGAACAATATGAATAATAATAAATCGTCATTCATCACCATTCATCATCATCATTGTCCTAGCAACAAGTGGCCTCTGGCCACACAAACCAAAACACCTGCATGTTGTACAATAAAAATTGTGAATGGACTTTGCTGACCAATACGAAGCAAGGGAGCTGCTGATGTATTAGAAAAGGGGAGTATCCTCCTTTAAGTCACAGCGAGGGGAAACTCTGGACACTGGATTTGGGATAAGAATGATATTATGACATTATAACATTCAACTTTACTCAGCCATGAAAGATGAGCTCACTGTTGCAAGACTATGAATCATACAGCGATGAAGTCTCAACATAACCCTCTTCGGGCTCCTGCAGACAAAGCTAAAATTACATTAAATGCTTCTTTCACCTCTCCCCGGAAAATCGCCTAATCCTTGCCCAGCAGCTTCTCACGCACATGGTAACGAATGGGTCAAGATTAAGGCTCACAATTATGCCATTTAGTATTAATTGCCACCATACTGGTACCTTTCCTGCCGTCTGTAGCCTTCAGCATCCCTTGGTAATAACCTTCGTCTGAGGGCGTCCTCTCTCTGCCAAAGCTGTCAGTAGAGAAATTCCTGTACCTCTGCTGCTGTTGAGAGGTCATTTTCACTGTTTGCCAGCACGCAATACAATAATCCTAATGATAAAATATCCTCGGTGGTTTCCTCTTCGATAGGAGCTTCTGCGTTTCTCGCCGTCTATCTGTCCCTTTGGCCTCCAGAGTATGAAGTCCTGTGGCTACAACTCAGTACTTCACAAACCTATGATTTCTTCCTCCTTCTTTCCTCTCAACCTCCTCACTCCCTCACTGAGTTCAGCTCTGCCCTTCTTTTTTGTCCGTATGTTTTTTTTTTCCTCACTCACTCTATTCCTTTCATAGCAAATGGTGCCTGTGGGCTATGAAGTCTGGGCCTGTCCTCGTGTGTGATGTGCGAGTGTGTATTTAGTGGTGCTAGTGTGTGGAGGACATGGTGGGTAGGGCTCTGAACACACCCCTTCCTCTTGCAGTAGGAAAGGCGGGGAAGGATGAGGTGTGGCATGTGCTATCATTGTAACTGCTTCATTTGCGCAAGAAATTGCACACACAAGTTGAGTCACCGAGGATAATAAAGAATCATAAAACTTAGTGCTGATAACCTCTGCTTTTTTCTTCACTAAATGGCATTTAAATGAAGAAAAACAGCCTAAATAGGTAAAAACGTCTCTCAGTCTCACACACACACACACACACACACACACACACACACACACACACACACACACACAACTCATGGTTAATCATTATTTGTTTCCAGCATTCCTGAGACATGTCACATTAGTGTTACTAACTGTGACGAAGAAAAGAGAAGAGATGGTGGGATGAGATAGCTTTGGTAACAGCTGCTATGGATTCCAGACAGTAATGTGTGACCACACCATCTTCACATCACTGATTTACTAAAATATGTAGTATAGGAGCCAGTGATTGAGTGTTGCATGTGCTTGTGTATATGTTGAACTTTATGTCTCACATCTTAATGACATCATCTGTCTAATTCTGTCTCTTTTCTCTTTAGCTCCTGATAATGTTTGACTTGTTGTAGTTGTTGCAGTCAGCACTTATTTCAGTCAGTCACCCAGGTTTCCGAGCCTAACTACACATTTCCTGCTCTGTGTCTTCCTGCTCTGTATTAAATCCAAACAAATTGGGGAACACAGAATGCATAATTTCCTGCAAACCATTGAATGTCACTTCTCTGCCTGGAAAATTCTGCACGGTTTGCACTGTTGTATTTGATTTTGTTTTATCAGTCACATCTCTGTTAAAGCAATACAACATACATTGAGCTACACATGGGAATCACTTTTAAAAAGCAGTTAATGCTAAAATTGTAGTACAGTAAGAAAGTCATATTGAGTCAGTCAAAAATTTATCTAATATTAGCTGAGTTAGCTAATGTGATCTTAAATTAGCCATGTTTTAACTATTACCAAAATAAATTAGTCAGGATTTAATATTACTTAAAATCAGGCATTACTTTGCTAATATATCTCCAATTAGCCATGGTATTCACTTATATCATTTATCTGATTTAACTGAGGTTGGCTAAAACACCTTGGTTTTAGATAATATTAGTTCAAATTAACAATAAATTAGATTTGATTACTGGAAATTAATTGGCTAGTTAGCTAAAATTTGATTAAATTAGCCATCAAAATATATACAGATCATAGCAGAACAAATAATGCTCTAGTAGCAAAACTCCTGTGTGTACTTAACTGAGGAATGAAATGGATGAATGGAAGTTTAATTTTGATAGAGGAAAATTGTATTACTTGCCGAGGATCATTAACAGCAATGGTCCCCTATATGGTCACTATTTCCTAATAGCTAAGCTAGAGGGCAAAGTGTGTCTTACGTCTAGTAAATCCTGTCATCCGTCTATCCTCCAGGCAGGTATATATCCTATTTTCTCCACCCTGACTGACATCATTTAATCAGGATTCTAACACCACAGTTTTTTCTTCTTTTTCTCAGGGAGCATAGTCTTAAAAATGACCTGTATGAACATGAAAGTACTTAATGTGTCAGTGTAAGTGTGCCTGGGAGGGTGTGTGCATGTGTGTGTCCTGTGTTGACTCATTTGAGCCACGTTAGCAAATTTGAAGACACACCTTTGTAGTGCCATTCTATGTCTAGGCAAGTAAAGGAATTAAGGAGTGGCATGTGGGTACACAATTAAAAAGGAAAGGAATCCTGTAAAATAGAGAATTTACTGTGGAAAACTAATAGATTCACCTGTATAACTGTATATGCAATTATATAAATTCAGGATTTAATCAAAGGGAGCAGCAAAATTGCTCTTTCAACTGTAGAAGAAAATAAAAGAGAATAAAATCACACATAACGATATTTCAGGCAATCTGTGATGCAGAGGCAACAGTAATCGCTAACTGAAAAACGTTCTGGCAGTGGAACATGGACCGACACCCACAGCACTTGAGCGGAATTTCGAAACCTCATGGGAAAACACTAGCAAAGGGACCAAAATGGGAATAGGCCCGGACGCAGAAAGTGTGGAACATCTTAGTCATGAGATCTTTCCTCCAAAAAGGAGACATATCATTAAGGTCTCAGCATGCTTATTACACTTCTCCCTCATCTGGCTTCATCAAAACCAGATGGAACACTTGGGCTTTTATATGCAAGTAAAGAGCAAGACAGAGAGAGAGTGTGTGGTGAACATATAAGAAGAAAGTAGTTGCTTTCTAAATGACAAATTTGTGGTTTGATAATTTTTTAATGATAGAAGTGACAGGCGTGGTGGGTTTCTCTTTCCTACAATGATGTTGCGTTATCAAGCAGATTCACTGACTCTGATTGAACGGACTTACTTTGTGTTACTGCTACGAGCTTTAGCCATCCAACCTCACAACCAACTGTTTATATGCTGAATGGTTGTTGGATACATTCAGAGGAAGTTTGTGTTAAGGTGGATAGAACATCAAGCGTTTTTTTTTTTTTTTTCAAAACTCCCTATTATCCTATTCTGCATGGAAAGCTTTGCTAACTTCTTCTCCTCCATTTCTCCATTTCAATGGGTTTATTTAGGAATTGAACAAAAATATTACTCTGGTGCATAATTTTTCTTGGCAACATCTATAACTTCAGCCCAAACTAGGCTCAGTACCTACTGGATGGATTGCCGTGAAATCTGCTGCAGACATTCCTGCTCTTCAAACGATCAGTCAAAGTAACTATGTTATTCCTTAAGTGCCACCATGCTGTCAACAGCTACTGAATGGATCACCATGAGTTTTATTTTTAAACACTTATATTTACTTATGGTTAGATTGTAAAAATTTTGGGGATCCTACTTTTTCTAGGTTTATGACAAAATACCTGCATAACTAATGATACGCATCATCAGCCTGTGATCTTTGTGTTCATGGTAATTAGCGAACGCATACTATGATGTCAACCTAAGATGGTGGACTTTGGCGTGTTTGCACTGTCACTATTGGCAGCATCTTGTGTTTAACATTCAGCTCAAACCAGCTCTATGCAGGAACTTAGTGTTGTTGCCAAACAATATACTGTATCATTGCAAAAATGGCTTAGTATAATTACCATAAAAATGTCTGTCCACTGACATCATGGGTTGGTTCTATCCCACACCACAGCTTGTGGTTCTCAAAAGCCACATTTCGATGAATGATTTGTGTTCCATGGTTTTGCCTATATTTATGCCGGAGCCTACAATGCCATCATTTATCTCCTCTTTCACAGGCAGGGAGCATGGATGTAGCAGCAATCAATTTGTTTTAACTCTATCCTTTCCTGTAAGTTAATAATGAATAAAACTACAGTTATATGAAGTCAACACAGTATATACATGTACACTGACAGACACACTGTTGAGCATTTAAGCATTAGGGGACTGCAAACAGCACAAACAAATTAGAGGACAAAAGAATCTTAAGCACATGTCATTATGGTTTTTGAAAGTGCTGCACTTCAGAGTAAATACAAGTGTTTGGGCAGAAGGAGGACAGACAACACCTTTTACTGTAGTGGATGAAAAGGATTTGCTTTCCCAGATTATGTTACCAGTCCTCTGTTGTCTTCTTTTTCTTTGTTTTTCTCATCCCTCCTTTCTTAGCTCTCCCAGCTTCTGTTGCTCAATGTAGGTGAAAGCTAAGCATTTTATTGCAAAATCTGGCCACAACACTCAATGAGGGGAAAGGAATGTTGATAAAACAAGGAGCAGCCTCAACACACCCAACTGATCCACCTTAGCTGAGGAGGAGGAGGAAGTGTAGGGGGAGGAATAAGGTGAAGAAGAGGCAGGGCAGGCTAGCTCCCACCTGAATCACAGTGCACTTCAGACCGGATCAGATTTCATGCCGTGCTTTGAAGACAATGTCAGTTGAGCAACAGCAATGACACAGAGCCAGTTCCCCGGCAGAGTAACAGTTCTCTGGAAGGTTTGGAGTCATAAAGATCAAACGCAATATTATCCTGAGGTGTAACACAAACACAATGTGACTCAAACAACTTGGCATCACATTCAAAAGAGTTTCTAACATGATCTGAATGAAAATCGATTTTAAATCTAAAGTACAGCCAGGAAAGTCTAAGATGATCACTGATGCTATGTTATTTGATACAACTGACAAACGCTGACATAAAACAGTTTCTAAATATCCTTCCTAATCACAGGGATGTTTGTCATAGTTTTGTCATGATGCACCATCTGGTGACCATTGACATGGTTCTCCAGCTTCACTCCAGACATTAGATGATGTGGACAAAATTAGATCTCACGATGAAGCTGCAAACCCAATTTAACTCCAACTCAACAGGCCTGTGGATTAGCCACGGCAGCTGAGTTTTAAAATAGCTCAGTGCAGAGCTACAGAAGAGTCTGTGGAAAACCTCACATCTGGGATCGTGTCAGTTGCTAATGTTTAATTTGGTAAGTTCTATTGCAACAAGGCGAAGGTGTATAATAGCTGAGGAAGCTCAAGTTTGACTATGTTAAAAAGAGCGTGTGGCTCCCTCTGCAGGTGAAAGCGACAAAGCACGATATCAGAGTGAAGTGTAATAGCTCGTGTGAGGATCTAAAATGCTGATTGTAAAGGTAATATCATGATACTTTCGTGAGACTAGAACTGTAGTAGCACCTCAATAAAGTGAGCAGAAAGGTTCGGACTGTGTTAGTAGTATAATGTGACTCAATCACTGTCATTTTTAATTATCAAACAAATAATCGCATTTTCTGAGCTATAAATCTGAAAAGTCAAAGCCTGTGGGTTTGACATGATTTTAACTACAAACTTTTCCATGCCACATTCCCTGTACTCTATAATGAATTATACTTTTTTGATTGAATTTGATTTTCCCTTTTCTTCCCTTCAACTAATACTTTCATCAATATAAATCAATCAATCGAAAAAGTAGACCTGAATAAATATTTCAGCTATAAACTAAGCATCAGGTGATGAATTGGCAATAAAATCGAGCAAACATTACTTAACTGTTTACTTGCTGGTTACATGTAAAAGATCAGTTAAAATTAGTTAAAACTAAAAAATAAAAGGAAATGCAGCATCAGTTGATAATAACAATTATAGATTCATTAATCTATCAATTTACAAATAGTTGTTGACAAACAGAAACAGCTCTGCCTGAAATAAAACTTAAATACTGCTATTTTTAACAAAATATCTAAATTTGACAAAATAAAGAAATGACTAAAAGTACACACAGAGTAACAGGAGCTTGTCACTATCACCATTTAAACACAGCGTGTTGATCATGTACTGTATAATCCTCATTCCCCTTGTGATCTATCAATCCATTATTATACTATGTGGTGTTTCCATATACTTCGCATATGCTCTGGCCGTTTCCAAACACCCATGTACATGTAGGGAAAAAAAGAGGGAACCTGAGACCTGTTTCTATAGCAATGATTATAAACATACAACACCATGTGCTTCAGTGGTTGCTGTGACTGACTCTTACTCACAGGCATATTTTTAGATGCAGAGACGGAGGAGTCTCCAGTAACTGACCAGTTGGATGTGGAAAGGAAAACACCTTCCTCCACCCACCAAATTCCACTCTTACTCCAACTGAAGACGCAGCAGTGAAACTATTTTACCATTAGATGGAGCTACAGCACATATATACTCGGAACAACTTGTCAGGCATGTGGCGCTATGTGCCAGGAAACTATTGACTGCAAGGGAAATAAGAGTTCTCAAGATAGCCCTCAATAAAAAGTTTTCCCACAGTAAATTTCTGAGAATGCTATTGAATCTGGCATAATTTCACATTTAATTACAAAATAATTATGACTGAAAACAAAAGAAAACATCATTCCCACAAGTATAAATATGCAGCAATGTACCAATAAAATGTAACTACTTAAACAATGGAACATTTTCAACAGAATAAGAACCATCAACAAAAACAAATTCACAAATGTATTTAATGATAAAATTTTGTGAGAGTTAATGATACACTGCTCTTTTGCATAGCAGACGGGCATCAATTTACATATAAGGAAAACAATGGCTCACCTCCGGAACAAGAGACAAAGCTCATTGTCTCAAACTTTTAGAAGTGTTAAGTTCTGCATATTGTATAGGTGTAAAGAGATATATCTTAAGTAATATATTAAGTAACCATAAGCTCACTTATATCATATCACTTTCTGTAGTAATTGTCAGTCTTATTTCATTTTTCAGATAAAATGTGACCGTATCAGCACTGACATGCTGTGTTTAAAACTGTTATTGAAGATAAAGCTGCTGCCTCCTCAAAGTGACAATAGTTACTGATTTACATCAAGCCAATACTATAAGGTTCGACTTTAAACAACATAGTCTCATACACACTGAACAGCGATCTTATCATCTGAAGCCTCTTATCATCTTCAGGCAAATATCACCTCCCAGCTTGACTTTCCCATACAGATAGCACCATGGAGTCACATTATTATGCAGGTGTGGCAAAGTACTTGTGGTTGGTTGTAACTGTATATTTCTTTTACAGTAAAAAATGTTAAGGAGTCTGCAATTAAACAGGTTCTGAGATGCACGTGGTATGTTACTGATGACAACACTAAAATTAAAACTACAGCAATAAAATCTTTACTCAATGCACTATTGCATTAATGTATAAGCATTTTATATATACATATATTTAAATATCAATTAGCATTGTTTAAAAGAATCTTGGATTAAATTGTTGCACTGAAACATCAAAAAACAGATATGTGGTTCAAAATACATCTTGCTATGAGAGCTATGTTATAGAAAATGAACAAAAGTTCATTGTCTCTAACATGGCTCTCATAGAAACAACCATGTGGTGACAACTCCTCCCTCACCCACTGCATATGTCAGGTCTCTCAACTCACCTGCACAACACATCTTAATGTGCATATTTCTGATTCTCTCTTCGTATGTGCTCATCCTGCGTAGATAATTCCCTCACATGATGTTCCATGACACAGCCATTATGACTGTGACACCGCCCCCAGAACTCCTCCTCCCCAGCAGGGAGCCTCTGTTTCAGACGCACTGTGCCAGGTGCTATAAGGACACTTAAACAGTTTGCTCTGCCCACCCACGATTTACAGATAGACAGACAGGATTTTTTTTTTTTTTTTTTTTTTATCTCATCATAGATTACATTCTTCATGCTTTAATTCACTTACATACAAATATCTTGTGATATAATAAAGTCATACAAAAGGATCGTGTTGTTCAATAAGTTGTAATCACTTCCATCACTTAGAGTTGAAGCTAATGGTTGTAAAATCAAAAACTTGGCCTGTAGCGTATTATTTATACTGTCCTAATGTCACCTGTTGGCAGGTGTCAGTGTTTATATTTCATTTTATAAGTCAAACACCTTATTTCATAAGGTGTTTGACTGCCCGACGGTGTGATTGTATCTGTGACTCATGCTTGATGGCAGTTTGAATGTGTCTCTGTAAACAATAAAGTTTTTTCTTTTATTTCAATAAAGCATTCTCCAACGTCTACAGAAATTTCCAGAGCCAGTATGCAAATCTGATGCCTCAGACATGTCCACACCACCTGCTACAGATGCAATGAAATGATTGAATGATAAAACAATAAACTTTAACCATGTTAGCATGACACAGTAACGATTTTATGTTCAAAGGAAGTAATAGAGTACAGCTGTCGCTCTCTCTCTCTTTCTCTCACACACACACACCTACTATCACCGGTTAACCTCAGGATGTGAAAATATATGACAGGCCACAGCTGAGCTGTTCCTAGGTCACATTTAAAAGGGAAAGTGACCTAAATAGGCTGCGCTCTCTTCTTACAGCAGTCTGACCTTTGACACACAACCTTATAGGAAGCTCTCTGATGTCTCATTCCACAGAGCAAAGTTTCTGATTTCTGATTGATCTACTTTACTAAAAATGCATGTTACTTGATTATAACAAATTTTCCATGTGTATCCTTGTGTTACAGACAGAGCAGCTGTTTAGATATTCAAGCTTTCAATCTGAGACTTAATATTTACGTTTTTGTTAGTTGTTTGTTGGCCTTTTTGTGTTGGTCTAATACAACTAATAATAATGATAATAATAATAATAACAACAATAACAATAACAATAACAATAACAATAATACACTCCACATAAAACCTAAATAAATTCAAGTGTAAAAATTCTAATTTGTGGTTTTATGTGCAGAACTATTTTTTTAGTACTGAAATTGTTCTACCTTGAGACAGAGCCAGGCTAGCTGCTCCTACATTTCCAGTGTTTTTGCTAAGCTAGGCTAAGCTAAGCTAACCTGTTTCTGAATCCAGCTACATAAAATTACCAGAGACATTAAAGTAAATGGGTAAACGCTCTATAAACTAAAATTTGATTCCTGTAAAACATTTTGTACTGTGATATGACAATAGTAAGTGTGCGTTAATGCCATCTGGTGGAAGGAAGCTGAACTTCTGACAAAAAATGGCTCCAGAGGTACTTAACAAGTAACAGAATTCACGTTGTTGTTTTTTGTTTAAAAATCACCATTTTGTTTAGTCCATGAAATGTATCAGTGTATAACTGCAAACTTGTGAATATGTTAAAATTTTTACTATAAAGTGCTGATATCACTGTTTGCTATGGACCAATGAGAATCAGTACTAAGGGTCACAAGGGGTATAAATAAACTCCCAGCACAAGAACGGATGTGTTTGCTGCCCATAAATAAAATCAGCTCTAAAAAGCCTGTATGTGCTTCATGTAGCTTTTTGTGACTCACTGGGGGTTTGTTCATTTTTCTCAGAGGACATTAGAACTGTATCCAAAGCCACTGAGACATAAGTTCAGTGTTTATGTTATGACTCATGCCTGCTGGTTCACCGGTGGCAGTCAGACCAGTGTGGGCAATCTAAACCGTTTATATACACTCACTCGGAAAAAAACACACACACACGCACTCACACTGATGGGAGAAGTTAGATTGCTCCAAAGTGGGAGTTTGGCTGTGGCTGTTTCCAGGAAGAATACTGGCTTTTCCACAAACCTGGCCAAAGCCACAGCCAGAATTCAACCACCACTGCCCACACAGCTCCAAGAGGCCCCAACATGAAGGAGTATTTATTGTGCAGTATGTATTCTAAAACAGCACTCATGGCCTTAGCATGTCAAACGGGATTTTATATTTTATCGGGATTATAAAAAAATGACTTGGCACATTCTCAGCCCCTGTATATGAAGCATGGAGCAGGAGCTTTCTTTAGCTGAAGGAGCCATCTGTTCAACATGTTGTGCCTCAGAGTACTGACTATGAAATTCTTTGCCACCTATTGCTGTAACTATGCAAAGTAATTTAACTTACCATTAACAACCTAGAGGTGTAGAGTACCATCACTTCATATTAATCTTAAATCAGATTAGCTGTAGTTGTGACACTTGAAATGTGAGTTTGACATGAAGAAAATCTGCTACAGTATATCTTGTTAGGCCCCTGGGGTTGACATGCCAACTTCAGGAGCCTGACGAAGAAAAACAAACACATACGAAAAGGTCAAAGTTCAGTGAGAGAATGCAGATGTCGATGCACAGAGTATTTACAGTCAGTCATGCTCCCTTTTCTTATGACCTTTCGGTCAACCTCATTCCAACAAGGTCGACAGAGAATGTTAACATTCGTGTTCCCACCTCTGTACGCACGCACTGCACAGCACACTGAATCCCAGGACTAGCTAACAGATCTCAGATGTGAACGAAGTCTCAGCCGTGAAGTATCTACTCTCACTGCCGTAATAAAGTGATATCTGGAGCTGTGGGGTGAGTGAGGGGACAGAGGACAAGAGCTGTCATCATACAGACTGGTCGCCAATGAAAAGGGGGACAGTTAAGACCAGAAATCCCCCTGAAGAGTAGAGATCAGCAGGGGCAGCAGCTGCATTTGACTCTTTAGCCTGTTTAGACTATAAAATATTCACACACAGAACATTATAATGTCAATGTTAAACAAGGAGAATATTAGAGATTAGAAGGACGTGACTTCAGCGTATATATTAAGCATCATTTCAACCCAGTCTAAATATATCTGTGGTATTATCTGTAGTATTATCTGGGCCAGTGCTGAACACACAGTAGGCCTACTGTGCGTTTACAATACAGGAAAATAAAGATTTGTTTTTGTTATCACCCAGTCCTGATTGACGCCTGAAGTTGAGTTACACATAAACTACATCTCAGCCCTCTTTCCTCATACATAGCTGTCTGATTAGATTACATTATGTGGATGTGTTGGCGTCCTTGCTCTTAAAAGATAAAATAATCACACGACCAACACGATAATTACAAATACAGGACACAATTAGTGATACGATCTAATAGTAGAACCACAGGAAATTAAAATCAACAGAAATAAAAACAATCCATCTCACATTGGTAACAAAATTAGAGGCTAAAATCACACTAGACACCCAATATATGTGAGAAATTCTACACCAGACTCACACAGAAAACAAGGCCACCTTTTTTTACCTGTAGTATCAGAGGACAAAGCCCACTGGCAGTTCTGTTTATACAAATTTAATGCATCCCCTTTGATAAAGCCATCTAAGTGCTGGCACTAAACACACGCGACTACATGTCTTTTGTATGTTTGTCTGTTGGTTCAAAAGCTGGCAGCCAGTTTGGGGACTGGCAGTTCCTGCCACCAAGCAGGTGTACTGAAGCAGAGCTAAGAGACGATTCATCTTACTGACTTACTAGGGGACCATCCAGAGAGAACACACATACACACCCACTACCTCCCAGACACACACAGACAAACTCAAAGAACGCTGATTTATGACCAAACATGACTGGACAGGTTTGGGATTCTACAAAAGTTTTGTTCAGCACAGTGCCATGTGTACAAATGAGCTACGTTCAGATATAGGTACAGCCCAAACAAAGACATTTCAGGCTGTCAGGTTTCATGATGCTGCAACATGAGCCACATCGAAAGGCCTACCACACTGTCTGGGACTAATGACTACTAATCCCTTTGCAGCTGCAAGCAAGAACAGACATTTCAATCAGTAGGGTGTCAACATGGCAGCAAGAAAGACCCTGGTTGCACCTTCAACTTGTTACTTTGTGCAATCACTGCCAGACTTTAAGGCTACAAACTGTTTGTGTTAGTGTATTGACCTGTTCAGATCAGGATCAATAATAACAAAGTAACAAAACAGACATTAAATATGCAAAGTTGTCCTTCAACACAAAATCTGCAACAAAATCAGCTTTTGCCATGTTTAACTCTGGTCAGACAGATGGAAGAGACAATCTGAATTCTCCTCTGATCAGCTACTTCAAGACTTTGAGACAAAGCCACTGTGTTTCAGTGTCTTGCTACCTGTGTCAACTCTCTTACCTCGCCTCTTGTGTTTTCTCAAGTGCCAAAATACAATCAGAGAGATTAGGTGCCCTAAAACCACGAGGGTGGGGAGGGTGGCTCCAGGGGGTTTTGCAGGCATTTGTTGGGGCAGAGTGAGAGAGACAGAGAGAAAGTGAGAGGGAGAGAGAGAGAGATAAGGTAGAGGAGATGAGGGGGCAAGCCTGGGCTGCCGTGACAGGTGGGCCTTCACTTCAGAGAGGGGGTGGAGAAGAACTGCAGCAGAGACATTTAAAAAAAAAAAAAAAAAAAAAAAGGACGCCCCAAACAGGAATTCCTGCTGTTTTTCCCCCCACCCTGAAGCTATTTACTAAGAGTCCTCTTCTGGCCTTCTCCTCTTGATAGTTCAGCTGTTTTCAACGCTTTATGACACACACACACTCTTCTCATGTGCCCTACACAGTATGAGCAACCATGTTTCAATTGCTGAAACTTGGTTCAGTGAAAACAAAAACAAGATTGTGGTTTTATAGTCTTTTATATCTGATGCACCTTTGGTATTCATTTCAACTTATTAAAACAACCACCATCTTATCACTCATTATAACTAACTTGTTATCTACATTCCTGGCAGGGAACTGACTCATTTCTGGAAAAGGCTTAGACCCTGTAAAGCAATAGTAGGAATGAATATCCCTAGGCAATCCAGCATTACTTATTATCTCTCTGAGGTGAATAACCTCCAAACTTGTTTTTAACATCTTTTATTGTTATACAAAAAATTGTAAAAGTCACTACTTTATCTGGTTTTCAACACAACAACAATAACAAGCTCAGTTCTGCATTGGGGTTGAACAGAACAGTGGCAGGTGGTCGTGGTTTTACAGGAATCTGAAATAGCCCAGACAAACACACACGGTTGTCTCTCTCTCGCACACATAAAACTAAAAAGTTTAGGATAAAATAAAGTCTTTACATAAACTCTTTACAGGGCCCTGCTTGTTGACATCCATCAAGTATCAGACAAACAGGAAAGACACCTCCTTAAGGTGTCAAAAGGGAGGGAGGTTGACACTGCCACCCACTGCCCTCGCCCACTTCTATCTACATACCAACAAATACAGGAAAGTAAAGAAGGCAGCTAACCTCACTCTTAATTCAAATCAGTCACTCTGTAGACAGGTTTAAATATGGAACAGGTTTAAATATGTGTTCGGTAGCTGAAGGTTGCTGTTCGTTAAATGTGAATGTGCGTCTCTGATTGTACGAGTGCGCTCATCTACTGGAAACACAACAAGACTTCACACAGAATGCTTGCCAAAAACACAGTCAGCAGGCGAATAGATAAACACAGTAAGACACAGACAGACAAGCCACAGCAACGCCACTCTCCTGACCTACCAGGTATGATCTTCATCTAAGAGACGGTACAGAGAGGAAGAGGACGAGGGTGAAGAGGAAGAAGAGGAAGAGAGCTGGACAGAGGGGGAATGAGGTGAACAGGAGACACTCCTGTTTGTTTGCTCTGAACTGCCTTGTTTCTGCCTTGTGTTGAATTTTGACAGGCTGCGCCTGCTGCTCGGGTCCGTCAGTGTACACTCCCGTGGCCAGGGGAGGAGGGACGACAAGTCAAGCCTTAGGAAAGGGGCAGGGGCAGGGGCGAGGAGGGTAGCGAGGGGGTGGTTGCCCAAAGGGGGGAGAGAGAGAGAGAGGGCTAGAGCTGACTGAGGGTTATAAATATCCACCAGAGCCAGAGGATCAGAGTGTCACAGTTAGAAGCTGATGGAAGTGCTCTGGCACATGGCTACCCTCACCCCCCAGAGACAGCCCCCATAAACACAAGCAGACCCCCCTTCCTTTCACACTATCTTTGATGATGGTGGCGGCTGGTTTATTCTGTGATATTAAGTCACATCTCTCAACCAAAAAAACAGATCTCAAGTGTCTGAGTCTTGTGGGTTACAACATGATTCGCATATGCTGTAGTCATCATTTGGATAAAACATTGTCTGTACTTACAAAATGGTCTCGTCATGATTAACCCACATAAAAACTTAATTAAGTCATAATAAACACCAATATAACTGTGTGTTACGGTTATATCCTCTATTCCTTCATGACCTAAAATTTCACCTTCTTTTACTGTAACCCTCATGACACATTTGTTAAATTAAGATTGACACTTAATGTCTAACACTTAAACTTAAATGAGAGTGGTTAAACTGGATATGCTCCGTCTTATTAAGGGAAAAGAGCACTAAAGAGAGCATTAAGAGGGCAGAAATAGCAACAAAATGAGTAAAAATGTGACAACTGAGAGCCCTGATAGAATATGTCCATCGCCACTTTAGTAACAGACAGATTGAGAGCACGGCCGTAGCTGTCAGTGTTCATCCTCTATTTACTTTTGGGATCACAGCAATGCACAACATTCTCTAAATATAGCAAGTTCTAATATATGCATATGGCTTTGCCAGCTTTAGCACAGACAACTGGATCCATTTGTGCGTAAACGCTAAAAGTGATTCCACTCAGTGTCTGGAGAGCAGAGCTGGGATTGTCTTCTCTCATGACACGTGGACTATATAGAACGATGTCATGTGTGAAATGAAGACAGACATACTGAGAAGCCACAGATGGGATTTTCAGAGGATCACAGGGGAATACCTTCGTAAACATCCATTCCAGTGCTACTTCATGAACTCCTGAACTCAACAGGCACCTCATGTGCATATCGCTCATGTTCGGACACATAGATGAAAGGTATTCTAAACTTGCATCCAGAGGGAAACACGTCTTGTATTGTACGCGTATATAGTCCAGAAGCTCTATTTTCCATTGTGCAAACATTGCATCTCCTTTACGTCAAATGTAATCTTGATTATGTGTCTCTTGAGAAAATATGGTATCAAAACTTAAAGGTCAAACACTCGCACGAAATTTAAACTGATGATAAACGCACCCTATAGGAAACAGTACGTAATGAAGACGTTTAAAAAAAGAAGAAACCCTCCCTCTAACTCTCAAAACTGTTAGTCAACGCCAGTAATGAGGCCCAACATGCACCCTGGGAAATGACTAACGTCATAACCATCTTGGCCAAACCCTCAATATATTCCACATGTGATCGATCTGCCCGTTCCTAACATTTGGTCTACAGTGACTAAACCCTTATATCGTTACGACAGATGTCTTACTTTGTATTAGTGCCTTGACTCATTATCTTGCAACCAACTTTTATTGAATTTGATATCAAACACTGTTAAACAATCGGATATGAAACTGTCTCATGGGAGATGATTTTGTTTTGGTCACTCATTACACTGTGTACACTACAGTAGTATTTTTTTTTTCACTCAGCTTAAAGAGAATTTCAGTGAAACCTTTTCAGACTGACATCATGGAGGTACTGACTTCAGGCTACTGTTGTTATCATGAGTTTCATTCTGTCTGTATTTCAAACAGACTCTTACATCAACATTTCCTCATTGTAAAAATGTTTGCTTGGTGTGTTTGTGTCTCGGTTTATGAAATGTAGACCAAAGTGCTTTGGCACTTAATGATGAAAATTTAGAAGTGATTCCACAAGTGGAGTCAGCGGTATAGGATAGGGCATGGTAGCTAAGGTCATTTGCTTTGGTTTGAGCAAAACACTGCTGGTGGCCAGCAGCAGAGTCAGCTGCTGACCCTGACTCACTACACAATCTGCTGATAGACAGCACAGCTTTTCAACATTCATTATGTCCCTCATTCTTTCCCCTTTCTGTTCAAAAAGGTCAGGCTCATAACTCAATCCCTCAGATTTGAGAATGATCCGAGTGAGTCACAACATCAAAATGGTGTGCCACCATAATGAAAGGCACAGAACTTGCAGTATACTGTAGCTGTTCATTTAACCAATCACACAAGTATGCACGGGCATGATTTCAGAGATGAAAACATGGAGGACCTCAGTGGCATGCCTGGGATGTGATTTAGTCTAATTGGCCCTGGTGCCACGTGTGGGAAGATTTTAAACAGCCTCTTAAACATGTCAGCTTCATACAAAAGAGGCTCCATGCACAGTGCAATCCATTCAGTAGAACATCAAAAATGCAATTCAAAATATCAAAGTAGGCTGGAAATCAAAAACATCTTAAGAAGTCCTTGTTTTCAAAGTCGCATTTTTGTGGCATAAGTATTTTTTTTTTTTTTGTCAAATACTTTCCTTCTTCCTGGTTTCCACATCACTGATGCAATGTAACAGAAAATCAGAGAATGCAATAGTTCAAAAGTCGACACACTTCAACTGCAATGATATCCCAAGGGAGTAACTGAGTCTGTTGATAGGTATATTATGAAACTTACACTCAGTGGGAGTGTCTGTAAACCACAGTCTTGTCTCATCACCTCTCAGGTAAAATCATAGGGAAGCTGCTTTGGCAACAGTTATCAACCCGCAGGAAAGAAAACAAGGTTTGTCTGTGAAGTGTACATTGCTTTGAGTTTTATCTTATCTGACTGACTATGGCTGCAGGCTTTAGTCCAAACCAGACATAGGGAGATGACAGTGGTAGTTAATGGACAGCAGATGTCAGCAGTGGGTCAGTAAACACTGTGGTCCCGTGATGGCACTGCTGTCTTCCATATCTGATAACTTGTGCTGCATATGTTGTTTACTGTACACATGCCTCATATTCCTTTTATCTCACTTGCAAAAAGGGACTTATTTTCTTGATGAGTTCCACAGATTGAATTAAGGAACAAGGCTGTTAATTGAATCCAGATCTGGTGTCACGTGCAGAACAAAACAAACACACCCATAGAGCTGTGAGCAAGCTATTCCAACTTCCTGACTCTCTTTGCACAGCTCACACCCACAGCGGACAACGCCCATGTGCAGTACTCTCTATAGTGACTCTTGGGGACACAAAAAAAGATCAAGATAGTCAAAATAACATCTTATTTTCTGTGTGAAAATTGTGAAATCATGAGTTATTATGAGCAATGCTGGTTTCACTTCAGCAGAACAAGGCACAATGTCACATGGCACATTTCTGCACATTTTACTTTCCATATGCAGAAAAGGGAAGACAGTATACAGCCCTGTCTTTGAATTGTCTGCATAACTTTCATGTCCTACTCCTATATCCTACGCATGCCATTACACAATGGTATGCAGCAGGCATGCTTATCTCACATACAGTGCTGAAAAAGAAGAAAACAACGACAGAACATAGACCAGTGCCAAGAACACACACAACATTACTGGAGCAAGGAGGAGAAATACTCCCAAAAGCACCACACCTCCCTCTCTCCCTCCCTCAGCCTGGCTTTAACTCATGTACATCTATCTCTACAGGGAACAGGCGAGGCTGATTCTCAGCAAACAGCCCCACCTTGTTGGAATGACTACAGGTCTGCATAATCCTATTTGGCAAACATTCAGAAGTGTCTCCTGAGATTGCTTTTTTCACTGAAATATGTGCATAGTTCAGTTCATTACTCAATAATATGGAAATTCCCATAAAAAAATTATTTGCTTGATAGAATCAATGCCATTGATGAGTGTAAAGAGTGAAGAAAAGATAAAGATAAAGATAAAGCTGTAAATGGTGTTTAATACTGAGATATAATTTGCTAAGTAGTTTTTATATGAACTTTCAGTTATAACTATCCATGGAGGAGAAGGAATCCCTGTTATTATAACTGCTCAGTATTTCAAATGTAATACAAAGTACAAGGTATGCTATATCAGTGTTACTGATACTATTTTCACACTCAGATAATTAATTCACAGCAACATCTCAATGGACTCTTCTCACCATCACACTAACTCTATTCCTAAAGAGAGACTGCCTGGAGCCCACATCACAAAATAGCATCTGGGCTACATAACGTGTAACTTTAAGCCATAAACTGTAATCAAATCACCCCAAATAATACTTTGGAAACAGATGTCACAGACAATTACAGCATGGGAATGTTCTCTCGAGTATGCAGCACTATAAATACATGATAATGTGGAAGTATATCAATAGAGCAGTCATCAAATACTCTACCTAAGACCTCCCACACTTCAAAGAAAAAGTTGGGAAACTAGGTACGAGAGCAATTACGTCACATGCATAGAGAGAGTAGGACAACATAGGAATTAGGTTAACTGTCATGCATTCAAACAAACCTTCAATGAAGTTAGGCCATGTCTTCTCCTCTGGCTCCTCCAATGAGTGGTCCCAGTCTGCCTCAGGTGAGGCTCCTTGAACCTTAGCCCCTGCAGCTCCAGCGAGAAGTGCCCGCTCTATGGCGATCTCTTCCAGAACATCCAAGTCCAGTTCTTCACCTTCAACCTCAGGCTGCACAGGTGGTGGAGGGGGGGATTGCTCCCCACCCTCCTGAGGACTAATTAGTTGCTTTACTTCAACTATTTCTTCTACCACAACAATTTTCCTCCTCATGGCGGCTTCGTCTGTGTCAGGGCTTACAGACTCAGAGGTGTCACCCAGGTGAGGCTGGTCGGGCTGAGCAGCTGCGGGTGTGGCAGTGACAGAGGGTGTGTCCGCCTTCCCGTCCCTCTTCTTCTCTTCCTCCTGGTTTGAGGCCTTGAAAACAGAGAGACTTTTCTCTGTACTGCGCTCTGCTGCCTGAGCGGACGAATGTTGTGCAACTATGGGAGGCTCCTCTCGCTTGGCTAGGGGGCTGGCCTGTGTCTGTGCCTGAGCTACAGCTGCCTCTGCTGTTACTGCTGGTGCTGCTGACGCTAATTCTCCGGCTGCGGGTGCTTCCCTCGCAGTGGAGGATGTTTTTGGTTTCGGAACCTCCCGCTTGATTTTTTCTGCAAAGACCAAAGCTGGCTCCACCTCCCCTTTGTCTGTTGGGGCCTCAGAGAGCACAGCTGCTGCCTGCCTGATTTCCTCACTGCACATTCTTTCAGGAGTCATCTTTTGAGAAACATTACTTTCTCTTAGTTCAGAGGTTATAACAGGACTGTCTTTAACTGTAGCCTTGGGTAATGATGTAACATCAGTGGAGGGCAATGCTTCTGCTTCAGGCAAAATGACAGGCTTTGTGTTTACAGACTCTGTTTCTGATACCTTAGCCTGCTTTTTCCCTTTTCCTTTCTTCCTACCCTTTGATGATTCCTCTGCAGCTTTCCCTGTGCTTACTGGGGATTTAGTCTCAACTGTGGGTTTCTGAGACTCTGCCAGGGGTGCAGAGCTCCTCTCAACTTGTGTAATTTCCACTTGAGTTACTTTCTGCACAGTCACTGTTTCAACTTTATTGACAGGCATTTCCTCAGATTTCACAGGTTCCGTGTGAGGCAACTTCACATTTAACTCCCTCTTGGGAGATAATGGTCCCTGTGTGATCTTGCTGACACTGCTGTCCTTTACCACTTTTACTGGTGCATTATCTGGAAGCTCCACAAGGGGCACTGTAGGGACTTGTCCAACCGGTTGTGATGCTTCTGCAGAAAAAGCCCCAGGTTGTTTAGGGGCTTCCTTATTTGGCTTCCCCTCAGCTTGTTTAGGAGTGTCTTTCATTTGCTCCTTTTGTTTGTTAATTTTAGGCTCAACCTTACTTTTCTGTAATGCCACTTCAGTCTTTACACTGGCAGGCATGGTTGGAGGTGCTGAGGTAAGAAGGATGTTTTCTGCCACCTCCTCAAGGGGCATGTCTTCAGAGGTTTTTTCCCTCTCCACCTTTGTGTCCAGTGGCTCTACAGCATTCACACTCTTCGGTATCTCACCCGGAGATTTCTTTTTCTTTCTTTTTGATTTAGAGCTTCCTTCCACCACTTGTTTGATTTCTTTAACCACTTCTGTGGTGTCACCATTTTGACTGGGCTGCGTTGGAGAGTCTTTTTGCACCTTTGAGACTTTAACAGCTTCCTCTTGAACTATTTTTTCTTCTTTCTTGACAGGATGATCCACCTTCTCATTGGTTTTCTCATCTTTTGTAATAATCTCTATAGCTTCCCCTTTAACTGGTTGTGCGTCTACAGCATCGGCTATTGGTGCTGAGACACTTGTTGTGCTGATGGTCGTAACTTCAAGTATTGAGGTCTTAGTCAGTGTAGTCGTACTCAGAGATACTTTGTCAGTTTTAGGCTTTGCCGAGAGATTAACTGAGGTTAGTGTAGCATTAACAGGCTCCTGAGTCATTTTAACTTTGGAGATTTCTTTTACTGCATCAGTAGATAATACTGGCTTGCTGATGGTACTCTCAGCTGGAAGTTTGGTGGTCTCCTGAGTAACAGTTACTCTGGTACTTTTCTTGGCCTTCTCAATATCTGTTTTTGATTCAACTGGGGTCTTAACTTCTGCAGGTTTAAGTAATTCCTCTTTAACCTTTGCTTTCTTGACATTTTCTTCCTTTGGATCTTCATTTGCATGTTTTGTGATGACAGGGGTGGTGGCGGTGGCAGTAAGAGGTTTGGAGGTTTCCTGAGCAGATGTCATTGTAGTGGCTGTTTGTAGCTTCACTTTATGGGTTGTAGTTTCAACTGTAGTCTTCACCTCTGTGGAAACCTTTTTTGTCTCTTCTTTGATACCTTTATTGAGAGGTTTTGTGGTAACAGGAGCAGCATTGATGATGTCAGTAACACGACTGGTTGTTTCCTGAGCAGCAGCGATCATGCTAACTGATTGAGCCTTGGCTTTATCAGCCGTAACCTCGACCTGTGCATATTTAACTGGATCCACAACCACCTTTTTGGTCTTCTCTTCTTTCACCTCTGTACCTGGAAGCTTTGTAATAGAAGAACTACTGAACACTTCATTAGACTTCATGGGAGCTTTTTCATCAGTAATCTTGGGCTTTTCTTTATTTGTCTTGGGAGCAGAGAATTCAGCTTGAATCTTTGATGTTGCAGCACCTGTAGCATCAGCGACAGCAGCCGCAGTTAATGGTAGGGCTGTTTTGGAGGACATTGATGTCAGCATGGTCTGAGCTACATCCTGTTTGAAAGTTACTGTCTGAACAGGGTCAGAACTTGGCACCTTCTCCTTCTGGAACTCAAACACTCTTCTCTCCTGAGATGTTATTGCCCTCTCGCTGTTCACATTGGACTGCTGACGAGAAACTCTTTTCACCCTGCTCTCCTCCATCATTGCTGCTTCACTTCTGAAGCTGCTTCCCTTCCTGAACAGAGGCTGAGTCTGATCCTCCACTTCCCATGATGCTTTTGGCCTCACTGCTTCTGCACCCATTGGACGACCCCTGAACCTGGGGGTCTCATTAGAGTGGCTGTCTCTTTCTCCAGAGTCCATCATCTTATGGCGGTATCCTTGTCTTTCGACCAGTGCCTCCTGGCTCTCTACTTCACCCCTGCGTCCTGGCTTGGGAACATACGATGTAGGACCATCCACAGACTGGACCCTTGCTGCCCGATGAGCAATGGCTAGAGTGGCGGCTGGCTTCCTTACCCTCTGCAAGGATGCAGGAACAATCTCAGGGGGCAGGTGGAGGTAGTCACGCAGGTAAACAATGCCCTCATTGGTCAGGTACCAGTAAAAATGCCTCCAGGCAAATGTCTCCTTGACAAAGCCCCTGGACTTAAGAGACCCCATAGCACGGATTACTTGCAGATTGCTCACATCTTGTATCTCAGGATGCTTGATCTGAGGCCTCTTGTCCTTCTTGGCCACCATGACCCCATCTCGAAACAAGATCTCATAGATAGCCTTCAGGTCCCGCATGGGCATTAGCATTCCAGCAACCATTGTGTTTTATATCAGTATAATCTCTCAAAGTAAAACTGAGATGCACAACATCAATGAAAGACAAAATTAGACTGTTTGACGTCTTATTGTTTGAAAGAATCCAGTGGCAAAACTGGCTGTCACGTGTTCCTCAATTCAATTAGGAAAAACAGAACAGAACAAATTCTTGTAATCTTGTAATCTTACTGTCTTTTCCTCCTTTGACTCCTTTGGCTGTCTTGAAGAAAAACAGAATATTCCTTCGTAAAAAAAAAAAAGTGACTTAAACAAAGTCAAAAGTGTACTGTCCCCCCCTGCATTCAGCGTGGCTGGGAATGAACAGTCTCCGTTCTGCCGAGATGGCAATGACAGAATGGAAGAGAGGCAGCGTGTGTGAAAGAGTGTGTGAGAGAGAGAGAGAGAGAGAGAGAAAGAGTTCTAAGTCCGGCTCCTCCTACCTTCTCTTTCTGTTTCTTAGGAAAAAACTGTCATGGAAAAGAAATCTCACTAAAGTAAATAATAAAGCAGGAAGTAAGCAGCAAAGAAAAAAATGTGTGCAAAATGTTTGAGGTAATAAAGAAAGAGCAAAGTCAAATGAATAAGGCAACACACCAATGAAGAGTGTTTGAGCACATGTTCTGAGGCTCTGAGACTTTTACGGAGACGCCCACCCACACTCAAAAAGACACGCCCCCAGTATAATGTACACACACACCTCTAAACACATAATCCAACTGGCTGATACACACCCTTTGGCAAGTCACACACACCAGTCCAATGAATGGACTGTTCTAAACACAGATTAGTTATAAGAAACAGAGCTGACATGCTAGTATACAGTTCATCTATCCAGCCCCAGATCAACTCACTGAGCATCCATCTAGGCTATCAAGTCTAAGGTGTCAAGTTTTACACGTTTCACATATCACTGAGGAGTATTACTCTGCACACAAGGCGTAGTTTGTAGATATCATGTCACGCAGTCTTTGAAAGTGTAAAGGCTAGTGACATTTGAAGACAAAACATATAAAGCAAAAAAATAGATTTTGGTCACCTTTTTAAGACAGAGACCTTATACAAGTCTTTTTATATGCAGAATATTAACAGACAAAAATTGTCATGACACTGGCAGTTGGATATGACCCATACAGACTTAATAGAAGAACTAATATTACATTTATTTCTATTCATGTCTGTGTTTGTTTGGAGCGTCTCCAGGTCACCAAGTGAAGGAAACTACGTAGGCTAATCAGTGTTTCCTTTTGCAGCTCAATAAAATGATGCAACAGGCTGCAAAGCTCCCTAATGTGTGTTGCTTGCCTTGGACAGCTAACATTAGGACTTCAATCCTTGATTTAGACTTGAACCAAGAATCTCTTTTGCACCACCATATAAAGAACTGTGCATTATAGCTAACCTTTGCAGCACTGTCAGGAACATGATATCAGATTTCTATCCCTGGATCACTTCTCTCTCCTGTACATCTGTCTCCCGTTCGTCTCTCTCTGTGTCAGTGAGAGTGTCCTCTCACTAGTGCAGTGAAAGCCAAACTGAAATGTAAACTGACCATTGTTGGGTGGAGCAGAGGAGCACATGTTGACTCATCTCATTGAAAAAGACAAGGATATAAATGAGGAGCAGACAAAGCAGACAGCACAGAGCTGGAACATGGTGATCCAGTTGTGAAACAGTGGCGGTGAATGGGCAGCGGTAAAATTATGCTTTCCCCCTGCCGTTTGAAACCACACACACTATTACATATCCAAACACTGAAAACTGTTTTCCCTTTTTTTTCTCCATGGCAACAGTCAAATGAAGTGAGCTAGTTCTGAGTGAAACACATCTCCACTTTCAGAGTTGCAGTGGAGCAGCAGGTCATAAATCTGTTCAGACCTGGACAGCTGGACTACACTGTCATTTATCAGAGACTGTTCTAGCACAGACACTGTATTATTAGCATGTTCTTAAGCTTTCATCAGTAATCAAGCAAACTAAAAAGAAAAAGTGCAGCATTTATATACAGTATAGGCTTAAAACAACAGAAAAAGGTTACATATGAATAGATTCAGATAAAGTAGATATTAAATAACTAACTCCCTCATAGACAGTGTGTTGAATCCCAATAATGCTTTTACTAATGCTTTAACAAACAATTCCTTTCACACGACAGCTCTGTGATATAAATCTAGCCAGAGGATGTAGGAGTAGGTTATGCCCCAGGTCTTCTCACTATGTGCTACATCGATACCAGATAAGCTCTCAAACGTCCGTAAAGACACTATATCATCTTTAGTGGTACTGTAAAGTTAATTATTCAGGCTGAAGGCAGGGAGGGGTTTTCTGAGACAGAACAGAAGAATTCTCAGGTTTACTGTGCAGGAAATACATTCCTCTGTATTACAAAACTAATGCTTTATCTTTGACATGTTGCAGTTTGCCCAACAGTGAAACAGAGGTGTATGGGTGGGGGTGGCAGTAAAAATTTGTATGTGTCCATGTGAAAGTTTCTGCTCAGATGAGTCTATTAAAGTCAAATTAGGTTTGTTCTGAAACATTTTATTATTCAACCAGTGTACAATACAATGCAAACTACAGACATACATGTAGATAATATGCTGATCAGATGTATATTAAAATTAAAGCCCAGAGCTGTCTTGTTTGGAGTGTTTTGCATCACCATGCATGGTGCCTTTGCTCTCTGAGCTGCATATCAATGTGATTTCATGCACTGTTTATGCACAAAGTGTTCAGTGAACTTCAAAATCCCCACAGTGACCCTTAATTTGGCTTGAGGTCCAGTCCCTTCAGTCATAAAAATATTAAATGTGCCCAGGAAACACTGTATCACCAGGCATGACAAACCCCAAACATGAAAACAGTAAGTTTCTGCTTTTGAGGCTAAAATGCTGTCAAAGTCAGAGAATTAGCAACTTAATAAATAAACATAAATATACACTCAGAATGGAATGGGATGTAGACTAACTATAGAATCTGATTCAGTGCAGACTACAAACAGACACGGCAGCAGCCAACCACAAGTGGAAGCCCAATGTGATTAACTATAGCAGATAAGGGAGTAATACGACATTGGGGAAGTGTTTGAATGGTTTCCTGGTTATAAGAGTCTACTTCTCCTTCAAAGTTTCAGACCTCAACAAGTCCAAGAATAGACTTGTCACCACCAACTGATGTTGGCTGGCGACTGGCCCACTGTAAAGGCCTTCAGCTCCAGGGTTTGTTGGCACTGTACTCATGCCCTCTATTCTGACATCAGATCCGAGCCACTCCAGCCACTTCCAAGGAAAGCAAAGGTCAACGGGGCCTTTCTTAGCCCCTAATGTATGTTAAACCTGTGACAAAATTAACGAACAACAGTCTAAACATGTGACTGGTATATAGGTCTAATGCAATGCGAGCAGGTTACAGATTTAGCATTACAAAATCACACCATTAAAACTACAAGAGAGCAAAGGTTTCTGTAGTTGTGAAGTGGATGAACAGACACAGAAAGGGATGTGATCATCTTCTTTGGCAAATGAGGGTGATTAACCAAATAATGATGTGCACATGATGAGTTGTTCTACAATGGTTGAAGGCTGCACTTGGTATAGCTAGATTGGTGACCCCAGCTTGGTCACGGACAGCTGCTCCCCCTGACAGAGCTGACGTGTTAAAGCACAAACACCTCCAAGCCAGGAATCTGCCAAAGCCAGAGATTGTTGTAAACTGCTTCATATGGAGGCAGGTGTTGTTGCAATAGTAATTATAGTAATAAACTCTTAGTGATTTATGACACAATGGTTTGGCAAATTCTTTACATTTTTTAAATCTTTGAATTTAACTGATAGCATAAGATAAATTCAATAATTTAGAGTACTCCCTATATTAGAGATATAAAAATACATTTTTTTATTGATATGATACAAGTATTTAATTGCAATTGTTAACATCCTGTAAAATTTTGTAGCCTGTTCTCTTTGACTTTCAGTGAAATCCCTCACCATTGCATGAATTACACTGAAAAAAATGTATGTGCTCATGCTTCATTCAGGGAAAAAATTGTAAGCTATATTCAGGTATCAATTCCTGACCTGATGATGATATGATCATCAGGTCAGGAATTGACTTAGTACCTACAAAACTAACACTATCACTTCAAACATGAAACCATGAAACATGGCAAACATTAGACCTACTCAACATCAGAGCATTGTCTGATGTATGACAATGTATTAACAATGTCATCATAGACATGCAGCTTGTTTTATTTATTCATATATTTTCACATTTTATTAAAGTTGCATGGGAATGAGCAAATGATTTATATGTTATTATTATCTCCATGGAGTAGGTTACAAATTAAAGGCCTAAACCCAAAGGGTGTTGTAAATTGTAGTATTTGCCCTCTATGACAAATTTGTTACTTTGGGCTATACATAAATTTAACTTGTTGACTTGGCTATTGCAACACGCTCACTCATTGCATATAAGGTCTCAATCCCACACTCGTAGAATCCTTACCACAACCTTGACTGAAGTCTATGGGGCTCAACATGAACAGCAGTGACAAGTAGTAGTGGAACTTGGACAGAAATTTGCCTTTGAAATGAAGCTGAAAGGATTAACCCCTTCTGCTGACTGGTGTCTAGTCAGGCTGGGTGTAATTGGGATGATCTAGTGGGGTTAAGGATTGAGAACTCGCAAGGAACTCTGTGTCCCATGCATACACAGAGAGACTCAAAATAGTTTTCTGGGGTTGAAGGATATAAAAATCTTATATATGGTGAGCTGTACCACTGAACACAAACCCACAGAAGTGTGCTAAACCACAAATTAGCTGCAGACAAAGACGCACTGTGTGTTGGGAGCTGGTAAGCAGGGAGAAAGACTGAGAGGTGTCTTTGGCATTCCTCACACTGCTGCAAAAATAAATAATCAACTGTTCTTGGACAATGAAGGTAATAACAAGGGGCAAATTACAGTAGAATGCAGGATTTTCTTTTCTTTGTTCAAAGCTGAGGGGTAAGAACAATAGACACAGTAAAGTTCTGAAATCAATCAAGACACCACAGGAAATGTTTTAGTTGCTTTGCCAACAAACTTTTCTTTCCTCATAAATATGTGTGGAGTTATATAAGTCTTGATAAGAGCAACTGCAAAAAAGACTACCGTTCTTTTCTGAAATAAAAAGTTTTTATTCTTCTGTGTGAAAGCAGGAAAAAAAAACATTGAAGCATTACATTTTAGGGAAAACTTCAGCAACATAAAAGTTTGCTTTCATCACAAGTAGAATGGCCTACTGTTCAGGTAGAGTGAGAAAAATCAGGTCTTGGCTTTTGTCTCACCAATTTACGTATAAATGCACATGGAAAATCTATAAACTGATGTGTGCTTGAGGTAAAAATGACAGGGTTTGCTTGTGTTCTCAAATCCACGAATCACAGATCACACTGACTTCTCCTTTTCCAGAGTGGAAAGAAATGAAGTCACAGATTATGCCTCCCTTCACCCTCCTCATTGACCAAAAATAAGCAGAAGCACTGAAAAATCGTGCCAAGTGTCTTTCATCCTTACTTTCTCTCACTCTAACAAGTTTTTAGTCATGTGTTAGAGGTGGAGGTTTCCATGTGTCCAATCTTACAACGCCCCCTACAGCTTCCCAGACTTGGACAGCAGCCCACCCATGAGAGGGGAGGGGGGCAGACTGAAAGCAGGAGCAGCAATGTGACATATTTGCCATGTCAAACGGCATTGACCATGGATAACAACGGAAACTTTCCCTTGAACTGATGCAAAGGGTGCCAAAGTATTCATCAACTTTTCACATCTATTATCCAGCACTAAAGGGAAAAAGTACAATTTCCTCCTGAAGCATGCAGTATACAGAGTGGAATATGTTCTCGCCATTCTGACAAGAAAGTCACAAAAATCAAGTTTCAGTGGTAAATTCTGCAAACAGCCAATGACTACAAAACCGCTTTGTGTTGTAAATAAGTTCCAGCCGTGAAATCTGGACAGAAAATTTGAACCAGCCCTCGACTCTCTCTTGTTCTTTATTCTGTGCGAGTAGTATGCCAGCTCAGCTAATCGGCAGCCAGGGATCAGAATCAGCATGCGAGAGATCTATTGCACCATTTGTGTGCTGGAAAGGTTGAAAAGCTGTTGCACAAGACAGATCCGTAACACTCTCAACCGCCTGTTTAACTCCCTGTGGTCCAAAACTAGAAAAATGAACTGCCTGTAAGTAGCCACACCCCTTCATGACATGAATGTATATCCAACCAATGCTAAGAATCATTCACTCACTGCCTCCTGCCTCGCAGTCACTTACCTTTTCTCGGGCTGAGCCAGAATCGATCTCCAAGAGGATCTCCACTGTCCATGCTGCTTAAATCTGACATGTTATACAAATGTCTCAATACCTATAACAAAACATTACACCTTCTTGCTGCTTTCAGTCAAAACCACACTGCTACTGGTTCTTTTCATCATTGTGAGACCCACTGCCTGTCCAGCTGGTCAAAATGGCATGCAAGATGGGGCTAAGAGGGAGAAGGAATGGGAGTGGAGGGGTACATTCAGGGTAGGGAGGGTGTTTGTGAGGAAAAAGAACAAGGGAATCTTTTCATCTCTGGCCCATAAATGCAGAGGAACATCTACACAATAAATCTGAGGGCCTTGCCAAGCTGGACACATCCTCTCCTGCTGCCCCGGATACCCTGCCTCATGTCACATACATCTGAGAGCACCCACACTTTATTCCAGCTACACAGCTACACAAAACACTGTACGCCTTGTTTGAGAAACATCATAAATTACAGCCGCCGAGATTAAGATGAAGAGTAGACACAGCAAAAAAGGGAGGACAAGGAAAACTAGATAGACAGAAAAGACAGAAAACAAAGATTTAAGAACCGGCTTGCAAAAGGCACCATCAAGGGGTCCAAAATACACCCAACAACAATTTAGGTTTTGTCTCTTGCATACTTGTTCCTTGTGTTATGGGAGGCAATTGAGCCTTTTGTAAGTTGCTTTTTGTAAGACAAAAAGCAGTGAGTTAATCTTAGAACTGGAGTCAGATATTAGCAAACGAAAGGAGAAACCGTCCAAAAACACACAGATCCAATGCAAATTACTTTCCAATGTGCAGTCGCAGTTGTAACCTTATTTCAAGAGCTGCAGAATCACAGGTAAGGGATCACACTATTGAGGTTTTTTTTTTTTTTTTTTTTTTTTTTAAATCAGATTTGGTTAATTTCTAACAAGTCTAGTTGACTTCGGAGGGTAAGACAATGATATAAAGTTTGAAATGAGTTGAACAGGTATACAACACTGTAGTTTGTTCAGACTAATGTGAAGCCGTTGAACCCATCAAGACATAATCCTGCTTTCAGTTAATTTTGATGGTTGTAACAGAACAACATTTGAGCTCCTTCCTTAATCCTTGACAAAAATGAATCTTGACATGCATGACAGGATAATTAAGTGAGGATTTTCACCAAAGAACCAATAGTTCAGACACACCAATGCCTTAAATGATATGTTTGTCCCTTAAAACAACATTTGTGTGGCCGCATGTACATTGAGAGGGTTGTTGGTTGCTGCAATTATCTCTCACGTACATCGAAACCATGAAAAAATCTTTTTGTCAGTGATTCCAAAGTAAATGAGGGGGACAAAACCCACACATGCTGGCTTCAGCAGCCCAAGTTGGATGAATCAAATGAGTATTTACGAAATTTTAAGTGATTTTAATGCAAAAGTCTCTTTGCCAAAGCTCAGTAAAAGACAGGGAAACTAAAAGAGAACTTTTGTTCTCCACTAAGACTAAGTGCGGATACCAACTTAATGATTTATACCAGACTTAAATTTATACCAGACTCACATTTTCAAAATTTGTTTTAGACAATGTACATGTGATCATGTGCCTTAACTGCTGTATCAAGACAAATTCAATCGTGAAACTCCTCTGGTTAATTATAAATATTACTTCAATGGAAGTTGATCCTCACAAAATGGAGTTGCAGCCTGGTTGGTGAGGACAGCATAAAATGGCTGTAGGGAGTGCCAGGTGTGGTAGCGCCAGCCAAAAATGGACCAGCCCAATGAGTGGGCATGCTCATTCATTCCTCCCTTAGACTGTGTTCATAGGAAAAAATCAGCAACAGAGTTGAAATCTATAGAGATGAGAAGAGAAGAATGTCCCACTATGAAAACTGGCCCCAAACAATGAGAGTTACATTTTTAAAACAAAAGGAGGGGGGGAAAAAGAAACTCGTGGATATTTGCACCATGAGTCAGCGTCTGCAAGCCTCACATGGGAGTGGCTATGCCGTGCTCTCGTTACTGTAGCAACACAACCCACAGGTTAGGCAAATACAATGTGCTGTCCACAGTTGAGGTCGCGGAAAACGTGGGCTTTTGCTGCTGCTGCCACTGCTGCCATAGGCAACGGACGATCAAACAACAAAACTGGTTACAAGATCCGGACTCTGGCCTTCCTGATTCACTGCCATCATGTGAGGATTTGCATTGTAACCTGAAGAGGATGAGCTTTATTTTTAGTCAAACATCCTGATGATCAACCTCTAACATAACAAGACAGAGACAAACAAAATACAGGTGCCTCCTCACACACACATATACATACGCTTGCACCAAGACAGACAGGAAGGTGATTTATTGCCATCCCTCCCATAAAACCCCTCCATCTGGAGAGAATGAATCAGTTGCATTCTTTCTTGCCTCAGAGCAGAGGGAGGAAAACTGACTGCATGAGTTGCTCCTTTCACAAAAGACAGACTTGCAGTAAACTTATTTAAGCATTTGTGGCTGAGGAAAGAAAAGGACTATTCTCTCACAGCTTTCAAATCCAGTCACAGACAGAGTTGATTCACCATCATTATCAATTCGGCAACTTTCATGAACTGACTTTTATTGAGGTAAACCACGCACAAGAGGGTTCTTGTAACTCTAGAACATTGAAGGAAAAAAACAGACGCTTGTGGATATGAGGTAAAATGTGACATGTAAAATTCAGACTGTTGTTCTCTGGAAGACAAGATATGTTCTGTGCAGGAAAGTATTGTTAATCTCCTGTAGGGTCTGTAGGGTGTGTTTTAACTATTGCCAGTCTTTAGATTCACTTCCTCAAATCATTCATTCCAGGAGTGATAGGTGAGGACAGCGCCCCAGCAACACAATAGACAGGTATGAAGTCAGTAAGTCAGTCAGAACTGAATGCAGCCAACAATTCATCTGCAGAAATAACACAAGATACCTGATGGATTTACATCCTGCACCTTTTCATAGAATTAGTGACATTACTGAACTTCAGGAATGATATGTTTATCTAGAACCACAGTTCCTCTGCAGTAAACTATAAAAAAACACTTCAAAATGTAACCAACAAGTCCAAATCACAGGCATCCCACGTATGTGCCTGTGACAGGTTTAGTCATTAAGCTAAAGAACTTCACCCAGTGGGTGGAGTGAGATATGAGAACTGATTGCTTTGCATTACTCTCTGTTAATCTCTGCTATTATTACTATAATAGATTGTGCCTATAGGTAAAGTCTGACACCTCATACATATCTGTAGCAGTTATTACTTTTTTTTTTAATTATTTGGTCAAACGTGTATTTATTCAGATATAATTGGATGATTAAGCCTTAATATGGTGTAAGCATTGGCCCAAAATCTTCTATATTTGTCAGGCTTACAATAGGTTTCTCGCTTTTTTAAAATGTTGCTGAGTATGAACTTGAACCTTCCCCTGCTGGATCAATAAAATATGAGGTGATTACTTATCAAGTTGCACATTAAACTATTCTGTAGAAGCAATAATAAACATGTCATTTCCCTTTGCCCTCACTCTTTGGAAATTCACACTAAACAATTGACCTTATTGTTTTCATGCTACTAACAGACAGCCTCACCCACAATTCAAGGGTCCTCACTGGTACAGGAGATGACATTTCACTCTCCTCTTAACTTGTTCTTATCAGCACGACTGGACTGGCTTCACATCCTGTTTTCCACTGTGACACCTTCCACTATAACTCCAGCTTTAAAGCCTCCAAACAATGGGCATGCTTCCCTTCCCAAACTGTAATAAAAACCAGTGAGCAGGACATGGTCCAATTTTGAACAAGACAATGGATTCATTCAGTGCACATGAGGCACAAAAAAGAATAATTCCTATATGGAATGCCAGAGGTAATGATAATTGAGAGAAATCCTAACAATTGGACCTTAAGGGCGGTATCAAAACAGCAGATCAGGTTACTCTACTGACAACTCTGAGAGGTGCTTAATGTTTTTGCAACCTTCTCTTATGGCGTAGTGTGAGACACAAAACCACACTATGAGCTTTTCAAGAGAATAATGTAATGAATCCACCTATAAATGCACTGCTAAAATGGTGTGAGCCCACTTGTGTTGCTTGCAACACAAAAACGCTTGCACAAGAGTGAAAACCAATATGAACAGTACACTCTTGTGGCAAAGTTGAAGCTTGCAAGTGATGGCTGTCCCCTTGAAATACACTGCAGGGAGAATTACATATAATGCAAATATCAAATGTCAGTTTGTTCTTTGATAATGAAATGAAATGCTTTAACAATGACCTACCTGGCTTTGTAATACTGCCAGAGCAGCCGTGTGGGGTGTGTCCAGGTTTGTTCAAGAGTCGGCTGATGACTCACCCTCAGGTGATGAAATGTGAACCAGTATGCACTTCTAAGTCCTATACACATGCTCTAGCCAAAACAGGGCTGCACTTTTACAATGTTACCCTCCAATTTAGATGCCACCAACAAAAAATTTTGGAAACACAATTTTATGTGTGTGTGACATTACACACACATAAAATGACCACACATACACACAAACATTCTTAACATTTTTTACTTTATGAGTAAAGTTCAGAGTAACTGAACTGCAATTGTTTGCTCCCACCCCACCCTTCAATCCCACACCCACACAGTCATTTCTCATTTGTTGTATCTGTCTTATCATTTTGATCTTTACATTCACGGTACAATAGATAACAGGGTCCCAACGGTAACACAATAAATACAGGGCGGTGGGGTTTCACTGAATATATTGTCCTTTTCACGACACACCTTGAGCTGCTACCATGCTCAGAGCAAAGCAGTAAGGTGACCTGTGTCATTATGGGGGCCACGCTGCACCCAGGTGTTAAAACCCCTCTGTGGGGTGTAAAAGATTCCAGATGTACTTATGGCCTGTGAGGGCAGGTCTTGACCCATTCCTACAGATTCACAGGAACTGTGAATCTTTCAAGGTGGTGTAAAGCCTGTCTTGAAGTGAGTGTGTAAGTGTGTAATGTAGCATATCCATCAACAAACTAGTGAATCAACCATGGCATTGAGTTCTATGACAAACTTGGTTTCTGACTCAAACATTTACTGTGAAAAGGATTTTATTCATGCATCAGAAAACACAGAGTAAATATCTTTTCATTGGCCATAATGAACACATCTGTGTATTTTCTGGGTGTAATTGCATTCCCATGATTCTGCTGTTGAATTAATTTGAGTACTTATTGTTTGAGAGCTTCAGATGTCCCAGACCTCTGACATCAATGAAACACCAGAGAGGAAGAACAGCCACTCACCTAAAAAATAAAGACAGAGAGACATAAAGTATTAGTTTCATCAGCCCTGTAGTGAATAAACGTACGTATGTTTTAGCACAGTAGGAAAGTCATAACTGTGGGTACACAGTTAACTGTGTACCCACTGTGAATTGCTGTGAATTGCATTAGCAGAGCATTGCTAGAGTAACCATGGATTGTGTCTCACTCAAAGATTCAAAGACTTCAGTCAAGGAAATGAATTTCCCCCCATATGTTGTTCTGCTCTGATTTTTCAGGGCTGTTTCACAAAAGTTACATTGTCATGCTTCAACTCTCAGGCAAGTTTATCTCCCTTAAGGTGTTTGCAACAGGCTATGAAGAGATAGAACGATTAAGGAAGAGACATGGCTGAAAGTGAATGACACATCACTGAGTTAACTGACTAATATCACCACCTACTGGACAGACACAGAAAAGCAAGTTAACAAATCACTAAGAATTGATACTAAACTATTTTAATTTATACTAATTTACATTAAATTCTATTAACTTAAGAGCAGTTTTGAGGTATCTATGCTTACCTGCATATTTTACATATCTACATTGTGTAACTAGGGATATTGCTGATAGTGGAGTATATAATTAATTTATACATATAACATATTGCAAATTACACTACCTGTGTTTTTTTAATTATTAATTTCATTTTATCTATTTATTTTTGTCTTTATCTTTACTTTCTTTTATAAAATTATTTTACCCCTGTTTTTATTCATAATGTACCTTGGCCTTGAGTGACTTGAAAGGCGCTTTACAAATAAAATGTATTATTATTGTTATTATTATTAGTAGACTATCCGTTAGTACTATCCTTTTTCCCAGTTTTAGTTGACATGCCAGCAGTTGAAATCAAGTATAAAACTTTAAATGGTACAAAGGAAGGCACTATTCTGACCAAGGAAAAAATACTAGATAAATAGAGTGTTGGAAGAGACTGTGTTCCAACTAATGCATTATCAGGAGTATAAGTAGTACAGTATGTTAGTGCCACAATGGTGAGAAAAGAGCAGGTATTAAATAAAGACAGATTGGCTGGACAGTTGTTTATCCTAAATCTCAACACATTAGAGGAACAGGTTTAGATTTGGCTTCACATGATGGAAGACAAGAACACTTTCCATATCTAAGGCCCATGTAGCTGGACTGAGATGAACTGGACAGAAGGTGAAAGCAAAGCAACATGCAAATACAACACATCTGTACTGCACATGCAAACTTCAACAACTTCAACAACAACATCTGATTTACAGTGTAGAAGGAGCATCACAACTATGTTCGGCGACTGGAGTCAGAGCTTAAGATTGAATTTAGTTCAAGAAGATGTTCCCATGATTCATTGTTTTTTTAATGCAGGATTTAATATTTGTAATGGAGTATATTTTACATTCTTTCCAAGTACTTATATCACTGGTGAATGGTTCATGAATACCTTGTGGTTGTGGATGACCTGGATTTATTCACTTTTGCTTTTGACAATCGTGAAATCTAAAAAAGCGATTGTTTAAAAACAGTTGAATTAAATACAATTGAAAAAATTAATTAGCCTGTGATTGGTTCAAGTTTCAGAAAGCCTGGAAATATTGTCCGCTTCAGCACATCCCAGACCTCCTCAATTGCACAACTATCTCAGAAAAGCCCAAACTTCACAGCTGTCATTTACAACTGGATCACTCGTCTCCTGGACATTTACCACCCACGTTGCTCTGCTACCATGCAGCACAGACCACCTCCCAGGCACCCATACATTTACAACCATCAGCCCTGCTAGTGTTTCTCATGTGTAACCAACACTGTGTTAAATCATCCCCTTATGACACAGACAATCCAGTAAATATCCTGCTCTAAAATAGAACTGGTCTAACTTTTGGTATCATTTTCAGCAGCTGCCTCTCACTGCCTAAGTGTTTACAGTAAATATCTGACATAATATGAATGATGATTATGTTATGGTCAGAATAGTAACATTTTTATTGGGCAGGTTTCAAAGTTTTATGGATTTACATGTCATGCTCTGCTGATTTTACAGTCTGACCAGTAGAGAAAGATAAACAAATCATTCAAAGCTACACTTGAACCATTTTTTTAAATCTTCTAATTAAAGCAGATATTTAAGTGTAGGGATTTAATAAAAATTAATAATGATTGTCACAACCAATTAATTTGCATGTTAATTTCTTGATTCAACACTTAATTTGATCTAAGAAATAAATTATTAAAAATATCCATCAGAGACATAGTTTGACCTAAAGATTTTATAGATTTCTAATTCATTATCATAGAAGACTGGAAAACCAGCTACATTTAAGACGCTAAGTTGACTGTTCAGCCAAATTCATATGAAGTAATACATTCTACTTATATACAGTCTATTTACAATGAATAGAAATAGATTTTGTAAATCTATTTTTAGACATCGACAGTGACAGTGGCTTGTTATCACCTTTATTGATGAATACAGAGAAATCCACAGTAATTACTGAAACCACGTGCAATGCTCGCCTGCAATTTGTTGCAGCACAATGCATTTGTGCAACTCTGATGGTAATTTACAAAAGATAAAACAGAGCAACAGGATGTGAGAGGAAGCATCTTGAAAGAGCACTGTGACTTCTCTGGAATATCCCATCATTGTCACATTTCCTGATGGACAGTAGTGACATTAAATAAATAGTATGTCAAGGACATATTGTGCCAAGCAAGCACTATTTTAAAGGAAAGTCTGTCTTCCAATTACATATTTGTCTTCTTGGAACAGCATCCATTCAGTGTCATTGCTAAACGTTAGTGTGTCAGTCACTTTTTAAGTTGACCATAAAAGTTAATCTAAATATCTGAACGTCCAACAACATTGCAAACTGTAGCTTTATTAGTAAGTTCATCCACTGAGCAAAGTCCATCTGCTGAAGCTGAAGAAATGTGGTGGACGGCTCTGGAAAAGTTTTTCCACTTCTCTGAAATATTGCTGAACATGTTCCTCTGTCAACGGCACTTGCAGAGTTACAAAACTGTCAGGAGACAGATTTGGAAAAAAAAAAAAACTGTGCAGTAGAGCTGATATATAGTTGATATTCTGACCTATTTTGACCATATGAGTCAAACAACAAGCCAAAGCAGTGGTTCTGGTTAGATGCATGGGCTATGTGTCAGGAGTTAACCTGCTTTTGTCCAATAACAGCAACACTCTAGCACACATTTCCAGCAGTGCTGGGAACACCAGACAGACAAACCTCCACATTCCCAGAGACACTCACACACAGTACAACACTTCTTCTCACTCTGTGGGAGGTCTTTGAATCATCCTGCTGCCCAATGGAAGCTCAGTGGGAACTTTTCCCCTCAGCAATCCCTGCGAGTGTGACAGCAAAAAGGCCTTTGAGTGAGAGAAAAATCCCTCCTCTATGGGCTTTGGACTGAGAGTCAGCAGCACAGCAACACCCCACTCAGCAGAGCAAGAGTGGGTGGTGGTAATATACTGCTCAAGCTGCTGAAACAGGGACATAAACTGGCAAATTAGGGAGCTGAGAGTGAGGACGAGACAATAAATCTGTGCAGGAGCCACATGGCCACAGTCTGCATCCATCTACTGCTGAAATACTCCTCTGGAGTCTTAATTCATCTCTGATTCATGAGATCAGTGGCTCCTGCTTAAACCATTCTGTCAGTACATGGAAAAAGCAGCAGTGCATCTTTTATGAGAGATTATGTCAGTAAAGTAGGTGACATTACTTTGCTGATGATTTTTGATTTTCTGTAATTAGTGCCTCTCATGCTACCTAGACAAACAAACCCCAACATGTAACTATGCAACTTCACGTCTTTCCATGAAGGTTGCTACTGTTTGTGTAAAAATAGCACATTTTACAGCTTGCAGTTTGAAGTCTTTAGGTCTTGCAAACTGCACATGAAAAAGCTTTCATCAGAAGCAACACAATGAGATGATTTACAATTTCTGCTTTTAATCTGTGGAAGAATACTTTAAAAAATACTATAAAACCACAAAATAAATGGAAAGATTATGGAGATTATCGTTGGTGTGAGTTTTCCATTTCTCTGACACTACTCAACTTCTCAAAAACAACAAAGCAAACTCCACACAGTTTCTGGAAAATAACCTGTTTGGTGGTTGGTATGAGGACAATAAACCTATAGTCACCTCAATTACACTGCACACAATCATTACCAGCTTTAAAGCATGTTGTCCTGTGTTTCCTGCAAGTACAGACAAGACGAGCAAATTTATACAAAATCTGGATAACACACTGATCCAGTGGCAAACACAGACAAAATATCAGCCTCACAGGGAACACACTGATTTTACTGCAGCTCCACTGTACGGCTGTTTATTCCCATGAACATTTACAGCGCATTAGCCAGTCATCCTGAGCCACTCTATTCAACAGTACTGTACTTTAAATAGGGTTCTAATATGATGAAAAGCTAAATATACAGTATAAGCCCTTTTTTCTTTAACAACACATTATTTTCTTTCCAAAGTATTAAAAAAAATGCCATAACTGGTACCTGAATCACTAAATGATTCCCAACAAATTGTCTAAAGCTAAACAGAACAGGACGTGGAATTACCTTCTTCAGTTAAACCAGTCAGTAGTTAATACAGTTAATTAAGACATCATTTTGTAGAACATTATGATCTAACAATGAGATTGACTTTTTTTTTAACCTTTTGACTATAAAATGTCATGACGTTATGACTGCATCACATCAGTTATTTGTGTTAAAGTGTAATGTAAGAAATCATTAGTTATGTTTATGAGGTAACAGTGACCTTTAACCTTTGACAACTACAGATCTTATCAGGTCATCCTTTGGCCACAGTTGTCACTGGAACAGAAGCTTATTTCTAAAGCCTGAAGCAAAGAAATATACAGATTTCTTGACATAGTCACATACAGTGAGTGGATTATAATCACTAAGTTTACTTGGTTTTTTTACCTTTACTTGAGTTTATTTATGCTCTCTCCTTATAAGGAGCACTTGAAATCCTAGCAAGGGGAAATCTTTTCACACCAGACTGAAAAGCCAAACATTCACATGCATTGCCTCAGGTTATACACATACTCAGCTGCAGTGTGATGTGCTCATTGTTCCATAGTTGAATAATGGCACAGCTGCTGGGTGATTTAACACTATCAAATTCCAATACAAACTCACTGCCAAATATTGACAGACGTTACACTTACAACTATATTAGTCCTGCTCTGACAGAACAAACACCAGCTAATGCATGTAATGTGATTATAGCCCAACGAATATAGGACTTCTGAGGCCAGTTTGAATAATGATATTAATGCAAGTTCTCCATATTGCTGCAATGAGTCAAACTGGTGAATATATGCAAACACTTACTTATGCATTTGTATTCCTGTATAAGTGTACTAAATAATACGTTTATGACATGAAGTCTGACATACTGTAAATCAAGCTATAGAGGATATAGAAAACACATATTATAGAATTTCTTTATTGGAAATATCAGTAAAGCTTGTCTGCTTCAGGCTAATGAGGCAATGTTACTATCAAATCAAGGTACATCAAACTACTGATGCAGAAAATAAAACCAGAAATCAGGACAACTGCCACATTTAGTTTACCTGCAAGTTCAAGCAGATTCAGAGACACCTGTTACGTGTCTGCTGGTGTGTTCTAGTTTGACCCATGTGCAGTCCCACCCACAGAAATCCCCTCTCCGTCTGCTCTCCACCTGTATCACTTTACCTCTTGGCTTGGCTACCTGCCTCCTTTCTTTCCTTTTTTCTCAGCTGCACTTGTGTTCAGTCATGCACAACACCGTGGCTTACCTTTGCTTGAATAGAAGGACTCCATGCTGAACATTTACAGTAACGTCCCGTAAAGATGCCAACAAAGTCCCAACTTTGGAGTGACAACTCCCTCTCTCCGATCTTTTTTTTTATATCACTGGATCTTTGACGTTCTCTCACTATCACGTTCTTTCTCCACTCTCTCTTTCCAACACGTTACGCTGTGAAGATCAACAGAATAGGAGTCGCCCCCCCTCCTCCCTCTCCCCCGCCCACGCCTCCTTCACAGGTCATAGCCACCCTTCATAATAATACCTCTGTGCATGTGTGCATAGCACTGTGTGTTTGGAAAAGAGCTACAATTTCAGAGCAGCAACAAAACAAAGGCAAACAAGGACATAAAAACTGAAAGGACAGAAAGATCATGAGTGAAAGGATTGAGTTAAATCTGGGACAATCACTTTGTGTTTCTGCTGGAATGATGAAATGAAGAAATATTCCATTCAATAATTACAGTCACATTACAGTATTCATGAGGCTAAATGTAAGGTTCCCATGCAACTTCCTGGAAGGGAAAGAGATGTTTTCACCAACTGATGTGTCGTGATAGTTTGTCTGGGAAACAGAACCCAAAGCTTCTTGCTCTACAGATATGCTGAGAGAAAAAAAGAAAAAACACTGGGTGACAATCCGACAGAGGCAGCAGTCTTTTCTGATTAAAGAGACAACAAGAGCACAGAGTTTTACAGTGGCAGGGGGCTGCAGCATTTAAATACTCTGGACCAGTGCCACATACTGTAGTCTGTGTGGCTCTTCTGAATCCAAAGAGGGGATTGTTGTGTAATATACTGTAAAGAGAGGGCGTGTATGTCTGCTAGGGGAGAAAGTGTCAAAGTTATATTTAATGCATGGTTGCAATCAGGCCATTTAACTAGGTCTGTTAAAGGCTTGTAATGCTGCCACTGGTGCAAGTTGATGCATACAGAACTGTGATGAATTATATCCTGTATGTAGTGTAAATATGAGCCATCAGGTGTTGAATGAGCTCCATGAAAAGGGTTAATGGTTAACACTCATTCTAAAGTTGCAGCACAGCCCCACACACATTAACTCAACCTCAGAGATATCATGTGGACCCAGGGGAGAGTACTGCAAATGATGGCTGAGGATAAAGTTTCAGTTACAAAGGAATACCCTGGTTTTTGCTTATTTTATTTTAATTTTTTTCAAAGGTAATGAATAGTGGTGTTTTTGACATATGGATACAGGTGAAATGTAGACAAACAGTAGCTATAGTATGTCTATTTCAATTTGATATGAAAGTGTAGAGTTGCTCCTTTAGTCATTAACCCACTAATTCTAATAATCTGCCTCTGAAACTAAACAACATCAGAGCACAGCAACAACATAAAATGAAAAGCCATCTTTCCTAATGCATTTCCATTAACAGAATATGTGTATACACTACCAATCAAGTAGCGTTTGAACACTGCTATTTCTTCAGCTTGTTGCTAGCTTCAGCTAGTCCATTGAAACACCCTTAATGGTGTTTCAAAAGGCAAAGGCAATTAACTTATATAGTTGCCAACCATTGTTGACACATTATCTGCAAAAATCTTTATCCTAATAATGCATCATAGAGTTTGGTGACACGATTTGTTCCAGCACCCTGTGATACTTTATAATAATAAGTTGCACTTCATATAGATCCATCCCACAGTGAGATAATTACTGAGACCAGAACATGATGGAGGCTGATAAAAGACTAGCTCAGTCTCTAGACCTAAATCCCATAGAGCTGCTTTAGGATGAACTGGACAGGCACTGAAAACAAAGCAATCTACTAGTACAACACATTCATGTCAGTATTTTTATTTCATTATTCAGTCAGTTTATTTTATTTCATTCAGTTTAGTGTAAACCTGTGCAGAGAGATAATAAGCTTTGTTCATACCTGCCCTGACACAACACATCGGCAGCGTCTTAAGCATTATTGCAAAGTGAACCTAGAAAACAAGCTAAATTTATATTGAAACTGAGTCTTGATGAATATTAAATGACAGAAATCTGTTTGCTTCAATCATTATATTTTTAGGAATGTGCACAACATAAAAATGGAGAGATTAATTTAGTTTATCTGAAAATTCACTGGCAATGCACACTAATATAAATGCAGACCATGATGAATATAATCATCATTTAAAGCTATTGATTTTATTTCATGGGTCACAATTTTCCAGATCTTTCTAACTTGCTTAAGCTATATAAAAAATATAATGATTAAATTTTCAAAATAGCCGTTAGAAAATGCATCACAGTTAACAATACTAAAAAACCATGAGCAACAAGACAATTTTACTCAATTCAAAACAACATAGTAAACAGATCAACATCTTCAAACCGCAGCCTCTGGAACATTGTGGATGTCAGTGTAATCTGGCCAGAATAGGGATGATGTGTTCTCTGCATTTACTCTTTGTTAACAGCCTGAATGCTGCTTTGTGCAATTGTAAATTCACTTAAGCAAGACAGCGGGGAGTTATGGTCCAGATGGGAGGAGATAAAGGCATGGATAATTTGTTCTGTCATGTTCTTTGGCAACGTTGAACCGATTTGGCAAAATATCCAGACCAAACTAATTTCTTAATGCTACAACACCAAGTTTTCTGACAGATGGTTAAATTCGCTCTTGTGGGAAGTGTCTGAGGTTTGAACTAATATTCTTTGAGACTCAAACTGGGCTAATGATTTGTTTTTCTGTTTTGTCAAAATTCAGCTGTTAAAGGTCTGGGACGTTTAGTCAGATGTTGACTCTAGAAACTATATAGTTATAAAACTAACATAACATCAATGTCAGCTTGAATGCTGCCCCCAAGTGGACAAGCCCATCAGTTAACAAATTATTTTTCTCATTTTGATTCAATTGCAACACGACATTTCAATTCTGTGTTTGAAATCATAAAAACAATGTGATCATGATTGAATCTCAAACTCAAGAACCAATAGCACAAACTCATAGACTGTTAGAGATGTTCATCTTTTCACTATGCAGTCAGTACAAAGACGTGAACACTGCAGCGGGTGTGTTCCTTTCTGTTGGCTTCTGTTTGGTCATGTTTGCCATGAGGGAGACACTAAGTAAAATCAGAGCTGCTGAGCTGTATATCAGCTATACTATAATATGAGTTCTTTCCCCTGGGCCTCACCATCACCAAAAATAGTTCAACAACAGAGGAGGGAAACTACCCATGATGCATTTCCTAGCTGGATGCAGAGATAACTATGTCAAAGGAATGTCCTGAATTGTGTACAAATTGCTCGAGGCATTGTGGAGAGAGTGGAGTGTGAAATCAGATGCATAGAGCTTGTGACAAAGAATGCTGATGTGTCAGGTTATTAAAGTGACACTGACAATGTGTAAGTTTTGCACATAATACCTTAATGTTGTGATGCACTATGCATTATTACAGTATGCAGGAGATATTCTGGAGTCAGTGCTGACGAACCACAGCTGTAACAAACCCAGCACACAATCAGCTGCTGAGGAATTCACTTGAATCCCCATGAGGTTAATTACAAGGAAAAATATGAAGGAAGGATGGAAAGGCTATTCCACGAGTCAACAATCCATTGTCCTGTTTCATCCTCTAAAATAGTCAACACAGGACAGACCACACACACAGAGAAGCCTGATAACCTCCACAGTTTGAAGATAATCAGTCCCTATATCCATATCAAGCACCGCTTTCTATCTGCTACTGGAACATTACAAACATCTCACGTCAGACCACTTTCATTAAAACAAGGAGAAGACGATAGAATTTCAGGTTTAGTATTTAGAGAGGTTTCAGATTGTCTCCAACAGTGCAAAACGTGTGGTGGACATGACTGCCCCCCTTGCAAGTTTTTGATTTGTCTAATCTGAACAACTGTACTGCAACATGTCAGGCTCCATGGAAGAGGATCATTTCATGATGTTGCTATTAAGGGCTCATTCTACATGAACAAAACATAACCATTAATTTCATCATGAAAATTATGTTGCATTTCTGCCAATAGGGCCTCTAAATTATCTGATTAATGTTTAATGACATTGTGCACCAAGAAGTTTTCCCATGAGTAACCAGTTTTATTTTGGGCAAATAAGACAAACATGATGTTTCATAAACACCAAGGAAAACACTTCCCTTTATTGGTGTTGATAATGAGTGAGATGCAATTAGTTTTGGTTTGTTAATAATGACAATGAGGCTATTATGCCATATAATAAAAGATAATTCCATATCCAAAAGGCCCTGCTCAGAGTTCACCCAACTAACTATGCACATCCTTGCAAGTACAATTTCTATACACATTAGGAATCCAAACCACTGGTGGTTCTGTTCTGCAAGATGTAACTGTGTGTGTAAGTGATGAGATCTTTAAGCCAAGAGCTCAATAATTCAATCATTAATCTTGGGAAACAAAATGAGGTATAGAAACACTTCAAAATTAACAGTTTACATGCCTGCTGTCTTATACATCTCTTTTAAGGAATGGACGTCACAGCTATCAACTGAGGAAGTTGACACACCATTATTTGCAAGGACAGTCAACTTGGCACTCCTAGTTTGACAATCAGTGTGTGGTCAAAAAGGATGAGTCATTTGTGGTCAAAGATGTCCATCAGAGTTTGAGTCATTTGTTGATCATGCATCCGCTTTTCGATAAAGAATTCCAAATAAATAACCCATAACAGGCAAGTGACGACTCCGGAGGATTGGCCATGAGTCACTTCCTGTGTGAATTCACATCTAGTTTAAGGATCCCCTGTTAAGTTGTCACTGCTACCAGCCAACTGTGGGAAAATTCAACACTGCTCTGATTTTCCCATGCACAGATGCAGAGTGGAGAAAAGCACACACCCGACTATACAATGACTTACCCACATACTTGCAGTTCAAAGGGACGTGCTGCTGATTAGTCTTTCAAGTTCAGAGAGCAAAAGCAGCAGATCTTTGCCAAGCTTCAGAAACTCATAAACTGTCCTCCCAAATTCTTATCTTACTCTTTCCTAAGATTTAGTTAACCTAAGTCTCACCCCATCCCTGTAATATGCAATTTTGTCCAACAGTTTGTTGCCTTTTTTGGTCTTTTTGGCAGTCTAGCTATCTCTGATCAAACACTAAACATTTGTGGTGAGAGTACCATCACACTTTACTTAAGAAGTGTAGCCAAGTTGGATTACATTGATTTTATCCAGGCTACTGTAATAGTGAAAGAGCAAACATATCAATTTCAATACAAAGGAGTGATGCTGCACAGTAGTACAGGTTGAGTGATACACTGACATATACATTGTATGTCATATCAAAAGTCAACAGCATTAGGGCAACTACAACTGCCTGAGTCTTCAAAAACCTCCTGCAATTTCTCCTTCCTGCCTTTGTGCTTTCTGTTTCTTCAGTTGTATTTGCAAGATCCAAAGATGTGAGACATGGTTCCAATATAGAAGCACTTAGGAAAAACAACAAAAAGAGTACACCAAACATTAGGTTTCCAAACAGTACCTGGAAATGGTATCACTCATTCTAAAGTACTAAAGAACTACAAAGCCAAAACAATCTGCTACAAACTCGACAGAAAGTCAGCCGCAAAGATATTTATTGTTTCACAGTACCATCAATGAATCTTGTAAATGAACAAAACCACTGGGTAGCCAACTGGCAACAACTACAGTTCTTTACACTGAAGCTTTGTGTCACTGGTGCAGTTTTGATGGACTGATGTGCAACAGGACAGGGACATTGTTCTGCCAAACCCTGCAAAAGTATACATCTATCTATTAGAGGATGAGGATGAGATTCAACTTGAATAGGTAATCTAAAACTACTGCTGTTAATGATATAAAACATAGCATACTGTTATAGTCATGTGCACACTAACCCACCAGCATCATCCTCCTCATTCATCCCTCACAGCTGCTTGGCCACCAGCTGACTAGTAATATCCAGTCATAATCATACTGGGCCCCGCAACAAATCAGTTCTCTCAGCAGAATTCCTTTTTATTGCTTGGATTCTCAAGTCAAGTCAAATCCTTTCTGCCAAAACTAACTTTTCAACTCTTTGCTTCCATAAAACTTTTTTTCAACATCAGAAGGAATAAATATCTGACAAAATGAGGTTGACTTTTTTTTTTTTGAAAGATTAGCAATATCTTCACATTTACCAAATTTGTGAATCAATTAGTTCAGTAGTTAGCTTTACAGAAAATAAAATGTAACACCTTTGTAAACTAAATTCCTGACTATTTATCAGGCAAAGTAACCAAAATTTGATGTCCTTGATCCTTTATACTTTGGTAACAAATGTGATTCATTGGTATTTATGCCAAAGTGACTCTAAATATGATGTCATGAGAGGTCACAGGAGCTTCCCCAATGGGTTGGAACCACCTGACTAAACACTAATGATTCTCAATAGGTTATGTGATAATAAGAACATTTTTAGTTGCAGTCCTAACCTATGAGATCCAAGGCTGACACTGTCTCATGAGCCAACAATGAGGACCAGGACTTAGCCATGATTGGATGAAAAATTACACTGCAGTGCCAGAAACTGTAACTCTTCACGTGATAAGACTGCAAACACACAAATACACAGGCCAATGTGTGCCACCTTGCACGGAGCATGTAGCATCTCTCACTATGTTGCAAAATGTGTATACATTTATCATTATCCCACTCTGTGGCGTCTCCTCATGTCTGGCCTGAAACACGGGCCTGAAAGCAAACAGTCTTCCCTGTAATCAGAAAACAAGTGATAATGTGAGTGGTGGCTGGTTTGTTAATGGCACGGATCGGCACATCGTTCACATGAATGCAACGTGACAACAAACACTTCAGCACTTCAAAGAGTTTCACATAGACCTGCAAACACTGACAAGACAACATGTGATTATAGGGAAATAATTTTTCAAAAGACAACTGTCTTTTCTTTTGTAGTTTTGTAGTAATGATGAGAAACCTCTCAAGGGCCTAAGGTAAAACAGAACGAGGCTGGAAAATATCTAAACTGTGCCACTGTGTCTGACACTTATTCATTACTATATAATCTGGAAGCCCCTTTGCCTTGTTTTCCAGCTCAGAACTACCTACCCATTGTTTACCTTGAATTACTCCAGACATGACAAATAGTACAGTTCGTCACCTCTGCCACGGATTCTCCTGGTCAGGAAACACTGGTATGGCAGCAGTGACGGAAGGAAACTGGGTGTACGTAAGTCGGAAATGGGGCTACAGTCTTTCTCATAGATCAGTGGTGAAATTCTCTGGCCATAGCACAGGAACAGGGGAAGTGAAGACATCCTAAGGTTGGTGAGTTACCACTCTCATAGTGGTAACTCCCCAAATACATACAAACAGACCAGGGAATTCCCTGTTACTCTAATTAGGGAGGTGTATGTGCACACTCAGTGGTATGCTCAATGCACTGGACATGACTGACAGTAGGGATTCAAAGAACAGAGCAAGACAGAAAGAAACAAGTTTAAGGAAGAGGGAAGAGCCGTTTAAAACCATCACAATACTTGTTCGATTAAAAAAATTCCTTTTAGACCCAATTCACATGAGTAAATTAAATATCATATCCCTCAACAAATGTCATGAGCTTTCACTAAAGTATTTTAGTGGGCCGATAAATTGTTAAATAGAAGTTTGATTCAATTTTCTTTTTTTCCAAACATGTTGGAATGCAATTCAGACACATTTATAAACCCATTTCCTGCATAATAAAAGTTATTTCCTTCAGACAATAGAAGAGAGGAGGTTGCACGTACACAAGGAATTCTCCCTGTTCCTCACTTTACTGTTGCACTTGTATATGGACAAATGGGCAGCCGAATATTGTTAAGCAATGCCCGAGAGTGTATTTTTCTGTTTATTGAAATAAAAAATACTGTGTATTCAGAGTGATAGAGTCTCATCCATTTCTAATGAAATAAACATAGTTCTTTATGTGTACCCCGTATATTGCAGTTTTATCCTGGGAAACCAGATTGCTTTGTTTCTAATAGTTTTAGAAGCCTCCCCTGTAGTCCACATCTTTACAGCTTCCATAGCCTCAAAGTATAGTGATATTATTGGAGTGTATATCATCTATACAACACTTTTAGCTTTGCTGGGGTGAGTGTTATGCTATAATCTCTTAACACATACATATAAACCCCCCTCGCTCAGGTGCGTGTGTGCAGGCATCAAGGTTTAGGACACAAACAGGCTCAATAAACTCATTAAAAAGCTGGATCTGCGGCTGGGTCTAAGCTCACTGCTCTGAAGGAAGTGTCTGAAATGTCTGGAATGGCAGCAAAATTACAACCAACATTATACCCCCTTCACAAAACACTGGACAAACTAAAGAGCAATTTCAGCCACAGGGGAATGCTACAGGAAGTTGTTCCTGCCAACTGCTATCAGACGTTTTATATCATGTACATCTGCCAGGCCTCTGATCACCGAAGTGGACTAAATTCAATATTTCAAAAAACTTAAATATTCATAATCTACCACCAGAATTTTCACTCAAACTGGTGAACCGTGGCACAATAGAAAAATACCAGTTTTTGTATTTAGACCTGTCTCAAGCCATCCAAATTAGTAACAAATACTGTGTCATGTTTGAACTGATAGAGTGATATCTACATGAACTCAAACTTCAAAATAAGACAAAAATATTTGTGTCAAGTGGTCTGTGGAAAAGCACTGAGCAAAATCCAAAGGTCAAACCAAATGCATAAATCAGAATTATCTGAAATAAATGCAGTTTTTAAATTCACTGTTAAAGGATATTATTAACCAAGAGGTTACATAATATGCATTACAGGATTCAACTCATCCCCAGTACCTGCTGATGGATACAGAAACAAATACTAGATCAACTTCATGCTTTTGACAGAACAGACAGAATAAAAGTGAACTCAGAAAAGCTGCTTTTCCTCAGCTCCACATGAACTGTCTGTTAGTTGCAGTGCAGCGTGACAACAGAAATCCTAAAGCCTACAGTAGCTGTCTGTGGTTGTCTGTTACGGAAAAAAACAAAGCAAGGCCTATGGGATTTTATACACATGCAGATCTCCCCTCAGTAAGTGCTACTGTGACTGAAATCGATTCAGGAATGAGATGTGGAGACACGGAGGCGCACGCCATAAATCTGACAGCTTTCCAATAGTGTCAGGAATGCACACATACATGCACAGATGTGCACTAGTACTAAAAATATAACACTGTGATTCTAGCGTCATGACACTTCAGTTTACAAGATGTGATGGATGAGCATCTGCACAAGTAGCTGGAAGTCCTTGTCTAACTTCTTCACTGTGATGAGATCTAATAAACAGTTTCCTATTAGTGTAACAGTGTGAAAACTCACACACCAGCTACGGAAAAACTAAAGTGTCAATGACACAGCCATAACTACATGAAGGATCTTTCTGGGACTCTGATGACTATGAGACAGAGGAAAAGCAATCATCTTTGTCATCTCAATCATTCTCCAACCATCTGATGATTTAATTCATCCTGTGATTCAAAATCATGCATGAGCATGTTTCCAAAGGGAAGCAAGTGGGTGGTTCATGACTCTGATCTGTGTACTAAGTCAGCAGGCCTTCATTTATCAGGCAAATCAATATGACCACCTCAGCGTTATCAGCCACCTCCCACCCCAACCCTCATGGCTTGTGAGTGACATCACAACACCAACGACCTTTTGTAAGACTTAATCTAGGCTGCAAGTCATTATTTTCACTATTGATTTATGTGCATCTTAATGTCTGTATAAACAATCACATTTTTGTATTTGTGCTTAAAAACATCACTTACAAATAAATGAATTTAAGTAGAATTACCACCTTACTGTTATTGATTCCAATTAATGTGTAATTTCCAGAGCTACAGACCAAAACATGATTTAAACACCAAAATCTTATCAGTTCATCTTGAAGTCCAGGTGAATGCTTGAAATTACTTTGAGGTGTTACAGAAATATCCCTTTCATAAGGCCACAATATTTTATGAGGTGACCTTGACCTTTGACCATGGACCAACAAAGTTTAATCAGATCATCCTTGAGTCTAAGTGAATATTTTTACCAGGATTCCTTCAAAGAAGTTGAAAACATAACACCTATGACTGTAAAACACACATAGACACACACACACACACACATTCGATTTATGAATCAACTAACTAACTTACATTAGCTAAATATTAACTTAAATTTATTAGATCATGAGATTTGAGTATGATACATCTTAGTGTTTGAATGAAAACTCTTTTGCCACCCATGTCTCCTCAGATGAGGGTTAAACCCATCCTGAGCTCATCTCCTAGTCTGCTTTATCTTTAGATGTCAAGCATTTTGCTAAATGTGTTTTTCCACTCTTTATAGAGATCTTGTGCTAAGTTTGAAAAGAGTTGCTGAAAGCCTTTAAATCATTATATATAGTCATGTACAAAAACGTGACTTGACTTGTTTTGCCTGCTGTTTGCCTACTTGTGTAATCTTGTGCACATTCTGTGTGTGTAAACGCTACTAAAAACTATGCCTTTCAACACATAACACACCAAATTACATGTGTTTCACCTGTTACACCTTTTCTAATATATTATCAGCTTTTTTCTTTTTTGGTTGTCACCTCCCCTTGTGTTCATTTGTTTAAAATGCAACACACTTTATAAGAGTGTCCACTTTGAGTCATTTCACTGATCTTGAAGCTGACAACAGAAACTGGAACGACACGTGCGCATAACTCGTTCTGATAGGGAAAACCTGACGGATCACATGTTGTTTGAATGTAACTATAGATACAGACAGAGAGATAAAACGGACAGATAAAAATACAAATGAGGGAAGCTGATGAAAACTAAGATGCATCAACAGTTTCATTGTCAGTTCTCTGTTTGTGTGACAATCAAAAGACTTGAGTGCTGCATCTCAAACCACCTGCCACACACATCCTGATGAGTAAAAGTAGAGCCGCCCATGAATTAGGCACTAAGTATAGCTAAGGCAAAGATGATGTCCAACTTTGCATGGGTGGGTTTGCATAGCAAATGTGAGGTGTGAATATACATGACCCTGGTTGGTATTTGTCTGTTTACAAAATGTGATGTGCTGTCACACTCTACTTCATCAGCAGTACAAAGGTTTACTATCTTTCCAGATGCAGCAATCAAACACTCCCTCTCTCCCTCTGCTTTCACTCATTTGAAGCTTCTCTTTCATTTTGACATATAACAGAAAATCTGAGTTCAAAGTTTGAGCTGTTTCTGAGCTTCCGCTGCTTCTCGAACAATACCAGAATGAGACACCCCTCCCTGTCTGCCTTTCTTCTCAGACACACTAACAATAAAATGTCCACCTCATTCTTCACTGTTCAGTCTGTTAATGTCATGTCAGTCACGTTACACACATTCAGATACATACATTTCAAAGTAAGAGTATTGAAATACCTTTCAGGGAAGTAATCTCTTTTTGGATAGACCTGTTGGAAATGTCCATTTTGTGAATTTCTGCCTCGTGAAGGATGATGAATGACTGAATGCTGTAAATATTGATGAGGATTCACGAGCTCCCCTCCTTTTTGGTACAATTGATGCGTTTCCTGAATAGATTCCTTAGTCTCAAGTCTTTTTCTGTCTGTCTCTGGTCACTTTCCTCCTGTGTCTGCCTCTGCAGGTCTGCTGACCACGACCCTGCTGTTTTGGTTCCTGTGATAGACCATGTGTACACACACTCACTTAGGCTGTCATACACACACACACACACATACACACACACACACATTGTGTATGGGCTGGAATTTACACAGCGCAAGGCTCCACCCTTGCTCCCTCCTCTTCTTCCTCCACCACCCTACAACCTTAAGCAACTTCTCAGTCTGTAAAATACTATGGCATAGTTACCTGCTTAGCCACAAAGCAGCATGTTAGGAAAAAGATCACTTTACTAATGAGAACAACATTAGGTAGATATTTGCTGAGAATACAAACAACTAGAGAGAGAGAGAGAGAGAGAGAGAGAGAGAGAGAGAGAGTGTGGCCTTGGTATTGTGAGACTCTGTTTACACATTCACATTATGGGGACCTGTCTCTGTCATAGGGACAAAAAGCAGGTTCCCATAATGTAAAAAACTGAGATCTGTATGATTTCCAGGAAAGTCTCCAGGAAATTAATGCAAGTCAATGAAATGTCCCTTGAAGTTATGGAAACCAGACATGTTGTGTGTGTGTGTGTGTGTGTGTGTGTGTGTGTGTATGTACGGGTGGGTGTGTTCAGGCAGAGAAAAAAATCCCAGCACCACACCCAGATCACTGCGGTACCTCCCAGGATGAGCCTGCTGGTTACACATTGCAACCACAAACATATAGGGAAACATAACAACTTTCGCGACCTAATTAGCTCAACACTGATTACACATTTACCAGCTGTGAACCTATCATCACACAATAAAACAATAACAAAACAACACATGTGCCCTGCATTTGATGTGGAGAAACTGCTTCATACAGGTTATGTGGACACATTCATCTCTAAAGTGTTTTCCCAATTAATTAAGAACTGTGGATAGATTCTATCCTGACATAATTTGTCACGTCCAGACCAGTTCATTGTAACCTCCTCACCAGCTAAACCTCATCCAGCAAAACGAACACAAGTATAAATCTGAAATTTCACAAATATGTCCTTTTGATACAGTATCTGTCATTGTGAGATCCTGGACAAAGCCTTAATTGTGTTTACTTAAGCAAATAATTGCGCCATTCACTCTCCATAGATAGTTGACAGAAATGAACAGTTGTATATTTCTTGAAAACATCATATACAAATTAGCAAAAGGCTACAACAAAAAAAGATCTTGGAGCCTCATCAGGAGTATATAGAAACATCACAGACATTACCATAATGAGTCAACTTACTTGCCTTTTTTATGGAGATGCGAGTGTTGCCATAATGTGTCTCACATTTTAAACTGTAAAATGTTTTTCTGTTTTTCAATATCTTTCTCATTGCTCTGAAAAAAGGGGATAAAATGAGTGAAAAAATAAAAAATAACAAAAATTGCTGGTTAAAACATATGCAGCTGCTTGAATTACAATTACAACAAGATTGGTGTAGAGAAGTGACATAAAGGTATCACTTGTCTGACTTGTAGATTTAATGAAAGATTATGTTTTGTGTTGAAATAAGTAGATAGTTAAAGTTATAATGACTTTTTATGGCCACATGGAATGGCCACAGAAACAAATTGTGAACACAGCCTTGACTTATTATTCCTTAAGTGTGATAAATATCTTAGCTAAGACATCCAGCAGATACTGAGAACTAAAAATTTGCATTTATTACATTTTATTACAAGCCAATGTATGAATGTGAGTCAAATCTTCACTACTCTTGTTGCTCTGTCTTGGGTCTCCACCTTCTTCTAATGGAAATATGTGAAACTTTAGCTGCATAATGTTCCACATTGGTCACCAGCTAATTGCTAACACTGTCTGAGTGGTGGTAGGCAAAGTGGAACCCAAATGTAAAACTGGGACCGAATCCATAATGAAGAACTCAGATGAGCTGAGGGTAACTGCAACAACAAGACAACCCTAAGTAGAATTACCACCTTGCAATCTCAGGTCATTATTGCTTAAATTCATGACTAAAAGCATGTCTTGTGCAGTCAAAGTAACCTTGACCTTAGTTCAGTTCAGTAAGATAAAATCAGTTTATCCTTGAGTCTTAGTGAATGTTTATGCCAAATCTGAAAATATACCCTAAAGGTGTTTTTCAAACTGACAAAAAGTTAAAGAAAAAAACTGACTGATGCAGCTATGAAAAACACTTTGTGCTTTCCTAACAGACCAGTGAGATGAGTGAGGCAAGACTTCCCATCATGCACCAAAGCTCACATCCACCTAAACCACAGACTTGAGGTCAGTTTTCTATTAACTACAGTAGCCCCTGGAAGCGTAAAATGGTGAAATAAACAAATCTTTGAATACAACTGTGGAGACAAGTACAAGCAAGAGCAGCAGCTTCAGTATAAAAACTGTGAGAAAATAAAAAGTCTCAAGTACGTTACATATGTAAACACTGCAGCTGTTTGCCCACTCTGATGTAAAGTTGGACCTGAGGACTTGGAATAAAAATTGGCTGTAGTTTCATGGTTACTAAAATGTGACAAAAAGAAATGCTCTGCTGTTAGTTCTTGTAGTTGTCTGCTAATTTATTGAGAAAATGTGGAACTAAATTAAAATTTCCCTGGGGTGAAAACACCTTTACTGCTTCTCCTAGATTTATAATGTAACACAGTCACAACATTAATTATTCCATAACATCTGCTCAAACACTTTACACACGTGAAAATGAAACTTTGTACAAACTGTGGTTTATGTGAACAAATCCAACACTACCCATAGTCAATAAATTACTTCTTTTGAACTGACTGTCTGGCTGACTTAGTAAGTATTCACATCAACCACTGATCAGACCTCATTGTCACAGTGGAGGTCCCGCTGGTACCCAGTAGCTAAGGCTGCGGCCGAAAGCCACAGGAAATGGATTAAACTGCACCAAATCAAAATCTAACAAAATAAATGATGGCAAATCAATGGCTCCACTAATAATCGGTTAGCCTCCGCCTCAGCTCAAACAGCAGGCAGTCTTGTTGCAGGGCTATTATTTGATCCAGCTCTTGTACAGCCTCTCGAACATAATAAAGGACGTCTGGAGGAAACTTCTGACACTTTTTTGGCAGACAGGAAAATGGAACTCTAGCTGTTCTGTGCTGTCAAGAAGAATTCAGTTGTGTGTGTGTGTGTGTTTATATATGTGTGCTTTTGAAGTGTGCAGCTCTTGGAATTAGCTGTGGCAGCCTTCACTGAGTACGTACACAGATTTTTTTTTTTTCTTTTTAACCAGTCTTATACAACAGAATGATGTACAGGAGCATGTGAATTTATACATGCTGTGTGTTTAATGTGTTGCAACTGCTTTGCTTTGGCTGACATCAGTAGCCCTCTGGATCTGTGCCCATCTCCTGCTTTTCCATGCCCGACTCTTGTCACTGTGACATGTTCCATTAGGGGCTGCCAGACAATGAAATAAAAGGATGTTTACACTGAATTTGTTATTAACAGCAGGAAGTGTGGGTACTTTCTGCATTGACGGATCAATGATAAGTGTGTTGTTCTCTGTGTTTCGAAGATCATTACCTGGGAAACTGATTTAGCCAACTGGCCTGCAGGCTACAACCATATGCCTGTATTAGTAGTGTTAGCCAAGATTAGGGTAAAAGGAAAGGGAAACAAGCTCAGGACGGCACTATGTTCATTTTAATCAGTGTGTAGACCACTGAGAATATTTTCTGTCATTCGTATTAGAGTAATGTAACAAAGTGCTTTGCACAGTTAAAAACCATCCTCCAATCACCCTCCCCAAGTACAGAGACTAATACAAGACTTGAGTTGAGAAAAAAACATCTTCATGAACCCTATTAATGTTGCAATGACAAAACACCAGATGGAAAATGGATGAAATATGAAGCAGACAGGTAGTCAATGTGATGTGATTTTAAAATTGGTGTGATGTGTGTTCTCTGCCTGGTCTTATTCAACACATAAGCAGCTGAGGTTTGAAGTTTAGTCAGCATTTAGCCAAACACTAGAACACCTGCAAGGGGAAAATTACTCTCTTATCAAATCAGGAAATGAGAAATCTGTGTTATTTATTTGCCAACATGACTCATGCCTATATGTTTAGTAATTAAGTGATTCTTTTGCCTGTAGCTTGATATTCATCACAGATAATGCCTCTAATTGCAGGAGTGAATTCCTCACTTGGAGGGAAAAATGGGAGCCTAATAGTGGGACTTAATTGCTGCATTCCATAAAAATCAGTGAGTAATCTGCATTTGATGTGCAGCCAGAAGGAGGTTTGGTAGCAGATTTTGGTCACATTTCTTCATATTGTCTGTATTTGCTGTAGATTTAATACACCATATTCAGAAGTCCTATGGAGACAATACATACAAACACCATGGCTACCTCATAGCTCCCGGTAATCTACCAAACTCATCAGGTAATATGCCAACAGATGTCACAATATATTGCATGTTTTTCCTGATATCTGAGTTCATCTTTTGAACCCCATGCATCACATGAGAAATGTGCAGACATTTTTCTTCTGGTGACCTTTTCAAATGTTTAAGAGAGATGTAAAAGAAACCGAGGATATGCAGCTGCTCATGTGGTTACATTCTGCAACAAACAGAGCTTACAATGTCAAACAAACTGTTCAGCTGTTCAAGGTTATAGGGATGAATCTGTCAGCCCCATAGGCAGCGTTTTCATAACTGGATCTTGAGTGGAATGAGAGTTATGAGAACCTGGGCTTTTATCATGCTATCCCAGGCTGAGCTACAGTGCTGTTTGCCTCTGTACAGTTCCAGTGGAGACTTATGTCAGGATCTTGCCAATCCACACTTGCCAATCCACAGGTTTATTAGAGGCCTGCAAGCCTGTAAATTGCAGAAGTTTCTTTTGTTAAGGTTTGCTAAAGGAATCTTAACTGGTCAAAGTCGCCTTTCTCTGGATCCTTGATGAGTTTATCACTGCAGGGCAATGACGGCTAGATTACTGCTCTCACTACAATCTTGTCTGTCCTGACATTTTATTACCTTTTTTAGCAGTGTAAAGGGAGCTGTGTGTGGTTTAGACATAATGTGCAATAAATAGTTCCAGTCTAACTACGTCCAAAAGCAAATTTATTTCTTCCTGTTTTTCCAATGACCAGCACAATCACACTACCTCCCCGATTTCCAAGAATTCAGCAGATTTTTGTATCCCATGTACTGTAAAAATGTGGATGCATTGCTAACTTTTGGAATGATGCATTCTACTGTTTGAAAAGAGATTTTAGACACAACAATCTGCTGACCACTTTGGTATTGTGATGGTAAGGTTTAAGGTCCGTCTGATAGAAGGTTCAAATTCATTTAAAAGTAGAATTACAACTTTGCTGGTAACCAATTTGCGGGTAATTCAGGTTTAAATTCAAGAGCTATGATCAAAAAACATATTATGATCACAGTAACCTTTGACAACCAAAAACTAACCAGTTCAACCTCGAGTTTAAATGAATATTTAGGCCACATTTGTAGTAATTCCAAGGACAGTTTTGTTATATCACATTCAAGATGTGAGAAAACACATTGTGTGCTAAAAACAAGTTTCATGAGGTCACAATGAGCTTGATTTTTCACCTTTAGCCACCAAATTCTAATCAATTCATGCTCGACTTGAAGTCAATGTTTGTGCCACTTTGTGCCACAATTTTATCAAATCCCCTTTAAGTCCAAGTAAACATTGGTGCAAATGTTTATGTGCATTGAGATCTTCGGATATCAAATCCAAAGGGCCAAAAAACCTTTGGCCACCAAAATCTTTCCAATTCTTTGTGTCCAATTTTGAAAGGATTCCCTCTCGAGATAGTATGCTCACAAGAATAACACATGATGCCACAGGCTGACGCTGTAACCAGGGTGGAGGCAGACAAATTTTTCATACAAATAATTGGTACAAAATATCAACTTTCCATGTGTAAGAGAAAATTCACAGCTGTAAACACAACATGAGCTTCAGCGCAATAAAAAAGCAGGTAACTGTACAACAGGACACAGACTGCCGAGCAGAAACAACTGTGAGGAACTGGAAACAGCGATGCAGTGTTTTCGGTTATTTCTTTTCTGGCAGTTTCTGTTTTTAAGATGTATTATTGCACCAGACTACTATTCTAACCCTGTGCTGTGATACTCTTCACCTAAGAGTGTTTTACAGTTGTGCTGGCTGTCGGCTCACTTGCTCTGTCTACATCAGACCAGTAGCCCTGCTGTGGATGTCCAGACAAAACATTCCTTCTGTCTGATGTCATCCAGCCACTCAAATCTCCAGCCCAATGTACCAGCTTAGAGCCCCGGGCATCAGTCAGCAGGACACCAGTCTCCCTGCAGAGAGACTGAAAAATCTGTGTTGATAAAACAGACAGGGCAGATAGATTGAATGCAGCAGATCGCAGCCTGTCAGTCACAGCAGGCAGAGAAACTACATCAGTGTTTTTTCTGGAGGTCAGGGAATCACTGGTTCAGCGTGCTTTAATTTTTTAATTTTAATTTTTTAATTTAAAAGCATCACATTGTTTATTGAATGATCATGTCTCTGTTTTGTACATACAAAGCTGAAAAAGTATGTGTGGAAAAGAGAGAAGAGACTTTTTTTGCGTTCCATGTTGACTGGGAAACAACATGCAGCTGTTACAACCTCCCTAAACAATTTCCTATAACAGTGACATACACAAGCCTGGTGAAGAATTCTGGGAATTGAGGCAGAGGGAAAACAAGGCACAGAGAAAATGACCCTTGCAGGTTTCCTCCTTTGCCCCACCCATTAAGACCCAAGACCAGGTCCCATGGGGGCCTTCAAGTTGTGTGAGGTCGCTCGCTATAAAGAGCCTCCCATTTTGAGATAAATTACAACTGCAATGTGGATAGTGGAAGGTTGTGTTCTGAGTCTGTGTCTGTTCTGTGTTCTGAAAATAAAAAGAAGTGATTTTAAAGAAAGAATAAACTTTCTGCACACGGACAGGGAGCAAGCAAAGGCACCAAAGGCCCCCCACCCACTCTCTGACTCACAGGCTTTATCTCAGAATCAGTTAGTTGGAGTCTGACCAAGACCATCGCTGGAGAGATGCTGTCATTTCAGCTTTATTTAGATTCAGCTATCAGCTACTGAGAGAAGAAGAGACTAATCCAGACCTTGATTAAAATATGATCTGCAAATCCACACTCTGACATCAAACATATCCGCCATGAAATGGAACATAATTGTCATTTAATTTCTGCTACCGTTCCTGGTGTCCTTGAAATCATCTCAAAGCTTTTTATATCCTAAGGATTTCCTTAAAAGTCCACTCCTCTTCTTTGTTTTTTTCTTATGTCAGGTCCGTTGTTATGAGGACAAAGATCCACTAGGGGCTGTACTTACCATGCAAAGCACAAATAAGCTCAACCAGGACAAGTAGAAGTAAGAAGATCTGACAGCAAACTACAATGATCCTTTTGCAATCAGAATGATTGAACAGTGACCAGTGAAGGAACAGCGAAAAAACATGAACAACAGGAAAAATACAGATTTATCTTATTCAAAATCCATTAAAACATGTCATCCCTTGTGTTTAGTGAGCCCACGTTTCCAGCCTGGTGGACAATAAAGATTTTCATATATTCATATTCATACTTAGATCAACTTCCTTCCATCAGATATTCACCAAGCCTGCCATTGAATCTGCAGGGAGAGGCAGAAAACTCAGAGGAGCCCTAATCTAGATACTTATATCGAGCTGGAAACACTGTCTGTGCCAAGCGATGCCTCCCGTCGACCCTTGAGGGAAAGTACATGGAGCTGGCAGTGTGTTTGTGTGCGTGAGTGTGTGTGTGTGAAACAAAACCCAGCAGTTGGATGGAAAAGTGTGACACTGCTGTGGTTTGTCATCACCAGCCAAACTGGTCATATTTTACAGGTGTGGCAGCCCACTGCTACTGCCACTGCTGCTGTTTACTGCTGTTTACTGTTGTAGTAACACAGAGGATGCCACAGTTAGCCACGAAGCAGATAGTGACATGTGTCGTACCTTTCCTGGAAGGAGAGATGTGTCATGAGTGCATGCATTACTGTGATTGTAATCTGACACCAGTTTTTACGAAAATAAAAATAAGTGATTTTAAAGAAAGAATAAACTGAAAGTATAATTTTGGTTGGTGGGTGATTAGGATCAGATTGGATAGAAAAACAGATGCGCTCAAGTGATGTTGGGAACATTAAACTGTTTCAAAGAAAATTGTTTTATTTGTTTTCATTTTCATGACATGTTTCATGACTGTTTGTTAGTTGATGTATGTATGGATAGATGTGTGATTTAATATGACCAATAATCCAAAACTGTGTGGACCGAACAAGTAGTTTATTATTCAATAAAAAAACAATTAAAAAAAAAAACTGTAGTTAACTGCACTCGGTTCCTCAACTCGGTTCCCCTTTGTTATAAATGAACATCAAGTTCAACATCAAGTTGGAGATTAATTTTTGATCAATGTCCTGATAGGTTAATTGACTGATTGTCTCAGCTGTAGTATACAGTCCTACTTGTATGTGTGTGTGAACAGTACGAGTCCAGGTATTGAGCCACTGAAATGGCAGGAACAGGCAGAGGTCTGCTGTGAAATCAGGCCCCGTGTCTCATCTTACACATGTTCCTTCATTTAAACAAACTGCTGCTGAGCATAAAACTAACAACATACTCGATCAATGCCTTGTGAGAGGAGAACTCCACACTACATCTCCTTTTTCTTCCTCTTTATTTCTGCTTAAAGCCCCTCACTTGTCTCAGTTTCACTTCAGTACTCTGTCTCTCCTCTTTCCCATCTTGTCTCTCTCCCACACTCTCTGAGTGCCTCATCATCTTTTTCTGTCTCCACTATGCATGACAGGGAGTTTCTGCATGAGGCGCCACTCTGGCTCTTGGCCGTGCTACTCTGCTCCCAGGATAGGTTCTGGGGCTTCTGTCCTACATGTCTGACAGATTTATATCAGTTCCTCCACACACCTTTCAGACTCCCAATGTGGGCGTCTCTTTTCCACCACTAACTCTCACAGCTTACTGTAAAGCACAAGAAGTCCATCAAAATAGGGTATGACTATATTTCAGATCATCAAAGGTACAATTTAGCAACCAACTCTCAGGATAGACTCATGATTAATGAAAATATCTCATCCTAATGTCCCTTCACAACGAGTCACCAGTAACTTTTAATTCATGAGACATGACATTCAATCTGTAATCATCTATTTGAGTGAATAAATGGAGTACACAGTGGCCAAAAAAGCATATTCCACCAAACACAATAACTAGAGGAATTAGGACGATATGTTTCCAACTGACAGGTTCTTGTTTTGATCCTTTCATTCTGGTAATATTTGTAAATCTGGGAAATTCAACTGATGACTTTATTTCATCCCATTCATGTGCACAGGGAGTTGGAGACTCTTTCAAAGGAATTGATGAGGTGCCATCTTTGAGAGCGGCGTCCAACTGTATTTAACACCTCCATAGTTGGACCCATCAGTGGTGTTACAAATTATGGTCTGTTTCCTATCAACCCACACAGACGTGGAAATGACTCACCATCCATGTTGAACGGACATAGTACTTACTACATGACAAACATTTTGGATTCAGATCAATTAGGTCTTAAATTAACACATTATAGTCAAAAACATATGAATGTTTCTGCCAAATTTGAAAGGATTCACTGAAGGTGGTCTTGAGATAACGCAATCAAAGGGACAAACACATGTCTGGTGAAGTCGCAAAGACTTTTGGCCTTTGACTTTCAGTCACTGAATAATAATCGGTTCACTCTCAAGTCCAAGTGAACATTTGTTCCAAATTTGAAAAGATCTTCTTAAGATATATGTTCACTAGGAAAGGACAGACAGATATATGGACAACCTTCAAATACAATCTCAACCACAGTTGTTGCTGTCACTGTGGCATTAAAGGTCATGAAAAATGTTTTTAACATTAACCTGTAACTGAAGTGAGGCAGCCGAGGCACCATATATTTTAAGAATTTGATTTGAATTTGTGTTTTTTTGTTGTTGTTGTTGTTGTTGTTGTTGTTGTTGTTGTTTTTAAACCAAAACTCACTATTGAAGACTATGTCTGGAGTCAAGTATGACTTACAGTACACATACAATGTAGTACATACGTTTTTCCCCTCATCAGTGAATTTGATCTTTAATAAATTGTAAATTCTGTTTTATTAGAGACTGTTATTGTCTTAAAAGTGGTGTAGTATATAACTAGAATTAATTTTTAACTTATTTTGCACAACTTCAACCGTAGCATGACTTTGCACAAACTGTAATGCCCAAGCTGAGTGAGTGCGTGCACTGTCATATCATATTCACAACCATTAGTCCTGGCCTTCAGCTGTGAATTCATGGTATGAACGTAAAGGCCAGAGATGAATGATGTGTACCGCAGGTCACAGCATACCACCCCTCCTTCTCATGTAAGCTTTCACGGGTCTGCTACACATCAAGCATAGTCCTGCCTTAACTTAACAGTGATAACAGCTGTAACAACTTCATGAGAGAATGATAAAATATTACACACAAAGGCCATTCCACCCAAACACGTCAAACAGAAAAATCAACTGTGTCAAAGTGCATCTACAGCACCACAGGAAAGCCAGAATTAGCAGCGATTTGAACTTTGAGATAAGAAAACAAGCAACAGGCAGTTTTTTTTTTTTTTTTTTTCCTGGGGTTGTTGTTTGACCTGTGGTCAGAGCGAGAGGGGCCACACCCCTCAGAGACCAAATGATAAAGGGACGTGAATACATGAGGGGCCCCATGTAGTTTTACAGCAGCCGATCATCTCTTAAGCATCTTTATCTATGAAGCAAATCATGCCTTTTATGTAACGCCATTTTGTGTAATACCCTTTTTGGTGAAACCAGAGTCAGCCACACCATTTAGGGTAGTTTTCAACTAACAGCATCTTCTGTCAAAGCTCAAGAGAAAATGACTGTGGAAGGTATGTGGTGCTACTAACAAGCTTAGCTGATCTGTCTTTGGTATCTCTGACCAAAAGAGATTAAGTCATCTGCTAACAGAGCAGAATGCAACAAGTTGTAGTCCTTGTGTGAGTGTGTATGTGTGTGTGTGTGTGTGTGTGTGTGTGTGTGCGTGTGTGTGTGTGTGTGTGTGTGTGTGTGTGTGTGTATGCGCGCACGTGGGGTACATTCCCCCTGCTGTCAGCTGTGAGGGGTGACCTGCTGTGACATTCCCGGTCCGTGTGGTGACTGTCACACACTGAATGGCTCCAGTTGCCCTGAATACCACTGACCAGCAATAAACTCATTTCAATGTCAGGAAATGACAAGGCTGACTTAGAAATAAGACTGACACAATTATTAAAGCACGGTCCACTTCATCATCATTACCTGATAATACACATTAACCCTCATCAGATATTGTGTGAAGGGGCCATTCCCATTATTACTCACTTTGAATGTAATAACCCTGACATCTATTTGAGTCCTATTGGCAATAAAGCGGAAATGTTTCCACTTGCTGTGACTGCCAGAAGAATCTGGATGATGTTCAATGTGAATAAAATTACTTGAGCTATCAAAAACTTCTTGTCTTCGCTCAACAGAGTGCTCCTTCACAGAGGACACACACATTTCTGTCAATTCCACAGACGGTACTTCAGTTACTGTACTGAGTATGTCAAACTGCTTCCACTGTATTTTGTCCTTATTTGTCTGCTTTCTTTCAAACTGTCTTCTGCTGGCAAACTTTTACTCAGCATTGCTGTTTCCAAAATAAGGAACGGCAGTAAATTCAAGGTTAGTTTGCAAACTCAAATAAAGATAAGGTTTGCAGTAACAGCTTTTTGTTTGAGATCAAACATGCCTTTTCAATTCTAAATTCCTGAAAGTCTGCAGAGGCAGTCACAGAAAAAAAGTCTTAACACCTGTCAGTTTGTGAGGGCAACAGCACCTACTGTTTTGGTTTAAAACATTCACAATATTTTAAGGGAGAAATAAGGATTTTTCAGACCAAGATGTAAACACAAATATTATGTGAAATTCTTCGATTGCAGCATCCTGAAAAAACAGGTAACACATGGGCTTCTTTACAAGAAATGTCAGGAATTCTTAATGTTTCTTTCCTGTCTGTTTTTCCTTACACACATATCTTTTTTCAGGCACACACACTTCCAAACTGTCCAGTTATAAAAATGGTTTGTATTTGAGAGTGGAGGGCTGGGAAACGAGGGGGAGGGAATGCTCTCCGAGCTCCAGAGGTGCAGAGTTTTAAAGGACCTTTTCACCTACAGTAGTATGTTGTAACAATAGTATGCATGTGTGTGTTACACCGTAATGAATCAGTGGATCATGATGTTTTCACTATCACTAACTTTCATACCTGAATTGAATCCTTGAAGCTGGAATTTTAGGACAAATACTGAAGTCGATAAAGGGCTGTGTTACAAAGCAGCCGGTACACAGAGGCTCTTTGTGTAAGGACCAACCCAGGTGTTAGAACCTCAGTATTTTCCACACAAATGTGTTTTCCACACTCTTTTTTTTTCATCCTCTCAAGGCACAAAGCCATGTGTTTCAGGCCTTGTAAAAAATCAGGGAGTAACTCTAAATGTTTAAACAGCACAGCGCTTCCCTGCGGCAGTGAGGCTGGAGGCATGAATCCAAAGTTGGCAGGCTGCGAACTTAAAAAGTTTTTTGCGAGGTGCCGTTCAGGGTACAGACACATCGCGGACTCACAGCTGCTGCTCAGCCGGTTAGTTACTCTGCAGTTTAAGAGCAAACAAGACGTCAGATTAAACAGGATCATGAGCATTACGCAGTGAATTCCGTAAATGTGTCTGACTCAGCAGTATTTTAGACTCTGAAAGGTGGAGTTGGATTTAACTGAGTGTGTGATATCTCCATACACTTATATCACAATGGATTGTGGAGGTTGAAGCTAAAGGTTTATCCTACACATATGTTACATTAGTGTTATGAATGAAAAAATGACAGAAAAGTTTTTCTATCATTATAAAACCACTGCACAAAGCAGGAAACATAATAGTCAGTTATCAAACCACAGTTGTGTACACAAAAAAGCTGCATCCGTCCATGTACAAGTCCAATTAGGTCTTGTTGACTCAAGATATTGACTCTGTATGCTGGTGAAAGGATGCGTATAAGAAATGTTGTGGGTAATGATTTATTGTTAGCTTTCCTTTTGTTTCGTCTTTTAGCCTGTACACTTGTAGTTTTTGCCCTTTCTCACTTCTTTTTTAGCAATTTTGTGGTGTTCCAAGAACTCAGCCATTAACTTGGTGGGAAGAATGTTAATATGACCCACAGGGGTGATTGCCAAAGCTACGAAAACTTGACCAACACTGCGTGAAGCAGGGATCGCCCAAATTAATTATTTTTCCAGTTAGCAAAAAGTCTTGTAGGCTTGAGTTTCCCAACTACCAAATTTCCCCTTGGGAGCCACTGGTATTAGCTCAAACTGAATAAAAATCAGGTTTTGTGACATGGCATCATGGATCAGTGTGTATTGTTATGTGTTAGCGTACGCCTCTGTCTTATGTATTTCTCCTTTTTATTCCACCTCCCTATTGGTTCCTCCTCTCACATATAAACAGCCATAAAACACTAGAGATTCAGGCATTAAAGAACAGCAGCTTCCGTTCTGCACAATCACTGTGTATTTGACAGGGAAGGCCAAGAGAGTTTCTCTCCCTCACTCCCTTAAAAGGCCCTGAAGGAATCCCAGCACTGCTGAGTTTACCAAGTCCTGTCCCAGAGTAACCTCTGACCTGCTGCTGCTGAGCCTTGTGTCACTGCTAATGTATCCCAGGCAGCAGGATGCTGCTGACACACATGAAAAAAAAATGAAATGACACTGAAAAAAAAACACTGTCTTTTTGGCCGGCAGCAACTCTCTGAGCACAACAGCATGGATAACAACAAAGCTAAGCACTTTCTGACCCACACGCACATGCCGTACAGAGCCACACCCTGCGTGAGTTTAATGTGACGCTTCATTTTACCAGAAATAGAGTAACGGAAAAGTTCCATTACAGACATTTTCCTTTTTGGTTTGCATGGCAGGTGACTGGCAGCTTTAGTTGTGGAAGGGCACTGTTTGCCTGCACTGCATTTAGGGTAAAAACCTTCACATAACTGTTCACAAACACACACACACACACCAAGTCCACACGTGTTTTTTTTACCAACGGCCTACTTTCCATGAGCATTTCACCTGGCACTGATGTCTGTCTATGGCTGACCTCAATAAGAATTCAGCACTTTGTGTTTGTAGTAGTAGTAGTGTCAAGCTGAAAGGACAGCGGTGGGAGAAGAAAAATAAAGGCCACAGGTTTAATTAAATTTACTGGCAGTCATACTGTACATGTGTAACCACCATCATAATTACAAGTTACATTGTGAAACTGTGTCATGTGCAGGAGGTAACACATTTCATTCTGAGGCTTCATTTTTTAGCCATGTTAGCAGCACTACTAACAGTCCGATTAAATGATGACAATAATAACAGAGGGATTATTTGCAGTGATGGAAAGTACTTTTTTTATCCTATCATTGAACAAAATGTTACACGCTTTTGCTTTGGATTACTTTGGACATATTTTACTATATTTTACTTAAATTTTGGTGCTTTTACTTAAGTAAATGTTTGTTGGCCTGTTAGCAGACTAGAACCTGAATCACTAGCATGCAAGTTGTTATACACAGTGACTCTAAGTGTTGTTTAGCTTCTTGCATCTAGACTCTGCTGCATAATGAAAGATTGTTAAATATAGCCAAATCCCAAATATATGAAATAATTTCTCAATGTGTCACTTGTTAATGTGTGATTTCTACTGGAAAAAAAACAAACATAATGCAGGTTATTTTTAGATAATTATATGACGTGTCATATTATACAAGGGTTGTTAAAGTACATGATAACAGCCAAATTACTGTGGCTGACATGCAACAGCTAAGTGAACATTTCTTTGATTCCAGCAGCAATTCAAAGGAAGTACACCCAAGTCTACGAGTTTCAAGTTAAGTGCTTTTCTTGAGGGGCACTTCAACACAAATTGTCCTTGATGACCTCTTTATTAACACCTCTAAAGCTGTGGCAGCCAGAAAGCAAATGACTCTAAAACACAGTGGTGAAAGAAAAGAAGGAAAGATTGAAAAGAAAAGACTCTTAGATAACTTTCTCAGCTCAGGTAGCTAATATAACTTTCATGATTATCCTTGTGGCACAGAAACTGAAAGGACTTCAGTGGCATCAACAGCAGTGACACTTCCGTGGTAAATTACCCAACAGCAACTTACACAGACAAATACACAACCAACCAGTTGGTCTTAAATATGCATCACTCACACAAACAGTTGCCTTGGGGTTTTCAAAGACTTCATTCATTCACAAATGTTTGCGACAAAACCTCTCACCTCACACATGTGACACATACTTTAAACAGAATCATTCATCAAAATGGCTGTGTTCACTGTCTGTATTGGGCTAAATGTGATGCTAGAAGACTTCATTCACTATGTCTGAACTATGATGATAAATGTTTATTTGATCAACATATTGTCATCTCTCTTCAGACACTGACACTACACACATCAGATTTTACTTAATAATTCACAAATGTCTGATTTCTTTTAAGCCAAGGAAAAGCTGGAATTTAAATTGCCCTTAGCAGACAATCAAGCCTGCCAAAAATAACTGTTTAATTGGCTGACTGAACATGGCCACTGCTATATTTAGGGGTTATTTTAAGCCCTGCAGGGCATAGGACAGGGCCTTGCAGGACACACACTGGAGGTGAAAAATGGATGCCAGCCGAGGCTGCGCACCCTCAGCAGTCTGTTCGACATGAGCAGGGCAACCCCCCGCTCAGGCGGCCCACTAACGTCGGCATCAGCTGCTAGCACAAATTGCATTAGAGGAAAGTGGGAAGACAGCCAGGTCTTTACCATTCAGCCGGCTACAATTTAGAGCGGGCAATGAGACAGCAGTGAGTAACATTAGAAAGAGAAACCTGACTGATTGATTATAATTGTATTTTATTCCCTTTGGAAAATATTCTTCATAACAAATCCAACATGATATTTGTGTTCTAAGCTGGCTCTTTTGAAGATTTAGATAATTTGATAAATGATGGTCTCTTTAATTATTGAGTGAGACCACAGAAGATGAAAAACTTCTGGTCTTAACACTGGTCAATTGAAAAAGAGTTTCAAACACATGTAGCTAAGTTCTTCAGAGTTGAATACTAACTGATCAGTGAAACACTGTACTCACATCCAGCACTTTGAGCTCATACTAAAAACACTCATATGATAGCAAACATAATTTTTACCTTGATCATTACATTATGCTTAGTATGTTAGTATACTAACATTTGCTAATCTAGCTAATTTTGTGTTGTGCAAATAAACATGTTAATGTGATGATGGCAGAGATAATAAATGTGTGTATCCATGAAATTGTTAGCAACATTTTGCTGGCGACAGTCATCTAATTCAGATGGATTCAACCTCTGCTGACCACAAACATAAAAATTTCATCCATCAAACAGCTGCTGAGATATTTCAGCCTGGGCCAAAATGGTGGACCTATAGAACGGCACTGTCATTGCTACATATATCCACACCAGATTAATGGCAAAAAATATTCACATATAACTGAAACATAAATCTTAAATTGATCTATTTATATTTATTTATTTATTTAAAAACATTTATTTTATATGTGATTTCAATGCTGACACAACAATTAACAGCCCCATTTGCAATGATTCAACAAAGGCGTTAAAGGAAATGCTGCAAAACAGCCATGAAAAGGAGCAGCTACTTTCCCCACAGGTTAGAATAGATGGGCAGTACCCAGATAGGCAAAGAATCTGTATCTTGCAGGCATTATTGATTACACAGGCAAATGATTCCTTTGTATGGCAGCTAGTTGAAGATAACACAAGACAGGTTTCTAACGTCCATTAAAGGTTTTACATAATATCAGCTCATAGTTGTTGCCTGTCTAGTAGCTGTTGCTGTTGAAAAAGGATCCCTCTACTCCAGTCCTAATGCATAGTTTAATATCGGGTTTGGAGCAGAATATAGTTCTTTAAAGTATACATTATTCAAATCCATTAGAGGAAGGAGGGTTTATCAAAATAAAACCAGGTCAGTACATGGGGAATATGGACAAGGACAGGTATTTAGGACAGTGTGCTTATATTCTGCAAGGATAAAGATGAGTATGCAGCAGAGAACATTAACGAACCATATACTTTCCATCCATTGTGTATCTATATAAACCAACAGTAACCACATACACAGCTTATTAAGATGTATACAGAATCCACTAATCGTCCTACAGTAAGAAAAAGTTTTTTTTGTGGTTTATGAGTCTTTCTGCACCATTTTTCAAGAGAATAGATTCATATCAAGTTGAATTCTGCACAAGTGAGAATGTAACAAAGTCAGACGGGCCCTCTGATTGGCTGTGTCATCAGTGTGCCTTAATAAGGAGAGCGGGACCTCAGAGGAGCACAGACGTAGTCAAGAAAAGGAAACAGAGGAACGTCTGGAAAATAAACACCTGCCAAACAGCCAGCTTCTGCTTCCCTTAACCCCCCTGATACAGAAACAGCACTGAAACTACAGAGAAAAGAGAAACACACGCAAACAATGACAAATAAAACTATGCTTATGTACAGCAAATATATGATACCAATATAGATGACACTAATTGTTACACACTTTCCACAATACTATATCCATTAAAGAATTGCTTCTGTCTGACCCAGTGATACACAATGAAAAGGTCAGCAGAAGCTGCTACAGCAACAGCTCTGTTTGTTTGCAGTAATTACACAGATGTCTTAAAATCCATCAATAGTCTAGTGGTTTAAAAACTGCACCGCTTTTAAAGCTGCACTTTAAAAGAGATAGGAGATGTCCACACGAATAAACTCACTGACAAAAGAAAAACCTGCAAACATGCTGAGACAGAAAACAAGCGACAGTGATTCAGCGCAAGTCCAGTCGCCAGATTCTCACATAAAGAAGAAGGGAGGGGGAAAAAAAAGAGAAAAAAAACTGGGGCAATATTTATAGAGGAGCTCGTCCTCTTCCTGATGATCTGTTGGAACGGAACAGATGAAACATGCAGCAGGAAAAACTTCGAGTGGAAGGAAAAGTGAAAGAATATCAACATATGAGACAATGGATGAGAATGAAACTGAACAAAACTTTGAACTTAAAGAGCCTAGACAGAACTACTGACGTGACAAAAACAAGCAGAGAGCTGAGAAAAGTGTGAGAGATTGAATCTGGTTCAACCGTCACATCTCCATTTTTCTTTTGATTCATTTCCACACATGAAGATTTCCAAAAAAAGGAAACTATGTCAGATAACCCAGTGTAGGCATTCTGAGCTGCACACTTGAGGATGAAGAGATGAAATGAGATGAAAATTGGGGAAGAAAAGTATGGACTCCCTGTAGTGACTTAATGAAATCCACTGTTGCTCTGCAGCACCTGTTAAAGTTCTCTGTTGTGATTGGATACAGGATAACAATCAGCACAAGCGCTCAGACTTAAACTAAATCCCTCTCTTAGTCTCACTGAAGTCAAAGGTTGGCAGAATGGGTTTGTGGTTACAGTCACATATCAAAGTGGAGTGTTCCTGCAAATCCACCAGACTTTCACAACACACACACATACACAGTCAGACAGGCAGCGTGGAAGAGTGACAGCGAACATGTGCAGCGATCAATAAAACACTGAACAGTCAGGAGATACAGCGCACACACACACACACACACACACACACACACACACAGAAGCCAGAGCGGTGAAAGGCACAGTAAGGTGCATATGCAAACAGTCATATGGTTGGACCTGTGCAAATTCAATAAAACTAAAAATAGACAAATTAATGAGAATGAAAACACACACGGAGACACACTGTTCCATCAGTTCATGCTGTTACTGATGCTGTCATCACTGTGATGTGAGTGCAGGCTCCCACCTTTGTACTTCTCTCTGACGTTTTCGTAAGCCTGGATGAAGTCCTGCTCCTCTGCGTTGGGAGGCAGGTAGACGGGCTCGTACATGGCCATACCGACGCTCTCACTCTCTTCTTTTCCTCCTCCTTTCGGCTTCTTCCTATTAGGTCACTGTTTCTCCTCTGTCTGTTTTGGATGCGTGTGAGGCAGCCTGTGCTGTCCTCTGTCTGCTCTCTCAGCGGTGTGCGTGTGTGTGTGTGAACCCTCCACAGCTCCCAACTTCATTCCACAGCCCTGCGCCACACCCCCCTCCCACCCCACGCCTGCACTCCCCGTCCTCCCTCCTCTCTTCTCTCTCTTCCATACCCTCCCATAGTCTGGCTCAGAAACACTAATATAAATGTCAGGCCCCTCCTCTTAAAGACACACAGACTGGCCAGGGCAGGCACACACTCGCAGTGAGCTGCTTGCCAAGTACGCACAACAGCAGCAGCAGCAGCAGCTGCATGAGGCTCTGTGGTAAAGATTCAGCTGAATTAGACTATGATGAATGACAAGAAGAACATATAAGACCACAGAGGCACAGAAACACTTACTGCCACACAAATGTTAGAAAATTAACATCATATCATACAATCTGGCCTATGAACTCTAAATTAATTATGAAGTTTTACAATGACTTGCAAGAGCTCAAATATAGTATATATAGTATATTGTTCTATTTATGGCGGACCTATGATATTTTGTGTGCCACATTTAGGGTAATGAAACTAATCTGTAGGCCTCATATACAATACTGAAACACTGACTGTGTCTTCATTGTAGTAAAGAACACCAATTAGACCTTGAACAGAGACAGATAAAAATCCTTGACTTCCTGGGAGAGTGTCAGAAGTGGTGTCGGCTCTGCACAGCATGCTATTGTGCTGTTTGCTAAGGCCATTTCTCCTGGTAGCAGTAACTTAAGACATCTGAGTCTCCTGTGTCTTCCTGAGTATCTCCTCTTCCTTCAACGGTGCTCCTGAAATTTCTGCAACATATTTAAAGCTCAAAGATACAACAAATGATCTACAAACTACACATTGTTACTGCTGATTGTGATGTTGATTTAAAGGTTGCCATGTCATACTAAGGCACAAGATATTTTTCCATGTTTTTGGGTCAAAATGAGTGATAGCAATCTTTGCAATAACATAAAAGTAGTTCACATGGAACCACTAAACAATACAACTGTCCTTTTTACAGACATCCATGAAAAGTTCCTGTTTTTTATTTATTATTTTATCACTGACAGACCTGTCATTATGGCGAGGATCTCTTCACAGCCATTATATCATAATTTTTACCACAGTCAGTCTGAACTGAGATTTCAGCGTCAATATTCTTTTTTTTTTTTTTTTTTTCAAACGTTTTTTTTATTATTATTATTTTGAACTTTAACATTTTAACAATTATAACAATTCATATTCACATCCGCAATGATAACAAGCCTAAAATAAATCAAGGTAAATTAATTCCTTATTATTTCAAAAATGTTACAGATTTATAACTTGTTGTTCTTTGTTGTCTTTATCTAATCACATTTGAAAAGGAAGCAGCCAGTTACTTCAGGATGTAATCTCATAACAAAGAGGATGTCCAGCCTGTTTGTGCCACAGAAAAAACACTCCAGCTGGGAGCTGTTGAAAGATTCTGCCTGCAGGGCAATAAACGCATTCAAAGGAGGCTGCGGTGTGGATTTGCCCTTGACATCCAGGGTGTACGATCAGCAGTTCGGGCACCTACTGAATATTCAACAGACCTGAAGACACTCTGCCAAGCTGATGACAGCTCTCATCAAAATAAATTAAGTTAAGAGTTAAAAAATACAAGGAGCAGTTGGTCATACACCCCAAGACTTCACTGATCATTATCATTAATGTAGTGGCTTGATATTATGTTGGCACATACAAACATGCATACTGTTATCACTAGATGATGTTGGAATCGAAAAAATATGTCTAGCTGAAAAGTTTTATGATGGCACATCTCATAAAAAATGATGAGTACATAGAGTGGTATTGTAAAAGACCTTGTAATATATTCCCATGCTGTTTTGCGTAGGAGTGGTAATATAGCACAACAATGGCAATCTAATGTAGGAAAAGAAAAATCCCTGCAGCTCAGCCTCACTATTAGACGCTTCTTTGGCCAAGGACAAACTGACATCAGCCAGGATGCTTTCCTAAGAGGAAACACGATAAGTCCACTCCAAAAGTCCACTGCTGCAGAAGTGTGTGTGTGTGTCTTTATCTTCACACTCACTCCAAGAGGAAATTTTACTACTACTACTATGTAGCCTACAGATTGTATGTGAAGCATGTTTTCTTAACGTTCAGACACAATTGTAATCCAAGTTCTAATTAAATTAGGTTGCAAAAATATATTTTATATACGATATGCTATCCATATCCATTTTATTCTGGATTTTACAACATACAATAAATATTCTCTGTGATGAGATGAGCTGAGAAAAATCAGTTGAGGTCAGACACACAGTGCAGACACAATAGTACCAAAAAATACTAAAATACTAAAAGACTGGGCATCTGCACTAATGAGCTTTAAAAGCCCAGAGAACATTGACAGATGAATATGTAGTCAACATATCCTCCTCCTCCTGTGGCAGCGCTAAATGGCTAACTGCTGACATATTCGTCGCAACAGGGTGAGGTGCGACTGAAGAATGACATCAGCATGTGGACTGAATTCAGACAGATAAAACTGCACAGAAATATGAAGAGAGGGCGGCATCCAAGTGTGTCGAAGTTAAATAGCACGGTGACATCAGTGTCGGTGTCAACTGGGTGTATCAGCTGATGTACAGAAACCAAGAGGAAACTAAGAGGACATGTTTAAGACGAGACGTTTAGCACCCCAGCTGCTATTAACACACACTGATACCGGATCTGACCCTGTCAACACACAGGCAACACATACACACACACAACACACACACACACACACACACACACACACACACACACACACACACACACACACACACACACACACACACACACACACACGTAGTGGTGACACTTTGAAGATACTTAGATTTGTCAGTGGGTACCTGCTAGATCATTCTAACTTTCTGTCCTCTCACAAAGCAGCTGGACACAAACACCTGACTTTGTGACATCTGTTTATGTAGTCACACTGGGTTTAAAAGACTGTATGATCTCATGATCTGAATGAGTCAGGAATAAAAGTCCATTGAAATGTGTGTGTGTGTGTGTGTGGTGTTTTCCCACATCTCATTCACCAATCCTGGACAGGTGCATGTCAAAAGCTCAGGATTCATATATGTATTCTTCACAGTATTCACACTCACGCACAAGCTTTTCACATCAGAAGATCTAAAAGTGCGGATGCATGTAAGCAATGTGTGAACTCCTTATCATGCATGTGTGGCCGCTCTACACTCCGGCACACATGATGTTTGTGTGTTTGTATTTACACTTCATATGATACTTTGCCTGTGAACAGGCCCTGAGGATGAATGGAACCCAACAAAGCTTTGAAACTAAATATGTCCCCTACACCCTAATGTCAGGCATGAATATGGCATGTATAAACCACAAATTAACACTGTATTCACTTTTAATAAAGTCTTGCTTGTCAACTCTACCTAAGGGTGATGTAATTTATTTCTCTGCACCTGGAAAGCCACAGCTACATTACATTTTTCCTTGTAGCTTTAACTTTTCAAGGCTGTAAAGTAGAATTAGTGTTTGAATTAATGATTTCTAGCTAAAAAAAATATTGTGTACAGTCATGGTGACCTTTGACCTTTGACCACTAAATTCTAATCAGTTTATGTTTAAGTTAAAGTGAATGTTTGTATGAAATTTTAGTTTACACAAGGTAAGGATGGTGGTGTGTGTGTGTGTTTGAGTGTGTGAGTCGGGGGGTTGAGATATCACATTTAAAACATATTCTATGAGGTCACGATGACCTTTTTACCACCAAAATCAAATCAGTTCAAGCTTGAGTGAACATATATGTAAAATGTGAAAGGTTTTGTCTTTCTTGAGATAGCACGCTCACAAGAATGTTAAATACGGAGAACCTGTTTCTTTCTGGACAATGCAGTATACTATTAAAATATTTTATTGTGCTTTCAAACTATAAACAGGTACAACAGTGGCAACATTTAAAGTATTTACTGCATTCCTCACTGCTTAATTTCACTGCTCAAGTTATATAGCAGGCCAGTAAGTAGTCCGTCTCTCTGGTATGTTCCCTTCTGTTTGATATTCTCCAGGAGGGCAACTCTCAAAGCATGTAATTCTACATCATTAATTTTATTGATGTTCTTTACACCAATGTGTTCTGAGAATGCAATGCCAATCTTTACAAATCACAGCACATCTCTCATATTAAAGTGTAAAGAGGATTAGTGAGGCATAGCTTAAAGCTTATGAAAAAAAAGATGGAAACAAACAAAAGCTTTTGAACACACACACACAACCACAGGCAGGAGTTAGACTGGCCCACAGCTACACCGATACGCGTAGTCTGGCTTTGGAAAACAACAAATCTCTCAATACTGTGACAGACACTGTTCTGGATTTATTACTGGCTGTAATTTAAACAAAACTGATCCTTAGTTGGATTTGGATGGAATGGAAATTGTTTTGTTAGTAGAGACACTGCAAACAAGTCAAAAGAAATCTCTCTGTGTTTCTTTTCTTCCTTGTATTTCCATCTGACATCACTCCTTGATCCCAAACAGATTTATTTGAACTAAATCAATCTGTGTAACTGTCAGTAGCAGACAGACTGAGATCAATAGCACTGCAAAGCCTTTAGCTGTGCATACGTCTGGCAAACCCTTCCTATAAAGCACACATACAGTAAACGTACATGCTTAAGAATGCGATGTGTACACAACCACAGCTCACAAAATACAAACAGAAAGAATGTTATCATCTGTGTCAGCCCTCCAGATCTGATGGTTTCTGAATGTTTAGTGTTTCTACATTCTCCTAACAGTGACTTTGTCAGCGAGTCGTCAACTTGTTGGCACTTTGACACATTTCTCCCTCAATTAGCCAGGGCTAAGCCAGATTGACGTGTGTGTTACAGAATACTGCAATCATGGTGCAATGTTGCTGTAATAATAGAAAGTAATATTGGGGTTACAGAAAAGCACAAAACCAATAGTAATGATACTCAGTGGTGGCCAGTTATTCTGCTATTGCTTGTTTGTAATCTGACTATTCGCATCACACCTTTCGTCACGGCTCATTTGTTGAATTTCAAACCGATGCTGCGGCTTCAGAATTCCTTCCCTGACGCAGCATGTAATGTGGAAAAGCATAAAGGTCACATCTGCAGAAGTAAAGATGTTCTGTCCGACAGGCTGGCTCAGTGACTGTAAAACACATTGTCTGCTGAAATAAAGACACAATGCTGTAACATGGGATACACAATGGCTTTTGAGGCGGTTGTAGGAAATGAGACACATTTTTCCAAAAGCTGTGATCTCTCTACAGGATGAACATTTCCAGTCCTGGAGCCACTTTAATAAAAAAGTGCCACCTGCTGGACAAAATAGTGTAGTGTCTTCTGCGGGAGTGCTGACATTCATATACATTTGATCTATGATAAGATGACATTAATAAGCTCCTGCAGTTTTTCTAAAACAGCAAGTCAAATCAAATACCAGGCCTAGAAAACCCACACACGGTCCTTCTATTTAATTCGCACTATGTTTTATCAACCCTGAGGGATACAATTAGAAATACAAAGAGTGAATCAGATCAGCAGCTCAAAACAGCAAGGCATATTATGAAAAAATGCCAGTGTATTCACCTCTAATGCCCCTATGAAACTTGCTTTATTACACCATAATAAAAGCTGCCCAGTGAAGAATCTGTATCTGTGCAGCAACAATCTGTGATAAAACTCTGTTTATGTGGTTGAAGATTTACACTTGCAGAGCGGCATCTTTTAACTGGTCAGCTCACAGCTCTGCCTCTGGGTTCAGACGATCTATGACTCACAGTATTTCCCACTCAGCCTGTAATATAGGAGATACTTGGGACTCTGTTCATCGACATTAATCATTCCCACAGTAAATCTCAGCTTCTTCCGCTAAAGTGTGCGAGGATACACGAGAGAAAGAAAGAGAGAAAGACTCTGTGTTCAGTGTCATGTCAGCATCAGAGTCTTCTCCAGTAATAAATAATTAAAGGGCAATTTGCATAGATGTTTGTCATTTTAAATGCAGCGTGGACTCTCAACACTCAGATATAATCACCACAACTGGAAGAGCAGTCACGCTATAAGCTGTTGCACTGTTTCAACATAAAAGAAGCTGGTATCAGAAAGTACCCAGAAGCCTTTACTTTACGTACTTTCTTTCCATACTGTTTTAGATTACGCTGTAAAAGAGATGTGTCAGTTTTTGACAGTAAAACATACAACTGTAAATTTCTTAAAGCTACATATTACTCCTAGTATCCTACATATGACTGTATTTAGGGTGAAGTAAATGTATAGTTTTTCTACTTAATATTTTACAGAATATACCGGAAATTTGCCATCTTACACCTTTAAATGTGCACTTTTCAATGAGCTCATCATATTACCACGATACATGCACATATCAGTCAGAGTAACCTGATACTGGAAGCAGTCAGCTCTTCCCTACACGAGTGTTCACATAATGTGGATTAATGTGGATTAATTCGATGAGGGTGTCTGTGCACAAGAGTGTCTCTCACTCAGCTAGGATTGAGAGACACTATTGTAAAATGGCTAAGGTGAATCTTTCTCACATTCATTCTGCCATGTCCTTACAGTGAAGGTCAAACAGTCAACCACATGGTGGCAGGATGGAGCATCTGACCTTAAAGTGACTTTTTTTCAGGGCATGGAGTCTGCCCTTTGAGAAGGGGTCTCACGAGGGCACTAAGGACTCTATATATTCCTGTCACAAGGATCAGAGATGACCTGTGAACTCTTCTTGTTTTCCTGTACTGACTCCACTGCCCTACAGTGGACAGTAAATCTTCTCTATGACTGTCAGTATGACAGCTGACTGAGCAATTTAAAAATGTCACTGAACCAGAACAACAAATAGTCCAAGTAAATATCAACTTCATTACCTGAAATTTTAGGAAAGAGACTTTTATGAAAGCTATATGGTTCTCAATTCAATCCCAGAGTCTGCTAATTCCTATTCCCAAACTGCTAACGACAGTGCTAGGTAATAAGATCCTATGATATTCAGCTGAAGCCCTCACTTAGCACCAGGCTTTAATAAGATCTCAATCTCATTTATCACAGTCTATTCCCACAGGTGATTAGAAGTCTAAGCTGCTCTAATAGGTAATTAGAAAGATAGATGTAATTTATTAACTGCAAAGTTGAGAATAGTAATCAGAGACAGATGACACGACACACCTTCCCACATAACCTGAGATCATCTGACATACATAGACACACACACAAGCTAATGAGTCACAATCTAAAGCTATACTAATAACGGTGAGGCGACATTAATGGCTATATGGGAACACCAAGAAGCTAATGATGATTATTAGCTAGTAAAGGTGCTATGCAATACTGTTATGAATCCCTAAGGTGGGTTTGCATCCCCACAAACTGTCAAGTATTGTTGAATTACTATCTTGCGGTTGTCTGCCTCCAAGAGTCAGTTCAGTTATGTCCAGAAACAAGTCAAGCAAGATCATGACCTCACCTGACTTCTGACTGACAAAATCTAACCATTTTATCTTTGACTTCAAGTGAACATTTTGCTAAATTTGTCCTAAAAAGTTTCACGTGTGGTGTTCTTGAGAAATCACATTCACCAGATAAAAAATGTGTTTTCTGAGTTCACAGTGATAACAGACTTTTGACCTTTGGCCATCAAACTCTAATCAGTTTCAGTCTAAGTGAGAAATATTGCATTCACAAGAATAGGATGGACAACCCAAAAACATAATAGCTAAATTTGACCCAGGCTGTATCCCAAATTTCCCCAAAGAATGGGGAAGCATGGGACTGGTATCTGATTAAAGTTCAGGTATAACCAAACTGATCACAATTAATCAGGAGTGTCTCCAGATCTTATTGCAACAGTTCCAATAGTTTCTAGATATTTCTATCTGGACCAAAGTGCTGGACCAACCCTCCTGATCTTGAAAACTCAGGAACCAATGAAAAACAAATTTTTATGCCAGTGCATTTTTAACACGATGACGTACTAGTTAAGCGACCTCAAACACATTTGTTTACAGCCAACATGGTGGTCATGGAGCAGCAGCAATCATTCGATTCAGCTGTAGCTGCTGTTTTAAGAGATTTTAATGGCAAGTTTTCTTTGAAAATGGAGCAAAAGGTAGCTCTTGAAGCCTTCGTGCATGTTTCCGTCAAGTTTTTTTTTCCGTCACTATGCATATAGAATCGGAATCAGTGGTCTGATCGGTTATAGCTCTGTCTACTAGTACACAAAGGCATTTGATAGACGCCCATTGATCCCACCTCTGAGAACTTACTGTCTATGGAATCTTTGCCAGACCAAGCTCCGTCTACAAGCTTGGTGTGACAGCCAGGCTAGGACCAACCACTATCTTGATTAAGAAACTCCTTAAGGCATAGAACACATAATAAATCAGTGTTTCGGGCCACTATTGTGAAGTGTACACCCTGTACCTCCAAAACATCAGTTACAAAGTAGAAATTGATTCTACCTCTAATTTTCTTCCCGTTTTGTCCAGTTAGCACTAAAAATGAGTCATCAAATCAGGTTTTATAACACTTCTTTCATGTTCCCATTCTACCATACACAACCAAAGAGCAGCACAGAGCTCCCTCAGCAATACATTAAGTGGTTGACAGGCACTGTGTATAATCCAGTTCTGATGTCCCTGTAGAATATGCTCATCTACTGCATATACAGTCCATCCCTGACTGTACCAGCAGCCAGTTTGTCAGTCAGCAGAGCCGACAACAAAAGCTCAGCCTCGCCCATTGGTGCTGACACAGCCTGACCTGGCCTTCTGATGAATAAAGCAAGAGAAATAGAGGATGTGGACACAGGCCTATTGTAGGTGCTGAAGTTGTCCAGACTTCCTCTTGACCTGGCAGGAGCAAAGCTTTCCAAAACAAACTCAAGATCAAAAACTGCACAACAAGTTAGTTTACCAAAAATGTATGCATTACAAAATAAACAGAAAGAAGTGTTTATCTTATTTCTGTGTAATAATGAAAAAAAGTCAAAGTCAACACATTTTACCCTCTGGCTCAGTGACTCGTGATGTCCTGCATTATGATCACGTTCCTGCCATCCTGCCTTTCTTGCAAATGGCAACACCATTTTCAAATCACCTCATAATCAAACACTCTTTAAGACTTGCTCTAACACAGTTACCTAATGCACATCTGCCAAAAAAACGATGCTGATATGTCTGTGATAATCAGATGCTGGCTTTTTAAAACAGCCTGCTGAGTTGTGCTCCACCATGCACTGCAGTGATGATGTACTTTAATTTATGAGGTCATTACACAGACATGAGCTAACAGCGATGACACTATAATAAGATTTATACAAACCAGGAGTGAATAAAGATACCAAATTACTTGTAATTTTATACAGGTTGAGTTATGTTATAGAGGTGATGCTGATAATTACATATATGATGCTTATTCCTACATTTTTGATTCACAACTCAGTTTTATACTAAGCCCTTTTTAGACATTAACTGTGTAACATTTGGCATCAGACAATCAACACATCATAGGGATGGCACTGCTAACCTGTAGTGTAAATAAATAATGTGCTTTCAGCATCTCTACAGTTGAGTTGGATACGATCCCAGCCTATTGTTTGAGCAGAGAACCACACCTCGCACTGGGAAATCTACTGTCTCTTGCTTAAAGTTTAGATATCCTGTCCAGCTGGTAAAACCAATCGCCACTCTCTAAAAAGGAAAGAAGTACTATACCACGTGTACATTCAAAACAATACTGTGTAGTTTCCTTTTTTCATTTACAGTATCACTTACAAGCTTAATTGTTCCTCAGAGACCAGGAATTTAAAACTGCTCCAAGCAGATCAAGGCAGCTTAAAATGCATAGCAGGGCATAGCAATGCAACTAAAATACTGCTAATAGGAAACCTTTCTCCACTATTTGACAAAAAAGGCTGACTCTTTTACAATATTTATATCCACAAAATAAAAGTCTTTTGCTGTTATTTACAACAAAAAGATGCACACTTGCTCCAAAAGCATTAATATTGTACTGGTACAGATATTCACTGTTGAGTATCCAAACATGAGCTCTGATGTCATGTCATCTGACATGATGCACAGTTAAAATTGGCCCTGATATAATTCACAACTACGTCTTTAATAGCTTCTCACTAGTAGACCTCTCAAAAATGTTAATCATGTTCTTTCTTCTCTGTTCACACAGGTACACACCTCAGTAAGGCACCGCAACACCAACTGATCTAAGTGTGAAACACAATTTAAAATACCATTACTGCACACATTTCCAGCTGCTGAATATTCCCTCTTTAAGGATAAACACCACAACATTTCATTGGGTTTATTTTAAAATCTCATGTCTGTTACCACTGTGACCAAAGAGATGTGTTTAACATACAATCCCTGCAGGGCACAATTATTTGCTTACATTCACAGCGATCAGTAATTGAGCTCTATGGGTGGAAGTGCACTGATCAGCCGCAACATTAAAACACCTGCATTATCTAATGGAGGTTGTTCTTTTGCTGCCAAAATAGCTCTGACCAGTAAGGGCATGGACAAAAAGCCTCTGCACGTGTCATGTGGTGTCTGGCACTGGGACATTGGCAGCAGATTCTGCAGGTCCTATGGGTTGGAGGGCAGTGTCTACATGGATCTGGCTTGTTCTGGCACATCACACAGATGCTCAACCCAGATGGGGTTCTGTTTAATTTGAAGGCTCAGTCAATACTTTTAATACTTCAAGCTTTTCACCACACTCCTGCTGCTGCCAGCTGTGCTACCATAACCCCAACCAACAGCTGTAATCAAGTAATAGATAATGTTGCATCCGAATACACCTTTTGGGGTTAGCTCAACAGCTACTGTAGTTCATCACCTTTGAATAGTCCCACTGGAGCTTAAATACAAGTTACATAGATCACATCAAGTGTTCACATGGTCATCCTACCTGCAATTCGAATCACTGCCCTCTCTGCTGGATCCAGGACTTCTCCTGTGGCTGACTTAGAACGTTTGACCCTCTGGTGTTTGGACAGGTTCCATGGCAGAGTGTCTCCAGGACAAGGGAAACTGCTCTTATCTGCATAGCTTTCTTCCTGCGGGACTCGATCCCTGTGTCTGTCTTTGCGGCTCGCCATTGCCAACCTACTGGAGAGATTGAAAAACAGAGTCTCAGGACATGTGTGACTGCAGTAAATAATTCCCAGTTAGAAATGTGTGGTGTTGTTGCAATTTTTGTTTTTTGTTGTAGGTTTTCCCTCAAGGTGTTCCTGAGATATTGTGTCCAAAGCATATTTTGCAAGGTCACAGTGAACTTGACCTTCCATCTCTGGATACCAAAATCTAATCAGTTCTTTTTTGAGTCTGGGTGAGCATTTGGGCAAAATAAGTGGTGATTCCCTCCAGATGTCCTTGAGATACTGCATTCACAAGAACAATACAGATTGACAGCCTATTAAACCTGGTTAAACTTGTGTTATTGGACAGACATATCTCTTTCATCTTCTATGGTACAAATGTTAACATGACTCATATTGATAACTGCTCCCAACAGTATTTTCTCACAGCCAGTTTGTTGGTTAGAGTTAATTTCATTTTTTTTTTTTTTACGCTAGTGTATACCATCTTCAATATGTATGAACATGCATTATATAATAAGGGAATTCAAATTAAATATAATATGTTGGTTTAAAAAAGCTATAGAATTAGAGCAGTAACAGGTGCAGAAAGTGCCCAAGGCTTTTTAACACTCCACAGACACTCATCAACTTTAAATTCTCCTGCCACGTTTCAGGCAAATCATTAATCCATTGACTAATCTGTGCCAAGAAGCTGGGTGTTTAAAGGAGACACCTATTTATTAGTGAACCAACCAGTTTCAGTTGTTGTCACTTTCTCTTCTCTGTGCTGTGACCTCACTCTTCTAATATTTAACTTAATTAAAATGTAAGCCAAGATAAAGAATAAAAAAGACTTGATATTGAAGAGCCATAAAAGTCTAAACGAAAGGCTCAGACACACAATGTGCTTTTGAAGAAGGATCTGTTGCATGTGCAGAAGCCTGAAGCGAGAGGCTGCTCCATGACCATGATAACAGTACTGTTTGGCCTCATGCAAAATAGAAGGGTGAGATAACATTCCTAAAAAGTATTCATGAAATTTAGATGTTAGCTCTGCATAAGCTGCATATCTGGCAGCAGCTGTACTGGCTATAAACTTTAGAGTTCTATTTAAAGAAAATAATCCTTGATTGTAATATGACAAACAGCATTTTGTCTTCAGATTATCCATGAAAATAATGGCACTTCTGTAAACCATGCACAAGTGTTCTAACTAGAAAAACTGGTGCTGTGTAAAACAATCCCTCACCATGGATTTTGTTTTGACTATTTGTTCAATCTCTGACCTTTGCCATGAGGTTAAATATTTACCAGTAATGTGCAGCATCGTCATGCATTTAACATACAGTGACAGAGTCATACAGTTGTCTCGAAAGAATCTAACTGTGAAATATCACATCTCATTGCATATGATTTCATATCTGTGCTATTCCTTGTTCCTTGCATTGTGTTCAGTGCTGGGAGGAAATAAATCCTTAATTATCCTATTAGCAGAAAACACACAACAACAGCTGATGTCACTTAAATTTGTGTGACAGCTTAACAAAGCCCTAAATAATATACCCACCTGGCTAAGTGAAAGTACAATCTATAGTAATAAACCTGTGCGCAAGTAAATAAACAATAGTGACATGAGTCATCAGCACTAATTAACTCTCTCTATGTATCTGTCAAAATAATAATGTAGTGGTGAATTCCTGAAAGGTTCATTGATCCAACACTTCCTGTCACTTTCTATCATGACATCAATCTCTTAACTATCTATGAAGTAATATCTCTGAGGCCACTCTTGTAACTGTGACACAACCACTATATAAGATAAACCCCACGTTGCAGCAGGTGATATAACCCAACTGCAACATGTGCTAATGTTGTCACAGCTGACCTGGGTTCAGAGTTCAGTCTTTTGTTGAGTTATCATGCTGTATATGCAAATGTTATGTTCTTTGGTTAATGATGTCATTCTAAAGCAGACTACAGCTGGACGACAGCAAATAATATGGCCGGGACTCCTTTAATTCATTAATTAATTAACTAACTTATTTGTTTCCATGGTGATTGTGTTTGTTTCTGGAGAACTGCTTACCCTTGATACTTATAAATGTAATGATGCTACATTGCTAGAAAAGTTTCACAATGTAGCCAAGGCAACTTTAACATATGTCACTCTGAAACAGTGGTATATTTACACTGATGTCAACAATGTAAAGTGTAAAGTTTTTCAAAATTCATCTATTATTTCTGTCTGTTTTAGGATGAGGATGGTCTAACTTTATAAAAAAGAAAAGAGGTAAACCTCATGGTCATACAACATATCACATCACATTAATGACATAAAAATTAATGATCAGTGCTGTTGGATTATACTAAAACCAAGTCAACTAATTGGCTCATAAATCCTGTGAAGTCAAAGTCTAAAGACCTTATTAATAGAAACAGTGCAGGTCATCACCTAGTGAACTTGCAATTCAGCCCAAAGTATTTAATGGTGGTGACAGTATTGAAATGTGCCACTGTCTGTATTTGTTATTCTTTAAAGGACTGGCAGTTACAGTGTGAGTATATTCTCTGATGCAGTTAAACTCTGCGTGCCTTTGCCTTTGCAGGGCGCCCTATGGAGTCCAGCATGGCCTGAGGCACCTGCAACAAACTGATCCCATACACACACTACAACACATAGGATGACTCAGTTAATATGCCGGGCTGCTGTCTCTATAACCTACAGAACACTTCGGCCAAACACAAACACACACACACACACAGTATCGACGTGACCATGCATTGCCTTACCTTACTGCTGCGTTGGATCGGTGCGTAAACGACCGTCAAACAGCCATAGATACATGTACCGCTGCTTCAGTCTGCGTCTTCCAGGCTATCGCCAAGCAAAACAAATAAAGTGAGCCGGTGTGTGTGTGCGTGTGACAGCGCGTTGCATGTGTGTGCCGGCAATACTGAAGCAGCCACTCCTTTTTTTAATAGGAGGCAGGGCTGGAGGAGGCTGGAGAGAGACGAGCCGCCGTGTAGAATCCGCAGTCATCTGTGATGTTCCTCTAGCCCTGCTCGTATTTTCTCATCCAGCATCCCTCCCTTTGTGGCGACACCTCTGAATGTTACAGGACGGTGATCGTTCGTGCATTCGTTATCTGACACCCCCTCACTCCTGAAACTGGGAAATGCCGCTTCTTAATTTTCATAGCTGCAGAGGAAAGACGAAGCAAGCGTCCTTGGCAGGACGCTCAATCCACACGGAGGACCTGCTGTGCAGCTTCTGTACCGATCGAGAGCAATTAACAACGTTTCAGCAGCAGCAGTAGCGTGTGGTGCAGTAAAGAAAAGCTGCATGACTCACTGTTCGATTAGTTTGCCTGGTTGTCCCGGGATGAGTGTTGTTGTGTCTGCAGGCAATTGCAGATGGCAGATTGTCAGAAACTATAGATACAGGCTGGAATTGTTATAATGTTATTGTATGTTACTGGTGGCCAAGCAGTGAAGCCACCATTGAGTTTCTACCTTTTCTTATCATTATTATTATTATGGTTGAATTTGTTTAAATTTAGAAGAATACAAATAGTTTGACTTCATGATGGGGTCCTATTGTCTGTCACTGTAAAAAAAAAAAAAAAAAAAAAAACATGGTGCAATATTTGCAAAACAGCAACTAATGTGGAAATTTCAGTTTTTCAAAATTCAAATTGGTCATCATATCATAATGGGCTCCCTTAGCATGCACTAAGAGCAGCTGTGATTCAGCAATTATTCCAGCTTTATGCTCAAAAAAACTTTTCACAATACTCACTCAAGTTCCTAATCAACCATTCAAGGTAAAACACTGCATATATTTGTCATTTTTGAGAGTAAACTCAGGTTGTTCCCAACTTAAGTGTCAAAACCCTGACAAATGTACTTACAAACGCCTGAGAAGGAACAACCACCACTTGGTTAAAGGTGCTGTGTGTAAGGTTTTGTTGCTGCTACACAGTAAATATTATCAGTTGTTTTCTTAGACAAGAGGTTCAAATATACCCTCTGGGCCCTGCTATTTCTTCATTTACTCATGTTGGACTAAGTGCAGACTACATACTACAGTAACTCACTGTCACATAGTGAACAAGATAGCACCAAATGGGGCTAAGTGGTTAGCATGCTTCAATATATAAGTGTTAGATATAAGTGTTAGAAATAGAAGCAACACAGATATGGACATTGTTGTTTTACACTGCTCAAGACAACTCTTAGAGCCAGTAAAGGCTGTTTGATGCTGAACTCACAATGTTTCTGTGAGATCCATCCATTAGTGATACCACTTATCCCTTTGAGGTCACTTTGGGGCTGGAGCCAATCCCACTGTGTATGTATGTGTGTTAGTGTGTAAGTACTGCCAACTATTGGGATTAAGTTGAATTCACCCCGGAAGGTCACCAGTTTATCAGTAGCTGCCAAACGCTATTCACATTCACAATCACACCTACAGACAATTTAGGATGACGATTTTACCTGCATGTCTTTAGAGGACAGTGGTAGGAAGATGGATTAACTGGAGAAAATCCACACAGGTATAGGGAGAACATGTAAACACCCCACAGAAAGGCCTCCAGCAGCTGTCAGATCTGGACCCAGAACCCTATTGCTGTGAGGTGACAGTGTCAACATAACTGATGGGCTACTTGACATCTAGGATGGTAAAAACTTTCATACAGCCCCTGTAAAGTTATGACCATCTCCAAGGCCACTGATCAATCTACAGTATCTTATAATGAGTTAAGGAGGATACACCCTGTGATAAACAGCAATATAAAGTAAGCATTAGCATACATTTTAGAGGAATTTTCAGTAATGCAAATAAATGCATATTTGCATTCTGTCATGCAAAAGGTAAAAGTTGATTCACCAAGATAGCAAGCTGGCAAAGCCAATTCAAAGTAGGACACATATGGAAAATTAAACAGAAAGTCTATGTACATGGAGATGATTATTTTCTTAAATCATAATTTTCATTACACTTAGTCCCATTTTGTTTTTAATGATAGGTTACACCGATTTTTGTCATTATTATTATTGAATGTGCATAAGAGCAGGTGGAAATATCCCATAAGAATGTATTTCTTGCAGTATTTATGTTCATTATAAGTGTGAGGTTGTATTGATTTTTGCACAATGTAAGCAGACAGTAAGTCTGTCCATCTATCTACAGTAAATGCTGCTTCCGGAAATCCTCAGCACATGTTATATTATAACACCACAGGCCCATTAGTGTGGTCTAATGTAAAAAGCTCTAAAAAGTCTAGACAAAGCCCAGTGTAGCTGTAAGGTACATCTGCTCAGCGAAACTGTGATGTTTTCACACAATCCAAATGATACACATTCACATAATGAATGACTGCCGCAAAAATGTGCTATGAGAAACTTTGTGATACTGCTCTTATCTAGGAGGCACTAGCCATCCAACACTATTAATGAAACAAAAATAAAACAAACAAACAAACTTATAAAAATGCAAGAACAATAATTTGTCTTATCTTTCCCATACTATGGGTTGTTCATATAGATACAAGTGATCTGTGTCCTGGTTGAAAATAATGTATCATCAGGCTTGTTTGAGGATCCCTGCTCACATATTACAGCACACACGTTGCTTGCATACCCATTCACCTTTACTCAGAAAAGAGAACTCAATTATCTTGTCAGTAACAAATGTCTCACTCTTTCTTCACAGCCAGATGTGCATGGCTTATTGCAGTGCACGTAGCAGACATTCAGTGACCTGGAAAAGTCACAGTCTTCATGTCCTTTGATGGTACCAGGCATAGAAAGGGATCAGTTATATTAGTATGCAGAGAGAACAGCCTCTGAATTTTTAAACTGCATTAAATTGGCTACACTTTCTACATGGTGTGGTTATTTCCAGTGTGACTGTACAGTTTATAATATTGAGACTGATGCCCACATGACTTTATTCTCTTCATCTATTGAACTTTCACACAACAGTTCTGACCAGAGTGAAATATAACTGGCAGATTTTCAGTCTGTGTTTAATATTTCAGTTTATTATAACCTGGAGCTCCCAGAGAAAACTCATGTCACCAACCAAAAACTGGTTTCAGAGAGTCAAATGTGGGACACTCAACCAGACATTCATCAAATTGATATTTTGTCTCTCAACATAATATGGTATTTAAGGTAAGCTAGAATGGCCCTTATTACAAACCATACTTCTGCCAAGATGAAGCATTTGCTTTCTATACAGCTATTGTAGTTGACATTCTACCTTATTATCAACATACCAAAGGAAATTATCTGACATGTTGTAGTTCATCAGAATCAAAGGCGATTTATATTTTAACCATAGTCCCATTCTTCTCATGAGGGTAGGAGTTGGTCTTTGCATGATATACATTATGATTAAATGTACCGGGACCTCAGATTTCATGTGTACTAGTACTAAATTCACATTCAATGACAAGTTCCTTCAAGGCAATCTTATTAAAACTTTTAAAGGAGTGTGAGGAGATGTGAAGTTCACTATACAGATCTCATCCCATATTTTGTGGAGTAAAAGGTCTATTGTAGCTCTCTTTTCTGACTTCATATTCAATACAGTTCTCTATTGACTTAGAAATGAGGCACTAAAGGAGAGATTTCATCTTTCCTTCATACTTGATCTGTATCTGCACACATAAATCTGGTACATTTATGTAGGTTGTATAATATTGCAAATCCATATGCGTTGCAGCATCTTGTATGTTTTTCTTGTACCCTTGCTGGCCTTGTAGACTATTTTTGACAGTATATCTGGCCAGACCTAAGTAAATGCAAATCCACTGTTTGACTTGTCTGTGAAATGATCTGGTGTTTATCTTACTGACGACCTGTCCAAGCGCTAAGCAGTATAGATATAGGATGGATAGATGTCAGTAAACAGTATTCCATTGGTGATGTTGTGATGTCACAGAAGTCTTTGGGTTCTTCTGGCTCTGGTCTTCATACCTCCTTGTTTTGTATTCTGTGGTCTGACTTCTTCTGAAGTCTTTCAGGTTTTGCCAAAACAACAGAACCCAACAGCTTTATTGATTTTTCATGTGTAATAGTTTGCCCTTTGTGGCTGTGCATTATTCAGTACTGCATTCACTCATCTGTGCTCAAGTGTTGGCCTGCATCAAGTTTTAAGAAACAACATTTACATTCCCAGACTGAAGCCTCTCCTGCAGTATATGCAATTTGTGCAACAGCATTTTAGCAGGATCTTAAGATGGATTATGCCTCACCGTTCCTGTGTGTTCTTTTCAACCTGACTGGTCACTCTGTCCCCTAAAATACCTGAACCCTAAAATAGTGCAATGGTCAGGCATCCCTCAGTACCAGCCTTCAGAAAGCTGAATTGCCTTACAGTTTGGTAACAAGGAATGCTGGGACAGCTGCCAGCTGTAGTCAGATCAGAGGGGGTTGATTCTCCCTTAATAGAAGCTAAGCTGACCTCCAGCAACCTAAATGAATGCATCAACTGACTGTTGTTCTTCACTGTTGGTCGTTTTGGGAGGTTTATATGTCATCTGGGATCATACTAAATAGGCAATAGGAAACAAAAGAAAGAGAGTATTGGTTGTGCTGATTTTGTGAGTGTTTCTAGTGAAATACACACACTCACCTGCAGCAGACAGAAAGCTATTATAAGGTCAATACTGCCCTCCAGTGGAGATGATAAAGAAATACCTCCCCAAATTCTTCTAAAAAGTGGGACTGAGTTCAAGGCAGGTCATGGATTATTTGACCAATTCCTCGTGAGAACAGTCTTATTAAACTGTTTGGAAGAAACGTTGTTTTATCCACAAAGCCTCAGACATAACATTTGCCACATCAATAAAGATCATCGTATTCCTCAAGCACTCAATATTCTCCAGGCATCTACTTCCTTACCCAACGGAAATACCACCTTAGCCACTGTAAGCCTTTTTCTGTTTAAAGCATCATAAGATGCTTATTTTTTATGTCTTTGTGTGATGGAAGGCGCATATTTTCAGAGAATGATCATGCCAATAAAGCCCAAAAGTAATGATGAAAATCTGGAGGGCAATGGCAAATGTTATGTATGGTGTATATGATATACATAAACAATAAATGGAAAGACTGCACACTCCTCCGCAATGAGTCACTTTTGGAGCAGACTGCATCATGGGAGAGATTGTGCAGGCAATAAAAGTGCATCAGAGCACTTTGAGATATGTTTGCTGTAATGTATGAATGCGTGTCAGTGATATTAAAGTGGATATATAATGTGATTATTACAAACCCCCAAACATACTCTCTCACACATACAGGCATGCAGGATGCAGCACTGGCCAGATCCACACACAAACATGCATAATCTACACATATGTCTGTACACTCTGAAGTCCACACACACACACACACACACACACATGCAGGTCGAGTGCGAAACCACATATACACACAGGAGCACTCGCTCGTCATAAACCACACTCATACACACACGCACACTCCTGCAGCACATACCTCCCCACTATTGGTCCAGACCCAGACACCGCATGCCAATGCACCTCGCTCCCTGAGCCACAGGCCGCAGGAGTAGAAGAAGAAACAGATGGGTACCAGCTGTTTGGATGAGAGCCCCGGGTACACAGCTACTGTATTGCACCACACACACACACACACACACACACACATACATGCATGAACACAAATCCATTCAAGTTGTTTAACTGCACCCTTGCCGATACTGCTTCTAGTATTTACTCCCAGAGCATTTACAGGTATGTATTATTAGTACTCTGTTAAACAAATGTACATGTGAGATCATCAGTTTGAAGTCAAAAGCTTTCACTACATTCGTGCTGGAAACAGAGTTTCCTGTTTTGCCATTAAACAGCTTTTCTGCTAAGTACAATGTGGTGTGTTTATGGTAATTATGCTGATGTTTCAAATTACCTATTACCTTTTAAATTACTACAAATTTACCATGTTGGAATAAATGCATTAAAGAGGATATAGAGTGCAGGCTAGGAGTGTTATTGTTTTAGCACTCTACCTTAAAAGCACACTTAATTTAAGGAAAGAGAAAAGGGAGAAAGTATGTGATACACAAAGTAGAAGTTATAAATTCAAGGAGGTGAAAACTAATGGGTTTTAAGATGCTGTGCTAAGATGTGTGCTCACTTGGCTTCTCTCAGAGAAGCACATTGGATTTGAAATGAAAATAACTATGAGGTTAAAGTGCTGACTTTAAATGTGTCCATGTCCATGTTAAACAGTGTAGGAATGATACAAGGCAACCAAGCAGGTTTTTTTTTGCCAGAATGTAGAATGGTCTTGACTGGCCAAGCCAGTCACCCCACTGAACATGTGTTTGACTTGCTGAGGAAAAAGACTGAAGGCAAAAAGCAAAAAATAACCAAATATCTGCTGATGTCTGTGGTGCTGGAAACTGTAGTCACTGCAAAAGTTTTTTTCAACCAGCCCTTATAGCTCGACAAAGCGATATCATCTAGGTTTGCATTTCTCTTCAAATCAGTCTTTTAAAATGGTTCACACTGGTCTTGTTTAGTCTAATTGCACCAAACATCTGCTCTCTGGTCCATCTAGAAGCTGTCTTTTTCGACTGCTTTCAATTGACCTCTGGAACAGTTCAATTCTAGTGTGAAGTCCATTTGAACCAATCACAGGAAGCATGCCAATGTGTGTTTTATTTCATCAACTGAAAAAAATCTTTCACTTCCTTCGATATTGTTAATGTTGTTGACATTTATACTTGGCAACTGGACTATTGTAGATTCTTGAGTTTATGCTTTGTGGAGTCCAGAGATCTAGTGTTCAAAGGTGTGTTAACGTCAACCACTTTATTTTCCAGTTTTTGTGAGTGTTAGACAGGAACATCAGTGGGAAGGGTACAAAGATTAAGTCTAACAGAGAGATGCTGCCTCGATGTGTAGGCTGAATATTTGTCATTTCCTCAAGAACATGCACAAGAACAATGAGGTATTCAAAATATTCAGTGATGTCATGAGACTGTGAGTCTCATGACATCTGAATAAGTAAGTCTACCTTCATTATTATTTTAGTTAGAATCAGCTCTTTAGATTTGAAGACACCATCTACCATCTATGAGCACTGTGTTGCATTTGCTGTTGCTAAAGTGCTAATTTTCTCAGAGATTTAAAAACAAACTTACATCTAACCAGCGACCATAAACAACACACACCAAACGAATCTAAATGTCATTTTGTGTCTGCTAGATGTGGAACTAGACAACCGCTTGCTAACATGTTCACAATTTCAAGTTTATAAGGCCATAATATGTCAATTTGGTGTTTACGGCTTGTTTTGCTAACCCAAAAGGCAGTAAAAAAAATCCATTACTTCAAATATGAGGAGTTTATTTGTTTATCTTAATTGAATAAATTGCCCATGATCCACTTAAATATGTATAAAAGGGCTACAATTACTCATCTAATTCATTTGATGTCAACACCATGAAGTTGGCTGACATTTACCACGCAAGAAAGTTTTTGTTTCTGTGCACTGGTGGAAAAAGTGTCACTACTCAGAGATTCTAAAGTGCAGCTGTGTCATTATGACTGCTTTAAGAGAGCAGGTGTATATGCTGAACCAGAACCGTGTTGAAGCTAAGTATGTACAGTTGTCCAGGGAAAAAAAAGTATACAAAATGAATTTATTTCTACAAGTTTGTTTTCTCAACAACTGTGACCACTTCTCTCTAAATACATGTCAAGTTAACCTACCACAATGAGGTCAGCAGATGCTGTTGATCATCGCAGATTCTCTTTTTCTGTCTTTCTTTCTTTGTGTTTCCTCTCCGAACCCAACAATTTCTGATCCAACCTCAGTATCAACTTTCTTCCTATGAGTCAACTGAGGTGGTGACTCGTTCAGCTCATTACAACATGAATTTACTCAAACCAAAAACTCTCCTTCTTAAGCTTGAGATGCATGTTTCCTCTGTCTGAATGCCATTAGTTACAGCCAGTGGTTGTTCCCTCTTATTACATTTGCTTTGAACACAATCTGTCTCGTTAAATAAAAATACAGCATTGTGTGAAGTACAGTAAAGTTAGGGTTTAATTCATCAGTACTTGAGGGCTGCTGTGACAGTCCTGCCACTACAAACGTGACATTAAACATCACAGGACGCCATCTGCACAGCTTACCGGCACCCTGGAGCAACACTCAATACTGTACCAGCTATTGAACACTGCAGGGAAAAAAATGACAAATGGAAATGGTATTGTGTGTATGGTTGACCACGGTCATCCTGTGATTTCCAACTCTAGCGCTGATGTGGTCTGGCCAGTGTGGGTTTAGAGGGCAGACTGGAGCAACAGTAGGCTGGTTCGGGATCTTTTTCTCTCCGTGAGCCAACAGGATGTCTTTAATGAACCACAGTGTGTTTGAACTGTCGCATCTCGCCATACACCAGTCCAGCCCTCATTGCTGGCGTTCACAACATGAAAAGCAAGAAACAGTGAAATAAGAAACACACTAAAAAACTGAAGATGTATCAAATCCCAGGAAACGCTGTCTCCGAGACAAAGACCACAAATCAAATGTTGGCCATAATAGAGGGGAACGTCTTTGGATAACATATTGTAGAGGTTTCAGATGACTGGGGCAGCCCTGCTCTCCCTGTGCCTGAGCAAGTGTTTTTTACTTCCCTGCCACAAATGTCTTCATGTCAATTTTGATGCAACCTCAAAATCATTTTGTAGCCAGTGTTTTAGTAAAGACTGTAGTTGCTTGTTGATTTATTTCTGAAACGTTTAAGGGAAACACTCTTGTTTACCACAGGTTCCACTGTACTGGGATTGACCCTGCTGATGGCTGCTGTTTACCTGCAATGTCCACAAGATGGAGTTGCTGGTTTGTCATTTAAGTGAGCTGGCTGCAGCACCAGTTATTGTGGAAGCAACAAAGAGAAAACAAGCTCACATTATTATCACGATATCTGCAAACTGCGGTGATGGTTCAGTAACTGTGAGTGTTGATATGCTACATATTGTTTCAATTACTCCAAACTGTTGTTCCAGACCATGCCATAGGAAAATGCTCAAAATACTCCATGTTTGATCTTGTGGGCTCTTGTGAAACTGGAAATGAATGGTGATTAACTATAATGATGATCATCATGGTGAAAGGTTTTGTGCCACAGGTTATTTGACTGTGTGAGCCAGTCAACGTAGAAAGACCTAAAAAGGAAAGCCCTTTAAAACTATTACTGTTAGGGAAGAGTATTGCATCTGAGGACCTGGAGCATGATCACATTGTAGCTGATGAAAGACTTAAATATATTTACAATTAGCAAATAGAAATATAAATTGATGTTATTTTAGATTAAAAATGTGTGATGACAGTAATGCTAAAACAAAAGTTGCGTAAGTGTGACAAAGTTGTTTTCATTTCCACTTTACATGGCAGTTGGAAACAAATGAACTGCTTAAGTCTAGCTCTAGTTTTATTTGTGTGAACGTGTGCGTGCGTGTGGTGTTGTAGTGTGAGGCTTTGTAGTGTTGACTGAGAAAGACGGATATGGGTATGATTAAAGTAGGGCACTAAAGCAAAGGTGGTAATTGGTATCATAAACACTCACTTTTCCATTTATTCGTCTAATGAAGCATTCTTGTTTATTTTGAGCAGACGATTCATCAGAGAAGCAGCATCCATTTGGAGCGTTGGTCTGCGAGGCCACGATGAGGGATGTGACCAAATGCAAACTCGACTGTGGATAGCATGAACAGACATAAAGTGCTTGTATGCAAATAACATCAGATGCACTTTTTATGCAAGGGACTACTGTGCTAAAATCATTGTGCTGCAGCAAAACACAACAAAGATGGCATAATTAAATAAGTCAACCTCAAATGAATAAAAAACCATGTGGAAAATTTCATGTATTCACGTCATGATTTATTCAAGTCTGTTTTTATTCCTCTTTGTCACATCTTGCCTTCATGGACATACCAGCTTTTCCACCTCAGTCAAAGATGCCATATATTTAACTGGCATGTGCACAAACAAGAGAAATAAATGAGATGTCAACATTTTGGCAATTAGATCCTCCACTTGAGGCCTGGGAGTGTGATAGCTCTGTGGTTCTTAGTATCTTGGGCAGAGACATCACATGTTGAACCTGGAAAGGTTTAAGAGACACTTTCCCAGTTTTGGGGGTCATAGCAGTCAGACACCACGGTTGCCTGTAGTCAAGTTAAGTCAATGTATTTATATAGCACATGTAAAAAACAACATAAGTTGAAATGTACTTAATGACAGCACAGACATGTTCTGTTTGCAATTTAGTGTAATTTAAAGTTTTGAAGCGATATGATATATGATTTAGTGATTTTAGGTTTAGAGGTGAGACAATATCCATGGCTCTCGTAGATAAAAGCAGCGAGGAGTCTCATCCTGCTGAGTCAAACACACAAGCTTATTTTAAACCACCTGTTTACTTCTTCTCTCACTCAGGGTTGGTGTGTTTGTAGAAAGGTGCAGTTAACTTAGTTATAGATGGTTTAAAACATGCCGATGAGTTTCTGAACCTGGTAGTTGTTTCTTCATGTATTTGGCCTTGACGAGTATAAGTGATTCCTCTATTTATTCCGCACACATTTAAAGCATATAACATATTCTTTATGTGTTATATGCTTATAAATAATACAAAGTTGGTGAAGGTTAAGTCACTGTTGCAGAAGCTGGTAGTAGAAATGTACTCACAGGAAAATATTAAGCATAATTACTTTTTGGCAGAGTGAAGTTGGTCTTAATTACAGGTTTTACAGTCTGCCACCTCTGAAGCTGTTAAAAAACAAAACAGAGCGAGTGGCAAATCATATGCAAAAAGTTATATAAACTCTATAAACACAATAAAAAAAAACAGTGTATGCAAACTGATACGTTGTTTTCAGCCTTATATAAACATGAACAGCAGTGCAAGAAGAAGAAATACCTTCAAACTCCAGGATATCGTGGCTGAGATATGTAAATGTCAACCCTGAGCTTGGGAGATCATGAAAGGGTCAGATGTAACTTTTAGCTAAACATTCATTTTTCATCTATTTCTCTTCAATTAACCTTGTAAGTGTGACTCAGTCAGTCAGTTCAGTCTCTCCTGGTGTTTTTTTTTTTTTTTTACCAAAGTACATAATGCTGGAGGACAGACTGTCACATAGTCCAGACACAGGCTTGTTTTACTGCTGATCTGAGCTCTGCCAGGCTGTCCTCACACCCTGGCGGTGGCTGTTGTAATACAAGGAGTCAGACAGAAGAGATGTAAAGCCAAAGCAACTGGCGGCTCATAATCGTAAATATCAGGAGGAAAAAAATAGCTGTTTCCCATCAGGGCAAAGGGTGTTTGTCATTAGAGGAGGAAAAAGTCACAAGTTGTTCTATTAGGACATTTAACTTGACATATTTGGATCGAGTGTCAGGTGGCAGATGTGTTTGATATGTGCTTTAATGAGACGTATCCTCCCTCTGCAGTATCAGAGCACTGGTTTGACAGATGCTTTATTATGACTGGAAGTGTTTAACTAAATATTACGCCTACCCTCTGGCTGCTGAGATTAGGTTCTGTTTAACATTCTTCTCTTCCCCTTCAGAAAGCAACATATATCTATTAGGCCATCTGCATTTCAAGTCCAGCCCCACTTTTAAACATGATTCTTTTTGACTTTGCCGCTCACCCAGTACGAGGAACCTTAATTTATTGTAATCCTTTGAAGACGGGGGACCTGGAGGAAGCTCACCCAGTCAGTGTGTTCCTTTCGCATTTCCAAGTCCAAATTCTGTGTGGCATGTTTGACATAGCGAATGAAAAGAATAACGCAGGTTGTCAGGTAGGAAAGAACCAGGCTACAAGGCCACGGCAATCAGGAAAACTGGGTCCGGCACTAGGCATGACTTCAATAAAATACCGCCAGTCCTACTTTTAAAAGCATTAGTCCAGGGCAAATTAAAAAGTAGAGTGCAATTAAAAGAAATCACTGTGTAAATGTTAGCATGTGGAAGTTTTTCTTTTCCTTTTCCCCTGCACCCCGCCTCCCCTTCCTCCTAGCTGAACAAAGAATGCCCCAGAGGCATAGCTGCGCAGCTGCTGAATATTACTGCATCCATGTGTTTTGAATAAGACCCCATTATAATCAAAATCATAAAAAAGGTAATGTGGTTCTCCTAAACATTTAAATTTGAGTTAACCAATGTTGAGTTCAAGCCTTTGTGAGCGTTTTTTGTAGCTCCTAATTGAATGAATCTTTGGGAGAAACAGATTAAGCAACCATCAAAGAAGTCATTATTTGTAACAAATATATTGCTCTATTGAAACTATTCAAAACAACAGTACATGTTATTTAAGGGCCATTACTAGTTTTATTTATCTAAAACGTTAGATTTGCCTTTTGACCAGATGATGCCTCTGGGAAAATGCCCCAGTTATGTAAGACTATGACAAATTGTTTACAAAGGATAATGATTGATATGGTTCAATCTAGAACACTGACGTGTGTGTTACACAGCTACACGGTGGAACTGTGATGGGTTCGAAATTACTGACAGTTGTTACAGCAAGTGTCATTGTCAACATTAGTTCCTCAATCGTTGTTTTCTGACACTGAAGATCACAGAGCAATGGCCTTCAAAATTTAGACAAAACAGATAAGAACCTGTGAAAACATAACAGCCAACTGGCTCGGGCAACCTGTTGACGTCAGAGCAGCTGAGACAAAGTGGGTCTCAAGTGAGTTTGCTTTCCAAAGAAACCAGAAGACCAAATTGCAGATACATTCTGTGGGGCCTATTGGTCTGCAGAAGTCTGCTATACTCAACCCTTTGGTTAAAAGTCACTGAGGGTGTCGCCTCACACCAGGACAGATGAGTTTCCATGGGAGGAACAAAGTTGTCTGGCCAAATCCACTTTTCCCCCTTATTAAAATGGATATTTCCGAGCTGTCAGAGGGTGAAGTCTGGGTTTTCAGAGACTTGTGCTGACTTCTCGCTGACAGTGGGCTTCCTTTCCCCCATAGGTTCAATATCTCCCGTGCTCGCCCCCTCCCACTTTGAGGTATAGCGGATTCCCTGTTGGTCATGAGCCAACGCAGAGCTAGCAAGCTGTTCACTTTTCACTTAGCAGCGCACACTAATTTACTGAGACTCGACACTGTTTTGGGTCCGCGGTGCAATTCCCACGTTCCAGCTGAGAAAATATATCATTAGTCCCTCACCGTGTAATGCTTGCCACGTTACGTTATAAAAGCTGGGTGTAAGGCGACATGGATAAAACAGGAGCGATTTCCAGTGTGCCTCATTTTGACCGCCTGCTTGGAATAAGTGGTGGGCGTTAAGAATTTGAAAAGGGGACAAGATGCGGTGTTGAAAAGGCCATTTTGCTTACAAAATACTCCTGGGTGGCTGGAAGACTAAGCATTTCCATTGCAAATGTCTCCAATAATGTATTATAGCCATACGAGTATAGGTCTTTACGAGCCTGCCTTGAAAGTTATATGGATTAATTAACTTTCCAGGCAAATTAAGATTCCATGCTAATTGTAGTCTAGGTATGTTTAATGAGATCTGGATAGAAGATGGGTAATACACAAATGAGTTCCTTACCCCCAAAAGTTGTTTACTTTCTGCTGTAATGCACAGAATAAAAAACAAGTTTGTTTACTGCTTATTCACAGGAAGCCAACGAGCACTGGACCGTCACTGAGTGAAACCTACGTGTTGCTCTGTCATTACGTACTGAGAGTGAATGAAGACCCTTTTTTGGCACGAGACCACAGTTTTCTGGGTTTTTCACTTCACAAACATTTTTACAGGCGTGACATGTTGCGACCGAGCAGGCCGCAAGAGACAGCTCTGTCACCTCAAAACAACCACCCCGCAGGGCCACACGAGACAGCTAAATATATCACCTCATAGGAAGTGCAACAAGAAGAAAAAAAAAAAAAAAAAATTGTTGAGTCTGACTGGCTATCTTGTGGCTTAATTATTGAATACAGGACATAGTAAATTAGAGGCCAATCTGACTGGAGTCTTTGTAGGCTCTACCACACAGTGACCACAATGCAAATGGCCTCTCATATCACTCATCGATGTCATATTGTACACCCAGTCACCCCACTTCACATACTTGTGTTTACTCTCTGTTTACCAGTCTACTTAGTACTCCTGCCTACCCAGATTACCAGGAAACCATCCTCTACATTCATCCCTCTATTTCCTTAATCACAAGTCATTCATGTGGCAGCAATTTGGGGACAGCCGACACCCAGTGGTGAATGTGCCTGACCCCCTTTCTGCCCCCTTCTGGCTTTCCCCACCCCCTGACACCCTCTAGAAAACCACATCAGGGGCTTGACTGCTGGACCCTGCCCATCAAAGCCATGCTGTCTACAAATCAGAGGTACTAAAGGTCACAAACCGATGTTCTGGGTGCATATGCAACCTAGCTAACCCACCTAGCCTGCAGCCTGTTCAGCACAGCACACTGAATTAAACATATATCACAGTTTTAGCTTTTTAATTCTATTCCCTGAGCAATCTTTTATGGAAGCTTCAGCTATGTTGTGGATTTAATGAAAGTTATAAGCATCCATGTTACTTAGCAGATAATTAAGAAAAAGGAAACCAGCATGTATTTGTAGTGGAATCTGTTAGAATATATTTTATCAGAGATGTTGGAAAAAAGATGAAACAAACTTGAATTAAAGCTAAATCTATTGATGCATTTATAACATCCTAATATTAGGAACCAGAGAACAGTTTAATAATTTCTTGCATCTAAAGTAGCAGAGCCCTTTTTTGCATGGACTCCTGTTAAATTCTTTCATTGCCACAGAAAAGCAGTGCCCTTTGACTTGCTGCAGAAGACATCATCCGCTTACAAGCTCTCACAATAAAACCCATGCGCGCCATAATAATCCCCCCTTTGTTTCTAATACATCCAAGTGAAAACATTTATTGGACTAATTACAATGGTCTCCCATTGGATTTTCTTCCTGCGTTACACATGTTTTGGCAATGTTCCCAGTATTGTGTCAAAGAGTCTCCCTACTCAAGACTGTGATTTTACTGCCATGCACGAAGAGGTAAGGAAGTCGGGAAAGCACAAATGTTAAATGCTGTTTATTGTGTTTTCTCTCTCTGCTGAGCCATAGTACAACTGCCACTGATGGCACCAATAACATTTGCATATTAGTTATTTAGGGGTAATTTTATCCCAAAACTGACTGAAATGTCCTTGTGCAATGTCATTAGAGTCATAATTGGTTGGGGTGGAGTTAGAAAGAACTAGGCTCATCTGCATTGCTTGTCCCTCGTTTGTTATTAAAAGTAACAGCTCAAAGCCACATTAGCTGCCACCAGGCATAACATGTTACAGAGGTAACAAATTTAGAGTAATGCATTACTTTTTGCTATAACTCAGTAATGTAATGCATTACAAATACATTTTCAGTGATATTATACTTGCTACATATGTTAGCAATGGGCATTATAACAAATGTTCAACATGAAATTTAGTGGTATTTTGTTTTAAATCATCAATACTCTGCATTCTCTATCATATCGAGACTATCTCGTCACCCAGTTACATATTCCATATGTATGTACATATGGAATATATACATATGGAATATATAACTGGGTGGAGAGATAGTCTCTTCACTCAGAGAACCATGGTTACACACATGTAACCTTCCAATGTTAACACAAGAAAAACAATCCACAAGTATTTCTGATGGTTAATATGGAAGATGGATATGCTCTCACTATTTGCAGTTCGTCACAGAGAAGGACATAAACTTAATAGTCGAGTGCAATCTCTGTGCACACCATGAAATAGCACAAGCAGTTTAAAGAAACATCTAGATCAGTGCCGTGCAATTACTTAGCTAACCTAGAAGGGACAAAAAAATACTATTTTTTGTCCTATTAGACTTTGATCCTTTGTGATTCTGGCCATGATTATTACTTGTACTGCACCTTGAGCAGTCACAGTGCCAATCATATTGATTATATTGTTATTAGTAACATAAAGGACCAAATCAGTCATCATGCTACACCACGTTGCCCTCTACTGGATGTTGAATGAGCTGCAGTAAATTGCATTTTGGTATTTCAGAAGCCAAGTCCTGCTTCCACAGTTTTAGTATTTTTGTAACATTGCAGCAATATTGTAATGTAACAAATTACTTTGAAATGACAGTAAGCAGTAATCTATAATGTGTCACATTTTGTAAATAACTTGCCCAACACTGGCCACTACTGAAATAACACACCATGATCTGAGACTCAACTGTCAAGTGGCATTATTGGTAAAATAGAGTTTACACAGGTTTTGACAAGAATATGGAATATATGGGGGGTTCTGCTGCTCACTTGTCAATCAAACTGTCAATCATTTATTCAACAGTGTTATTTTGAATGTCATAGTTAAGTTTTGGCACAGATGAACAAACGGGAAACAAATAAATATACATTTTTGTCTACTACGTGCAAGTGCAAATGTACCTGGAGGGTCTAACATCTAGTCAACCCCCCAGCACCGTGTCCCTCAGAGACACTGAGGTCAATCCCAAAACCAAATTAATTGATACTGTATGTTTGCCATCTTGCTGTGGGAGTTGTAAGAGTTTTGTCCTACATTACATATTTTATAATTTAATTTAAAGTCCTATTTCTGTTCCCAGAATCAGTCAAGGGTTGATGCAAAGTCCATTTCAAGTGAACTCTCCCAGTGATGAGGCAACATTGACCTGAAGTGATGTGTACACACACACACACACACACTCACACACAAGCTCAAAATAAACTGACAAGAGAAGTCTGAAAAACCAAATGAAAATCTGTGAAGATGAAGACCTTTGGTAGTTCTGACACAGAGGTAACTGCTTCTGGAAGTGAACTGCTGGATGGATGCCAGGTAGTTCCCTTTTTTGCTCTTTAAATAGCCTCAGTTCTTCATTGCATTGATTCCACAAAATGTTGGAAGCTGCTCTCTGGAGTTTCTAATCCATTTTCATATGACTGCATTTAATCATTTCTGCAGATTTGTCATCTGCATATTTATTCTGCCAGTATCCTGTTCTAACACAACCCATAAGCCTTTGGATTGGAGAGGTAACTGAAGTTGACTGAACTCACATCATATTCATGATTCTAGATAAGAAGTAATTAAAAGCTTGAACGTGTTCAGCATGAATCCTCAGACTGGTTGTGCTATTAAAACAATTATTGATTGGTACATAAAGTAGCCTAGATAAAGAAATCACTAGTCTGAGATGTTGACAATACCAAATTTTGACCATACCATCTGCACCAGGAATTCAGTTCCATTCAAATCCATTTACATTTTCCAGCCTTCATCTGTCTTGTTTCTGTGAGCCTGTACAGATTTCTGTTCTTGGCTGACAAGAGTGGAACCCAATATCAAGGTTCAATAACTTCTTCATTCTGAGATGCTTTTGTGCTCACCACAGTAGTAAAGAGTGGTTATCTGAGTTACTTTCTGTGAGCTCCAACCTTTCTGGTTGTTCTACTTTGAGCTTTCTCATTTCACATAATGCATTTCTGTGTGCAGACCTGCTGCCCATGAGATATTTGATGTTTTCTCATGCTACTAGAGCATGAATTCCCATGAGATCACTGTCAAAGTTACTGAGAATACATCTTCCCTATTCTGATGCATCATATGAACATTATGTGAGGTTCCTAGCCAAATTAAAAATATGTATCATATTTTTATTAGAATTGCATTAATAAACACATCAATCAATCATTTAACTAAATTACAAAAATAGAATTGTGTTGCTGATAACATTAAAGTCAGGGATGATCTGAGCTTTCTTTTACACTAATACTTATTCACTTTGGCTGTACTTTCAGCTTATCTGGTTTACTGGCATCTTTGTTGACTTGTGTGATTGCTTCACATCACCATGTTTGAGTCAACAAACAATAACAACAAATAGCCTCGCAACAGTTGCAATTAACCCCGTCATTTTAAAATGAAGCATTTATTGCATGGTGTTTAGTGTTTCACCCAAACTAATGCTTAGCAGCATTAGTTTGGGTGAAACACTCATTAGGCATCATCATCCATGCACACAACGCAATCTCAGCACAGACTGTTTTAATTCGTGGTTCCCCAAGGAACCTCATCTGCTCTGATAACCAAACACTATCAGAGCAGGGAGGACCCTTGTGAAAATATCTTCTCCCCTTGAATCTAGAACTCTAAATGAAAAATAAAAAATATACATTAAGCTAAATGAAATTAAATTAAAATCACTTGCTTACTTCAAATGTTTTCAATGTCTCCTGCTGAGGTAGTGTTGTTCTTCACTGAGCAATGTATTTCCATTGGTTTAAATAATTAAAAAACTTTTTTCAAAAAAAAAAAAAAAATCATTTTCCAAAAAAACAAAAGAAACTGCAGCACTATACATGCAGCAGTTAAATATAACATTCTATACCAACAGTGAATAAGAACAATGTATAAAATGTGATTTAATAAAAAAGTTGGTGGTTGATCTGATTTTATGGAGCAGACAACACAACAAAAATCAAAAGTCCAGAATTAGGCAGGTGGTGATGCAAGGCCTGTTGCTGGAAATAGATGAGTCATGATACCAGTGATGAGGCCAGTGAATGATGGCTAATGTCTGTATAAATACCAGTACATGTTGCACAGTCAACCATCAGGAACCAGGAACCTACTCTACAGAGCTGACAAGAACAAAACATCATAAGAAACCTGATTAACAACCAGTCCACGTTACTCTGAAGATGAAGATGTTCAGTATCACAGTTGCAGTGGCCATCATGTTCACCTTCATTTGTCTTCAGGAAAACTCTGCCATCCCAGTCAGTGAAGTAAAAATATCACCCCCAACAATTTTCTCTGCTTTTTAGCTACAAGGTTTTGTCAGAATGAAGAAATTGTTTCTAAATGTCTAAAAATTGTTAACAGGTACTGGATTTAAATCCTGCAGTGGACAATGGCCTTCTATCTCCAGTAAGTTCACTTAACTAAATGAATTAGGCCAAATACCAACAAACAATTCTATGCATTTGTATCAGAGCTGCCTGCTGTAGGGAGTGAAATTCAAACAATAATTAGAATCAGAATCAGAATCAGCTTTATTGGCCAAGTATGTGAACACATACAAGGAATTAGGCTATGGTTCTTTTCCTTTGCTCCAGTGTAATTTAAACATAAAGAAATAAAACATAGAATAAACATTATATGCACAAAATATATAAACAATATATAAACATTACATGGACATTGAGCTGTAGTGTGTCGATCTGTCCAGTCTGTTTAGATATTAAATATACTTATGTGTATGTGTATGTATATGTATATAAATATTAAATATTATTTAGAGTGTGTTGTTTTTTATGTACATAGAGCAAATTACAGATCAGACAGTCAGAGTGGCAGAGTTATGTACAAGGTGTTTTGGTGTACAGTGATCTCTATTGCCTACCAGAGGGGAAAAGTTCAAACAGGCTGTGGCCAGGGTGTGATGGGTCTGCAGAAATGTTTCCTGACCCTGGATGTATATAAGTTCTGGATGATGGGCAGATGAACACCAATGATTTTCTCTGCAGTCCTAATTGTCCGTTTCAGTCTGTTCCTGTACTGTTTGGTGGCAGAACCAAACTAGATGATGATGGATGTGCAGAGAACAGACTGGATTATTGTGGTTTAGAACTGGATCAGCAGCTCCTGGGGCAGGTTGCACTTCCTGAGCTCATGCAGGAAGTACATCCTCTGCTGGGCTTTTTTGATCATGGAGTCTATGTTGGGTGGGAGCTGGGAGGTGATGGATCCCAGAAATCTGAAGGTTCCTACCCTGGTCACAGTCTTGTTGAGGATGGTGATGGGGGCTAGTGCAGGGGGGGCTACTCCTTAAAATCAACTGTCAAACCACTGAAACCACTGTATCATAACAATAATGAGAGAATGAACAAAGAGAGGGATGATGTTAGAAATGAACATCTTCTCATGCCTCTTATCTTTTACACAGGACAAGATGTGCAGGCATGTTAAGTGCATTTCTTGCTATGACCGCTCGTGTGGCCCATGCTGCCCACCACCCATCATTGAGTGGAAATAAATCTTCATGTATTATTCCTTTACCAATGTGAATTGATAATTAATTGTAAAAAATAAATAAAATAAAAAGATCACTTACTCATGTATGCATATTTGTAGGAAATCTTCAGCTGTTAAGTTGTGTGATTCCATCTGAAACATTTTTACCTATGTATGTTATCTATGTTGACAGCATTTTAATACTGTAGAAATAGCATTACGATACATTAGAATATTGCAAAAATCAACTATTTCAGTTATTCGGTGTGATTAGTATTACTGGGATTTTCAGAGGTTGTGCAGTTTTTAAATTGTCACAGTTATTTATTTATTCATTCATTCTATTTTTGAACTTATAATAGAGTGATGTCACCAGCTCTCACTTCTTTAACCAGGTCCTTCACTTATTATAAACAATGCATACACAGAATTATAGAGAAGTATATGCCATTTCACATTGCATGAACACTTTTTTACAATCAGTTGCTGAGCAACCAGGAACAGCTGCCACTGCCCCATATACCTTGATCTTTCTTAAGCCAATTCACAAAAGCGGATACTTTTATTTCATTGTTGTTTTCACTTTATCTACACAGATGATACATGGTCTTTAGCAAAGTATCCAAATGCTCGATAGGAAGAAATCAGAGCTACACCTCAGTTTAACTATGACTCAACATTTACAGCCTTCACCGACATTAACACAAAGATCATTCTTTAACACAACCAGAAATCCCACTGACATGTTTTCACAAACTGAATGTTTTTGATTTATGTACTTTTAATTAGTGATTTAGGTCTTAAACTAATACACGTCATGCCATGTAGTATTTTAAGAATGTTAGTGGATTTGTTCATGATTTTGTTGACAAAACACTAAACCTAAATAGTGTGTCTGAGGAAATAGTCACAAACTGAACTGAAGCCAATCTCTTGGAGGCAGCTTTAGGACTTACACAATGAGCAAAATTCATTCCATATTAACATACATTTGCAAATCAACCGACCGGTTAATACTATCTTTGATTATCAAACCAACGACACCAAGAGCTAACTATGGGCAAGATAACTACAGGTGTTAGGATATCATTACACACCTGACATTTTTCTCAAAAATTTTATTATTCTTCATTAAAAGATTGATAATTAACACAACACAATATTTCCGTTGAAGCTTGTTCATCATAACATGATAAGACTGACTCATGAAGTCAGGGATTTTGGTTATTGCACAAGATATTTGGAGAGACTAAAGGGTCCTTTGAAGTCCAAATTAAGTGTTTTGATCAGTGATAAACTCTTCAGCTTCTTTTTTTTTTCAAAACAGACATTTTTCCATTTTAATGAGATCATATACAGACCTTCATTAAGGAGGTACAGATTAAGTATAAATATAATACCATATATTTGTTGTCTCTTACTGCTTATAAATACTTTATACATACTAGAACATGGTTTACTTGATGTGACACTTTTGATATTCCAAAGGTATTTCAAAAACCTTTGGTGGAAGATATTATAGTTGAAAAGTTCTGCTCAGTAATATAAACTTTAAACTGCAATTTTTTGAAAAAAAAAATACTTTTAGTGGGTGCAGTGTACATGTTGTGAAACTAATGTGTTCTATCAAAACAAAAACAATTAAAATTTCCTGGTTGAACTGATTTTGAACAAATACTGCACATGATAATGAAAAAATAGAGAACATCCTGTTACCAAAACTTAGGAATTTCCATTCCCAGCATCATCCAGTGAGCAATGTAAGTGATGTGGCAACAGTTTTTTTTTTTTTTTCTTTTTTTCTTGACAGTGAGTATAAATACCAGCATGTTATACAAATCTACTCATCAGACAGAAGAACTCAAAGGAACTCTCACCACTCTGACTGTTCAAAGATGAAGACAGGCAGTGTTGAGGTTGCAGTCGTCATACTCGCCTTTATTTACATACAGCAGAGCTCTACCCTCCCATTAACTGAAGTAAGAGCTTTGTTCTTCTTTTCTTTTTTTTTTTTCTTTTCTTTTCATGTGTGTATTAGCTATGAGTGTTTTGTCAGGATACCGTTTGGTTCATAAGAGTGCACAAATTCCTAAACAGGTGCAAGAGCTCGGGGAGGAGATGGCCATCGACAATTCAGTTGCAACAGAAGAGGAGACATCAGTAGAAACATGGATGGTGTGTTTATCTGATTGATTAAATTACTGGAAGCCATGTAACATGAGCTACTGTAAAAGGTACTGTAAGTGTTTCTCTACACTGTGTCCTGATACTTTGCAGATGTCTCTTTTCTTTCACACAGATGCCTTATGACATCAGGCAGAATGGTTATAGTGGCCCTGTTAGATGCCATCTTTGCTGTGACTGCTGCATCCCTGATGTCTGCAGTATGTGCTGTAACAGAGGAGTCTGACACCTCCAATGCCAGTGGACTTGATCATGTTGTATTTATTATAATATTATATATTAAAGGTGACAGACAATGGTTGAACAGGCTTTTGATCCTTGTTCTGTGATGTGATGTACACACAATAAAATGTTGGTTGGATGTGTAACACCTCAGAAGCTTCATAACAACCTCTCTCAGAAAGATATATTAGGGTGGGGGATTTTAAACATGTGGTGTTGCACCTGTTTGGTATCTTTTCGGGCTTAACTGACAACCCCATCATGAAATACAAGCACTTGACACTGATTGGCTCCTTCACTGTCACTCAAATGAATGTAACTTTGCCAGCTTTGGAACACAGACAGACGGCCTTTTTACAGCTAATTACCTTTGAAGGGGAAGGAATGGAATCAGAGTCAGGGGGCAGGGAGATACATTTTACATCACAAACAACTAATTTTGAAATTTTCCAGCAACATTTCTAAAAGAGGAATTTCTATGAAAAGGAGATGTTCAGAATTTCTAGCACTTTTCACATGTTCCTGAATGTGGGTGGACACATAAAAACATTTTTTGATTATCTGTCACCTTTAAATATATTTGCAGATACCATTTTGTATTATGGCTTTTTATATTAATGTCAATAAAATATCACTGTTTCCAGTGTTGTGGATGAACTGTCAGCAGAGAGATTTAGTTGTTATAATTATCATTCATATACAGGCAGTAACAAATTACAACATCCTCAACTGGCCTCAAACAAATAACACTTCCAGAGGTGGATTTATTTTCCAAGTGCTAACCAGGTTCCACTCAACTCTGCTGTACCTTGCTCATTATCCACTACATTACAGGGAGGTATGGCAACAGGCCATGGTGGTATGCTTGCTATTGTGTTACTTTCAGCATTGCTGGATTGCACCTCACAAGTATAAAGACCACAAAGGTCAAATAAATGGTCTGATGTTAATTCAGTGAAGAAATGATTAGAAGGACTCTGTGATACAGCTATAACTAGTCAAGCAGCATACACAGAGGTCAACATATGAATCATGCAAGTGACAAGCAGAACAATGGTGAACCTGTGGCTTAAGCCAGCGTGATTAGGATTTAATTACACACATGCACACAGAGGTGTACGTACACACCGAAACACACACAGTTGCTCACACATGCACAGACTACCAGTCTGGAGCCTGGCAGACTCCAGCTCTGATCCCACACTCATGTAGCGTCGCAGGGGGCTGAGCATGGTGCCAGGCCTGCCTCGCGCTCAGACAGATGCCCGTTGTACGCCCCCATACCAACAGAGCTGCTGCCAAACCACACAAGGAGATAGTAAATGAGAGCAGAGGGTTCTGTTCAGTTTACACACACACACACACACACACACACACACACAACACACACATATACATACACACACACATTCAACACACCATGTGGTTTATTTTATCTGACTCATACCCACATACACACACGCACGAAACACAATGCAGGCAGGCAGGCAGCAATTAGGGGCCTGTTCATCGGTAAACTTCAGTGTACTAGCTCTATAAATCTTCAAGCTAGAATTTTTAAAGTGTACGATTTAAAGCACTTGGGTGGCAAACTGAGAAATCCACAGGATGTTGCTGCTATTGGTCAACGGATTAGAAAACACTTTAAAAGCAATGCTTAGCTGAGGTTGATGGGAAGGTTATTATTTTTGCAGATAATTGGTCAAAAAACATTATCTTGCAGAAGAAAGTCAGAGTTTAACTGAAGTTATGACAATCAATCATGATTATATCGACCACATTTTATGGAAATCAATCTGATAGGTGTTGAGATGCTTTACCAAAATCCCACAATGTCAACTTCATTCAAGGGCGTCACCAGAGGCTTCTAGCAAAACATCCAATAGTTGTTGAGATATTTGAGTTTGGACTAAAGCAGACTGACCTTTTCACCTTCAGAATCACGCTGCCAGCTCTGTCAAAAATGAGTGATGGAATTCAACTTTAGTTCCTATGAAAGCTGATTAATTTACTCTGTGGTCAGAGAATACAAAACATTTTACTCATGTCTCTGTAGCGAATGATGTATTGTGAGTAATACTTTTTCAAAAGGGTATCTAACACTGCGGAGTAGATCTTTGAAGTTGCTTTCCATTAACATTCCTCTTGATTGGATCCAGAGGGCCACATTACATACAATACTGTCAGTAATATCTCATTTGACTGCAATTGTTTCAGACTGTAAACCAACAGATTAGTCATCACTTTCTACAGTTAATCACTTAAACCAGCAACAGCAGAGAGCAGAGTGTGAACCAGAGGCTCCACCGCAGGTCACACTCCACAGCAAAGGCTGGGAGCTATTCATACACACATACACACACACACCCATACAGATACACATACACAAACACACACACAATCAAGGCTGGGAACCACTGACATGAGGTCAAGACCTCCCCTACAGCTGAGTTGATTAAACACGTCTCTACAACTCACACACTGCCCAATAAAATCTGCTGTTTGAAAGGGATGGTGACTGCATTGCGCTCACTGGAAGCATCACTGACTCTGACACCGCTCTTCCAAGAGAGCCTAGACTGGTAGGTCCATACTAGAGAGCCCGGGCCAGAGAGTTTAGACCAGAAAGTCCAGACCAGAGAGCCCAGACCAGAAAGCGAGACTGAGGTCCAACACTCTACTGCATGGTTCCACTTCCACCTACTCACTGTGCCTCTGGGGAACAATCAACCTGACTTCTTATTAGTAGGATAATGCCTGTTTGAACATGTGTATGTGTATGAATGAATATTTCCTCCACAGACCCTCCACTTGGAGGCAAAGGTTGTTTCTGAAGCATGGCACTGCATAATCCGGTCCTGAGCGAACGCCGGGGGGAAGATAAACATTCCTGGACAATGAGACTCTCCTTTACCCCCTGCTGTACTCATACCCACTTAAAATCTGCTTACCCACAATGCAACATTTGGCTCAAATGTACAACCCCCGCCCCTATCGCCGGAAGCAGTGCACTGCCACCACAGAATAATATATCCGCTCTCTTAAAAGCCACAAGTGTCAGCTATTGCTCAGAAACAACCCTTCTGGGTCCTTACTGAGCATATTATATCCAATTCAACTGGTCTTAATATACTTTAATAAGATCTGTTTTCGATTAATTCTCCCTTGAAACCGGTAGTAACACGGCTACTAGGCACATATAAAAATTGAATGAATGGAGTAGGGCTGCCAGAAAGTCAGGAGGGGGAAAATAGGAATCCTTGTGGATTTGTCCTCACCAGCTGGCTCTTGAGCCCAATATAATGGTTGTGCCCATGGCTCTCAGAGCACCAGCAAGAGAGGAAATATTTGCCCAGCCTATAATGTGTTTAAGGTGCACAGTATGATTCAGTTCGAGTCATAAAGCCCTTTGCATGCCACATCCTGAGTGGAAGGACAACAGCCGCTCAGCCTAAATTTCCCTTGAGGGAACGGGGACAAAGGTTTTGTGTTGTGTTTGGATGTCAGCATGGAGGAAAAACATTTCAGAAGAACGTGGAGTTAAATAAATGGGGGAAAAATAAAATAAAAAATACTTACAGCACCCATAGGAAACACCACACTGGGTCAGTATAGAAATGCCAGTCTGTTCTATGTAATAAATGGTGATAAAACAAAAACCCCATGTCCCCCCACTGCACCTGCTGTTCTGACTTCAGAAACACTACTACAACCAGCGACTCATAAATATTCCCTCCTTTTGTCGCCTTGGAGTGAAAAAAAAAAAAGTGTGGTAATATTAATGTGTAATGGTGAACATTAAGACCATAAATACCCCCTTCCTTTTCCTGTCCCATCCAACAGGTGAGGCAGATGTGACGACTTCAGCCTTATGACTGTGACCATCATCCGTCCGCCAGTACAGCTCAGAATTTTTTTTGTTTTTTTACAATGACTGCAGGCAAAAAAAAACTGTCACAGACAATTAGCTTTTATTGAGGAACATATTTATTTTTGGGATTAAATTGTTACCTAGCAACTCCCATTGAAGCCAAACCCTGCATTGAGAGTTGACTTTGGACTGCATTGTTGCAATTAGGAGAGAGTTTAGTAATAAAAGTCACCCGTTAATGCCACCATTTAGTGAGCTTGTACACACCATGATGGCTAACATATGGTAAACTTGTTCAAAATATTAAGATCTGCTTTTCCTTTGACACCGCTGTGTTCCTGCTCGTTGGCGTATTGGCCCATGCCAATACACCGTAGCATGGCTAACTCATGTGAAGATTAATGATTCCAGATTTCCCTCAATTCCGAGGGCAAGCGATGGCTCATTATACAGTTATTAAAAACAGCAAATTATTACAACATTTATTATCCCAGGCAATCTAATTTGCCCCACCAATGTCATAACTTCCATTTCTGCCATCTGCATTGGAACGAATGTGTCACATGTGCCACAACTGTACACTCACAGCAGGCTACAGGCTGTTAACAAACAGCATGTAGATGTCCCTTCCTCTTATCCTCTCCCTGTCAATGAGGTACATATAGTGTGTACAGTTGATGCACTTATCCGCCATACCAACCTGCCTTAAAAGCACAGATTGCTATCACTGATCTATACAGTTTTGAGCCCACTGGGTCATTTCCTGTTAGTGGTTTCACTTGTTGTGCCTTTGAAGCAGGCTTTAATAATAGGACCCAACAGAACTAATGAAAATGCTCTCTGTCAGATTAAAAGGGAGCTTCTGTCTCAGCCACCTAACCACAATCAGCACAAACATTAAAACACACACACAAACACACAGAGGCATGCGTGCACACATACACACACAGAAGTGGTTTACACAGGGAGGACCGTTCCTTCTGATGTGTGGATGACTGCTAACCCTCTTAACAGCACTAAGAATACCATCAGTGTCCTGCTTTGCACAGCAGCAGGAAAAAAAAATGAGCGGATTGACGCCAGTGTGGAAAGGTGCGGGGAAATAAACAGTAACCCATACAATCTTAAATTCTGTGATGCGATTTTGTGACTTTCTGTACCCTTTGCTTTTTTCCATTGTGGACTGCAATGTGCGCTTTAGTGGTGGTCTTGTGCTTAATGAATCCACTTCAGTGCAGTTCCTCTTCGTAAGCCTTTAGGTTTAATCCCCCAGTCTGGAGCAGTGATAGTCTGGCCCAGGGGATGACATCTGTGAATCGTTCATTAACTTGTAACCAGCAGCAGATGTCTTTAAAAACAACTTGCTACATCTACGCCTTATTTCATTCCCTGCTTCGTTCACTGGTTGGACATGACTGGCTGCACGGAGCTGCTTAGTGACCTGAACTGTATGATGACAAGGATTATTTGAAAATAATGCACAGTTTCACAGCTGCACTTGAGTAAATACAACAATGTTAATCACAACAACATGCATTTAAGCATACCGTATAATTAACAAGTACTGTCACTAAAATATATGCACAAAGGGGTATGATAACAGAAGTAAGAGTACTTTGTACCTATGTAACCCATGTGAGACCACTTTTAACTGTATTATGTACATCTCACAGTTACAATAGATACAACTGGTAGCTCATTTCTACATGAGACTGCAAAGAAAGTAACAAATTTGGTTTTTAAATTTTATTCATTTATTCATTGTTAATTGTATTTATTTGTTATCTTTATTCTATTTAATTCCACCACACAATGAATAATAAATCTTATTTTGAAAAGTAACTGGTATCTACATTTGTCAGATAAAATGTAAATGTACTCTGAAGCATTAAATAAGGAGGATATAAGTGATGTTAAGGATTATTTGGGAAGAAATGTGCACTTGAGATACTGCTACAGCAGTTTTGGTAATAATAGACAATAATCAGTTCATGCATTTTAACAAAATAAAATATTGTGCCGCTTTTTTATTTTATTTTTTATTATCCATTAATATAGAACATGCTGCATAATATTTTTTTTGCCATGTCTGAAAACTTTGTACTGCATTTTGTCGGCTTCGGGCCTCCATAGACCAAATGCCACCGTATGGAAGTGTTAAGCTGTGAAAATAAATCGCCTCCTGCGTAAAATATGCCATGTCACTTTGAACACCTGTGAAAGATGTTCAGGCGCTTAAAAAACTGCTGCGTACTAAGCCTCAAGGTAGACGTGGAGGACATAAAGAGTAGGAAATTTCAACACGCACGGCCTCCCTATGGAAATATAATGTATGGATTTAGGGGGGGTTAACCAGAGCAGGAAGACTGCGGTCTGTGTCTCCCAGGATGATATATATGTGACACAACGTGATTCATCTGTTACTGTACATCCATAAGCTGTCTGGCAGATCTGGATTTTTTTCTCCATTGGGACAATGATTATACAGTGTGGATTTTGTACTAAATTAGCCGTGACTAGCATTAAAACATTCTCTCTTTGCCCATATAAGACTTTTATAAGTGGTTTTTTGATGTTTTGAAGACCATAAAAGTGAATAAGTGCGACATACATCACATAAAGAAGTGATCGAATGTGTGTGTGTGATGAAAGACAAGTGTCACCGCCAAAAGCATGTTGTTAGGCCATTACGGTATGATGGTGGAACTGAATGAGCCACCAACTACATGCGCTGGTTTTGCAGCATTCATGAGGCTACGTCATAGTGAATTACAAACCCTTAAAGTTGCCGTCATGCTGTTAGGGCCCAATCGACCATATCCAATCCTTTGGCTGGAGGTAGAACTTGTGTCATGCAGTGCAACATGATGGATTTCACAAATGTTTTTGAAATCACATAATTGTACATTGAAGTGAGACAAGGAAACGGCAGTTTCAGAGTTTAGCCACATATATTATAATCATAGACAATAATGAAGGCTTCATCATACAGTCACATGAAGTGTATTTTAATAAAACACAATGTACACAGATGCAGTCCTATGACCATACATTTGCTGGATCCTAATTATTAAACCTAGAATATGTCAAAGCATAGTTTTATTTGTCTTTTTTTCTTCTTCTTCTTTAAAACATTGAAATCAGTAGATGAGGTCAAATGAATGTAATACAACACTTTGCGTGACATCAGACAGAACCCTTTTCCACATGTTAAAGATATGCACTGTTTATAAGGAACTCAAAGAATATTTCAGCATATAAGAGTAACAGTATGAGGCAAAAAATTATCTCACTGAACAAAAAAATTACAAAATAGAATTAATAAATAAATCAAATATATACCATATAAATGAAACAGCTATGTGGCGGCTATGTTTATTATTTGTTTTTAATCATTTTAATCTGTAGCTTGGTATTACAACCTTTTTATCTCTAAAACATTTAGAACGATGAACGAGTCAATACTGAAAATACAGTAATAAGCTTTCATAATTAGATAAACTATGTACACGAGTCTGTTGCCATGCTAGTCAAACAACTAAATTTCTTCTTTTTTATCCACACTATACAGTTAGAGCATAAAGCGGTCTGAACGTAAACAGTTTGTGCTGAGAATAAAATACTTTGCAACTATGCATGGTAATTTTCTTTAATATTACTCTCAAAAATGTACATAACATAAAGGCCACACATGGGAACACTCCATCTCCATTAAGAGGGAAGGTGAGGGTAGCTCTGACATAAATACAGGAACAAAAAACAGTCTCTTTCAGTTCAAGATGCCATTTACTTGTCCATCAGCATCATTTGCTTTATGCCGAATCTCTTCTGCCTCTCCATCCTCCATTTTTTTTCTTCTCAATCCTCCCACTCCCCCTCCCCCTCCAGATTCCACGAGCAGTTTAGCCCTGCTCTGTCCCTCCCTCACTCCCTCTGCTATCCACCTCCCTCTATCTGGCTCTCCACAGTCTCTAGTTGCCCGTCCATCTTCCATCACCCTGGATGGGTTCATGACATTGTTAATGATGGGAAATGAGTTCAGTAATGTCAGCTGTAAAGGCCCACAGGGGGGTGGGGGAGTGGCCAGAAGATCAGATTCACCTGGCTGGTCACTGCAGGATGGGAGGGGGTGAGAAGCAGACACAAAGCGTGTGTTTAGTGTGTTGATACTGATATCGTACGTTACACATATATTACTTTTTCTGTAGTGACGGATTTGTGAGTCATGGCTATGGGTAGGGGGAGGTGGGAGGGGAGGGCCGGGACAGCAAGGTTGGGAGGTGGTGGGATTCGTGATAGTCGTCGGTCAGAATACAGGTGCAGCAGCGGCTAGCAGCTTTGCGTTGGTTTCTTTGTTCAATGGGTAGTTTTCAGTCCTCACTGGCTGGAGCGCGCAGAGGCCAAGTGGTCACTGTGCTGGTTCTGGGCCCGAAACCGCAGCCTTTGTTTGTTCTTTTTCTTTGGTTCTTTGGGTCGGTGCTTCCCTGAGCCACCTGGAGGAAAAAAGGAAAAGGAGACGAACTGTTAGGTTCTCCAATAACGATATATATATATATATATATATATATATATATATATATATATACTACGTTATACTTCTTTTCAAATAACCTTGAGACAAAGTCCTCTTTCTTGCTGTGATGCTGTCTGTTTCTGTATGTTGTAATGTTACATGATAACCAACACTGGATTAGCACCTGCACAAACTGAGAATTTGCCCTGTGGCCCATAACCCTGACAGACAGATAGATAGATAGTAGTGAGCTCCAGCAGCTTGATTTTTCTGAGGTCACCCTGCTTATGTTGGGCTGAGAAAACAGGCTTGGACTTGATTTATACTGTCAAAAAGTCAAATTTGAAAAAGCTGATGGAACAAAAACAATTACAACTGAATACAAGTCTCTTAAAGGAATCACATATCGGGTCTTAGTTCACTGTGACCCTCAGGGCTAAGCTTTAAACAAATGACTGTTCAGTCCAACACTTTTCACTGTCACAGCAATGGAGAGGGGAGATAAGTATGGGAAGTTGCATAACTCTCTTTCCAAGTTGGAAAGGTCCCCCAGCCCAAGGTTAATCCATCCCAGGTTTCACTGAGATGGGCAAAGCATGCTGGAAACCGACTTCCTGCTCTCATGGAAGGTTGTGTGGTGGAGGCTCTGCACCCACGTCTCTCTGTGACAGAAAACTCTGGCTACTGAACCACAAAGCAACAATCTGGCTGCCAAGGCCACAAATAAGATAACGAGGTGTGTGTGTGAGATGTATGTGTGCGAGGGGGGAGTGAGTGTGAGGGAATTTAAGGGAAAAGAAAATCTAATGGGGGGAAAAGTGGAGTAAGGCTTGGATGATGAGACGCGATCTGGATTCTGATCTAGAACACAAAGAAACAAACCGCGCTATGGTTCGCTGAGGGGGGAAGCACAGGAAAACGTTAAAAAAAAAAAAACAAGAACACAAGATTTTTGCTGCTTTGCTCTGGGTCCTATAACTGCACTTGTTCAAGCTTTTTCTCTCACAAAAAATAGGTAACAGTGTGTAAAATGTGGCATTATCTCTAATTGCCTTCTCATATGTGCTGGCATTGTGGTGGCCTTTTAAGCACCCTTACAAAAGACCTACTGTATTTCCCATTCTCAGGGCTACGCTGTGAGGTAGATTTGAAAATATTCACTCGTTTAAGCCGACACGCATGAGAAAGCAAGATATTTCTCTGCTAATAAGGTCTCCCAATGAATAATACAGATGCATGCAAACATCAAAACCATCTCAGAACTATTTCCTGCAATTAATCTAATCTTGTTATTTTGAGTCCTGTTGCCAATCTGAGACATTGCAATAAAGTGTCTCGCACACAGTTCCTAGTTAAAATCACCCTTTGAAAAATAACTTTCACATCTCCATCAGAATCTCATGACCTTCAACTGAAAAATACGACCGCACCACTTTGTACACTTGCTTATGCGATGCCACTTTCCGTGTGACGTACGGTACAATAATGTTAAAGTAAATCTGGAGCTAAGGGGCGTTTGGCCTATAGGTTCGTTTTCCTAATTGCTCTTTAAAGAGGTAATTTTCATTCAAAACAGTGTTGCTAGGTGCCTGATAAACACCGCTTTCACAGCAATCAACTCAAGATGAATTACATTTGACGGCAATAAAGTACATTGTGCGGCATTAAACTCCCTCCGTAACGGGTAAAGCCCTCATGGGCTATTCCTTGGACGCAAGGCTGCATTTAAACTGCAAAAGCCTGCATTTACAGCAATCGCTTGAAACACAAATAAATATGGGAGTTAAGTTAAAAAGTAGTTTTCCTGGCTAGTTCAGGACTGGGCAGGAGATCTGTAATCCAAAGAGTTTTACGCTTTCTGTAACAGCGCGCACACACACATACACACACACACACACACAAAATTACATGAAAGCTGCCCACACTGAGCAACTGAAGTCAACAGGTATAAAGCACAGAGAGATTTCATAGTTTAACTCATTAATCATTTTATATATGGATTTTTTTAAAACGGTGTGTATAAACGTGAGCCAAACACATCACTTCACCCCTTCCTTCCTTCCTGAAAACCACAGTAACTGAAAACTGCAGTTTTTTAGTAGTCAGAAACAACAGATAAAACATTTCTAATATATATTTTATATGTCTTCTATTAATTATCACTCCTATTTAAGATAATATGAATGATTAGAATAATAAAATGGAAGGAGTGATTGACTAAATTATGACATTTTGCTGCCATTGCTCTGCTTCACTGGTGATAGCATACTTGTTAGTTTCTTTTAAAATGAATTAGTGATGAATGACACATTTTCTACATGATCCACAATGATAAAGATAGAGAAAAAATATATATATATATATATATATATATATATATATATATATATATAAAAGGCCACTCCAGAATTTTTGTTCTCATGCCTTTTAAGAGGAGCTTATCTTCCCCTGGCTTCTCTGCGCTCTGCCAAAGAGACCACAAAGTTCACCACTACAAAGCTTGAGCCATGTTGAGTGAAAGCTACTGTAACTTGTCTTGTGGAGATACTGAACAGAGTCCAGCACTGGATTCAAACCCATGATCCTGTGAATGGGCGGAGGATGTGCTAGTAAAGAGGCTAAAACCCATGGGCATGAGCATCTGTCGCTAGCATGTCTGATGTGAGATTTACATGCTACAAAGCACTGGACCATTGGCCACTCTTACACTAGCTTACGAGCTACTCTTGGCTAGCCTGAGCTAAAACTAAAATAAAAAGAATTACTTGTTAATTTTCCCTTAGCTGCTATCAGTGCAATAAAAAATCAATTTGGATGAAATTGTCCATTACTCATGTGATTAAATAAAGTGGTAGTTATACCTAGAGTAGTCATTATGAATTAAAGAAAAATTGCTAATATTAAACTTCAGATAAGGTAAATGGCCTAGCAGAGCTCAGTAGCTGCCACCTCAGCTTCTGAATTTAATAAGATGGATGTGTTTTTCGGTTACGCTACATATTAAATGTACTAAGTTTTAAATGTACTAAGTTTTAATAGGCTACACTAAAAGTGTATTTAATTCACATTTAATTCTCATTATTTTAAGTTTTTTTTTTTTTTGAGTGGAAGAAAAGCTGAAAGAACTTTTTGTTGTTGTAGGTAATATTCTGAATTTCGAATTTCTTTTTTTGAGTAAAATAGTAAATAATGAGCTCACAACTTTTCCTTTGATACACAGCTTGCTATCCAGCCTGAAAGCTTATGCTCCGTTTGTCTCATATTCGTTCCCTCTAGAATTACAAGTCTCTGCCTCTGTATTGCGGCTTTGTTTCCAAGGTTTTCTTTTTGTTGTTCCCTGTTGTGTCTGTCGCTGTAAGCTGATGACAGCTGTCAAGACAGTGTACAAGTCAAATTATCATGCTAAACATAGAATATACAAAACAGAGATGTGTATATTCTTTTACAGCATGAACCAAAAACACTCCATAAGCTGATCTCTGATGCTTTCCAGTCATCACTTCTAAATTATAACCTTATAAATGATCTGATTCTGGATATTGTAAAGATACTGTACAATATCCAAGAAAACTGTCAGTTCCACTCTGTACAACACAATTCAAACCTTCCTCATCACAGGGTTTTACCCATCCAAGAAGATGATATCAACAGTTTCAGAGTTGTAAGATCCACCAGTTTTCCTATATGAGCATTATCTGTGTTTCCACCTTCAGCAAACTAACCAATGGCACTTCATAAACTCACCTCAGCAGTTATAAACCATATTTCACAACCCAATCTCAATGCTGACAGCTAGAGGGCAACCAATCCCCACAAAAGCCCCTTCCCCCCATCATCTGATGCACTCCTATTGAGATGACCTATCATACATCTACCCAAAACTCCCATTTAGCCTTTCCTCAGGGCACTGTGCACTCTGAACACTGAGCTTTCATCATCTCATATTTACAACCGATGTAATCACTTAAGCTGATTACCAGGGTTCATGGAGGAAACAGTTTAATTTGCCTGGAAAGAAATGATTAAGTCATCTCAATTGCTTTCAAAACCAAGAACAAATTCATAAATCTTGGAGCATGTAAAGATAATTTTGTCTTGGAAGGCACAGTAGGTTTCAAATCATTTTCTGTCTTTGTTTTGCATCGTAACTGGCACAGTATGGATAAAATCAAAAGAGTATGGCTTCTATCAGAAAATTATAATCTTTCTTTATACTTCTCATTCCATTCTGGCTACTATCTCTTCAGCAAACCATAATTTCACCAATGTTTAGTTTACAATCTTCCACTGCCAGCCTGATGTTTGTGTTTGAGTTCAGAATTAAAACTAAATCAAACAAACAAACAAAAAAATCTCAAGCACAAATCAAAATGTTTTGTGTTTCAGAATCAGAAGCAGAGCCTGCGGTGAGGCAGTTGTTTACCGCTGTCAAAAATGACCTTTGTGGAATTCTTTGATGTATTTGCGCACGTGTATGTATGTGTGAGTGATATACGTGCCCTTTATAGCTGTGTGGCAGTGATTGTGAGCTTCTATATCACCTATGTTAGCTTGAGAAATACTTAGTGTCATTTCCAATCTTTTCAGCTGCCAAACCAACGAGCAAAGAAATATTAAACTCCTCCGCACGCATTGTGGTGGACGTTCCTCAATAACCTTCCAAAAGCCAGTCAGGATCTGCCGCTTTTTCTTTTCCTTCCCCATCATTCTCCTTCTCCCTTTTCTTCTCCATGTCCCTGCGATGCTATTTGAGGCTCTCAGCAATAATTGAGCCGCCTGCATGGTGAAGATCCAACTAAGAGTTAAGCACTATTATACGTATCATATTATTAGGCTTGCACTCCAGAATAATATCTCCTTGCGGAACGGCAATATGACTACATGTCCAACTGATGCACTGAAAGATAATCAGTCAAATCCATATCCAGGGGGAAAGGAAGCCAAAGCCAAAGCTCCCATCATCTGTCTCAAAGCTAATATCTTTGTTTTGGAAAAGAGGACCAAACTCAAGAGTATGTATAAGTTTACATGAGAGAAAGTCTGCATCATGAAACAGTGTCATATTCCTCTGAAATCAGGCCTTTTTGTCACTGAAGATTTCACCTCTAAAGAAAAGAAGGTTTTTTTTTGGTTGTTTTTTTTTGTGTGTGTGTGTGTGTTTCTTTTTTACAAGGTCCTGAAGCTACTGTGCGGATACCTATATGTTACCCTGTAATCACAGAGGCCAACGCACTGACTGTCAGCACAGGCCAAGTGATTTCATCCACTAACGGCTCTGTTGGCATTGCAGGAACTGAAGGCCTAATCTTATCTCCATTGCTTTGTGGTTTGAGAAAAATCGATGGCTGACCTCGAGAAGGCATTAAGACATACGGTAAATGGGATCCTATACTGCTGAAAACTCTCCCCCGCTCTCCTGTTACCCCATCCCCTCGACTCGACGCAGACGGTCAATTAATAACTTTTGTAGGACACGAGGGGGAAAGGTGGAGCGAGTGGGGGGGTGGGGGGCAGAGACACAGTGAGAGAGAAGAAAAAAAATCCAAACAATTTTGAAGAAGATTCGGGCGGACTTAAGTAAGGTAAAGCCGGAATTTTTGGCGGCTCATCTTTTTCATAAGCGGAGCCCATTATTTGTGAGGGAAGGAGAGAACTACTGGCGCCAGTGAGATTTGATTTCAGTGGCAGAAATTGGATTAGCAGCCATTAAGGGCCTCCTCACACATACATTTATAATGCTGTGAAGGGGAAAGGCTCTGCAGCCAGCCAGTGCACTCTTTACTCACACACCGACAACTCCTCTGTCTGGGAAAAGGTTATGGACGCTGACACTGCTGCTGCTCAACTTAGTTTTCACTTGATTTATAGGTGGGACACAGTTGTATGACCTCAAGCGACCCATTGTTTATTAAGGCGTAGGCCAGAGGTAGGCCAAAACTTTTTAATGCCGCTTTGTGCTGTTGTCTGTCTACAAGGAAAAAGACCAATTTGGACATTTGAGGCCGCCGAGAACATGATACAGATGAAAATCAAGCGTAAAGTGTAAAGCGGCAGAAATTTGTAACAGATACAGATTTGGACTGAGTGAAAAAGCTACAATATTGGCGAGGAAAACAACTGGGAAATACTGTGGCAGAGACACAGACGTCAGATGTAGGAAAAAAGAAATCAGCCTTTTGACAGAGAGGACAATCATTTACAAGAAGCTCATCTTGCCAACCAACTGACAAGAGGCTCTCTGCACAGCGTCACTTAGCTCTAACAAGGTTACTACACACTCTTTCATTCACTCTTTCATTCTGTCGTTCCCTTTCCCCCATGCTCTGCTTACTATCACCGTGCTGCTAGGCGAGAATGATTTAAAACATACACATTCCGATTTAAAAAGCTAATGTTGGGATTAGGTCGGTCATTATTTTCTCATCTATGACCCGGTGGAGAATCTGGGCCGAGATTAAAAAAGCAGGTTAGCTCACCGCTCCGCTCTTTGATGCTTAGTTTCACTGACAATAAGTTAAAGTGAAAACCCCAACTTTGAGATTAACGTCTCGGTGTGTAGAAGTCCCAGCAAAACATGCATGACTGACACGGTGATTAATACAGCTAATGGTCAGCGCAGACAGAAAGCTTTTTTCCCCCTCTGGAGAAGGTTGATCACACCAGCAAGAAGCAGCCACAACCTACCCAGGAAGGTTATACAACAGATGATGACCCAGCACGTTAAAACTTCTCCTCCATGAAGTTCAAAGTCATGCTCTGCTGCTTTTCACAATATGGCAATTGTTCTGTTGTGCCATTGGGGTTACCACCTCTGTCTCCAGAGCTCAATGGTAATAGCCTGGGCCCACCCACACTGCCTGTGACACTACACTGAATTTCACGTTCGAGTCAGTCTGGCCAACCTGCCTATTGTCTGCGCTTCCCGAGCTTGAAAACTCACGAACCAATGAAAAACAAGCTTTTACACCGGTGCAGGTTTAATGCAGTGGCACACTAGTTATGTGACCTCAAACACATTTGTTTACAGCAAACATGGCGGCCATGGAGGAGCAGCAATCGTTTGATTCAGCTGCTGCTGCTGTTTTAAGAGATTTTAACGGTGAGTTTTCTTTGAAAATGGAGCAAAAGGTAGCTCTTGAAGCTGTCATGCATGTTTCTGTCATGTTTTTTTTTTTTTTTTCCATCCCTATGCATACATCATCGGAATCAATGGCCTGATTGGCTGTAGCTCTGTCCTATAGTACACAGAGGCATTTGATGGACACCCGTTGATCCCACCTCTGAGAACTTCCTGTCTATGGGATCTTTGCCAGATCAAACTTCGTCTACAAGCCTGGTGCGACAGCCAGGTTACAAAGGTAAGTTATCATGTAGAAACCTTCCATGACGGGTACTCAATTAGGCGAACATTCAAAAAAAAAAAAAAAAAAAAAAAAAAAAAAACTCAAAAAGTGACTTCTGGCTCTCCACAGCTATTTCCTCTGCTATACCTTCACTTAAAGACTTCCACAGGGTTTCAAAATTGTTGGAAAGTTAGAACCTAGTTTTGCCTACTGTACTGGGAAAATGCAATGGAAGGATCTCTGACACCAGATTTCCAAGTTGGAAACTGTGGGCATGATTGCTCAGGTTTCCAAGATGCACTTTGATGCTGGCATGTTAATACAGCATTGTAATCCCATAACTACATCTAAGGTTGATATTTAGTGTTGCACTGAAGCCAGACATTAATACTCTCTGAATGCCTGTGTGTGATGATGGGTGAGTTAACTGAAGAAGTTAACACATTTCTCATGACTCGAATAATATAATAATAATAATGATACAAATAAGTAGCAAATTTGTACTGAATTCCCAGAAAATAAACCAAAGACAAGGCAAATGAAGAGAAGATGCAAGTTTGTAAACCTAAACAAGATCCATTTGAAGAAGGTAGGCTGACCAGATATGAGCAGATAGCAGCTGCTTATGCCTTAGCAACAACTGAGGAAAAAAGCAGCAAACTTAATTCCTGTAAATCAATGTGAGTCTTCCTTTTTTCTGACACGATCTTTCCTCTGGAACTACTAACATTTAAATCTTTATTGACATAAATCATCATAATAAGCTGTCACTACTTCTCATAACTTTATCACTTATCTCAATAAGATCAGTAACCTAATGGCAGTAGACACAGATGAATGAAAGAGAAAAACTGCTTTGTCAAAGTCAGAATTTCATACTTTCAATCTTTTAAGTCTGTTCAATTATTAAGAACAGATAATGGCCAAGTGGAATTTACTGACTGGTAGATCACCACATTAAGCTCATACCAGGCTTTAGTCCTTAGCCAGTCTCTTTGCTGTCTGTCCCTACAGCTACAATTTTTGAGAAAAATAAATCTTATCATGTGGAAATCACTGCCCTGGCAGGGAAATTAGCTTGTTTCAAGTTAAAGAAGTTTAGTGCGGTTTTTGTTGGATTTTTATCATGTAATTCACTTTTATAACAACTTGCTGTAAAGTGCATTGACTTGTTGCTGGACACTGCTGCAAGACATGACTACTGCAGCTCTAACTCTCTGTACCAGAGGACATTAAAATTGGCTTCACACAGCACCAGATGGTTTTTTACCAATCCATGTAAAGTTTATTAGTTTAAAGCTGCACTAACCAAGATTTATATGGGAAAATACACCTGGCCTTTTAGCCTAAATTACAAAGTGAGGATTCCACAGGGAACAGTATCCTAGTAAAATAATTGAAGTAATATTCATATTCACCACACACAAAAAGGACTTCATATAAATGCCACATCAAAATATAAATGCCTTTCATGATATCAACAGATGTCTCATTCTGAGACAACTAGTCTCAGCAACATGGGATAGATTTCATCATCCCAGTGGTAAAGTGGTTCAGCCTTTATTTCTAAATGTCTGGTGGGGGTACCAGACACTGAGAAGACGAAAAAAAATTACATCTGAAGAGTTAAATCACATGACGTTATATGGTTTCTGGGCTGTGACATCCTGCCAACTGTTACAGTTTTCCCACTTCCAGTTAGAGCTGCCAAAATGTAAAGACTTCAGCTCTAAAGCGTGAATCTGAATGCACGCTGTTGCCCCCTGCAGCAATAAGAGGTCATCCGAGTGGAAGCCTGCTGGAAGTTTATGTGACTCAATCTATTGCACAGCTCAAAAAAATATGACAGCTTCTGAGGTACGATGGTCATTTTTTCAGTTTTGAATTAATGCATATAACTGATCATTATCAACTTTTTTTCCACTAAATAGAACCTTGCTGTACTTCAGGCTGTGGTGTAATAAGGGTAACGTCAGCAGCCAGGCAGTGAACAGGCATCGCAACTGGCCCGCTGAGTCTGATGCGCCTTGAAACCACAGGATTCAGAGAGAAGTGAGCAGCCCCCCTCTGCGGTCTGCTATCTCATGACTGACTCATCGACACATCTGGGCCTAAGTATATGGGGCTCTCCTGCCCCACGGGCACTCGGGTAAATGAGGGATAATTAGCTTTAGTTGACTTTAATGAATGGCTTAATGTTGTGTTTCATTTCTGATGAGAAAAATATAAAGCTCAGCACTTATCAAAGGGAGGCCCTGTGCTGATCTTCCTTACTGCTTGCCGCTGGTGTGGGTCTGTTTGTTTTTGTATTTGTTGTATGCAAGGGGCCAAGGCGCACACAGTTGAAGATAGCTGCAGCATATGAGGGAGTGGTTTCAAACGTGACCGCAGATCCAGAGATCAGGAAACCTGCTAGGATATACAGTAGCAAATTTATCATTCTAGCTGGGAATTTACTACAGATGTGAACTTTGTTTGTCTTTCCTCAAAGACAGAAAGGGTCACAGCGCTGCACTTTGATTTCCATAGCTTCCATATCGTGATGAGATTCTTATAAAGGCTTTGATCTATCTTATAATTCCCACATGTTGTGATATAAAGCAGGAAGTGTCTTGCAGAGTTATGATAGTCATCCGTCTTAGTTTCCGATAAGTGTATTGCACTGAGCTGATGAAATTAATCATTTTCAACAGACACAAGATCCAGCATTGATTTATTTGCTCTATTCAATCTTTGATAACAAGCTGTTCTCAAGCTCTTCTGTTGTAACTGTCAACTACATTTCCTCAACTTTACAAAATGCATTTTTACTCACTGCTGCAGCTCAATATTGTTCATTATCTTTGCAATGCCATTAAGACGTAAAAGCTAATAAAAGCTGGCAGTTGAGTTAGCATATTTTTACACACTCTACCTTTTCCTTTATAGCAAATCTGGCATTGTCATGCAACAAAGGGCATTAGCTTGTGGAGACACCTGGCCCAGACCCAACTCACAAGCCTCTGGGTCTTTGGAGTAAAACACAGGCACGAGGGGTAACGCAGTAAGACACACGAAAACAAACAGGCTTTCTGCACTGCACCCCTATGGGGCTATAAGCTGTGGTGTAGTGGTATTTTTTAAAGTGGGGGTAGGCCAGGTTATGACATCATTACCAAACAATACTGCGCACTTCATGTTAACCAAAGCAATACAGTGTCAGGACTAACCATCTTCACCAGGAACAGGAGATGAGAGCTAACCCACTGGCTTACTACAGAAGCTGAAATGCAGAGAGAGAGAGGGGTACAGCAAGTGAAAAAAAGACTGAATTTTACTGAATGTGAGAAAAAGGAGGCGCCATGAAGTTTCAGTCCATAAATCAATGTAAACAGACTCTATAAAGGATAGCAAAATGAAGGAGCAAAAAGATAGGCGACAAGGTAGAGTAGCACGGTAACTCGAGAGTAACATAAGTGACTCCCAGTGTTGTTGCACTCAGTAAAACTCAGCATGTAACATGTAATTTTCAGGTACATCCACTAGGCTTCTCACGATCTCAGATTGATGACAACTTTCAAACTAGATGGAGCAAAAATGAAATAAGTGTTTTACATCTGTTTTTAATATTTACACTTAATAACACCAATAGTTAATATTTAAACTTTAATTTCTTGTGTAACTTAGGGTTCTTTTTATTTATTTACTTTTTACTTTTACTTTTTTACTTTTTACTTTTTTTATTTATTTGCTTTTTTTGGAGCTTCCAGGAAAAAGTGGGGGTATGGCGTACTACTACTACTGACTTACTTTCCTCCAGTACGTGGCTGATACAAATGGGGAAAGATAGACATGTGTATCAACATTAACTAAAGGACGTGGGATGGGCATTATGGCCATACAGAGACAGACAAGGTGATCGTGTAATCCACATGGTCGCCACGTCCATTGTGCATGTGTTCAACTAACATTCCTGAGCACGCTCCATATTTTCTAATTCCACCTGGTCTGCATCGTCCTAGTCTCTGTGGGTCTCCAATGGAACAGAGAAGGATACAGGAGGAAATTGTCCTGCATGATTCCCTCTTTATATCTCATTTCTGCACAAGTCCTTTCATCCCCCCTTCCCTCTACAGGGAGACTCCAGGAGGAAATCCCTCACATGTTTGGACATGGAGCACAACTGTCCCAAAACAGGACCAGACCCTAACAAGCTGGGAGCCAGCTAAGTCAGACAGGCTTAGACACCAAAACAGAGACAGGGGCCATCAGGATCATGCTGCAATCCCCATGCAACGGCCAGTGATGAGGGAATCAAGCCTGGCTGGCGCTTTTTGTTTTCTTTGATTGTTATACTAACTCACAAAGGGCTCTGTTGTTCAGACTCCTCCGATGATCCATTGGACTGTGCATATTTTTTGATAAAAATAGTTCATTTGTTCAGAGAGGAAGAAGCGAAGGGTGTGTGTGTTTGATGTGTTCGCAGAGCTCCTGTTGCACATGGAGAGAGGTAAAGCCAATTCAGGAAGGGCTTGATCCTCTCTAAGGCCTGTGCTGCATCAAACACTTGTCAAACACCAGGCAGACAGACAGCTGAGTGGCTCTGACAGATCTGATCACAGACACAGGCAATAAGAGTCACCACCATACAGCTCCTCTATCCAGGAATCACTCTCCCACTCTTGTCAATAATCCCCCTTCAATTCACTAGAACACAAACAGAGGGCTTTAAGGCATATGGCAGACATTTTCTTGTTGTTTTTAGCTGTGTATGATTACAGTGCAATTTCAACGGTCATTTCAGGGTCTCACCTCACAGAGGAGAGGTCTGTGTACTCCAGAAGGCAGCAGCATCTGTCAGAGATGCAGTAGGGGAAGGAGAAAGGAATCAAATCAAAGGAAGAGTTAAGCTCCCACTAATCCGAAAGAACTGTCTCAAGGCCTGTTGGGATCACGGTCCTGAACCGTGCCACCCAGCAGGAAGGAGCATTTATGTTTGAAAGGATTTAATATGGTACCTGGATTGGGTTAAGTTTCATGACACCAACCACTCAATCACATCTTGAAATTGCCCTTGGGGAAATGGTCGTGTTTTGTGCTTTGAAAAGACAATATAAATGCTATTTCTTGCATGACAGACAACTCAGAACCTTAAAATACATGTTGAAATTCATGAAGAAGGAACTTCAAGTAAACACTTTCAGTCCTCAAAAAAATACCTGTTAAATGTGAGCTCTCTAAACTAAAAAAAAAAATAGCAAAATTACACATCATATTTGGCTATTTGTATTTCACTGTCAGTTACTGAACTGTAGTAAAATTGCATTCAAAGCAGCTTATTTTGGAGAGAGAACTTCTCTTAACAGTATGGTTGGGACTTGTTATTTAAAGTTACCTTTTCCCCTTTCCTCTATTTTTTCCAATAATAATAACTTAAATAACTCAAGACAAATTAAATTACAAATTAAAATTAAATTAAAAAATTAAATTAAATTAAATTAAATTGAATTAATTAATTAAATTAAAATGGTTTCTCCAAATTCAGCACATACAGCTCTTTTTAATGAAAACTGCTTCAATAACCAATTATTTAGCCCCTTCATGACTAGAATCTTTAGTACCAAACTCTTGCTTTAATAAACCTGTTGCAAACATGACGCATGGCAAGTCATCAGCCTCATGCAGTGTTCCTGAGGAATGGTCCATTCCCTTAGTCCATTCTTCATAGGAAATAGCCTCCACTTCACAAAATTCTCAGGTTTCTGTGCTGCAACTGCCTTCTTCAAATCACACCAGAAGATTTCTACTAGGTTCAGATCTGGTGACTGTGATGAACATGGTAGAATCTTCCAGGACTGAGACTTGATGGACTTTGAGGTGTGCTTGGAATCACTGGTCTGTTGAAAGGTCCTGTGGCACACAAGCCTCAGCTACCTTACAGATGGCACAACATTTTCTTCTAGGATTTCCTGATACTTGACTGAATCCATCTTTCCTTCCACACAATGCAGGTTTCCAGTGCCAGAGGAAGTAAAGCAGCCCCAAAACATCACAGAGCCACCTCCATGCTTCACCATAGGCAGGGTGTTCTTTCCAGCATCCTTCATTCTTCCTCCTCCAGATGTACTACTGATCTATAGGCCTAAATAGTTCCAGGTTTATTTCATCACTCCATAAAGCCTGAGTCCTGAAACTTCTGTGGCTTATTTGTATGGGCATATTGGAGCTGTCTTTTCTTGTGCTTTTTGGTCAGTAGGAGGGTACGTCTTGGAGCTTGGCCATAAGGACCTTCAGTGTTTAGTATGTCCTATACTCTGAAAACCCAAACTTCAGTGCCTGCTGCCATCAAGTCTCTCGAGTCTCTGTAGGTCTTTTGCAGCCACTCGAAGGTTTTTGACCACCCGTCCTCTTGAGAATCTGGAGCCACCCACTGATATTGTCCCCTGTCTGCTACATCCTCTACCTTTAGCTTTAAATCTCAAACATGCCCCCAGTTCTATCTCTTGGAAGATTGAGTGCATTTGCACTCATTTTTGTAACCTTTGTCTTTGTTTATTAGGGCAATGGTGCCCTCTCTTACTTTTTTGGATAAGTTTGCAGTTGTCATTAAAAGGTACATTTTTTGTTGTGTATGGAGAAACCAATTGCAATATTAGTTGCATGGAGATATCTGAATATTTGTTTGATTTGTTTATTGCACACAGCTGCAATATTGTAAAAAAAAATCCAATAAATTGCTCATCATTGCTCATCATTTGCAATTTTGATTGCAACTGTGTGTGTGTGTGTGTGTGTGTGTGTGTGTGTGTGTGTGTGTGTGTGTGTGTGTGTGCGCGCGCAGCTGAAAAAAATATGAAAAGTACTGCTTACATCAACAAACCTGCAGAAAATATGCAGAATTACTCTCAGCTGTATAAAGAGCTTTAGCATCTTTCAGCTATTTGTTTTGGTTTCATGCCCCTCCGTGTAAAATGTCAGAAGTGCTCTATTTCAGCTGAATGTGTAAATGGCTTAATGTTTGTTAATATGGTGCCCATATGAACCTCATAAGCTGCCAATAAACCAGTTGGGTGCATTGCCTCCACCGGCTCCTGAACTAACCTCAGACACATTTGTGGGAGCTAGTAGCTAGTTGTATTTTATGCTCCTTTAAGGTGGAATTGCAAACTTGTGACATCATCTTAGTGTTTTGCTCCCATCTGTTGACGGGAGTGTAGCACTCTACAACCTTACTAAGTTGGCCCTGGTCTCTACTTACCACTATAATGGCACTGTTTTCTTGTCTGCACCCCCTCCCCTGTATTTGTCACTGTTAGTTCACACACACAGAAAAAATACCCAGACACACAGACGTACACACAGCCAAGGGGCAGCAGGCCTATACTTGCTGCTTTGTTGTGTCTGCATGTCTGTGCACTTGGTCCACACTCATGGACATGAGTGGGTCAGAAGCCACAGCCTTGCTCTGAATCACCAACTGTAATTAGGAACTGTGATGTCTCTATAAAGACGCCTGTCAGGGATGGAGCAAGCGACTGAGAGAGGGTGGAAATTGGAGAAAAGGAGAGGAGAGGGGCTTCTGGTGGCTTAGCCAGTGCAACTGTGCACCAGATGTTTTCAGGCTTCCCTGTTCGGCTCCTATCCTTCCTTCTTTACCCTCCTCCAGTCAGACCACTGGCGAGGGAGGACTGCAGTGCACGCAGCGCTGCATCAAACAATGTGCGCCACGCGAACACATCCCTCTGCTGTGGCAAGGCAACATTGTTCCTCAGACAGCCACGCACTGTGATATGTGATACATTAGTGAGAGAGTGTCATTCGAGTGCGAGACAGGAAGAGAGAATGGAAACAGGGACGAGGAAAAGAGCAGATAATGTGGTGACTTGCTCTGCCTGTGAGGTCTGTTTTATTGTTTGTCTGTGTCTATTACACGTTTCTCACACTCTGACTGTGTAAATGTGTGTGTGCGCGCGTGTGTTTGCGTGCATCCTCGTCTGCCTGGTGTGGTGTAGATGTGGAGATGAAAGGTTTTGCGGCCCACAGGAGAGCTGGCAGCAGCACCGGACTGGAGGTCTGGCAGACAGAGAGCGGAGGTGCAGGGATACAGCACAATCAGACACATCCCACCCTGCCCAGCTCCAGTTATCTAAATATGAGGTGAGAAACTCTGACACTTCAAACTCATGTTAGACTGAAACTGGTACCTGATATTTTTGGACTGGACTTGAAGCAGAAAACAGATGATCCCTTGCACCTGTATTTCATATTGCTAAAATTCACCATTCTCCTGCTCCAAAACAACCTCTAATAAAGAACAAAAGTCAATGTTTTCCTATAATTTTACACCAGTCAGGGTGGACAGAGTCTCTGAAACTACATTTGGACCATCACAGCGCACTCTCAATCCATACTAATGAAATTTTTTAAAGCAGGGTGAACAGGTTTCATTACAGATTTTACAGATTCCCACCCCTGAAGCTGCTCTGTAAAATCCTTTAGCGCTTCACTATATCGATTTCTTGGTTCAGTCATGATGAGCAATATAAAAGAAGGCAATAAGGCAACCAGCTGTGGTTGGGGGCAAACCTCGTATCACAAGTCATAAGATATTTTATAAAACATCAAGAAGAGTCCCAAATACAAGTCCAACATTACTTCAAAGATCTCATCACAAGCTGCTGCCATCTATCCCTATAAAGACACAGACCATGTCTCGACTGTTGTAAAAAATCACAGGGAGTAACAGCACAAACTGCCCATCGAGGGGAACGTCCGCTTTATGGCCCCTGGGCTGTGTCATGGGCAATATCAGCCCATACGTATACTGCACAGTGGGGGAGAAATGGCTCCCGTTTGTGGGGCACGAGAGCATAAAAATGTTTACAGTTCTGTACAGTATCCCCCGCCTTCTTCTTCCCCCTTCCAGTTTGCTGCCACTTTGTTTGTTTGTGTACGTCTGTTTTTGATGGGGCTGTTGATGTCAGCCCATATGCCTCATTTCCTCTGCCAGAAGACGACAGCGGAAGCCTCGCAACCAACACAGCGTTCCTGCTCACACCCTGCACAACATGTAGAAGAACATCCAGGTTTTCACACTTGCAAATGACCGGTTTAGATCATTATTTCACAAACCTATATCATTCTCAAATAGAATATTCAACAACAGCATGGATCCTATAAAGATCTTTCCATGTGCCAATTAGGATTTATTGAGATAAAGTTATCACCAATGCACACTGTACAGTAAAGCAAATAAGAGCATGACTGGATCTAATGTGTGTACATGAGTCTAAGAAAGGCATTTCAGCAAAACCACAACTCAACTGGGCTAAAGAGTGTGAAAAAAAAATCTCTTTCACACACACCCCTCCTTTTTCTTCCTGCTTGGAAAAGACCAGATGACAATAATGTGGAGTATGGAGCCCCAGCGAGTGCCACTGACCCCTCCTCTTCCACCTCCCTACATCCAATCCCTCCACCCCCTGGTCTTTGAAAGGCCTCCACATGTTTATGGCTCATGCCTGTGGTATGACGATGGATTCTCCATATAAAAGCCAGCAGGATCATGGGGTGTTTCAAATATTGCTCTCTGAAGGCAGTTGCTGACAAAATGACAGCAGCCATATTTATTTTGGTCAGAGAGCAGGGGCACTTAGTGGGAAGTTAATCAGAGACACCCCCCCCCTTCCTCTTCTTCCTTCTTCTCCCGGCTTCCAGCATCGTCCTTTTCACCCCCCCCCCCCATGCAATAAGGAATGTACCCAGTACAGAGAAGTCTAGGAGACTACTGGTAATGACTCTCTTCTCCAACGGAAGATTTAACACCACTAAACTGCACAAGAGGCAAAAAAATAAACTGGAGACTTTGGTTTGAGACTATCAGCATAAAGCAAGTGTTGATTGCCTGTCCAGACATGAGCCTAGATAATCAATTTTCATCTGGTTAGGAGGAGATATAAAACATAAGCGTGGAGATGAGGGGGAGAGGGGGTAAATCGGTGGAAGAGATTTGCAAATATGGGATGGATGAAACAGAAGTTGTGTTAATTTGCAACTGTGACCGCAGCAGTGACCATAACTGCCATTGGCATTGAGATCCTGGAGACTTGGCCGAGTCAATGACAGGTTGATGTGTCTTTCCTCTTTATCCTTTCTCTTATTCACTAAAGCACAGAGCAAAGCTTCCAAAGTACTCTAAGCTGTCTTAGTGTTACAGTTTCACAATCGTGTGTTCAGCATGAGGAGCTGAGCGTTATGTCTTTTTCATCTTTACAACTAGATCTGAGCGGTATGTATTTAATTAAATTAATGAACACTGCAAGCCTGAGAGGTGGGTGGCAGAGGTGGGGGTCGTCTCAGTCAGACCCCAGTCCAGGCTCTGTCTGCGGAGCCAGGCCATGCATGCTGTCCAGAGGAGGTAGGATACTTCTGAGGCCTTCTCACCAGCTACTGTGTCAGCCCCTATGGAGCAGCCTTATTAAATGAAGATTAAGCCATGGCTCCCCCAGTCACAACAGACTGCGGTGTGAGGCACACATAATCACCATGACAGGGCGGCTGCCAATTAGTGCTCTCCTTCTGTCCTGGGAAAATGCTCCTCACCCCGCTCCCGCTGGCGGGAAGACCTGATCCGGATTGTCCGTGATATTATCCAGGCCAGAGATCGCCATTAATCACCACCCGTCATTCCACTGTGGCAGAAATCAGAGCGGGACTTGTCATCTGTGCACCAGCTCTCCCTTCCAAAAGCAATGACTTCCCGTAGAGCACACCCGGTGAACATTAATTGGAATAATGAGATAAGTACATGAAGGAAGAGAAGTGCAAACTTCTGCTGTCAAGTTCTTTGGGTAGAGTTCAGAGTGGTGGCTCGAGCAGTGCCTGATTGTTGTTTGATTTGGACAAACTGCACCATGAGCTCTTCTGCTGAGACAAGAAGAACATGCTCCATCAATTAACCTCAAGTTAAAAGCATGTGTCTGTTTTAGAAAAAACTGGCCTGATGATAGAAAGCTATATCTGACAAAAACACATCCAGAAATGTGTTTGGATGTTCAGTTTCCAAGCCAAACACGGGCCAGACTCAGATGTGATCATGCTGAGTGCGTAACTAAAATGCTCAGAAGTGAATGGCATCTTTCTCCAGAGCTTAAGCCTCTTGGCTCAGCGAGTATAAACACCAAAATTATGTGTCACACGCTCATACACATGCATATGCGTTTACTGCTTGCTTGTATGCAAAGACTGCCAAAACCAGAATTGTTTGGTGTGTCAAGCGGTGTGCGCTACAGACAAGGCGGCTGAGCTTCCTCCAGAGCGGATTTGAAGCAATCACCATTGCTCTGTGCATTGTTTTACAGGAGCAGAGTCTCTGCAGCAGATGGCTCGCAGACGGTGAGGACCAGGAGGTCCACAGCACTGTGGATTCACCGCAGAACCAGACTGGCTACAGACAGAACCTGGCGTAAATCCCACCAGTCAACCAAATCCTCCTGGGGTCTGGTTGATCCAAGGTGGATCTGGGTTCACTTTGGTTCCTTCACCAGACTTTAGGTGGTCGTGGGGTAAATTAAACAAATGCCCACCTCTCTGTCACATTCAATGGCCTTAAATACAAAGAGATTTCAGAGCTTTTTAGATTTCAAACTGCGGAGGAGAGATGAGGTAGTAAACTGAGTATAGGTTGGTTTACACTCTTCACAGAATGTGTAACCAAATGTGTTTATGCAAGGTTTCCAATGGATTGGCAGTGGGAATGGACTGAGCATCGTGACTAGAAGACGTAGTTATCACCGTTACAGTATAAACATAAACTGCACGCAGAAGTTATGACAGACAGTATTAGTGGTGGCTGGATCCAAGCACTCGGATGACTGATGGGTTGGAGGACTTGGCCAGAGTCAGGCCCTACAGCAGAATGGGTTTCTCTGGTTACACACACGAGAGATCGATGCTCCCACAAAGGTCTAAAGCTTTCCAAGTACAGGTACATAACCCAGTGGCCAAAGATAACCAATGTATGTTCCTTTGTCTCTCACCTTTCCTCTGCTTTCATTATTTCTTTCTTTCCATGAGCTCAGCAGAGCTTCTGTAAGTCTTCACATGTATTGTGGAATGTAAATCAAACTGCATTGTTCTGGAAAAGCAAGTCTTATATGTTTAAATATGTTTCTGTTATCAGTTCCAAAATTTGTTCAGCTATAAATCTTTTACAACTCATAACTTCATATTATAAAACTTCAGCTTTTGTTTGGGTTAAGTTTGGGCTTGGCCGCCTTCTCTGCTGCAAACGCCCCTTTAAAGACTAGGTTTTACCTACAAATCAAGCAAGCAGTGCTGGCCAAATGTCACTCCTGCGCGCTACCACAAAGTCCTTTGTGCCATCACAGAATCTGAAAGCTGATTTGAAAAATTGTTGAAAATTAGCCTGGGTTGCAACGGCAAGTTTTTGTTGGACTTTACTCCCTCTTAAACCCCAAATCAGGGATTACATTGAGAGTGGGTGTTTTCAAAGTGCTTTAACATTTTAAGTTGTTTACACAACATCTAATGTCACTGACATGGCAGAAGCAGCTGTTCAAAGATTATAGTAGAGTGAGTGGGAGCGAGAGAAAGAGAGGAAAGAGAGGAATATACACAGATGGATAGATAGGAAATGCAAGACAGCAGGGAGGGGGAAAAAAAGAGGCAGAGGAAGACGAGTTAAACTTGTCACACATGTCTGTTTGTAAACCAGTGAATCTGATGACAGGGGTTGCTGGGAAACCTCTGTAGGGAATTCCTTAATGGCATCAATATGAAAACAGCCAGGCGCTGCTGTGTTATCACTCTCCTCACCTTTCCTCTCCTCTCGTCCCATCAGCTCACATGACAGAGAGAGAGAAGGGGGAGAACCAAGTCTGTCAATGCTGATAGGGCCAAAGCACCTATTAATAAAGTGTCTTTACTGTTTATGGTCTGTGCACCACTCCAGGGTACGATGCAAACACGCCAGGCAGGCAGCCATGAGACGAGACTTCTTTATTCCTCTAGAGGCTTTGTGGTGCGGTTTCGTTGCACCAAATTAAAACAACTGGATGGAAAATGGTGGAATTTGGCAAACATTTTTACCAGAGTTGCACGAACAGTTGTCTGCTCGTCCGATTCGTTAAAGTTACGTGACTAATAGCAGTGGAGAGACATATTCAAATAAATAATGGCGCAGACTTTGCTTAATTTTATTTCCAAAAACAAACAAAGTAATTCAAAATATTCACTATAGCTTCAGCTGCTTACATGCAGTTGTCCATTTTAACAGGACTGCTATGATACCTCTGAGAGAATATTGCCTGAATTTTGAGTGAAATCCAGCTGGTGGACACACCAAACTCTCATCTTTTTTTTTTCCTTGCCAAACTTCAAAGGTTTGCTTAAAATTAATTTGACAACTGGTTGGAAATGGCACTTTTGACAACGCACCACCACATCTGCATTGTGCGCACTCACCAGGACACTGCTGCTCTGGCAAAAGAAAGACCAGCAGAGAAGAGCAAATGATTCCCAGCAGTTTGAATGATATACGGTGTTTACACTGATCGGCAACTTGTACGGAACGCATTAGACACGGTTTACTCGACTCCCGTCATATTTGCTGTGAAAACGCCTCGCCTCTTGACATCGTCTGGGATTTACTTTCTCTGGGATTAGATCTTTGCAGACGTGAGAGGGGGTGAGGAATGGGGGGGTCATTCATGTTGTCCTCTAGCGTCTCAGCTAAGCTGTCACTGAAGTACAGTGGAATTTCAATTCTTAGACGAGTAGAAATACAAGCCAGTGTGATCAGATAAGAATTGCCATAAATAGTCTATACCTACATGCTGCTTCCTCTTATTTCCTGTCTCCATATAATCCGAAGTACCTTTATGGTCTGCAGTTATATAATCCTATGCGTATCCTAAATACTGCTGTCTGGTATGTGCTGAGAGGAGCTGATAAAAGAGTGTTTAGTTCCAGTATAAGCATTTCTTATATTTATACTTCTGTCTGACCGTACCATCCATGCTCTGAGGTTACAGTTTTCTTTCATTTTGAAGTAGCACTCAGAGCCATTAGCCTACAAAGTCCATGAAATTTGTATAATTTAAAAAGTTCACCTTGCAAGGAATTTCATAATGAAGACTGAGTGATTCAAACATGGGTTCTTCTTCCACAGGCTCTGACCACATCCTGATCACCTGTGTTTCAGAGGGTGGCCTCTCCTCCCATTAGACCAGACTTTATTATCACTCAAGGCAAGTGATTATTTTACAATGTCAGTCGGACAAGCTCCTAACGCGATGCCTCTGGATCTGGAGTGTTTTCTCCACTCCGACTTTGGCGGCTTACATTTTTACATTGTATTTATTTGAACTGAAGAGTGTTGCGTTTCACTGGCCTTTGCCAAGTGGGGATCTTTTTTTTTTCACAAGCAGCCAAGCGGCGGGGAATTAACAACACATGCCTAAGTCTAAAATTTACCTTTATTAAACAGGCCACCGCAGCATTTCATGAGCCTGGAGAGCCTTAAGATGCACACACAGTGACACTTTTACACACAGCTTTTAACCGCACAGCTGAGGCCACTGATCTTCCGCAGAGATGTAGCTCAGTCATTGGATAAGGAACTGTACTAAGAGGTTTACAATGACCACATCACCAGGGAACAGTAGCTTTAACTATGATGGACATGGGGAGTCTGCTGTTAGTTTCTAAAGGACTGAAGAAAAATGGTTGTGCTATGCAACTCAATTTAGGCTTCACAACAACTTCCCATCAGTGACTTCATGCTTGAGATAATTGAGGGCAGTAACCAGGCACAACAATGCCAAATTTTAATTAAAGGAGGTCATAAAGTTTCTCGGAAAAGGTCAAGCAGGCACGGCAGACACATGAAGTGGTGCGTGGGGGTTGGGGAGAATTTCCCCTGACAAACGGGACAGGGATTGGATTTAGGAACTAAATGTGCCATGGAATCACAGTTTCCAACCCGAGAGAGCAGCCATTGCCTCAGTAGTGCTGAAATATGAGAAACTATCAGGGTTTATTTCAAGTTTATTTACTCTTTCACCACTTCACTAAATGATCCTCCCATTGAACACTCCAGGCCAAAAATGGAGAAAAATCCTCGAGGTTAGAATATTTTCCTCTTTCTGTTAAACAATGTTTTTTTTTTCTTTCTTTTTTTGACAGCCTGAATGATATCTGCCACTGTAATTGCTTCCTTATTTGGTGAATTAAATATTTACACTTGCCCTATCCTAATCCAAAGTTTATGAGAGACGTAAATGTACATTAAGGGAAAAGACATTTATTTTAAAAGCACTGCTAACTGAGGCCGTCGCCCCAAATGGTGTGTTTGGACCATCTGAAAGAAATGGTTTACTTTTTGAGAAAAAATATTTCCCTTAGCTATATTCACACACAGAAATTCCAGATTTGACTTCTCATTTAATGGGCCGACATACACGCTGCGTGCACCGCAAAAATCTCTCACGCTGATGGGAGGAAACAGAGACAGCCATTGAGGAAACCTGCAGTTCTTCCTTTGAAGAATTCCACAGAGGAGAGTGCGGGAGATGGGAGACAGGGGGAGGAAAAATACCTTAAAAAAAAAAAAAAAAAAAAAAAAATGAACTGGCTCAAACAAGGCCGCCATGGAAAAATACTGATGCTTTGCGCACGGAAACGCCACCGTGCACCTCAAAAACACAGACGGTCTAAAAAACAAGGCAGAGTGCAAGGTACTGGAGTTACATGAGACAGGTGGAGGACAGAGGGAAAGGGGGGACAGAGGGCTCTCCTATGGGAAGTGGGCTGTTTTCTTTCACATTCACCAGACTAGTGTAAACTTTAAAGTGAACTTGGATGGATTTGGAAACGACTGACATAATATCGCTCTCACACACCAACATATGGCTGTTTGACATCCTTACCTCTCCTGCAGTGCCTCATGGCCATTTTGCACATCCTGGACTCAGCGATGGTGGGACAGGGTATTGTGTCCTTGGGTGGTTTCTTTACAATGTGCCGCGTCCGGGTCTCCAGACCCCACTTATAGCCACAGGTTTTGTTTCTCCTGGTGCAGGCTCCCCATTCGCTCCATTGGCCCACCTCACAGCCTTCTGCAGACACACACAAACACACACAGGAACAGAAATACACAGTGAAACCACAGCAGTGGTGCCATTTAGGGGCAACTCAAAGACCCTAGGTCAAACATAAAGACAAGGTGAGGAAGCTTTACTGGGACAGTGTAACCTCTTTGTGTGTGGTCCCAGTTGAACTGCTTGTTTTTAGGTCAAAAATAAGCAGACCAACTGGAAAGAGGTAGGAAAATGAGTAACAGGTTTATTTGTTCTCTTAAAAAATTGCATCTTTACATGTTTTAGCATATCTATATTTCATGTTTCGTACATATCTGTGTTGTTTCACATACCTCCGCACTCCATAGTGTCCTCCAGCGGAGCAAAGCCCTCGGGGCACTTATCAAAGCAGCGCCCTTTGTGTAGGTAAAAACCCAACTTGCACTTGGTGCAGAAGTCTTTACTGAAGCAGGACTCGCAGTTCTCTATCCTGCACCCTGGAGGAAGAAGGGGAGACAGAGGAGAATCATCAGAGTTTGAGCAACTGTCTCATCTGGAGTTGATCGAGAGCTAAGGGGTTTGGGGAGGATGGTTCTTGAAAGGATTATACCGTCTCTCCTGCAAAAAAAAAAAAAAGCCGGCGATGCCCTGTGAATCATTTGATCAATGATTTCCCTCCAGGGGTTCAAGTGTTTTTCAGAAAACTTGTTTTGCCTGACAGAGATTTTTTTTTTCATCTTCCTGTTCTTGTTCAGAGCGAGCAAATCAAAAGAACGAAAAAACAACAGCAAGAGTCAGTCAGGAATTATGTCACGCTGACCTCTTTCAACAGATTGCACTGACATGCAACAATCTGGATGCAAACACCAGCTCACATGTTTCCAACTAATGGCATGCTGCAACAGGAAGAATATGTCCCATTAGATGTGGATAGTGTCCGTAATATGATCTTATCACTCCACACTGGTCCAATCTGTGTCTGTTTCCATAACTGAGGAATACTGAGAAGTCAAGCTTTCATTAAAATGTAAATGGTGGCTAATGATCACAAATTTGACCAGCTGTGTGGATCTTTTAGGTTTTCGGTTACGATATAAAAAGGGGGCGACATGGTGGGTTCGGAAGGAGGAGGCGTGGGAGACAACAACATTTTGCGCCGCCTTTGCCAAACAAATGCTGATGCATTTAGTCAGCAAACACACAACAGCACACTTATCCTCCCACGCCACACCCTGCCGCTGCGCATAACACACAGCGCTGCGCTCGCAAAGAAAGGCTCGGCAATGTGTCATCAAGCTCTTACTCTGCAAATAGCACATCAGGCAGGGCCAAATTACAACAACCACACCAACAGGGCGACACACAGGCCCACATGATTAGAAGGAGCCTGTCTAATTTATAACGCTCCTCAGAAGCTCTATGTAGCTCTGTTGCTCAATAGGCTTCCAGTGTTGGGGAACCGCAACCTATAACCCGCAGCCGCGCTTGCAGGGGTCTTGCCAGGTAAAGTGTCATCTGCACAGAGGGCGGGACATAACCAGTGCATGAACGCATGTGCATGTGTGTTTTCTCAACGTGTAAACGTGCACTGCTGTGATTTGTCCACATGTGAGAGCGACGGAGGCTGAAGGCTGCTCTTTTATCTGTGACCCTTGCAAGGCCCGGGGAAGGGAAGGTTCTCACAATCACACCCCTTAATTACACCATCTCCAGCTAACCATCAGGCCTCCTCCTCAACATTCCTACAAAACGAGGGGGTCCCTCCCCGCTTTACTTTGAACCCTAAAGTATGGCCTCTGCCCACTCACTCTGGTCTCACGCTTTCCCGACCAGTCTAAACAAACCATGGACAGACACACACATACACACACATGCACAAACACATGCATACCAATTGGATATGGCTGCAGATAGCGCTCTGCATTGAAGCCATTCTCCACATTCTGAAAATATAAATCTGACCACAAATCACTGATCTCTTTAGTCATTTCCTTCGTTCTCACATAATTTCTTTGTTATTAATTCAATCATCTAATATTATTTAGCTTATCTGTGTGTTTCTCTTGCTCAGTTGCTCTTATCCTTTTATCTTATATGTCAACATATGTCTCAGATCTGAGTTACGCAGCACTGCAGAAATTTTGCTGTGGAATGCATGAGTTTGAAGAAGGTATAAAGCCTTTTTTAGATTCCTGCTTCTCATTCTGAGTGAAACTAAATCATTCAGGCTCGGGTTTGATATAAGACAAACCCAATAGAGGGAGCAGGCTAATAAATCACAGAGCTAATTGGAAAGCACAAAGCTGTCTTTTACTCTTCACACTTCCCAGGCCTGTCATCACCTGAGAGACTTTTAGCTTTCCAAAAAAAAAAAAAAAACAACGTGTAAGAACATCTGGCATTACTCTCAAGCACTGGAGTTGTTGTGCAATACTCAGTTATTGACTGTAAATACGAGCAACACAGATGTGCGAAATACTGTATGCATGCAGCAGCGGTAGCACATGACAGTGATTTTGATTTAAACATCACTCTCAGTGTAACCGAGACAAAGTCGGGGGAAAATGCTCGGAAATCTTGTTTTCTAAACAGAAGATAAGTAATAATGTTGTTCAGGGAGATGGATGAGGTGGGTGACACATCAATGCAGCTCTGTGAGATTTAGAATGCAGGGAGGCAAAGCTCAAGGGTCAGAGGTCATCAGGGAACGAGGTGGGTAGGAAGGGATCACTGTGACAGACATTTATCCTTCTGTCCAGTTCATCAGGCAAAGGGCTATCTGGAACAGCAAGGGCTATCTGTGACACAAGAGAAGCTCACACACTGGAAACTGGTTGATCAGCTCGGCCAAGTCAACAGTGAGGGGGCTTGTCCAGCAATCCCAGAAACAGATACAAGGGGAGCGGGTTCATTCTCCCTGCAGGATTAACCTCTGGACCACCTTTAAAGTCTTCTTCTACTGCTAGGTGCCTCAGGGAGACTAATGAGAAATAATGAGGTCATCAGATCCCGCCGAAGGCCCAGTGTTCCTGAGACTTAAACGTATTATCATCATTATCTCCCTGCCTGGCTCTGGCCATGAGTTATAATATGAACACAGAAGGAAAAGGCTTGTTTCAGCTGTCAAGAGGGTGCACAATTTTAAAGAGATGTCGTCAGCACCGCAGCAGTTCCACTGCTATTCGCATCGTCGTTACCCGTTCTGTGTTTGTTTGATTTTTGCACTTGAAATGTATGTGGTTTGCATGTCAAGTGCATTTGAAGTTGAGAGATGAGTCACAGAGCGTCACTCGTGATCTAATGGCGCATGCTTGGCAGAGGCTGATCCCTCCGCTGTGGTCTGGACAGAGAAGCTGCCGATTTTATCACGGACACTCAAAGCCTCATGTCAACTTCAGTAAAGTGCTGCTCCTCCGCAAGCTGACAGCGCCGTCTCTCCGCTTACTTACACCAGTGTTCACTGTGTAAAGAAAGGGTGCTAAATCATTTTGTGAAGATTAATGAATCTCTCATGTTCCAGACGAGCTCTTTTACGTTACTTGAGCTGGAGGTGGGTTTGTCAGACTACTCATCAGTATACCAAGAGAGCCTCAGCCTCCTTCAGAAAGCTAACCAGACCCGATGTTGCGCAGCAGGAGTGTCCATGTCGTAAAAGGCCTGGCAGTGCGAGGGGGAAAACAAGCCCTATTTTTCCATCCTTCGCCTCCAAGCTGAGTCGAACAGCTCTGACCTACTCTCTAGGCCCTGGGTTTGGCTGACATGGAAGCTTTGGCTTGCTCGCTGCCACCCAGCCATGTCGTGCGGAGCTACGGATGGCAGGAGTTCGTGGCAAAGGCCAGAGCTGCCATGTTCTTCCCGACTCTCCCTCTCCAGGCTATTTTTTCCACATGGGTGCTCCTCCGCATGCTGGTGTAGGGCTAGGTGAAGCAGAGGTGATGTTACTGTCAATCAGCATCTTCCAGAAAGAGATGGGGGATGACAGATGTGTCAGCGGTCGCCCTAGCTTCCTCACTCCAAGGAACACAGTTCGTGCTATACCAGGATCCGCTCCTGCATCTGCTCAGCCAGCTCCCGCATACACACAGACAGATCAAGCTTCAGACAGTGGTCAAGCACAGACAGCTCTTCCACTCACACTATAGTATGCACAATTACACACTGTTTTGAGAAAAAACCCGATTCAACTCTGCGTCTGGCTGAAATGTCCTGGGAGCAGGGCTTGGTTTGGTGGGTCCATTGTATTGTCTGGCAAATCTGAAAGTGCGGTTACTAAAGCTGTGATGATTAAATGTCCCTTGGTGAAACTCAAAGGCCAAAAGCAACTGGTCTTTTTGTTGGTTAGACTGTGCAATGGAAATACCCACAAGCTCAGAATTAGAGCGAGAAAGAGAGCATCTGAATGAGAGACATACAGAGGCAGAGAGGGAGAGCGAAGAGAGCTGCCGGTGGTGCCAACCAAAGGTTGCAAAACTTGTTAGTTATTTTACACGGCCATGGTACCCTTTTGGCTCATGATGCATGGCTCTTATCCACTTCCAACACAACATATTCCCATGATATCCGCTTTAAAACTAAAGTGATCTTGGAAAAGATTCATCCAATCAGCTTCTACTTCTAGCGATAATTTGAGGTGACAAAGCAGCAAGAAGTAGAACAGGATTTGGTAACAGATTTCCTCAGTTAGTGAAATGCAGTAAAAAAAAAGAGTCACAATAAAACTTTTTTTCTTAAATTACCTCAGACAAAAGAGTCTCTAGTGGCACATTACACTGGCACTGAACGAGCTGTGATATTTAAACCCAGCTCGCAGGATATTGGCAATCTCAGGCCTTGATCAGACTTGGTCGCTTGGTTGGCAGCGAACACAGCTGGGGTTTCGATGTGTTTAAAAGCCTCTGTGGTGGGGTAAGGCAACTGGGGTGGTGGCTAAAGTATGTGTGTATGTGTGTGTAATAGTGGGGGGTCCATAATATACCCTGAGGGAGAAAGTTTCTGCTCTCATGCTGACCCTCTCAACACGCTCTCTCTTATACAAGACAGCTCTGATAGTCGCCTCTCAGCTCATAATTCTTCCAGCCAGAGACCTCGCTTGTGATACAAAATGACAGAATACGCTTTGACTTGGGGAATGTATGTTAAAACCGAGGTATTATGAAATGTGACTGAGGCAAGAGCATGACTGCACCGCATTCACACAGATTTGGCTGTAAGATAACGTGGTACGCTGTGTGACTGCTGCTACATATCTTTCCTGTGGAGCAGTGGGTTGACACCCACAGACACTAGTGTGGGGCCTCTTCTGGGGGGGCTGATAAGAAACTCTGTGGATAACACTGGAGTTGTTGCACATGGTTTACAGCTCATATCAACTCATCCATTAACCGCTGAAAGCAGTTTTTTTTTTTTTTTTGCCAAGGACCATAATAAATGGACATATAGAAAGGTATTGTGAAACAAAGAGGAGACACCTAACGAACCAGTGTCATCTCACTGATGGTAGTTAATGCTGTGGCTCCACATCTCGGGCCTCGTTGAAATCCAGCTGAAGTGTAGCTGTAAACGGGTTTCCACTTATGCTGCGGAAAGTATAGTTCCCATTGTTTTTGGCTCTAATTATGGTGTTATTTTCTCTGCAGTGAAAGGAAACCCCCCCCCCAGAATGGTAAGCCTTAAATTTAACCCTCATCATGTGAGGCACAGTTTCTTCTGAGAAATTAGTAGGTTATGTATGGGTACGACTGATAAATTAGGCTGCTGAATTAGGGTATGGTGCGCTGCTTCTGGTCTCAAAGTAATAAATTTACTATATTTATGACCAGGAGGTTGACCTATAATGGCTAAAAATGTATCTATATCTAATTTACAGCCTGAACCGTGACATTTGACATCAACACATGGTTAACTACTGGCAAAAAAATGACCTGTCCAGTTTTTCCATGTCTTTCCCCCAGTGCATGCTGGGATACTTAAGGAATGTTTTATAAATGCTCCTTCAGAGGTTTTTCCCATCATTAAAAATAAAATATATATGCATACTATATTTCATTATTATATATATATATATATATATACATATATTCTATGCAAACTCGATGAACCTGTTATTTCAGTTTAAAATTTGAAATTTTGCACTGGCTTGTAAGTCCTCATGGCTCAATCTATCGGTAGCTGGTCAGTTTTCTTGTATCACATTACATCACACTATCAGATCACAATGTAATAAGAAAAGTGTATTAATCTCTCTATAGCTCGCTGTGTCACATGCCTTTGAATCCTTGGGAGTCCCTTCAGAAAAACTGAATGTGAGGTTTCGGCCTGTGAGTGGTTGAGTGCATAAGCCTCATCTTATACATTTTCCTTGTCTAGTCCATGTTTTCTTTTACCCAGGCAGTCCACGAAAAAATTCTTGAATGAGATAAGATCACACAGACAAACTCTAGTGTAATAATATGCAGCTGCTCCCTAAGTGATTTCAGAGCCTGTGTTTAAAAAGGCTCATGATAACAGAGACGTAATGCCACGTTCCAGGTCTCTTTGGAAACCAGGAGCAAACGGCAGCTCTGACCGCTTCAACAGAGAACCCCTCACTGTTCTCTGTCCACCGTACCATCGAGATCTCACATACTACTGACCTGTGTCAATATCCCAAATATTCACTGACCTGGCAATCAGCTTCCAACCCAATAAAATATCTGTTTATAAAAGTTCGGACACGAGTTGGTTAGTGAAAATGACATGCAGAGCGCAGCTGAGAATGAGGGTCAAAAAGGAAACTGGATTAGAAAGCCATGACTGAAGCAGCCATCACATCAAAGTAGGTTTCAATCTGAGATCTGATGCTACGTGACAATACAAAATGTTGCTCTATGAGCAGTTTAGGAGAAGGATTCAGCTTAACTTGCCACACATCAGGATGAGTTTAAGTCAAAATTCACCCAGCATGCGGTTAGGATAACAGGGTTAAAATAGAAAAAAAGACTTTCTACCAGAGAACAAGATGTCTTTCTCCTCCAATTTTCTTTGAGTTATGAAAATAGGGTGAAATGACTGTGGGGCCTTTAGGACTCTGCCTGTAATGTGGGCAGATTTGATTTGATGAACATTCATATGTGGTAGTATGTGGTGATTACACATTTTGTTCAGGGCTGTCCAATAAATACAAACAAGGTTTCTGGAGGAGACAAGAACTTGCTGCAAAACTTCTGAGATTTCAATCACAGATATGCTGCAACAGAACACAACAGTTCATCACAGGAAATATAAGACGGATCCAAATCATATTCTGATCTCTTGGTATTGACTGTGTTGTAAATCCACTGCCTTCAATCACAAAAACAAATAATCCCTGCTTTCCTTCCAGAGAATGTTACATTCTGTTTTTTTTTTTTTTTAAGGAAGTCCAATAAGGAAGTTTGTTCAATTGGTCTCATGTATTTGGCTTTCTTCGAATAAAGAACAGTGTTGCAAAATGTACCTCCACACCAACAGGGTTTAACAGGTATCAGCTAGCTTCACATTAGTGCAGGTAACTGCATGTCATTACTTTTAGCAGTTCATCACATCTGCAAAAAGCTTAAACATACCAGACCAACCAGTGAACTGAAGCCAACTCCCAAAATATCTGAGAAATGGAAGTTGAATCAACAACCGCTACAGAATTTCAAATTAAAATACTTGTCACTGAAAGTCATCATTGTAACATGTAACTAATTACCAAATTATGCATCATAGCTCGACTAGGTAAAACAAATATTGTCTGGCATCACTTTTTAGTGAAGTTTACATTTTTGAAACTATTTATGGTAACACAACATCTAAAATTGGCTGGTGCGCCTATCACATGCTTTTGATTTTCATAATCAAATGGAGTCGGCGGATGTATTCGCATCTAGTCGGCAGTGACTGGGTAAGCGGAATATAGTTTTTTTTTTTTTTCCTTCATTTTAGTGCATCTGTCAGGAGTTTGGCTCACGGAACCAAATGGGTTCAAGTTCCTCTCTGTTTTCATATGAAACACTCAGCCAACACCTCAGGCTCTGTGTAAACCAACTCTTTCTCACTCTCGCTCTCAGAGCATATTCCATGTTAAAATAAGGTTATGAAATTAGGGTGCCACATGGCGAGGAAAGGGAGACATTTCATTGATTGGATTTTAGAGTTATTCTTTAACAAGGATCATGGGAACACCTCAATTTCTAAATGTTACTGTTTGGCGTTTTCATAAGAGTAAAACATAATTCAGATTAAAGGCGTAGTCTGCTTCAAGTTACGAAACCAAAACAATGTTTTCCGCTAAACAGTATGGTGAAAAAAAAAAAACATTTATTACCTTTGCTGCAGTCCACAAGAGTAATGTGTAAAAACAAGACAGCCATTAGCAAAATATCTCAAATGGTTTTATCGCTGAAACAATAAATAAAATTTGAGTTCAATCATATTTTGCTTCCTCATAAAAATGCCACTTATCTTAAGGATTAATGCTTTGTTTTCCCTTATCTAATTTCAATCAATGTACAGTTGTTAGTGGAGGATCTAGACACACACTGACTTTATGTTCAAGGCCAAAAAATACTTTGGCTGCCAAGAAATCACACTGTCTGGTGAAAGTCTCAATCCATAAGCCCCTGCAGACAGTCGATAAAAGAAGTTAATTTCATGCCCCAAAGCTAATATATAATCATCTCTGTAGTTGAAGTGATATTGAACGTTGTGGCCAAAAGGGCTGGTCTTTAACGTGTTGCTCTTAATGTGATGATACGAGCCCCTGGAGTAGGTCTGGCCCAATCTGCAGCTCATCTTGGCCGCCTTTGCACCTGGATTTCATGCCTTCAAAAATCCCTGCGACTGTAGGATGTTAGGTAACACAGGTGTACAGGGACTGTTAAAGAGAAATGAGAAACAGCTCATCCTAGCTGGAGTTCACCCATGAATCCTGTGCGAGACATGCTAAGATGAGGCCTCAATACTTACATCCACCTGTACTGAACAGATGAGCCATACAAATTGTGAGGTGTGTGTGTCTTGTCTGGGCAATTGACAATAAATCATGTGTTGTGGGAAAAGGGGGAAACTGAGGGAGAGTGTGTGTGTGTCTAGGGAAGATGGGCTGGTGGGAGTGTTGGGAAATGGAAAAGAAAGTCAACAGTGTGGGAGACTGAGGGGTTGAGTTTGAGTGTGAGGGAGTGAGGACTGGGTGATTTAGACCCGAGAGAACTTACTGGAGCACATGTTGAGTTCAGGGCTACGCATGCCGTAGTATCCGGCCGGACAGTCGTGAAGACACTCCCCGTACTGTCTCATCCTCTCCCTCCGCAGAAACAGGAAGAGTTTGGGCTGGCAGTTTACACAGCCGTTATCCCTGGAGCACACTGAGCAGCCTTTACAGATGGGGTACGCTCCATAGCTAGCTGCAGGACAAACACAGATGAGAAAACAACAAAGATGATTAATATCAACTGAATTAAACTGACAACACGTAAAGGTGTCAAAATAATTCACCCTGAAGTTACATGTTGGATAATCGGTATCTGCAACACGTCAGTACATACTTTTCTGACATCAGTTTGGGGCTGTGTCCAACAAATTTTTTTAACTTTCTGAAATCAACAATCCAGCAATTATGCAGCAATTACGCCCACTTCATGCAACAATTGACTTGGTGCATGAAAGCAGGCAGGGTATGAACTTCTCTCAAGCTCTGTCTTTTCATTATTCACACAACTACTTCTGTCACTTTCATATATACAAACAAGTTCAACAATATGAACTTGCTTAAATGTGGCCATGAAAACCGCTTTAGATGCTTTTTCCCTTCTGCAAACTTTGGTTCAAGCCTTAGGACTGAGCATTAACAAAGTAAACAAGTTGCCCTATAACTACATTACACGCCATCTGGCTTCCAAGTTTTGCTAGGACTCTGTATACAGTGTCAAAAATGCATTGCACAATTAGAAAACCTCTTGGCAAGAACGAGAAAGTCTTAATGCAATCCAGCCTTACTGATCATTACATTCATACTCATCCCTTCTCTGAGGGAGGACCATTGCCAGTACCTAAATTTGTTTTTAATTTAACTACATAGTTCACTAACAGTTTTTTACAAGGCCTCTTTTGTTTTCATATTTCCTGGCTCTGTCTGGGCTACCTGGTGCGCGATGGTGATGCAAACCCAGTTGTGGTTCTGGTTGGTGCTATGCTACAGTAAGCGTTGCTCATAGTGCTGATTGTGAGTAGAGGGCCTGTGAGAATGAAGCAATCTTAAATGTAGGTCAGCGCTGCTGTTAGTTTTTGCTACGGCCGCACTGGAAAATGCGTCTAGCACGGTGGTTCAGAAGGCTGTTTATTCTTCGCTAGAACTCTTTTAGATTGTTGTATCATCACTCCTCTGTGGATGACCCTGACTTCACCCAGTGACAAGAACAGGGTGAGTTTGAGAAAACAGACGCAACTGTGGGAGGGCTGACCAGTAGAATACAAGCCGACTACAAGAATAAAACCAAGACGACCATAATAGATATATCAGCAGGATATTCTCTAATTCACAGTAAATATGTCCAATTCAACAATTTGTCATTCATGCAAACTCTAGTTCCCCTCTCCACATACGAATTCTGATTGGTTATGAATGTGAATATTGCATTAATTCTGGTCAGAGCTGGCCTCCTGAACGATTGTGTTGAGACAGCCGATGAAAGCCCCCAAAACCGCAGTGGCTCTGGCCTCAGCTCGAGTTGCCTACGGAAGACAAAGGAGCCAGTAAAAAGACAGTCCTTTCCACAATAAGTGACTTTCAGTGTAAACTCCTTAGCGTCCCGTTTACAGGAAAATGTCCTTGGGCGAATCCAATCCTCTCAAATGAGAGATACTTCAGTTGTTCTAAGCCAAGTCTTAAATATCACAAGCCGGGGACCGGGTAACAGCTCTGCTCAAACTGAGCGACCTACCACAACGCTTAATAAAACACTGCGCAGCTAACTGGACAAACCCTGAGAGACAGAGCAGAGCATGCCTGCATTACTGGCCGTGGATCCGCAGATTAGATTTCTCTGAACAGATTCACCCAGACGAAAGTGAGCGCTAAGTGGGCCCAGTGCAAGCATCAGTTTGTAATCATGTGAAAATCAGTCAGCAGATGTCAGTGGCTGCTTTGGACTCATCTTTTTTCATTTCTTTTGCTGGAGCGCTGGGAGACGGTCTTCAGAGAGGTATGCTGGCTTTGCCAAACTACTCATTTTCCTGAAGCTGGGGTGGATGGAAGTAAGATTAAGTGCTAATCAAAATGTGTCTCTGATGGTCTTTAGGGATGAGGTTTACAGCGACACCTCATTGATCACAGCAGCGCTGGGGATGTGGACTCCAAGCCTATTCATCACACAGACTGGTGATTGTTCATCGCCAGTCCACACTCTCTCGCTAAGACATGAAGGAGAAACAAAAACCCCAAATTATGACTAGTTTTGGCTCTTTCAATTCTCAGATGGAAAATTGTATCTTATGTTCAACTGTCAGTCCGGTGTCTAAAATATTATTTCTTAATTCAGTTGTGCCAATGTAGGCTGTCTCTCAATTCAATAACACATCTTCAGTCAGCTGGCTTTATTGAGGAGCACAGGTGCTCTTTATCAAGCATTGTCTCAAGCATTGTATATCAAATCTACAGCTCTCCTCCTGATGTAGTTTGTCAATCATGTATATTGTGGTGTGTTCATAACAAATGCAAAGTGAATTTAAATATAAAGTCAATATATGGACATGAATAGAGGCGAAGACGTGTTTGCACAAGCTGTACAAGTTGAGAGAGCTTAGTGGAACATCAGAGAGGCAGTAAGGCTATTAGTTAATTTCTGAAAGTATGGCTATATTACTTGATTACGGCTATTAATTGTGGTTATGGTAGCACAGCTGGCTTTCAGGAAGCTGTACTCTCATTAGCTGCTAAGGGTGAATATTTGTGGATTGTGAAATACTCCAAAAACAGTCCAGCAGCCATAATCATGAAAATTTGCTTCACATTTCCCCCGAACACATGTTACATAACCTTCTAATTTAATGTGCAGGCATTTGCTTCATAATAAATTTATATTTTTTTTATGTTTTCATATGTACAAAATGAAAATGCATCCATAAAAACACAGTAAATGCCACATTCATTTTTCAAAAAAGTAATTACAGAAGTGTTGTTTGTTTGTTTGTTTTTTGTTTTGTCTTTTGTAACACTGTTGACAGAATTTCTCTAATATTTCTCCAATTTCATTCTGTCACTCCTTCCATTCAGTAAAACTAAATTTTAACATTAGACCCAACCTCAATAGTCAACCATATGTTTCTGTCGAATATACAGTCTGGATGTGTTTACAGCAAACTGACATTCACATTAACTCGGTCATATTTACTCCCCCTGCTCTCGCCAAAATTTGAACACAACACTGACAGAAGAGTAAAGCCAACTTGGCAAAAGAAAAGAGCTGTCAGGCCGGGAAGCTCATATCTCCAGTTCAATTCTGAGCGGGACAGGCCCTGAGTAACTATTAACAATTTGCTAACAATGCTATCCAAACAATAATAGAGAAATAAAAATCTAGGATTGTGGTCATCTTAGATCATTGGCCAGTCAATCAGCAAAGCAACTGGAGTCACTGAAAAGCGTTTTCTTGAGTCTGGCTCAAGGATCACGCTCACTATATGTTGTTCGTTACTAATCTCACGACACACACTGACTGTAGATAACGTAATCACACGGCAATCCAGTGCAGCAAATCCCACATCCTGGAGTCAGCATACAACTTCAGGGGAAATGAAGGAAAGAAAGACTGTGTATGGCAGAGAGAAACTTTTTTGTTCCTGATTTTTTGGGAGATATACTTGTGTGTGTGTGTGTGTATGTGTGTGTGTGTGTGTTTGTCTATGGAAAGGTTTGGAGGTTCAGGCCACAGGTATGTCAGGAAGCAGACCACAATTCACAGCGTCTGGAGGAGCGCTGTCCAACTCGTGTCCGACACTACCGGCAGAACGTCTCACGCACTTTATATCAATCTGTCGACTGTCGGCAGGTTTCACCCCGTCTCATAGAAAACACTCGTTTATATGAATCTGACTTTTGAGACCAAGAAATATTGGATGGGATCTTTTACAGCAAGAGAATTGAAACTGAGGAGAAAAGTACTTGGAGGAGACGTGCGAGAAGAATATTTTACCTCAGCATGCTTTATTGGCACGCAAACTGAAAGCAGTTTACCAATGCATGTAGCAGCCATTTTTAAAAGTGGCACCAAGGAGACGGAAATCAAAGGAAAATGGGTATAGTCCATGGTGTTGTGAAGTCTCTGGCTTAACCTAATTTGGCAGCAGTGAAGAGCTGTAATTTCAACGTGCTGGAGGCTGTGTTCTGAGTTCTAGATGTGGTTTTTGTTTTGCATATTGTGTCTTTCGCCTGTTCTCAACCAAGGACATACTTTCAAACCGAACGCTAACCGTGTTTTGACACATCCTCGACTGCCCTCTATCTACGGCTACCTCCCTCCCCGCAAATCACATAATGCTTTGGCTCTTCTAGTGTTTCCTCTGTCAATCACATTGAAACTGAAGTGACCCAGACATGTAAAGAAGCCACATGGAAAGTGGTCATTGCGAGATTATGGATACCAGGTTTACTATACATGTGTTTGCGCGACAGGAGAGTAGTCCACACGTCACTGGACGTGTCACTCCCTGCACACGATAAACCGTCGTCGTTTACGGTTTCAACCACGGAATACATATTACGTGAAACAAAACGAATCCGCAGTTCCCACTTCTGACAGCTAACTGAAGATCCCTTTGAGCCCTAAGTATTGCATTTACAAAAGCCAGAGTCCATATGAACATCACTGAAGAAGACAACTTCTTAATGCAAAGAACCTCAGTGTGTCACGTCTCGTGCACAGCTCGCACAAAACAGCTGCTGTTGAAAAGGGACCAACAATTTATGGAAATGGCTTCATATAGCTCTTCAATCGTGAGTGATTGGATGATTCTTGTGAAACAACTAGAGAAAAATACTTATGAAATTTCAAAGGAATCCATTTATTAATTTGCATGTAGAGGATGAAATTTACTGAACATTTTGACATTTTAATGAGCTGATCCACTACTTTCTACTACGTGTTTGAAGATGTAAGGATAGTGTCAATCTGGTAATCAATTGTGTGACATCAAACTATTCCAGTGAGACAAATTTACCATTTTTTTTTTTTTTTATTGAATTTATTCTATTAAAAACACTGCTTTTGACAATTTCAAAATTATGAATTCAGGCCACGAAATCCAACAGCTTCCTATTTACTGATAAGCATCAAGGCTCTTTAAGTGAAGTGTTCTTCTTTCATTCATGAGAAATAATCAGAGGAGCGATAGCATGTTTGGAGCGCTGCACTTTTCATTCCGCACCCGTAGCCGTGCTGGGAGGTTTTGCTCTGAAAGCAGCTCAAGAGCAATTAGGGCAGCAGTGAGATCCAACAGAAACCCCAAACTCTGTCTCAGGTACGTTTTTATGAGTCCAAAGCAAGCGTGACAGACTGGGCTTGGGGCTGCCAAAAAAACCTCCACATATACACGGAGTTCCACCCACGGCCGGCTAACTTCCTGCCTTCCATTCACCTACCGTTACCCATGAAATCATTCACATTGACCCATTCCAACTTTCTGCAACCCGAAACCCTAACAAGGCAAATTGTTCATAATTTTTGTGTTTCTTTTAGAGTCCCGAACGTAACATTGAGAACAAGAAGACATTCTTATGTAGGGGTTTGACTGAGGTGGAGCTTTTTGCAGGCTGACTTCAATAAAAATATATATTTTAAAGCCGTTGCTGCTGAAAACCGATACTTTGCAACCATTTGCAGCTTTTTAAATCAGACAATAAAGTAAAAACATTACATTGACATTACAGTAAAATAAATAGTTTATATGTAAATAGACTTCATCATAGTAATCATATCAGAAGTGGAGTTTAAGTTGGGTAGAAATTGTAAGAAATCCTTACGGTATTAGGAGCACGTCCTTGCATTTCATATATTATGTAATGCCAAAGCACTTGTATCCATCATGTACATATTTTTTTCAGATGTAAATTTTCTTTTGTGGTCTGCCATATGTGAAAGAAGAGTGGTTGCATGCCTGTTTCTCACAGTTCAGCTGCTTTCTTTGATCAGTTTGCCCCCCGAGCAGCGTCAGTGCGCACAGACGATATTTTTATTATTTCAGTCATCACCCCTCTAACCTGCCACAACTACTTTCCTGAGAATTAATGCTTTATTTTTCAACCATAGTGAATGTAGCGGATCATCCACAGTTAAATGTTAAGATAGAAACTAAAATTACCATTTATTTTAAAATAGAAGCTGATTATTTTTTTATTTAAATAAATAATAATAATAATAATAATAACAACAACAATGGCACAAGTTATCAAATGGACAGAATGGAAATGTGTAAGACAGAAGAAGAAAAAAAAATTCACAAACGCAGCAAATGGAAGACAAGAGCTCATATTAAAACACAACTGTTTCTATTCTCAGTTCTCCTCCATTTCTCTGGGGCCCCTGGTATGTAAATCTAATAATACAGACTGAACGCGAGGAACCAGCAGACGCACTGTCCATTGTTGGAAAAGGTCCTTACAGTACAGCACGCATGAGGAAGTTAGATATCATCAAGTGACATGATTAAAAAAAGGTAATTCGTCTGATTCACTGCATCTCTACTGACTATAAATGTCATACAGCGTGGAGGCAATGACGGCAAACCTCAGGTTTTGCAGTTACATTCTAGCAGCAGGTCAAGAAGATTTGTGCTCTCATGTGGAAAGCATCACAGTCACCAACGGAATTATACGCTTTCCTCGTGGCACTGAGACAATTATTGTTTATTGTCCACCTCCCTTGTTCCCCCTAAATGATGGTATAAGCTTACTGCTGCTCCACTTTTGTGGAAAAAGAGAAAGCTTCAGTGAGGGAAAGGGCAGATACGGGACACGGGAGTGTTGCAGCCAGCAGCCTACTGGTGGCAGACTAAAGCTGTAAGAGGCAACCGAGCCGCTTTCTGGATCTTTGTTCAAAGCACCGAACCGTTCAGGTTTTTACGCTCTGTAAGCCACAAGAGGTAGGGAGAGCCAATGGCGTCAAACCCTCACACCCGGAGTTCAGCGGCTGTTGTTATGTCTCAACATCGTTCATGCTCGTTAAAAACCTGGTACATGGAAAATGACATAAAGCCTCCCCGCTTCTCAGGCCCGTGACTTTATTTGTCATGGATCTGGAAGTCACACTTAGCTCAAAAAATCGTGGAGAAAAAAACAGAAAGGGTAAGAGGGGGGTACATTGGGCCGCTAAAGGCACATTTCTGTTCCAATTTAGCAGAAAATATGTTGGACTTGCCTTCCCTTCCAGCTGGAAATAGTCAGGTTTTAGCATCTACATTTTTTTGCCACCAGTTTACTTTAACAGATCATACTGTAAGCACATGTTTATAATTTAGGACAGTCCTGCTGCTTATAATGATTTTGCAGCATGAGACTGAGCAAACACATTTGCTGTCAGACATATTAGCTTGGCCAGAGTGCTCCTGTGACACAGATCCACCGGGCGAGGCGGGCAGCACAGGGATGTGAACCCTCACTTGAAAGGCTGGTGGTTTACACAGCGCAGAATGGGTAAAACAGGCAGCCTCGGTTCAAACAGGCAACTGGAAAATGGGGGCCAATTTAAAGCTACACTTTTTTAGTGCACAATAAAACACAAGTTCAGGGTAATTTACTTTTGGTGTGACTCAACAGGTTGAGCCGCAGTCACTTGCAGGTGAGAGAACTGCATTTGACTCACAGGATGACCATGTTAACCATCACACGGAGAATGAAAATATAATTAAAGGAACAGTTTGACATTTTGAGAAACCCCCTCCCCACTCGTCCCAGAGACACTCCATTTCTCAGCTGTGCGGAAAGTGCATATTGAAAATCTGTTCTCTCTGCCCCATGTTTTCTGAACATGGAAATGCTCTCCGCACCTTTCACCCATCTGTCCAGCTGAACTCACCATGGCTCTCAACCCTGCACTCATTCAGAGTATATATGAGGAACGCCAGTTTAGTTCACTTCCTTATTAATATCTTTATGATGGATTATAACTTATATCCCATGTCCTGGGTCAAATCCCACATCTGGATCCCCTGATGTGAAAGGGACCTCGTAATTCCTGTTTGAGGAAAATTAGAAATAAAAGGTGACCTAGCTGACCTAATCTCACGGTATGCTCCGCAGTCTTTTCACACTCTCTGCCACGGTGATGGACACTTAAACCCTTCACCATAACAGACGTTTGACCGCCATGGAAAGCTGTATGGTCACGCAAGAGGAAAAAAAAATGAGAGGATGACCTTGATGTGGTGGCCAAGTAATAGCATCGCCTCTTCACTGTGGTTTGCGGTCCCATAAAATGTTTTACAGTTCAGCCTGACCTTGAAAACAACGAAATATCTGTTCATAGTCAGTGTCGACATTATTTGAACAATGCGCTAAAACAATACAAACGTCTAATCAGGTTAAACTTTTGTTCCAGTGGAGGAAAAATCCATCCAAAAATGGTTTTGACACTTTCAAAAATAGCTCTGAGTTGCAGCCGCATTTATGGGCGCATTTTATTTTCAGTGTTGTATTTTATGTATTTATGGCACATTTATGAAGTGGTTACACCAAAATATAGTGAAAATTGCAGCACTTCATGAGAACATAATGACTGGAAGGTCCCGGGCTGAATGGGATTTTCTCTCGTGTGACAGCACACGTCTACCTCCACACATATGACCAGAATAAAAAACTAAATATGGTCTCTCTCTCTCTCTCTCTCATCGTGTTTCTTTTTTGTTTTTTTAATTCAACCTGGCACTTCCTGCTGAGTGGCACGGGTCATCACTCAGCATCTGTCTTTCATTCTCTTGATGGGGATACTCACTTTATGCGCCATGGTTGGTCAGCGCAGGTGCAAAAAGAACTTTATGACACAGAGGAATGGAAGCACTACGGGAGTTGAGCGATGACTCACAAGGATGGACTTTATATCGCTCTCTGGGCAGCCGACAGAAGACAAGCATGTGGTTTATGTTTCTTGCCAACTCTTCTCCTCCTTCTCTCACTGATCTTTATTGACTCGTTCAAAGAAATATACTGACGTTCCTGCTAAACACCCCAATAATTTTTTACTCATCTTTATCGTTTCTCAGCAACCATCCTACTATACCGTCAGTGTTTTTTCCATAATCCATGATCTTCGACCTGTGTTTTACCATTAAAACGCAACCACAAAGGAAAACATGCAGTTCCCAAGCTACATGGCAAAGATGAATAGACTGAGCTCTTTGCAAATATAGTCAGTATGAAATTTTGAAGAAACAAGATGACAAAACAATGACATTTGTGCGATTTCTGGGGATTGGACGTGATACATTAAGGCCCTCTTTGTAAATTTTGTGCCAAAAACACATTGGCCTTTTGCTGCTAAAACTATATGGAGTGTAATAAATCGTTTTACAGCTTTTTAGTCATGAGAGTCAAGGGATGATGCACGCCACATTTGGAAATTATTAGTTTGACTGTCCAGGAGGTGTGTGCAGGATACAGTGGGTTTTTCAGGAAAAAGTAAATTGTTGGCGAAACCTCAAACATGGCAAAATGTTATGTGGAATAGAGGAAACAAGGGAGCTTGTATACTGTTTTTTCCCTTTTTGTACCATAATCGGGCATCAAAATGGGGAAACTACCCACATCAATTACATTACAGTCAATACAACAAAATGTTGCAGTCCATGAAATTAAGCTACTATGTCGAGAAATTTCTGAACTTTTCAAAGTTTTTCATTATGGTAATTTTCATTCTTGTGAGCTGTACCTCTTTTCAGAAAACAACGCTGAAATAACAGTAGTTTTACCTGTTATTGTTATTCTTTGTTACTTCGCATGTAAATTTAGATTTTTTTTTTTATCTTGCGACAGAAACCAATCAAACTGCAATCCACGGTGAAGCACGCAATAAGAAATAAACCACAAAAAGAAAGGGGCAAAAGGGTTGGAACTTTGAATATTTCAATATTTACACTCCCTCAAATCCAGTCAAGCTGTGGGAGAAATGTGTTTTCCCCTCAGAATAGAAAGAAAGAAAACGGCAGAAGAGAAAAAGGTGGGTGGAGGAAAAGGTGGAGTGGCTCCAATTAGCCCACATGTTGGTAATTTATCACACATAAACCTCACACCTAATTTTCACACCTGTAGCTCAACGTGCTGGAAGTCTAGTAATTCACTCACCCACACACACACACACGCACTCACCCTCCCACACACATATACACACATGCTGCTGAGTGGGACTTGGCCGTGGAACGCGGACATCACAGGCGAGGATCAGTAAAGTCGGCGGGCATGCTTGGCATATTTGCACCCCATGTAGGATTGCTCCATCTTTCCCACCCTGACCCGTGTTCACTCTCCCTTCCCCATTTGTCATCACCTTGACTAAACTCGTCCCGACTTCCAGCTCACACATCTGAAAAACAAAAAGAGTTGGAAGGGGATTGTGTTCGTACTTGCCAGAGAGAACAACATATATGCAGATCCAGATGGGGGGATACTCATCTTTTTTGCTGAGGTGTCACGCAAAGACAGATTGTACACTAAAAAAAAAAAAAAATACTAAATGTTCTCACAAATTACAGTATTTTATTACTTCCTCTCACTGACAAGGCAAGTAGAAGAAGCCAAAGCCTTCAATTAATTAAAATTAGAAAAAGCTGCATGGATCACTAAATCAGTAGTGACAATATGAATCTAAGATGGTTCAACAGTCTATTTATTAGCTTTTGCAAGAGCTTTTGACAGTATTTTAAGGCTTTATCAGCAAACTAGTAGAAACTGAATAATAGTAAGTAGCCCTTGAGTTAAAGTCAGAATTCGATTTTCATGCATGGGTCCAGTTTTGTGTAGTAGTTGTATTTTTTATTTCATTTTGTCACTATTATTTGTGGAGTTTTGCTATGTTTAAAATCCAGTATAGTATTTTTTTTTTTAAATGCTTTAAAGTTCATAATTTTGGGAAATACACTGTTTTTTTTTTTAACCAAAATTTTCAATGAACAGATTCCACTGTCATGACTATACACAGTTAAAAGTTTACTAAAGTAAAAGTGCAAAAGTAATATTAGCAACATATTTCAAGGAAAAGTAGTTTTTACGCCACAAAGGGCTCCCTTTAAGATGTTGATTATTATTTATTATATTATTGGGATTCTCTCATCTTCTGCTGCAAAGTTTGACCTCATTAACCCTTTAACAAGACACAACTTCAAGCTGGTCGTTGCCTGCGGAGGCCAGCAGGGAGATCTGAGGTGATCACAAGGGTCAAAAGTGGAGTGCACTGCAGGGGACAGATGGCAAAGACCTGGCCTCACTTTCACACATGGTGCCTGCCATGAAAAAAAAAAAAAAAAAAAAACTCTTAAAACTTCAAAGCTTTATTTTTTTCCCCCCCAGTCTGGATCCAATATCTACACTACGTGTTTCATGGGAAACAAAGACAACCATGCTTGTTTTCACACTTAAGTCTGCTTCCAGTGAAAGTAACTAAGTTACTTACTCTTTGAGGTACTTGTGTTTGAGTTTTTTCCACCTCCACTCTATGTCTCTTTCTACTCCACTATACATTTATACAACAGCTTTAGTTACAAGTTAGAGAGATTTTTACCCAAAGGATTATATAACAAGCTTTAAAAACACAACTCTTAGAAATTTATGAGTTGTTAACAGCTCCACCAAATAATGATTCTTTCCCTCTAAAGTTCTCACATGCTTTTGTTTCATAAATGTCTGAATGTTCCAACATCACACCAGAAAATCAAAGATTAGAGAAAAACAGATTTTTTGTTTCAGAACTTTCAATGACCCCTCAAATGTATCTGATATAAAACTGCATGTAAAGCAGCAGCAGCTACAACAATAACATGCTGATCACACACTGACAATTCAGTATTATTGATCTGATGATGTTGTATTTGATACTGTATCAGTGAAAGGGACAAAACCAGAACTTTTACTTTGACACTTTAACTACATGTTGCTGCTTTTACAGAAGCATGGTCTGAGTACTTTATCCACCACTGTCTGCAAACATATTAGATAAATGCCCATGATAGTCCTTCATAACTGTGGTGGTTATAGAGGGTTAAATATGAATAATAATACTTATGTTTGCTATTGAAATATGCCTTTGATATACAGTTTGTTTTGATGGGTTTGCTGTATCCAGATGAGAACTGTTACCTCCTCCTCTAGCAGGTGTGTGGGTTACATCTGGCCTCATGTTCTCACACAACCAGCAACAAAAAGTGCACCTGAATGGCTGGCACCGCCTGAGCTCAACAGCTTTTAACAGGAACCGGCTTGTGTTGGCTCTGAAAGGCCAACACTCAGCCCTCAGGAGCACGCATTTCTTTTTCTACGGTGCCCTTTGAGAAAAACTTGGAATGAGCACTTTCATAACGCATGAAGGATGAGTGTATCCCACCGGCCAGGATGGAGCACATGAGGTAAAATGAGCAACTGTAACCGTGGTGCAAAATTAATTTCCTTTCAGTAAAAAGTACTGCCTGTGCTCCTGGGTGTTGAAATGTAATCTGCTGCCACAAAGAAAATGAGCTTTGGTATGCAGGTGAGCTAGAGACTGATGAAGGTGTTAGATGTTGTGATAAAAAGAACTTTTGGATGGGGAAACAGCAACTTGCATCCAAAATCTCTGGGTGGCACAAGGTCACTAAGTGTATTATTTCATGGAGGCAACGCAAGTCAGATGCGTGGAGCTGTACCAGTCTTGTGCTTACATGCCACAGTGTTTACTGCTACAAATGAGCAGCAAATTGGGTTGTCATGTATTGGCTGCTGTTACAACAAAGTTCCAAGGTGCAGGATGTGCCAAAGAGCAATGCAATAACTCAACCACAGGATTTGTGTCTTCTTCTCTAAACAGTGAAAAAAAACGCTTAGATGTCTTCTCTAATTCTCCATAAATAACCTTTAACCTTGTCAGTTATGTAAGAACATATGGTTCAGCTGCTCATATGAATATGCACGCATGCGTCCATGGCCATTGATGACGATAACCAGCCCATTACCATTACCCTTCACTACTGTCCATTACTGCGCCAAGGAGGTACCATCGCTAAAGCCATTAGCCGGTAAACATGTAAACTACATGTGACCCCTGTCTACAGATATCTATTAGTTATGACTCCTGCTGGTGACAGCTGTTTACAGAGCTAAGGCCGCTGCTCCTAAGACCTGGCCCCAGTCCAAATAAAATAATATCCAGTTAAGGAGAAGTCAGCCAAGATGTAATACAAGTGCATAACAAGAGAGGGGGAAAAAGAGTGAAGGAATCTGAGAAATGTTAATGGACTTCTTCTTCTTCTTCTTCTTCTAACTTTATGCTTTTCTCTCTAGCATTTGTCTCTACCACAGTCTTGCTTTATTGTCTGGATCCTAAAACAAGATTAGTGAGGAACTCGTTTGGGGAAAGAAAAGTCAAAAGCAGTCACCACAATTGATGTCGCTCTTTGACAAAGTGCGTCACAAAAATGCGCTGCATTAAAATCATGATATGTTTTACAAATACGACTTCTCTGTCTTTCCGCAGTGTGTGTGTTTGTGTAGATCTGCGTGGCACATATCCAGAGTAAAGCACAATAAAAAAATAAAATAAAATAAAAATAATTATAATTCAAAGACTTAAGTCAATACAGACAACAATAAGACAAACAACAACAAAGACCACAACCACACAACAGCTGTGTCAGTTATGCAGTGTGTGATGCTGAACAGCACCGAGCCCGGTAGCGGACAAACATCTTCCTGCTTAGGAAAGAAAATTGCAGCATTGTGTCAGTGACAACAGTAACAGAATCACGCTTCAAAATCAGTGAACTGTGGGAGCCAAAATGGTGTCATGGCAACCAATAACACCTGAGAGTATTTCTCATAAATTCAAATACATTGACACCAATGATTTTACTTGAAATTGTCATAGTTATTACATTACAAGTGTAATCATGAACTCTTTCTTATTTCACATATAACAACTCAACTAGAGCCGCCATGGAAGCAAATCGTGAGCCGTAATTAGACTAACAAAATGTCCGATCCACCAACAAAAGGCACCAGTGAGGCTGCCGTTTAGTCTGGATGTTCCCAAGTTTTTTTGGATGAATTTGCAAACAGTAACCTCAACAATCACAACAAGCTTAAATCAACTGTAATCAATACAGTAATATTAACAACAACTCAGATGACTGTGTGTAATGTGAACGTTGTCACCACTAACAACCACCCATCTCTACGAAGCATTTTACAGTCTTTCAGCTCACATAACTTTCGTGTTTTGGTTCTATCTTTCTGTTATACTTACTGCCACCTGTAGACACATCAAGTTATCATATTATCTTCCATTTGATTTGCATAAGACAACTCACAATAAGTAACTTACGTCACCTTTATAGGGTTGTTCCAGCAGTTGTGCTGCCCCCATGTGGACGAAAATCCATTATAATGCAAGTTTAAAGAAATCTATCGCTTAAAGCAGCGACCTGAGAGACACAGACAGAATTCAAATTTATGTCAGCTTGTTATAACTAGTAAAGGAAGGCTATGAATGAGTCATAGCCATAACAGTAAAAAAGGCACAAAGGGGAAAAACAACATTACAGCTTTATAACGAAAGCTAGGAAAAGCTGGTTAGCTGAGTTGCTCTCACATCTCTAAAGTGATCACACACCTCATCAACATGAGTGACAATAATTATGGTGTGAGCTTGAAAAAGTCTGTCAGGAGAAGCAATACACTCTCCTGCCTCAAGGCAAAATATGACATAGTGTAGCTTCCATTACATGATTGATCTATTGTCTTATTGCTACGGTCTGAAAGCAGACAGATGCATGTCTCACTCAATCACTTGCCTACTGCTCTTTATATCTTCTCTTCATATCACCATCCTCCTACTCCTTCCCTTCTGACCACATATATCTACAGGGGATAGCCCTCTAAGACCTCTTTACATCTGAAATGCACGCCACGTTGCCCTCTGTCCTACCACCACCATCGCACACACAGATACACGCCCCACACCACCCCCTCCCTTTACTTTGTGTCTCCTCTCTCCACAGAGGGAGACAATGAGCTCAGCATTGAGGCCCAGTAATGACTCCCAGCCTTGTTCCTGATTAAAAACACACCGGGTGCTTCTGCACTCCGCAGGCAGCCATGAGGCCTTCCACTCATCACACCACAAGGCCTGAGAGCCAGGAGACAGATAGAGGCACATGCCCAGCCTCAACACAGCTCCGTGCCCAAGAAAACAACAAAAAAACAAAAAGAAATATCCAGTGTAAGCCTTACCCGCTGTAGCATTCAAAGCTCTTGTCCCAACTAGTCCGATCCTAATTCCACAGACAAGTCTTCATTTAGTCTAAGGGTGCCCAATTACCAACATTAACCCCAACCTCAGCCAAAACCATAACAAAGCCATAACACAAGCTGCATGTGGTCTCTAACATGGATACATCAAGGGTGGGGCTAAAATATCCTGTCATATATTTGCATGTCTTATAGAGTGTTCTGGCTTTATCTTTGCAACAGCTCAGGTGCTTAATCCCACAGATGGTCAGTAAGCGATGGTGGGTGCTGCAGCACAGTTACCTTTGTTTCTCCATGTTCATAGTTTGGCCGCCAAATTACAGGCGAGCTCCGCAGAGAGGCGCTTTATTGCATCTGACCAGCTCACTTCCTCTCCCTACCAAAGGCATCACATGCTGAGATTTATTTTGATGTGGCATGTACGCATAATTAGAGGTCCCATAAAAAGCAGGAGAGAGGGGAAAAATATTCCTGTCCATCTGTCGAGTGTTAAGGAGTGGGCACCTACCTGCTCTGTCGGGGCGGCAGCCGTTTCGAACAGGCTGATGTGAAAAGCCTTTTGCGCCAAACTAGACTAGAGTCAGTGTGTGTTTGTTTCTGCACACGTCTGTGTATTTTCTCAAGGGGCCTCCTTGAGTTTCAGATTTCCAGGCCTTGCAGATCGATGCAAAGTAGGTGCTGGTCGGCATGCACAGGGTAAAACACATTGACATGGCAAACAAGAGCAAAATATACAATGTTGCCTTTTCTAGAAACACTAGACATTAAGATTCTTTTCCAAGGGCTCTTGGATCACTTGCAGCTCTTCGGCACAGTGAGGGAAAGTGGGAAATCAGATCCACGGTGTGGCTTTTCCCACGATAACAAGTCACATGCCACAGCTTTGGTTGACATTTTGGCATTCAATTGGATGAGAAGATAGACTTATATATGGACGGTGACACAGCGGTAGCCAGCTAGCTTAGCTTAGCCGCTCTTTGTTAACTTTAGACGGGATAGCTGTTTTTTCCATTTCTTGTTTTTATATTAGCTTTAGCAAAAACAACAATTTCCTTTTTACTGGGGGTTATAAGTTGTTTCTTGGCCAGGAGCAGTCACTTTATTTAGTCTCTGTTTGTTTCCTGTCAACTGCTTGTAGCAAAGGAACAGTAAAACAATGAATTAAATGAGTCATGTTTTTGCTATGTTTTTATAAAGATTACACAAACTAAATATAATGTGTTAATTAGTTAACTTTAGAGGTGCTGGTACATGGCTTTGGATGGTGCCAGCGTAGCTGTTTTCAGCCTTTACGCTAATCTAAGCTAATGCTAAAGCCGTCGGCTGTAGCTTCATATAAGGGTGGCATCGATCCTCTCGTTTAACTCTTTACATTACAATGAAAAAAGGATGGATTATACCTTTAAACATTTGTTTAGCATTCACCTTAAATGAGCTTATTTTTGTGTCATTTAGCTGCTTTATTTTTGCGAACAACAAAAGGGAAATTGGTCATTTTTAACAATCCCCATGATCACATTCATTGGGGGAAAAAAAACAATGGCTGCCTATTGTGTCCATGTCATTACCTCTAAACAGCTCTTCACTGAATTCTTTTAGAGGTGTGTATTAGTAATGTGAGAGGTAAGTAGTCTGGAAGTGCATTTCAGTGTACGCCTGAGGGGCTCCATCTCCGGCTCTGGGCAGCTCTCCTACCTATGAAGCCCTTGCATGAGTCACTTTTTCAAAAAATACTCCTTTTGTGTTGTTGTTTTATGTGTGGCACTTAGAAATGATTCCCACATTAGAATTTTTACGGCCCAATAAACTTGAGAGCATCGGACCAAATTGGCTGGTCATATTTAGTAGCTTTATAAGGAAACATATTAAGGTGTAATTGCTTCAGGGGAGTTTGCAATTGAGAGAACGGGCATAGGTGAGGGTTACAAAATCACCCTCGCACTCTGGAGGGACACTGCCGTTTTTGTCTGCTGCTCGGGAGTTTCCAATCACCATGAGGAAATATGGAGTGTGTTATAAGATTTTATATATTAAGTTCGTTTTATTTCACATTTCCGAAAAAATGAACTTTTACAGTGTGGTAAAATGTAGCCCTGAAATAAAAACATCTGTTTGGCATTTAGCTGTGCCAGTGTATGGGATCCTCTGATGACAATGATTGAGGTTGGAAGGGAAGATCCCCTTGTGTATTCCCCCCCAAAAGACGAAGGGAAAGGAGGGACTGAATCCGTTCATGATGAATATTTTTTCCCTGTGATGTGATAGATGGAAGTGTGTAAAAGTGTTACAAAACAAGCTTTCTCATCCATGTGAAATGGATCCTGCAACACCCAAAGAGCTGACAGATGAATATAAATTTCCTCTCCCACCTCGCCGTCTTGCTTCACAATCCTACGATAGGAAAGTGAGATAAAGGATCATATGTCCAATTAAATTCCTTAGTATTCATTCAGTATTAGACATTATTAGAACATGGGAAGAATGTGTTTTTTTTTTTTTTTTTTACAACCTGCAACAAAATATAGAAAAACTGAAATAGATCATTCCCACTTTGTCACGTGGTGCCCAAAAGAATCTCCCTCTGTGTCTTTCTCCTCTGTAGAAAGTTCATGCCACTGCATGTTTTTCCCTCTGCTGGGGTTTTCAGCAGTGTAGCATGGCATGAGCGCACTGAGGAGCCTTTCACCAGCTTCATCTGATACTGCTGTGACTCGGAGCAGGAGCTGCGCTACAGGCCAGGATCGACATGCATGGGTTAGTAGGTCAAACAAGGAGCTAGTCTTTCGACAGAGTTCGAAGGCTGGGTCAGACTAATGTGATTTATCAATACAGAACATAAGTGAATCATTGTACTTAATGGCCATGATAATCTGCAAGACAGGCACTGGATGTGATTGGTTGGAGAATCAGGGGGCTTCGGGTGAAGTTGTGCACATCATTCTAGATCTGATGTCTTGATTAGAGCATCGGGAACATGCACCTGCAGGATGTGTGTGTACCTCCCTGTACTCTTCTTCTTTCTCACATACACTTACACACACACACGTAGATTTACGCTTATTGAAGCCTGGTTGATGGGGCCGCGGGTAAAAAAGACAAAGCTCTGTTCCTTGACGCCAGAGCTGGGGCTCAGGTCAAGACTCGGCTCGCTGTAATCCCTCTCAGGTGATGCTGTTCACATTCAGTTTCCAGCTGATCTGCTTAAATATGCCTTCCTCATCCCCTAAAAAACCCCACCTCTCTACAACTAACACCGCTTCCAGGCAGAGGAAGAAGAGAGGGTTACTACTGTTGCATGCTGTCAAACCACAGATCACATTTCTGTATTTTCTAGAAGCAGAAGAAAATAAACAAACTCTTTCAATTTTATGGAATAAGAACAGGTTTGGAAGTTTGTGTGGGTGGAAGAGTTGGAGGAGGGAGGGGGATAAATTCACCTGGATTAGAGCAGTAGCATCATGTGAGAAAACCTTGTTAACAGACGTGCTATCTTAAGAGCTTTTCACTTTTTCCAAAGGGTAAGAGTGGCATGGCTGGTCTAAAAGCAGCCTCTTGGAGCGTTCCCTCTCCTCTCTGTCAGGCACTTAATCAATGGATTATATTGCGCTGAAGTGCCTGGTTCCAACATTAACACTTACACCCACAAACCTGGGACTTTGTGTGAGTTTTCTGCACACAAAGACCTGATTTCCAAGGCTTTAGAAAGAGAGGTCACTGTGTTTAACATCATTTAAATGATACATATAAATAAGCAAGTTTTACTTCATCCAAATCAGCCTTTTTTGCCACATTATCAACCAGATTTAATTCACAGCTGTCAAATACCTGCACGTATCATGTTACCATTCACTCTGAGTCAGTCTTTGTTGAGAAAAGGTCAAACTCGGCCACAAATCATGGCTATTTTCTATGTACTTTGGCGTGAAAACCTAACCACACACCCTTGTTACTGACTGTGACCAGAAACACAAAGTGTCATGGATCTCTGACCTCACTCCCTCCACCCTGCATGCAGTGCTGGTTTCACCTAATCACTGTTGTCCTTCGCAAAAAAAAAAAAAAAAAAAAAAAAAAAAAAAAAAGAAGTGGCAAACCCGATCTGGAAACGCAGTCGAATATGATCTGAAACATGCTGCGGCATGCTGGAAATTCAAATTTGGGATATCTGGGTAGACATTGAAGGGTTAACAGTATCACATGGCAACTTTTCACCACTCTTCACTGCTATTACCTATTCATTACCTGTTTAAACGTCTTAGGGCCCCACTGTGTGTCTCTGTTCCTTCAGGCAGCGCTGGTACTCCAGCCTGATTTTATGTAGTCAGCAGGTGGCATCATTAGCCAGAGAATAAAAATGAAATGTAATACCCTTGTGTCTAGCTATGATATCATAGCAGGGCTCATTGGCATCATTTCCCTGTTTCTAGTGGGCAGGATAGGGGGTAAGGAGGTGTAAATTTAATATGTTTTGTCATCTGTTTTACATAAAATACATGTATATATACAATTACCACAGCCAAATGGGAGATTGGGTCATGCCGTGCAGTGTGTGAGCAAGACAACATCAGCCCAGAAAACCACACAAAGATCCCAATCTCCACTGCGCTCATACATTTCAGCAGGCGCGAGTCATACGCAATGGCTGTTTTTCTCCTTGACATCCCCTAATTATAATGGCAGCTCCATCTCTTACACCTCACTCACTCATGTGGCTGCGTGCGCAAAGTACAGCAAGGGCAAAACTTTTTTTCATGCACATGAAATGAAAAATAAAGATGAGGGTATTGTTAAAATTATGCAGAATGTGTTTTGTTACACATAAAATAGTCACGCCTGGGGAGCAGTGTGGCCAAAATTGAGTTTCTTGAACGTGTCTGGGTCTCAACACTCCTGAACGGTTTGGATAGCTCCCTATGCATGCCAGACAGGCTGTATATAAAGCTGTCACAAGAACCTTGAGGGCTAAAAAAAATATTCAAGCATTTCTGGGGCTATTGGACAATGATCTCTTACACATGCTTCTTTCAATATAACCGTGATAAATAAAGGAAAGAAGCAAATACCGAAAACTTGGCCGGCTGCCACTGCTTCCTAGAATGGCACTTTTGGCTCAAAGTGCTGCCCCCCACCACCACCACCACCACCACAATCACACATACGCTTTGAGCATTACTGTATGGACAAAACCTGAACATATTTGCATGGGATTAGTTTGACAAGTGTAACATCCGTTCTCAGCGGCAGCAGTAACAATGTGTAGTTTATAGTACTCAGCCTGAAGTTGATCTTGAGGTCAAATGTGTAAGTTAACCTCTTGATCTCATCCTCAACGCCCCCCCCACCCCCTTTCTCTCTGTCTCTCCTCCTTTCCTCACACATGCACACTATATACATAGGCCCCTAAAGACCGAAATGAAAAGACTGGATTTGTTGCCTGACCATCTAAAACACACACCCCTCCCACCCCTCTTCCTTCTCTTCCACAGGTCCAATAAGAGATTGATCATGCTCAGAAAATTGCGTTCTATCTCCTGCATGCTATCTAAGATCACACAGTCCACTGAGAGAGAAACACACAGAGGGGCTGGGAAACGTGTGTGTGCCAGTACCCCGCAGTGATTGCCTGATTATTTGCAGATGGGCAGTGGAGGGCTTGCAGAGTTTGGAGGTTCCCCCCTTGGCACGCAGCGCATATGATTAAATCTGTGATTGCCTCACAATTTACAAGACCCCCCCTCTCTACCCTGACTTTAAATGGGTTTTCTACTGTACCACCACTCTTGCTATAGGTTCAATTCAGCCATACATGATCTCCTGTCATGGTCACAAACCTTGAGGATCTCAAGAGATTGGGGGTGGGGGTGGGGAGTTATGTCACAGGGGCCTGAGCCCGGCGGGGCTCGGCAGGGGCCACTTTCCTAATCCCACTGTCTCCTCATTCATTCAGAGCACAGACTCGTATTTACAAATGGGCTGATCTCCTCCCCAACTCCCGCGCCTCCGCTGTGCGATTGTCATGCGGGTTTCCTACCAACTGTTCAAAGTGGTTATGAGATCAATTAAAACCAGCTTAAGGGGGGGCCTGGAGTGGAGATGTGCAATTCATAAGTCAAGGGAAGGGGATTCCGTATCTATTCATTAAATAACTCCCCCTCCTGCTGTAAGCCGCTGCGCTCTATAGACTCGACCCGCATCGAGCGGCTGCTTTTTATTTAGCAATTCACATGTAAATTATACATATTATTAATCATATATATATATATATATATATATATATATATATATATATAAGTGAGCCACAGCGACAAGAAGCAGCGTTAACAGCGCACTTGACAGCATCAGCGACACAGACGCGACATGTTTTAATAAGAATATTTGGTGAGAAACACGCGCTGCCAATTTTGCGCACATTTTTACGCGTAAGCTACCGGATCTGAAATCGTTGCATAATGTTGGGAAATGTTCCTTTCAAATAGTTAATTAATCACAATAGAAGCTGCGAGTCTGGATTGGTATGTTTGTTTTGACATTTTTTAAATTTTTTTTTGCCCCAGAATAAATTTCTGGAATGTTCCCGAATTATAAATCTTTTACCTGCGCGTCATTTTTTTTCTTCTGACTTTATAAACGCACCACGCTGTGTGAGAACCTACACACAGAATCTATAGACTATACACAGATACACTCACACACAGAGGAGAGAGACGAGACTTTAAGAGAACTTTTAAGAGAAACCTTGTTTAGGATCGTACCGTTGCCTCCCGTGACCCACACAAACTCTCTAACCATGTGTTAAAGTCGCTGCGTGGATGCTGCTGTGAGACCTGTGGGGCTATAACCCCGCGTTACCTCTTTTGTTTCTCCTCCAGCGGTGCGACGGCGCCTGACAGCTGCTGTACTCCATACAGTTCAATACGATCAGGGCAAATGAGAAGAGTCGAAACTGCATCTGGACGGCGATCTGTTGTTCGGACTCCAGTAAAAAAGGTGCCAGCGAGGCTCGAGATGATGAATTCTCTGACTTTGCAATGTCCTCCTCCAGTTTCTTTAGTCGCTCCTCAAATGTGTCAAACATCAGACGAGATGCGACATGGTATCACGCCGCCGATTGGGATCATTTTACGGTGCGCGCTGATCATCCAGCAGTCACTAAAAGTGTCCGTTTTGGAGCGCTGCGGGAAAAATGACAAAGGAGGTTACTGTGATAACAGTGTAACAAAAATCAACACCTTCCTGAATGATGATGCGTGGAGGTGACAGAGGGGAGGAGGGGGGATTAAACCAAAAAAAAAAAAAAAAAAAAAAAGAATATCTTCTGTGTGTTAATGTGTTGGAACAATCGCAGATGCAAAAAGCAATGCGTACTGCTCAAACGCCCCCTCCAAAAAATGAGCGCAGCCGTGCGTAATAGTAGCCAAAACGCTCCGTGAGATAACGTGTTGGTGTAGCCTATACCTTGCATCAGTATGTAATTCCGCTTCGGTTCCACTTTTAGGTTCCCTCTGAGTGCAAGTGTGGCTCGGGAACATGCAGCATCCCTTTTTTGTGTGAGAAGCGTGTGTCTCCAGAAAGAGAACAGAGGTCCGAGGAGGAAAAAAGGTGGTAGCTGTGAATTTGGAGGGTGGGGGTGTGAGGGGGATTTTCCTTCCCTCCTCTTTGTAAAAAAAAAAAAAAAAAAAAAAAAAAAACTTAGATTCCGTTTACCTGCGTCTCCTCACTCAAGCTTGTCCTGTCCGTGTCCTGTAGCGCAGCCGAAACAAACTCACATGTGTTGCTTTTCTTGTGGAAAGTGGAAAAAAAGCGAGGGCCGGCGAGCGCAGCGCTGACTGACTGACTCCCAACTGGTCCTGATGCTTGCTGCCTTTTTCTTCATATAGCAGCCGTGCCGCCGTCACGTGTGGAGATTTCGAGTTTTGTGTTTCTACTTATTTAAGATGTTGAAGATGACATTTCGCGTAGCCTCCCCCCACCCCCGCGCTCTCACTCACACTGGCCGGCACGAGGCTGCCTCTGGGTCCTAGCGAGCGGGAAAAAAAAAAAACTGGAAACATCCTACAGGGGAAAAAAAAGTTAATGTATTTTTTTGTTGTAAGGGATTTCAGATTGTCTGAGGTTGTCCAGAATATTCCTTTATTTTTCCAACACAGATCCAAGTTCTTCAAATTGGATTTATTGTGGACTTCTGAACTGATATAAGATTCAAATTTAAGTTTAGTGAACTCTCTCAGATGGAAACCAAGTGAACTGAGTGACTGCTGCGCTCTTACTATCTCATTTCCACTTACTACAGCCTTATTGAATAATTAGGGGTTGGCCAAGAAATAAAAATAAATAAAAAAGTAATTATCAGCATAATGTGCGTAATGAGGTGGGTCCGCAAGTCAACCATCCCGTCACGCCTCTTTTATTTCCCCCATCCTCCTCCTTTCAACTTAATGATAATCGTTTTGCAGAGGCTGTAATTGTGGGACATGAATAAATCATTCAATAAGTCCAGGGTTTTCCAGGCTCGGGGGCCTTTTTACGCACACTGACCCGTGCGACCTCATGAGGTGGTCAGGGTTTCAAACTTAACCTTGTGGTGGTGGTGGTGGTGATGATGATGATGATGGTGAAGAAGGGGGGAGGCGTGACATTCAAACACTGGCTTCTCGTCAACTCTTCAAGATGAAGAGTCATTTGCGAACATCAGAAATGAAACGTGACGCCAAATGTCAGGGAAGAAAAGAGAAGCTCATCGTGAGCAAGAAACTAAATAAGTCTCCTCTCCACAGGATCCCTGCTACTCTGTCACCTTCAGCCAACACTGCTCCACATCATGATTAGAGTACAAGTTGTGAATGCTCTACCCCCTTCAGCCACTAGGTGTGGCACTTAATCTTTTATTGATTTCAGGAAATTATTTTCATGTGAGTGTCAGTAACACTAAAAAGCAATGTGAAGTCGGGACAAACACTAAATAACATCACCCTAATGTGCATTATTGGATATATTTACGTTTCCAGTGTAATAAAATTAAATGTAACTATTTTTACCTCAGGTATTGTTGACCTCACACAGCTCACTCAGACCTCCCATGTTAAAATGACCCAAGTTCATGTAGATGCTGGTTTTACACCAAAGGAACCAGTGAAAAGATTTTACCCTCAGACAGTAAAACACACACAACTGAAGTTTCCATTTCATCACTGGAACTGATCGAAGAAAAAAAAAGCATAGGGGAAAAAATCCTACGTTAAAAAAGGGAAAACAGGAGGAATCATGGTTGTTTCCTTGCCAAAACCTATGGTGACCTTTGTCCTGACTTTGTTTATTTATTTATCCAGCGAGCACTGACAGAGATTGTGGTCAGGAGGGCTGTTAGCCGCAGGCAGTGCCGCTGGTTTGGATTCTTCTCTAAAACAACATGTGAAAGTGCACGGATAAGGTGAATGTGATAATTTAGGCCTCAGGCACTTTTATTTTCATGATGTGTCATGGAGAAGGGGGCCGGTAAACCAATCACTTTATTCTCTCCATCCCTCCCCTCCTCTCCCTCCAACTCGTTGCATTGCACAGAAGTGGAGGATGACGTCAGCATTTGGATTGGTCTGGCTCCGAGCCCTCAGTGCCATAACAGCAATGAGGTGAGCTGCTATACACCCTGTTCATCAGAGCTCCAGACTGAATGGTCTTCGGTGTGGGTTGCTGTCACAGTTTACTATAAAAGAGGAAAAAAAAAAAATCCAGCCCAGACCGGTCATTTAAAACAAAACAAAAATGTCAGAATCTTCAAAATGTCAAGGACAGGATGAGTGAGGCAAGCTGAGAAAGTTCAGATTATACTTAGCAACTTTCTGTGTTTGTGGCTTCAAATGGAAAGAGGCGAACCTCAGTGTCCAGAAATAATTTAACATGACATTCACAAACAAAGCTGAACCATTATGGGCCACATGCACAAACATAATTTTATAGTCACCATAAGTCTACTTACCAAAGTCTCACCTCAAGGTGATATATAAAAAAAAAAAGGTCTGGAACTTGAAAAGTAAGTCATAAATATCAACGTCTAAATCCTCACGACACCTTGGTTTACTAATTCTGACAATGAAGTTCAGAAGGTCAGGAGTGAACTTTGAACTTCCACTAAAGAGAAAAAAAAACAATAATCCAATATTAATTTAATTTAGTAAACATCTAAAATCCTTTTCCCCACAATATAAACTCTTGAACCTCGTGGCCTCACCAGTTACAACAGATTCCAAGTTTTCGACATGGAAAAAGTGTCGAAAAATCTGTAAAACTCAGCTCAATAAATGTATATGCTCCTGTAAAAGGCACTGAAAACATACTTCCTCAGCCAGCTGCTTGTATAAATCACAGGGTCTTACGTACGCAGATGTAAACTCAGAACAGTTCTGGAAGCTCCATGTAAGTGAGAGGTGAACCAATTAGGACTTTTTAAGAAAGTGAATGAAATTGTTGTAAGGTTCTGATACAGGTTTCAGGGACTTTGAGTTAATACTAAAAGTCTCAAGTTACTGACATACACAATTAAGAGGGACACGTATCTTAAAGATGTACAGCTGGAAGCCACAATCGACTTATTGTTGGTCAAAACAAAGTAAATGGAAACAAAAATGGTGCAACTATTATTCTGTGTGTATGTAACTGCAGTGACTGAGGATTTGTCCTGATATTGTTCATTAGGTTGGTACTGATGCATTGTAGGGGAAAAAAAAAGAAAAAACAAAAAACGGAAGGAAAATGCCCGTCACCAGTGTCTCCTGGTTCTTCTCTAAACAGAAAAGAAGAATGTTTGCAAGTGATTTTTTTGCACATTCTGGACCTTTGTTTTAACTCAATAAAGCAGGTGTATTTTCACATAAAACCCTTTTTTGGTGGTTTAACTACATGCAAGAGGAAAATTAAAGAGGTGAAGGAATGAAGGACTGTTTGTGAGCAACTGCTAGGAAGTAGTAGTAGTAGGGAGAGTCAGAGGACTGAGTTATGAGAAGGTCGAAAGCAGAGAAAAGCGGGGGTGGGGTGGGACATTAAAAAGATTGTGTCCGTCTGGCTAATGGTTCTTTATGGCTCCCTTGTGTCCTTAGATGAGCAGGATGACTGGCAGAGAGTGTGACCACTGGTAACTGTACATCACCTCTGTTTGCCCCCTTCAGCTGACGTCCCACTCAGCGAGACTGCCTGCCACGGTGAAGCGAACCACTAAAACACCATAAAACCAACAGACTAAACAGCCATTCATCATTACAGCGCACACATGAGCCGCATCACACACAGCAGTCTTAACTGTCCCACTTGGTGACTCAATGCACACATTAAAACTTCATCAAGTATTACCGATACAAAAAAGTCTTGACCACTCAAACCCCAACCGACATTTGTAATGTCCAGAAATAAGGCAATCATGGGTGAAAATGGTTTTGTTGGTCACTTTTATTGAACTGGTGATGACTTGAACCAAGTGCAAAACAGTACTGTGCTCCTTGAGAGACAAGTGTGGAAAAATGATGTAAAATAACGAGTGGGATGGATCCATCTTCATTACGTTGCTAAAATCCACTTTCCTGACCTGCCCAGTTTGGTGTCTGGAAGAAAAACGTGGAGAGAAAAAAAAAAAAAAATCAAATGAGACCATTGTGGATCACTGAAACCGATCAAAACAAAATTTTGTTGTTGATTGTGGGAAATGTGAAAAAGTAACATACATGTGCAAGCAGTTAAGTGCTGATGTTTTCCTTGTCGGGAGTGTGTGTGTTCTGTTGGTGAGCGCTGGGTGGCTTTGAGAGCTGACAGGGACCCTGAGCAGTCAGCCCAGATGGTAGGCAGTAAATGTTCTCTATATGTAAGTGATTTGTAGCCTTGAGGACAGCAGGATGTAGTGGTGCTCTGTGAGTTGTTTGCAGCCTCTTTTGTCTAATTACAAAAACTCCTTAATGAGGGGGGTCTTTACTTTTTTACAGGACAGGGTTATGGCAGCACTCCTGCTGCAGATATTCAAACAATAGGAGGGAGGGTAATAGAGCACATCAAAAGATAGCCACTCAAGAGCTGCGCAGTTAAAAAGTGAACATTTAACATGTCTGTTGTAACTCTGTGGCCTTGGTGCTGTCAGGTGTCAGAGGAGGGAGAGAACTCATCAATCTGCTCTGACAGACGTGCATGTCTTCATGCAGCTCACAGCTCCAGCTCGGGGTATGTGTGTGATTATGACATTTTGCATAGTTGTAGGTACTTGAGGGGGTCTACATACCACAGAACGCACAAAGTCAACATCAAAAACACACTTAAATGGGATGACTGGACCCTGAGCCAGACATCTGCAACAGGTCCTAAGTGCAGGGAAGTCCAGGCTTTGAGTAATGTTCACCAAACGCTGCTGCCGTGAGGGTCCACCTTATTTACGTTGCTGAGCTGAGTCACTGAGCTCAGACCTCGTTTTATGGTTGTTTGGAATCTACCTTGTCATTAGGCCTTTGAAGAGCAATGGAGGGATGAAAGCCTCGGCTCTGTTAAACTTGCTCTTACTGGCTTATTTCGTGTAAAGAGAGCTTTTGTTGATGGTTGTTCATCAACATTCTTTAGCCTTGTTCTTCTGAGCTGATCATTTGAAACACTTTGAACTGCCCTGAGCTCATGGTGACCTTCAAGCAATCTGATTGGTAAAGGGAGGGATGGTTGCCTTCGGCTGGGAGTGGAGGCTGCGGCAGTGGTGGTTTGTGTGCATTATGTATGTACAGTATGTGTTACTCACCTCGTTCCTGTTGTTGTGAGCCTGCTTTTTCTCAATGTTCATGGTCAACATTTGGCTGCGGAATGAGAGGCTCTTGGTCTTCTCAATCACCTGCTGGTACGGGGAAATGGCGTTGTTCCCCATGACCACATGGCCCTGGAAACATGAACAAAAATGGATAACAGATTCACAAAAACTTGGCCATTTGATTTGATTGGCCAATCAAATTTGGTCTTCCAGACACACCATGCTGCAAGCACCGAGGACAGTTTGCATACATCCCATTCATATCTACTGTAGGCACAGCTAGATAATTCCATGTCATTGTGCAGGACTGGGCTATGATTTGCTGATTACAGACAACTGTTGTGATGTGTACGCCAAAACATGCAGGTTCTACATGGAGCCTCACAAAAGAGACTGAACAAGGGTGAGATATTGTGGTTGTGATGTCATTACAGTAGTCTTTACCCTTCAATTACAAAATCAGGACCCAAATAATGCCTCTTTATCCTCTCGAGGACGCACAGTAGAAGCTTCTAAAAGGGACTGTGACAATCACAACCGCTGCCAAATTGCAAAAGTCTGTTTGAAAAGCTTTGATTAATTAGTTAAGTACTGAGCTGATTGATTTAGGAGGAAGACAGAAGATCTCACCAGTTTGGAGTCTATCTTGGCATCCAGCCGGGCGTTGCGGATGAGGTTGACGATCCATCTCTCAGCTTCCTCGGGTGACATGTTCAGTTTGTCTGCCAGCATGCTGTTGAGGAAACACAGAAACACGGGGTCGAACCTGGGTCTGGGTACAAGGCAACAAAAATAAGTAGCAAGTCCCGTCTCTTGGTCTCCTAAAAATGAAAGGGAACACCCATGGATGCACAAAACAGCTGAGCTCAGTCTACAAGCCTGTTGGCACAGGACTAATAATAATGTCATGTAATTCATTACTGTCCTAAAATCCATTCTGAGGGATGATAAAATTACAAAAAATGGTGTTTGTCAGTGCATTCAGACTTTACTATAGAGTTCACAAGGTGGTTTGAAGTTTTGGATAGTCGTCGGTCTGTTTTTTGGTCTCAGATGGTTTGTGGTGTGGTGGTTTAACTGTGAAATTTTGTGCAGATATTCTTGGTACAAAGAGAGCGACTTCTTCCGACTTTGGTGATCCACTTATGTTTCCCCTAGCACCACTAACAGATCAAGGTTTTTTTTTTGTTTTTTTTTTGTTTTTTTTTTTTTTCAGTGAATAAAATATTTCACAATCTGCAACTGTTAAAAATTCCTGGTTCCCAGAGGATGTACGCCAATTGCTTGTCTACCAGCAGTACCATGGCAGCATATTTGTCTGGTGTGTTGGATTATGATCAAATAATTCAATGCAAATAAGCACATCTTAAATTAACATGCTCAAATGTGGTAAACATGTTACACTGAACATTATAACTATACTTAAGCATTCACTAAACATTTCCGCACACTGACAGTAAGATTTAACTCAAAGCACAATTATGCAAAAGTACAGCCAAACAGATCTAACAGAACCTGTCACAATATTATGGAGTACTTCAGGTTTTTTCTTTTTACAAAACATGTGACTGATCTTTTTTAACCCAGGTAAGATTAGTCTTTTGTAGCGACTTTAATTAAATTGAGCTGCTGTCTGGAAGCCATGTAAAGGCTACTCATTACCAAATAACTCTTTAGTTAACACAACACTACATTATGATGGATGTTGTACATTAGTTGCCAAATGACTCGTCACTGTTTTCATCTGACAGTGTTAATAAATGGCCAATGCATTGTGCCTCAGGCAAAAGGTGTGTAATACAAAGCACACTCAAAAACCCCTGCTAATGGTTCTCTGCTAATGGGAGCCTGATTTACAGACTTGTATGAAGAACTCAATTAGATGTGCTAGGACTGCCCCATGTTGTGGGCCTCTGCGGCTGCTTAACCTTTTATTTCTTGTACCTCTGTCGAGGACACACTCACTCTGTCCTCCGGGCCACTTAAACTCGTCATACCACACTGGACCGAGCAGCGACTGTCCCTCAAAATAAAGGCCAGGTTGGAGACTGGGCTGCTCTTTGATACAGCTAGACATGGATGTGTCACAGCGTAGGGAGGGGAGGTATGAGGGTGGCTGGCATTCTTTGATCCAAAGCGTTACCCAGTGCAGCTGGCTTCCCTTGTGGCTTTCAAAATAACTAGACCCCCTCGATATCCCCAACTAGACCCCCTTCCCCTCACATTTCCTGCCCCCTCCCTGCAGTTTGACCCCCACCGCCCTCCACGCCTACCACATTTCATATAAGGGCCCCAATAAATATCCTCAACCCCTCTGTGCACTGCCCACAATTACTACACAACCCCTGCCTCAAAAGCAAGTCACCAATCCCTCCCACCCCTGAAAAACGTAACACAAATACTGTAGGTACAAATTTGTCATTGTGTCTAGTCCGTGTTTGTTTGTACAAAATAATAGGCCTATAAAAACAATTTACTCGTACTAATTATCACTTCCTGGTCCATTAATCACATTTTGTGAGTCTTCCAGTGAGTAAGCTTAAATCTGCATGGACCACACCACTTCTCACGCAACGACTTTGCAAACAGATCCCACCACCACCATCATTACTGATTTCAACTGTCGCTCTGAGAGGCTGACTTCTTTAAGACATTCTTTTGGTGGAAAGTAATCTCATTTGGAATTTGTGAAAATGTCTGTCTTACCTCAAGGCTCAAACTGAAAAAAAAAAAAGAGTAGCACTTTCTAACCCATGAATGTTGGTCAAATGGTGGCAAAACCACATAAAGAAGAAAAGTGAAATGATGTCAGTGTCTGGATGGGGCATTAAAAGCATAAACAACAAATACAGAGCATTACCTCAGCATAATGAGCAAAATAGGGTTTGGTCTGCGAGTGACAGTGCATATCTCTCAACACTTTCACCGCAGTGAAATGATGGAAGAGGTGGATAACGAGTTAGAAAAACATTAGTTGTTGAGTTGGTTCATGTGTATCTCAGCAAGCCAGAGGAGAGAAAAGGGTATAGAGAGGCTGATCAACCTGTCGCTGCTGCCAGAACCTAGTAACACCAGCTCTGGCAGACAGATGATTACACTTGGGGTCGTCAAAAACCTGGAGAAAACGATGCATGACAGCCAAATTGCTCCTATGGATCATTATTGGGAAACTAACAAGTTCAGAAAAGCGTCAGTCGTCTAATGACGCAAGTTTGGCCCGTGATGGATAACACATGTCAGCAATCACAGAGTGACACTTTTAACACCAAGGATTTTAGTTTACGGGCCAAATTGTTGTGATAGCGCACAGTGCATTGTTAACAACTACATTTCACACTGACTTAAGAAAGAAAATATTGACTTGACTTGGTGTTACACCTTCAAGTATACTGAAACCAACTATGACTTTAACTTCTACATCAAAATTAAAAGTAATTAAAAAAGTCAAAAACTTTCTGACATAATGATCAAATCCTAATTATTCATTTCAAAGATGTAGTGAGGGGTTGCATAACAATATACAGAGCTGTTTATGTCCACCTTTGAATCTTTCTCTTCAACTACGTAAAAGTGACAATAATCAATGGCTCTTAACAGCACTGCTTCACTTATTTACCTAACAATCAAGTAATCTCAGGCAAATTTGAAAGAAATTTGTTATTGGTTCCGATTTTACCCATGTGATTAAGTGATTGGTGTGCAGGGGTACTGGGTATTTGGTTTGGCAATTCAGTAAAGTGGGGGCACATGTCAGTCAAGTCCAGGTCAGATATGATGATCAAAACAAACACGATCTGGTTTCCTCACCAGGGAGTTAAGCTAACCCCTAACCCCTCTAAACGTGATCTGTGCTGCATAACACAGGAACAGAGTGTGCCCCAAAAGGCCCAGGGCCTTGGCCTGTACCAGTCAAAGTCTTCTAATCTAATTTATAAAAGAAAGTCTGGCAATGTTTTTCTCTCAGGAAGAACATTTGTATATCAGAGCAGGTTTACTTTATCTCATTGTCTCCAAAAGAGGTCTACAGCAGCTAGCCCTACTTAAACCTCAGAATGAAAGTAAGAAAAGAGGGGAAGAAAAAAAAAAACAAAATGCTGAAAAGGAGGGAGATGTGAGAAGAGAGCTGGGAATGGGTCAGACTTGAACAACCTACACTATTGACATCCTTTGGCCCTTAAGCCAAGCAGACAGCCTCCATGACTGGTTTTATTTTACACAACTATGATCCCGTTCCTTGGGGGAGAGGGGATCACTTTCATTTCGACCCTTTACTCACTCTGGCTCCTGAGCTTTCGACTTCAGGCTAGTGGACTCCTGTGGGTCTCAATACCAACCTCACACTTGAAGAAAGGGGTCAGGGATTGAGGTCTAACACTCCTAAGAGGAGAAAGGAGGATGGGGGATCCTTCTTAAAAGTAGCCCCCTTCTTAACATGGCTGGCCTAAAATGAAAGCATTGTTAAACACTAACATATGATAGCGTTTGGGAGACTCCAAGCCATTTGGAGCAACCTCACTTTCGGCTTGGGGTAAAATTGATTTTTCGGGGAAACCGAAATGATCGTGTGGTCTTTTTAATGACTCAATTGTGAGGTGGAAAGATCCTCAGTGTTACGTCCAAATACACAAGACACTCCTTCCAACTACCAGTGAGCTGTTGTGTACAAATACAATCTAGTGATGAAGGGGAAAAAAAAGCTGCCCAAATGATCACGTCACAAGCATTTATTCAAAATGTCAAAGGACAAGTGTGCATTTGAGGTCAAAGAAGGGTCTCGCCACTGAAACATTGATGGAAGGACTAAGGAAATAAACCCTGTAAATCAAAGGACACTGAAAAGTCTAGACAAAAGGATGTGCGTGCAATTACAAGTGCAGCCTGAATCACATTTTCACTTCCTACAGTGCATTTTACATAAGCCTTTATTGCATAAAATAACTCTGTTACGCCAACTTCTGGTCTACTTTTGTGTCCCAAGCTGTGGGCAAAAGGCGAACTAAATATCTGTGAAACCATCATGGCCAACAGCTGTAAAAATGTCCTCATTAAAAACAGCCATCAAATTCATTTGAGTTCACGCTTGGGTACATAGGGCTTCTGGGCAGATTACTAATGACATGAAATTTGGGTGTCTGTCAAAAATGGACATGTTCTGTCCCTCGTCATAACACCACCAAAAATAAACATGGAAATCCCTGAAATTTCCCCGATACATCTTCCTGTTTTAGAAACCTCAACAAACAGAGAGCTGAGGAGACAAAAAAAGGTGAAAAGTAGAAAAATCACCGTTCAACTTCCTCTTTCAGTGTTACCACTAACCTTTGTGGTCCTTAACAAGTAAATGGATCCAATTGCAGTAAGTCTGCCAAAAAGAACCAGGACTCCTAATCAATTCCAGACAATCTGCAACTGGAGATTTCGACAGGGCCTGATCATGTTCCACGGTTCAACCTTGACTACAGACCTCCACGGCTCTATATAACAGTCAATGCAATCATTTTCGTGTCAGCAGAAGTAATTCATTCCCCGTTTTCACTGATCATCATGTGCTTGTGGACCGTATTTGAAATGCAGACCTTGCTTGAAATCTTCAGTATTGACAATATGCCTGAGGGGCAGCATACTATGAATACAGCATTCTGAAAGCAGTTGGAAATTTGTACTATAAATCAGCGAGGACCTGGATAAACAAGAAAATAACATATGCATTACCTAACGTTGGAGATCAGACAGAGCAACAAGCACAAATCCTCCCTTACAAAGATGAGGATTACTGGCTGAGAGGGTTGAATGCTTCTGTCTTTATCTTTGTAACTCTCTAAAACTGATGTCAAGAGGCAGCCAAATCCTGTAATCTCTCTTAATTGCAGTCAATTACTATAATCTTTTTTTTCCTCCTCTCCACTAATGCTCACTATAATTAGCATTGACTAAATTTCTTGGTTTTGGGGAGGCATCCAAGGTCATTTTTTTTAATGCAACTAAACTAAATTTTGAAACAGAAGTCAGTAGAAACCTACAGAACCCTCTGACCTCCATCCCCCTGAAGAAGAGTAGGTGCAATGTTCTTGTGTGTTCAAGTAGCTGAGAACTTCTAAAGCTACCTAAAGCCCGAGCTCTTCCTGGGAGAAAACTGCCTGTGAATTGCTCCCGGACAGGTGGTCTTTAAAGTTTAGTGAGCAGAGCAACCTGCGGAGACCTGGAAGCAGTTAAACTGCACAAGGCTTAATCCTCAAGATGTGTGCAGTCAGCATGGCTGTGTGTGGATGGGGCAATAAACACTTATCTGTGAGGAAAAATTCCACTAATCACAAAGCCCATGTTCTTACTTCCTGCTTACTGAACATTTACAAAGTCTAAAGAAAACAAACATTAGTTCCTGTTAGTGTTTAGGGATGTCTGTCTGAATTCTGCTGTGTAATACATTTAGGATTTAAAAGCATCCACAGCACAAAAATAAATCCAAGTTTAAGCAACACAATACAAGTGTAAATGACTAAATGCAAGTGTAAACAACTAAATACAAGTGTAAACAACCACCAACACACATTTTGATCTGATCACACAAACCACTTGCAGAGGTGGTCTGCATCTCATTTTACCACACATCTTTTGTAGTGTAAACGCTAATGTGTCCTGATGCGTCCTCGGCAAGGACGTAACAGGAAAATTAATGCAGGACATGGTGGTTGTTTTGGGGACAGCACACCAACTCTTGGAAGGAAAAAATGGAGAGGAGCAGTGATGTACGTGGTTGGAGTGAGAGTGAAACCAGATGTCTAATCTCCATCTGGGCAGAAGATTCACTCCAAACAAAACTAGATGGCTCCTGCCGTAACTGGGCCTGTTTACCAGGGTACCGATGACCTTGTACAGGAAGTGACATAGCAACGAAATCTGATCACAAATGGTCAGTTTGACACTTTCGAGATGTATGATAGACACAGGTGTAAAAGTGAGTCATGGCTTGGTTTATGTGTAGAGACTAACCTGATGCTAATGCACTGGTGGATTCTGCAGAAGGTCTCAAAGATGAAGAGACGGGCATTTTCAATGAAGTCCTCCAGGCAGGCAACCAGGAAGAAATCATTCACCAGGACCTAGGGGCAAGAAAGCAAGTTAATTTAAAAGCACATTTATTTCTGTCCATTTATTGGGTTACTTAAAAGTTCCTCTTACTACAATTAAAAGTTTGAAGAAATAGTTAAATATACACAGAGACAGAGCTTTTCTTAGACTCATTAGGACAATCTAGCTGGGATCTTTAGACTGACCAGCAGTGGAGAGTCATGAGACTAGCATTACAAGTTTCAATCCGTCTGAATGTCTTACTCAATTAAGTAAAGAAAAAAAAAAATCTAATCACTGAAACACAAGCCCAATCCATTTTTGATACATTCAGAGTAAACAGGGCAGGGAGGATCATAGTGGTTACATGTATGTGACCAAAAGGTTTATTTTGGCAAAGGTTTCATGGATGAAAGTTCCCTCTGGAAGCCAGGAAGTAAGTTTAGTAAGTCAGTAACCCTAGGCCATGCAAGGTGTTTCAAATCAGCCACAACTTTTTGAATTCTTTAGCCACCACATGAGACAACGCAATAAGAACAGAGCCAACCACACAGATTACCACACTGCCTGTGACTTGTCATCAGTCATCTGGTCTGGTGGTTCAGTGTCAAGTCTCCTGTGCAGGATCGCCAAATTTCACAGCTACAGTTATCCAACAACGGCAGCACCACTTGTCCAAATAAACTCACAGATGAGAGCAAGTCTTTTCAGCCGTCAATATACAGTATCACCTGTGCCTTGTTACTAGTAAGAAATACAGCCTTGCTTGGACTCTCTGACACTGCTGCATATGGCCGATTCATCTACTTCATCTACTGTAAATGTTCATGACCCAGCTATGGCCCCAGAGGTACCACTGTGTGAAATGTTCCCTTTTCTCAGTGCTTGCTACATTCCAACTCTCCATCGAGTGCTATTTTACATCACAGACCTCCATCTTCAAAAGTTTTGAAGAATTACCAGCTTATGGTTTGCTTAAGCTTAGAAAGCTGCTATCTGCCCTGAGTTCTGCTTAAATAAATCCCAACTACATGGCACTATCAGACAACACACATTTCAGCTATGACAACGCTTATCTAAGGCTGTTAAACTTTGAAGAGTTAAGTGCCCTAATTACTGTCATCTGGGATTCAGACCACAAAGCTTAAACAAATTCTGAAAAGGGGTGTAAAGAGCCCTTTATGTGCAAGGGCCTGACTATAGGTAGACTATACTTTTCATTCTTTAAGATGCAAGCATCTAACATCTGACAGTGATTCCAGAATCAGGTGGATTGGGGAAGAAACAAAAAAGTTATACCGTCTGTGGAGGATAATTTAAACCGAGTCGAACTCCCCCTTCTGAAAGCACTTGGCTCCAACTATTGTACAGGGCACAGTGAAATGGAGACAGGAGAACTGAAAACAATACCCATATCTTGCTATTATAGCAATCAGTAAATAGATGGGTGCCATTCTTCTCAATGACTCAAAATTGATGCATTACAAATGCTCATCAAGACAACAGCCCATCCCAGTGGGGTATCCGTTTACCTCAATCGCTCCACAATCTATGTAACATCCTTTAACCTCTGAAATAACACGCTTTTTAAGGGCTTGCGTGTGAATTTCTGCAGGGGGGAAAAAAATGCACCGCTCATTCACTTCAAACAAGACCATTTTGGGAAATGTTTGCAGACCATCACAGGCGATGCATTAAAGGTGCTATTAAACAGATCTGGTACCACCCACCTCGCTAGACCTGCTTGGGAACTGAACAGGGTCAATAGAGGGCTTTTGTGCCTACTGGACATGCTCTGAGAAGACTGACAGGTAGGCAAGTGATTTAAGCACCTGAAATAAGTTGGGCTCTGACCTCAGAGGTAGCTGGGAGTGAGCATCTGTTTTAACCACAGAAAAGCCTCAGTAAATACAACCCTATGAAGCAAGGTCAAGACCAATCCAGATAGTTCCTAAGAAGTGCACACAAGTGTTTAACAAGGTTGGTGATTGAAGTCGTGTGTCATGTCTTAGCTGACATAGGATACAGCTCTAATATTGTTGCTAGTACATGTCATCATTTGGAGATGGCCCTGGGAGGCCTTTACACAGGAAAAATCTCATTTTCTCTTGGAACATGCTGTGGATTTTTTCTGATCGTGCTCAGATTTTTTTTGAGGGTAAAACTAAGTAAAAACAAATATGCCCAGATGAGTTTGGTTAGAACTTCCTCATTTGTTAAATAGTGCTGCAGCTGAAGACTCTTTGTATTAAGCTTGAAAATAAGCTAAAATGAAACGGAACCTTCAGTAAACCGCTGACATGATTTATAAACATTTACTCCAGGGAAAGAACCATTTGATCAGGCCAGATGTTTTTCATTTTCAAGGTTTATCGTCAAGAGGCAAAAGATGAAAAAGGGGCCAAATGACCTTTTATTCCTCTGTAGGTCCAAATTATCCACTCATCTGGGAAAACCAAATTACAGTGTGTATGTGAAGAATGCACTAGTAGATCAGGTTACACAAACTATATGTTCAGCACAACACCAGCTAGGACACCTGCTCTTTGTCTAAATCTGATTGCTGTCTGCTGATTGTGTCCCCACAATCTGACCAGCACCTCATAATCAGGCTTCCTGGGTTTATGACTTCAATGCAACCCATAATTTGCTAATAATAATTATAAGCATGATTATTATTGTGAGCGTATTCCTTGTTATGTTACTGTGTCCGCCCAGTTTATCTGACCAAAGAAAAATGCAACACTGCATTTTTGCATTGCCTTTGAGATCAGCGAGCTCATCTACAAAGAATTATAAACACAGAGCAATTTGTACAAAGTTAAGCATCAAAACCTTTTCAGATTTTGAACTGTTTGTTATATTGGCACCATATCCAACAAAATTAAATGAAGCTGACCCTAAAGTTTATAATGCAAAAGGAAACTCAATGACAGAATTTATTTTCATGTTGTGTAAAAGGTTTAAACTGTACAAGATGCTGAATCAACTTTTACTGAACTGTTACACTGTAACATTAGAAGGTGTTTCTAAAACTCTTTATAGGTATAACCAATGCAATATTATTCGGTTGTTGCTACTGTATTATTTTTTTCCAGCCTTTTAGGATGTGCAAGGAGTACACATAACATTAGAAACACCGGCATAGGTATATAAAGAGGCAGTAGCCAGTGTGCACTATGAAAGACTGTGACCCCATATCCAGTAACACAAATTATTACTATACGATCAGTGGAAGCTCGTTCGACAGATCTAAAGAAGAATGAAATCTGAGTGAATCATAGTAATTTATGATATAATATAAAAATTGACAAAATAAAGTTCCAACACTTGTCATGGTTCAGCAATATCACACTATTCACTATAGTCAACATGCAAACGTGTACTAGTCACACATCACAAACCAAAATTGAAATAAATGTTCTAAGTGGTGGAGCTGTGACACATCTTCCTCAGAAAATGAACGTCTGCACGCCTCTGCAGAGACTTTGCCTATAAAGCTTTTACTGTTAACTCCTAGCCTGATGGGTCAATTACAGGCCATAGTAAAAATCTGACTGCAACTTGAGTCATACAGTGTCCAAGGAGACCTCTGTATCCGACAGTATGATATAAAGCACACTGTGACTATCACTGTTCTGTCTGGACCCACGCACAACTCCAGCAAATAGAAACGCTGTGTGAACTGGCAGGAGGTCAGACAGAGATCACACGATTACTAACCATGTTTACTACGATGCCCTGTGTGAAAGTTCAGGAGTGTGACCCATAAATCGTAGGTCTTCAGAAGACCCCTGTATTGTCACGGAGAGGCACAATAGAGCAAGACCAGCTCCATCTCATAGTTTTGGAGTAGAGAAGTTGAATTTAATGTTGTTGAAGCTGCTGAGATGGATACTTACTGACTCACACTCCCTGAGTTTCTTTTGAGCGCTGTCAAAGTCAAAGTTCACGTACAGGCACTCCACAAACTCTGTAATTGGATCTTTGTAGGTGTAGGACTCCTGAAATCAGATCAGATCAATTTTGTAAATAAAGAATAAAAAGACAAAGTGAAAATGCAAAGTGATATATGATTTAACACAAGTACTATAATAACATCCAGAGTGGTTTTGGAAACAGCATGTGTATATTCACTAAATAAAATATAAATCCAAGACGCATTCAATGACTATATTTTTAAAATGACCACCTGCAGGGTATAATGGCTAAATAAACGCAACAATTTACAAGTCCCTGAGTAAAAAAATTGTAAAGTCTGAACAGTTGCAAATCATGCTTACAGAAAGAGTCCCAACCTGACCTGAGGCCACAGAACAGAGCTCTGAGCACATGTTTTAGTAATTACCCACAACCCAAGACAGTGCTTAGAGCCCTGAAGTAGCTACTGTCGTTGGTAGAGAAGGCACTGGTCCGTTGCATTCAGTCAGTTCACCACCATTTATCAGAAGTAATGGGTTTAAGGCTTCCCCAGCTTGGACCAAAACCCTAATACACTCATTGCTCTTAAATCAGTGTTAGCAATGGTATTGGGTTACATGGTCAGTTACTCATCCTTCAACGCCCGTACGGCCTAAAAGCAAAGCCCTGATAACTGTGTGAAAAGGAAAAGTCTGTTACCTGTTGTATGACCTTCACCAAATCCTTCAGAACCTGCCGGCGCTTACGGACATCCTTGTTTGTGATGACTGCTGTGGTTAGGTAACGCAAGATGTGGGGGCACATAGTCTGGATGGCATTGAGATATCTGGAATGAAGGAGGATAAATGTAATCACTTATCAGAGGACAGACATGATCTTTACAAGGACACACAATATAACATTTTGGCTGCTTATTGGGCTCCTGGCATTTAGAACAAAGAAAAAGCCTTTGCAGCTGAACAGATAAATGTCCTAACAGGACCCTCGCTGCTGGACATGAGTCCCAGATTTAAGCCGTCTCTTTCATTAGTGTCCTCGGAGAGGGAGGAGGAAAAGGAAACCCTGACATGAAGATATAGATCAGTGAGCAGGGACCTGCCCAGTAGCTGAAACCCAATCCATCAGGGACTGATGTTTCAACCACAGGTCAACTGGCTAAGGGTTGAACACAAGAGACAGGACGCTGTTACTGGCAGATTCTAATCCCACACCAACTCTGGAGACAGTGTTCTGTAAAAACAACATACAAGGTCTACTGACAAATACACTCCACTTTTCCTTGTCAAGGTGGCAATCAGTCAACATTTACTGTATCACCAAAACCCCTTATTGGTTTCTAAGTATCTATCTTTGAACCTCACCCTCCTCTTAAACCCCCGCTGACCAAATTAAGCCCGAAAAGAGGAAGTGGAGTGGGCCCCTTCAGGTCTCTTATGGTTGAGTCCGCAGGAACACATGGCGTTCAGAGAAAGAGTGCCGACAACAGTTTAATTAGCTGAAACAATTAAAGGGACGGGGACCTGTGGCATTTGTGATGTTCTAAGTCTAAAAACAGACTGGGCTTCTTGGCAAAGCCATCGTCAGCCTGGTTTTAGGAGCGCTGTGTCCCTCCTTCCTTTTGTAGTTGCTCGACTCCCAAGAAAGACCGCAACGCTCCGCGCTGTGTTCCTGATTAACTTACACCTACTCACTCTCCAGGGGGGGCTCCAATAGCAAGCAGTGTTGCATGAGTCACTGTACCATATCAGAGGGGCATTCACCCTACCCCACTTAGGAGACTTCATTTTTTTTGCATGGAGTTCTGAGGCAACAAGCATTGCTACACTGGTTTACTGAAGATGCAACTGAGGCATGCAGCCAAGAAATCAAGTATGAGTTCAAATTTCCCCTGTTAAAGAGGGAGGGCTGCAGGATAAGAAACAAGGTCTCATTTCACAGCTTGTCTGGAAAAGAAACTGATGTTGAACAATCAAATGAATAAAACAGACAATTTATTAGACAAGTGACTCATTGTGCACTACTGCAATAGCAATCCACCACTTTGCACCTGTATCATACTTATTTACAGGGCATTACTGCTCTGAGGTCAGTGCAGTCTGTCAATTGTACACAAACAAGGCTTGGACCAGCATCTGCTGACTGCAGGGGTAACGGAGGTCAAATGTGGAGCTGAAGGCCAGCCACTGGTCACCAACTTCAGCCAAAGGAAGTACTGGTCAAGAGATGGGAAACATGAGCCAAGCCAAGCCTCAGTGGGGAAAACATGAGGTTTCTAGACTGTGAAACTGCAAAGCACACAAAACTACCTCAGTTTATCCACACAGATGGTTGGGTGAGCTTTTCATGAGTAATTATTGGGCAGGCCTCCTTAATCATCCACAATAAAATTAAAAACTGAGTAAAATTCAGGGAACCAGACATTTGAGTGTGCTGTGTTGTGGTCGCCTGTCATACTGTCTGTGGAGCCCAATCATCTGTACAATTATACAAGCCTGCAATCAGAACAGGGGGAGGGAGCTAAGACATCAAAATAGGTGGTGTGCAAATTTTAACACAGTGTATAAAGTTTCCGATCTGCAATACACATGGCCTCGTTCTCGACTTGGAGAGTAAACAGACCACACGAAAACACACACTTCTGAAACCACTTTAAAAATACCAGCAGGGTTCATGAAGAAGCCCACCACCCAAAAATGTGTTATTAAAGCAAATGGTTTTCTCTAAATCAAGTTCATGCTATAAAACGACTGACCTTTTCTCCAAATCGTTTTAAGGATTGTGAATTATTTTGGAGATAGAATATTGAAACCAATAACTTTAACCACACACATACTGTACCTATCACACAACACATCTGACAATTACGCACAAATGGTCCCAATATAACAACACAACTGCAGACAAAAATGTAACATTTATCGGCAAAATCTGTTGTCAAAATGAGTAAAGATGTTATACACACTTTGGAGTATTAAGTGTCTGGTTTTACTGGTTTTATTTTCCAAATCATTAACCACAATCTGCCCATTTTAGTTTAATCTAAGGGTCGACTACGAACTTTGTGGAGGAGGAAGTCTTTAAACTCTTTCCAGTATCTTTGTGTATTCCCTTATGAATTTCTCAATTTCCTGGGTGTGAAAGAACAAATGAAACCAAGAAACTGAAAAAAATAATATCGTATTATAAATGTACTTACTGAGGCTGATACAGAAAGAGCTCAATAATGTTGTCTCTGCCCTTGGGGTGGTTGAAGAAGACAAAAAGGGACCAGTGAATGAGCCATGTCCTCTGCTGGAGAGACTGGAGAGGGGAGCTGACAGACTGGACAGGACAAAGACATAAATCCAGTCAAAAAAAGAGACATCCAATTTAGAAAAACACATTTGTAGGCAGTTACTGTACACAGAAGAAGTTCCTTACTCCAACAAGAAAAAAAAGGCATTAAGTGTTCTTGTGTCCTGAATAGCCATCAATCAAACACAGACAATCACTTCATACTATCCCAAGTTCCTAAGTAGTCAGATGAGTGCATGTGGGTAAGGAATAAAACGCCACAGCAGAGCTGTACTGAAAGTGAAATGTCAATATGGAAGTCTATGTAAGGGAATCTAGAAGAGGTATCAAATTCTGAGAACTGGGACATTTACGTTGTTATCGATAGTCTCTCTCAGGCGGGTGAGGTCCTCCATGGCTGCCTCCCAGTTCTGCATCAGGATCTCAGAGGCCAGTTTGCCCCAAAGAGAGTTGAGGGCATTCCTGTCCGTAGATGGAACCTGGACAAAAAACATGCTCAAATATGTGACAACATTTCAACATGCAAAGCGACAATTTTTCCATATTTTTCGACAGAGCACCAGGGGATTAAAAGTCTTCTTACTCAGGTTGGCAGACAGTTAAGCAACATCTGCCTCAATACACAGTGAAACCAGGCTTGCTACCACTTGCTCAGCTTCAGTGGCACTGCTGCGCAGCACAGTCACTTCTCTTATTTATACTGAATAAACTGATTAAATTATGTTACCCTGAGGGAATGAAGCTTGACAGAAAAAGAAAAATGGACCATGAAAGACTGTTTAGCTTATTTATAAAAAACAAATTTGCTGCACTTCTAGAAACAGCAACCACTGCATTGCAGTTAACCATACAGTTGAAAACTTTAAAATTACCACATCAAGTGAAGGCATGTTTGGAGCATGTGTGTCACTATGACGCCTGAACAATTTGCAAGTTCTACATCTGGTTCTGAAGCTAAGGATCTTACTTGATTGTGTAATGTTGAACATTCAAACCTAGCACTGACATAGATGTTGAGTCATCTGATCACAAGTGGACAGCTCCAAGTACAAATGTGAATACACCTGATCACTTAGGCCACATCTGGACACAGTCTGTTTAACATATGGGCAAGGTCTTTTCAGGATGTACACTAATGTGTCCTGGACCACACTAAAATGTCGCCTATTCATAAGCTATTTTTGTCCATGATGTCTGAAAATTGTCTGAGCAACATGAAGGTATAATATAAGTGAGTCAAATGTCTTAGGCAATTAGATTTGCCTAGAACATGCCAAGAATAGACGCAATCTGGGTTGTTTTGATTTCTTCTCATCATTTCTGGAAGACTGGGCATGGGAAGCGTATTGCTACATTCCACCAATTAGCAACACCAACTTGTCTGGACTTTGTACGTTTTGAGCAAGAAGGTACGAGTAAACCACAAGTGGTTGATCAACAAGCATGTGAATACGAATTCAACTGATGGACTAAGAGCAATCCACTTGCTATCAGACCACCCAAGATGCTTGTTAGTACCTGGTATGAACAGGGTCTACCTGCACATTGACAATGTTCAACTTAAAATCAGCAGTAATCATAATTTGGGCATTGTCCAAATATCATTTAACTTGTCTGTAGTTAAGAAAATTCAAATGATTGAAATGAAATGAAATTGAAATGATGAAGCAGGGGTCCGAAAACCATGACTTTTATTTCCTAGTATGAAGTAGAAAACAGGATCATGATGTCAAAGTCCATCTTCAAAATTGCCATATCACTCCGTGGCAACTGTCAAATCCATCTAATTATTATTAAAACAGAGTCTAAGTTACCAATAAAACTAGACACGGTCACATGCCTCTGCCAACTTACAGGTAATTAAGAGTTATAGCCAAAAAGTAATCAGTTCATCTTTGAGGCAGAGTAAACGTTTGAAATTTGAAGGCATTTGCTCGATCGGGTCTTAAGGATTTCAAAGAGCCAAAAACAGGTTTTATGAAGTCACAATGACCTTTGACCATTCAATCAGTTCCATTTGATCAATTCATCCTTGAGTACAAGTGAACATGTGAGGCAGATTTGAAAGGATTCCCCAATGACTTTCTTGATATATCACAATCACAAGAGTGGAACGGACTGACAGACACACAGATGGATGGTCACTGGCCTTTAAGAATAACAATATTGAAACTGTAAACTCAAAGTGTAACAATCAGTCAATCAGGCTTGGGAGGACAATCTTTGCATGTATTGGGTAGTGGCTGAGACACTGTATTAGATATTTTGGTTAAATATGTTATTAAAATGTGACATTGCTACTAGAAGATTTAGACTGGAAGATTTCTTCATTTCACCAGTGGGCTTTCGGAGAGTTGCTTTAACAAATTAATCGGAACATGTGATTTGCACAGTTGGATCTAGTAACCTGAGATCTCTCTCTAGCTATATTTATGTTTTTTTCATTGCCTATATGATTATATGTACTAAAAACTCAATTCATTCAAGACTGACAAACTACTAAATATCAACATTGCCTTGAAATGTTTTACGCTTATTGTTGTAACCCACTTAATCATGACATCAGCTAACCAGCCAAATCATAATGTTTAATGCGAACATAAAATATAAGTATGCTGTTGCCAGGGATATTTGTTTTGCTGACATTTTTTTTTTTTGCAAACTTAACTCTACTTCCGTCACCTTCAGTCTCCTTCAATTACGTTTAGCAACTCTGGAACACTCAGTTGTTATCACAAAGTAAATTAGGCTGAAATATGAACTGACACTAACAAGACACGTCTTTGTGAAGATAATCACTCTGAAAAATGTCACAGGCTACTGTTTCTGATTTCCAGAACAGGCTAAGACAAACAAAAAAGAATCAGGTAATGAAACACAGGTTGAGAATTCCTCTGAACCTCAGCAGTGCAATCACTCTGCACTGGACACTGGACTACACCCTAGGGCTCATGGGAAACTCTGTGCCACAGTAGTTCTCGATAACACCAAATGCCAGACACAGTGACATGAGTCAAGCAGGAAGTCAGGGTGGGTGTCTGCCGAGCGGCCAGAGAAACCTAGATGCTAACCACACACCCCCGTACACCGACGGACAGCCACTGAATTGGACTGTGAGACACGACAGACTGACAAGTAGAGGAAACACTAAAAAAAGAGCAGGTTTCTGCTGGAACCCCACAAATTGGTAAAATCATTTCAATATAAGGGTTTTTCCTTTTCGACTTGGCAAAGACCAGTTACATTCTGATAACATTTCAACAAACTGCCAGAATATGAGACGATGGCAGGTAATAGGAAAATGTTTGGAAAGTCTCTTGTGGTATTCCCCCAGTGGAGAACACGGTAAAAAGAAGGGTTCATCCTTCCAGTCAGAGCAGCTGTGTTTCTTTGATCACAGAGTACAACTCAGGTCTATTATGAGTGATTTCTTCATTTTTCTTTTTACAAGAGAGATCAGTTGTGTTACAACTAGAGAAAAAACTGGCTACACTGCCACAATAAAGGTCAGTGTTTCATCTGTTGAAGTGTTTTGTTTTGTTTGTTAGTTTTTTTCCTCTCCTGGAAGTCCCAGCCTGCTACGTTTGGCTGACCTCCAGGTCATTATGGCAGCTTTCTACACACACACAGTCTGGCTTTCACTAGTGGCCACGCTAGAAAAGTTTCAATACCTGGGTTTTTCCAGCAGTTACCTTAAGTTTCCATTGGTTTGTGAAATGGGCACATTTCACTGACTGACCAGCAACAATAAATTTACTGTGCTGGGGATCCGACGGGATACTCAATCTTTATTCTTAACATTCAATCCCTGCATTAGGTGATGATATGAATAAGTTGCTCTTTTCGGGCTAGGCCACACTGTAACAAGACCTGAGGCATGGATTTTGCAAGGCTGGCTTCCTTCGTTTAATTGACTGGGTTTCCCACGTTAAATGACTTTATGGAGCCTCACCTCTCCCATACAGGGGAGGGAGAGACAGACAAGGAGCCTGTGAGGATGGGAGGTCCACAAAACACTGAAAAAGAGGGGAGGGGGAAAGCAATACACAGACTCCCACTAATGAAATCCATTTCTACCTTTCCCCCATCTAAAAAGCCTCTTGCATTGTCAAGAGTAAGCAACAGATATCTAGTTACAGAGCCCAATCTGGCTGGAACTTAAAATGAGGGGTCTAACAATTTGAGGGGTAAAAACAAAAAAAACCCTCTATGCTGGACTTCGATCAACATACCTCAATTAGAGCAATTTTGGTTTATTTAGACTGAGTTGCAAAGCCATAAACAACTGTTGCTGGAACAGTGAGACGTATCCGTTGCAAACTTTTGAGGACTTTTCTTTAATGCTTTTTTTTTTTTTTTTTTTTAGGGAGGGAGTGGAAGTGGAAAGCTTGGATTACTTGTCATCTTGTCTCGGATGCAAATCTTCGTTCTGCAGATTTGAGCAGATCAGTGAAAAACCCATCAAATGAAGTACCCAACTGCTTTGGGTTAAGAGGGTTGTTTGTAGCGAAGAGGGTTCATCATTGTGCAGAGTCACTGCCAAGTTTTTCAGGAGGGGACACTCCAGCATAGTGAATGTGCATGACTAGCCAGAGTCACTGACATTCGAAAGTCAAGAGGCAACACAGTGCAGTATCAAATGCCAATTATAATAGGAACAAAAGATGGCCTTAATGTTTTTCACTCTAATGAACAGACAAAATGTTGATCTTATTCTTGCCCATTCTCTCAGGGCTGGTTTTGGCAAGAGTCCTGGCTTCACCGCAAAGCTAAATGTTGAACCAAAGACAAACAAAAGCAAGAGGACAAGTGAGTGACACTTGGAAACCACTGACTATGCCGACTGGTTCCACTGGCCATTATGGAACATTCAGTCAAGTTGAACTTACTAACACTTGATGCAAGATAACACCAAGAGTCACAAACTACTGAATGTCAGCTGTAAATCTGAATTTAGTTTAATGAAACCAAGTTGGGCCAGATATCTGTATTTGAAGCCTTTGATATCAGTCACCTTGGACATGTTCGGTTGCAATACAGTTCATAGCATTCTGAATTTTCACAGCATTGAATTCTACTGATGTCATTGTAAATGTGTGAAAAGTCTATTTTTCCTCCAGTTGATGTTTCTCTTTTAGATGATGGCTGGTGTTATTCTTGATTTTGTGTTTTCTTCAGGTTGGATGATACACAATGATGATTCACCATTTCTGAGTATATGACTAGTTTGTTTTCATGGGGCTGGACAATAGGCAAAATATTTTTATATACACGGTGATTACTTCCCACAGTTTGAATGGGAATTTGGCAATTTTTGTCGCTGTCTGTACCAAAGAGCCATATTAACTTACATCTGAAGAATGACATTTGTCGTCTAGGGCATCTTTGTAAAACCACAATGTTTTTTGCAATGGTATGATGTGACACATTTTGCCTTTATCAATAATTTATCACATGATTATTGCTCATCCCTAAGTTCCACCTCTCTTAAAATAGCAATTAGCACAGAGATGCAGCTTCCTCTGCCAGTCAGCATCTTCGAGTATTTGATTTGTAATCAAATACGTGTCATACACAGGATAAAGCTTCACAGTTGAACCATAAATCACATCTTCAAAAACTGTTCAAGATTGTAAAAAAAAAAGCCTCTAAAAGAAAGAACTGAAATCGCGTTAGTTTATTTGCATAGATTTGTCGTTTTCTTTTAGCTCCTTATTTTAAATTCAAGAGCACAACAATACCCCCCCCCCCCCCAGAGACACCTTGTAAAATATGTGAGGAACCCACCTCCTGCTAACTAAGAGGATGCCTTGCATAACTAAGCGCACCATAAGCTCAGAAGTCGTGACAAGGGACTCTTGGCCACAGTACTCAAATCAATAAACTGTCTACCGAGGCTCGCCCCTTGAGAAGACTACAGACAGATTATGCAGTCCGCCACTGATCACTTGGCCCAGTAAAAGATTCTACCCAAATAGGCAATGACGTAAGCTTTTCACATTCAATTACTTCTAAGTGTTCTTTTCCTCTCCTATGCATTGCTTTTGGCCTTTTGAGGAATTAAACCAATCTGGCAAACATAATGTGATGTTCAATTTTAATGTCAGAGGAATTCATAAAGCCAGTATATAAACGAGAATAATAAAAGACTACTGATACCCTGTAAGTGAGGTGAGATGTATAGTCATCAACAAACATCACTATTGTTGTTGGTGTTGAATGCAAGTGTTAAAATCTGAATACTTACCAAGACACGGAAGAAGTAGAGGTACTCGGCAGCACCGGAGTAGTTTCCACACTCGTACTGGAACTTGGCATATCTGTACAGCGTGTCCAAGTACTCCTGACGAAACTTCAGGAGAAATACAAGTGTGTCCAGATCACAAAGAGAGAAAATGTGAATCGTCAGACCATGTAGAGATGCTTATGCATATTTTCAACTGAAACACTGTACTTCCTGTGTAATTTAATGCAACTCTGGTGACTAAGGATATTCCAGTTTTGTGTCATATCTGTTACTGTTTCATCAGGGTTAGACTGCTGTATTTGTTTAATAATAATAATAATAAAAAAAATAATAACCAAAACATCTGGGCTGCTCCAAACCTATTTTACATCACTGTGACTAAAGTGAAAATCTAATTTTAAATTTATATTTATTTGTAGCCTTTCCTTGCTGTGGTGATACACCACTGCTAAATGAACACAAAGTAAACACTGCTATATCATATTAGTGATAATTTGCCATGGTGAGAAAGTATTTATTTATTTATTTTTAAACAAATCTGCCAAGACATGGTCATGTGAACTAAATTAGCAATGCATGTGTATATATATTAGGCTATTATTTCAAGCCTACGTCTTCCTATATTTAACTGAACTTCCTGTTGTCCAGTATCAGTGAGCAGCGTGTGCTGACGTCAGACCATTCACTAAGGTTCAGTAGAACTGTGACAGGCAGTGGGTGCTACAGGCCGCCCAAGCCTTTCCCACAGCAGGCTGTGGGGCCCGGAGCCTGGGCTGTGTGGAGGTGCACTGAGGACAGCATGCAGGTCAGCGGGATACCGGAGTGGGAGGGGACCGGTGGAGGGGAGGGTAAGAAGCCAAACATCACGGTAAATATAGAACCTCCGGCATTCTTGCGGCTCTATCCACGAGTCCCGAGCTACTCCGTTTATTCTTAACAATTCACCACAGAATGTAAATGTCTGCAGAATTTGTGCAAGCCATACAAACCCTGAAAATGAGTTAAGGGTTTTGGGAAGTAATTCTGCATTTCCCTGCTCAGCCTGCCCCTCCCACTTCGCCCCTAAAACAACCATGGGTTCACACAAGAGCCATGGGAAATGCAGTGAAGAAGTGAGATGTCAGCAAATCAGGCCAACTTACGTTATGTTTTTCTGCCAAATAGTCAAAGAGCATTCGTCCATCTCTGCAAAAAAAAAAAAAAAAAAAAAAAAAATTCAAAAGCAGGACAGTTTCTGTAGTTAGAGGCCCTTTAACTTGAGTCGCCACTTGGCTGACATCCTGATGTTTGGAGCCACATTCAGGTATATTTTTCCACTTCTGGTCTAAATCAAGAGACATACAAAATGTAAAGACCGTTTCACTTTTAAAACAGTGTGATGGGCTGTTTATTACATTTGGTTTGGCTACTACAAATCTATGCTAGTCATGTCTAACAACTTATGTCTGGTGAATAAAGCGAATGCTGATTTCTGAGCACAGCCTCCGAGTCTCTATGGTTCTGTCAAAATAAAGGAATGCACTGGCTCATCTAAACTCTTCCATCCCAACTGCATTTTACAACTTTGCCTGTGACCTAAAATCTTGGTATTTATGTGGACACCACATTGAAACTGCATGTCATTTTAGGGTACGTGCACTTTATGAATGTGAATATAAGAGAACATTTTCTGGGATGAGTGATAAGTGTTTAGTGAATTTCATTCAGTCTGAAGTAGGATCCACTGGCTGGGGACAGGTTGTCTCCTGCCTGAAGACAAATACTGGGAAGACTTTAGAAGTTCCTTGGTTACTTCCCTGTAGTGTCTCTTTCATGTAGTGTGGCTTGTTAGTGTACCATCCATTATGCGTTTCATTACATGTATGTGCCACAGATTGAACTGAAGAACAATATCTGCACCACAACTTAACAGACAAAAAAAATCATACATTTCATTCTTCACTTGTTATGAGATTTAGATGAGAGCCAGCTGCCAAAATGTACAACAAGTGGCAACTGTTCACGAAAAGGTCTGCACAGCATTACTGCCACCTTCTGCACTAAAAAAGTCAAGGAGCCATCAGCAGCATGTTGTCTCAATGACCCATAAGGGGCTTCATTGCTTTAACAAGTCCATAAAAATGAGAACATAAATCAGAAATCACTCTAATGGTCATCATAATCCACAGACTATATGTAATAATGACAGATTGTTTACAGATATGATAATAACATGATTTACTGTAATGGTCAGGCTTCTTTTCTGGCTTCAGTAGTTGTCCAAATAAAGTCTGGTATGACGTATTGGACTAATAGCTAACGCTCAGTAAAAAGTACCAAGACTAATAGGCTATATTACCCCGTAAAATGTGTTGTGGATCAGTGTGTATCAGCCTCAGTGGACAGGGCACTGGGGTTCAAGTATCAAGCATTTCTCATTTTCTGCACTGGATGAGCCTCTAATCCAGACACAATGTTGAAAACAAGCAACTGTATCAAGCATAATTTAGGCCATAATGGCAGAGTAAAACTGTTGCATGTCCGCTGGCCTTAGAGAGAATTCTTCATTGACCCCAGATGAGTTTCCCATTGTTCTACAAATCCAATGGTATGAAGAAAGAATATTGTATAACTTAAGACAGACACATGATTCTTCATCCAAAAGGAAGATTTCCTCCTTACCCCATACTGTCAGCGAACTAACAATAACAGAGACATGTGCTAAGTCAATGTTGCTATTATCAGGCTTCAAAATCTCACATAACAGTTCTTACAAATCTGTGGCTTAAATAAACACATGTCTGAAGCTCAACTAAAACAATATAATAAAACAGTATAAACTGAAAAGAGAGGAAAATGGAAAATGCTTTTGATTAACTATATGCGCTCTCGCCAAGAAACAAAAGAAAGGATAAAGACTGAATATGACCAAAGTATTTTAATCACTCTACACAACAAAACAGTCTTAATAAAGTTAACCACATCTTGCGTCTGTCTTTTTTTACTTTAGTCTTTGCTGACTTTACTCAGCGAAAATACTGAAAAGGCTAAATACATTTTTCATTGCATACAGTACCATGAACTCTACTAAATCTTATTTTGTTTGTTTTTTTGTTTTAATATAAATTGTGGAAGCTACACACAGCAATAGATTTCACATCTTCACAAAGTCTAATCACATCCTATCTACTATCTTTGTTTACTCTTAGTTTTAAAAATATAATTACCTGGTAGACTGCATCTGCCTTGTTGTCTCAGGGTCCTCGAACATTTTCACAATGGGTTCAGTCTCGGACTGCAGCTGCTTAAGCTGGGCCACAACCTCTGTCCTCTTCTCTCTCAGAGCTGACCCAGGGATGATAAAGTAAGTCATTAGCTACAGCCAGCTATAACATAAACCAACATGTGTAGGGTCTGTGCCCCACCACTGAAAAAGCTGTAGAACAAAGTTTACTGCTAAATCAATATGAATGAAGTGCATTTTGCAGTGCAGCAGCCTTTTATAATGTCTATGAAGCCAAGTTAATATCATCCTTGGTCTTGTCCATGTGCTGGTGCTGGAGAAATGGGGTTGAGAGATGTGTGTGCACCAACACTTACTCTGGGGTATTTCCTTGTCAGGAAAAAGGCTTCTGTACACATCCATGGCAAAGTCCACCATGTTTGTGTCACTAAGAAGGTCCAGTTTTCCATGAAGCAGCTCCTGTTCATTGTAGATCTAAGAAACAGAGTCAATAATAGAAAACAGAGGTGAAGGAGATATTTTTGTACGATATTATTATCTGACAAAGACGTTGTGACTAAGTTACAAAGTCTTATACATTGTGTTTCCAATTTAATACATTTAGAAGGCAAAAAATAGTTAGTGGATAATAAGTTTAACCAATTTTTCCATTCATAACTTATGGTTGAGCTCATTTTTTCCATTCGATATTCTAGTGGTGGCTTTTAACTGGGAAGGCCCTCATGGTCATGTGAAGTCTAACGGCCTTAATAAGTTAAAATGTATATAAATAGAAAGTTATAATGCTACGGAACACGCAATATCAATGCTGAGCAAGCCTGAATGGCTCATGTCTGTGGTTCGTGTTACTTTTACAAAAGTGTTAACTTGTACCAACACTGGCGGACAATAATCAATGAATTGCCGTTCATGTTAGCTTTCTCGGTTAGCTAATGCTAACGTTATTTGCTACGGTCCTAACAGATGTCTGCTAGTTACAGCAGTTATGTTGAATGTTTTGCAATACATATTTTCTAGCCGTTAATCGATACGTCCCAGCTGTTTCCATGATGTGTACTCGAAGACTTTTGATGTTTTTTTTTTACTAAATTAACCACTTTTCAGCCTCCAGTGACTAGCACTACATGAGAGAGTCCTGTAATGTGTGTTTCGTTGCCGAGCACATTTCACAAGGGCGGTAATATCGCTAACCGGCTGGTTAATAACGTACATAAGAGCACCGCCCAACAACTGTTTCAACTTAATGCCCCAAGTTTGAGAAACGTGCACCCCTGCTTTCTTCTGAAACTGAAGCAGCGCGTGGCTGTTTTACGCGGTGTAAAGTTAATAACGTTGAAAGGCGCTACTTCCGGTATCGTACGTTTCATGCACAAATCATTTAGTACCATAACATTGGCATAATACATTTTTTCCATTGTATTCATAGTATTCTAACGGCATATGCAGTGTGTATATCAGTTTCTTTCTTTTGTCCCGTAACCCATTACGTTTTCAAAACGTCTGACATGGATGAATAGTCTTTTGGGCTTTTATTTTGAAAGCAGTAAGATACACTTCCGGCTACATTCCGGCTAATTGTGGTTCCTTTACACAGCTGCAGAAAATGTGACCAACACCTTGACGTGCATGGTTTTTACAACTGTTGAAAAGCCAAAAGTAGTTCCCAATATTAACAAAAAAATGAACCGAAATGTTTATGTGTCGTTATATGTCGTACCTCTTTGACAGACAGGAACTCCAGCAGAGGAAAAACGAGATGACGGTCTAAAAAGTGGGCAATTTTTGTGGTGAGGTCGTACTCCGCCATCTTTGCTCCGGGGAAAGGGAAGCGGAAGTGTGATGTAGTAGTGTTCAGGGGGACGGACCAATCAGAGACACTGTCAGCATCCTCAATGAGATGAGATCAACGTTAAAAGGGTTGATGCTGATTTTACAGCGTTATTATAACATTTTTAGCTGTATTTTATTAAAAGTATATACACAATATGAAGAAGTAGATGGATATATATATATATATATATATATATATATATATATATATATATATATATATATATATATATATATATAGTCTTGAGCCACTTCTTCCCGTTTATTATTTTGTATTTCTTTCAGATATTCAACTGGGTTCACAAGGTTAATGGTATTGGGTTTTTTTTTTTAATGGCAAGTCTCAGTTTCCTATCTTTTTCTTGGTTCCCTTCATGAGTAGGACTTAATAATCTTGCAACTTGGTGACTTTATTCATCCCACAAATAAACAAAATTTTTCATTTTAATACAGATATCAGGTCAGGGGTGTAAAATGTGGATTGTATGGTGTTTTGTTTTATATATTTATTTTGATATATGATCTATATTGTATATTGCACGTTTCTTAAAGGTACTTTAAGAAAGGTATTCTGTTTTTAAGCATTTTAAAGAACTTTCCACTTTTCATCTGTGGATTCAGGCTGTCTCGGTGTCTTGTCTTATCACGTAATCCCAGACTAAGTCCATGATGTTTAAATCAGGGTGCTGTGGGGGTCATACCATCTGTTGTAGGACTTCTTGTTTTTCTTGTTGCTGAATCTATTTTTTTAGGACTCCAGCTGTATGTTGGGGGTCATTGTTTGGCTGCATAATGGTTATGATATGGACTGATCTGACTGATGCTTCTTTGATGGTATTACTTGAATGGGTTAATAAAAACAAACACCTTATGCCTAAAACTTCTTTTGGTTTCTGAGAAGGATGCAGGACTGACTTGTAAACCTTTCAAAATTCCCATAATATCCTTGTGGTGTTGATATAGTGAAACATTTCATTATAAAAAGGAATCCAAGTGAACATTTTGTTGAATGTAAAAACATAGGCTTTTCTCCAGGCACCACCAACATTTCTCTTAAAAGCCAGTGTGTGACTTCTTTATGAGACTAAACCCATTTGAGGGTAAATGTAGTCACGGTGAACCCCCACTTACCAGCCTGCTAAATTTTTTGTGAAAACAACCAGATCATTTCCAATCATTTGACTTTTCCACAAGGTTAGAATGTCTTCACTGTGCATCTGAACCATCCCCTCTCCTCTCCCTTCTTTTCAGCAGCTGCCTCATAAAGGTGCCCATGTGTCGACCATACCCGGCCGACAACAGCCAATATCAGCTACTAAATGACCCGTCTCTAATAGGTTTCACTACTACCTTGTTTTCTTGACAACCACATGACACTGACTTGTATCCTCACACAATTCTACCCTTGTTGCCACTGGGCTCTCTCTCTTCCACTCTCACTTCTCCCTGCTGCCTGACAGCAGGTAGAAATGAGTCATAAACAGACACCACTCACCATGGCCAGTCGCTGTTTTACTGGGTGCTTCTAACATAGTCAGCCCTGGCTCCCATGGCAGCTTGCTTTAAAATGAAAAAAAAAAAAAAAAACAAAACACAGTTTTTACTTTGCTTAAACCTCCTGTGTGTCATCTTCTTCATGTCAGGAAATGTTCTGCAGTAAAAACAGTGACCCATGCAATCATTTGATCTATTTGGCAAGAATTTTCTAGGAATTTGTCTCTATTAGTTCACCCATAGATTTAATTTAATGAATTATAAACTCCAGCCAATTTTGCTGCTAATAAGTTGACTTTATAAGGTCACTAAAAACACTGTGTCCGTGTTAAGGTCTTATGAGCAGCTTGTACTTTTATACATTCCTAAAAGTTGAGTTTTGTTTGGGCACATTCGTATACTTTAATTCTTCCACTTGTGCTTTCCTTCTTAGTATTTATCTGAAGCTTTTGAAATGTTTAATATGGGAAGTATTTGTGCGTAATCATGGTATTTAGTGTTCATTTTTGTTGAGGGCCGACACTTTGTCTTATCCTGAGAAGATAAGACTTTTGTTTTGTTTTTTAAAATTAATGAAATATTAGTTTAAATTGTGTTACGCAATTAAATGAACCTGTCCCCTTGAAATAAAGAAAAAGCCAACAGTCCTCAATGCAATCAGCTTGTTATGATCCATAGTTACGTTTTATTGTTAGGGGACCTCTAGTGACTGTGGTAATAATGACCAGGACAATAGGGGAAGTCGGCAGTTGGGGTTAATGAATGGATGGAGCGTTGTTTCTTTTATCCATAACTATTCCACAACCAGAAGTGTGTGTTTATTATTGTAACCATGATAAATGAAGGTCCACTGACCTGAGGAAAGTGATTAAATTTAACCCAAACCATGATCTTTTCCTAAATCTAACCAACCAGTTTTTGTGCCTAAACTGTAGCACATTACACATGGCTTATTATTGTTACCACAACAACAAATGCCAGGTATGCTCCTAAGCACAAAAATGATCATGACATATTGTGAGTGTTTCTTTAAGTCTAAAGATGATTTTAACACAGCACTGATAAACCTGGACAGACTGTTGCTTTTTTACAGTGAAAGTAAAAATATCTATATAGCCATCCAAACTTACTGTAGTGTGAAAATGATTAAAATCCAGTAATTGTTTCTCCATGAAACAAACGTGTATCATATTGCCCATTTACATCATGATGTGAGTTGTATTTTATGTGCAGGCAATAATACTTGTTACGACACAATATTGAATTAGGAAACAGTGGGAAATCTCTTCACTGGTTCAGGCAAAGCCAATAAGCATTCTCAGATAAGTTAAATACCACAAGCTAAATCCAAAATGACAAGAAATCATGTAGTTTAAACAGTGATATGAAGGCCAAATTGCATTGGTTTCTCTTGTTTCAACCAGCCAATCTCTAAAGATTGGCTGGTTGAAACACCTCTTGGGAGGTGGTATTTTGGAAAAACGTGTAGGGGATTTCATTTGACTTGATTCTTTTTCCTTTCTTCTGATTTAGTTGAGTTCTTTCCTGTCGCCACACTGATGTTATTTTGCTGATAACATGTTGATTTCACAAAAATATGTTGAATGGGTTTATCCCATCCAAAACTAAGACTCCTTGAATCATCTTTCTGTACAACCCTTAATCAGTATTACATTTGTTAAAAGACATTCCACATAGAGTGCACATGTGAAATTCACAACCCAAATAATCCTAGCCACTGAACATCACTATAGTCTGAACTGTGCGCCCCATGTTTTTTAAACAGTTGCAGTGCCAACTTGCTTATCCATCCGCTTAGTGAAAAACCAAACCCATGAATTGCAGAGGGCTGGGAAAATGAGCATGGGGAGACTGATCCAAACAATAATGTAAATCTAGTGGACCGATCCAGGCAGTTTCTTTCTAAACAATTGCTGGTAATTTGTTGGTTATAAAATATTAAGCATAAAATAAATAACTGTGGGAGGGAGCATCTGGTGGGAGGAAAATTAAATCAGTTAAAATGGTAAATTATTCAGGATGAAACTAAAGATTTTACTTAAGATGAGAAACTTAAGACAAGTTTTATTAAAAAAAAAAATGAGGGAGAATTGATCAGAGAATTGGTTAGATGAGACAAAATAAAAGTTCCGCAAAGAAATATTTCAATGACACAGTCAATGCCGCTTATATCTGTCCTTTCAGTATGACGCTAGAGCCAGCCAGAAGACTGTTAGCATAACTTAGCAATAGACACTATAAACAGGGGGAAACAGTTACCTTTGGTTTTTTTTGAGTTTTTACACATTCGTACCCAAGAATGAAATCAACAAGTTGTGGATTTATAAGGGATTATGTGCTCAAATATTTCTTGGCCATGAGCGGTGACTTCTCGAAGCCTTGTTGACAGCATCAAGTTGCCAGGAAGACCTGGCCAGGAAATAATCTGGCCCAAAACTCTGCATAAAGCTGCAATTCTACATATTAACACAACTGTTTTTTCACGAAAAATAAATAAATAAAGACCACATTAGTTATGGATCTTTAGAGGTGTTGGTTGGTGTTTGGAAAGAACCAGCTTTGTTTCCCCTGCTTCAAGCTTTTATGCTTAACTAAGCTAAGCTAACCAGCTGCTGGCTGTGATATGTAGAGAAGTAATATAGACCATCTCATCTTAGTGCTGACAAAGCATATTTCTTAAACAAAATATGACAAATGCTATGATATTGTGCACAGTTTTTCCAAAAAAAGAACCTAATCATGTTTCACGTTGATTGTTGTTGGTGTGCTCTCTGATATAACTTTGTCTTGGCAACGTTTCTTCAACTTTCTAATCTCCCTGGCAATAGGGTAAACGTAGCTAATGATTTTATCCCTGGAGCACCCTTACTACCCAGCCAGGCTAGTGAAGAAAGAGGTTTGAGTTAAAAGCTTATAACTTTAACTTTAAACAAAATCCATTAAAGTGAAGTAAACATAAACAGTCATCCACCATTACTGTCTGTGTAAATCATAACATGTGTGTGTTTTTGTTGGATGAAACAGTTGCAGGCAGTGATGGCTTTGACCACACATGATATCCAGGTTTAATACTGGGATGTTGTCCGGAAGAGCAACACATTTCAGCGTGCAAAACAGTTATCCATCATTCTACATGTTTGTTTCACAGAAAATACTCCTCAGCCTTAATGGGATAAACTTAAAGGGCGCTGGCCAAATATTCCATGAAAAACCTCAGCTCTCCAGTTCCCTGAAAGCTTTCTTGGTCAACAAATGAATTGAAGAGAAGAAGAGGAGATGACACTGCCAAAGACACCCACCACTGGCCTTATTCTAATATCTGTCAAAATATAAATCAATAAGATCTGAAGACAAACGACTAGGCTCTGGACGTTGCAAAGCCAAGCATCTCTGCTCTGAATCTGAATTCCAACGTCTCATATGAATTTCAATTATTCTTTTGTAAACTTTTTAGATATGCATCACCTCGATCTGAGTGTGTGTCAGGTTATAAATCAGCGGCCCACACTCCTGATTTAGAGCCCAGTGCTGACTTCAGCACTGTCACACTCAATGGCAATGTGATGGAGATTATCGACCGGGCCTATGGACCAGAAAACAATATAAACTTACAGCGACTACCCAGTGGCATCAAGCATGGCAGAACATCTGTGCAACACATGTCCTCAGCACAAACAAGAAGTGACTTGTACTCGTGCAGATCAGCAATATCACAGGAGGCACACAGGGAAGCTGATCAATATTTGACCCCTGTAATCTCTCCTCAACAAGCTCAGCTCCCATGCTCACTCCTCTTGTTATGCATAACTTCACTTTTCCTCTGCAATTTTCTTTGAAAACATGACATTACAGAGAACATGGCGCTATCTCCAAATTTGCGGTCATGAGCATTCTTACCAGAAAAGAAAAGTGAAATCGGATAACTCCAGATTATGCTGTTTAGTTACAGGCTTCCAGTGCACGGGGGATAGGATTTGAATATTCCTCTTCCTGTGGATTTAAGATTTTTGTAATAATTGCTATTGTGTGTATTTACTGTATGGAGCTACGTAAGTGGAGGCCCCTGAACAAAACCACTATTCAAGTAATGGAAAAAAAGTAAGACCAGTGAACAATGATTATGATTTCTGTGAATGTTAAACCTCAACACAGACCCCTTGAGATGTTGTAGAAGTGCTTTATATTTCAAGTTGGACTGATACAAAAAAAAAAAAGAAAAAAAAAAAAAGAAAATGGTGCTGGAATGACTGTACTCCACCAGCTGCCGCAACTTAGAATGAAGATGATGTGATTCTTGGATACGACAAAGTAAAACTTTCAATATTTGGCTCGGAGGTGTCAAAATAGTTACGTTACAGCCAAATCCTGTGTCAGAGATCAAACTCTCGCTTTAATAAGACCGTGTGAGTGTTATATAAGATTAAACTCAAATGTTCAGTGCTCCAACGTGACTTCTTGTACTGCAATAAATTCCAGGAGCACAATGATGTGTTCATATGGAAATCCGATTTATTATGTCAGAAAAAGTATTTGTAATTCCAAATTACAATCACTTCTCGTGATGAGTGTGGCACATCACCTACAGTCTGTGCTGAACTCTGTTGGAGGCATCTAATGCATGGTAATGTTACATTGTAAATGCTAGATAGAATGTAATTAGAGAAGACGACTGGCTATTAAAACCAATCCAGCAACACATAATATACTACATGTGGTAATCCACAATAAGCAATCACGCTGCTACATGTGGTGTCAGGGGAGCAATACATCCTCAACCTCGTACTGTGTAAGTAATGTCAATTCCCAGCATGGTGCTGCTCTGACAGGCAACTGAATATTGTTCTTGTCACTGAAGCCAAGAGAGAGAAGAGCAAGAGAGTGTGGAAGCCTAATTGTGATGTGTCATAATTTCCCGCTCAAGGCCTCTCACTCAGGATATGGGTGAGGTCAAAGGTGCAAAAAAGGGAGTCCATCACAGGCAAGGCGTGCTGAAGTCATCTGTACAGAGTTATTCGCGGTGAGGTGAAAGCAACTTGGTCAGACAGGGGACCTAATCAAATTTCAAAGTAAACACAGTGCCGCCGGCTCCACAGGGCTGAGTCCAAACATTGTTGCTAATTGCATCTGTCTTCATTTTCCGCAACTCACTGTACAACACCAACGAAAAAGAAATCTAGATGGAACAGGAACTATTTCAAAACCACAGAGAGCACCTCAACCTTACCTCAATTTTTAGTCCATAACTGTTCATTTTGGAGATTGCCAACTCTGATTGCTTCTGTCAGAAATCAAAATATAATGCCTGTGAAGTGTTTCTACTGGAATATTTCTTTTTTTTTCTTCATACATGGAGACTGAAAAGGAAAATATATATATGCTTGTCCCGTGTGCCATATGTGGGGGCTTCTAGAGCATGGAAACCTACGTAAGCACCAGTCAAGTAGTACAATTTGGGTTTTCAGATGGCTGCAATTGATCTCCCATATTGTGACATTTCTGTACAAGAGAGCTGCTCCAAGTTAAACAAACGCCTTATGTCGGAGGTTTTTTTTTCACCACCACCACATCCAGCTGCATTTCAAAGTTATAGACAGCTTGTTCACATAGCGCTTTTACCATCATGTCCTGAAATCCCAGGAGTCACACACACTGCATGGTGTTTATTGCAGGTCACTATTAGGGCCCTGGCCTTCAGTGGCACCTTGGCAGACAGGGGAAGCCCTCTACCCCAGAGGACAGTGTACGATTGTTTTAATGTGGTTTCTTTGGTATTTCATGTTCCAGCAAAAACCCAACCACATATCAACTGACTGCCATGTGCAGACTTGAAAATTACAAGTACACAGATCGCCAAAGCTGAGCGTAACTTAAACTGTACACAGCGTTATTATTTGTATTCCTGAAAGAGATGATGACATTTCATCGTTCTCCTGTGCACTTGCACTTGCCCATTAGTGATGATGCTAAGCTGTTTTACAATATCAGTGTCCTCCCAAAAGAAAACATCTCCTTGCTGCCCTTTCACAACAGAACATCGACAAAGTACGAATATCAGTGGCCTATGTGCAGCGAGCGGCACTGGATATGACATCAGATCTCTGAAATGTCTCTGTAAGCAAGTTTATGCTGAGTCCACATCAACAAGTGTGTAATGTGGTAAGAGAGAAGTGTGTAAGCGAGCACAGGCAGCGCGGGGATGAGATTCACAGAGGCTCCTGAGGGAAATCAGAATAAAATGGTAGATGTGCTTTCATATTTTCAGAGGAAACTGATTCTAGGCTCAGCTGACTCTCCTACCCAGTACTTAGGAGGGGAATTATATAAAAATGGAAATGGAGCGTGAGAACGACATCATCTGGATTGTAAATGTCTGCTGTAGCCTACTAACCATTATGCTGCATGGTGCTGACTGCTGAACAGTGCAGTGGTAGTGTAGGTTTACAGTATCCTGGAATCACATTTGCCCTGTGTCTCAACCAGAGCATGAGCAACTTGAGCTTCAAAGTCAAAATTACAAGCCTTACATAAACCTAAATGGAATGCGTGGACAAAACATTAAGTGATGAAACAAAATATTTGAGATTTTCAAATGAACCATATCACCCCCCATTAGAATTATGTTTGCAATGTTAATATGGCATGTTTTTATTTCTACCATTCTCATTGCACTCCTGTTTTTTTGCTATTTGCCGTAGAAATGTAATAGTGTAACATAATTGTAATAATAATAATAATAATAATGATAATAATGATAATAATAATAATAATAATAATAATAATAATAATAATAATATGTATTTTTTTCTTTAGGGAACGCCCACAGCTTGCAAGTCCGTGACGTAGGCGCACGGCGTATGTTGTCAAAAGAAAAAAAGATGGCGTCGGTATCAGAAATGTACGATGTGGGTTGGGAAGGTAAGACTAAAGATATATCGGCTTCTCAAGTGTCACTGAGACATGTGTTTTTATACCTCAAGGCATCTGACGTTTTCTCCGCGTGTGAGTTTAGTCGGAGAGTCGTCGCTGTCCCAGAGACGAGATACAAGCTAACAAGTCAACGTGAAATGCTTAGCTAATGCTAGTTAGCATGGTCGGCTAATGTATCATGTTCGGCGATACAGTAGAATCATATTAGCTCAGTAGCCGGCATTTGAACATAGTTGTTGATGATTTAAATCTAGCGTGAAGTGCAGAGCAGGTACCCATGCGTGTCTGTTTTCAGATAACACCGTGTTAGCAGCATGTTAGCCGGTCATGTTGGCACCAGCTAACATTTGCGACAACTACGTCTCAGACTTCTGGTTCTCAAGAAATGTTGCACAATAACAATGATTATACATGTGTAAGGATCACGTTTTGTGCATTCGTCAGTATACTGGATACACAATACCCATATTGATGAGAAGTTTTGTTTCATTATGTGCCGATCCGAAAATGTGAATGTAATCCATTCATTCTCCCTTTTCAAGGTCGCTGATTTAGGATTACATTAAATCAATGTAATCGTTACCGCAGATTATAGAAAAGATGCTATTGCCATGGTTTGCACATCCCATATTTATCCCAAATAGCTATTGCATAGTCTCTGCATAGAGTTAAGGATCCTGGCTTGGTGCTGTAATGTTTTATGCTGTTCTACGTATGTCACACGTTTGCCTTTATTTTGAAATCCCAGTACTGGAGGTGTAATGTAACGAGGAGTATATATCTGTTTTATAAACATATCTTGAGTAGTTTATCACAACAGGTGCATTGTGTTCAGAGGGATTATAATTGCCCTTATGGTTTAACATCTATGTTCACAGAGATGAGAGACAAGCTGCGCAAATGGAGAGAAGATAACTGCAGAAACAGTGAACAAATAGTGGATGTTGGTGAAGAGCTCATCAGTGAACATGCATCCAAACTGGGTGATGACAGTAAGTGTGACATGACTAAAACAGTGACTACTACCAAGCATAAACCCTGAGCAGTAGGCAAATGTATACTGTGAAGTGTGTTGTGATTTTCAGATTGATCATTAGAAATGTAATCAGTCCTCATGTTGAGAATGCCACATTATACAAATGTCTTTAGTTTATTTTATTTTTTATACCACCAAATCAAGGTACTGTACATTTGCTGCAGTAGAGGGATTTGAGGAAAAACTACAATATACAGCTTGTTACCTTCCCCCTGTGGCAGCTCTCATGTCACATTATCAGATGAAGAGATAAGTATAGTCTCCAGCTGTGTTCAGAATTTAAACACAATGTTGGAATGAGGATCTTTTACTTTGTAGAGTCCAAAACCACTTAATGTCCCTCTGTAAAATCAGTCAGGCTAATGTTATTGACTGTGGGTTCATCTGTGCAGCTGTGTAAGTTGTGATTGATCTAAGTGGGCGATTTTCTGCTTGCTAAATGTTTTTCTCTGCTCTTTTTTGTGGTCTATATTTTTCTTTTGGATCAATGTCTGAACAGAATATAAGGTTTCCTGTGATGTGGTCAGCACAGATAGACACAGTCATGGCTAAAAAGCCAAATCCAGAAATACAAGATTGCTTACGTAAAATGGATAATTAGGAGATTTGAAGGGCAAAGGTAGAATGTTAAAATTGGAAAAAGATGAATGGAAACAGGTTAATGTTTTAACTCATCACGGTTCACTGACATTGGTGTTGGGTAGAAAACGTCAAACACGACTTTATTCTATACGTATAGTGAGCATGGATACACTTGACAAGCCAGCAACAAGACGGGCAATCGTGTAAGAAATATGCTTTAGGCATAGCCTGTTGCCTAGTTAAGCACAAAGTACAGTATACTGGTGTTTTTTTTTTTTTTTTTAGATTTTATATTTGCAGCAGCAGTGAGTTCTACCTACCATAAACATATCAAAGGTCATGGTTTCCTCCATAACAGTGCTGTCCTGCTGCATTACCCCATAAAAACTCTCCCCAGTCGTTATGATTCATACAGTCCTTAAAAGAGGCGGATAAACACTCAACATGCCATGGTTTTATTGAAACCAGCTCTTAAATTGGCTGTGAAATGAGATGGCAATTATCAGAACAAGAGTTGGCATCATTAAAGTCAAGAAAAACTTCAAGCATTTGTTTGTTTTGGCCTGACCTGCCAGGTTTTGGGTGGAGTGGAGGTTTTTTTTTTTTTTTCATTAACAGGAGTTGTTTATTTGGCTGAACATGTCCGGTTTGCTTGTCAAACCTGTCTGTCTAACATGTTTTATTAATTCTATTAATTGGCTTCTGTAGCCAGGCTATTAGTCAGTTATAATGCTATAATTTTACAGTTGACTAATTGAAAAAAACATTTTAATAAACATTTAATATTTTGTAGCTAACCACAAAAAGTGAAATATGCTGAAGTAATGATTGAGTTGTTAATGGTGGTGCTCAACATACCTTACTTTACAAGTATAAAAATGTAACAGTGTGGAAGTTTGGGCATTATGTATCTGAAAACATGCTCAATTCTGTTCAGTTGTTTATATTCTAATCTCAAGAGTTATCTAATATTTGTACAGCTCATAATATGAGTAGTTACAACTGTGCTAAAAAAAATGTACAGATTGGTATCATTGCCAAAACAGCAAGACAGTGATTTTTATGTGGCTCATTTATTTTTGAAATGGCTAGCTGCAGAGATGTGCAAAAGAAATGACTACTATAAGAGCTACTGGAGGATTCTGTGGAGTCCAGAAATAGTTCCCTGTAATGTAAATATTCACTCAAAAGTTACATGGTGCTGAAAATAGCATATTCAGAACCATTATGTCAACATGTCACTAATGCTGTAACATCACTCACTGATCACATTAATTTTATATTGCGTTTATATAGAAACTATTACATACATATTTTTTTATTATTAGTGGAAACACACAAATTGTGTCTGTTACCCAATCACATTGAGTTGTTGAAGTTTGTTCTGGCTTATGAACTACATAAACTGTTAACACAGTCACACTAGTCAGAGTGGGGGATGAGAGACAGCGATGAGAGAGAAATGTTAGTTGAGCTACTTTGGTTTCACAAAAAATCAACAGTGTTTTTAACAGTTACATTAGTTACATTTAATACTCAAAAATGTGACTCAGAGAGTGAGGAAGACACACACTCAATCAGCAATGAGGAAAATCAATAATGGGTGGAGATTGTGAGTTTGAAATTCACACATGATCACAACAAAGGGGATAACTTGTTGCCCTTCATATTGTTACACTTAAGTTCCATCACTGTGTATAAATGACTGACTCACAGCTAGAAAATAAATAACACGTGAAAGCCACACACAAGAGCGTTGCATGTTACACAATGTTTTTGCATTTATGATCCAAGTTTTAAATGAATGTATGTGAGTAACATTATCTTTGCTTTATGCCGTGCAGAAAATAGTAAATGTAGCGTTGCATGTTAAATGAAATGGGGGGAAAGTTCTTTGCCTGAACCGTTTAGCTGTTGATTCTCATCATGGAAGCTTGTTTGGGTGCTGAAAAAAAAAAAAAAAAACACGATGTGCAGCTGTTGAGGACAGACTCTAAGTTTGTGCGTCAAGTGTACAGTTCAATATATCACTTTTTCATGTAACACCAGACAGTGGAATGGAAAGGGCGTTAACACAGTCTTCTTTGTCTGCGTCTCTTCTGCCCAGTATGGATTATTTATGAGCAGGTGATGATCGCAGCGCTGGACTGCAGTCGGGATGACTTGGCTCTGGTAAGTTTTTACCACGCTTCCTCACACACCCAGGAGCTTCAAAAGCAATCGTTCACTGGCTCTCACAGCCATTCCTATTTTGCAGCGCCCGCTCTGCCAAATGTGAAAATCTGATTTTTATTTGGCCAAATGGTATTACTCTGTCTGTACTTTGGAAAAACAATTTGCTGAGAGTTGGAATTAGAGGGTGTAGCAAATGAGTGGAGAAGCATGCTTCAAGTGTTAGCTGAAGTTGGCCTTCATTTATGGAGTTCAGCTGCTTTTTTCCCTCAGGATTTATTTGCCATTCTAAAGCTTAATGTGATGTTTCTACGTTAATGTTCTGAAATATTCAGAGCTCTGAAAACTTTCAAATCTGCATGGGATTAAAAAACAAAAGACAAAAGACAAGAGGTCGTTGAAATGGGTCATCTCTAATCAGTATGGAAGTGACGATTCCTTTGGCAAAAGAATGACTCATTGAGTACAGAGAAGGCAGAACTCAGTCATTAGAAATAGTTGTCTGTTGGCTATCCTTTCAGCCCTGCTGCCAGACTTTAAAAAAAGCACAAGGACCAGACTGCAGCTGATGGATAGTGCACACAATTCAGATCACACTGCAGACTTTTCCATCTCATTGAGGATAATGCTGAATGTGATTACAATCATTCTTCACCTCTTCCACTACTGTGTGATCAAACATATTCAAACCTTGTGCAGAGGAGGAGGAAAAAAAGCAGAGGGCATCCTCAGTTTCCTTTGTGTAACAGCAAGTGGTTGCCCAAGATAAAAAAAAAGCAGATTTTCACATTCAAAACTATGAGGTTGGCTCTTTTTTTTTAACGGTCTGTTTTTATATCACTGTATTAGGTTTGTTTAGCTGAAACATAAGCAAAAGCTGACATTTTCGAGACAGGTGGTTTATTTTGGAAAATCACGAGTATCTGTAGTGTGTGTAAGTGTGTGAGAGCAAGAGTGTAACATAAAGTTTAGTAACAGCCAACTATAATTGCTCTCTCTCCTCTGCCCACATCCTTACAGACCTGTCTACAGGAACTGAGGAGGCAGTTTCCAGATAGCCACAGAGTGAAGCGATTATCGGGCATGAGGCTGGAAGCTTTGGAAAGGTAAGCATTGTGTACAAAAAACTGCAGGAGAGCGAAGGCAAAAAAAAGCACAACCTCACTGTTATGCATGGTACTTTGGGAGGCTTGGGGGCGAGAAACTGTTAGCAGATTCTAAGTGGTACAATGGTCTGGGTGTGTGTAAGTACAGTATGTGTGTGGGGTAGAGCCTGTTTATGTTGGATCACCCAGCATTCCTTTGGAGAGGAGGGGAACAGGGAGAGGAAAGGTTCAATGCTGGATAGTCCTGTGGCCCTTTAGCCTTAGTTAGGGATTCCCGGGAAGGAAGTGGTCAGATCCTGCTGTTATTCTGGGGGTCCCTTCTCTGGTTTCTATTCCTTCGTTGTTTCCTTATTTTGTTACTCCCATCTGTATTTTTTTTCTCCCTTTTCCCTCCTTATTTTCTTGATTTCTCTCTTCTTCTTCTTCTTGTCTTGTTTTAGTCTCTGTGCAGAGTGTGTGTCTTGGCTCTGCAAATATTGACATTTCATCCTAATCCCAACCTGCTTTCTCCCAATACTGTGTTTTATTTTTGAATCTGCAGTTTATTAAAAAAGTAAGCAGAATGAAGAGTGTGAGCTAGAAAGATAAACAGGGATATTTTAGTCTGTGCTGAGCTGAAGTAAGAGTAATTCAATCTGTTTACTACCTCACTCTCATTCCCCACCCGGATCACCATTGCTGGTTTATCGGTTATGTCGGAGTTTATGTGATAATTGAGAGTGATTGCTTCAGCACTGTCAGATTAAATAAACGGCACACTGGGATCTAATTGGCAGCAGACAGAGCTACACTTGAATGACACAGCTTCAAACAGCAAGGCCCTTCCCCTTTATACACACACACACACACACACACACACACACACACACACACAGTTCCTAAATAAATAAAGCAAATCAAAGTGGCTCGTGAGTGGTTGCCTGGTGCCATCTAAAATCTCCCAAAGTGTGGCTGAGTAATAAAGTGAATGTGAGGCAAGCGGCAGCACTGGAAGTGGGGCTGCTCAGTGCTAATGGAAACCAGAGTTGCTTCTGTCTGTTGCAGGCTGTGGGCAGGACGCTTTGCGATCACTGGACCCCGCCTTTGGCTGCTAAAACGTCAGTCGCAGATTACCCCTGATAGGAAAAAAAAGTTGAAAAATCATCCTTCAGCGCCTGATTTGACATGACAAGTGAAGTGTACATGCCTCCTATTCCCAGATTTCTTTACCGTATGATTTGATATTTACAGCTCATAAATTTCCCTTTAAACAGAATCATGTGGGCTCAGTCCAGCAGTTTGAGTGAGTTTGAGTTGGATATCATTGCATATCAGGTTCATATGTGTGTATTCTTGTATTATGTATGAGCCAAGAGACAGACAACTGAACCAGCAACTTAGCTGCGGATCTGGACAGATGTAAAAGCAGCAATTTAATTTTGTTTAAAGGTGAATCAAACTGGATCCAATCAAATGAAAATACAGTCTTCAAAACAGTATGCTCTGTTTGTATTGATTTCATGACTCATTGTGATGTGATATAAGCTTCTCGCAATGTTGGCTGTGTGACCAGCAACCTTAACTTAAATGAGTGTTTATTTCTTCCTTTAGATCACTGCTGATTTCTGTACAGCCTCATTGTAATCATGGGAACCTGCTGCGATGTATACAGAAACTCGATTACCTTGAACTCTGTTTGATTTCTCCACCGCCTAATTTTAGCCGACCAGGGACTGGGAATGGTTAAAAAAACACTTTGTATTCTCTCTCTCTCTCTCTCACTCTCTCTTTCTGGTTCTCCGAAGGTACGACGAGGCCAACAAACACTACGATGCCATTCTTCAAGATGACCCCACCAACACGGTAAGACTGGGACCGAGGGGAGGAAAGGGAAAAACACCTCTGCTTAGCAGTCTACTCTGCTTCACTTTGTGGTCTCAGCTTTTTGGAGGGCTTTAAATCTACCAAAGCACTTTGGTGTTAGTGGTGAGAGTTTGCTAAGTTAAACTCCCCTCGGCCTCTCTGACCTCAACCACAGTGCTGATCAGCCTATCACCTACACAACTGAGAAGTGTTTAAGGAAGGGGGGCTTGGGTGGAGTGTGATTCATGGTCTTAGTCAGTGGCAGACATGTTTGTCTGGAAGTAAGGCATAAATAAGGGTCTTGCCTTTGAAGATGGTGATTTACTCAACCTTTCAGACCCCCACCCTGAGCTCTTGTCTCACCTTCTCTGTTGTCGTCCACTGGCTTCAGGTGCAGTGTCTGCTGAGGGGTCAACACAGACAAGCTTTGAATAACCCCAACTTCTCTGAAGCTCTTTACTTGCCATGATTTCAATTTACTATTCATTACTGTGAAATAACTTGCAGAACCATGTCTAGCCAGTGTTCTGACAATCCCACACCACCAGCTCAAAACATAATGTACCTGCTGTAAATTATTTCCATAAGGACATGTGGCCAAACAAGAAAATAAATCTTTTCAAGGGTTTTCAAAAGAAACCATGACCTTATTTATTTTGGCTGTCCCCCTCCTGCTCACCCCAAAGATGTTCAACAAGTTTCCTGTACCATGCTGACATATGGATTGCTTTAGATGTATTAAACAGTTTCTTTCAGCTTGCACTATGCTGCAGACACAGCTTAGACATTTGTGCTTTGGATGCCCTCTAAAGACAACTGTCTGCTTTAAACAACTTGATGTCGTACTGAAAATACTAATAATCCATACCTCGCTCTGGTGCACCCCCACAGTCCCCCCCTCCGCATCTTTATGTTGCCCATAAATATCCAGGCTGCTGCCCACCACCGTGTTTCACCTCAGTCCCACCTTCACTTTGTCAAGACCATTTATGTTAATTTTATGCTTTTGTTGTCATTGGAAGTCGGCAGGTCGGATTGGCAAACAGGTCTTGAAAACAATAGATGGGGCTGTTTTGATGGGCTAGTCCCCACGATTATATTTCAGTTTAATAATGGTTTTCGGGGTACAGGATATATTTCTATTTTAAAAGATCCACCCAATTTTCACATCAAAATCAAACCAGAAAGGATGTAAATTTCCATTGATGCTGCTGCCGAAAACAAATGCTTAACAAGTAAGAGCCAACTAACCAACATCATTTCTCAGGATTTCTCAGTCTTACAGCGTGCGCATCTTTGGCGACGCTTAAAAACAGCAGTGACTTGCAAAAACATTTGTTTCTACTGATAGTCGACTTTTCTAAATGGTGCTAGAGGCTTGTTCCGTGCCATGCCTGACAAGAAAATAACATCTGGATGGTTGCAGTGAATAATCTGACAAGATTTTGTCCCTCTCATGCTGATCAAGACAAGGTTGAAGTAGAAGCCACAAGTCATGCTATTTTCTTGTAACGCTGTCATTTTCATGTACAAAATAGATGTTGCTCCAGCAAATATCTGTTTAAGTAATTGGCGTAATCTGCAACAAATTGCTTTCTCATTCATCCACTGTTTTGTTAATGGGAGTTGTAATTTCAGAGAATCCCAGGGCACCTCCCCGACACAGCAAAGAGCCTCTGGGAATTCCAGGGACATCCTCGGAAAGGGAATGGTCGGTTTCCTGGTCTCTGAATGCTGGATACTGCCACCCTAGTAGCATAGGCTGTCAGTCAAACCTGGGGCCGGGAATGGAACAAAATGGACAAATAGGTTCTCTGTCCCTGGAATGTTAACCTTAAACCTTTTTCCCACAATCCTTGTCCTGAATGACTTGGGTGTAGTGGTGGCGGGTGGAGCGATGATATGATGGCATCATTTAGGTCACCTGTTTTGCAGCGAGGGCTAGCTCCCCCCCGCATGTTCTCCAACACACTCTTAAGAATCGGGCAAGGGATGGGCCTGAGAAATGGCGGAAAATTGGCGACCACAAGGAAGACTTGCGAGGCATCCCAGCATGTGAAGCAGAGATTGGAAACTGAGCTGTTGTAATTACAGGCTATGGAATAGATGTGGTACCCATTAACCAAAATTGTTGAATCAACAAAAATTGCTCAAGGTTTTTTTGCCATGGCGGTGTCCAAAAAATGTTTCAAACTCTTCGCCCTTCCATTGCTTGCTATGTTCCAATACCTACAGCAATGATCTGGCAAAATTCTTGTCTGCGTGCGTAAATGCATTTTTTCCACCTTTTCATTTCTTCTTTTGAGTATTTTAGATTATGCAGTCCCCACAACATTTGTATACAATGATGTCTATCAATTTATTATTTATTTAACATCAAATGGACCCAATGATTGCTTTTAATATTGAATTCCAGTGCTCTCATTTCACCCTAAATTGTTCAATATAAAAAGCTAGTATTTCTTAAATAAGCCACTGAGGTCACATGGATGACTTCTGAGGTTGACCCACAATCATATGCAATTACACATTCATTGTAGGATAAGATTATGTTTGTGTGGGTCAAGTTATTTGAAATGTAATGCCTCACTTCAGAATTTTTGACCACATAGATGCAAAATAGTCACAAAAATAATGGAAGATTTGACTTACAAATAGTAAAAAGAAAAAAATAACATTTTGTAATGGATTGTAATTGAAAGCATGCTACGTTGCACAGATGCGAATCAGCCGTTAAAACATATTTGTCATGACTACAGTTTGGCTCTTTCTTTCCTTTTTCTTCCAACTAGTTTAAGGTACGTAGAGAGGGCTAGGTGTGCCGCGCTTGTGATGTTTCTTATTTTAATGGAAGGTTGCTGTAGGTTGTCACAAAGAGCCAGAGGTGATGTAAATAATCCAGTCCTCACTCCTAAAGTCTCCTCTGAGCACTAATTAAAAAAGAATCACAACAACAGAGGGATCAGACCCACTGCCAGGTTTTTCTGGATCATTAGTTAGAGAAAGGAGGAGAGAGAGGAGTGGTTTGGAATTGCTTCTCGTTTAATAAAGTGCTGTGTGACTCTTGGGGCTACCAACTTCCATATGTTCCTTTGAGCCCCAAGTGGTTCTTTATCTGGGAAAGAGGAGAAAAAAAGCTGTGAGAGGAGGGGTGGGTGTGGTGATGGTGAGAGAGCACAAGTGCAAAAATCCACATTCAACATCACTGTAGTGTTTATTTTATTTTTTTTTTCCCTGCTTCCCCTTTTTTGGTATTTGAATGATCCCACATGCTTGTAATTTAGACTGAAGTTAGTATAAATTCCTGAATCTCACATAGCATCAAGTTCTGGTGAAATGCGCTGGATATAAAATGGTGTGATCTTTGTTTTATAGTCCGAGGACATAAAAGAGGAAATAATGGGTTGACCTTTCACTGCTCCCTGTTGCTTGATAACTTCAGAACATATTTTAATAATTTCTCTCAAGTTGCCTTCAGGCTCCCGAACACTAAAGATATACTTTTCCTCAGATGTGACCATTGCTGTTGATGTTAGAGTTGTTGTTGATGAACTGTTTTTGTAATCAGGAGTTGGAAATATTGCTTGTCAGTTGAGGCTGTGGTGTATTTGCAGGTCCCTGTCTCGGCTTGATGGATAAGTGGATTTCAAATGATGGAAGTGTCGGAAGAGGCCCAAATTTACAGTCTCTGAGACATGACTCATACCCGGCCCTCAATAGATTTGGTTATGAGAATAGAAGAGGAAGCCCCACTCAATCAAGTGCCAGTCGATAAATAAAATAGGCTGTGGCAGGGTAGTGCACTTCTAATGGAGTGGCAGCCTCCTGTCAAGGTTTTCACTTACTACCAAAAGCAGAAGGAGTATTGGAAGAGAGGGGGGAGTAAAACATTTGGAAAAGTCAGAGCAGAGGGAGTAATACTTTCTAATTCAGATTGATGAGAATCTAATCCACGTTAAGGTCACTTCAGCATCAAAACGAAGCGGAAAGCAATTTTTAGCTGATGTCAGTCGCGCTGGTGCAGCGCTCGATGCGTGCCATGCCGGCAGGAAGACAGGCGTTGGGGTTTGGGGGAGTGTGCCATTTTCCCCACTTGGTTATGGGATGACTCACCACTTTATCTCAGCCACTGAGCTCTTTCCAACTCCTAAACATTGACTCATAATATGTGTGTCCATCTCTCGTTTGACATGGCCACTATCTATCCCCACATATGTCTTGGTAGATTGAGATTCATCTACATTTTCCAGTAATGATATGAATGAACTTCACAAAGTTAACTTCAGTGGAAAAAAATATGTGCGTCTTTTGTTTTTTATTGTTTTTTTTTTTTGCAACACTGAAAATACTTATATATATATATATATATATATATATATATATATATATATATAAATAATGTAGGCACTTATATTCACATTTCTTGCACTTGCTCATCCTCCAACTCCCCCTTTAGACAAACACTTGAGGAGGTCAGTTTCTAATCCTGTTTACTCTCTGCTCAACAGGCAGCAAGGAAGCGTAAGATCTCCATACTGAAGGCCCAGGGGAAGAGCACTGAAGCCATTCGGGAGCTCAATGAGTATCTGGAGCAGTGAGTGTTTCAACAAGATGGGGGAGAGGGTCAGGCAACCCCTCCTCTCAACCCCCCTGGCTTTTATTTTAATTAAAAACCGAGCCTGTTTTCAATTGAGCTGGCACAACTTGTGCATAAAATTCTAGAAATCTATTTCTCCGTCTTCAAAAGTTGGATGACTGTCATTGGTATTGTAATAAGTAATATTATCCTTGGATTTTTACTTTACAAAGTCACAAAAGAATTCTGTGTTTTGAAATTATTGCAATAACTTGATGGTGCTATGCACGAGAGAGGATTGATTGTCATTTCGTGTTTACAGGTTTGTCGGGGACCAAGAGGCATGGCACGAATTGTCAGAGCTCTACATCAACGAACATGAGTAAATACATTCCTATTACAGCTTATAATTAGAACTGATTCTATCTTAGAATCAGTTCAACGGAACCCCAAGGATGAATTATTTATTTATTTCCATATGGCATAAAAAAAAAATCATCACTAGGGTTTGTAAAGTTGTGGTTAGCAAGCTTTGAAACTTGTTGAGTCATCTATTTTTCTATTAATGGATGCATTAAGAGTTACTGCAAGATGTGATGTGGAAGGCCAAATTACCTCCATCATCTACTTTTCTGTTTGTTTGCCTTCTCAAAATACAGGACCAGTAGCTCACACGCTTTCTGGAAATGCTGTCACCCACCTCTGTATTTACAAGCTGTTTGGGTAAACTATACAGCAAAAAGAAAAGCTCTCTATTTCATCGCAGGCATTACCTAATAAATAATCAGATTGGCATTGAGCAGCATTGATTTTAAATCAGCAACTTTCTTTAATTTACAAGTTCTTACTTAATCCTGTACCTCACACAGATGAGCGGTGATTTTTTGACTTTTTTACAAATCAGCACCTTTAAAATAAAAAAAAAAAAAAAAAAAAAAATGGGCAAAGAAGGGAAATGGGCAAATTTTTAAGCCAACGCAACTTTCTTTATTCTCTCCACACGCTCCGATTGAAAGCTGAACAAGAAACAAGCGCTCAGTTGAAACAAGTTAAAGCTTCACGAATATGATTTTGTTCATCATGATGATAAATAATAGATATAATAACTGAATAGGTCCTGATATCCTGCTTAGCAAATATTCATTCCATAAATGACGCCAAAGGTATTTTTGTTTATGTGAGTCAAGTTGTTATTTTAGTGTGAACTACTCCTTTAATGACAAATCTTTCTCGTGTAAAAAGTGCTTCAGGAGCGAGTCTGTTTCCAGTAAGGCTGCCATATGTTCCCAGGGTATCTGTCAGTTTAACAGGGTCTCACTTCAGACTGATGGCTTGATCTCTAGAGGGCCATTGGATGGCCACAATAGAAGGCGGTGAAATGCCAGACTCAGCCAGTGGTCTGAATGGAGCCCTGTCCATGTTTGTCACATAAGAGTAGTTTAATAGGATTTCAGTCCTAAGTCTCCTCTCCTGCATATGAGAGCAGAAAGACTCTGCGGCCTCCCACTGATATCTCAGTTGCTAAGGAGAACTGCCAAACAGACAAAAGCATTGTAGGGAAAAAATCATTTTGTTTGTGTCACCTTTTATTCCTCCTTAATTGTCTGGGGCTCAGAAGTTGCTGAAGCAGTTTCTGTAGGCAAACCATGGTTTTAAAATGTATACGTGTATGTGTATGTGTGGGCACGCTAAGTCTGGGTGCTCGGTTGCTCTGGTACAAAGGCAGTGGCAGCAGGAATGTGTTGCATGGTGAGAAGGCTACTTATTGGATATTTCATGCTTTTGTCTGGGAGGCTTTCTTGCTGTAGTGGCCAGAGGAAATCCAGGGGTGAGCGTATTATCTCCCAGCTTATCCCAACACTTCTAATATCACACCATTCACTCCCACAGCCCCTTATCTACAGGCGTGTCAATTTCTTTTCTTTGTTTTCTTTATTTTGGGTTACAAACTCCCCGTTTCCCCTCCTCCTCTTCCGGATAGCATGGCATTATCACCACTCTTTTCCAGAGGGACAGAGCAGGAGGCAGAGAGAGAGAGCACTTGCTGTGAAATTCCCAGGAGAAGGTGGTGGCACTTTTCTTTCTCCCTCAAGCCAGAGAAAACAGAAGCTGATGGTGAAGCGAGCAAGAGAAATAAACTCTCCTCCCCTCACTGCACGACACCCCGGGAGCTAAAAATAAACAAAGCAGTGCGTCTCTGCGCTGCCTTTGTTAGACTGTTAGAGTCGCAGCAGGCATCGGTGTTAACACATAAAAAATGTAATTAATAGCCTCTGAGTTGACACTGTTAAAACAATCCTTATGCCAACAGTGTTTACACTGGAGATTATTTTGTCTGTTTGCAAGTATTGCATGGAGCCACTGTTGGAATCCACTGTTGGCTCTGATTCTGACCCAGCTTATGAGACTGTTCAACAAAATTGGACTGGTCATCCAAAATTACAGGATAAATAGTAATAATTTTTTCAAACATACTTTAGACAGTCTGAATCCATTTTTGTCTTATATGCAGTCAGAATGTGGTATTGAAATGGGGGGAAGCCACTGCTGATGGTTTTACTAACCTCCAAAAGAAACAAATACGATTCTTACAGTCTCGCACATGATGGTGGCTACAACCTTACTCAAGCCCTGTGGTAAAGAGTGAGCTTAGGAGCAGGCGTGGAGTGGCTCAGTGATGGTGGGGTTAGATGGCTTGGAGGAAGAGCAGAAGAGGTAAGGGTCTGGCTCTGGAACAAGATTCTGGTTGATGGCTGATGGAGCGGGCTCTGTTGCAGGCCACGGCCACTGCACGAGCACATCTGAAAGTCTTTATGGAGAGGAAGTGGTAATTGTAAGCAGCCCCCAACCATCCAGGCCCTCTGATCTCCCCCTCTACTCAACCCCTTCCCCCTGTTTATTTCTTTCTTTCTCTGTCCGCACCTTCCTTTCCCCTCCTATGCTGTTAATCTTTTAGCTAGTTACCATGGCAGACTTTAAGTAGACTGATAGGTTCTTTATGTTGTGGCAGGCAGCATTTTGATCATTAGGTTCCCGCAAAAACTCTGCATATTAGCATTTCCCTCATTTCTCACAAGCAGTGAAAGAAGTCCCTATCTTTAGAAGCATTTGACGCAAGCTGGGGACTTTTGGTTTTTCTTTTAACTGATAAGGTTTGTTCAGAAACTTGTAAATTATTGCCTAGTGAAAAAAAAAAACAACAACACTGCTGAAGAAGTAAAAGCTTGGCTACAAAAACTCATCCTAACTTTGCAATTAGTTTGAGTGTGTTGATAGACGGCCAGTGTGGCCCCATTTTCTGTTGGTAGTTCTGCTTCTGCCTTGGTCTGTATGCGTTGGCTTCTGTTTTGTTAGGTGTATAGACATTTTATGGCTTTGTGTTCCAATGATATACTGTATCTTAGGTCATGTTGGCCTGGTATCGTGAAGGGGAAACTGTGTATTAGAAGTGGAGTGGCAGCAGATTAGTGTGAGGTCAACAACTCAGCAGTCTGCTGCTGAGAAGTGATCTCATCTGAGTATAGGCACAGTGTGCCAGCTCTTACTGTAGTGCTGACCTCAGGAAGGTAGTTAACTACACATTAAAGGCTGAAAAAACACACAGACGGACAAGATTGATTCTCAGTGTCCCCAAAGGAGGGAGAATCACCACACTAGATAGGCTTTTACCTTTTCCAGCTGTCTGGACTGAGTAACCTTTACAGTAAGCAGTTAAATAAACTTCATGTCATGTGGTTGATGTTTACAGATCTCTGCAACACAGGCTATAAGTCTGTCGCACGTAAACTGACCCGTACCTCATGTAGTTTTGAATTCAAATTTATACCTGTAAATTTATTAGGCATAGATGTTGTGCTTCACAGTTGAGCAAGCTAAAGGATGACACATCCACAGCTGTATCAATCCCCTGACTGTTTCTCTTGTCATTTCCACAGCTATGGAAAAGCTGCGTTTTGTCTGGAGGAGCTGATGATGACCAATCCTCACAATCACTTGTACTGTGAGCAGTACGCTGAGGTAGGTACCCGCCTGGATGTCCGTCATCAAGCAGGGGGGATAACTGTGGAATAAATGTTAGCTCTCTCTGAATGGTGCCTCTCAGAAAGACAGAAAGACACCGACACATACTTAACGTCATTGGGAATATAAACTCATGAAAGGAGATGTGTTTACACAGGGTTGTCATGTATTGCTTATTCAGATGTCATGCTGTCATTGCTTGAACTGCCCTTTAGTGCAGCTTATTGGCCGTATTTAATGCCTCTTCACACAGGTGAAGTACACGCAGGGGGGGCTGGAAAACTTGGAGCTGTCCAGAAAGTATTTCGCTCAGGCGCTGAGGCTGAACAACCGAAACATGAGGGCATTGTTTGGTCTGTACATGGTGAGTACTGCTTTACATGGACAGAAAGTAGGATAGAAAGTGAGAGAGAGAGAGAGAGAGAAAAAAAAACAGTAGAACCTTTTGGGTAACCCTGTGGTTTGTCAAGGTTGAGGCTGGCTGCTGAGTGTGTCAAGTAAAACTGTAGTGTGTGTGTGTGTTTGGGTGGGTGGGGGGGGGGGGGGGGGGGCAAAGAAGGGGCTCTTAGACAGGTCAGCTCACTGCTGACTCAGATGGTGAACTCCAACATTGGAAAAGTCTGCCCCTCTGGAGCTCTTTATTTTAGTAATAATACCCCTTTGGTGAGACCTTCTTTATGTTTATGACTTAAATAAATAAAGTAGGAGCAGGGTAAAAAAGAGAAAAGCACTAGAGAAAGAGAGCGAGTGAGCAGTCCAACTGCTGTAAGCATTTTGTCATTGGTAATTATCCAACTAGGTGCCAGTTAGATTGTAGTCTTGGCCGAACAGGCTTTTCATATACATATTTGTTTAACCAGGATGTTGTCTGCTTGCACCAATGCATCATATGTAAGTCAGACCTGACATAAAAACACAAACAAAGAGGAGTAGGGAGTAAAAAAGTGGAGAGGGGAAGCAGGTCTAACACAGAGAACCCCAGTGTTTGGCTCTTTGCTGCACTGGGATTCTTCAGGTAGTACAAACACCTCAGAGCTGCCTTTACTCTCTGAAACTGCCCAGGGTTGTAGGCAGTGCAGGGGGGAAGCATGGCAGGGGGGAATCAAGATATTCACTTCCGTTAACTCTCTCTTCTGGAGACAGAACAGATCTTCTACAGTTTCCTGGAAAGTCACATACTGACACTCTTTAATGGATACCTCAGGTGGGACTTTATTCTTTATCAGTCACAGATCTGTCGTAACAGTGTGTTTTGGAGATTGTCAACTCGTCTCACTGGTCCAGCTCTTGACAGGTGCAAGAAGTTCAGAGAAAGGGCATGAAACTTTCACCATCTAACACCATCTGAGTCAGTTCCACAGAAGACCTGGTAGCACTGACCACAGTTGGGTTGTGGGTTAGTTACTCACAACACTTGCGTGGGGATTCCCCTCCATAATGGTACACACTGTTATTCGGGGATAGCCTGTCTGGGTTGACATCATCTAAATTGAGGTTTCTCTTGACTTAAAAAAATAAAAATAAAGAAAATGCTTACTGAAAAATACAGAAGCCAAACCATTTTATAGAAAAAAACAGGGCCAGGTTGATTAATGTGTAGTTAAAGTTTCAGCACGCTGGTAGGGAGGGCTTTGAAGTGCAAGCAGGGTAAGCCCTCTGGGGTTTGCTGTGTGGAGATGATGGCAGGAACATGGGAAAGACATGGGATTTGTGGTTCGGAGGGGAGCTGTCGGGGCAGGCAGAGACCGTGATTCACACGGCGCTCTTCTCACTGCATGCCGGGTTTTCCTTTTTTTTTTTTTTTAACACATACAAGGTCCTTTCATCACCAGGAATCGATGGTGTTGGAGAAATTAGGCCCTGTTAAGTGACAATTTACGTATGAAGCATTAAAACACTCACTTTTTCCTCCCATAAATGATTTCTCCTGTGTCATCAGGCCAAGGTCTGTTTTTTCTCTTAATTCTGCCACAATGACTGGTTGAGTGGTAGATGGTAAGAGTGGTTGCACATTCATCTCAATTATGCCTTTATTGCTGTTTCACCAAGTTTTGATAGAAGAACACCCCTTCCCCTGTTCTCTTCTTTCGCTTCTTCCTCATATTCTGTGTTTTTCCTCTAGTCTGCAAGTCACATCGCTGCCAGTCCTAAAGTTAGTGCCAAGGTGAAGAAGGACAACATGAAGTATGCTGCATGGGCTGCCTCTCAAATAAACAGAGCCTATAAGGTGAGGTTCATATAGATATTTATTTAAAGTTAATGTGGGAGCAACATGATTTATTTCATTTTCTTCGTGCCTCTGTATCTTTCATTTCTCCGTCTTCCACTGAGAAACATCTTTGTACTTATTCCCACATCACCCCTCATTCTGCCAGACACTGAAAACCACCAATCATATTGTCTTATAACTCTTGTGTTGTGTTTTAGCTTTCATGGGGTATTTGCACACAATATCCAGACGTCCAGAAATCCCCCTCATTTGCATTGTATGCACAAAGTATTCACCACCCACAAATGACCCCTGAATGCACAGCAATCCTCAAAGATGCCTTTGACGTGCAGTGTTATAATAACAGTCCTAGTGTCTTTCAGTGTGTCTGGGTACATTTACTGTTAATGTGTTGACTTAAGGCCATGATGTCTGTTAGGACTTTACCCCACACCCTGGCTTCATATTATGAGCTTCTCTCAGAGCCCCAAACTCCTCCGAGGACAACAATCACGCTACACTGTTGCAAAGACTTTGTCTAGTTCAGTAGTTCTCATAGTTGGGTTCAGTGACCATCTGGGAGGTCCCCAACAAATTCATGAACCTAATCAACAACTCAAGTGTTGTAGCATTCTCCTAATTAGTTACATGTTTAATATTACTGCACCAATTCCTCACAGATAAATGTCCCTGATATTAAAACTTCTTAGATTGTGAAATTGTTTATGTCCATTTGAGTAAAAAAAAAAATCTTAAGGACTTTTGAGGTTTATTCTGATTTTGCCAAAGAGAGAGTAAGATAGAGAAGAAAAACACAGATACAGGATGAAAGTGTACACGTGTCCCTGCATATTAGCACATGCATGCAAAGTGAAGAGGGGAAAAAGTGAGGAGCAGCTCACATGGTATCACTAAAATTGTTTATTCCATTGTCATGGCAACCTGAGTATTAAAACATATTTAAGAGAAATCTTATTTGCCATATCGGCCATATGTGTTGCTTATTTGGGCATCAACAGTTAAAAATGTAATAAGCAGTTTCTTGCTCAGCACGTGTGGGTCCCATTGAGAGAGGGAGAGAGAGAGGTTCCCTGCTGAGCCTCTAAAGACTTTGTCTCACCACATTCGGCTCTCCTTGCCTTATAGACCCATTTCACATGTTGAGTCCTCCACTGCAAAAAGTGTGCATGTAAGCATGGCTGCTCTCTTTTGAAGCCACTCTAGAAGCATCAAGCTTCTATTTGTTCGTTGTGGAATGGAAGGAACTGTCACAAGCTGTTGAAGAGCTGCACGTTGTTTTGTTCAGGTTCATAATAAATATACAGAGATAGATTTCTTTCATAAATAGAAAAATGCAGAAGTGGTTTTGGTCAACAGAATTAGTCAATCAGATGTCTCCATTCCACAACCTGACCTTACGTTGCTGCCTTAGAAAGTCTTTGATCCCAGCAGGAGACAAGATGGATATCTCAAAGTGCAAACTTTTAATCACAAGTCAGGGGCCCTAAAGAGAGAGAGAAGGACAGTGTTGAAAATGAAAATCATATTCAGGGGAAACTTGGCTCTGTCCACATGTTTGAGGAACGCAAGTGAAGTGTCAGAGGAATCAGGTTTTGACAGGACAGGCTAAAGATGAGGAGAAGGCTAAGGTGTAAGGGCTGCCAGCCAGATAACCCTCTAACCCTATTTCCCGTGGACGTATTACATTGTGAATTTGAATTTCAAAGCGATTGTGACTTCATTGTTACCAGTTGCTTGGATATATGCTAGTACATCAGACAGACTTGGAAACAGACCTATTAAAACATTACACGTTGGGACTTCATCTGAAACTTATTACAGGGATTAGACAGTAGCATAACCAGTAGTGTAGCACATGTTTTCCTTGCTTAAATATTTTCTTTATTGCCAGGGAGGTGTGGGAGTGGGTTAACCCACAGACAGGGACCACACATCTGAGTCTGGTGATCTTGGCTGTAATGAATCAAATAGATTGCTATTTGCTACCCAAACACTGTCTTTAACAGTTCTGTATACATGTTACTAACAACTGAAGAGGCAGAGATTTCAGTTGTCAATTTACGCTATGAAATATGGAATATGAAAGTAGTTTTGTCCGAGTTGTTATGGCGACAGACTGGAATACTTGGGCTCCTCATAGAAACCAGTGGGTAAAGCTTAAGTGTTTAAAAAGTTAGACTCTATGTGGTTTTACTCCCTGGTGGTGATAATGTAGCAACTCAGACAGTCACACCTTTGTCCTCTGGGGAACATAATGTGAGCTACATCACACCCCTCCGCTTCTTTGTCCTCCTCTGCAACCTCTTGTATTTGTTTAAGTTGCCTGGTAATGGTGGGGTTGCACTGGGATTTCAACTCGGCTGTGAGTGTGTATGTACAGTATGTGTATGTAAGCCTAGCAACCATGCACATGTGCACTTTTTTTATTGCTCTGCGAGACAAGTTAAATGACAAGGTGTAAGGTTGCCTCCTTTATTTTTTTGCTTGCCACCTCCAGTTAAATGACTTCTGAGATCTTTAAAGGGGAGCAGCAGTGTGGGCCTCAGTCAGACAGCTGCAGGCTGCTGTGGGCTTGTGCTGGCTGATTGATGGCTCCTTTAAAGCGTTGCTCGTGTCAGTCGTCCACTTTTATTAGACCCCAGTACCTGGTGATTGTCATACCTCAGTATGAGAAAAAGGTGGGCAGGTGAGTGCAAGTGGGAGCAGACGTCAGCGAGAGGTCATGAGTGAGTGGGGCACACTTAAAAAAAACACGTAATTACCTCGGCGTGGCCGGCTGACATGTAAAAGACCTGGAGATGTGTGGGTTGTAGGTGCAGGGGGCTTGAAAGCATCCCTACATGGCCTGCCCTCCTGCCCTCGCTCTCTAAACGGATTCTCTGATTAGCTCTTCTGTCACGGACCACAGGCTCCCACTGCGTCATGACTCTATTATCAGATGTTCTAAATAGATGTGGAGCTGTCTGGTCTGCTCCCACCATTGTAGAACAGGGCAGGAGTTAATGTGGTGGTCTCACCTCAGGCTGAGGAACATAATTGACTACCAGGCCCAGGGTAATGGCACATTAGGCAGCAAGGCAATGAAATGCACCAATCATTAGAGCTACCCCAACACACACACACCCTAAATCTAGAAGAATGAGTCACCATTGGAAATTGCGTAGCCAATTGCACACCTTAGCCAAGTGCCCTCTCTAACTTGAAGTTTGGCAAAGGAAAAAGGAAAAAAAAGTTTTGCCATGGAATTAGACTACAGTTAGTTCCTGTTTGTAGAAACCAGGCCAAGACCAAAGGTTTAATGAATATGAATAAATGTGTCACAGTATTAATGTCAGTGCTTCATAATGAATGAAGGATTGAGCTTTGTCCATTTTGCCGTTTAGGACTGTGTTTGGGGGAAAAACAAAAAACAAAAAAACAGGATGCTACTGTTAGTGAGAGCAACCAGCCAGTCAACGGTGTGTTTCAAGTGTTGAAAATGATTCTGTTTAAAATGTGTGCACGCTTGTGCATCTGTCTGATCGAGTGTGCACACTCACCTCTCCAGGGACACATCTCTCACCTTAGAGGACATGCAGAATGTGCTCTGTTGTGCAGAAGCAGTGTTGCCATGTGGTTGAAACAGTATCCCCTGCCTAATGGTGTTTTCATAGTGATTCAATTGAAAGGACCCTGCAATACTGTTGCCTCCTGCTTGTTCTTTACTGTTCAGCTGTGTTGTAGTTGTTGATGACATCCTTAGGCTTCTACAGATCAGCACGCATTTCTGCTAGTTTAAATTGTACATTTTGGACACTGTCAATACTCTCCCAGATTGTATATACATCTGTGTTTAGTGTTAATTACCAACTGTCAGACTAACATGCTAAACCCAGATGGTCGGGATGTTAGACATATACAAAGCTGCTAAGCATCAGCCTTTGTATTGTCATTGTGAACATGTTAGCGAGTTATGCTGCTAGTACAGCCTTGAAGACCTGCTAGCATGGCAGTATAGCTTTCATTTCCATATGTGTGCTGTCTGTACAGACCAAAGCTTACAGGATTGTGTTGCAGTGGACAATGAGCTTTAATGCTCCTTGCTTTATACAACTTTTAAATTTGACTTATAGAAGATTGATAGTGGTCTACAGATCTGTGTAAAATGAGGTCAATATCACTGACCCTTTGCTATATCTCTGCTCTTCTGCCTGAGGTTAAGGACATTGTGTTTGTCTTTGGTGTGTTTTGAGGGGATGCCTTGTCTATTACTAATTTTAATTGGGTAGATAAAGTGTGGTTTTAAATGAGCACGCATGAGTCAACTTGTACATGTTTGTCTATAATCTGCGGCACTTTCTGTGAAAACCTCGCAGACACAATGCTAAAATTAGTGTGCAGTGTCGTGTACTCCTGCACTAGAGGCCATGGAAGTGGATTGATGTGTGCAATCGTTTCAAAAATGGCACTTATGCAACAGAAAAACCTCTCATATTAGAGGTATTGTTTTACTTGTCAGATTGTTGTTGCCTCTGGAATGGGGATGTTTTTGCTCAGTTGGTATAAGGTGGATGAGGTTATCAATACCTTTGTGAGGCTGTGTTCAAGTGTGTTTGGCTCTCCATTACTTAAACTTGAGGAGAAACCTAATGAGCTGATGTTCTTTTTTCCTCTCCCCCTCTCTCTTTCTCCCTTTCTCTCTCCCCGTGTCTCTGCCTTTTACCTTGCTTGTCTTACATGCAGCTGGCCGGTCGTGGGAACAAGGAGAACAAGTGCTCCATGAAGGCGGTGGAGGAGATGCTGGAGTCCATGCAGATCACCATGTCCTAGCCGCACATGGCAGCTCGAATAGCCTTGCAATGTGACCAGAACTAAATCTTTAACTGAATTTTGTGCTTTATCCCTTCAAGTTTGGATTTGTAATTGAGTTAAGTTGGATGATTTAAGACATTTCAACCCCCTTAAGTGCAAAGATTTCCTGATCAATCTGGTACCAACAACAGCAAAATTTATGTACTATTTTCTCCCCATCCCATAGTGTCCTTTAGTTTTGACTTGAATTAATATTACTAATTACCAAATTCCACCTCAAGGCTTTTATCATGTGACCAGGAAAGGTAACAAACTGTACAGTAACTGATATTTATAAAAACAGTATGGAGAACCTACATGTGTGCACTTAGGTGCTTTACTGTTTCTGTACTATCTGTAAATGAACCATCTTTAATAAAAACTTTTTTTTTCTTTGTCAAATTAATCAAACTGTCTTAATAAAAGTAGGAGTGATGGCTGAGTTTGAAATACATTTCCCTCATGAGTATTTGTAGGATCAGAGTTATTTTTATGTGGACTTCCACATATTTAAACAGGTTTTCTGCAGCAGTGACACTTATTGACATATTTGAACCTGTTATAACTGTCCAGAAAAAAGGATAAGAGATGTTTGTTATTATGAAGGCAGTGGTGGCAACAACTTCTCCCCCCCATTCCAGTCCAGAAATCCTGCCTTTCAATTACCCTGGACAGCAGCTGAACTAACTTCAGCACACTGAAGAACACCTCTGTCATTTTCAGTTTAGAGAGCGTCACAGAATACTGCCAGTAATTAACACGGCGAGAGCTGGAAAGGAAAAAAAAAATCTATTCATGAATCTGGGAACATGCATGACAGGCGGGGAAGAAAGACATCTTAGTGCTGCGAAGGACGGCCCAGGTTTCCTCTGCTGTTAGAGCAGTACACGCAGTTCACTTGGTCCTGTAATTGTTGAATCTGAAATGATCCAAATGATCATCTTAAGTTGCCGCTCACCCGTGCAGGGTCAGCTGTTACTTCCATCTCTTTTGTTTATTAAGTCATGGCAATTGTCTCATAATTTCACTCTTCGGCTGATGGAAAACTTGAGCGTTGAGTTTATGGTCTTTTTTTGGACAGCTTTTAAATTGAGATAGGTCACCAGCTCAAAGCCATTTTCTCAAGTTTTTAATACTCATTGGCCTTGGTCAGTGGATGAATGTGTCTGAGTTTGATTTGCCTCACCAATCTGGCGGAACCAATGAGAAGCCAAGGGACATTTGAGCATAAACTGACATGAGTTATTTTTAAAGGAAAAAAGGCTGAGACTAAATGAAGCTCTGTTACAGGGTGGAAGCTGTTTGGACTTGAAGCAGAGTGGTTCTTTTTTTGTTGTAGCTCCCATGTAAATATTGCTGTACTTGCAAAGGTCGTTTATGAACTTGTAAAAATAAAAAAAGAATAAAGGTTGTCAATCAGTTTGATGGTTCATCATCATTGTGAAATATTGCTCTCTAGTGTCAAACATACTGAGGCAATAGTGCCATCTGTAGTCTGGATGAAGAACTTAGATAAAAACCTGCAATTGTACGCAGCAATGAGTGACAGCATGCACCTGGAAGTAGGCTACAACTGTCAGGCATTGAACTTAAGCTATATGTAATGTTATTTCTAGCCTGTCTGAAACTCTGATTTGCCGAGCAAAGAAAAAAGCAAGGTAACGCATCATATATCAGTCAGGAATCTGATAAATCTTTTCCTTGCGTTCAGCTGTGCTCTCCAAACATATCCTTGTACAGTCAAGAAAAATAGCATCTTGGCTCTCATTTTTACTGTAGAGTCTGAATAAACACCAGCATCACTTCTCACCTCACTGTTTACTACACCTCCATCTCCTGCCTTTTCAACCTTTGTCCCAGTCATCCAAAGCATATGGATATTGTGTAAGCCCATAGCTGGACAGCAGAGCCAGACCAGCAGACAGCCAAGCCTGGGGAGAACCTTCTAAACTCTCTAAACCGTCGGCTCAGCTTATTGTGTGTAGGGGAGTCACTATTAGTGCTGTCCATAATCCTGGATTCCCTGTGAGATTAGCCCCTGGAGAAGGTTTGCTTGTCCTCAGCTGCTCCACAGTGGCCAGGTTAGCTGAACAGGATGAGCCCAGGGATGATGAGCTTACACTGGGACAGAGCTGTGTCTGATCAGCCTATTCATCAAAAGCAAGGGTGATGATAGTGATTTACAACAGTTCAGGGCCTACACTGAGAAATAAAAATATTTCTCCAGTAACATAATGAAATGATTCTTTTTTATTATGTTCTCGCCTCTTGGCCATATTTGTCATTTATTATTACAACAATAAAAAAAGACACATATCAAATCACAATTCTGTCTTTTTTTGTGGGTTCCTTTTGTTTACCGTACACTAGACAGCATATCAGGATGATGGACAAATATTAAAACAAGACACAAGAGGTTTACAACTTGGCTTCTGCAAGACTTAAAGTTCAATATTCAACCACATGACTGTCAAATAAGAATGATCTGCATACTGAAATGATGCTCCTGGAAAGCTGATGTGCATGTTTCAGCCTCTAGGGATGAACCTTGGTTTGTTGTTGCACCAGTTTCATCCAGACTGAAATATCTCAGCAAAATATCAGATGGGTTGCAAAATGTGGTTACAAATACAGTTTCCTACTGATTTCCTGACTTGTACAACATGACCACCAGCAGGTTTTGTTCATAATAGCATCACCTAAAAACTATGACATGGAACATTATTTAACTGTATAGACAGCCATGCTATTAAGAGGATAAACCACAATGGTTATGATAATTATCTGACTTTTCTTGTAGGGCCACCAGCCAACCATTTACCATTTGGAATATCTAAACATATATAGATAAATTGACACCAACATACAGATATCCATGGTTCTCAGAGGATGAATCCTGACGACTTTGGTCATCCCCTGACTGTAGATCTGACTTTTTTGTATCATTAGCTATTGGATGGATTGCCATAATATCCAGTTAGTGCAAATTCATGTTTCCCTCAGGATGACAATTACACCTGCCTTTTCTTTAAGTGGCATAATCTAGTCCAATAATTTTATTTATGAGCAAACAGCCTCTCTGCAAATTCTAATTCAATCAGATTCAGCTGCACTCATCGTTTATTGCTAATTAGCAAATAACAGCATGCTACAACACTAATCTGATTAACATTATGCATGCTAAACATCAGCTTGTAAGCAATGCTATTGTTCTGGCATTGACACTTAGCTCAAACACATCTAGGAACTACATTTTTATAGAGTTTTTATCCCAAAGCAATCTGCAATTTGCCTGTCAATTATCCCATTCACACTAGGCAGTGGCCTAACCAAACAGCCTGCAGCAGCTGAAGTTCATTGTTTTGCACTAGTACACTTTACAGGACATGGGCATGTGGACAGGAGGAGCTGGGCCTTGCACCACCAACCTTGTGATTTCTGGACAACTCACTAAGTTGCAAAGCCAGCAACCTACAGGCCTGTTGGCTCTTCTCTTTGCTATTTTAATTCAAGGAGGGTGTTAGCATGTGGAAAAGCAGGCTGTGGTGTTAAGAGGAAGACAGGAGATCAAAGTGAAAGTAGAAGAGGAGACAATGTGGTGAGGGCGAGGGTCAAAGAGATGGTGAAAGAACAAAACATCAGAGGCCTGCAAGACAGAAGGAGGAGCAAGCTGCTCCATGATGCTTAAGACTGGAGCAGAGTAAGTTTCCCAAGGTGAGTGAGTGAGTGGAAATGGAGGGCTGGGCTCCAGCTAGCATATTGGTCTCTGTCTATTTTAGAGGGAGATGTTGGGAGTCCTAAAGATGGATGAGGCATGCAGTGGTAAATCCTGCCCTGTCCAGTCACACAAGCAGACCTGGTGATGAAATAGTATTTTGGCTACGAACATGGACAGCCTGACCCACTCCCTTTTTCTGGGAATGGATATGCAAGAGAATCAGAGAGTTGGATCAGTGTGGATGGATCAGTCAAATAACACCTGACATGCAGTGGAGAGCTTTGAAGCCATAACTGCACAGTTTGCCTTGAATCTAGCCGGCCAGATCTCACCTAAAGGGGTCCTAGAACACCTGTTTTTGACTATTGCAAACTGTTCTTTGAGCCTCTATATAGCATGTGTAATTTTGTTTGGGTGGAGAATAGCCCAGGAACACTGCTAGAGGGCCTAATACAACCTAAAGCCCTACAATACCCCTCCTCCCCCAACCACCCACCGCAATAACACTGCTATTCCTAAACATAGAGCATAGTCCTGATATTCCCAGTACACCCTGGAATGTTATACATGTGCTCCAATGTTGTTCTTGTTTTCCTCTCGTCCATCACAGTCGTTAGCAATATATCAAGCTAACACCTATTTACCGTCGTCTAGCGTACTGCTGACACTGGAAAGAGGTTGGGATATGGAAATTTAAGGGGTTGTATCTAAGTGGGCTAGAGATCCTATTACGACATATTGCAGCCTTGCTTAGATTGGTCCGTTTTACCACAGCCATTTCTAGTTTACAAATTTGCATGTAGATGAGGTTGGAGATGGAGTTGCGGTTTTGGTATGGTCCTTTAGACACGCCAAGCTGTCTATATTCAACAGCAACAAGGTAAATGTGGTTTTGAATTCTATAACCCCTTTAACAAATTCACAATGATGTGAGCATTTCCAAGCTTTTGATCCTTTTCAATTAGGTTTGAATATTAACACATGTACACCACAAATTATGCACATTCATTATTTGCATCGGTTTGCTTGGCTTGTCTTGTCAAATTAATTTGGGTTTTCATGATGGAATGTATTTTGTGGAAAATAATGTTTGACAAGCATGTATTCATCAAAGTCTGGGTTTTTTTTTTATGTTGTTGTGGATATAGTGCTGAGAGTTGACCACATTTCATTCATCCATTCAAAGCACAGCCATAGCAAAACTAAACTACAGATATCGAGGTGGGACAATTAAATGGAAAAGAGGGAGGTTTGTACTGCATAATGAAATGCAAGAACTACATATGAAGCCATAGGGTCATCTGGCAAAGTGATGCTTTTCTTTCTGGTCATTGCACAACATTTCCTTGTTGATTCTGCCTTATTTTTTCCCCTACACAATTGCACCAGCATGAATGCAAACTTAATTTTTCCTCCAAGGGCATCGATGCTGGGAAATTATTTCCCCTCAAAGCAATAGAACATCTCTGATTGTGTGTGTGTGTGTGTGTGTGTGTGTGTGTGTGTGTGTGTGTGTGTGTGTGAGTGTTTTTGAGAGAGAGAGAGGGGGAGAGAATGTGTGGTTATGAAAGTGTGATTATAAATGTGCAGACAATGTGCAGGCATGCCTTTGTGTCAGCTTGAGTTTGTGTGCGCATGAGAGTATGTGTGAGACTATGTGGTAATTTCAACAATATAAAGAGCTTTTGCCCATGGAATTAAAACTATTGGCTTCAGGCTGTGCTTGTACTCCTAAGCCTCTTGACCAGGAGGCTCCAGACTGCTGCGATCTTCTTCCAGAGGATATTCTGTGGCCTCCACAGGCCTTTCTGGTTGTTACTCTGGCTTCTCAGCTCCAGGCTCTCTGGCACAGACCTCGACCTGTGCACATGTCGAGGCTGCATCCTGTCTGCAAACTCTGTCACAGTGTAGCGCATGTGTCAAATCAGAGAGGGGCAAGTTGCTGGCTCCAATAGATAGTTGTTCTTTCCAGCCCAGGCTTCCCAACCGCAAATCCCCTCTCAGAGAGTCTTCTCAGCCAGAATGTATGGGCTTACCCCACACAAAGCCTGGGGCCTAATTACAAAAAAGAGGGAAAACTAGAATTGGCTACTGATTGAGCTTCCTGGGTGAATGTTAATGGCAACCACAGATGGATATTTTATACCCTGAAAGGGATGCAGCACAGACAGGGAATATGTGGAAATAGGGACTGGCTTGGGATTGTACATAGGAGGCTTTACATGGGTTTATGAATACAAACAAGCTATAACACATTATTTTATTCCGTAGGCATTGGGAGAAATCTCATCTGTGTCTAGACTGACATAATATCATCCAGGAATTGTAAACACTATTTTCTATGGTGCAGCCAAAGGAGTTTCACACATTACAGCAAACCTCATTTCAAATGGGAACAATGGGACACACATTCCTGCACATTATAGGTTTGATGTTGTGTGAACACTTTCTTCTTTCGACTTTTATTACCCACATACCATGGTGTCATGGTGAAAAATAAGCATGTTCATTCAAGTACTTGACTTGAGTATAATGGTCAATGCTCCATTTAATGCTGAATATTTCAACATGGTGCACTTTGGTAAATATTGCATTTTTATTGTAGTAATAGTTACTTTTCAGACTAGATAAAGTTACAGTCAGCAGTTAGCTCAGCTTAGCATGAAGACTGGAAACAGTGAAACAGCTAAAACCATGGCATTTAGTTTTTGCGCTTCAGTAAACTGAAGCTTTAGAGGTGGATTTTTTTTTTTTAGCTTTGGAAAGAACCTGGCCAGCTGTTTCCCTATTTCCAGTCCTTATGCTAAACTAAGCTAACCAGCTGCTGGTTGTAGCTTCATGTTAAGTTCATGGATATGACAGTGATATCAATCTTCTCAAAAAACTCTTGGAAAAAGAGCTAATTAAAGCTTGTCAGTGAGCTTCAAAGGCGCCGAAGTTAGCATAGGACACAGCCAGGTCAACTGTTTGTTCTATGCTAAGCTAAACTAGCCTTCTACTGGCTCAGTTACATATTTTGACACAGGGGTGGTATCGCTCTTGTCCAACAAGAAAGTGGAGTGAAGAGTTATTTCCCAAAAATGGTCAATTATTCATTGACGCAACTTTTTTGCATTCACCTTGGTAGCAGAGCTTTTCTGACAGGCCATAAATTTCCCACCTGCACTAAATATGTAGAGGTCTTAGAGATCCAAGTGGATTTAAAAGGGTGCTTAATGTCTGATGTGTCTAGAAAAGACCTTATATTTGACAGATATGAGAGCACTATCAATCTTCTCATCTAATACAGAGCCAAAAGAAAAAATACATTTCCTAAAATTATTCCTCAGAATAAAGAATCTGAGTATCACGTCATACTTTTAGCTCCTGATTCAGCATTCCTCTACATGTCAAAGGATGTACTAAGCTTAGTTTCTCAATTTAATCCTAAAACATTTTGCTCTAACTCAAACAGCATGTTTTCCTCCTTAGTAATCTACAACAATATCAATATTAATTACATCCACATGTGCTTATAAGAGTTGCAGCCGTACAAGGTTTAATTTATCAGTTGGCTGGTTTCTCTGTCTTCATGGTAGCCATTTGTCTCCTCCACTGACTCTGGGCTTGTTGGTCACTGTTAATTTCCCCAACTATGATAACTGGCAAACAAAGACATGTTTTTTCTTTAACCCAATAAAAAGGCCAAACTCAGCCTGTTGTTGTTGCTATGTGTAAAGTATGGCATCAGAGAGAGATTCAAGCCCCCTTCTGCAGGACATACTGACATGCAATGTGGTCTGCTTCGACTGCATTCACTTACCCACTGTTCACTTGCCATCTGATTTTTGCAGCATAGTAAGGTTACCATATTACATCCTTTCTCACATATATCCAGTCAAAACCCATCACTCTCCTCCACTGTGACACGAACTGTAATAGACACAAAAACATACAGTGCACCCTCTGTTGTGGAAGATAAGGGGGAATTTTCAAGTAGCCTTTCGCGATGGATAGGAATGAACTCTACCGTGTTATTGCCACGTACAATTTTATGTGCGGTCACGTACACACATATGCACAAATGGATACTTGTGTCACACACACACACACACGTTCTCGTCAGAATAAACTTGGCAGACTAGTGATGCTACCATCTGCTTGTGGGGAGAGGGATATGGCAGGCGGACGACCACAAACAGCCAAGGTAATAGTGATGGGTTCCACTCAGTCTCTATCTCCCAGACAGCAGTAGACTCCTCATTCCACAGCGCTTGGACTTTGTACAACGTGGGCCACGGCACAACGACAAAGTGCTTCTCCAGTTCGCTGGCAGCTACTGTAACATTTCTCAGACATTTACGTAGTTTTTGTAAACCAAACAGAATCTCTTATTCATACAGTTCTTCCCCATGTAAATCTTGGAGCCAGTTTCCGCCAATACTTCCAGGTAGGGATTTCTTAATAAATGCTAATTGGGAGAGAGTTCTGCTTGCATAGGATTCTTTGCTCTTGGAGACATGTAAAGTAAGGAACAGGAACATAGAGAGAAAAAGTGAGGTATAGCCAACAGACTAATAGAAAAACAGAAAACCAAAATAAAAGAACTTGGTTTATGAGTTGGGTCCTCAACAAAATGAATGGTTATAATCGCTGCCAGAGTATAAAAAGCCTAGTCTACAAATCCATTACCTATGGCAGCACTTTAATGGACACTTTGTCCATCTGGACTGTAGACAGAAAACCCTCTTAATTATGCATTTCTCTATTTCAGGAACACTAAAACACCCATATAGTCATAGAGCCACTAATGATACTTGTTAAATCTGGGTTTGAGTGATCACATTAAAGGTACCGGCATCCATCCAACATTATGTTTCTTCAATTTAATATACAGTAGGTGTAAATTCTCACATATAAATCATTACATTTCCTATATTAAATGACACAGTTGATCGGCTAAATTGCGGTTGCCCCTGTGACCTTCTCTCAGTATTAGTATTGGCTAAAGTTTGCAGGTTTTTCTTCGGGTTCCAAGAGAGCCAAACCATAGAGTCTAATTTCACCACACACTCCTTTTAGGTCAAAGTGGGATCTTTCACATGAAAACACATTATGTAGGTGCTGTACGGAGGATTTCCACAGTCTGTCTTGTTGCAGTTGATTGTAACAAGTTCGACCTTGCAGATGTATTGCACTTTGCAAGAAGCATAAAGTATTACAATCAATATTGGCAGTGTTCCACTTTGTCCATTCTTAATTATTCATCAGTTATGCATCAAAAGCATCGCTGAGAAGGAATAATTATAGATGCCATGGAGGCAGAAAACAAGAATACTTTACATGGTTCTTTATAATAAAGGATGCTTTCTTAGGTTACGTGGCCATTTAAAGGATTGTAATTGATATTTTTATAGCAGTGACATGGTGTCGGGACAAGCCAGGCAAGCAGTACTTACCCATTTCTGGCCAAAAGACTTTAATAGATACATTAATTAGAATGATAACAAAGTGGAGGAGATGTCTCTTGCGTCTTAGAACAGCATTCTGTCTCATAAAGGATCTGATATTGTCTGTTTGCATTCATCTTGTAATTTACTGCCTAATTGTGGTGACAGCAGGCTAGTGTCTCTGGAAGCTAGCCTAGCTATCATTTCATATCAATTTGTGAGTGTGACCATGTCCCATTGATTAAGACTGGGGTGTGCCAAGAGAGTGGCACAGCAGCAATTTTGGATGTCTGTGTATGTGTATTGAAGATAATCCTGGGATCTTTGATGGGTGAGTGGCAGTAGCCACATGTTGCTTATCAAGCAGTCTATAACTCGGGTTCCCCTGTTTTAAGATCAGCTGTGCTATTGCTTGCATTATAAATGTGCATAGATGTGTGTGGGGTGCACTTAGGCATCAGAAAATTGCTTCATTGAGGAGACAGTCATGTCTTCTTAGATGTTACATGGTAGTAGTGGCAAGCAGACACTATGATTTATAATATCTGTTCAAGATCTGCAATAAGTCTGGGAAATTTGATTTAACATATTGTTTCAAAAGTGGCACAGATCATATCAGGGATGAAGGAGCAAAATAAAACACTGTTTTGGTTCATGCTCAGCAAACGAGCAAAACCCACTATGCACCATCTGGCCAACACCAAATAACAGACATTGTTGAGCTGCTTGGGCTTTACTTGAGTATATCCATTCACTCTACTACATTTATCTGACAGCAATTGTCAATACACTGCTAAAGATTAAACCAGTGTCTTCCAAAATTATAATTGGGGACCTTTGAAACATTTCCATTGTGCATATAGTTATGCTGTGTTGTCTTGCAAAAATGGTCATAATTGCTCTGAATTGGTTAAGGGACTACATATGGGTGGCATGGATAATCATGAAACATGAAGATAGTGGCTCATACTTTTAGACATTCTTTTATATTGTTTCACACACTTGTTCATAGGAAAGGTGACAGAAATAGTTTCGTCCAGATAAAACAGAGTTAGAAGGCAGAAAAACACAACTGAAATTCTTTCTATGTGGACACGCTGTGTGATGATTCATTTAAATAACAGTTTGAGGCCAAGAAACATAAAATTATCCACTGGACCACAAGACCAAATCACCCAAGTGTATATAAATTAGAAGAACTAGTTCCACCTCAACTGGCTAAAGCATTAAATTCATGATTATATATTACATTTTTAATATTAACAATTACATAATGTAAAATATAATGATTTGTCAATGGTTCAACAGAATTAAATTTACCTTTCAAATACACATTTTGCTGATAATACTAATGTGCTAATGTAGGTTTTAAATGCGTCACTGTATTGGTACTTATCTGAACTTAATGGATCTGAGTACTTTTCCAAACACTGAATAACAGTATTAGGATTCAAGGCCATCTTTTCAAGTAATATTATCACTCAGGCTTTAGGTAGAATTACTTAAATGACACCCATCTAGATATCATAGCTATGTATCAGCACATCCAGAGGAGTATCAACAATACCACAGCGAAAAGAAGAGATCAGGTTCTTCTTTAAGCTATCAAATTCTGCAAGGTCCAATAAAGTTTACCTTCTCTTTGACAACTGAGACACTTTAGCAGAGCTCAATAATCTCAATTGTCACTGCCCGCTCACATTAAGCCCACTGTATCATACAGCAGTGCAACACTTGTAAAGATCTGAATTAGTAATGCATATCACATGCTGAACGATGCATACTTTTTCGAAGGCTAGGATTACCTTTGTGGTGACTGTTTGTCAATAATTATACTGTTTATACCTCTGGAAACTTTCTGCAAGAATTTTCTCCTTCCTCGGAAAATAATCATTGATGCAAATTTGTTTTGTTGTGGAGGCTATGATTCAGTCCAAGATCGAGACCGGTCCGGTTTCTTTGCAGCCCAAATTGGGCTATTTTTCCTCCGAGAGGTCTCAGTGAGTGGGATTAAAAAACCAAAACTATTAAGTTCCTTGACTGAGAGCATTACTGTTTTGCCCTCGTGCGTCAACACTCTTATGGTTCTTATTTTCTTTTGATACATTGTTGGAGTGTTATCAAGCCCTTAAAGGAGTAGAGTCTGCAAGTCTACCTGAATGCTTTGACGGGCATACTTGAAGCAGGAAAAGACAAAATGCCTTTTCTTCCTCTGAATCACAATTAGAACAGATGGCAATGTGAACTTGGATCATAGTATATCTACATTTGAAAAGCTGAGTTTGACTTGTTGCAAAGGGGGCAATGGGTTGAACTTAATTGACCTCTTTCAAGCACAGATCAGCTGAGCTCATATGTTATACATCTGAAGGGTAAAGGAACCCATTCTGGTCTCCTTTGGCTGGGGCTAGTCCCTGGAGATTAATGATACAGGCTCAATATTACAGACACTCTAGCACAGACACTGCTATAATTCAATCTGACAGATCAAGGGTTGGCACTTTAGGTAGATTTCATTGGAATAAATAACTCTCCTCTGTGAGACATTCCATCTCATTACTTATCCTCATTGCTATTACAAACGTTGGTGCCACCATCACCCACTCTGGCAGCCACAAGAAGAGCAACAAGGGTTAAATATTAGCAAGCGTCTTTTTTAAGGTTGGATCGAATGTTCCCTGTCTGCTAACAGTGAAATAAGGACAGCAAATGGTCCATCATCAGGAGGCAGAAAAGTAGTGATTTGTTCATGGCTGTCCAGTCCAGTCTGCACCAAATCATCCAGAACAGATTCCCTGATCCAGCTCACTGGCATCTTAGTCCACCCTCCCCTCATCTTGCTGGCCGGCTCTGGAGTCTGGGAATCAGGGATGCTGTCACTCATCATCAGCCAGTCAAGTGGGAAGCCAGAGCTTTATATGGATGCAGAAGTGGAGAGAGTTAGAATGACAACAAGCGAGCGACTGTGAATCTCCAGCTGTTGGTACTGTTATTTTTAGTTGTAGTGAAAAATGCACAGTTGTAGCAGCTGCAGAACTGATGTTTGAATAATAGACTGCAACTTCTACTGATAACTGATATACCTCAATATTTTTGTCATTCATTCAACTTGATATAAATAGAATTTCCATATCAGAGCCAGAGTGTTGGTAGATGCATTTTTCACACCATGTTTGTATTTTTGCAAACATCAAGCATAAGCCCAGCTGTGTTGCTTGCTGTCAGAGTTTTGGAGCAGATGATAAACAAACAACACATTTGCTTGTACAACTATGTTGCAATTCTGTGAGTGTTTTGCTGGCTGGTGAAGCCAGCAGCTTTCAAAGCAATTGTTTAAAAACTTAGTGTAAAACTTCTGTCTTTTGTATTGACTTTTCAAAAGCATTTCTTGGATTTTTTTTACCCTGGTCATATCTTTGTCACACATAGTGTTAGAAACTGCTTGTGTAAGTATCAGCAAGGGATGCTGCAGTGCTGACGATCTTCATAATTCTGTCGTGGCCAGTGTGATCCTGTTTGTTGTTGTGTGCCGGTGCAGCAGCTTGAAGGTAGCAGATACCAGCAGACTCAACAAACTCATTTGTGGGGATGGAGTTAGACTCTGACTGCAGTGTAAGAAAGAATGATGCTATCTGAGTTACATGTCATCCTGGACAATATCTTAATTGGAATAATTTTTAAACATGATTAGACAGTTTGCTATGGACTCTCATATTTGCTGCTCTCACTTACTCCTGCTCATCAGACCTGAGCTTTGGGAAATGGTTAGATCAAGTTGTTATTTCTTTACAGACACATCCTTTAACATGCTATATATCACAAGAACAGAGGAGAGGATGAAGGAACTTGGACTAGACTAGCCCAATTCAAAGGGACAGGTAAAGGAGGATGGATTTTCTCTCCAGGTCTTCTCTGACCTAACCCTGTTCTTATACAATTTAACCCCTCCGGCTTCTTTAAATCAAGATTTTCTTCGGGATGTGAATATCTCTTAACTCAAATAACTCAAAGTAGATCTTGATATCTCAAAAATATAAATCAAACTAAAACTATTAATGCTCTCCTAAAAAGAGTGAAAAAGAGAACCAACCTGGAAGAAACAATAATAAAAATTAAATTGGTTTAATTGGAAATTAATCAAATTTGAGGTTAATATTATATACAAAGGGGCTTTTTTTTTAGTGTTATACACTGTAACCGACTCCTAAATTCTCAAAACACAGTATGTTTTAAATTAGACAATACTGTATGTTTATACCAGTGGTGGTGCTGGTTTTTCAAACAGGGGAAGCACATTTTAGGTATATATTATAAAATGTATCCTATTGCAGCCTGACAGTTACTAATAAAAGCAAACTTTAATTGAGGCTGCATGCTAGCACGCTAACTAACAGGCCATAGTTTCCCTTTACAACTTGACTGGCAGATATGATATGATTATGAACGGACTAACGAAACTTAAACAACAAACTCAATAACTTTTTGATAATTATGGTAATTAGTATGTTTTATTTACAGTGTAATATGTACAATGTGTAAAATGAGCTATATTAGAAGCACTCCGGGCAGACAGCACGTTGTCTCATGCCTCACGAAATCTGCTAATGACTGAATTCTGAATTTGCTCTGATGCTGATGTTTGATTCAAAGTCCCTGCCAATCAAAAGGGGTTCAGCCTTTTAGACAGTTCCACCAATCATCACGCAAAAGCCTGGCTTCATGGCCAGCCCAATGCTCCATTCACCCCCAGTGAAGCTGAGCTTCAAAGGAAATGACAATTTTCAGAATTCATCCAATCACCACCAGGCTTCGCTGCATTGAAAAAAAGCCCAGCATAGAAACCCATAGAAGTTCAATGTCAATGGGGTTCCATACACAGTGCTGCGCATTCAAAATTATTGGAAAATCACACCAGACAGAGTGAAAAAGAGTCATGAAATACAACACATTTTAGGATGCTTTCAGTTTTAACAATGTCTCTCAATTTAATGTAAATATTTGACCATTTATTGTAATTGAATGTATGGAAATGTTAAAGGAAGTTAGGCTTCACTTGATTTATATGTATACTTTAGTTTTAGTTTTTTATTTGAATGAACTGGAAATAACAAGATTTGTTATAAAAATGTTACTATAGTTCTTTAAAGATAATATACTACTGGGGATTTTGGTTTCCTGGAATTGTGTTTATGTTTAAAACTATCACATGGCATTACAGGCATGTTTGGTCTACATTAGCAGGTCTGAGACAAGCCAGAGTCACTTCCTGACCACAAAGAGATCAATTCAGCTGTTGTCATGGCTCTTCAATAAATCTGATAGCTCAATACAGGAACTGTAAAAACAAAGAAAAGAAAAAGGATCCAACATGGATTTTCCTGTTGACTGTAGACACAGTCTATACTAACACTTTATGTCAACACCAATCCAACCTGAGGACTTTGTCTTAATACATTCTTGGAAAAGTCTCTAAACAGTATTATTTCTGTGGTAAGTCTTCTCTTTGAAGGCATAAGCATGTGCTGATTGGCTGACAAAAAAAGTCCACTATTAACGTCATACCCACTTGGATCCAGAAACTTTCATCAGGCTTTCTTTACTGAGGGTTGGCAGTGGTGTCACGCATTCACCGAGCAGTCTAATCATGGTGGTCCTTCAAAATTAGCGTCCAAGTGTCCAAGTTGGAAAACAGAGACGTCACAGTTGTGGTCTGAATGTGTCCAGTTTAGCTAACTGTGAACATAGGGTGTTGCGCTGTCCATCTGCTGTTGGCTGATATTTGGTATGGTGACTGTGTGAGTGTTATTACTTGGCATCAAGATCAGCTAATGGTGAAAATTTCGGCCAACCATACTATGGCATATGAGAATGTTTATGTGATATAAGGGTGATTGGTTTTAGTCACCATTGAACAACACTTGATCTTCCACCATCCTAGCAGCTCTGCAAGACTGAAAAGTGCTTTATCATTGTGTTGAACAAATGGCAATGCTAAAATCCTAAAATTTAACAGGTATTGTTCACTATGGAGACCCCCTTAGTATAGAGTGTGGTGATGCTAACATTATCTATTAAGCAACAAACGTTAAGTACATCTGATTTAGATCAGAATGTCATTGGTTTTATACATAAAAGTTTGACCTGATGACTTTGCTGAGATGAAAATCTAAAAGGTAAACAAAAACTTTAGTGTTCATTCCATGGACAACTTAAATGTCTATTCTGATTTTAGAGGTAAAGCATCCAGCACCCATTAAATCATTTCACTTTAAACCCATATTATTACCTTCATGGTACTCACTTCTACTTCATTGAAATTCAAGGGGCTCACCAAAGCCAATCCATCCAGTATATATATTTGTATATTTCTTTGATACACAATGTATCTTTTCGGCCTTTACCAAAGGGAATCCATCCATGAGTTTTCAAGATATTTTTTCTAAAAATTCAAAAAACCTGATGGTCATACAACAAAAACATCAACAAAGTATGGTTTCATTTTCTAAGGACCACAAATAACTACACAGATCTTCATGGCAATCTATCTAACAGTTATTTAAATAATCCAGACTGGACCCAACATTTTTTAGCCAAGGGCTGAAAAGAAGACTCTTCAAGGACACCTTGGTCATTGTGGTGGTTCCTCAAGAGCTCTTTAAGGACATTTTTCAACCTGAAAACCCGAAACAATTAGGAAGCTGTTGAAATAAAAGCACTGTGCTGAGAGACGTTGAAGTGATTTGACCTGTTCCATTTATGTGGAATCAGTGAGAATGTGCCCCAGGTCTCCATGTCAGATTTGACTCCTGGAGAGTCCTTGGCTCAACTGAAAAAGATTCTGAGTTACTAAACAGAGCCATTAGTGTTGGGTAGACGAGTGGTCTGGCCTGAGGGCCTTGCTGAGCAGCAGGGGTCCTGTGGTAGGAAGTCGTGGTCTGTTGAAGGCAGGCAAGGGGCTTGGGAAGCATGAAGCCCAATACACAATGGCCTGCTGGCTGGACTGAAGTATGAAAGAGATAGGGTGTCTGGGAAAATATGTGAATATTTTGGATTCATCACATTTAGAGACCACAGAAGACACTGAATCTCACTATCTATCTTCCACCAGAAGTCTCCTGACAGGCATAACCAGGGGATTGTTTTTGTGTAGTATGCAAATGTTACTTCATCGTCTCCGTTTTGCTTTCTTTCCAACTGTTTTCCGAAGAGCAGAGAAATGGGAATGGGAGATTTATATTGATGGTGCTCTTTGTATTGCACACCATCCAGAGGGACATGTTAGTATCCTTTTGTCATTCACTGGATACATAAAGTGTTTGATTACGATCGGTTAGTGGCCCATAAGGAACTTTGAAACCCACTGTAGCTTCTTCTGAAAAAATAGCTTGGCTACTCTTGAATGTCAGTAAAAAATGTATTTTATCATTGGTTTCAGTCTGAGATTTTTTGAAATTATGACCATTGAATTTGGCTGAACATAGGGAAAAAGAGACTAAAATAAATTTGGGATATATTATGTTTGCTCAGTGTCAGATTTTAGTCGCATTCAATTGTTATCATCTTGGTGCTGTTGCCATTAAAACTATATATAAACTGAGGAAATTAGTCAAAAGTGTGTGGAGCTCATTAATCAAATATCTCTATTTTGTCTGATCTGTATTTATAACAACAATGTAAAAGTATTATTGTAATATTTTTTTCATAAACTATGAATGTTCAGGAGATAATAACTATTTAAAAGTGCTTTGGAATTTTTTCTGAGATGGATGGATACCACTGGCTGCAGGTGCACCACACCTGCTTGACATCTGATTTATCATAGCTTGGTTTTACTAGTGGCACTGATGAACAGAGGACAACTATGATATAATAAATATCATAAATAATAAAGATAATAGATAATATTTCAGTCAGATAACCCATACAGAATAAATAGTGTAAATGTGCACTGATCGGCCACAGTAGTAAAAACACTTACAAATCAAGTCAATAGCCTTGATTGTCTTGTGAAAATGCAAAGTTCTGTGATTCTTGTCGTATATAGAACCTAAATGAACATTGTTGGCAACAGTTTTCCCCATGAGCATTGGAAACAGATGGATGCTGGGTTGGATGTGAGTGTTATTAAATGCTGATGAATCCCAGGTGTAGAGTTGTGTTGATGGTGTAAGTGTTGTCAACTGAGATACTGACATCAGCATGTACCTGTGTACTCAGGAGTTTTGATTTGAGACATCAACATGCCAAATTTGAAGAACTTAAGCCATAGTCTGTATTGACAAAGGCCTCTTGACACTATGGTGTCTCTTCATAGTCATGGTTCTTCCCCCTCTTGTGTCCTTTCTATATACAGTATGAGTTGTGGGTCTGCACATTTCTCTACTTGTTTTGGAGAGGTCCAACCATTTATCACTTCAAACACATACCGCATCTTTTTGCATTCATGAGAGTTTTTACCTGTGGTTACATGTACTTCCAACTCCAATGAAATCCCACAAACCTAAGGGCAACTTTAAAAGCCAACTGCTAATTTGTTTACTTTCAACAGCTCGGTTCCCTTTTATGTGATTTCCAAATTTGGGGAGCTGCTGGCACCTGTCAGGGGTTTTCTTTGAGTTAAGGGTCAGCCAGACTGTCCTCATCACCCCTGTGGCTCACTTCAGCCACACTGGATGGGTAAAAAGAACTCAGGCTGTGGTTCTGTATAATTCCTGGTGCTCTGAAATGGTGATATCTTTGGAATAATGGCTGTGGTGAGCAGTGAGATGGTGCAATGTATCAAATCCTGATTGATTTTATTATTACATCAGTCTTCCCTGATTGTTCATTGTCATCTTATGATAAAAGTCCAACCATTCACTCATATTCCTTGCACACCCACACACACACACACACACACACACACACACACACACACACACACACACACACACACACACACACACCCTTTTACAATAACCTAAAGTTGCTGAGTGAATAAGACAGTGCTGAAGTGTGTCTCTAACTTAGACAAATCAAATCAGTGGCATGATCTCAGGAAGCAATGTATAAAATGAAACACCCAGGGCCTTTGGGAGATGACTGATTCTCCTGGCTTCTTTTTCCCTACTCCACCCTTGTTCTACCCTCTTGCTGTCCCCAGGGGTGAGGAAGAACATCTGAAGACCATCAGAGAGGGTAGATGTAAACCTTGTCTTGCAGGGGCCCAACCAATGCAGCTACAGTACAATGGAGAGGGGCCATCATATATGTGGGGTCTTGGCAGGATGACTCATGCTGAGTTATATATTGGTCACAGCTGGGCTTCCGTTCTGGAGTTCGCCACACTTCTCAGTGGATCATCTTTCAAGCCACCATAGGGTGAAATTCCACATGTGCGTGTTAACTTGTGCTACTTCTACCTAAAGCAGGGGGCTGGAGTGGAGATGTACAAGCAGGTGTTATCTGTTACTTAAAAATGAGATGCCTTTCCTCCACAATATGTCACATACATGGTTTAGGGACTTGGACAGAAATTAGAGAATAAACAAGCTTGGGTTGGTACATATGCTTACAGATAGAGAGATGATTTTATACAGATGAATGCTAAACCATGAACTTAAATAACCCTGAGGAAACTTATATATGTTATTATGTGTACTCTAGTGCTTTTAATATCAAGCCAAATCCTCTTTGTACATAAAATGATATCCATAAGTAAAGAATATCCTTGTGGGTATAATTTATTTCAAACCTGACCTGAAGAAAGTCCACTTTGAGCTGGCTTTTGATCAACTTTAAACTTTTATTATAAACTATTTTTATGCCCCTCACACAGACACTGAACCATTGCCAACACTGTCAGTTGGAACAAAAAAAGGTCTTCCCTGGAGAACACCAAGGTATTACACTTTTATTTTTTTTGCTAAATACAATTTGTTAAGAGGAGTCTTACATTCATCTCCACTGCTCTGTGGCACTCTGTCTCCTCTCTAAGTGATTATCATTTACCACTCATCGATCTTTACAATCTTTTTATATTGCCTGTATAACACCAGAGGTTCTACGGTTTAATCCTCCAACATGTGCTGGAGGCTCTTCTGAAACTCAACATTTCCATACATTTTGTCATCCCTGTAGTTTGGACTTTAATGTTCTGCCTTCAACACTTTAGGATTTATGGAGGAGCCATTCTAACATCCACGAGAGGTTTATGAACCCCAGTAAAATGTTATTTTGTTCAGTCTTCCAAATGGTCAGACCACAAACCATCCAATCGTGGCATTAACAGTCAGTATTGACCTGTTTTTCTGCTGTGGCCTGCTCCCATGGCATACAGTCAAGACTCTGAAGACAGGCCTCCAGCCCAAACCTTTGCTTGGATGGAGGGAGCAGACTGAGCCAAGCACTTCTTATTCTACAATAGTCCAGAAAATTTGGATACCTTCCATTGTCTTTTATTGGTTCAGGCCCGTTGGGTTCTTGCCTTGATCACAGCATCAAACTTTTAACTTTCTGGGATGTTTTCGTGTGAACCAAGGATTACATGAGGTCAGATATTTTAGAGCATTCCATGTGGTGTTTGCCATGTGTGTTTGCCTATGATAAAATCTTTGCTCAATGCGCTTGCAATGAAAGCATGTTTATACTGACTGAGGTGAATATGGATATCGACAACCATCTTGGCTAACCCGCTGAGTTTTATGATTTTAACATTGAACAGAAGATTGAACTCTATAAAGTTCTCAGAATATTATATTTCAATAAGTAATAACTTCTGCATTGGCTATCATTATTTAATTTAAACGCAATGTTCTATCAGATTGGACAACAGAAATTATATATTTAACTTGTCAATTTGAAGTCCTGCATGAGTTCATTATTAACCGTTACTTTTGACCATTATTATTCCCTTACTTCTACAGACTCTGATGCTTACTGTAAAACCACAGAGAATCATATCTTTACACAGTTCTGGCTCTTCCCTATAATTGAAAATGACATGAATGGAGACAAAACAGGACTGTGTCTCCATTCATATCAATTTCACTCATGAGGAAGAGTGTGTTTTTTAGGTACAATTTGATGTGGTTATTTGTTATTCCTCTTCTTTGGATGATTGACAAAAAAGGCATCTATCTACCTCTGAGTGAGGAAATGTTACATAATAATTCACCATTAGAGTTATTTTTATTGTGGGAAAATCCCAGTCTATTTTTGTTCAATTTTAAATGGCACTGAGAGCGTCAAACACACTGTTATCATTTCCAATAAGCAATAAATCCTAAGACAATCCTAGGAGTGTGGTGTCCTGAAATTTGGTGGAAAGAGCACAGCATCTTAAACTGTACAAGTGAGAAATACATTTTCCCACCACAAAAGGATTACATGAAGGAGACATGACTAGAAACAGGCAGTGGTTTGACTTAGAAATAGCACAGTGGAAAGTAAGGCTGTTGTGGTTGGGGTGGTGGAGGGCTATGTACTTTTGCCTTTAACTGCAGTGACCCAGGTTCAATTCACAACTCATAACAACAGGACTTCAAATACAATTGGTTTTTATAGTAATTAACTCTTATAATTGTTTTTTTTTTATTGTTTTAATATAATTCCACAAACCTATTTTTAGCTGTGTGGCATGTACCAAATCATAAAATGGTTACCATGATGACTGTAAAGATGACATAATACATACAAATAACTGTATAATGTATCCTTTGAAAGAAGTCTCTCTTTAATAACATACCCACAAATATTAATCATCGTCTCATTAGCATCTTTTAGCTGTTTTGGTTTTATGCTCACAACTCCATTGCTTCAATTTAGACTCAGTGCTCTTATCAGCATTGTCTACAACAGCAACAGGCAGCTCCTTCCATTGAAAAAAACTTAAATAATTCCACTGCTCACTACCTCAAAGTGCAAACAGACAAAATTAGTCGCTATCTGATGACAAACCAAACTACTTCACAGTTCTTTGGGAGACATAGGTTTCTTTTGAAACACTATTTGAATAATTGAATTTAACAGCTTCTCTCAAGAAATATGGGTCAAATGGCTAATTTTTTTTGACCACCTGTTTGGTGTCTTTCAAACCCTTGCATGATTGATTCGGAAGTGTTGTTCATTTGACCAAGTGTGAATGTTGCTAATTGAACCAAAAAATGTTGCAAAAACTCAAGATGACTATGAAGTGTTCGTCTCTAAAACTTCTTTTTGATAAGAATGCACGTGGAGCAACCTCAAACCCTCCTTTGTTATTTATGACAGATGTGTTTGAAGTAATTCTCACATTCATGTTATCTGTTTCTAATTCAGATGCAATAGATAAAGCACAGTCATTGCAGTCATTGAGTGCAGCATGATGTGTAGTTAAGTACCTGAATCATTTCCCAGACATGCAAGATGACATGCTTCAGAATAACCCAGTGCCAGTTCATGTGACCTCTGTGCAGTTACTGATTTGTGTCATCATTACATCAAAACACCATTTAGGTGCATTTAGTCTTTTTTTCTGGCCTTTGCAGAGACTGTTGAAAAAGCAAAGAACATTTGTACTGCATCATAATGCCCATGGGCTTTGTATTAATATTGGTTATTAAACAGAATAGCATGGTAAAATGATGACAAATCATGATGAAAGACAAATGGCAGGTTGCCTGATCAGCTGGGAGGTGTATTCACACGGGTGTCCGCATGTGACTTTAAACCATTCAAGAACCATGTCATGCTATCAGATGTCCCCCAGAGATGCACTGAACACCTTCTTGCTTAGTCAGTATTAAAGTAAGTATTAAGTCAATTAAAGTGAGTGAAATAAGCCGTTTTTTATTCAAACACAGTGACCACAACACAAACTCGCTGCACAATCACCTCTTATCTTCCATGTGTCCAAACTTAAGATGAACGCTTGGCACAACATGAGTTAGTCCTTGGAAACTGTGCTGCCAGGGTCACACACACTGTGACAAGTACATTTCCATGTGTTCTCTCTTCGAGGCAATGAATCAATCAAGCTTACATGCAATAAAAGCAAAAAGGGGGTGTGATTATTATTGCACTAAATACTATGTTGTCAGAGTGCCATTTTTTTGCTCTGCTGCTTCTTTTACTGCTGGTCACAGATGAGTGTTTTATGGGCCCGCGGCCCCCAGCACACGGTTTCACTGCAGTAATGGGGCCCTTGCATTCCCGTAAGACTGCTTTTTAAACAGACTGACATTGTAATTATGCCTGGCAAAGAGCTGTGACGCAGCAAAAAGTGGTGTGGCTATCTAGCCTGGAAGCCTGGGGCTACATGACTGCTTCAGTGAGACCTCTCCACCGGAGCTCACACGACCCTCGCTGATGGCTCAGCCAGTGAAAACCATCCTGCATGTGTTTTTTTTTTTTTTTTTTTTTTTTGGTTCTGAAATAAGAATGAAAAACAATGAAGGCGCCAGGCTGCAACCCACGCTAATCTGGACACACCTAGTGGAGTGTTCAACGGACGCTCAGCACCCTACTTTGAATTGCTGCAACTATGTTGTGTTCATATTCTGAATGAGCTAAAAAGGCGGACTAATGAAACTAGTGTTAGCGAGTTATGGGGTGGCTTATTGGACCCTGGTTGGAGACCTTGGCCACAGCAGAGGTCCGAACTGTGAGGTCATCCAGACAGAGGGTGGGATTTTACACACTAGCAGCCATGGCTCAGTGGGTGGTGCACAGTGAGGACGGGGGCCAACTTATTAGCTGTCATACTTGTACCCACATATTGGATTTCTGTGAAATAATATTTGGGTTTTCCGGTGACTCCTTCTGCCCAGCATTTGGTCCAGACTGTTTGCTTGGCCCCAAAACCCAGGAGAAACATGTGAAAATATCAAAGATAGCGCCTCAAAACCAATGAGACTGTGTAACAACACCCAGAGGCCAAACTTGTGTTTCCTCCTATTTCATCCACTGCGTTTCTTCTGCAACTTCACAGAGCTTGATTTATCTGTAATTTATTCTGAATTGAGAGAATGAAAGATTTGTTGTATTTTCTAAATAAAATAAACCATGTCAGGTTGATGTGAAAATGATCAATGACTTGAGACCAAGAAGTTACATTGGAAAAACATATGCTTGTATATTTGATGTACATATGGAAGCACAAACACAATTGTGTAAGCCTCTTGTCCTCCCACATTTAAGAATTGTTTATGAGGAAAATAAAGTGTAAGCAAGGCACTAAAGGTGATCTATGAGGAGACTTTCTCTAAAGCCGAGGCGTGATGGAAGACGTGCTTTGCTATGAGTCTGTTACAGATGTGATCAGACAGCTTTGGGTATTCACATCTCATCTTACAGCTTCTTAACACTTATTGGATGGAAGAAGGATGAGGGACACTGTGTCTGGAGTGAACGTGCCTCAGTAACTATATGAAACTATCAAGCACACCCCAGGGTCTCTCTTCAGTAACTTACAGTCACTTCAGTAGATGAGAGCTCCAGGATTGCCCCTAAAACATATTTACAATTTCGCTATGCACAAATCTTGAGAGAAATGTCAAGTTGTTATAGCAATGCATTAAATTGTTTTATTTTTGCTTTTTAAAAAAGTCACAACAGTAAATTCTCGAAAGGGAGGCCAAGGCTTTATTTGGCCCAAAGGAAACTGACCTTTATTGGGCTAGACTGAGGATATTCATAATTTCCACTGCAGTATATTTTAATAAATACAAAATGTGATATCTAATCTTTTTTAAAATTTTCATATCATCCTGCTGTTTTTAATGAAAGTTCAACTGTTCTGCTACTTGTTTCACATTAAAAGGTTTACAGCATCTCCCTGAAAGTCTTTTATTTTTGAAACCTTGCAGGAAGTGCACAAATGGTACAGTAGTTTCATTTATAGGAATAATATCAGGAAAATTGACTTTGCTTTATGTCTGGACACACCTCATAAGGTCCTAAGGGAGGCTAACTAGAGCAGTGGCTGCTACATCAAAAATGGACACTGTCACTAACGTGTTTGTATGACACGATTTTCACGACTGAACTTTCACAACTGAAAATCTCTTTCTCCTGTGGAGGAGAGCGAGATTTAAGAATATTTGCACAGTATCAGTAGTGTGGATTTTCATATTTTTTGCAAAAAAAAAGTAAAAAAAAATGTTTACTTTTAATGTAGGTAAATATAATTAAATAATTAAAAAATATAAGTAGATGTAAGTAAATAATAAAATGATAATGGAGACTTTCTATTTGGGTACTTTGGTTTCAGGGTCCATCCACCCTGTTTTAATAGCTTATCTGGGTTCGGGGTGAGGTGGAAACAGGTCAACAAGGTAATCCAGGAGTCCTTCTCCCCACACTTTTCAGATCTTCCTGGATGATCATAGCCAAAGGTGAGGGATGTCAGAATGTACATAGACTTGTAAATCAACAACATTGCCTGTTGCCTGGCTCAGCTCCCTCTTCATCATGGAGTACAATGCATGCACTAATCCATCTGTCAATCTCCCATTTTACGGATATAACAATTCATAATGCCAAGAGTACATATTGACCTTATTTGCAGCTGGATGTCCAGTCTCCAGTTTTACAGATGTGTGTTTTATAATGGTGGGTCTGTGGAGGCTGAATGGCGGCACCGTATCCAGTTCTCTTAATACATCCATGATGCTTGGCTCGCTGACACTTAAACACACTATAAAAGGAGCTTTTGTTATTGATAGCGCCACCTGTGCTTTCCCAACTCTGGGAAGTCGAAATATGTGCTGTGAAAATGGCCTACAGTCACAATTCACCACTGGTAGACTGTGGTAGACTGTCAGCACGCTTGTCACCACAGCTGAGTCAGATGTCCGTGCTTATTTCCCTCCCTCTGTAATTTCAGTTTCTGACAGGAATGACACCCATCAAGTTTAAAACTGTCAGGAAAATGATGCAACTACGCAAATCATCCCAGTTCTCAATAACTTTTATTTTAAACGCTACAACACTAAAATCTGACTCCAGTTCTTGGAGAGCAGTCGCATCCTTCACCAGAGCCAAAGCCATGCTCCAGAATAATTTTGCATATTTTCTGTCAATTTTCTGTTAATGCTGCATAATTAGCACTTGTTTATTCATTGCAAGAAAATCCCTGAAACATGGTCCTGATTTCACTCATTTGACAGTACACCACAACACAGCAGATAGACTTCATCCCCCACTCAGTGATCGTATAATAGGAATTACCACATTTCTGACTGTCTGACTGTGAAAATAGTCATGGTTAGCAGTCATAACAAAACAATAGCAATCCTCCACAGTCATAATTCAGCCTCGGAGGCAACAGAGGCACTGGCACGAATGCAGCCACCGAAGCTGCATAAAAACGGAACACTGTCAAGGTCACAGTGCCACAATCCACTCAAGCACATTGCTATGGGAAGTGGGAGATGTTGAAACAGATGTTTTTCATATTGACTTTGTGGCGTGGAGTTGATGAGTGCTCTGTTACATTAGCGCAGCATGCTGTGCTGCTGTAGGAATCGCATTCAATTTCATCTCTCCCTAATTACTCGCAATAAGCTCTCGCTCTCTCAGCGTCGATTTACACAAATCCCACTCAGGACCAGCTCAGCCGTAAGAGTCATCGGCCACCCTGTACCCTTTTCAGAGCTAATATTGGTGCATTTGAGTATCCTCTGAAGGTTTATTAAAAAGCCCTTTCAACAACATCATTTAGACAATTTACATTTGAGGATCAAGTGAAAACAGCGTGTTTCATTTTTTGAGCATAAACTTTTCCCATGAGAAATAGAAATGGAAACCAAACATCAAAACCTTAAAACAAATAGCCTTTTATGATTAACTTTATTGACCTGAAGCTTAGGTGGGAATATTTCAGACTTTCCAACCTGGACATCGTCAAAACCTCTCAGCTCTTAATCGCCAGGCTATTTTATATTTGTCCTGCTGTGCCCTCGGTGCACCTGGCTGTACAAATAAGACAGGATTTGTGCTTGGTTTTGTTAATGATGTTTGGGAGATTGGTTTGGTCATGAAAGTTGTAATAAAGTAATAAATAATGAGCAGAATTCATCCAAAGTACACACACTCATGTGGACGGATCTGACATTGTCCAGAACTGTCAGATGAATGTGTATTTGTCCGCTGTCTCCTTTCATTTAGTGCATACATACACACACACGCACACACATACGGACACACACACGTGCACACACACACACACACACACACACACACACACACACACACACACACAGACTGTGGTGTCCCAGCCTGAGAACAAATGAAAATGGACATGCAGTTAATGATATTAAAGGAGGTCCAACACTGGCTGTCTCTATTGCCCTATACCTCCGTCTCCCTGTGCTTTGTCCCTTGGTTTCAATAATAGAGTGGGTTGTTTCCCAATTACACCACCGCCCTCACTGCAGGGAGGCCAGGGAAAAACCTCAACCATGTTGTGTCATTTCTCTTAATCATTGTGGAAGGCACATATGTCATGCAGCATGCACGCAGACACACAAAAAATGACAATGACTGTTTTGCTACTCAACCTATACCAATTCCTCTGCTGCTGAAAGTGACACTTTTATATATTTTGATAAGCTGCAAGAGATAGAACATCTAAGAATTGTATTTATTCAGACAGGGCAGGTATAGATCAAAATTTCAGTATATAGGGAGGGAGGCAGTTGGTCTTATTGTTGTGTGATACTTTTTTTAAAACCCTTGCTGTACCCTTTTACCACTGGCTTAGCTGAGCTCAAAGACTAAAAACACAGATTAACACCCTACAGCTAACTATGAGATATAAGCTTATATTATATCTTGTTAATTCATTTCATCCAAAAAAGAGAAAGTGCAGAAACCATACATTGTGGTTTCACAAAGTGTATTTACTGAACCATTTTTTTAACCCATAGCAGCAATTTCCCCCACCATCATTGGTATGTTGGGCAAAATGCAAAGCAAAGTTTGACCTCATGTAAAATCACTGGATTGTTTTTGGAGTAGTTTGTAAATATTCATCCTTTGAGGTCAATGGGATTACCCATGCGGAGAGATGCTTGTGCTAGCACAGATACAACAGTGGAGGTGATAGCCCCATATTTTCAGAACTTACCTGGGACTTACAGTGCTTCCCTGACTTCTCTCCAAGACTTTTCCTTTTTTGCTTTGTCTCTATAAAATACAGAGGTTGTATTGTACCACAGCGGTGCTGGCATGCTTCATTTCCTGATTCGCAGGGTTCAATGCTGACAGGCTTTCTCAACATAGTGTTGAGTGTCTGTTCACATTGCATGATGTAAATTTGTATCTATCTATGTCTTTGCATTGACTTTGTACATAATGACATTATAGAAACAATTCACTAGGTGTTGAACATACCTTAAAGCTATATTGTATAAGATTCAACCTCCTCTAGTGGTGAGGTCCTTTACCACAACCAGCTGAATAGTATTCTTTGGCACGCGTGCACATTTCCTTCTACAGTGGCCGAGAAGTATCAATAAGATGTCATCCTTCTATTTGGGAAAAGCAACTCTGACATTTACAGTGTTTCCCCTACCATGACACTTCTGTCTCTCCCTGTCACTCTCTCACTTGTTTTTCACTAATACAAACATGTTTAACATTTAATATGGAAAACTACCCAGTAGACCGCTAGCTTGATGCTAACACATAATGGTAAACACCATTATCAAGCTAACATAATTAGTGATCGCGATAATTTTAACTCAGCAAAAGATCGTGTAGCTTACCATGCTTAACATCCCAATGTTATACCATGTTATACCGTGTTATTTATCATATTAACATGATGACATGTCATTTCTGTCTCTATGTGGTTGCATTTTTACATTTCTTCTCCGCTGTCTGTCTCTCATGGTGTAGCTCAGCACTGATGAATACAGACACTCACAGAGAGAAAGACCTTCACACAGATGAACACACTCCCACCAACGGACAGAGAGCTGGAAAATATGTCACAAAAATATATCTGAAGCCCAGAAAGATACACTGCAGTGACAAAATGCAAAAGGCAGAGCCATATTTACCTAATGTTGTCCCCTGTCAGCGCCTGTAGTGTGAATATGGCAAGGCGTCTCAGAGTCTTAAAATAAATGGAAACTTCAAATCCTACCAGAAAATTTCAACTTGTTGATGGAGGTAATTACTATCTAATAAGATCCTAGCTGTGAATGAAAAAAAAAGTTAATAAACAACCTGAAAAATTACACATTGTGCAATTAAGGGTTACTTTGTTACCAATTTGAGCTAACTGTTTGCTAGCTATAACATGAGCATGACATAAACCTGACTGATATAGTTATATATTCAATTTAAGCCTAAAAAGCAGATTAGGGGGGAGCACTTTGCCAAAATGAGAAACTGTCAATTCAAAAGTTATTTCATTTTCTTTTTGCAAAAAAGTTTAAAATTGACTTGTATGGTCTTAATAAGTCTGATGACACGTCATTACATTTACATTTAGTCATTCAGCATATGCTTTTGTCCAATGTGACAATGGACCAGCCATTAGGGATAATGTGGGGATCAGTGCGTTGCCCAAGGACACTTCAACATGTGGACTCGAGAAGCCGGGAATTGAACCACTGACATATGTCTTTAATTTCAATTGTGCATGAAATGTAACCAGGTCCAAACCTAATAAAATTTCCATCATGACTTTTATGTAAGAGTGATTACTCAGGAATGGGACCAACATGATAAATTGCCGTCACATTGTGGTGCATGTCTGAAAGCAGCTACTAGCTGATTATTACTGTGAGGTGACATGTAGAAAAAACAAAAAATGGAAAAAGGTTAAATAATACCACTGACCGCTCAAGCACAACACACAGACACAAAGAAACAAAGTAAAGGAACAGTGGAAAATATGCTGTCATTTGGTATCATTTTCTGAATCGTGTCTGGCCAGTTTTTAAATATGAGGCCAATGGAAACAAGTGCTACTCTGGACTCCTGGACTCCCAGAGATCCTAATATTGGGATCTCCGGAGCACTTTTCGATATAAAACAGGCCGAAACGGTAACAAACCAACCTATCATCTTAATCTAATGTTACATGTTCTCTTTAACAAGAAGGTTTGCATTGAATATGAGTGACTCATCATTTTCACAGAGAGCATCCCCAGCACACGTCAGAACTCTCCTCCCCTCACCATCACCCTTTCACCCCAAAGGAGGGTTTAAATTTCAGTTCAGTGTAATGCTCCAACAGCCCTCAAGCCACACAAATGCTTCTTATTTTCACAGCAACCTCTCTATGTCTCTTTTATAAGGGTTTTGCCAGAGCAGGACGGCTCTTTGGGTTTAGGAAAGAAAAGGCCCACCAGCTGCCAAAAACGATCGTTGGTTGGGAAACAATGGCACGCCCTGTGTGATTCTCACTGCTCCTCGAACCCCAGACGTCCTCCTTGCTGTAATCCTCTGTTCCTTTTATTTGTCAGATCATGGTTGCCTCCTCCAATTGGTTTTGTCAGGTTTGGCTCAGGAACACTGAGACGACCTGACCAACATGGTTGTGTTTCTTGCCAAAAGGATGGAGAAGAAAGGAAGAGGGAATGAGAGAAATGCTTTAATTGCTGCTAGAATCTGGACAGTTTTGGAAAATTTGTTTGAGCAGTGTGTGGGTAATAAGACGGAGGCGAGGTGAAAAGTGGCAGTGTGAGCCAGCGGACTCCAAATTGCTGCACTTCCACTCGCGACTTGTGTGGCAGACACTCTTATGTTGGGCCTGGGCCATGTTGGGACAATGGTGGAGAATCTAAGCAATTATGAAAGTGTGGGTGCGTGTGTTTGTCGCAGTGACAGGGGTGGTGGTGGTTATGTAGATGGAGGATAAAGCCATGGGTAATTGATGTTGACAGCTGTGGAAGAGGTCTACGTGTCCAAGCTGCAACGGGAAACAATTGAGGGAAGATGACTGAGCAGAGCCAGTTCCCATACACATGAAGTCCACACACCACAGCTTGCTAATAACACTCGGAAGTATGATTTTTCTTTTCTATATGCAAATAAGTGGGCTTGATGTAGCTTACTTGGAGTTTGGGCTCATTCGAAAATATTTTGAATATTGTCGATCTTGGAAGAATAATTCACACAGTAGCAATTAGTATTTTCTACAAATACGTGCAGAAAGCTGCTGCAGCCCTAACGGTTTAGGTTTACATTGTGAGCTGTGAAAGTGATTACTGCTGTGGTTTTTGTCAGAATTTCAAATGCCTGAAGCAGTTTCTTTCAGTGTTAGATTCTGACAGAAAATATTTGAACAAAACACAAAATTGTGTCATCAAATACCTACAGACTCATTCATTTTAGAGAGGTTTGAAGCAAAGAGACATTTACGCCCATTTTAGTGAGTTTATTGGAAAGGACGCGTGGGGAGAACAAGATTAATGGCCTTAACTTTATCTTGGCAAATCAAATTCCAATAAAGCTCAAAGAAAAATTAAAATCTGGCCAGTGTGAACATTAAACTGTGTCTTGATTGATGTGTGAGGGTAAAATAATTCCAAAAGCCTGCAGGTGATTCTTTTACAGCTGCGATATCCAGTTCAAACTGGAGATTTTATTAGCGGCCCATTGTTGATACAGGGACGCTCATTTCCTAAACGAAGTACTGCTCACCTGAACATGCCTGTCAGAGAGAAAGATTTACAATCTCCTGGTTTAACATTTCAGTGTATAAACTGTTGGACATTTAAGAAGAGCTCTCTATTCTTTGGTTAAACAGGGATAATTGGAAGAAAATGAACCCGACAAGTGGGGTCATAGTTTGAATCTCCCCCTTTTTGGCTCCATGTTATAATGAATTTAACAGAAGCAATATTGTTACTTGAGACTGAGCCATTCATACATACAGAATACCAAAAATGAATGCTGACATATGCTTTTGAGGAAAGGACAACAATCGCTTATTCTAGATTCATGTATCTGAAGTGGTTAGCTTCAAACATTTCCAAATAACTTATATATATATATATATATATATATATATATATATATATATTCTTCCTGAAAATTTCCAGCAGTCCAGTGTTTTGCTGGCGATCTGACGTGTAGCTCAAAGACACAGCAGGGTGAATCTGAGGACATCAATATGGTGACTGGAACCACCACTTGGTCTGACCAAACAGGAGCCTTGCTTTGATGATTTGATGACCAGGCTTTTCTGGGTAAAGAAACCATGTCATGTCGTGTCCTGTTGTGTATAATCTTAACTTTATGGGCAGATCTCCAACAAAAGAGTTATGACCATTTCATAACAGATTTATTGCTGACTGTGACTTTCTCATTTTCTCTCTGCTCTCCCTTTCATTCCTGCTGTCCTCCTTGCATCAATGCTGCATTACATCTAACATGTGAACACTAGCAGGTCATACAGTTAGACTGGGATAGCTCTTCATCTCCTTCACTGCATGATGCCCTGTTGGCTGTGGGGTTCACGATGAGGGCAACCGAGTGATGGCTGCACTCTCAGAGGTACTGATAGCCGAGGCTGAGGGCAGAGCAGAGGGAGGTCTGATGGATGGAAACTATTACAACTGCATAGCCCCTTCAGGCTTGGCTCAGTGGGCCAACAGAGAACCAACGTAGATAAATACAGACAACCTGACAGGAAAACATGATTGTAACCTCTTTCACCTCACTGAGACTTTGGATCATTGTGTAAATGATTCAAAGGCCTTCTCAGTGAAGGACAAGTTAATTATAACAATAAAATACAGATAAAAACAGCAGCAGAGGCATTTATATATATATACCAGAGTATCTGCACACTCCTCAGGTTTTCTAGGAAAACATCACATTGACAGGTGTACCATTTTTATCATCATACTATCCAGTCCCACATGTATACTGTTACTACTTTTTTAGCTTTATAGCTTGACAGCACTTCAGGATAATACCCATTAACACCCATGTAGAGGTAAGGGGCAGGGCCAGAGAGATGTGTGGAGCAAAAGATGAAGTGGATGCCGCTGTGGTGGCCTGTGGTCGGGTGCCAGTCGGGCCATCACTGGGAGAAGGCCATACCCACGAGAGAAGATATCACCATAGCCTGGTTGGCTGACAGCTTCGGGGACCTTATTGAAAAATCAATGTCCATTTGTGCGTCCAGCTCACCTGGCCGTCTGCCAGCTCGGCTGAAGTCACCTAATGAAGCCTGATCCCGTTACCTGATTCCTGATTCACTGAGTCAAAGTGACTTTGCAGCTGAAGTCATCCACCCATCAGGGACCTCGGGGGTGAGTTCAACATGAACCATGCAGCATGTTGTTGTTGTTGTATCTGTTGTTTCAGTTTGCATTCTTTTGCTTTTTTCATTGTAGAGCAGTGTCCTGACATGTAGCTCTGCAGGTTGCATTGATCGCATGCAATCATAGTGAGAGTTGTTCCTTGCTTTGTGATTGTTTGAAGTCATTGTAGAGTGTATATATATATATATATATATATATATATATATATATATATATATATATATATATATATATATATATATATATATATACGTATATATAATTTATTTTCTACTCCCACAGCTCTGCAATCCAAGAACTGCTTTGAATTGCTCAATGACATCAATGTTAATGGGAAGTTTTATGAAACTGAATGGATGAATGAAATCCATCCTATGTGGAGTCAATGCTCAGTGCATCAGTTAAATGTTGTTAAATGGACTGAGTCATAATTGGTCAGGAATCCTGCCTTGTCAAAGATTACCCATTGTCTGACCTTACACTCAGCAGACATCCTGACCAATTAATAACCAGGAGGCCAGCATGGTAGGATTGTGGCAAGGCATTTAATTTACTAATTATTTTACCAGACAAATGTTTGAGGCATAGTGAGCACATTAGTGCATACCTACATTTCTGCTTGATGTTTACATTTTTAAATTCACTCCTTTCTCTTTAATATTGATGAGCTGGAGTAGGGAATTACATTCTTGCAATCACTGTGTTGTGTTGTTTCAGCATTGGAAAAGTTGGGTAACCCCTCTGTCTAATAGCATACCGTAAAATGACTCATAGCAGGATGGATTGCTAAAAGCAAAATGAAGCCTGTATCCCAGACTATACACTGTGCAGTAGATTGTAACTGTGGTCATCTTTTCAAGCTTTGCGGATAAACCACCATAATATCACAGCTGAGACTGAGGCTTTTATTCCAGTCACTCCACTCACAGTTTACCATTAGATGGATAGAGGGACTACACTATGGTATTGTGTATTGTGATTCATTTTTAGCCCATGCAAGGACTGTGGTCTAATTGTGTCCGGGAAACCTTTCCTGTGTGTAAACGTTCGGCCACTCTGACTGATCATTATGCTAAATGTCAGCTGGCTTTAAAGTTGTGGCTGAGGCAGCTGAGTAGCAAAGCCACCCTTCTTCAGTGGATTACTGCTCTCTGTGAAGTTTCATCTGTCCACGGATGAACGGCCGACAGCGGCAGCAGGCTGTAATCCTTCAGGCCACAACAGCAGTGCCTGATCCAAGGTGGAATGAAACATCCAACTGTAAAACCCCAATCAGAATTAAGATCCCAATAACTCTAGTGGACTGGGGCAGCAAGCTGATCCAGTGGCTAGTGATTACTATAGTACATGACGCAGATGCACAATTCCTCCCTGCATCCGGCTGAGTGCTGTGTTCGTCCCTCCTCCAGCTTTGGAGAAGAAAAGGGGGTTTTGATGAAGTGTTTAGAAGAGCATTCCTGATGTACCTTCACTAAATGGTGAGTCATATTGGTTGAGGGGGAACAAGTGAGGGAGGTCAGTGTGGGTGAGGAGGAGGAAGTTGTTTAAGTTGGAGGAAGAAAAGGAGGAAAAAGAGGAAGGGTAGGAAGGCACTGCCGAAGGCATTGCTCATGATAGGAGACACCATCGTCCAGGCTGGAGAGTGCTCTGCCTTTAAAGTGGCCGATACTCTCAAAGTTGAGCTGGCATTCATTACCAGAATGACGTAGTCTGTCTGTACACCTTGTCTATCCACAGTCTGACCCTGAATTCACACTGGGCCCTGCTTCCTCTCATTGAAGGATAACTGGAAGTGGAGCAGACTTGTGTGGGCCTCTTCATTGAAAATTATTTAACATACATGCGACTTCACGTTCTATCTTGAATTCTTCTAGATATTGGGAATTGCCCCCCTGTGATCCTCCCCCAACACCATCCATGCAGTTACACCTCTCCTGTCCCCCCTTCCTCTACACTGTGGAGCCTCACTGAGGAGGCAGTGTGTAATGCAATTTGGTTGATTAAAAGAAAACATTAAAGCACTACCTTATTGAATTTGACGGCACGTACGGATCCGGATCTCACCGGCCACTCTGTTTTATTGGCCAGGATAAAGGGGATCACGTCATTCCCCATCACCTCCCACCTCCACACCACTCTCCCCACCCAGCGGCCCTGCCTTCTCTCCTCCCTTCCAGCCTTAGACAAACCTTGGCAGGAGGACGTCCTGGCAGGACAGAGATTTGTTTAGACCCCCCCTCTCTTTTCTGACTCCCCGCCCTTTCTCATTGCGCCTCTCTAACCTTGGCCACCACAGCAGTGAGAGAGGGGGACAAAGTGACAGAGCGAAAGACATTACACAGAGATGAAAAAGAGAAAGCGAGAGAGACCCTTAGTATTAGTAAAGAGGAGTCATTTTGTTTGTGTCAATAAACAGGCTGATAGGTCATTAATCTCATGAGCGGATGGGTTAGAAGTAGTCACCGCCGTCACTGTCTGTCCAAGATGACTCATCCATTGTTCCCAACACGTTCCAAGTCTCGTAGTCTATAATTTAGACTCAGACATGACTTTTTGGGGGCCTGGAGGATAGAGATGCAGGGAGGGGGGTGGGGGTGTGTGTGTGGGGGGGTGGCTTTCCGTGAATAACAAACACCTGCCAATCTCCTCAGTGGAGGCCAAGTATGCTTTCAGCTCACCATATCCAGTCCATTTATTAGAGTTATGGTGATGGGACCACTCTGCGCGGTCATGTACAAGCGCAACAAAACAACTTCTGAATGGAAGTCCTGTGTTTAGATGACATCATCTGTGGCTGCTTCAGTTACGCTGCAAGAAATGAATAACAGCACACACAGGGTGACGTAATGTATCAGCACTGCATTGAGCCACTGAATTTAGACTTTTAATCCATATTGGCCAGTCAGTGCATTGGTGACTCCAAAGACTTCATTACATCATCTACAGGCAGAAGAGTGATAAAAAAAGAAAGTTTTTTTGACTGTAGAAGGGTTGAGAGTAGACTTACTTTGGGATTATGGATAGAGGTTCACTATGAATGAAGCTAATAGTGTGTTAATGAATAAATATCGTCAAACACATCTGTAAATAAGGCTGTTTTGTCTAAGAATAGAGTGGATGAAAATAACTGGAAAACTAGTCATTACATCACTGTTAATTCCGGTAATACTCTGTAACTCTACAGTTAAGGGCTTGGCTTGGTTGCTGCTTCACTACATCCAACACCCCCCTAACCTGGAGTGCTAGTGTGCTGTTATTCATTAGCCCCCCACCCCCCCCTGCCTCATACCAATTTCAACTTGTTGAACCTGCTGGGAACTGACGAATTACTTTATTACTAGCGCACCCTAGTCTTTGACATCGCATAGGAGCTAGAGGTTTTTCAAAATAGGTACATTCAAGCATCACCTGGGTTTTGCTCAAACTTGGGAAAGTGTTTGAAAGTGAAGCTTCAAGTTAGAGGGAAGGACTTTAAGTCAGTCATTTTCTATGTTTATTAAATACTGATTGTCATGTGTTGGAGAGATGGATATTGATGGAGCTGGATGGAGTAATTGAAGTAAGAAATGTTATTTCTGTGTAAATTACTGTTCATAGTAGTTCTAGTGAATATAGCCATCAGACTAATCAGCAAAATCTTATTACGCAGTAATGTTGTTAATAAACTCAGAGAATTACAGTTGCTTAGTGTCCTCTTTTCAAGCATCCAAAATGAACTGTAACAACATTAACTTTGGGTGTTGAGACATTTTCTTCTGTGCAAAAGAAGACTAACAGCTGCTCCAGAGCAGACGCACATTGTCAAGGGAAGGAGGGGATATAGTATCAATTAGCAGAAGAGGGAAGCTTTATCAAAGCAAAATGCATTCCAAAGTCATTAGCAGAATAGAGACACCCCAGCAATTACATGCCTGACTCTCTTTTTGGTCAAGTAAATACATGCACAAGCATTATTTCAATTCCTCACTGTCACTTTTTGTACCTGATTTTCCTCTGGACTATCAAATTTGAGCATGAGGTGGGTGAGTATGGCAAGAGGGAATAGGGGAAATATGTAAGAGAGGGGAGAGGAGAGCGGAGTTACAGAAAGAGAGAGACGGGGTGGTGGAGGAGGAGGAAAGCAAATTTGAAGGTTAGGATGATGAGAATGCACTGCCTTGCATCGGTGTGCTGTGCCACTGGGAAACTTGAGATGTGAGCAGATACGATTGTATGCTAGAGTTTCCCGCAAAGAGCCCCCCTCACGGCAGAGCATCGAGAGAGGCGGGGGAGGGAGGTTAGCAGGGTGGAGGTATTATTACGTTAAGACATCAGATCCAGGGCATCATCATCTGTGTATCAATTGCATAACACTTTCGGTGCCAAGGCAGAAAAGTAGAAATAAATTTGTGAAGATGATAAATGAGAGGGAAGAAATACATGGATAAAACTGAGGAAAGTCATGGTGAAAAATAACAGTTAGAAGACAGATGTTAGAAGAAGAGAAAGTCGAGAAGAAGGTGGATGATCTTCAGAGGTAAAGAAGTTTTTTATAACCTCTCAGCATCACAGACTCCTGGTGCTGTGATGAGGCACAGGCCTGGATGAATTATTCAGTTTCTGGATGGCTGATCTCCTCCGGGACTGACACTCACTCGCCTCGAATGTTAGAGCACCACTTGACGGTAAATGCTCACTGGGACAAACAAGAGGTCCTTAAAAAAGACCTGTGCACTTAACTCATACTACAACCCCCTCCCCTTCCTTTCCCACTTGCCCCCTCCTCTTGACCTCAGCCAAGATCAATACACAGCTGTAGCCAGATGTTGCACAATACCACACAAGGGAAGGAAGGGTTCTAAGAGGAAACCTCCAGAGGAAGTTGTGTGCCTGCATTTATAAATGTGCTTGTTGGACATGCCAATAGATTGCGGGGGCGCGAATACATTGACGAGAGAGAGAGGGTTTGAGTGGCTCGCTTGAAACTTTCACATTCTTCTTTTTTTAAAAAAAAAAAAAAAGAAAAATGTGTACAATTTTACAGAACCACAGTGATTTGCAAGGCTCAGCGCTGTAATCCAGGGATTTCACACAGCCTATTCTCAGAGCTTCAGACTGTGGATGCTGACGGGGCAATAAATGTGTCTCTGTAAGGTTCAGAATGCCCTTTGTATTGTGAGGTGCAATGCTGCCATCTTCAGGTTAACTTCAGCCATTAAGATGAAACATCACAATGGAGATGAAAGCAAAACTCATGCATATGTAATCCAAGTCCAGTGATTATTATCACAGCATATGTAATTGATATCAATCTGAGGACTCTGAGGCATGTAGATACTGGTTCTGGTACAAATGAATAAAATGAATGAACGTGATCGTTCATGAAGATGAATGTTGTTTCTGCTGCAGCTGGCTCATCATCCCTCTGTGTGATCTATTACAAGATGTACACTGAGGATTATTGTTAAATTATTGTAACTGTTGCACCATCACTCATTTCATTTTCTCCATCACTCCTGTTTCCAGAGTCTCTGCAGCAACTACTGCAGCAACTACAACTAAATTTAATGCATTTTCTAAGGCATGTTTGATTTACACATGACCTTTTGTGTGATGCAAATAAGTGTGGCAATTCTTTATCTGTGAATCTGTTATTACTGCTCTCCTGCTATTTTATGACCATGCACACCGCAGGTTTTATGACTTTATGAGTATTATGATCATTACTTGACAGCGGTTATAATAATGACTCCTGTACTCAGAATTCTTGTTGTTCCTGTGATTACTCTGTTCTTCCCATTTTAATGCATTTATTTTTATTCTTTATTTTGTCATTTATCATTTATTTTATTATTATTTTTATTATGTCCCATTCTTAAAATATAGTCACATTTTAACACTTGGTTAAATTGCCATTTTGCTAACCACTTTGAACTATTCTTTCTGCATACAATTGTTGATGATGATAACTATTATGAATATCTGTCATAATATCTCTTCTTTTTTTTTTTAATTTTAGACTCATTATGTACTTTACAATGGTCAAAAGTAACAATTAATGTAGTGAAATGCATTTCAGGTGCATGTGTGTTGTAGTTATTTTTTTAAATTTATTTATCAGTTGATGCCTTTAGTATTAATAATACAGTAATTTAGTTATAAACTCTGAGAGGTGTCATTCTACATGATGATATTTTCATTGCTCGCAGTGATCGAAAAACAGAGTCTTATCTTGAGCACAGCGGAGCCTCACTGAGAGGTCATGTGTCAAATTCTATACGTACATGGAGCTATATGTGTGTCTATGTCTGAGTGTGGGTGTACGCATGTGTTTAAGTGTATGTAAGCGAGCGTTCCCATGTGTGTGTTCACCCTGTCAGCATCCTTCCCTCTCCACTTCCTGTCGGCCCTCTTCACCTGTATCATCTCTCAGCTGTCCGATGCTTGCCAGTAACACAACACTGGAGGCAAATGAAATGCAGTGCAGATAATCAGCTCCACAGCGCCTGCCTTTGCTTTGCTGCCTCTGCCCAGTGTGTATCCTCTATCTGCTTTTAGTCTGAACACAGCTGATTGTGTGCAGACAATTTCTCCTCTTCATGTCTTTAAGAGCTGAAATAATGTCCTTGGTTGAGTTAAACCTCTGTGGGCATCACATCTGAACATAAGCTGGATAAATGGCAAACTTGAATGCCAAATACTTCTGGTTGAAATATATATTAAGATATAATGACTGTGGCATTTCCTTATTCTTCTATGGTATGCATGATCTTTAAAGGTCAGTACCAGCTAAGGCATTACGGCTCATTCAAAGCTTCTCACTATTCATCGACGGCTTCAATATTCAACTTCACATTCACCAGATTGAAATACACAACATTTACATCACATTTCATCATTTTTTAGATGCTTTTATCCAAATCAACTTACAACTGATGCTCTCACACCCATACAATGGCTATTGGGACAATTTGTTGTTCAGCATCTTGCAGATATGTGGGACAGAGGAGCTGGGAATTGAACCAAATGATTATAGTAAACATTACAACATTAAATATGATGGCATTGTCATGGTTAGCATGTTGACGTTAGCTCAAAGCCTTGCCGTATCAAGGAAGAATCTTAAGAAGCTGCTAGCATGACTGTAAGAGTCTCAGGGCCCCATACACCTGGCACTGCATTTGTTTGCTAGTTTCAGATGGATAAAGTTACTTTTTCCACCCATCAGCTACATTGCCTAAACAGCAAATACACTAGTTTCCATGTTGGTCAGACTGATTGTTGCCGAATTGTTATATTTAGGCAGCCAAGAGCATTTGATTGACCAACAAAATTTTGGTCTGAAGTCAGTGGCACTGTATTTTACTGCTGTTTTAAGGGGTCATTATTAAGCTAGTTATATGTTCCTAGATAGGTGGGTGCATAATAATAAGTAGATAAAAATAATGTGTGGTTTCACTTAAGACACAAACAGATTGCTTTTCCTTTGCAGGGAAGACATATATATTACAATCTAACACATCCACTTCTATAATAAAAATGTTCTAAGGTGTAAGTAGACTTGTCTTTTAAAGGGAACAGGAGATGTATTTCTGATTAGTTTATTGCATATTCCAAACAAAATGTGCACATGGTTCATTTCAGAGACAAGGCACAACCTTGGTGCACCTGGTGCTGCAACCTTTTTCTCTGTTTTTAAACTAGTAAAAGTGGATTTGGGTTATGCTCTCACTCCATGTGATTAAAACCTTTGAGATTCCTTCCAAGGAGATTGTTGCTGAGAAACACCTGTAAAAAAGAGAGACACAGCAAGACACAGAGTATATTTTATATTTGGGTTGAAATGTGTTTAGAGTGGCAAAGAGGCAGAAAGTTTTCCATTGTGGTCTGTTGTTCTGATGCTATAGATAAACAAGCTGTTTTCTTGGCTCAGTGATGTCTTTCTAAAGGCCACTTACAATATTTACTGCAGCAAACTAGCAAGCAATCATTATTTACTGTAATTAGAGGTAAATGCATAATCATAATGGGGGAAACATGCATTGACGGGAGGCCATGCATGACGAATAACTGCATTAGCAATTTGACACAAATTAAATCAATGGAGCCCAGGACGACTGTGATTTATAACAGAAGGAGCAAAACAGCGAGGTGATCAAGAGGTGAACTGGGCTTGTGATTTGTTTGTGCTATACGTCTACATTAACTGGATCTGCTAAACTAAGGAGGCATTCAGCTCATTGAAAATATAATGTTATTGTTAAAGCAACCACTGTACAAGCACATCATTGCAATTGCAAAAAGCCCATTTAAAAATCAGTGTAGTGGATGATCACAGAGGCTGAGAGAGACAGAGATGTAACCTGTATTGCCTCCCTGGGGCGGCTGAGTGGTTTTACTGTAAGATTGATCCAACCGATCACCTCATTTCCTCTTTGATCTACCATAACAGCCAAAGCGCTGATAGTTTATCCGTCTGAGAAAGTGATTTTAAGGTGCCAAGTAAAACACAGGAAATGGCTCTGCAGACATTCTCGCGTCAGGTTATGGCAGGCCTGATTGCCGGCTGCGGGATGAGGCAGCTAAAGAGGCATCAGTGAGGTTAACCAGTGAGCGAGTGACAAAGCGCTTCTGAGGACTGTTTTAGTGTGAGCCATGCAGAACACGGCTAACCAGAGACATAAATTGATTTGACACGGAGCAGTAGTTGTGGTCTTCCATTGTAAGAATAAGATTTTGTTCAATCTTACAACACAGAAAAGGAAACTGCTGAGCCACTGAGGGTAGCAAAATAATAGCAGAATAGTATGACAAGAAAAATGGCAGGACAAGACAATGCTGATGAGGAGGGAGTATCTAATAATAAACTGACTTAAAGTAAATGCACATGCATACACATGTGCGCGCGCGCACACACACACACACACACACACACACACACACACACACACACACACACACACACACACACCCGCGAAATAAGCTTGTTTTTAATGAGCTTTAATGGCATGTAAAAATGAAACCTTGGGAATGGAGCTGAACTCAGATGTTCTTGCAGGCTAAATGTAAAATAGTCTAACTAAGTGCATCCTAAGCAATGAGCTTTGTGGACTACATTTACAATACAATGAGCTCTCCAAATCCAAAGTCCACATTGACTAAAAATATCCCAGGTAAGGGTACAGAGGGAGCAACCAAGAAAGAAGTCATATCCCTTAGGAGTTTGACTTCAGTCCTCCACTCCAAAGTAATCAATTAAAGTGGAAACATTTTTTTTGGCTTGACTATCCACTGATAAATGGAGGGCAAGCGCACCACAGATATGAATATAACTAGTGTATGTCACAAAAGAGTAGCTTCTTCTTACGTGCTGCACACATGTTAAAGGGATAGTTTGACATTTTTGGAAATGTGATTGGCCAATTAGTTTAGCAAACAGGCTGGAAACAGGGAAACAGGGAAACAGCCAGTCTTGCTCTGTCCAAAGGTGATCGGCTTGATATCTGCTTGACAGCATCTCTAATGTTAAATATGTAAAATGTCATAGTTTGACAGGTTGTAGTTTTATGTGCAGGACGGTCTTGTGGCTGAATGTAGTGATCTCCTTGACATCTTCTTCATCCAAGCATTAAAAACAGCAATTCGCAACTTCTTTTTACATCTCAGGTTTTTGTATGAGTTAATGCAATAACATGGCATTCTAGGATAATTGGAACAAATCATATAAGTTAATGTTACGGTCATTATTTTTCACTTTCATGAAGTTTCTGAGAAGTCATGCTATTTTGTGGGTCTTTGGCAACACATGTACCACAATATCCATGTAACTATGTGCTATGTATTGAAGATAGTGAATACCATATTTTCAAATTAAATTAATTTAAGCAGCAGACTGTGTTATATTCACACAAGCTTGAATGTTCTACCGTTATAATATATCACACTATATATTAATAGAGAGTATAAATATATTAATAACCTGTTGAACAGAGCTATGCTAACTGCTTGCTTCTTTGTTTTGCTAAGCTAAGCTAGGTTAAGCTCAAACAAGCAAAGCTAAGCCATAATCAGATAAGATAAACTGATGGATGCTGCTTTACCTTAAGCAAAGCTATTTATGAGTGGTCAATCTTCTGGTCTGACTCCTGTCAACAGTGTGAATTGGCACATTTTCCATGTTGAACTGTTGTGTTAAGTCTTTCCATGTATATTGCTCTCTCTCACTCTGACTGGCTGTATTTTTCAATGACTTATATTCTTCTCAGGTTGGAAAAGTTAATTCAGACTATTGTCGGACACTAAATGTTTCCACAGAAAGTGTTCAAAATGGAATTTTTAGGTCACTGTCTTTAATCCAGGGTGATACACAACACCTGTGCAAAGTCATATGACTACACACATACTCACACACACACGTGAAGCATTAGCATTGACAAGGTGAAGGAGTATAATAACACCTTGGGGAAATTAGCTGATGGCAGCAGCTGAGCTGCTCCTCAGCCTTACCTGAAGGGATCGACTTACCGAGGAGCCAGGCAAATATCAATAAGGGGTGATTTAGTTGTGCACTGCTCAAGGATAAAGAGCTTATCCATGAAACCTCTGGAAATACACTTGAGCTTTGGCATGTAAAATGCTGTCGCTTCAAACAAATCCCTGATTAAATCCGCCAAACATGTTTAGTTGGCTGTATGAGGGGAAGCTTGGTGTTGGCTGTGAGGCACAGTGCCAACCACGGAGGAGGACAGAAAGAAGAAGGGGGGAGGATCGAGAAGGAATAGGAGAGAGAGGGGGAGGAATTGTATATGTTTAAAAACCTACGGGGGAGTGGTGCAGTGCATGCTTGCAGATGAATCTGTTTGAAGTCTGCACCATTTTAATGGTTTCCCTCAGGTTTTTATGAGTCCACTGTGTATTACAGGAGTGACATTCTCACAGATGATGCCACCAAGGATTATTATGACATTCATATCCTGCATGTGTAATGTTCCCATTACTTTGCAAGTGTTTCATTAAACTGTTCAGTGTTTTAATTCAGAGATTTTTTTTTGGCAGCAGAACTGCTGTTGTTAATTTCCTTTAATGTGAAATTTAAGGTGACTATATTAGTGAGTGGGAAAGAAACGAAGAAGTGGGAAGAACTGAGTGTCCAAATTTTGGGCGTTGCTCCTCATCTCCACCGCCAACAACACCAGGAAAACTCACTCCATGAAATATTGCTTCAACATCTGTAATATTTGTTGTGGATTTACAGCTTCTGTGAAGAGAACACAACAACATTGCCTCATTTGGGTCATTAATTTTTATTACCTTTCCTGGAAATTTCTTCATTTGGCATTTTATTACCGATTTTTCAAAATGTAATGGTTGTTTTGCAGGGATGCACAGCTCTGTTCAGCTCTGTGGTCGCAAGACAGAGAAAATAAGAAAGCTGTAATAACATAGACTTGCATTAGTTCATTGCTGCAACAAATGATTCTTGAATGATAATGCTGGCTGGGTACCTCACCACACTCCAGATCCTGGCTCATCTGTCTTTGAGGTGACTAACATTTATTACACATGTATATGCAGTGACAGTTATTCACAGGCACAATACAACTGAATAAGAAGCATGACAATGTTATGGCCTGGAGCTGTTTACCATGGTGTAATCAGCCTACACATCTCATTAATAGAGGCTGACTCATGTAGTTTTGACTGTAAGTCTTGAAATAAGCAGCCTGGAAAATGAAAGGACGAGAAACCAAGGTAACAGAGTGACACTGTGTTAAGAATCATTAGCACCTGTTTCTTGGAATGCACCGTTTAGCTGTGTACATGAATATATGCAAATATCAATGACTTGTAGTGGATCATGCATGATTTATGAGCCTTACAGTGTGGCCCACGTGAGAAAATGACTTTGTTTTTCAAGAATATTTCATTTTTATCCCTTTTTCCTGCCAGCCTTTTCTGACTGCATTAACGAATATTGGGGAGACTGCTTTCACAAGATAGAAACTAAAATCTTACTTAGCCAGGGAAAGTTGGCCTCTGGATTTTCTGATTATTAGGTCATGATAAAGCTCTTTTCTTATGCTTTTTATATCATCTGCTAATTTTCAGTAAGCAAATTTCTATGATAACATCAAATATATCCCTTTCAAAGGAAAGATGATTCACTTCTGGAAAGATAATTTGCTCTTTGAAGTAGCGATGGCTTAAGGTTTTGGAAGTAGGGCAACTCTTTCATGTGTGATTATGTGATTGAAAAGACCTTGAGAGAAAGACAAGAAAAAAATGGTGAAAAAAGTGTGATCAACCTTGAAATGACACAAGCACTTGGTTGTAGTCACCCAAGACCCTTCCTGAATGCGTATATAAGGTACGGGGGTTGAAGAGAACAATGAGGCTGTACAGGAGAAAAAAAAGGTCAGCAGAGAGCGGAGGAGGGAGTGTGGAGTGTCAGCATTGTCGAATGCAGTCAAATTGCTCAGTACAATCAAACCGACGTGAAGCGTTGGCTCAGATGCATGATGCCAGGCTTTACTGGCTTACCTCAGCAACTGCACCAGAGACAGACTGTCACTGGATATTACCATGTGGACCACTGAGCTGATTCCCCCACATCACTGTGGGCCAGGACTGCTATAAATGCCTCCTTACTCCCACTCTCCTGCCCTGGGGACACACTTTTCCCTTCACTTCCTGAAATGTGTCTGCATATAATTTTGCTGTTGGAAACAGCATTAAATATGAATAGCCTTAATAATAAATGGAGGCTCTCAGAGACTGCATCCCGAGCACAAAACAACATGAACCAGTGTTTCTGTCACATAGCTTTCAACAGTCACTTTTACTGTATGGTGCCACTTTAAATCTTTTGGGAACATTGTGACACCATATAGTGTTTTTCTAGCTATTGCTCACTTTTCATTAGAGTGCTTTTCGCTTCCATTTTGTCTACCAGTGGATACATGAGAAAACATCTGATCTATTTCTACAGGACAAAAATGTTGCACTTGCATTTTGAATGTATGATATAGTTTCAGGTTATGATATGTTAGAGAATGTGTGTGAATGCCATTAATTTCCCGGTTACACAAAAAAGGTTTTAATATGCAAAGCAGCATTTTAAGTCAATGTTTCTTCCATCTCTTCATCCATTGACAAATGCGCAGATGAGTGGCTGGGGCTGGATCTGGTTTTCAGACTAATAGAGCCGTACAGTTTGGCAGAGCGCTTGGAGTAAGCGATGACCTTTCTCCTGTACATTTCCCCCTTCCACATGGAGATCATCAGCAGCGTGGAGAGAACCACGCCGCCCAGCGTGAGCAGGCACAGCCCCGCTATGACGCACCGATCCAGGTGGGCGCCTATCCGCGCGCTCTCCATCTCCAACTTCTCCATCTCCCTCGCTGACACGGTGTCACGGTCCACCACCACATCACGAGGCACAGCGTAAGAGATGATCACCAAGGAGATCCCAGTCACTAAGAACGTGACTGCACTGATAAAGCCGTAGTCAATAGAACTTCCCGAGCCCTCCCCGAAGGAGAGATCGTCCTCGGACATGAAGGAAAACTCCGGTAACGTCTCGGAGCAAGGCTCGCCGTTGCGCACGGGTCTGTGAGCACTTCTACAACTAGTCTCCGGACTGGCCAGTCGCAGGTTAACATTCTCATCGATGTAGGTGAAAGATGTCTCTAATTCCTCGTCGCAGCAAACTCGGATTTTCTCCTCGCCGAGATGACCGAGTTTAAGCTCCGCACCCCCTTTGCGCGGCGCCGTCCTTAGTGCTGAAAGACACCGGCCATGGCTGCTGCGGGCCGGGTTGCAGCCAGCTTCCCCAGAGAGCGCTCCTCCTGTTGATCCGCCCGACTTACGGACATGCAGCGCGCTGGAAACTCGGTCAAGGACGTCAGGAGGATCAGACCGTTTGCCTCCCTCATCTGCAGGAAGCAACTCTGGAGAAGCCATTCGCTTACCACCACCCGCTGATTCACTCTGAGCCTTCCTCCCACGACGTTTTCACTCCACAGCATCACTAATCAGAAGACACAGCTCCAAGTTAAAAGGCGCATATTAATTAGCTCACTGACTTCAAAGCGCAAAACCTCACATCCACTAATGCGCAAAACTTGTGCGTAATAAAGACCAGTGTGCGAAATGGCACATACTGAATTCAAGACTACTTAAAAGTTGATTGGATCGTTTAAGAGAAATCCGCGAGCCCATCTTAAAGGGCGCTTAGGGCTGGTGTGATTAGCCAAATACCTCTGTATCCAATTAGGAAAACAATCCACGTATAAACCGAGATTAGTCTGTAGCCCATTCTATTTCTGTTTTTAAATGCACACTGCCATTGTGGAAGAGATACATAACCCCTTGTAATTAAATCAATTAATGAATGCAGATAAAATCGATACACACAGTCAGACTACTTCCGAGAAAATAACCTTCACTTCCAAAACACTCTGGCACACTTTCTCTAAATTCTGCAGAAGATGCCAGATGCTCTTCTGCATAAGGGTGGACCAATCACACACATTTTTTTTTATCGAGTCTCTCAAAAATAACCTCAGATAAAGAGCAATAAACTCACCGCGCTACTTCAGCATCCCTTTCGCCTCCTCTTCCTCATAGACGCTGCAGCTGCTCAGAGCACATAACGAGGACAGACACAAAAAAGAGAGAGCCTTATCAGTGAATACGCTTTGAATAGCCTATATTCTCTCCCTGTTCTCGATGCTGTGGAGGCAGGCTGAGCTGATGGGGGAGCTCTCTGTTAGTCCCTCCCACACACACACACACACACACACACACACACGGGCACACAGAGGCACACAGAGCCTCGGCTGCCCGCGCCGTGGCGCTGAAAGGAAAGCCGCTATCTGCGAGTCGATTGAAATCACTGCAAGTCAGTCAACACGAACGGAATGAAGATTTCAAGGGCTGAAGAGGGAAACCCTGAGATCACAGGGACGCTTATTTAATACTAACAATGCTCTTGTTGTGAGAGAATCTATTGCTAATTAAATGTCAGTGTGGAATTATAAAGCTCCAGTGAAGTCTGAGCGAAGGGAACTACTGAGATATAAAACTCAAGAGCCATAAAATTGTCATAAAGTCAATACCAATGACTACACATTTAGACATTCATGTTAGACTAATTGTACTGATCAGTTTGATTATTAGGAAACCCCTCTCCCCACATTGACTTTTATGTAAATAAATCATTGTATGACCACACAGCTGATGATCATGTATATACATGCCATAATCTGAACTATATGTTGTCAGTTAAAGCTCTCATCATATCAAAAAGTCCATCTGTCCAGCTGTGTTGTGTAAAGAGCATTGTCAAACTGTGGGTATCACACACCATCTGTTCTCTCTGAGCTTTTTTCTCTCAGAAGATTACTGGTCACTATGTCAAAGCCATCCTAATCCATGTTTAATCTGGAGATCTAATAGGTCATCTGATCTGTGACCTCCATACAGGATAAATCTTTGTGGAGCTTCATCTTACACATCTTTGTAAGATCTTTGAAGATAAACGATGAACAATTAACACAGCAAATGGTTAATTTATTTTCTTTGAAGGTGACACTTTGTAAAATAGATGTGAAACAAGGCTACCATCAACCACTTAAGTGCTTAATGTAACTTTGAAACGAATATTCATTTGCTGACTGTTCCACCTTCTTTAGCACAGCAGCACAGCTGCTATAAATATAGTTGCCACTTTTCCTGGAGTCCTAGTGGCTGGGTGAACAGCTTTGGCTCATTTCCCAACAAGACTCCATTTAACAGATGAGTAAAGAGAGGAGGAGGGAGAGAGTAGTGAGAGAGAGGGAGACAAAGATTTACTCAACCATTTTTTGTTCCAGAAATTAGTTTGCAGAGATGGAAGGCACAGATACACTCCCGGGTCATTGACTGATGGATCATAATGATTTATGGTGTGTTTTGGATGAACTTTGGTTGTTCTCGTGCAGAAACACAAAAAGGGAATACTGAAATCTGACTGTGTGCTCGTGCCTGAGGGGGTAACAATAGCCGACTATCAGATGCTATCTGTCTGCAACAGTGCACCACTTTTCCTGTTGGCAAGGACACCAGGCTTGTGATGAGGGGAAGGGGGGTTCAACTGGGGAGTCAGTGCTACTAAAGGCTATAATGTAAATATTCAGTGTGTGTATATGAGTCTGCTGCCACAGGCATGTACCAATATGCAGAATAAGATTATGAAACATGAACTGTTTTTTCTTTAACCAGAGGCAGGAACCAGAAGGTGACAGAACTGTGGAGAGGTGGCCCCTCTGAAGAAGGAGAGACAGAGTGAGACAGTACATGTGTGCAGGGGGAGAACTGTGAAGTGAATTAATGGATGAAGCAAAGACTGAGTTCACCTCACCTCCAGCTGCTGGAGCTGGTCAATATCTGACAGTACCAGTCTGTGTTGCAAAATAGCTGAATATGAATGAATAAAACTATGTGAATGCGAAACAAGCTGCTGCTACTGTTTACACCAGCACTGTGCATCAGCAAAACACCATGACCACTTTAGATATGAGATATATTGAGTAGCAAGTCAATGCGATACTTCCGGCCTGCAGTGGTCAGGACCAACCAATAGTGGTCCAAGCAAGGAAAACTGATGAACCAGTGACAGGGTTCTGGGCGGCCAAGGCTAAGGCTAAAACCTCCATCACTGGCACATCTAAATAAAATCTTACATTAACACCCACTCAGCTAATGGAACGGGAGCTACACACAGTTTGTTGGTATCAGGCTTCACTTAATTGCTCTGGATACTTAAGACTGCAAATGTAGCCACTTTAAGCTGTTTGAGCAATGTGACTGCAACACTAACAATGGGCATGAGTGAGCTCTCTCTTGAGTTACAGTAACCAAGGATTTTCTGTCTCTCTCAATGTACTGTCAAAGCATCATGTCTGAAATAGTGCTTGAAACTTAAAAATGCCTATAAACACACCTAAAATGGACCACATTCAGTCATTCAAACCAATGATGACTATGTGTGATAATTGTCACAGTACTTTTAACCAATACACAGCCAATTCTACACCACTCATCTTGTGTTTAATTTTAGTGAAAAAAAAACATTAAAAAAAAAAAAAAAAAAAAAAAAAAAACAAGCTAACATTAGCTAATATTAGCATGATAATCTCGATGAATTAAAGAAAATTTTAGCTGTTTCTCAGTTTAAGGGCTGCGTCCTATTAGGGCTGGATTTGTCCTCCGCATATCACCACTTGATAACAAAGCTGTCCAATTTTATATAAATTTTTTCTGAGCTGCAAAGGCTACAAAGTTGGAGCATTCACAACCCAATCTATCCCAAGATTCATTGTGTGCATGTGATGGTTGCAATGTGCAAGACAACCAGAGTAGCAGGAACAGTGGAAGACTATGTTTTTAAATGTAATGAATTATATTTTATCTGTAATATGTCTAATAGACAGAGAATTTTTTTCTCATGTCAGTGGCAAACTTATAGTTGTTGCTAGCCAATAAAAGTAGTGTGTAACATGAGTATACTATAGATATAAACAACATAAATAGGAAATATTCTGTAGGCTAGACCATCTCGTTTTGTTCACCTACGGCTGAAGGTCACAGCCTAATCTAACTGGCCAGACCTTCTCTGACAGTCCTCCTAAAAAAGCACCCTTCAATAGCCTATGCTATGGTCTAAATATATTACTTGACCTTCATCAAAATGGCTAACAAAGGAAAAAAAATCTATCCTAAAATCTATTATCTAACTACAAAACATGATAGATAAACAACAATAACATGCTGATATTTCCAACTCATTTCTAGCTACTTTCAAACTAACCCTACATTCACAAAGCATTTGCAGTTAATTTTAATGTATTGACGGCCTAATACTTGTCTTTTAGCTTTTAACCTTCAGTTTCTGATGCTACATTCTGACTTATATATTATATAAAGATATTTTGTAGCAACCAATTTGCACTAAAGAACTGACCATGTAAAATATCTATTAAGTTTTACTTGCAATATTCAAGGAGTAACTGGTGAAACCTCATCCATAAATAATAAAATGGGCAAATTGCAAATTTGGTAATTACTGCCAAAGTTAAAGTCAAAGTAAACCACCAGCACAGTCCATGTCTTTACCACCAGAGTATCCTGAGGTCTCAGACAGGGTAGTGTGCCACAACAGCAGGGTGTTGTAGATTATTAATAAGCCGGTTTAGGCCTACACAGTCTCTTGGATTTGTTTTTTGGAGAGTGTGGCACGCAAACCTTCCAGAAGCTCTTAAAAAGCCTTGGCTGAGAGTAGAGTGCAGGCAGATAGGACGATGACAAGGGAATTAAGAAAAAGGCAGGCTGAGGTTCTGTCTGGATTTTTTTTTTTTTTACTCTCTTTTTCATAGGGTGTATGTGTGATGGTGGCAGACACTGTTATGAAATATTTAACACATGGACCTTCAAGTTAATATATTGTGACTTTCCTAATTGAAGTGATGATTCTGTCCTCACTGCAGACACTGTGGGATAATGGAAGGATACTAATGTGTGTCACATTATGGGGACCTGTTCCCATAATGTAAAAAACAAAAAAGCTAAAGTGAAGACATGATTTAAGGTTTGGTTAAGGTTAGAGTCAGGTTTAGATAAAGGTTAGACAAGTAGTAGCAATAACTGAGATCTCTGGGGTTTTCAGGAAAGTCTTCAGGAAATTAATGCAAGTCAATGAAATGTCCCCCGAAGTTATGGAAACCAGATTCTCTCTCTCTCTCTCTCTCTCTCTCTCAGTGTGTGTGTCTGTGTGCGTGGGAGAAGATTTATGTTTCATTTAAAGATAAACAAACTGACTAGGGTAATTAATTCCACCATTTTATCGACTCATTTTCTCTGTGTCATCTTAATATGATCTTATCGCACACACCACAGCTGCTTTTGCATTATAATGGCCTCAATAGCTCTTGATGATAATTGTCCACCCTGTCTTCTGCTTTTCTGCCTCCATCTGGGCCACTGATTATCTCTTACATCCGTTCTGATTTGCCCAGTTATAATGGTGTCCTAATTATAAAACGACAAACATTTTGTTTTAGCTGCTGGTTCCCATTTGTTCTGACAAATACACAGTCAGGTTCAGTTTAGTTCCTGGTATCCTTGTGTGCAATGAATGAAGTCAGAGCCGCTACTTAGTATGGATGAGACAAACATTTCAGAAAGGATGGGAAGAGTTTCATTAAGGTAAAAGAGAAAATCTTGAGTTCAGGCCAAAGATGTCATTTATATTTGGCAAATGTAGTGAGCCAAGCCCTGAGTAATCCGCTGGCACTACTGCTATTGATAAAATGTTTGCCTCTGAATTTCTGGTAGGAAGTTTACCTTGAATTTTCAAATTGAAACAAAAGCACCTCTCTCTTAAAAGCTGCAGTGAATGAATAATGCAGTATAACATAGATAACATAGAAGTCACTGTCGAGTATTCCTGGTTGTGTCCAATGTGAGGATATTCAGACATTTGTAGTACTCATACAACATTTCTTCATCCTGTCTGGTAGAAATAGACAAGACGTATTCCCTTTGCAGCTTCAGACAGCTGCCTCTCTAACATGGTTTTGTTTCACGTCCTCCAGTGATCATTCAGTAAGAGGAGAAAGTCCCTGGAGATGAAATATCAGCCCCACAGAAAGACTGAAGGAATGCATTTCATAAATATGAATGAATTTGGAAGGTAAAGAGAAGAAAATGTTTTCCCAAACCTGGAGAGAAATATGTTAAAGACTCTAGCAGCATAAAAACTAAACAAGCTTTTCAAAGCACAGTGATATTTTGCAGGCCAAAGCCTTTGTTTGGCTTCAAGCCAGTATAAGCGTCCTGTACTTACATTTGCGCAAAAGGTTTCAATTTACAAGATGAAATGAAGCCATGTGGCAGCTACTGGAGGGGGCAGCAGTGCTCACACTTAAAGCATGCACAGTATAAATGTTTCATAGACCTTTAGACTGTACACACAAATGGCATCTTTGTAAAATGTTTCATGGTCTAAATATTTACAGTAACATGGCTGCCTTTTCTGCTTTAATGTGTCAGTGGCAGTGTTTCACCATGAGGTGGCAGTGAAGACCTGCAAGGAAAGTTAGAGGAAAGCGGCAACACAGTGAAGGCAGACAAGTCGCGGAGTACATCAATCTGTATTTCCCTTAAATACTGCTTTATAATGTTTCTACAATATTTCCAGGTGAAAAATATATTTATTGACATGTATTTACACATTTTCAAATCCTTAAAGGTTTAATCAAACACTATATAAAGTAGTTAGATTTAAAATTACCAATGTTGAGAATCTTATTTAAAATAAACCACTTACAGTAGACATTCAACCATGTGAGTACTATGTATACTTATGGGACATTCTGTCATAATACTTGTTTTCTTTTATTTAAAGGACAAAACTTTATAGTTTCATATGTGTGTGTGTGTTTTTTATTTTTTTAATGTTCCATTTGAAAAACTATTTTACACTATTTATCTATTTATTGGCAGAGTGTTGTTGTGTTGTTGTTGAACAACGGCAATATAATGTACTAATTAGTTTTAGGGTTTTATGGGTGCACCTAGTGGATCCTTTTTTTTAATCTTCTGATCCAGGCAGCTGTTTCCATCTGCTTTCAGTCATTATGCAAAGCTAAGCTAACAGGCAACTGCAGAGTGGAATGTGAATGTGAAATTCATTTAAAAATCTAATTTGTCTCCTTCCACTGCCACCAGGAAGTTTGGTTTTTAATTCAGTGTGAAGGTTTACACTTACATTTGGAAGATGCTTTTATCTGAAGTAACTTACAAACTGGAGGAGCAGCCATCTGGGACAATATGGGTTTCAATATCTTGCTCATAGACAATGTAACATACCGACCAGAGAAGACAGGAATCAAACCACAGACCTTCCAATTAGTGGATAACCCCTGTTTCACCATTCCCTGTCTTTCTTGTAAATTAACCAGCTGATGGCTGTAACTTCATGTTAAGTATATAGACATTGACATGGTGTCACTTTTCTCATTTAACTCTTTGGACACAATTAGGCGTATGTCAGCTGCTTGCTTTATGTTGCTTGTAGTAAGAAACCGATGCCCACTAGCAGTGATGTTTTCAATTTAGACAGATGTAAACAAATTAATTAAGTTTGTTTACGAGGTAAGAAATCAATTGTGTTTATAGAGCAGATACTGAGAATAACAAAAGCAGCATTCAGCACCCTTGTTTCACAGATACAGAAGCTAAAGCTTTAACAAAAACACCCACAGCCATTTGTAATCTCCATGGAATATCATAGCAGACATAACCATTCAATTTGATAGAATCAATATTCACTCAACGTCCCTTGGCTAGCCCATCGTCTCTGACACCCGTGGTGGATGTCCTCTACAGGCAGCAATTACAAAATTTCACACCCACCTGTGAATTGTGTGATTTTACCTCTTGACCCCCCTCAGGCTGCAAGGAGTGATGATGTGTCACAGTCTCCCACCAGAACTGAACACTTTATTTAGCCTGCTGTGATATAGATAGAGAAAGGATCGATACAGAGGTGACAATGAATTAGTAGCTCACAGCAAATTATACGTACACTGATATGAAATCTTTAGGAAGGATTGTGGGGTTAATCAACGAGAAATATCCTGCATTAGATCAGGAGATTCAGGAGCATTTAAAACCGAAATAATCTTCTGCTGACATACAGAAAAACTGACATTAACAGGAAGGTACTCTTGTTTTTTTATTCACAGATCTGTTGGTATAATCTGACCACATTTTGAAAAGTAGCTCCACACTTCCTCTTGGGCTGTTTTCCTGCAGACTGCTCAGCTAAACCAGCCTCCTGGGAAGGTTATATAGACAGAAATATAAACAGCTACATTGCCGACTGTGTCAAAATGTGAGTAATTTTCATCCTTTGCCGTGCAGCTTCCCTGAGTATAACAATCACACTAATCTAGAGTCGTGTTGAGTGACTGCCTGAAAACCTCAGTCAGTTTGTTTATCTTCTTGGCTATGAGAACCAAACACATCAGAGGGATTGAGAACGCTATTCACAAATAGTTACATTGTGAACATATATGTCTCAGTTAGTCGTTCCACAGCAGGTATCCTGCAGATGGAAATGAGTGCAGATGAAAGAAGATTATTACTCCCACTGGGAAGCAGCTTTCACCAGAAACATGCCATGTCTGTGTTTACAGGTGTTTACCTCTAGGGAGGAGAATTGTTACAACACCATCCATGGGTGTTGTGATAGCTCCTCAGACCTCACCCTACCCTCACCTGTTTCTACACTACAAAGCTGTAATCTAACAGAACAGTGTGAAACTCCATATTCTTTCATTGTCAATGAGACATAAAGAAGACTGGATGCAGGTAGAAGACAGAGAGAAATTTAGCATAGAGCAAAAATATTAGCAAAATATTCAAATACAACAAGGCTAGTTTCTCTGGTATGTAACTGTTCATTTTCCTACCAGCCAGTTTTAATAGTGATAAACTGTACTACAATGCTGCAACGCTGGCTCAAATGAGATAAAGTATGAAACAGTCAAACAGAAACAAATGCTGCTGCTGTCACAATTCCCATGATTTCAGCTCATGCTGGGAGCATTTTGGAGCCACTGCCTGAGATGACACATCATAACAATACTGCACAAAAAAATTAAAGTGACCGTATCCTGCTTTACGACGTTTGTATCTCCTTCCATCACTATAATAGTTCTATAATAGGGTAACATCGTGCCTGTAGGACTCAATGAGTTTACAATGATCTTATTTTGCTTTGTGGGATTGTTTTTAATCTCCTCTATTACTATCTTGTAGTAACTGAGCTACAGGGACATTTACTCATATGGTGTATTGTCTGGAGTTTTGACTGGAGAAACGTACATTTAGTGATTTTATTGATACTTACAATGTATGGTTTTAGATTATACTTACAGACATATGACTAAGCTATAATAATAAAAGTATTAATACATTTCTTTTTTGTTTGTCCCCAAAAACTCAGGGGTCCATTGTCATTCTGTGTGATTACCTATTAGAAACTATGTGTTTTAATGTTCATGTTTTAATGGTTTTTCAATGGTCTCTCAAGCAGCATGTCAAACAATCAACACCCAATAATATTTCCTTCACTGCAATACATTTACATCCTCTACAAACGGATGAATGGATCACACTTTACTTTAACTCATATCTATTTAGCATACATAATAAGTATGTAAATCAACAAATGTTTCATTCATTCTATAGCTAATATATGTTATGTTTATACATATTTAATGAATAGCTAATAAATTATTACAATATAACAGATTGCTTTGATTAGTGCCAAGTGTACATGTCACATAAATGTGTTATTATTAATAAATAATTGAAGCTTTGCTTAAAGATGATGTGATGATGATTTGTTGTTTCATGAAACATTTAAGTGATTATAGGTCATTGTATCAATGTTAAATGTGAAGGGACATTGTTTTTTTTTTCGTCAGATCCCTAAGTAAAATGTTGGTGTAGCGCGATATATGTGCATGTGGGTCCATGACATAATAAACAGTGTGGTGACTTGAGTTCGAGGCTCTGAGGAGCAGAGAGGCAGAGGCTCTGCAGGAAGCTCTCAGTCATGACTGTGTGAGCGCTGAGACAGGAGCAGGACGCGGAACTGCCTGCAACACATCTCCTCTCTCTCTCTCTCTCTTTCACTCTCTCTTTCTGCAAACTTCAACCAACAACTGAGGATCAATATGTGGGACATCTGGTGGACTTTTATTTAATGGCTTTGTGATATCAGAAATTGGATTTGATGGAGAAGGTAAAAATCAGTTTGGCTGGATTATATTTGAATGAAATGAAGTTTTTGGAGGATTTATAGATGGGCTCCTGTTGGACTGTTGTTGCCGGGCCCATGCTCTTTGGTGCAATGATTTTGTTTTAAATATAATTGTAGTTAAAGCGCACTCCCTCTCTCTAATGGAAAACCTCACCATGGATAACATAACTGTGGAGAACGACACATCGGTGCAGGACAATCAGACCCTGGGTGTTTGGACTGACTACACTGTTGAATATAAAGTGGTCAGTGTGTTTCTGGTGTCCCTCATATGCGGAGTGGGGATTGTGGGGAACGTGATGGTCATCTTGGTGGTCCTAACCACCAAACATATGCGCACTCCAACTAACTGTTACCTGGTGAGCCTGGCCGCGGCTGACCTGATGGTCCTGACGGCCGCCGGGCTGCCCAACATATCCGACGCCCTGTGCGGTCAGTGGGTGTACGGTTACGTGGGCTGCTTGGGGATCACATATTTCCAATACCTGGGGATCAATGCGTCCTCCTGCTCCATCACCGCCTTCACCGTGGAGCGCTATATCGCCATCTGTCATCCTATCAAAGCGCAATTTCTGTGCACTTTATCCAGAGCGAAGAAAATCATCATGCTGGTGTGGGCTCTCACCTCTGTCTACTGCGTCATGTGGCTCTTTCTGTCAGACACTAAAAAGTTAGTGTACGTCAACGTGGTGCTGCTCAGCTGCGCCTACAAAGTGTCCAGGAGCCACTACCTGCCCATTTACTTCACGGATTTCGCGGTATTTTACGTGTTGCCCCTCATGCTGGCCACGGTTCTGTACGGACTGATCGCCAGGATACTGTTCCTTAACCCGCTGCCCTCAGACCCTAAAGACAGCACCAAGAAGTGGAAGAAGGAAACGAGTAAGGGAGGGAGGATGATCGGCAGCAGCTCCTCCAGCAGCACCACGGCCGCTTCACGCAGACAGGTGAACCACTCACTGTTTGTTTCTTTACCTTATCTGTGCGTAATCACAATTTGAGGTGTAGCCTAAAAATTTAAGCTACTGTGTTGGAAGTAAGTCTAGCTGAAACACAGATCAGAATTTATGTCACACGCCAATCAGAAACGAGTTTGACTGATGCCATTCACCACCCTGACTGTCTATCAGATAATGTAAAAACAGAAAGGTAAACTTTTTACATAAGCTCATTCTTGCACTGACAACAAAGTATTAGCTGATTGAAACACTGAGTGCAATAGTTGGTTGGTTGTTTGGTTTACACAGGTTTAACTTTTTCACTGGCCACAATGGAAGAAAGGACTGCATGAACATACTAATATTGTTCAACAGTCAATCACCGAGAAATGTAGACCATGTTTACCCCCATGTAGTAGCAATTTTACACATTAAACCCATTAAACCTCTGGAGAGGCCGAACTCCCTGCTATATCTCATACTAACAAATTTAACAAGTTTAATTCCTGTTTCTACTGTCTAGTTACTTTTAGCATTTTTGGACTTTTAAATTATGTGGGGATTGTTTTTAAACCAAAGAACATTCATAAAATGTAATCCTTGATATGCTATCAACATATGCCAATAAAAATGTCTCCATCTAGTAGCACACATGATCATTAATCGTGCAGTGGCACCCACTGACCTGATGCCCACAGGGCCCAATCAATCAGCGATCAACAGCAGCCTGGTAATCAAATTCAGCACCAACCCACGGGGAACATTTCCACTGGATGAACTCCGAATTAACTGGGGGTCTGTCCAATCACAAATAAGAATTGTTGTCCCACCCTTTCTATTTTATTTACTGTGAGGTGTTTTGGTCTTCCAGGCCACTATGGTGCAATAAACAGCAGCACCCTTTACAGAGTGAATAAAAATCCACTGCATTCAATCATATTTTTTACAGCTGATGTTTCAACATGTCATCTTTCCAAAATCATGTTTATAGGCAGATAGGAGTAATGAGGTATAATGATGGTGTTGAGATAAAACACTGTAAAACTGAATTTTGAGCTATTCTTCAGATTAAAGCTTAGCCTTTGGCAAATGATGTAGAAACAGTTGTGACTTTAATTTATGAACATATGTACTTTCTTTTCAAAAGTTGACAGCCCGTTTTTTGACAGTATATCAAGAGGCTGCCAGCTTCCCCTCACTCTCATATAAAATCTAATAAGGTGTAAACTTACCTTGTGCTTTTATCAAAAACATCTTCTCAAACCCCTGAAGCATAAGTTTATAGTTCAGCCCACAGTAAATAAAAGTCAATCTAACCTAAGTGATGGACTGTTTCATCCTCTTCAGACTATATTTTTCTTTTATATGAGCTTATAAACAAAGAGTTCTTACTTGGAAAAAAACACAGGGAGTGTTAAGGATGTACAAACACAGACAATACTGCTCCAGACACATACAGGTAGACAGCAGAGATGTTTGTTTATCAGATCAGGGGTGAAGCCTTCCTGGAATGACAGGAGGTGTGGTACCCTAAGGCAGCTCCATGCTCAGTGGGACAGTCTGATCTGTTAACTCCAACTCAAATAGGCTTTTGGCTTTTTCTTCATCACTACGGCTCCTGTTTTATATTTGACTAATACACACACACACACACACACACACACACAGATACATACACACAGACACACACACACATACACACACACACACACACACACAGACTCACAGACACAGGCATTAACTGCTCATTGTTAACAAAAGGAACAATTACAATCTCCAAGACATCTTACTGAATTATCTAAAGGTCAAGAAATAATGAGGATTGGCTATTCCACTCACTGATGTCTGTGGTCGTGCCCCAGTCCAACCCAATCAGACTCACCACATCACCACCGAGACAAAACAACATATAAATATGGATAACATTTAATTACGTACAAGTGTCATAACAGGATTATCACCTGATGGTGATTATATTAACAAATCTAGGGTTTGTTATTACTGTGCATGTAGATTTGACCAGTTTTCCACTGGAAATTAATTAAGAGCATCTGAATAAATTATAAATGGCTTATGAGGTCAACAATAAGGTGGTTGGTGGTCATCTTGTCTTTTCATGAATATCCTCAAGATGTAAAAGTTGCAAATTGAAGTAAAGATCTCAGCGGATTAAAAGTCTTAGAGAACTTGGTCATGTGATGCTAAAATATAGACTGCTGCAGAGGTTTGAGGCAGCTACAGTGAATGCCCAGTCACCCTTTTACACCTTGGACTCAACCAGGAGTAGCTGGTCTGAGAATCTGGGGATGTAAAAGAGGAAGAAGAGCTTGAAGATATATTGGTGCATTAGACCATGGAGAGTTTTAAAACCTGAATGAATGGCTATTGGTGTTCAGATATGGATCATAAAACTGAAATTATTGAGAACAATTAAAAACAGCACTGAACAGCCTTGACCAAAGATTAAAAAACCAGAGTGAACCAGTAGCTGCTTTCTTCACCCTAAGATCCTTTGGGGAAAATGGACCCAGTAAGCTGAATCTGCTGTATGCTAAGTGTGTCCTTGGTGTCTCCACCGTAAATCTCCTTTTAATCTCTCATGTTTGTTTTGTACAGCTGTATCATTTTATTTACAACAGGAACTGACAGATGAGCTGACGTGTCTGAGACCTTCATCAGAGGATTATTGAGTTCTCTTTTTAAAGGACACGGCATACCATTAGTAATCAAAAGGAACCCTGCTTCACCTCTAAGAAATGGAATATGTTCAAGAGTTCTCTCTTCAGCAACTCAGATTCTATTGGACAATCACACCAAGAGAAATATATTGAAAGAGGAATAAAGAAAGGAATAAATTGAAAAATAGGCTCTAAGTCCAGACCATGTAGTGCTACGGCGTAAATGATGTGTGTTCTGAATGTGTCCATCCACGACATTTCTCTTGAGACACTGTCTTGCAAAAATAATCTTGTCAAGATCAACAAGTTAATGAGGATGATGCATGGTGTGTTTTTGTGTAGAGTTTGGCCAAAAACAGTTCTATTTCTAATTATGTTGAAACATTTATAACCTCAGTTTTCATTTTTAATTTGGTTGACAGATTTTAAATATGGGCAAGGCAACACATTAGTAATACTATTAGAAACAAAAAGATTGATTAGTCTGTAATAGACTTTTCTGAGGTTTGAAAGGTCTTAACAAAATTTGTCTGAAACTGCCGATTTTCATTTACCAATATGTCTCAAACAATTTGTATTCATTTGTAAATGATTTACTACACAATCCATGTGAGAGATCTGCCACCACCAGGGATAAAGGACCTAGCATCATCAGCTACTTATTTGTCAGTGTAGAAGAAAAGGTATCAAGTACAACATGAAATGTCTTGTGAATAACTTACTTTTTTATGTCCTTTGATTTGAGGCACTTTGATTTGATTTCATGTTGCACATGGTGCATATACTTAACTTTTCTACACAACAGCAAAAGGTGTCATCGGTGAGAAATCAGAGGTGTTTTGTTTGGTATAGATTCATTTTTGATGAATGGTCATGGTCAGCACTAGGCTCTGTGACAAATACCTTGAGTTTTATGTGACTGCTTCACAGCGAAAGCTTCCCCTTGTTTCACCAATTGAATGGTTTTAATGTGGAGTAGCAACAGTTGGAAGTGTTCTGTTCAGTAAACAGTGAGATTGATATCAATGATATGAAATTACAAACAGCAACGGTGGATGGCCTCTCTTTCTGTGAACCCTTCATGCGTAGGTAGATCATTTGAATACCACGAGGGAATTACCATGGATAGGATTTTTATCGTGAAACATATTTTGATATGTCAGGGAAGGACAACTGCAAGTGTAAAATACTGAAAATAATGCTGGCTGAATTTAATTTTTCTGCTTCACAACATCTGCTATTTTCTATAATTTGATTTTGTTTTAAATTTTTTCTTAACTCATGATTGAACTTTACCAGGTGACCAAGATGCTGGCGGTGGTAGTGATCCTCTTTGCCTTACTGTGGATGCCCTATCGGACCTTAGTGGTGGTCAACTCCTTTCTGGACAAGGCGTATCTAGACACCTGGTTCTTGCTCTTCTGCCGTCTCTGCATCTATTTAAACAGTGCCATCAACCCAGTCATCTACAACGCCATGTCCCAGAAATTCCGTGCAGCTTTTAAGAAGCTGTGTCACTGTGGCCCTCAGCGCAAAGAAAAACCAGCTTCTTACAGTGTAGCTCTCACTTACAGTGTCATCAAGGAGACATCAAATGGGGAAAGTCCTGACCACTTCACCACAGAAATGGATGAGCTAAATACACCGACAGATCAGTATCTACCAGCTAGCGCTCTGCCCACCACCAAGAAGATACCATATGAGGACCCTTCCCTGTCTGAAAGTGATGTTAAAGCCTGACTAAACCAAACTGATTCAATACTCCACTTGAAGAAGATATTGAAGAGTCTGGCTGCTTCAATATGGATTCTGTCACTCACTGAACATTGTAGAGTTATAATTAAAGAGTACACAGAGACTTCCTGTTTATGTTCTCCAAGGTGTTTTCTGTGTATTTGACAAGCCCATTAGACAGAAAGCAAACATCATGAAGATGTACAGTGCATAGGTGATACACATGTACAACACTGATGAGATAGAGGTAAAAAATTCTACATGTGTAATGTATGTAGAAAGCAGGGAACATACATTGTTAATGTAGGATGTGATGCGCTTAATCCTTATGATACAATACAGAGATACATTAATGTAAACATCTTACTAAACTGGAAAAAGTAAGTGGAAAAGTGCATCAGGTTCATCCTACAACTTCATGTTTGAAACAGACTGCCTGTTTTCTCCCTCACGACTCTAAACAGAACCTGACTCCAACCAATAGTGAATAATTTGTACCACAGTTTTTCCATAGGTGACCAGAATGGCCAAACCAAACACTTGCTGTGAGGAGGAAGTGGGAGGGTGAGGTGAGGTGTTTTCAGTTGGCTGCAATTTGTAACCTCACCAGGAGATGCCACTTAGTCCAACACACCAAACCTTTGAATAGGCTGCTAAGAAAAATTACAAAGTAAGTACATAGCACAATTTGTTGTATAAGTCCTGTCTCTGATTGACACAGTAACATGCTATCTAGACTAGATGTATCCCAAGTTTCTCCCAAGCATAAACATATTGCTACTTCTTTTATTTCCAACATCTCTTTACATGTAAGGCTTTTGTGCTTTCACTTTTTGTGCTAACACAAAAAAGTTTCCTCAAAAGCATATCTAGCCAACTAAACCAACTTTGCTACGTAATGCGGGAAATAGGCTGTCCATTTCTAAAACGGTTTGGCTAGTGTTGAGCATATTAGAGTTCTGATGGCTTAGTCATTGAAGGTTTTAGATTAGTTAGTTATATTTTTTTAACTTAGCGTTAGTAAAAAGGTTACATTCCACTACATGTTTGTCTATCACAATCCCACTGCTCGTCACTTTAAAAACAGGCTCTATCCTGTAGTGTCTTAGAGAAGCCAAGAAAACAGTCTGTCATCACTGAAGAACCATGCAACTGAGAAGTGTTTGAGTGTATCTCTCCCCTTCTGATTGCTTTGTCAATCTTGATCCGTCTCAAACTACACCTCATTAGGACTTTAAATTTTAAGAAACTGGTCATAGAAATTTATTGAATATGGTGTTTAAGAAGATGCAGAACTCTGGTAACAGTAATATGGTTGATACTTTCAGTAACAAGTTGTGTAAGGGATAATAATTTGAATTAAGGAATGACATTAGTGATGCTCTGTTACATCCAGAAATTTGATTGTATTTTTCATCCAGATGGTACATTCTGGAACATGCTAGCTAGGTGGATGGACTGGAGGTGTGGGGAGGCAGTTAGTGGTTAAGAAGAAAACACAGTTCCCACCCTCTCTTAAAGTTATCTCATATACACTTTATGTTTTATTATTATATTGTATTATTATATTGTATTATCTGTCTTACTATCATTTGGCTGGTTCTGTTTAGATTTGGAGAGTGTTTGAACTTGGCACAGTGAGGCTGGGTCTTCATATGCTGGAGGCTAATGTTTAGTTAGCTGATGATAGTGAAATACCTACAAAATACCTACAAAGTGTTGGGTGGCTATATGTTGAACCACAATGTCTTATACTCATTATTTATTTTTGTGTGTTAAATGCAAAATGTTATGTGTGTGTAATGTAACTAATCACTTTTCTGTTGGGTAATTAGTAATGTAATTTAATTAATTTTTAAATTAGCGTGTTGTGCAAGTGATTCAGTTTATCAGTGAAGCTACACCATGTTTCATTTGCCAGATTAGAAACACCCTTGTCTGTTTTACACCATCTCAGCTGTACGCAGATTTTTCAGATTATTTCCGGGACATGAATTTCCTCTTTGTTCGTGTACCTCCTAAACAGAAGCCGTGTAATTCTAATGAATCCAAATGCACAAACACCATGACATTTTAATCTCACCATGAGAGAGAGCACAGACATGGAATTACCTGACCTTTTAAAAAGGTCCAAGCAAAGAAAAGGGTGGATATAACAGAAGCTCTTTTGAACCTGCCGTGTTAATTAAAAAAAAAAAAAGAATGAAAGAAAGAAAATCACCTGAACTCTAATGATTTCTGCAGGGACTTTACGTGTTAACAGCAATGGACACACCAAGGCCTTATGTTGCTTCAGCCGCTGTGATGACGCCCACCATGAGGAGCCTGTGAAGGTCCTTGTATGATGATGAGAGAGAAATGTGTGACCCCAATGAGCAAACAGAGAGGCTGTTTGTCAAAGGGTCAAATAACTGTCCTGGTAGTAATTTGCTGATATTGGCCAAGACTGCAGAGAGCAGCACTTTTCTGTGATTGATTTGCTCTGCCATGATGGAACATGTACATAGATTGCAACAAAGTGCCATATTGCTGGTGCAATTCAGTATGTACAGTATATGGTTCACCGTGCTATTAAAAAAAACAGTTGATTCTTTAGTCTCATATAAATTGAATATAAATTGAAGAGCACTCTGAGAGAATGAATACTGAATGAACATAATGAAAAGGGACCTGCTTCATACAGAATAGCAGGCTTTTTTGTCTATATTGTAAAGTTGCCTGAAATTGATTGTGCAGTGCAATGTGAAATTAATTCAATATTGTGTTTTTCAAATATGTGCCTGCAAGTGTCTTTTCTTTCTTTTCTTTTTTTTTCTTTACTAATAGCTTATTTTATCCACTGTTCCATCAGTGTGTTTTCTATCATTTCAAACCAGTCAGTGGAAGCTAATAACCTCTAAAGTGCTGACAAAAATATAGTTGCAAGTTAATGGAGTTTGTAGCGTGACGTTCCTCTAATTTGTGCACTTTTATGAATTTCTCTGTTTGTCCCAGTTGAAACTTATTTAATTTTTAAGAAACTACCAAACAGTTGTGATGGAGATGTTTTCTGTTCTGCACGCCATGAGAGTCTCTAGCATGAATGCAAGCTTTTGTGATGTGAACACAAAGATGACAAAATCCAGCAGCTGGTGTCTTTCTGTCTGAAGCGATGCTTTGCAAGGTGGCTTTCTTTCTGCTGTTGCTGTTCAATGGATTGTTTGGTATTTTGTATTGTTCTTTGTCTATAATAAACCCACATTAATTGCAGAGCTGTGTCCGTGGTGCATTATAACTACTGATAACTACAGAAACAATCACCTCATCTATGGCACGGCCACGAATTAGGCACAGATAGCTTCTGTATGAGAGATGAGCACACTGAGGACATCAATCAGAGGCGTCGATGGCTTCGTTTTGCAGCCACTCTGTGTGGGAGCTTACTGCAACACAAATTCATCACTCTGGAGCTATCAGAGGCCTAACTGTACTCTCAACACAAACAATATGACACCCCCATGCAATTTATGTTCAGCTGCTGTAGGTAATGTTACTGGCTCATCAAGCTCCTCTTAGTTTTGTTAAGTGATAGTGGCAGCACTCATGTATATATTACAGTAATTGCCTATGCAATGTTATGGAGCTGGAAAGAGTTTAATGTGCTGTAAGTATCTTTAGAATAAACAGGCATTAACTGGCAAGTTACTGGTGTAACATTTAATCAGTTGTGAGAGCAGCTATAAATTTCAGTACTACATAAATGCACTAGTAATATTCAATTGGTTTTCCTATATGCACTGCACTTATAGTAGCACATTACGTTATATATGCACCAAATGGCCACAGGCATAAACAGAACACCTGATATATGTGAATGCCTTGACTTTGCTTTTCAAAGACTGCTCTTCCAGTTGAAATGACTTTCATCTGATCTTTTCTTTTGCAAGTTCATGCAAATCTTGAAATGTCATCACACAACCCTGTGGGGGCACTAAAACGCATGCTGACAGAATACAACATAGAATAAAGCCCAACAGATGTAAAGCATTGGAAACAAAATGAGGATCGAGGTGCAACAAGTATTTGTTTTATCCTGTGTAATGTCGCATAGTGGATGAAAACCAGTGCAACATCTGGGTTAGCTCTAGGGCCCCATACATGAATGTCAGTAAGACTAAAGGCATTTTCAGACCAAACACAAATTCTCAAAATGTTTCCTAACCATGTAAAGAACACGTTCATACTAAGTCAAATTATTTCAATTTGAATGAAAACGTGGATAACAGTGAGTTGTAAGTCTAAATATAATTTTAGTTTATGACTGATGTCACTGAGAGTCAGGAAAAGAGCACATTTATTGTTGTTTTGTGGTTCAATACAACTTCTGTACTTTACACAGACAGAACAAAAAAAGGAAGTTTTGGAGAAAAACTAGTAAAGCCGTGGGAATAACACATCAGTTCTGAAAATTTGTATCTATTATTAGAGTTTAGCTCTCAGTTGAGGTTCAAAGTACTGTCATTGGTTGTTAACCAATGAATTTTGCTGATTGCAAAATACTGCAAATAACAATGCCGCAACTGAACTCCTGTGAGTAACCTCAGGTGAAACTTTGATTTGTTTTTGGTTTGAACAAACCATAATACTTTGGTCAAATACCTCAGCACTAAAAGATTGGCATGAAACTTCAATGTTAACATTTTATTTTGTGTAATACTTTGGTTTATGGCCAAATACTAAAGTCTGGACACATTCTGATCAGCTTCAGCTACAGCTACATCAACATGTTAGAAATGTCACCATAAGCCTCACAGAGCTGTTAGCATTTACCAGAGACTCATGACCTTAATTCTTTCACCTAGTTTGGCAGCTGTGCTCCATGTAAGTGATCCATGTGAACATGTGTCATGAACAGCTGTAAAAAGAAAATGATGCATACGGTGGACTGTTAATTTAGGGAACTGTGGCTCAGGCGCATTAAACCAATGGAATCAAATTTGTGCAGTGTAAATGGGAAAAAACAACACCCATCTTATGATGCCACCATTGCTGTTCAAAGGTCAGAGCTCAACAAAAATATTTTTAATCTTCAGTGCTGTTTCACAGGGGGTTAAAAATCATGCTTTGCTATTGGCTTTCAAGTGGTACTGCCATTCAGAAAAGTATTTGCCTTCAATCGATAGATTTATAGTCAAACTCTTATGCATGACCTTTAAGTCAAAGATCAATCATACATGGTTTGTGTTACACTCACACTGAAAATTAATTGATCCCATAGAGAAGGAACTAAGCAAAGCTTAAGAATAAAGCTACATTGATGAACCAGTTACACAGTTTTCTTTAGTTATTAAACCACCCAATTGATTTACACAAATCAACCAAGTTATCCCATTAAAGGCAGCAAAAACCAAAAAAAGATTGAGTGGACAAAAACAAGCTGCAGAGATCTGGCAAAGAGCTGGAGATTTAAATGTGTGAAAATGAACTGCAGAGTAGAGCTGGTGTGGTCGAGACAATGCGACACCAGAATAAAAGCTGCAGCAGTGGGGCAGCTGCACCAGCAAAATGTCCCTGTGAACCTTCTCTCTATGCCTTTGCCTTCCAGCCCTGTTTTGATTACAGTGCTGTATGTTATCATGTTCATTTTGACGAAAAAGAGCATGATGGGAAATGCAGAACACAACAAATTTGCATGAGCAATCAACATTGCTTGGGTGATGAACATTGTCCTTTCACACAGGATTCCAACGGTGAATCATAGCTTTTATTCTTTCTTTACAGCTCATTTCCATGCTTGCAGATCCATTCAGCCATTCATCATATAATTAGACCTGGGTTGAGAAGATATTGTATTGTTTGAATGCATTTTCATTCTGCAAATCTATGTGCATCTACATCTATACAACCGACAAGGTGTGGTTGATCTTGAAGTCTAACAATTACAAGTTCTGGGTTTTTCCTATTATAAAATAGCTGTCAGCCAGGTCGAATCAAGTCCTTACATTTTAGGAAAGCTGAGAAGACACATTTGACATTTCCCTCAGCCTCAGTCGATATTTAATACTCCAGGGTCATTTATCAACACCATCCAACTAATCTAAGGTGGAAATGCTGCCTTGAAATAGTTCTTTTAATATGTATTCTGTTCAGATTGACAGGTTCTGCAGAGAACACTCTGCACTCTGACAAGAACGTCTCATAGAGAAAATGCTTTCATGCTCGACTGCTCCGAGTCCTGCACCAGTACACAATCATTACTTTAGGATGAGCTATTGAGCCCCTGCATGCAGGTGTAAAGAAAAAACGTCAGAGTGTGATTGTTCAGGTATCTGAACTTGTTGTCTGCTCAACATTTCACCTTTCATCCTTTAATCTGTTTCTCCTGCTGTATTCTTTTTTTTTTCTTTTTTAAAAACACATATTTGTGACCTTTTTGCCTTTATTGATAGGTTAGTGAAGTGTTAAGGATAAATATTTCACTAGCAATACTAGTGCTATATTATATCAGTATTATGTATTATATCAAAACAATGAGTGTTTTTTATACTACCTAACATAAGTGTTATGATGAGCTCACTCACATAATAATTGTTTGCACAATAAGGGCGTGGTTTTGTTACACATTGGTTGTTGTTGTTAAAGATCTACACACCCAGGGTATAATATAACCGACAGCATGCTCTTATTGTGAAGGGAAGTTAACAGTCAGGAGAGGCAGCTTAGCGTTATTCCTCCCCAGGTTGCTGACCCCTTCCGATTCACGACCGGAGCAGAGGACGGACATCGAGATCCGGGGGGTCTAAAGTCTAAAAGTCTAAACAACAGCTCCTCCCCTTCGACACTTCTAGATCAATAAGATAGCAGCACATTCTCATATAAAACTCTGTATAACTGCGAGTTAGGTGCCTCTTTTTGGGACGGTGGCTGCAGCAACTCGCTCACTCTTAGAGTCAATGAACTGTGGTTTTCAGAACAAAGAGAGTCCATGTACATGTTCTTTTAATTCTTCAGTGCTCAAATACATTTTCTAAAACTGACTTCTGACTTCGAGTTCTCCTTTCTTGCAAAACAACAAATGGACTAACAGAAGATAGACAGGAAGGTGGGGAGAAGAGTGGGCAAATGACAGTGGCAGAGATGATCAGCACAGCTGGGATTCGACCTGTCCCTGCATGGCTTATGAGCCAAAGTGGTGCGCCCTAACCTCTCGGCTGTCAAGGCGCTCTTCTGTTGCAGTCTTAATAAACTACTGAACTTGATTCAGTGATTTGGTTCAGTGATACTCAGCCTGTTTACATTTATAACTTTTTGAACATATGACATCTGCAGTGGCTTTTCTAAGCTACTAACACCAAATAATACATTTGAAATAAAAGGGAATTAATTGACGTTGTATTGTGAGAACGTCACAGAGAATTATTAAATGGAGGACAAACTCATCGTGGCTGTGTGTTGACACCCAGAGTTGTACAATATCAATTATTTAATCATAATATTATTTCAGTCTTTCAACACACACTGGACATTTTTAAATACCATATAAAGAAAATCTGGACTTCTGGATCATGTCCCTGAAGGAACAAAACATGTCATTTGTAGTAAAACCAAGTTTGGAGCATGATCTCACTCAACAATGTCGCCTGGTTCACTCAAGTGTTTGAATAAGCACAGTAAATCCTTAAAAAAAACAATCCGATGTTGCTGTTTATCTAACAGTTTAAGAATGGCTTTTAAATGAACATCTCTCATACCTTAATGTCACCAACTTGACAGGCACTTCAGGCTGATGGTTGTTAAAGCAATAAGATGAGGGCTGAACAGTGGACGTGTATTTCATTTATTGTAAATATGGCGGAAACATACCAACCAATGTAGTGAGAAGCACAGAATGTAGTAGCAAATCCCAGAGTTTATAACTTTGCACCTTTCAGGCAGACATTATTACAATATAATATTTTTCCACAAATTCAAATTTTGTTTGATAGTGAACATTTTATTATAATCATGCATTTATGCCTTATTTGCTCTTGTAAACATGATGTCTCAAATGATTTCAGGGAAAAAATTCACTTGATCTCAAGCATGAGCTGATTAAGCTTTGGTGGTTAAATGGTCAAAGTGACCTCAGAAAACCTATTCTTTACCTCATGAATGCAATATTTTCAGACCACCATGAGTGAATTATAAATTTGACATAAACATTCATGGATGAACTGATTAAAGGTCACGGTCACTTTGACCTCACAGAATATGTTTTTGGCCAAAAGTAAATAATTTTACTCTTAATTATGTGTATCTGAACAACAACAAGTAATATATTTATTTGGGAAAAATGACTTTCAAGAATACATATAGTTACAGTAACAGGGAACTCAGAGAAATGGCTACCAGTAAACACAGAGTTAATCAGCATCAGTTGTGCCCCAACTGGATAGAAGACCTTACTCAGTGCAGTAAAACCATTGCAAAAAAAGATAAATGGCAGCTGTAAACTAAGCTTGTTAATTGCTGACAATAGTTTCCACTTGAACATTGAACTTGAAAATTAAAAATGTATCAATTTCTGATGCGGTACACAGATTCTCATCATTCGGTGTCTGTATATGTAATATCTGCACATACAAATCAATGTGTTCCTCAATATTTGAAGAATGTGATGGATTCATTTTAACTGATGTACAATAAAAGTTGTGTTTTATGGCCTCTGATTCCTGTTGACATGTGACATGTTTATGTGCACAGTCCACAAAGCAAGAGGTTAACGTTGATTAGAAGTACACGTCCTACAACTACAAGGTTGGAGCTATGGGACAATTGTGTTGTCTGCCAAACCAATAACCCCAGTGTCACTTGCCATTTACCCGTTGATTGACTGAAAGGACCTCAAGGGATTATGAGTTGACCCTTTTGTCCAACAAGATGAGTTGCTGAGACTGTTGAACATTTGGGAATTTGCTTTAATTCTAGTCATCAAAACAAAGCAATTATGTTGAAAAGAGACTACCTAAATATACAATGTCACAGTGAAAGGTAAAATATCCAATTAATTTCTACATCTACATTCCCACATCTGTTTTAAGAACTTTTTAGCCCAGGTATTTTAACTTGAATGCTTTAAAAACCAAGCTGAAACAAATCCATCCTGTTAAGAAGAACAAAATATCAAACATGATCATGGTGCATTAAAAGCATTTTCAAGTAAGTGCTCAAGTTTTCTGTCTGCTCAAGTGAAAGATAAATGCTTTTACTTTAAAACACAATGCAGCAGAAAAAGAGAAAGATGTGCAGCAGTCCTTCGTGAGTTTCTCTGCAGTAACAGTTACATTCCTGCTAAATTTGTGGCTAAAAGGTACATACATCTTGTGTAACTGTCAATAAAAAACTAACTGGCTTTTACAAAGCTCCCCCAACAAAACAATGCAAACCATGACGGTGAACACATACACTAGTTCAGGCATGAAAAATCCTGACCAGAGAGGGAAAAAATAAGACAGCACAGGCTAATGTTTCCATCACCTCAGCCAATCACTTTGTGAACAGAAAGAGCGGCCGTGGTTTTAAAGAAGCCGTGTAATCACAGCTTGTTTCTCAGGCTCTCCGGGAAATTTCTCACAGGAGTGCAGCCTTTATGAAACATGTCAGCGGTCGATAAGACCAGAGGGGAGGTGGCTGAAAAAACAATTTGTGGCAGATGAGCTAGTCACCCTTTGAAAAGAAGGTTTTGTAGGAGTGTCATTTATGTAACAGTGTTGCACAAATTTGTAAAATAAGCACTGAGATGCAGGTTCCATGTGTCTCTAAAGATTAATGTTTATCCACTATAACCTGCACAGCAACAACAAGAGTCCATATTTTGATTGTGTTTTCATTCATTAATTTTCAGAATCTAATCTGTCACATTCTATATGTGCTATATAAGAGATTTTTTTAAAACAATTGAAAGGGTCAAGATGACTAATTCACCCATTCAGTCTAAAGTTCCAATCTTTCCATCTCTGTAATCACAAAGTTTCCTCTCAACTTTTAATATCTAGCTGTAAAACTTTGGGAAAGGTTCCACTAACTACATAACTTTACTGTTTCTTCTACTTCTCTCATTTATTCCATTTCCTCCTTACAATAAAACTTCACACTAATAACAAAATCTTTGCAGTATTTCAGGATTTAGAGTTCCTCTCTCTTAAAAAAACAATTACTGACTGAAATATGAAACTTCATGTTGAGTATACTAGATTCTGTCTTGCAAATTGCAGCATTTTATTTAAAACCCTACTAAGTTGGTGGGATAATGTGGTAATTAATGAATATTGTATGAAATGAGCTAAATCAATAATGTTGCATTTGTTGTTTAACATACAAATTCATTTTCATTTTAAGCAAATAAAATATTTTACTTTGATTTAAATTAGTGTTATAAAAGAATTATGGACTGTTAATTATGTGCCTCAATCTGAAAATAAATCCTCTTCAAATGAACCTGTCATTAGATTTCTAGGCAAATGATTTAGTGAAGATTGTCCTCTATGCCTCATTACTTTATCTATTTCTTCAAGTAGTGCTTCAGTGATGAGAAAGTGTACTTTATGTTACTGAATGTATTCTGCTGAAGGTAGGTGTGTTTAATGATTTTCTGCCCAGTTGATTTTTGAGCTGTGCTTTAGCAAAATGGTGCTTTGGCCTAAATGCTACTGCTGCATGTTATATTGTTTAAATGGAAAACCATGTGGAAAAAAAATACAGTGGCCTTCTGCTCGTAATTGTGAGTCAAGAGATATCAGGGACAATTAAGTGTCAACAGAACATCCAAATATAATCCAATATTCACACCGATACTATCTAAGCAGCTCATTTTACACAAGATATAGAGTGTTTGGTAGCAAACTGATAATTTAGCTTATTTACTGCATCACTATGTTTGCATATGTTAGCACTTGGGCTAGCTATCTACAAATAATGTGTGAATGAGCACTAATGAAATATAATGAATGTAACTTAATAGCAGCATGCTAACATGGTCATAATGATGCTTTTATTGTTTGTGTATCCTTAAAGTGATAGTCTGGTGTTAGTTGAATCCAGGGTCTTTTTCACCATGACAATGAGTCAAACACCCCTTTGGGAGCTAAATTACATTGGTTGAAAGAATGTTTTTTTTTTTTTTTTTTTGCCTTTAATCAGAGACAATGTGGAGAGGAAACAGGGAGGAGAGTGGGGGAAGGACACACAGGAAAAGTCAACTTGTGCAGGAATCAAATGACTGCACTGCACATACGCCAGTGTGGCGCACCTTAGCCACTCAGCCATCCAGGAACCCCAGAAGATGGAATGTTGCGTTTCACTGTCTTTTGGGCTGGTACAAGCTATTGATAATTGATATTTGCTCAAACTGCTACAGCAGTATACATGCTTTTACAGCAAAGTATACGTGCTTTTATGAAACTACTTCTCACTGGACCCCTTCAATTTGCATTCAGTAATGGATTTGTACAGACTTTCCCACAATGGAAGATGCTCGTTAAGACTTGTAAAACAGCCTCTACTCTTGGCAAATAAACTGTTGGTACACGCACTAAATTAATAGCACTTTGTTTTAAGTTAAACACACTCTCCACACATTCATCCATTAGTAGAAATGTTATTAATATTGCACATTGAGCCAGTCCATGTTGGTGGGTATCAAGGTGTGTGTTGATGTGGGGAAAACATTCTGTTAGTGCAGTTTTGAGTGAGAGGACATCAAGTCAAACAAATAGTATCCTGGGTGAGTACAAAGCCTCAGATGATGCCTGAGGTTTTGTTGAGGTAGTGGGTGTTAGCAGTCTCCCCCAGAGAGTGGAGAGGACAGCTGATGATTTCTTGAGATGTGCTCATTACCCTCTGCAGAGCCTTCTTGTCTGCTGCCGAAAAGCTGGCATACTGAACTGTAAAGCAGTACCGCAGGACACTCGATGGAGAGTTGTAGAACGTCACCAGCAGCTGTTCATTTTGAATGCTCCTCTTCAATATCGTCAGGAAGTAAAGATATTGAAGGTAAGTCTTTTTCACAGCAGTCGAGGTGAGCTTATAAGAGACAAAAAAAAAAAAAAAAATCAATTCTTAATTTCCTCCACATAGTCCAAAACTATAAATAGCAGTGGTTGGATTTCTTTGGGGTTTTGTGTTTATTGTAGGATTGTTGACCAAGCACAAACCAATTTCTAAATGTATATTTTCTCAAAGACAAGAACAAACAACTGCACTTACAATGTTGATAACACCAGGTAGAAATCGAAAATATGAGACAATTGGCACACAAACAAGGCACTGCAATTTACAATTTAGGCCTGTGGCAATTTTATTTATAGAAGAGGGTGAACTACTACTATTTCAGGTAATTACTCACTACCAAAATAAGTGTGCAACATTAACTATGACAGCAACATCAGTAGACTGAACCTGTATCAGCTGGACTGTGGTTTTCACTGGTTTCTTTTTCTCTCACAGGAGCCACTTCAGGACAGCGAGTGTGTTTCCTCAGTGGCTGCTCCAGATTCTGTTTGTCACATGTGAAAAGTGTCATATGGATGCGTATTGAGCCTCAGGTCATTTAGCACCTATCTGTGAGGATGCTCTCAGGTACAGTTCAAACACCATCCAACCTGCTCCTTAGGAACACAGTGATTTGTGGGTATTTGCTTGACATTGTCGCTGGCAGTCATATTAGCTTTGTGTTGACACAGTAAGTGATTACAATTGAAAAATTCCAGGTATTAAACTAATAAAACAGCTTATAACAGAATGCTAACTTTTTCTACAATCACCATCAACGTCATTCAGTTTGACATTAACAATAGTGCAGGCACGATTATAAATGAGACTGTTGCACAATTACCTGAGCATAAAAACATATTTAAAATTATCAAATCCTTCAAATATTTGCTGTTGAATATCTTGGTTAGATAAACACAAAACCAAAACAGCTCTGAGGGAGCTGTGTAAATGTTCCATTGACCCGATGGGAGCAGTGTCAGGTGTGTGCATGTACTCAGTGCAGCACATTTAATTTTCAACCCACATTCCTGTCATATTGCTGATAGGGTGAATAGCAAGGTGCCTCACTGACCTTGGCCCTTTATTTCTCCATTTGACAGACAAAGGAAATGTTGCTGAGCAGCTGCAGTGAGCTGCCCCTTTCAGCCACAACTTCTGACTTCTCTCTAATCTTTTAGGAACAGAAATGACCTTTAATGAACTTTTTCATGACATCAATAACTTTTGATGGATCTCTGAACTTGGTGACTACTTTTTGTAGTACAATGAGAAGTATGTCTGGGCCAACGTTTTTTTTTTTTTTTTTTTTTTTTTTAATGAATTTTTATGAATAATTATTCTCAAGTTTAATTAATTTCCTGTCTATGGCAATTTCCTGTGTTCAAGAGAGGATGAGCATGAGATGGATGACCCCCCCCCAGGCTTTTGTAAAACAGTTATGTAAAACAAAAACAATATAACAACCCCCAGAAAAGTTGTATACTAAAGTATGGCTTGGGCAAGATCTATTGTTTTAAAGGACTCCCAATCTATCTTGTAAGGTTGTTAGTGACTGTATTGAATTAATTAGTGGGAAAAGTAGCCCTAAAAGGAAGCGACATCTATTTATTTATTTTAATTGCACTGGGCCCAGATGCAATATCAATAATACATTAGAAGTCCATCGTAATGAACAACTGGGCTGTGCTATAATTACCCAAGTGATGACACCAGTGCACCATACACTCCTCATCATAACCCTAATATGACTAACAGTGCTTGATTAACAGTACTTCTTCATTACTAACACCTGAATAATGGATCAACAGCACAGCACTCACCATTTGAAAGTTCACTTACATAAAAGAGCAGTCCTTTCTCTCTCTCTCTCTCTCTCTCTCTCTCTCTCTCTCTCTCTCTCACACACACACACACACACACAAAGACAGGAGCAGGTGAGAAGTGCCTCTTCTTCATCTAGTTGACACATGACAGTTGTACAGATGAACACTGCCTCTAGACAGTCTTTCTTTCTCTGAGACTCCACACACCCAATTCAATAAACCCTGTAGTCTATTTGCACAATGATATGACATCCATGAAAACAATAACCAAGGCCCAACCTAAACTGAGCCATCATCACTAGGTCTAGTGTCCCATTTAGCTAAGAGATTGGTTGTCAGTCAGTAATTGTTTTTTTAAGAGAGAGGAACTCTAAATCCTGAAATACTGCAAAGATTTTGTTATTAGTGTAAAGTTTTATTGTAAGGAGGAAATGGAATAAATGAGAGAAGTAGAAGAAACAGTAAAGATGCTGTCTAACCGAAACCCTGTTTTCACAAATTTGAACTTGCCCAACCTCATACAGACTGCTACATCCAACCTGATTAATGTATACAGGATGTTTAATCAGAGTTAGCTCCAAATGAATCAATATTCTGTTTTAATAAATAATGGCTAAATAGCTAAGCAGACACAGATGCTTACTTAGACACAATGCTTCCAACAAAACCAGTGGTCATTCTAATCCATTAACATTTGTCTTCAGGATCCAATTTCCATTTTCCAAAATGTAGCTATACTTTGTTGGGGGTAGCATTGTTGTATTGCATCAAGAAGGTTTTGGGTTCAGGGAGACATGTCTGGGTTCCTTTCTGTGTGAGAATCAGAGTTTGTATTTTCTTCCAGTACCTGCGTTGGTTTCCTGTGGATACCTCAGCTTCATTCTGCAGTCCAAAGACATGCGGGTTAAGTGGTGACTCTAAATTCCATGCAGGTGTGAATGTGACTATGAATGGTCGTTTGTTTCTATCCAGGGTGTGCCTTTTGCTCTCTGTCTCCCGGGATTTAGTCCATCCACCCTGTAACCCTAAGCAGATGAGCAGTGTAAGTATTAATAATATATGTAAATTTATAGAACTTTGCAAGATGGTAATGTGAACAAGGAGCCAACATTAATCTGTCAAACTGACTTTTACAGAAAAAAACAAGATGTGTGATGCCAGGATCTTCTTTCAGCCTGCAGGTTAAATGTGTCTTTATCAAGAAGACAAATCAAAAAGGCCTAAGAGAGGAGGCTCCAGTCTGGACTTGCTGAGTCCCCTAAATAACAGATTAAACCTGACAGAATTCCACTGGATATCTTCCAATCATACACTGCACTGAAAGATAATGATGTGAATGTGTGGAAAGCAGGAAGGTAGCATCCGGTCATTATTAAAACAAATAGTATTGATAGACTGGTTAGTATAGTTAGTATAGATAGATTAGTCTGTTTCACTTGAGATCAAATCATTGATTTTAAGGAACTGCTCTACTGCTCGCACAAGCTTGTACCATTACGGTTGTTGCAGAATTTGTCACCCTGTCGTTGTGAGCATATATGACTACACAAACCTGACCTATTTGTGTTGGCATATTTTTTTCTTTGTATAGTTCATCAGAAGAGATATAAGGCAGAACATAGATAAAAGCTAATGTAAAGAAAACACAGTCTAAGTCTTGAGCAAGACCAAACTTATTAAAGACTTATGTTAGATTTATCCTGACCTTCACTGTCTGAGTGAGAATTTCAGGACAGATAAGACTTGTCAGATTTTGAGCATAACATTTGACAGAACATCTGTTAATAATTCATTGCACTGTCCATTCAGAAAATACCATTTCAGGGTTTTTACCTGGGCCAAGATCAATTACCCTATAAAACACAAAAATTGGCACAGTGTAACCTTCAGAGGGATTTCCCTGCTGCCGGTCCTGTTAAGCTGCAGTAGAAATTGAAATAAAATTGAAATTATGGTTGATTTGTGAGCCTTCTCTCTGATAACCCACCCCAGTCAGCCAACAGCCACCGTAATTGTCATGGATTGCAATACAGCTGAGTGGAGAACTAGCCTTTCTGTCTGACTTTGCCCATATATCACAGGAGAGCAGTTTGAGCAGTTGCATACACTGTATTCTCTGTCCAGCAACATAACATTGTGAGTTTGGTTGCTTCAACTGCTTAAATCCTTAGTTCACAATAAACTGGGACTCTTTGAGTAGTCTCTTATTCTCAGCAGTTTTCATCAATGACACACAAAAATAAAGGTATAACAAACTCACAAACCTGTGTTACATGTCCAGAACCTATTGGCAATAAAGAAGGCAGTCCTTAAGGGTGAGTGGAAGTGGCTCAAAATGGATTTTAGGATCAAATTCATCACTTCCTGTTATGCCCAGACTTCCATTTGAGAAAAATGGTTTAAAATAATTATTTGCGTTCGTGTGGAAGGAGTGTGGAATGAGTTCTTCTCAGTAGGACGATAAAATGGGGGGATTAAAACATGAACTCTTGTTAAGAGAAACATTATCAGTAGTAAAATCTGTCTGATACAACAGCAGATGAAACATCTAACGCAGTTACACTTATAGTACACAGCTGCATGGAAGACATCTTATGATAATTTCCTTAATAATGTCACAACATGTTATGATATGTTTCTTCTTGAGATTAAAATAATTGCATCCAATGCTTTGGATGACATTTATGTCTTCAGGATGGGCTGAATACACAGTCATTTACTGGACTGGCTTATTGAAATGACTCAGTATGGCCCTGCCATTTAATTTTGTGTAAACGACCTTTTTTCAATTACATCAAAATAATAATTAGCCAAGGAGGAGCCTGAAGAAAGGTCATATGGGTTTTGAGGCTGTAGGCTTGATTTTTCGAATCACAATGCTTTTTTTGTGAGTTGGCACATTTCTTTTTCCTCATCACCATTTTGTTAATTCAAAAGGTAATTTATTTAATGATGCTCATCACTAAGGTAACGCCAGGGGACCATAGTTAGTTCACCACTGAGAGTTGGTTTTGTGAATAACAGACAGGCAAAAGATCCCCAACTCAGCTGTAAGTGATCCAAGTCTAGTTTCTGGAACAGTAGACCAACACTGGCTAACTAATCAATATTAAATACAAATTATCAGTAGTATCAAAAAGATTTGAAGTATATTTAGTATATAAATTTAGTATATCATTTTAGTATAATTTATTCCACTCTGCTAGTTTTGACAAATTTGGTGTTCAACACCTTCCTGTAGCTTTTTCTCTAAGGACTAGAAGACAACATACATGTAGCTCTGTGAGTCTGATGCTTATGATGACATTGCCACCATGCCATTAACAACTGTTAATCATCTTCCACCTCTCAGTTTAGCAATGCTACCATGCTAATATTTGGTAATTTGCAGGAAACACAAAGTACAGTTGAGGCTGTTTTTTTCAAATCGCTGGTGATATAAAGTGATGGACACATTCAACCTGATGGTAGTATGAGAGGACAGTTTCACTCCAGTCGAGTTGTCAATCTATTCAGTAACACTTCAGCAACACTACCATAGCAATCCATCCAACAGATTGGGATATTTTATTTCATAAGAGACAACAGTTGATAAGGTAAATCCTCCGGGGAACATGAATGTTTGCACCAACAGGGAATAGATTTAGTACTTTTTGTCATATTCGACTCAAAGCCAAACTCATCTTGCTCATAGTGAAAGCATAGAAGGATCCCTAAAGGTCATCTGGCCTTATCTGTGGACCATGAACATCTGTGCCAAATTTTATGTCAATTCATTTTATATTTTTCTAAGATTTTTCTAGTTCAGATGAAAACTGAGAAGTATCTTTCTGCATCTTGCTACATGGTACCTAAACATCATCATTCTTCTCCTTTCTGGCTGGAGAAGTATAAGCATTAATTTGAACAAATAAATCATGTGCTAAAGTGGTATAAAGGAAAAATATCTCAAAAATAATTTCTTATTTCTCAGAAAAATATATAGCATATATTTTTTCTCAAAATATATAGCATTAACTAACACCAATTCATTCCAGTGGCTGTACAGATTCACGCATTTTCTGGTCTCAGTACCTTTACTGGCTCTCATCAGAATCTTGTGGCAAGATTGAGGAGATTTGTGGCTCTGCTCCAGGGCCAAAGTTGACATGATGCAGAAACCTGTCTTGTGTCTTGGAGTTGTTGCATTTATTAAGTGACAAAAAGCCTTAAGTACATATACTGTGCATTGCACTGCCGTCTTTGTAGCTATGTTGATGATTTGTAGTTCTCTGCTCTGCTGGCCAGCACCCATTTGCTACAAATACAACCTCTTGCCCTGAGCTGTCCTTGAAAGGAGCTTTGTGTGTAACAAGATGTTATTTTAAACTTCGGAAACTTACTACTATCTTACTCTACTTATCTAAACAATCAGACTCGAACAATAATTTACTTTTTACAAACTATTCCTACCTCTTACTGCTTACGCAGACAACACCAAATGCAACTTGCATACACATCTGCACAAGAGTAGAATTATTTCAATGTCATAACTGAACAGAACAGTGAAAGCAAGGACAGCTAAAGAACAATGCATGTGACTATAACTAGTTGCACATCAAAGATCTCAGAGATATCCTTAATAACAAAAGTCAAAAAAAGAAAAAGAAAAAGAAAGAAAGATAGAGAAATAAAAACCTGACAAACTCAGACCGTGAACAACAGGACACAGAAGATGAGAGATTTTATACCCACAATGGTTCATTGTCAATGTAGTTTCCTGAGACAAAAGACTGCTGATGAAACTATGATGAAGTCACTTCATGTCCTTGTCTTGTTATCCTCATCAGTTTGTGATGTACCATCTGAAATTTTATGTTAATATCTTGTTGGCAATGTTTGGGGGGAAAATTCTTTGTTTGATAAATGAAGCATTCACAGTGTTTTACCAAACTTCATTTAAAATGATTAAGAGCTTCTAAGATGAACAAAATGCAATCCTTTCAATTTAAGGATTCAGCCACCGGATCACTGCTTCTCTCTGTCCCAGCCTCCCAGAGGAGTTGCCTGTCAACTGTATAGCACTGGCTCATTTTCAGCAGCAGGAGGGAGCACTGGGAGGCAACGCAAACTAATTGGCTTTTACAAGAAGAAAGTTACTGTGTGCTTGTTATCAGAGCTTTCAGATGAATTGTGAAAACTCCACAGTTGAGCTGGAGCTTCATTGTGTAAGTCTGGGTCTGTTTGTTGCTTTATCATAAACCTTACAATACGATATCAACAACAGCAGAAACATCTGTTTCCTCTTTACTGCTTGCTTTAACTCCGTAAACCCATTTCAAGGTCTCTCTCCTTTCCTCTCCCATAAGAGAAGAGTTGTTGTATTTGTCAGTATTTTCTTGTGTGATTTTCTTACTTGTGATGAATTTGTTAACCCTTAAGATACTAATTCCTTTTTTTTTCTTTCTTTCTGGCCCCGTCATGTATGTACACGTTTCAACTGACTTTTTGATGAATATCTGACATTATTAATTTCCTGTGATGAATTTGTTAACCTTTATGGTGCTTATGTCTTTTGGAAAATTAGCCTGATTATGGGCATGCAATAGACTGTCTGCACTTGGGTGTTAATTTATTAAAGGCTTTTTAATTTTTGCAAAGCAGTGTGCCTTGGTATTTTGGCATTATGACATGATTATTGATCACAAGGCCATGTATGAGTATAACAGTATATATGCTCTTTTATGCAGTTGCGAGATCTGCCCCTGGATCCAAAAAAAAAAAAAAAAAAAAGGAATTAGTAGCAAATCCTCAGCCAGTTCTTTAGCAATTGTTTTTCTATGTTTCCATTGTTAAAAAAGCTGTTTTAATAGTTAATTGAATTTGCTGTATATGTCTTAATATCTGCAGAATCAACTAAAACAATGTTATCATGTTATTTTTCCCCAGCATCATTAATGTCTCTCATTTCTATGCAAATGCAGCAGATCTGCAAAGAGACATAGAGAGACCAACAGTTGTTAGTAGTCAGCAAGAGTAATGTACCTGGGCAGCAGATGGAGATGACTGACAGCTTGCATTTCTTCAGAATTCTTTTTTCATTGTTATTTACAAGTTAGACTACAATAGTGTTTTGTTTTTACACCTACTATGGAAGCAATCCAAGCTAATATTGGTCAAATGACAACAGCAACATAGAGAAAAAAGACTGAATAAATTCTGTTTTTCCATAGTCTACCAGCTAAAGTTGATAAAGGCATGAGCTATGGCTGCATAGATGGAGGCTGCTCCCCACTCCATGCTTGCACGCCTGCTATTGTCATACAATACATCAGCATGAGAGCTAGAAAAATGTTCTAACCTTTTTGAAACCCACTTGCCTAACAGGCACATGTAGTATTTATACAGAAACCTCTAAGGTTCAATATTTCCTGTTGTGAGTAGAGAAACCCTTTTCTCATCAAGCGATGTGAACTTAACAGAATTTATGAGACTTCCTTATGACCTAATAAATTCTTTTCCGTGACAAAAAGAAGATAAAGTTTCTGCAGGGACTGATGCCACTCTCTTTTAATATAAAGACCAACCTGCACAGGTGTGATCTGGCTTGACAGTTGTGGATAGGAAAAACCCCCAAAACTCTCAGGTGTGTAGTTCATTTTCTGTGCTCCACCTGAGTCTTTATGCCAAGGGCAGCGTACCACAAGATCACTTCACCCATCCATTCACCTCAGTACCTGTGGGGTGACGTGAGTTATTTTGGGTTCCCATTTTTTTCTATTGGATATTTTTTGTATGGACTTACCATTTGCAACCTCAGGAGGATGCTTAACCTTTTCCATCGATAATCATAAACCAGTCTCCTCTCCTCATCATTTTATTGATTACATGTGACATATTATAGATTGTTGGTTTGCTAAGCCTGTCACTTATGATTAGTGATGTGACAAGCCTCAAGGTTAAGATCATACCATTCCTCTCCACAGACAGTGTCAGCATCCGTGGTCAGGAGTTGCTGAAAAAAGCCACAAGCTGCATTTGTGTTTGCAGCTCTGACGTAAATGGACAGCAAAAGCTCCATGCCAAGACCTTTGTCCTTTAAGGCTCATTAAACCCTGCTAGTGCACAACCACCTACAGGCAGACCTGCAGACAGCAGGTTGGAAGACGAGTAAGCATACATGCAAGCATTAGCACAGTGCAGTAGGCTCCTGAAAGAACATTAACACACTCTTATTCTTCATGCTGCCCACATGCAGATTAATGAGGACAGGCCCGATGGATGGCTGAGTGAGATGGTGAGCACAGACAGAGGGGGGATAACTAGACAAAGATGGAGGTAATAAAAGAGAGACATATTAGAGACAGAGGTAAAGAGAGAGTGAGGTAGAGAGAAGACTTTGGAGATAGCTGACAAAAAATCAATTACCAGGCTTAGACGCAGTGATCCTGCTTAAAAAGCTCTTCACCTTAGAAGTCTGAATAGCAGCTTCATTCATACAAAGTTTCCATTTGTAATGTCATCATACATTCATTACAGATTCAGTTTTCATAGTTCTCATGTGGAAAAGAAACATATTTCCTTCGGATGATCCAGATTTAAACATCAGTTATGGTGCAACAGAGAATTTCTGCTTTGTGCACACACCAGTCCCAGTGATGAAGTGTCCACATAATTACATGTCACCTCATTACATGATTTAATTTTTCACAACACAGTGTCTCATTAAAATAAATTATATGTATTTCTATTAAATAAAAAAGCCTGTTCAACAAATCAGTTTATAGTGGCATGATCACATGTTGTCTGAGGGGAGAAGAGGTGACTGCTTACTGGTTACATCTATTATTCATAACAGAATCCATCCTTTAGACTGGGTCAGTGGAAGCTGCAGAATGGTGGTGAACTGCAGAGTTAGCAAGCTACCATGCTAGGTCACAATGACTGAGTTTTTACTTTCTTTGTAATGTACCATTCATCCTCCCCTCTGGCCTATTGTTATCAAGACTTTACATCTCAGTTATGTAAGGTAGAAAAAAGTTCCCGTAACAATCTTACTAACTCATTTAAGAAACTCATTAGCTTGGTCGCTAATATGACATTGAGCTCACACAGTTTATTCCAAAGATGTATCTGCACCATCAACATCTGTCTCATTACTGTCTGCTGCTCATTACTCTTTTGCGGAGCAGTAAATGTATAGACAGAGTTGAATAAACACAGGAGACTGTCTGGATTTAACTTGTGTTCTCAGAGGCTACCTGTTCTTGCAGCCTACTGCAAAGGTTTGTTGTATTTCAGCAAGCATTAGTAAAGAGTAGTAATTTTATAGTGGATGCTGTAGTGATGTTTTTTGACCCTATGCAAAGTGAATTTCCACTTTGTTACTTGCAGGAGTACAGCTTTGTATTCCCACATTATTTATTATTCTGACATTATTCTGACTGGGACTATTTTAGAGACATTAACACACAAAGCAGAAATGGTTTCCCTGCATTATGGTTAAAATTGAAGAAAATATGTGTAAATCTAAATAAAGATTGAAAGAACTACCAAACAGAAGTCCAGAGCAGTGTGACAAGTTTAAGATGACAATCAGCAGGAAATACTTTCACACCTGGTGCAGCACTTATTCAGTCTTCTTTGCTGATTCTGCCAGAATAAAAACCCTCCAGCTGTGGACTGTGGTGCTGTGTTTCAGCCGGAATTGGCTTGAGGAGAGCTGTCTGCTCAGTTGAGACCAAACCAGATGTCGTGACAGAGGAAATGTCACCACTGGATCCTGGTGAGCATAGTCTCTCACTGGCTACAACAGAAACAATATAGATTCTCTTGCTTCCATGGGGATGGCAGACAATGTCAGAGTGTTCAAGTCTCCAAATCCTTGGGTAAATGGAAAGATTCTGATCAATGTGTTGCCAGTCACAGAGAAAAGATTTTTTTGAGGAAATATCTGTATAATACTTTACTTCAACATGCATCTACAGGATATTTCAAAGCACAGCCCGGTATATGAATGAGGCTGATGCAAAAGCTTTTCACTGCTCTTTCTATTTACTGTTTTAGGCACCCATTATGTTGCAAGTATCCACATCTCCAGTTAGGGTTTTCAAAAGAATTTTGACATTTATATTTCATACAACAATTATTAAATGCACCATCGCTCGTAGCTCACCTGTCTGCTTCTTCCGTTTCACTAATGCATACACATTAACGGAGGATTGCCATTTTTGCTGTAAATGAGCTGTCATCCTTTTCACCCAAGCTTGACAAGATGCAGGCTTATCATAATAGTGCAAGATAGAATAAAATGTTAATGGAGGGCAGGCCACGCACAGGGAGGCAGAGCTGGAGCTATGATCAGCCACTTGACGCAGCCTCATCAGCTAGAGGTGTCACGGATAAGGCAACTGCAGCAGCACAAAACGTGCCCGTTGACCTTAATAGCTTCGTGATGGCTTTCTTAAGGTTTATGAAACCAAGGAGCTCACTAATAATAGCACCAGCATTTCTTTGTTTATATATTGATGGGTGAACTTAAAGGACTTCAGTGAAAAACATAGTGAAAATCCATCAATTTATAATGTGTTGTTTTTGTTATTTTGTCAGTAATTTCTTGAGTACTGTAGGTTACCACGACAGAAACACTCAAAGAATAGCTTGACATTTGAGGGACATACACATACATACTTAGGTTTCCTATAGCAGAAGTTCAACAGCAATTTTAATCCAAGGTATTTTTTCATAGAGCATCTTATTGACATGTGTACATGTGCAAAATGTTCTACTTTTACTCTGCTTTTGGCCACCTACTAACAAACAAAAAATAGATTCATATAAAAGCTGTGACATATGTGAGCAAATACCAGTATTAGGTCAAATTATACAGGCTTTAGAATATAAATTAAAAAATCAAAATATGAATAAATCTAAATTCACAAGCTATGTCAAGTAACCATGATATTGACCAATAAAATGCAATCAGTTCATGTTAAAGTCTGATTAAATGTGTAAAATATGTCATTTGTTCAAGGGATATTGAGATATTATTAAGATATCAAGAACCAAAAAAAAGGTAAGTAAATGACCTTTGGCTACCAAAATGTAATCTGTTCACGCTCAAGTCCAAGTTAATGCCAAATTTGAATGGATTTGATGAAGATGTTATGGTAACATGTTTATGACAGATGGACAACCCTAAAACATAATGCCTCCAGGCGCGGCTGTCACCAACACAAAGGCAGCAAAACAGGATTTTTTTTTTTTTTTATTTTGATCGAAGTCCTGAGGTACACCCTGTACATCAATGTGGTGAGGTGAGAAGCACAGCCACGGGAGGGTGGAGTGTTAAGCTGTCAGGTGGTGCCAAAATGCTCCTCTATTTGCAGTTTTTTTTTTTACATACATTGACAGAGTACATTTCTAACTTCTGTGTAACCTGAAAACCTATCTACATGTAAGCCTTTTATAGTGACAAGCTGCCTTGTCACTGGTCTTAGCTAGGCCATAACTTCTTTTTTGTGGTTTTAAAGAAAAAAGAAAATGGCATGCTTAGTTTTTCTTTGTTTCCTTTTTCCACCACTCCACCTGCATATTTTTTACCACATCACATCTAACCGGGTCAACAATCATCCCAGTGTGCAGTATTGAGTGGCCCTTCACTCTTTAGAAGATTATCAGTTCTCTATGGTTTGATAATTACCACACAGACTTCCATCATCCAATCCATCATATTGTTAAAAATGTAGAACCGGTCTTTTAGGCAAGGACATCACACAAAATAAAAAATTGAATAATCTGCAAGTAAAATAGAATTGATTGTATTTTCAAGCCATCTGAAAATGCAGTGGGATTTGAGTGTCGTGCAACTCAGAGCTGGAGCTTTGGGAAGAATGCACACTAGCAGATGTGTCGAGGACTGATCCCAACAGCATACTGCTCCTTGAAATTTGATACAGACTGGTGACCATACTCATGTATGGAAAGTATGGCACCGTGATTGCGGTAGCACGAGTCAAGAGCAGTTCAAGAATGGATAGAGGCACCTGCTAAAGAGCCCTCATCCATGCACAAGCTCAATTCAGCATCAGTGACTGCAGAGGCTACCACAAACACTGAACAAGAGCAACATGGACTGACAAATGGCAAACCAATTTGCAGAGAAAGGATTGGAAATCCATGAGGAATGTCACACTGATATGTTTTAAACCTGAGCTTTTGATCACCAACAGCTTTAACCTATTAGATTTCATCTCTGTCTACCCCTGGAGTTTAACCGTGGCAGTGATGAATGTGAAATAGCATCACTGTGACAAAATACATCATCTTCATCTTCAGTTAGTGCATAGCCTTTCAGTGAGTGATAACTTAGATTTCAGGGAGAAAGAAAGTAAGAAAAGTCAGTGCATGGAAAATGAGATTGCTGCGTAGGAGTTTATCTTCATAACAGCCATAGGTGGCATTTTATACAGTGTGCTTCTTAGTCTCTTAATGCATTATTCATCAGTATATCAGCTCCGTAACATCCCATGATGTGCTGTGAGAAATCCATGAATGAGATGTCACCACCAATATTCCTACAGACTAACATTAGATGGCACTATCAAGGAAAGGGATCGTGTTTTTAATGTGCAGATACCTGCCTGCTCACATTCAGTTAGCATCATAAATTGATCTTTGCAAGAATGTACAAAAAGCAGAACAATATAAAAATATCAGCCAATCAAAGAGGTGAGGATAGAGGGATTCATTATATCATAATGGAGAATTTAAATTATATTGCACAGTACCAAGTGGGATTATCTCTCACACGCAATCTAATAACAGCCAGTCTATGAGAGGCTCAGGTTAACTTCATTCACAGCATTCATCTCACCACAACACACACAAGCCACGGGTATCAACACACACACACTGCTCTCTTAAACAATTTACCTGATTTACAGCCCCTTATACCAGCTGCGATTCCATCTGAATAAACAAGGAGCAGATGGCCACTTGAAGGCACAAGTGTCAATCAACTTGGACGGAGGTAACAAAAGATCCCACAAAGCCCCAAGACGCCAGCGGGAGGACATGCAAATGTATGCATGCACATCCACTTTGTCATGAACACACTCAGATAGGTCAGGTCAACATCTCAGGTCAACTCTCAGCCTTCTGACTGATACTGAATATTAGCTGCAGCACTTTTCCTTTTGTGGTCCAAAGTAAAGTTTGTGTCAAAGAGGCCACAGTAGCAATCATTGTGTTAGATCCATTATCCCAGAATATCAACTTAAAGCAATTTGTCCATGCATGCATGATAAAAATAAAAGTTTAATATATATAAAGTCAATAGTAGTCAAAACCATTGGGGATTTAACCTATTATACAATGCTTACAAAGCATAATCAGGACTTCAATATTGATGCTTACATTTTAGATCAGTTAAACACAAATCTAAAACTGGTCAGTATCAATGGATGTAATCATTTGTGACAGTGGTTCCATGGATATTTGTTATCTTGCAGCTCACGTCTCCTGTACTGCCATGGATGGATTATTAGAAGACTTCCTTTGTGTCTCTTTTTGGTTATCTTGAATCTCATATAGAGTTTAAAAGTCAGTGACATCTTGACCTATTCAGCTAATGAACCTATACCTGCTAGACCTATCTAGTGATTCATCCTTGTGTCCTGTCCTCACTCATCATTTCACTGCTTTTTAAAAAAATGTGTGATAGATAGACAGGACATGAACCAGACCTCTTGAGGCTTGGAAAATGATTTTGTTTTTTTTCATAGAGATAGAGAGATATAAGACTCAACATGTTTTTTTTTTATTATCTGGTATCTTGTCACAAATAATAATAATAATAATAATAATAATAATAATAATAATAATAATAATAATAATAATAATAATAATAATAATAATAATAATAATAATACATTTTATTTGTATTTATTTACTTTCAAGTTACCCAAGGACACTGTACAGTAAAACAAACTGGGCAACAAAGATAAAACAAAATAGAACAAATATATAACACACAATATTTGCTAAAAGACACAACAGATAAAAAAGGAAGCATCAGCACGATCAAACATGGAATAAACAAAATCACAAGAAGTCAGACTATTGTGGGTAAGCCAGAGTGAAAAGATGGGTTTTGAGCATGGATTTGAAGGTGGAGAGTGAGGTGCATTGATATAGTGGAAGTGGAAGGTTGTTCCAGAGTTTGGGGCCAGTCACACTGAAAGCCCTGTCACCCATGGAACGAAGATGAGCAGAGGGAATTGATAGAAGGTGTGCATCGGTGGAGCGTATGGGTTGGGTTGGTTTGGGGTTAGAAGATCCATGAGGTAGGTGGGTGCTGGGCTTGTTCTGGGCTTTATTAACGAGCAGAAGGATTTTTAATTGAATTTGAAATTGTACTGGAAGCCAGTGTAGCTGATGAAGGATGGGAGTGATATGCTGCCATGGTCTTGTACGGGTGAGAAGTCTAGTTGTGGAATTTTGGATGTGGACTTTGCTGGGACACCAATAAGCACCGCATGTGGTAGCAGGGAGTGACTGGAGCTGTCCATGAATGGTGCTGATTTTATTTTGAAAGAAATTTAGAAACTCACAGCAGAGATCTGTAGAGGGGGTCAATGGAAAGGGTTTGATTGGTTGGAGTAACTTATTGACTGTGGAGAAGAGGGCTCTCGGGGTTCTTCGACCTCTAACGATGATTGATGAATAATACAAGGTTTTAGCTTCATTAAGAGGCTCCTTGTAGTCCAACACATGATTTCTATAGGCCTGAGTATGGACAGCCAGCCCAGTCTTTCTGCTAAGACGCTCAAGCTGACAGCCAGCTGCCTTCATTTTACGCAACTCAGGTGTGAACCAAGGAGCAGAGTGTAGGAAGGAGACAGTGTGTGTTTTCAGGGGGGTTGGGCGCAAGCTGATTTAACGTGTTGGATAGATGAGAGTTGTAGAGTAACACCAGATCATCAGGGCATGAATCTAGTGGCTCATCTTTGAGCTGGGATTGCAGCATGCCTATTAGCTCAATGTTCTTAATGTTTCTGTATGTGATAGAACAGGACAGCCATGTGATCAGAGAAAGAAAGGTCTTTACAATATCAGATGGAGATATACCACTGGTACAGACAAGGTCTGGGGTATGACCTTTTAAGTGTGTGGGGAAGTTTACATGCTGGGTAATATCAGGGCAATTTAACATATTAATAAAACTGCTAGCAAAATTACAATGGTTTGAGTCAAATGAGCATTGGGATCACAGTCTTATAAATAATCAGCATGTTTTCATTATCGAAACATGTAATAAGTTAATTTAACCTTTCTTTTGTACCTTTTACACAGGGTCAAATCTGAACACTGACTAAATCAGGAATGGAAGTTTGGAAAGTGACAGCCGTGAGCTGACCTGTCTGGGGCAGAGGGACTCCGCAGGCCTCTGTATATCATTGCCACAGCAGGTGACGAATTATCAGATGTTGCAGAAGAGTGTGATGATGTACATGGCGCCTCTGCTCCAGAGCCATCCAGTACCAGAACTGACTGTCTTAGACCATCTTGTTTTGGTTCACACCCCTGACATGCCCATTAATCTGACATTAAAACCTGTCAAAGGACTCAAAATCACCTCAGTGTTAGTTCCCTCTTACAGCACATGTCCAGGACACACACACACACACACACACACACACACACACACACACACACACAGAACAGCAAGAGAAGAGGCAGTGGGAGAAGTATTAAAAGGAAAAAGCAGGCCTGCTGGAATCCTTGTTCTTACTTTCAGGTGATGGAGGAGAAGCACAAGTAGTTTTTCTTTGTTTCTTTTCTTTTAATGTAAGGTTACCTTTCCATGGATTGGTAATTTAGATTTGTTCCAGATTACATAGATTTGTTTTCCTTGATGCTTAAGCGAAAAGCTGCATTACAGGAAAACACAGGCTGCTTTATCCATCTCACTACAGTCTTCTTGGAATTGAAATTTCCAGAATAAATATTGACAGAGTTTACTTTTAGGATAATTTGTGTGTTCAAATTTTTGCATCAAGTTTGCATCAAAAATGGGATTGGACAGGATTCATCACATATCACCGCAAATGATCATAAAGCAACTGCATTAATGCAGTTCTTCATAGCTTTATGGCCATGACAGTTCAGGGTTGTTCTACCTGTTTTTTTTTGGATATACCTGATTGCAGACCCACTTGATGCAAATGGGATCCACTTGATCTTTATCATCAACCTTCTTAACACAGGTGATGTCTTCTCTTGCAATGTATTCAATTGACATCACACATTTTTCTGCATTTTTCATAGATCCAAAACTCTATGGATAGTCTCTGTTAAACCGAATAAAATATCATTTTAGCTGACAGAAACTGATATATTTAATTCAAATGACCAAGGTTTATATTGATACCTTGGTTTTATTTTCCATTATTTAATGATCAATTGAAATAATATATTGGTGTAATTTGACCATAAGTTGTGTTACTTGAGGGAAATATTTACTGTTGCTGCTCTCATTTAATATTTGACATATTCTTTTGAAAATGTAAAATCAAATTATACAGCTGTGTTACAGCAAACCTGATAAAACTTGTAACGTGTAAACTAAAACGGATTTGACTCAACCTAATGTGAATTATGAAATGTGCAACAAAGATTAATCTTCTCACATTAACTTTTTAACAGGGCTTTTGAAATGGTGCTGTCAGTATCTTTTAAACCTTATTTGTATTTCACCTTTCATACAGTTAAATGCAGTTCAAAGTTCTCCATGTACGACATATGACAAGCCAATGAGACAGAAGACAAAATAAAGACACTGACATAACTAAGTAGAATAATTAAGAATGAAATTAATTCACATTCATGAATGCAATAATGAATAAATAGAGGGATAAAGAAAGTAGTAAAGTGAGTACTATTTATGAAATATACTTAATCAAACACCAGACTGAAAAAAATCAACATTTCCAGCTGTTCACAGGTCTTTAGACTGTTCCAGCAGCTCCAAGCATAAAAACAGTAGAGCAAAAATGGAGCAGTCATGATGGTCATGAATTATAAACACTATTGATTGGCAGACGCACACAGCAAAATTGTATGTAATATGTAATTGCTGCCTCTGTGTAGTTTTAAATTCTTCTGCACTTTCGACAAACCAGCAGATTTGTGTCCATGGACTTAAGGAGGTGTTCTGGCTCATACATTTTAAACATTTGAACCAAACAAGCTGATGTAAGACCTTTTTTATTTTATTTTATTTTTTTTTTTTTTTTGGAATGGGTGTAATTTGTTCGCTCCTTGTCATCTGCAGAGTTCTAAATCACCTTTAGCTTATAACATTTTGGGGGAGAGCAGACAGGAGAGCATTGCAGTACTTGAGCCTGTTATAAAGGGATGCACCATTTTTTCCTGTCTCACTCAGACAGATGTCTTGAAAGTTGTGGAGCAGTAGGACCGGGTTATTCAGGCCTGAGCTCTGGCACATTCTTGACAACTCCATGTGTGAAGCACACATTGTCGAGGAATGCACAGACCAGGGCAACTTCTAACCTGAATTTAGGCCTTACTTCCAGCACCTTGAATAAACTGACCTCAAATGTCATCTCAATTATAGAACAGGTCCTGCCATCCTTTTTATTAAAGTGCTGCTGCATCCTACCTTGTAATGGCTGTCTGAAAGGGGTTATGATTACAATCGGAAGCTCAAGTCAAGGGTAGCTGGGGGGCTGTTTCACAAAATTACGTGTCATGTACTGAACTTCATAACCAATGAAAATGTCTCCCTGGTTATGTTATGGTGGTTTTATTTAAATGTGACAGCCATTTTTGAAGCCCACGGCCTCATTGAAGGCCACGTGTTGTACTAGCTGTTTAAATCCTTCGCCATCTTCCTCCAAAGTGTTTAAACCAGCAAGAAGATGGCCTTATGGATACATCTGGATCTCCATGCAGAATTAACAGAAAATAAAAGTAAATGCCATTAACCAGTAAGTAACTCTATGAGCCAAACAAAAGACAGAAAAAGAACCTCTAATTAGTATCAGTCACGATTCATCCCTGATGCAAAATGTTGACAATTAAATACTTGTCTCAACATCCTGAAGTTAATCCTCAAGTCTAAGTCATCATTAATGTTTATCCTGAGGACAAGGATGTTCAGCCTATGTGTTCTAAAATTCACAAAGAAACATTACATTAGGGATTTGATAGACAAATGGATACAGGAATGATACATAAAAACAAATAAAAAAAACAACTTATTTTATTTTTTATTAATGATGCTGTTGTTGACAAATGAGTAAAGTAATTATTTGGCAATTACTTTGGCAATTAGTCCACAGGAAAGAGTCTGGGAGATATTAAAATCAGGATATTTGTCTCTCTAGTGTCTTGATTGCAAATAAGAAATGTAATTAAAGTCCCAATCCTATTTTCTTTTGTTGTTGTCAAGGTAACACAATGTATTGCAACATGCTGTCTTCTTATTATACCATTTCAATCATTTGCAGCCTCTCACACTCAATCACTTACCAGGTGACATCAGTTAAGCCTGTGGGCTCAGGCCCTAGGCTGGAGACACTGGGATATCATTAGTCTTATTTGACCATTTTCTCCATGTTCTTGATGAATATCACTTAAGCAAGAACAAAGTCATCAAATGCGCATTTAGAGTTCTGTAGAGTCATTAAGCTTGAAAGTCTAGCTGTGTGTTCCTTATACCCACAGTTGGTAAAGAAAAAGCTTAGAAATGCTTGGAGGAAGAAAATGTAGAATTCTTGAAACAAAAAGCTAAAAAAATGGTCCTGGAGGAAGCAGGAACATAGTTATTTCTTACAACTATAAATTATGTTGGACAGAGAAAATTCATTGTCATCCTTATTACCTACAAGTCTGTCCAGAGGTCCAACTTGGGGGGAAAATCCTCACCTTGAAATGAGAATAAGAATCATAGAACTCGTCCATGTTGCCTTGGAGGATTCATGCAGATAGTCATGACCGATATTTATTTTATTCTTCTTTCATGATGCTGTTTACATTGATAACTTTGCTTCACCAAATGGATTAAAAATCTGATCGTTGGGGATGGTATTGAAGTTTTTCCTTTCTTTTACTAAATAAATGCCACATATCTGTATTTAAACCAGGGGTCCTTGGTCCCAGAGTGTCTGCCTGGAAATGCGATTAGACGTTAAACTGAGAATCAATCAGTCAAAACAGTTGAAAAACACACAGAACAAAATAATACACTACAAGATAAGTCATTAAGTAATAAACATTATTTGTTAGAAGGAACTATTTTGGGGGGCGGATGGGCATGATTTTTTTGGAGGGGCGCTGCCCCACCTGCCCATATGAACCAGCCGCCTGCTTGGTGGTGATCCTTCGATTCTTTTTGGCATCTTGAATTACCATACTTGCCAATAGGGATCACTTTTATCTTCTTACTATGTCCAGTGAGAATTTTTACAGTGTAGGACTGAAGCTCTTTAGTTTCAACCATGACATGTATAACAAGAAACTGACTGGAGAACAGCTGCATTAGCTGTTCTTGAATTATACTTGATTAGATGCTGTAGAACAGGGTAGAAACTACCAAGACCCAAATTACTAAAATTTGGGATAAATGTGAGCGTTATGAATAATTTTCGTCATGGAATTTTTTGCATAAACCTTCTTTGTCTCCTCGAGCCAGAAGAAATCCATCCAGCAAATAAAAAAATAGCTTAAACTCAAAAATCTACAAGGATTTACATAATTTTGGTCTTAACTGTACCCTCCATTAATCATATGCCAATTGTTAAGTTTTATATTCTTTTGACAGAGACAAATGGAGCTGGACACTAATGCCATTTAATCTTACATTAGTCTTCACCTATGGATCTATCTCATTCAACTACACACATCCATAGTATGTACTGCAGTGTTTTGAACCAGACTAAGGGTAATGATTAATAAGTATGTTATCCAAAAGAAAGAAAAAGTTATTGTTATTTCCGATTCCATTTAGTTGGGGTCACAGCCAGGACAAAAAGACTCTGACCTGCCTCTGAGATGGAAACACAAACGTTAGGACAAATGTTAATGCAGTTATATGGATTTATCACAAAATTGAGCCGTTTCACATTTAGATATGTTCACTATGATTGATGACTTAACTAATCCAACAGAAACATCTGAAATTTCAATGAAATATTTGGTATTTTAGTTTCAAAAGACCTTTTTCTTCTGGTGAAATTGAAAAAAATGCATGTAACATTTGGAACTGATTTTGACTTAACATGATTCTAAAAGGATATGTTAAAAATGACTGAATTAGAGGCATCATAGAACAGCTGCAATAATGGGATACAGTCTCTCACTAAAATGTCTCAACTTTGTCTTCATTCTGGCTCAGTGCAGTTTTTCCCCTTTCATTTCATAGTTATTCAATAAAATACAAAGCAGGGTCCTTTTTTGTCAGGAGAACAAGTTAAGAGTTTTGAGATTTAGAAATGTCCCTGTATAATGAGAAGATTAATGAGAATGGGAAAACATGAAGTATTTAATTTAGATTATAAGAAAATCAGGACAGCAGTACAAACTGTAATGAAAGAGGCATTGATAACACTCATGTTTGTTTGTCACATTAACCCCCCCACACACCCCCACCTCTTCTTCAAATCTCATGGATTAATAGGTCAGTAAATTAAGATAAAAAGCCCACTGTAAAAAGCAGGAGCTGGGGGAGGAGAACCAGTAAGGAAGTGCATTAACCTTTTCAGGGATACTGAATAATGACAGACACTCACTGACCCCCTTTCAGGGAGTATGTGTTGTACTGTACAACATCTGTCTGAGCTGCATCCACGATAATGCGGTCCACTCAGTAGTTACTGTGGCAACCTGATGGAGTGAAGAGTAGTTTCATAATTTCAAAATGAGTCAGTCTTGTTGTAGTTGGAGACTAGAAGGGATCACAGCAAGAAGAGATGTGAATACATTTGCCTGAATGAAAACTGGAAAATTCACTGGTGATAAAGGCTGCTAGAATTCCTGATTCTGCTTATTAAATGACATTCTTCATATAATTAAAAAGCTAAAAATGCTACGTTAACACAGAATGAAAGCAACCGAACACTGTGTGGGTTGATTGTGCTAGCTATTTTTGGCTGGGCTGCAACAACAGGACCAGCCCAACTGATATGAATGTCTTCGACTGACTGATATAACTAAACATGATTGAGTTACACTATTGGTCATCAGGATACCGCATGAGTGATGGGAAATTTCCCCATTGGCTGTTAATCTTTCAAAAGAAATGGACCAAACAGCTTCATCATCATGGGACATTTAGAGACTAATTTGTCTTCAACAAAAGGTTAGTCAAGATTGTTTGCTGAACATATCCATGGTCTTCGTTAACAAAAGTAACTAATACTATACCTGACCACATTAAATAAATGCCACACCTTATTCAAACCGATTAGTTTTTACCAGCATTGGCTCCATCGTCCAAGTGACTACATAAAGTTGGCGATGATGCTGTCAAACCATTTTCTTTTTAATGACTGGTTCATGATATAATGTTTGTATTGGGAGACATGATAGTTCATGTATTAAGTATCTATAGGTTGACACACATGTCATCTGTGGCATATTTCTTTCAAAATATGTTTCCTCTTGGAGTTAAGTGCTGTATAATTGCAATTTGTAAGGAACAAGGTTTTATAAAAATGACCTCTCTGACTAAGGATCTTAAGTTTCTATGTAGGCTCTTATTGCACTAAAAGTCCAGAAAATATTGCAAGAAGCCAAAAGCAATGAATAAGATCCATAAAGCAGTCAGAGAGCACATACAGATTTAGGCCACTTTGCTGACACAATAGGGATCATCCAGAAAAAGGAAAAAGATGCTGAACCAGCTGTGTGACGTCATCTGTCAATGTGCTGAAATGGCAAAAATAAAAAGATAAAGTAATTGCAGTGGTGATAACTTCCCAAAACTGCAAAATCCTGTCTGAGACTTTTGGGTTAAACAACAAAATACATTGAGGTAGAAGCATTTTTGTAATCTGTTGTTTCTGTCACTGTAAAGGTAAGATCTTTCTGTGCCTTCCAAAAGTATAACAACCCACTGATGAAAAAATTATGGGACACCACTAATTGAGATTAGATGGTTAGATATAAGCAAAAATGGAGCAGTCATGATGGTCATGAATTATAAACACTATTGATTGGCAGATGCACACAGCAAACAAACAGCAGCCATCTGAGTTAAAGTCTAGTAATTTGTTGACCCAATAATCCTACCCAACATCCTCCCCCTATGGATCTGTGTATATGCTGTGCGGTTGTTGCACTTGCTTCATACAGTGAGGTGTCTGCACTCATGATATCTATGGGGTGGAAATAGCAATAGAAACAGGAGTGTGTTTTAGGACCTGGCCTGTTGAAATGAGTTGAGATAACAGAGTTGCCAACATAGAACAAATATATGTGCTCACATCTCTAACACATTCTTGTGAATTTGATAACTGAAGAGCTTGATGGACTCTTTTCAGATTTGTCACAAGATTCTTGTAATCGAGAATGAGCTGATTCATTTTTGTTAGCCAAAGGTCAAGTGTCACTGTGACCTCACAAAATGTGTTTTTGTCCTTTTGAATGCTATTCCAAGACCCCCCCTAAAAGAATGACTTCAAATTTGGCACTCTCAAAATAATTATGAACTCAAATTAATTGATTTTGGACTAATGCATGTAATGGCATTCTGAATATACTATAATTATTTTACAAATAGAGCAAGTGCCACAAAGACTCCTAAAAGGAATCAGTGAAACATACTGGACACCAGAACAATACATACTGGAAACCAGTGAAAGAAGTATTCTTCTTTCACTGGTTTCACTGGTTTCCTTCTTTCACTGTGGCATGGTCCTTTTGAAATCAAGATATGAAGCGATGAAAGAAGGACTGATGCATCTTTAATACATAAATTTAGTCTCTTCCACATGTTGGATCTCAACCTTTTCAGCAACAGGATAGAGGGCAATGAACCCGTTACCCAGTTGCTCCAAGTATGCTTTGAGCATGACCCAGTAATTCACAGACAAATAAATCTGAGCCCAATTCTAAAACTCATTCATGTAGAAATTCAACCTATACCAACAGGAGAAGGGAAATTAGACAAGCCTGAGTGCATTTGGTTTTTGTTCAGAGTGGTATTCTTTAAAAGTTCTAGATGGCTGTAAGTCAATTCCTTTTATCTTTTCATTTAGCAGCTTTAGAGTGGTTATGGTACAAGTTTGGTGGAAACAGGCTGCATGAATTAAAAACACAATTATTCCACAAATTTCCCTGCAGCTTTCATGAAAAATAAAAGATGTCTAATGGGCTGTTTGTGCTCTAGTGTACAGTAATTAGAGATACAACCAATATGTTTAAAAGCTTATGCAACAGGTTGTGATTGCTGCAACTGTGCTGAGAAATCAAGTTTGGAAAGCAAAGTTGGGGCCTTTGGGTGGAAATGATGACTGATGATGTTATTTAAGGGGAAAAATACAATTAGGGGTGAGATTACCTTAAGATGGGTGGCACGTTAATGGCATTACTGTTTGCAAGACAGAAATTTTATCTTTCTCTCTTTATCTTCTCTCATAGAAGTCATCGATCAATGTCCAGGCATCTTAGGCTCAAGTGCGAAACTGTTTCAAAAATAGGCTTTTCCATCATATCAGATATGTCTTTCCTCTGGGCAGCTGTCATAATCTCACACTCATTACGAGCTACTGGACAGAGACAGCAACTCATTTCACAAAACCATGAAACCATAGAGGAATAGTAAATGCTTTGTCTTGTATGATGTTGAAATGGTATGTATGGTACAGTTGCTATGTTTATTACATTACCCCCTTTTACAGATTACATTAGACATGTTGAGTTTTTTTAGTAAGCTTGGCACATTCAGAGAAGGAAAATACACCAACTCACTCTAATATAAAAAAAACAATGTAATCTATCCTTATTTTTCATTCTCACACACATCAGTGGTGGTGAATCATTAGACTCTGATGCTCATCAATGTGATGATGAATGCAGAGTTGTGACAGCGTATCCAGTCAGGAGCAAACACTTCAACTCAAGCTCTTCATCACTGACAATATGATAACTCCTTCCGTCTCCATGTAACAGCGATCATAACAAACCTGCTCTGACAAAGTACTGGCTGTGGTTTATTTAGGTTTTTTTTTTGTTTGTTTGTTTTTGAGTTTTTGACCGAGTGTGAAGTCATGTGATTTTTGATGCTGTTGCATGGGTGTATAGTATATGGTTTAGCCATGTGTTGCCATTACTGTGTGTACTACAGTGTGACTTGGGGTGACAAATGTCTCTCACCAAGTGGACTATTTATCAAGCCTGGCTACCCCTCTAGTTAATGAAGTCAGGGAGCCTCAGAGCACACAGCACTCCTCTCCCTCCAACATGGACAAACAGGAAAGTGTGAGCGATCACACCACTCTGAGTGCTGAATCCTTCCTCCCCCGTTTTCACCCCCCACCCCCACCCCCCTACCTCACCCTCTTCCATTCACTGACAATAAAAGCTGCTCCTCAGCACCACATCATTTAGAAGAGAAGAAGCAGCTGTGTGGCACAAACTAGTAATTCTGCTGCGTTCAGATTCAGCAGCTCATCGCAGATCCAATCTGGGATTCTTCTGAACTCTGTAATGATAGGGGAAATGAGTACATCTTTGTAATATGAGACACAGATGGAGGAGAAGCATTTGAGGAGGTTTGTTCTAAAAAGTTTAGAATCATTTGAGAATGACCCTACTTAAAGTCTGCCAGTGAAAAAGATAGGAGGACTATAAGCTGCTATTAGACTATGGCGTATTTAGTTTTCCACTTAAGAGCATTTCATCCTAAGTGCCATTAATGTTTGATAATCTGCATGAGATAAATTGCATGTGCATATGATGCACATTTCTTTTTCTTTTTTTTTTTTTTTTTTTAATCACAGGTTGAGTCATAGTTAATCAGTATTGACATTACTACCAGATGATGAGTCATTGATATTTATCTTTGCATGGGTCAAAAACCAGAAGAATGTGTCTTCCAGCAACTGCTAAGTAACACTGGAGCATTCTCTCCAGAAGGCACATTAGTTTTTTATCTTGTTGATGTTGAATGAATTTTGGGTACAGCCAAAAAGTGACTTGTCTTTTCCAGTTCAAAACATCCTTCTGACAAGTTCAAATATCCTGCAAATGACCACATAACTGTTCAGATGGTATATATCTGAACAGGTATATATATATATATATATATATATATTGCCTATACCAGTAGTTTATCTCATTGAGTTGCAGGTGGCTTTATCCACTCCACTCACTCACTTATGTGCTGAACATCTGTGTTAGTAAGCAGCTAAACATTCGCTGTGGTATCACCTGGGATTTGTTCACAGCTGCAAGAACTATCTTCTGAAGTGCCATGTACAATCACCAGAGAAAATACAGCTGTTGAAACACAGTAAATAATATCAACCTTGCTGCTACCACAATGTCTCATTTTCTGTTAATTAATTAGAGAAGATTAGACTAGTATGGCAGATCACCTTGGACTAACTGTGATGAGACTTTGAGTGAGATTTGCAAAAAAAGAGGAAAAAAGAAAGAAATTACAAGTAACTGTATTAAAATTAATAAAAAAGGTTTCCCAACATGGAGGTCAGGCTAAGATTGAAGTTCATGTAAAAGGACTGGGAGCTGTGGTTCCATTACAGCTAAGCAGGTTTACTAACTTAAGCTCAGTTTTCACATATGAGTAAAGGTCCTCCTTTTCCTTCACGCACAACATCTGACATACTTTTACACCCACGTCCTGATCACACTCTGACTTATCAGAACACAGAACTTGAGCAATGATATCTCTTATCATATATAAGTGTTGTGTCTCTTCCGTTTGCTGGAAAAGACACAGGTGAACACCCACAGGACAGACTGTATATTTAAAGTGTATTCTAATCCAGAGGCTGCAACAAACAAGTTAATATTACAATGTAGTGGAAATAGGAATACTGAATTCACATTAGCGGCATAGCGAAGATAACAATCCGTTATGTGCCTATGAGGCACAACGTTCTGGAAACTGAAATTTCTCTGGAAGCCTCTGCAAAAAAATAAAAATAAATAAATACTGGTTGTCAAGTTTTGGCAAAGTTGTAGGAGCAGATGGCAGTTGGTAACGATCACTCAGAGACTAAACTTGGGTGATACCGCAGGCTATGCAGCCAGGAAATTGAATGTCTTAAACATTTCCGGCATAGATATGATGACTTTTTAAATGATTTGTAATAAGGATGACCTCAAGATAATTTATCACAGAACAGTGGAACATATTATAAATATTGTATGATTCTCAGTCCCTACAGGATCACTATGAAAGATCAGTGTTTCAAATTAGTTGTGTTCTGCTCCTAATCATGAAGTCAGATAAAGATGTACAGTAAATAGTACTTTGTGAAATGGTTATTATTTGGATGAAGGCAGGTGGTTCACACCCCAGTGTTTCCTGTTGCATCTTGTAAGAATTATCCCTGCTAACAGTGTCAAGTGTGAAATGCCATAAATGTATAATTAGCACATCAGAGACCAAATTGACTTCTTTAGGTGGGAAGGGCTGTCAGCTAGAAGGCAAAGCTATAAAAACAGCCAATTTAATGCGGACACCCAATTTGGAGTTTTAGGATTGGGGTCTTGGGGCTTGTGGCCACAGGCAGAGTTCACTGACGTATCATCTGCTTTTTGTCTGAAGATTATCCTGCCTTTTCTTCACGCTTTCTCCCCCTCATCCACCACCATGTTCCTTTTGCCAAGTTCTAGATAGCAGGGAAACGTAATTGTAGCTGCACATAAAATAAAGTGAGCAAACTCGTGACGTGCCCGTTAAAATGCCACCACTGGAGTCACATCTTGTCCTTTATGGTTACTCAATTGTAAAAAAAAAAAAAAAAAAAAGAAAAGAAAAGAAAAAAGAAAAAAATAGTGTTCAGAAGAGGATCCCTCTGTGGGTTGGTGCTTTGCTGAGAGTGCAGCACATCTCATCTCTTGACTGTCCAGCTGCCTCAGGCTGCTCCAGCCAAGATAACTGTGGTAATGGGATGAGACTATGCCAATTGTAGGCGTGGAAGGGAGAGCAGATAAGGAGTGTCTGGAAAGCTCTGAGTAGGAGAGAAATTCTTCGTGCACCTTGTTGTGCTGAAACCCTCCCCTTTTCACCCTGAAGGCGCATCTGCTTGAGCATGTCCACTAAACTAAAGAGGGGTATAAACACCTCAGATTGTGTCTGCGCTGTAAAAATAATCACCAACAGCAATAAAAATCCTCTAACTTCTCACCCTTTTCACTGCGTTGGTCCACTGACAGCAGAGAGACAGATAATTAACCAGCCCTTCACACTCACTCACGCACACACTCAGACAGGTTTTCTTGGTGTCATGTAGACCTGAACTCGCATGGAAGGCCATTACTCTGTCCAGAGCGGCTAGGACATCAATCAGTCTGTCATAAGGTGACGTGAGAGGAGGCATTACCCAGTTGAACATGAGAGGAAGCTCAACTTAGCTCCACTCAGACAGACAGGAGCTAATTCTTGACCAGACTTCAAAAGGCAGATTCTGCGAGTTGGGTGTGAAACTCCTCATGAAAAGTCCCGGTCAGTCTTTAAACTTTCCATCCTGACACTTCGCTTGTAAAAACCCTCTGCTAGATTTGAGGTAAAGCACACGAAATAGAAGCAATTAAACTAATGCAGGCTAACAGAAGCCAGTAAGGTGGTTAATTAAAGAGAGTGAGTCAGCAGAGCAGGAGCAATAGCTGTGTCACTGCCGTTTTTCATAATAAGAAAAAAAATAAAGTTTCGTCCCTTTACATTTGAGAGTATTTAAGAACTTGCTCAACTTCATTAAAGCTCTTACATTAGCACAACAAGAACTCAGAGCATCTTTAGAGATTCTGAGGAAAACATCATTCAGTCTTTGAATTTTCTTTATTTTTTCCAGTCTCTTATTTCATTATTATTTAATAGCAAAGACATGTTTCTTCAATTAATGTTACACAACACCCTGGTGTTATAACTTGTATCCTAAAAGAGCTTTATTATATCTGCTCTCTAAAGCTGCATCTGCACACTTTTTCTGTCTGGTACATTACTAAAGCTCAATCCACTTGTGATTCATCCCATTCAGCCAACACAAGAAAATAGTCGGATAAGCCCAAGAAAGGATATTAAAGACTCGAGAGGGTTTTTGAGTTTGTCAAGATAAAACAGCTTCATAAAAAGGGGGAGAGCTTGTTTGCAAATGATGGTGAAATTCAAATAACAAATACTAATGTGTGAAGCCTTGCCCTTTGATATGGTGTTACATTTATACAGTTAACCTAAAAAAGACAGCTGGAACCTTACTCACTGAAATCACTTATTTACTAAATTGAAGACTAAGATGTTTTTGACATTTTCTTTGCCAGCCAGATGTAATACACTTGCAAAAATACTTAATAATTGAATGCAAGCAACAGAAGGCACATTTAAATGATGGATCTGTTACTTGAAATAGGCAGTGTGACAACAGCTTGTCATTTCAACAGACAAGGCTCATCTCATGTCTCAGAAGTTATCACAGACTTTCTTTAACCTTTAACAGAGTCATTAATATCCCATCAATCTTGAGATGAACTGGATTTTCAATTTTATATCAGTCGTCTGCTGTTACTACGGGGTCATTTGTCTGTTGTGTTGGCTGCCATTCACACACATTAAAAAACATAAACACAACCATTGACGGCAGTACTGTGTGGCCTCAGTTTATCATACGAATCACAGCATCAAACAACTTGATGAACTGTCTTAATGTATCTTATGATATGTGTCCTCTTTGTTATAGCAGGTGCATCTGTCAGTTATCAGACATTTCAGATCATATCTTCAGTTTTACCAATTCATCTACATATGGCATGAGTAGTTAGATGTACAGTGATCCCTCACCAATTGTGGACCCCCTCGTGAAAGGTGAAAATAGTAACCATATGTTCATTTTATTTTTTAAGCCTTTATAAACCCTCCCCACACTCTTATAAACCTTTCCCACACTTGCTATTTATTTTTAGGCTAGAAGTGGTTTCTTTTACTGCAAAAATAATTAAAATCTAAAAAAAAAAAAAAAAAAAACACATAGGCCACAGAATCCCGTGATGCAAAAAACATTCCTGAGATATACATGTACATATCCTAGCCACAAAAAAAAAAAAAACAAAACATGACGTATCGCAGCCGCAACAGATGGAGCGTGATATGGTGAGGGACCACTGTATTGCCAAAAGTTTGATTTTAATATATTTAACTTTATTCTCCACATTTAAACTAAAAAAAATATCTTAGCGCTGAATCCTCCAGCTGAACTGTATGTACTGAATGTTCAGTAACACTAACTGTATCCACACCCCTTGCCTCAGAGCTCCTGTCACTGGTGACTGTCAAAGCCGACGTTCAAATGTCAGCACTCAGCTCCAGGAGGTCACAATGATCACAGCTGAGCTCACACAGTCTGCTGTTGCTGTTGGAATGAAAATTTCTATGTTTTCCACAATAAAATAAATAAATAAACAAAATAAACTCTTTGGGTTCATTCAGGACACTGCTACATATAAGTTCAACCTTAAACATTTATAAATTTTACGCTGCAACCTAACTGTAACCTCGGTGAGATGCCATAGCTGATACATCAGACCTATGAGAGAAAGATTGGTGTAGTGAAACTGTATGACCAAAACTGCAAAAATGCTAACTAAATGTAAATTCAATCTACCTGTAGCTGAAGTTCAGCATAAGTTAGAGGACAGTTACTAATTAAGCAATACTGACAATTATAATGGATCTTTGCGCTAAATCTTTATTACTGTATCAGTTTATATTGCTGAAATGCTGATTGAAAAGGTTTATTATTTACCATGTTGTTCTCTAATCTAATAGCATGCTAAAATTTGCACTTAGCACTAACTAACTAACTGTGCATTTACTACTAACTTAGCACTAAAGGCACAGCACAAAAGTTCAGTTTAAGCTGATGGGAATGTTATCAGAAATATGAAATATTTCATCCTGAAAATGTACTAGATAAAAAAGTCAAGATATCTGCATTACTTTCATATCAACTCATTTAAGAGTTGATCAGATATAAATCCATTGTATTTGTACTTTACATATTTGCTTAGATGTTACAGTCTGAACCAAAGTGGTAACATTTTAACCGCGTAGGAGCATTGGTGCCTCACCATTTGACTTCTGAGGGAGCCACTCAGATTTTAGGCTTTCTGGTCTCTTCTGGACTCCAGCAGGGTTTTAATGTTACCCTCTTTCCCCATAAGCCTTCTGGGGTCTGTTGCAGACAAGTATCCCTGCATGAAGCTGGAAAGCCCTCATCAGACCTTCATCTTTTACAAGCTTTTTGACAACAGCCATTAGAGCCTTTTTTCAGCAGGTACATTTGTCATAAAACCATGGAACACTTCAGTGCTGCCACAGGGCTCGTTCCTTTCCAACTGCTCTTCTTGATCCAACACAGTTTCTGAATGTGAATGTAGGCACTACAGCAGAGACATTATAAGAAAGGAAGCAAAACACTCAGGGAATCTTGAATAGAAATGTCTGTATTGTATGACACATACCCTGCCCTCGCCCACTCAATATGCCAGGCATCTGCCAAACTGGGAAACATATCAAACCGATTATGTTGTTGCACAGACTGACAAGATTGAGCCACAAACTGCAAAACATTTTAAACGTTATTTTGCAGCAAATTCACCAAACTGAAATACCGGTTTTTGCCCGCAGACACTGACATGATAGAATCTGAGTGACAAGACTTACATTAGGGACTTTGACCAAGGGCAGAGTCAACGTCACATAGTCAGAACAGCATGAATGAAGAAGTTCCTTTCCTCCCCTCCACTGCTGTCACATCACAAAGTACTGGCGGACGGCAGCTGATCTGGAGGAGCAGCTTAAATTTCACATCCGTCAACATCACTGAGCCTAAACTGAGACCACACATCCTGCTGTATCTAATGTCTAGTTTTGTTTGCTAAAGACACCAGTCATAATTGCATCCATCTTCACTGTGACATTTGATTATTTACATATTTGGATTTTATTATCAAAATTGACCAGCAATCACATCTGTTAACTTCTTCATCAGACAGGAAAGCTGTCAGAGATGTGTATTTTGGAGTCAAGGAGGACTGTGTCAACAGCCTATACTTACCCATCACTCACCTCCTCCTTTTTACTACAACCTCCACCTTATAGATACACACACACACACACACACACACACACACACACACACACACACACACACACACAAACAGTTCCCCTTGTACAAACTAACTCCACATCAACACTAACCACATCAGACAATCAACAGCACTTTTATCTCATTGTTCTTTTATATCCTTTCATAATTGTTTTGTAATTGTCCTGATTTCTTTGTTTTTCCATTTCTATGTTCTGTCTTCTGTCTTACAATGACCCACAGAATAGAAATAAGGTGACAGGCACCAAGTATACAATAAATACTTCAGGACAACCCTACATGTAGAACACAAAGTATCTGTAACTGAAGTGTTAAATTGATGTTAATCAGAATACAGTTACATTTCTAAATTATCACTTTTTATAGGTCTGTGTTATTAACTGATATTTAAAACTAGCTGCAGTTTAGTTTAGCACTATATACTTTCTATATAATTTATAACCAACCGCAGGTCAGCCTGATAGCAGCTGTTAAGCAGGTTTGATCATACCATCAAGACCAACTGTTTTACAACATGCATGTGTAGACTTCTAAATTCCTAGTAAATTATTTCCATTCAACAACATGCCTGAGAACTTTTTCAGTATTCAAGGTAGCTTCCTCACTCTGTGCAGCTCTGTGGATTTAGGTTATTCTTATTCATTGTTTTTCAATCTATTCTGTACCTTTTTTTTTTTTTTTTTTTTTATCAATTTCTTGTGGTAGGAACGTAGATAGTAAAAGCAGCCTTCGTCCTTCATCAGCTAATGTTCTAATGATTGTTGAGGAACTGTAAAATTTTATTTTCATCTTATACTGTGATTTGAACATAACGCTGAAGATAATATATGAAAAACCTAATCCTAACCCTACTTCAGTTAGCTGTTATTATACTGATGTCACATTTATTCAGTCTAAAATGCAATATGTTAATCACTTTGAGTAATCCAATGGAATATCTTCAAAAACTACATTTAAGGGCATGTTATCTGTATTTGTAATCTGCAGTGAGTACACTGCTGGTGCCATAGAAGTTCATCAGGATGTTAGTGGCAGCACTCCAGAGCATTAGTGTGTGTTATCCTTTCTGTGGTTATAAAAACATCAGCATGTTTTCCATCAGCTCATTTGGAAACAAAGTAAATACGATTTCATTCAAGCCTGCTTCAAATAAACACTATTACTGAATGTGTTTACTTCAGTTAGAACACATTTAGAATTGAACGTACATGTATTTTTCTGTATTCTCAGATGAAGAACAACAAAAGGCTACATCTCTAATGAACCAGTCAAAACAGTATAAGCAGTTACAGACATTTTGTGTGAAATAAGGGCTGGTGACAAACCCATGTATTTTCTATAGCTTCTTAAGTCCGTGTGTTGATGTTCCTTAGGGCAACATGCTGGATCCCAAATTGCCTTTATTGGTGTGTGAGTTTCACTTGTAAGTTGCTTTGGATAAAAGCTTCTGCTATATGATAAAATGTAAATGTAAAATTGTCCTTTCATGCCTCTGCCCTCTACTTCCATATCAGCAGGTGAAACGGCCAAAGATTGCATCTAAGTCAAATATAACAAGAGTAACTGACTATATAACTCCAATCCTTGCTGGCCTTTACTGGCTTCCTGTGAGTTTTAGAATTGATGTAAGATTTCATTGTTTGTTTTTAAAGCTTTGAGTGATCTGGCTCCTACCACCTACTACTAATGGTTCCTAAATCCAGACTTGTCACCAAAGGCGACTGAGCATTTTGGTGTTCGGGCTCCTCTGCTGCGTAGCTGCCTGCCAACAGATCTCAGGCAAGGAAATTCTGTGTCCTTCCTTTAATTCTCTGGTGAAAACAGTTTTATTATATGACCCTTTCTTTCCTGATGGTATTTTCTGGCACTGTTGCCTGACATTACAGAGGCCAATGTGTGTGGAGTGAATGCTGTCTTCTAGATGTGCATTTGATAATCAGCCCTGTAATAGACTGTCCAGGGTGCACCCAACCTCCTGGCGTCAGCTATGATTGGCTCCAGGCCCCCCACCACATTCAAAGGATAGCAGCAATATAGACAATGGGTGGATATTATCTGTAAATTGACTTTCTGGTTCGTTTTTATTTTTAGTTATAAAACAACACGTGGTCACTTAAAATATTATTTAGTATTCGTATCAGTACTAGTATCCCGAAAGAAGATTAAATCTTCAGGTCTGCCGCAGCTTGTGACTGGTCATTTATTTACCAACACTGCCGCCGTGTGGTTTACCAGAGTGCAGCACTTAGCGCGGAGATAGGAACCTTTGTTTCAGCTTTTGTTTCCCATCGGACTGTGATTGCCGTTGCTGAATTGAATCAAATCACAAAAGGGTAGTGTCTGTTATTGTTAACGACAAATTGAGTCCAATAATTGCAGCCAAATTCCTGTTGGTTATAAATTTGAGGCAGAGTTGAGCTCGTACCGGCTGTCGGTGTTTTTGATGGTCGTTTCATACTTGTCCGCCATGTTGTCTTTGACCGTTAACGTCAAGTCGTGTTAACTTTTTTTTTCATGTGCGCCACAGAGTCTGGCGACGTTTGATGCAACAGCGCAGCGAAGTATCGTTTATTCCTCCTGTCTGTAAGTCGATGATTGAATAATAGCAGCGCATTAAAAGCACAGTGGGTGAAGACTAATTGATTGCATTTGTAAAACAGAAGCTGCTCGGCATAAAACACTGTTTTTCAATTAAGTTTAAAGTTTGTTTCATTTGAATTATAAACTATAAACACGTTGTTTTATTTCTGTGTTGGTGACAGATTATGAGTAAAGAGGCGAGAATGAGAGCAACAGTAAACCAGAAGCTGACTGAGATGGGCGAGCGAGAGAGGTGAGAAATAACATCACAAATAACTCACATTTATCAAGTGAGTTAATGGCTGAATTAATGTTAATTAGCAGGTTAAATATCGGTTAACGTTATTACAGCGTAGAGAACGTACTGTGGTTTGTTACTCAATGAAGCAGATACATCATTTGTATATTTACACTCACATTTCTGTAATTCATCACTGAGTTTCTCACATAAGGTGGAGCCAAAACAGCGGATGTGGCTAATAAGTCTTGGAAACTGGCCCCAGTAATATTAATAACTCACATAGCATAAGGCAGAACACGTCTGCTATATATTTTATCATACTAGTAACTAATTTACCATGTGGTATTAATACTGAACTGAAAAACGCTGCTCCACACTTCAAGAGATCTTAAATTATACCCTGTCACATGTTATTTCTCCAGCATGTAAGGAAGCATCACTCTGCCAAGTATGAGCACTCTTAAGTCAGTGGGAGGCAAATACTGGCCCGGGCCCCGAATCTGGTTCTCTGCTAACAATATTTGGCCCCATGATGAATGGTGAAAGTTTCACAACTAGATTTACGCATGATTTCATCATAGAGAGAATCATTAGTGACATCTCTCACCCACAGTGAATTTGAATTCATGCCCCGTTTTAGATTACCAACAGCAAATAGAAACAACTGTACGAAATCCTTTGTCCCTAATGCAGTAAAAGCGATGAATAATACTGGTTTTTTTTTGTCTAAGTCAGTGGCAGAAGAGGACGCAGGACTGCATTTATTTATTTATTTATTTTGGCCACAACAAGCAAATCTTAATTATTTATTTAGTAAATTATGCTGTACTGTCACTCATTGATATACTAGAACCTTTGACATGAAATGTATTGTCTGACCGGCTGTTGGCTTATCATATTTTAATGACACGTCTCTATGTATTTTATGTATTGAATTGTATTTCATGGGGAAACTGAAGGCACATTTCATATTCATATTCATTTGTTATTTAAAATATTTCCCAGAAGTTTAGCATAGCTTAAGTTATTATATATTATATTATTAACAGTAAAATGTTTAGGCTTTGATACAAATATGTCTTTGTGTCCAGTATTTTTTACCATACTTGAAAGATCATTGCAAAAAATGTCTGTTTTCTATAGATAAAGAATGTTTGCCGGTTAATTGATTATCAGACGTTTCGATTTACTAAATCAGAATCTGCATTGGTCCCAAAAATCTCATATCTGCCACGTGTGTGTAGATACCTTTTTTTTCCATGACTCTACAAACAAAGTCATTTTTGTCAAAGAGATGGCAACACTGCCGTTATTCTTAGTCTTTACATGTGTACAGTTTAGGGTAGTTTCATAAATTGTGAAAAATCATCAAGTAAAGGGTTCACTCCTGCTTTAAACATATTGAAACCATAAAGACTTGCATTGCTACTACACCTGTAAAACATTGGCCCCTGTGAACAATGCTCAAATAACTGGCCCACGGTTGAGACTAATTGCTGACCTCTGCTGTATGTATTGATATTCTCCACCTTCCGGAAGGAATGGCACTTTCACCCAGACCAGAATTAGTTAGTATACTGCAGTCAAGACAGATGTCACCAGCTGTTACTAATAACTTATTTTAATGGGGGGCAGATATTTGTCATTTATTGCCTTATTCTCATATGTCTTTATCTTACTGACAGACTGAAGGAGTTACTGAGAGCTAAGCTCACTGAATGTGGGTGGAAGGACCAGATGAAAGCTCACTGCAAAGGTAAAATAACTACTGTTATTTAAGCACATAGCAGATCCTCACAGTTATGGTTTGTTAAATGTTGTTGGAACACCTTCTACATTTGTTTGCAGAGGTAATAAAAGAAAAAGGTTTGGAGCATGTCACTGTGGAGGACCTGGTGGTTGAGATCACTCCTAAAGGAAGAGGTACCTCTAACTCATCCGCTACTCATTCATTTATAAAAGGAAAAAATCCACCAAAAAGACCAAACCAGTCTAAACTTATCTTAACAATATACATGTATTATATGTTGCCATTAGGTGTACAGTCAAGTTAAATAAAAGATGCAGAGATGGAATTAACTGATTTGTGCAAAGAGGATGAAAATGGCCATGTTGGACACTTATTTCTAGAAAAGATATGAGCACAGGGTGACTTATAGGAGTGGAGGAAAGTGCACACAGGTCGATTACATCCTGTTCACGAAATATGACCTGAAAGAAATAGGAGGTTGTAAGGAGGTGTTAGGAGGTGTTTCCAGCATCACCTGGTAGTCTGCAGGAGATTTTAGAAACAAAGAAAAGGAAGCAAATAGATGGAAGCGTGGAAGGAAAACTATGAGGAGTTGACAAATGAAGAAAATGAATGAGAGATGAGAACAGATGCAGTAAAGATAGTGAATGAGGAAATGCAGCAGATAAGTAGGAAGAAGTGAGATCAGATGTAATGAAGATGAAGAGTGGAGCAGTGGTTGTTCCAGATGACGTACCTGTTGTGGTATGGAGATGTCTGGGAGAGAGGGCAGTGGAATTCTTAACCAGATTGTTTAACACAGTCATAGCGAGTGAGAGGCTGCCTGAGGAACGGAGGAGTGAACTGATGCAAATTTTCAAGAACATAGGTGATATGTAACAGCAGTTTGGTTTCATGCTAAGAAAGAGTAGCAGATGCGACCTGTGCAGTATCTTTAAGGATTTTGAGAATATGATATGATAGAGTGCCAAGAGAGCAACTTTGGTACTGAATGAGGAAGTCAGGAGTGGCTGATGGTGGTGGAGGAAATGTAGGAGGACAGTATGGCAGTGGAAAAGTGATGGAGAAGTGGTGAGGTTTGCAGTCAGAGTGACAGGAGTGTGGTTACATCAGGGATCGACCCTCAGGCCCATCTTGTTTACAGTGGTGATGGACAGGGTGACAGATGAGGTCAGGCAGGACTCTAATTGTAGTAATTGACATTTTGTAAAATCTTGTAAAAAACATCAAAATTGACACTGTAATCTGTAAGAGGAAGAAGCAGTTGTAAGGGGACCTGGATAGCCAGAGGGATGCACTGGAAAGACAAGGAATGAAAGTCAGTAGAAGCAAGACAGAATACATGAGAGTGAGGTAGTAAAGGTGTATGAGTTCAGGTCCTTTGGGTCAAACACTCAAAGCAATGGACAGTGCACAAAAGAGGTGAAGACGGGGATACAGGCAGGATGAAGACAAGTGTCACCAAAGGATAGCAGCAAGAGTGAAAGGGAACATTTACCAGATGGTAGTGAAACTTGCAGTGATGTATGGTTCAGAGACGTTGGCAATATCTAATAGACCAGAGGCTGAGCTGAACCTGCTGAGGATTTCATTGCAAGTGACCAGGATGGACAGGATTTTAAATGAGCTCATCAGAAGTGATAGCTAAGGTTGAGCAGTTTGGAGATAAAGATAGAGAGACAAGGTTGAGATGGTTTGGAGGGATTGTTGGTATATTGGATGTTGGAGATGGAGCTGCCAGGCAGAAGGGAAAGAGAATGACCCCAGAGAAGATTCATAGATGTAGTGAGCTGTGGCGAACTCTGAGGGGACAAGGTGAAAGTAGAAGAAGAAAATGCCAAGTGCACAGACAGTCGCCACTGTAGGAAGTGGTGCAGTCAAGACAAGATGATATGTTTCTAGGGAATAGTACTAATAGGTGTAGATGTGAGCACAGATGCATAGTTGTGCAGAACTACATGTAATTTATTGTATTTGTGTGAAACGAATAAATCACAGTCATCATTTTCTTTTTTTTCTCTTGCAGCCTTGGTGCCAGACAGCGTCAAGAAAGAGCTTCTTCAGAGAATAAGAGCCTTTTTAGCTCAGCATGCCACATAACTTTATTATTTTTTTACTCTTAATATTTCATTAGACCACTTGCCTTTACTCTGATCTTGGTTGGTGTTGCACAACATATTATTTTAATTAAGTAATTTACTCAAATTCTTTTTTTTTTTTTTTTTTTTTTTTTTTGACACAGTGCTGACACATTTGACTTTACGTGTTTTTACTTGTGGCTACAGTTATAATACATTTGTAAATGCATTCACAATGCACCTGCAGTTGACCTTTGTATATAACAAATAAAGTTTCTGATTTATTGGATTTGAGTGGACAAAATCATTTATTTTAAAATAAGGGAAAGGTAAGAGTAGTTAACAAAGATAAAGTATGACACAGTTATAACTGCATTGATTTATGATGATGTTTTTGGATGTATAATTATTTATTTATCCTGGATTCTGGACCTTTCTTTAATCAGAGTTGTTGGTTGGTTCTTGTTTTACTGGGCATGTTATTCTTTTTGAGTGCACAAAGAGTTGTCACAGAGACGCAGTCTGTGGAAGGAAATGCTCAGTAATATGTGTAATGTGATAGGTTTATATGTCCAAGATGGATGTCCCCATTACAAGGGTCATGTCATGTCAGTATATATCACTTTTTTATATACATTACAATACATCATTACTTGTGTTTGTGTGTAAAAAAAAAAATCTTGGTCTGCATAACAATTAACAAGTGTTTATCGAGTATAAACATAGTAATAGAGTGTAAACATGTGAAGTTGAATAAAAATAAATAGTCAAAGATCGGGAAAATCGAGAAATAGTCAAAATGCAAGTGGTCTGAAATTTCACTAAAGTACAGTTGCTACGTAAATGTGCTTGTCTCTATTTGCTCACACAGCACAAGAAATTGATGTACGAAGTTAATTTTATTTTACAACAAAACTTTACACTAAGCCTGATAACATAAATAAAACCTGATTCAACATCTGTGCAGTGTTAAAACCACTGGGCCTCTGAGGGAGTTTTCATTAAGGATGGGAATCAGTCATGACTTACAATCAGAGTTTTTGTTTCCTTTAATAGTGTCTCTCCAGCCGCTCTCTACACAGTTACCTACCTCAGAATGTAATGAGGAAAATGTCATCAAACAGTTCAAGTGCTTTTCCATTTTAAAGAGTCCAAGATATTTATCGTGAAAATAGATAAACATGAATCACCCTGCTGGTGATGTGAGCTACCATTGTCCTCTGATTAAGTTAACATGAATCCAAAATGCGGCAGCAGTCATCCCATAATGGTATGACTGCTGCTGCTCTTCCCAAAATAACAGAATGTTTCCAGCAGAGCTTAGAGCAGGGGACAGTGAGAAGGGAATCATGAAAAGTGACCCTGTTCACAGGCAGAGAGGTGGATGCACCAGGGGACAAATCCCCTTCACTGAAACGGGCCATCAGGTTGTTTCTAAGTCCTCAGTGCATCGTGCATGAAACGAACAAGTGCACACGTGTTCCAGGGAGCAAGTCAGTAGGCTGCCGAGTCCAAAACACATAAGTTACGTAGACCATGACGAGATAGTCTGAAAAAGTTCACTTCTTTGTTTTCATTTTGATGTTGTCGTGCAACTTCAGGTCGGATAAGTAAAAGCTGAGACTATTACTAGGATGTTTTTTTTCCATCCACATGCTAAACCACATCATTTTGTTTTGCTGAAAGGTCTCTATAGTTACACACGCACAATGCCTAATTGGTTATGGATTACATTTGCAGAGGCCGTGAACCCAAAACAACGCACCCCTCGGCACGAGTAGCACATTAGTGGCTAGTGAGTGAGTCGGCGCTGGTCACCCACCCAAGACAGAGTGTGTGTTTTCTTAGCCGAAGGACCTGCTGTGACATCAGCCCAGGTGACAACATGCTGATATACAGTGCTGTTGTGGAGGCCAGATGTAACGCACTCCTCCAGCCCTGCACACACGCTCCCTTAATGGCCTACATCAATCCCCATGTTATCAGCAGATCTCTCTGGGCCCCCGTGTATAAAGGCTGCTCTGCACACTGCAGTGCACTGCAGACCAGCACTGGATAGAATTACCAATGATGCAATATATTATTATACAGATTTTTATTTACTTTCTCACTCTCTGTTCTCAGCTTTTCTCCATCACTCAGGACCTATACGGCTTGGCCGAGCAGCTTTACAGTAACCAGATGACTCCGCACATCATGGTATTAATATAATCTGGTGTATTCAATGATTCAGAGGTGGTTCATATTGAGCAGACCCCAGTTTATGTGACACATGAGGATGGAAGTTGTGCCATGGTTTTTGTATGTCAACACAGAATTGACAAAGGTCAGTTTGTAGCATTGACAGAGCGGTGACCTCCATCATTACCCTCATTACCCAGTGGACACAAGAACAATGAGTTTATTAAAAGTGATTCAAACCAATGAAAATGTCAAAAAGCACAAGGTGTGGTCATCAGTAACTCAGTGATGTTAGCATGTGTGCACCAGAGCTAGAATATGTAGGAGGAAACTGGAGTTTAATCCACATCACCATGGTTTCTTAAGACTTTCTGCAATTACTTAGTCATATCAAGCTCAATATAAATCTAATATGGCACTCAGTAGACGACATGTATGTCAGATTAATATCTGCGTCTGCACCAAACTGTGCGAACTCACAGAGCTTAACGCCGTATATATCCATCAACATTCAAACATTTCCAATTCCAGTTCCCAAGAAACTGACAGAAATGCTCTATCTGACAAAAGTCATGGATCTGCCACTTTAACGGCATCCGCTCTAAAACTTTAATGGGCTCTTTGTTCTTCCCTTCAAGTTTAAAAGGTGTCTGATGAGATTTCATTGTCAGTATCCTGAACCTAAACCATATTTTGTCAAACAGTCTGCTATAGTCTAACACTACTTTGTTTTGGGTTTTTTGTTTGGTTTTGTTGTTGAAGAAACCAACCTGAAAACAAAAACTTTCTAAGCCTTGTTCTGTCGTCTAAGGTCTGCCTGTATTGCGGCATCTAAAATATCTGTAGCCATATTTAGCATTTGTCTCTGGCTGAGTTATCTCTGCTCCTGCATTGTCCATTACATTTACAGAGTTGTGTTGTGTATGATATTGAGAAGAGAGGAACACAGTCACGTCATTACTGACATAATTGTCTCGTTCTCACAAAAAGAAAACAACTTAAATAAGCCTCAAATGTTGCATTATCGGCAAGATTAAATGATCCGTCATTGCTTGTTATTATGTTATTATATAATTACAGGCTTTATTTTGTGCTGAAGCTGTTTTTGAGTCTTTTGAAGGTGATATCTCAAGATGCAAATATCTTAACACTGTGCACAAACTTGAAGTCAAAGATAAACTGATTGCATTTTGGTGGTGAAAGGTCAGAGTCACTGTGACGGCACACAGCATGGTTTTGGCCATAATTCATGAATTTAAGCTCTGATTACCTGCAACTCTAACCACAGGGCAGTAATTCTAGTTTTGAAGAATGTAAGAGTGAGTAGGGTAGAGGGGTGGACGAAATAATAGAAATATCCACCCATATATATATATATATATATATATATAAAAAAACAATTAATTATAGTAGATTTTATTTCAGGACTTGCATTTTTGGGTGTACCTACCCAAGATGTTTCTGTGGTGATAAATGTTCTAGTTTTCTGACAGTATATTTGGTGAAAGTATATTTTTGTGTCATATTTCGATGGCTGAGGTCACTCATGCCTCCTCTCAGTTCTACTCATGAAATATAGGACTACTAAAAACAAAACAAAAAAGTAAAAGTTGAGCAAGTAAAAGTTAAACATGATCAAAAACCTCCATTTCTCCTGTTCTCTGGCTTGGGCTTGTACATGTGGGGTGTGGCACTAAATGAACTTATGCAACCTACTTTTACAGATCGCAGCGGTGACTGATAGCGAGGAAGCAGACACCAAAGCATCCTGTGAGGCAGCCTCTGAATGAACCACCATCAGTCCAGTAACAATAACAGGCAAAAAAAAAAGAAAAAGAAAAAACACCTTTTTTCCACCAAAGTCAATATCAAGCTGTGACTGAGCAGCACTTAATGACACTTAAAAGGAAAAAGACAAACACATTGTGTGTGTCTCTATGTGCTTTTGTGCATACGTGTGTGTGTGTAGGTAAGTGTGCGCAGATATGTTCACCACCCCTGGAATCGGATCATTGCAGCATGATAGCAGCTGTGTCAATAGGCAAAGGAGCCAAAAGTGTGGTCCTGTATTCTGAGTCCCATAGGTGCTCGGCAGTCCTCTCTCCAGTGAAATTGGCAACATCCAAAGACCATAAACACCTCTCTGACTGTACAAACAACTGGGGAACAGGCAGCGCCGGGTGGAAACAGATGGCAGAAACATGTTCATATTATAAGCAAATGTGGAGAAATAATGATGTTATAGCACATTACCTTATTTGGGATCACAGTGCACCTGCTTCAAGTGAAAAGAGCTTAAGAGGTGTTCATGACATACTGCACCTCAAGCCCCGGTCATGTGGATAGATAAATATCTACATGTTTACAACGGGATATCTGACATTTTTATTTATAGCACACAGCTACAGGCTTTTGTGTATCATATATCTTCCCCTATCTTTTTCTCATAATGGAGAGGGCAAAGGCATTGCATAAGCATACAAAGGGTCAAAGAGGGTGTTTCAAAGCAAAAAAAAGGGGGCCATGTGCTCCTACAAATTCCCAAGACCCGGTGTGCAGTTGGCCCTCTTTACTGTCAACATGTGTGAATGCCATGCTCGATAAATTTCTCTTTGAATTCCCTCACTAGAATTTATGAGACGTGCAACATGGGGTTGCAACTCTTTTGAAGCCTACACACTCGCAGCACTCGATGCCGTTTACATTCTCATTTTGAAGAGGAAAAAAACCAGAAATAGGGAGAAGTTGGCGCATAGCATCCTGCAGTGTAAAGAGTTTTAAATGTATTTACACTCTGTTGTGTCTCCTGGGAACTGTTTTCTACACACTAATGAGGCCGAGGAGCAAGTTTCATTCTGTTATTCCTGGCATGGATGCACCAGTCGCAGGCATACCACTCACACTCTTTTTTTTTTCTTCCCTCCTTTTTTTCCCTCTCAGTAGCCCAGTGCAAATAATAAATAAGAGGAAATACATCATCCCCTTTTCAATCCAAGAGCCAAAAGCAGGTCTGCCAAAGTTAACACAAAGCAATCTTAGGTAATGATCAGCAAATGTGTATAAAGTTTCATAGAGCATGACTTCACATAATTCTTGTTTAGATCATGTTGGCTGGCTCAGTCTCAACTGTGATGCTGCTGCAGTAGAAACCATGCATTCACACACACACACACACACACACACACACACACACACACACACACACACACACACACACACACACACACACACACACACACTGTTTTCTCTCCTTGACCTTGTTTGTATCACTCTGAAAAGCAGCACTTGTGTTTTATAAGTTGGTGTAATTGATTCGATACAGTGTAACATGGTGGCAAGGATTAGCTACCAGTCATAAATAGTGGATTTTTTTTTTTAGACACAGGCTTTATGACATGCTCATTCATTCTTTATATACGTGTCAGATTTTCCAGTCGGTGGCACAGATACCAAACATTTCATCATGGCTCGATTGATGAAAATTATTTGCTTAGTGTAAAAAGAAAAAAAAAAAAAAAACAAAGTCGTTTCAGTGCTCTACCTACAGCACAGCCAGTGTGCAGATGGAGAGCCGGGGGGTCTCTATGCAACAACACAGAGGAAAGAAGCGAAACACAATCCAGACATTGTTTACCCTGTTTCTGATGTAAAGGCCACTTACTGTCGTGTCCAATCCCTAACCCTTAATTTGCTGCCCTAGCCTTTGAAGTGTGTGCATATTTCTGTTTCCTGACACTACCTCTCTCCCTCTCCCTCTGTCTCTCTCTCTTCTGAGCCCTCGCAGTTGATATTGCAACTGGATAGGCCATGTTTCCATGTAGGGGCTCTTTTTAGGCCTGCTCTGATGATAGAAAACACAAGTGGGGAAGGGGAAAAGGAGTGCTGGGCGCACAGATCCACAGAGAGGCCCCGGCCCCAGCCTCGGCCCAGACAACGCTGCAGGGGATTAGAGCACACCCTGGCAGCAGAATGGTTTCACTTAAGAATTTCAGTAATCACTTTTAGGAGTGTAATATATAGCTGACCTTCGGCAGCGCCACACGACCCCCCGCTCCCCCAGCCATTTGATCAAAGGAAGCGGCAGTGGCTGTGCAAACAGGCACTATCAGTGGACTCCAATGGATTTACTGCCTGCTTCTTCTCTCTTGTCTCCCCTGAGTCGTGTGCTGATACACACAGAAACCCAGTTTCATCTTACAGAACCTATTTTTCTCCCAGTACTAATTTACGGGCCAGATCATGACTTGAGGGAACTTAAAGAAGGAGTAGGAGGTGGATGAGGAGGAGGAGGAGGAGAATGAGGGGAGCTCGGGAGGCCTCAGGGAAGGGCAGAGTGTGGAGGTGGGAGCAGCTCGGGGCCCTCATCCACTGCCTGCTGACTGGGCCGAGCAGAGCGTCTCTCATCATCATGGGAAAAGCCCAGTAGGTGCTCTCTTCTCAGTTGGAGCAGCCAAACACCGTGGCCTGTGCTCCAGCAACAATAACAGCAGCCAGAAAAGGACAGAGGGCCGGCCCAGTAGGGTTTATATGGTGCCCTAAATCACAGGAGGCTCTGACAAAGAAGTGGGGAGAGAGGATGTGGGTATCATAGCAACTATTAATAACCCAATACTTACTGGTGTGAACACAGCCAAGGTGTCTCTAAGTCTCTGTTATGCTCTAGTTTAATGTTTCCTCATTTTAATTACAATCGTGAACACGTTTGCTCTTATCGTTGACATTTTAATGGACTATTTTATTACGTTAAGTGAAATAACACAATATTTTCATCAATTATAAAGAGGCAATTACAGTAAACATTCCCCAATGAGAAGCAGACCATCAGAAAACAATGTCAACATGTTGACCTTTATGCTTTTATGGGGAAATATCTTTCAGCTGGTTAAATCGCCTGCAATTTGTAATTTGCGACTCAAGCATTCTGCTGTAATTTTATGCTCCTGCTAATTTGTTTCTTGCGGGGCCATGTTGTGTTCATGCAAAAGCCGGCTGTTTATGTTTTTTTTTTTTTTTTTTTTTGTCTTTGTTAAATTTAAAAGAAACCCCAAAAAATGATCTATTTGTTGTGTTTCTGTTTCAGCATGAATGCCAGTAAAAGCTGCATGATGTTGTGGTTTTTCACAGCAGGGAGGGGGGTTCCACTTGTAGCCAGTTGAGGGCGTTAAAGAATAGATGACAGGAGGAGAATCCATACACTGAGCATGTGGCGATACAGTAGGTCATTCAAACTGTTGACTACTTATAAGGCATTTAGTAAATTTCCCATATGAGATATGGGAAATATGTTACTTCAAGAGTATCTTTTATGTTCTCTAAGCTCCAAGAGATGATATAAATCTCTTCCTCAGCTGTATAGATTTCAGTTTTCACCAGCATAAACACATTTCATTCCTAGGGAATTAAACGCTGGTGATAAAAGAGACATAAGTCCCTTTGCTAGCATGTCAGAAAGTGTTTATGTGACTCAGTTGATGACAATGCATGCCGTGTCATTAAATGGCTGCAGGAAGTCCTGCGTTTTTATGAGTTTCTTAGACAAGCTCAGGGTGGGAAAAAAAATACTGAAAAAAATGTTTCCTGATTCGACCATGAGAGAGAAATTTACCACATGTTTCACTTGTCCCAGAAACAACAGGGAAGGACCCAAACAAAACCTATCATGCCATGGCCCTAAAACATGAACTTTACCCTGCCTTTGATCTCAGGGGGTCAGTGCAGGTCATAGCAGGATTTTTTGTGGCCCATAAGTTACATGAATAAAAACAGGTATCTTGCTTCCGCAAGTGTAAATTTACACTCATCTAAATCAAGCATAGTCATTATGTAACCCCTGTATTTGATAAGTAGCAATGGGGAGGAAGTGAAGTTGCATGGCAATCTCCCTGAAATATTCCTGTGTTCACCTCATCAGATGATAAGGTTCTTTCCTTGGAAAACAAACAGAAGGAAAAAAGTCCCTGCCATAAATTCTCTGTGGCCCACATAAGTGTTTTATGGCATGACACAGCTATGGACAGACTGATAAGTGTGATACCTGAGTGCTTGCCATGTCATTACCGTAATACAGCTGGTCAAATTTGATGTTAATTGGTGTTGAGTCAGTTACAGTAAGAAATAATAACTTCTTGCTTGGCTGGAAGGAGCTGTGCTCAGACTGTGATAATGCAATTGCCTTATTAATCTTAAGTTTAGAGCCAGCAACATTAACATGTGGTCAACAGTTGCTTTAGGAAAATAAGGAGAACTCCACTGACCCTCATGATTATTTTGCGGAAGAGTGCACAACTCTGTGGGTGGGCGAATAAGCTATTGGGCTTAAAGATGATTAACAACATGTCTGTTTTTATTTGCGTCAAGCCTTTATGACCATTTCACTTGGCTCTGCAAATAATAATTGTTATCATCCAGAACCATCTCTTTCACACTCACATCCTGTTCTGGTCTCCTCTGATTGTACAGTAGATTCGTGAGCAGGTTAAGTTGTGTATGTGCATGGCATTGGGTGTGTGAATCAGCTGAGGCTCATGTGGCTGGCCTGGCCTTGCTCCCTGCGACCCAGCGGGGCTCAGCCACCAGCTGCCTAGCACCCACTACACATTCTTGCTTTATTCCCAAGCTCGCCTCCCTCTGCTACACCGGTCAGGACAAAATGTATACCAGCTGCAACATCATTAAGTAAATGGGATCCTTGCACAGATTTTTTTTTAAGGCACCATATTGAAAAGTTAGCCAAATCGGTTGTGAGAAAGGCATGTGCATATGCAGACAGGAACATAAATGTGCACACAGAAACACACATACAGTAGGTTGCATGTAGTTACCATGTACAGTGAGCTGCTGTAGAACGTAAAGCACTTGCTCATTTTTTTTTTATCATACAAGTAAACTACCAGCAAATTCATCCTTAAAATCAGTGAAGTTATCTGACTGTCACATGTCATATTGTTGCCTATAAAGCCAATGAGCTGTATTATAGAGCCACAAAGTTCAGCATGAATCATATTTAGTATTCCTTGTCAGTATTAGACACATATATATTCACCCTAAAGGCTAAACCTCTTGAGTTGCAGAAACACACACTAATATTTGCATACCAAGACCCTGCACACAAAAGTGTCCACATTCACTACAAACTATCAGAAAACACACTTCCAGACACACACACCCTTCCCTCCAGACTGCCGTCACAGCACTCCAAGCACAGCTGTCAAAACTCAGGGACTTCCAACACAACAATAGTGAGATGTAGTGGGGAGGGCCAGAGAAAGACAGAGGATGTTAAGCTGACATATCATAGAAACTCAGATATTCTGGAAGTGGTTTACGCATTTGCAGAATCGCTACTTCTTTTTTCCTCCTTTAACTCTGTCCTGTCACTCATATTTCTCACATCAATCTCTTTCCAGCTGTTTCTCTCTGCCTCTGCCTCTCTTTTGCTCCAGGCACTGTCCACTGTGTTGTCTCACATCAGCTCTCATAACAGCTTTGGGAAGACCTCCCTCAACCTCACGCCTTGCATGTGAGTCCACACGTCCAAGAGGAGTAATAACACTGAAATCCGCCAAATCAGGTCATGTCAAATTAAGGGAGGTATTTCAGGAGCCCACCCAAGTCTCTGAAGGGGTCAACCAAAAGCTGCTTGAGGCCAGATTTGCATGTCAAAATACTCTGGATGATTCAGACTACATCACAAAGTGAGACTGAAACGTGTCCGTGTCCGTCGTCTGTGTGATGCCGTATTTTTGGCCTGTTTGTTTGAAGTATGGACATGGGTGAGAGCTCCTGTTGGCATGCAGGGATTGGCAGTTCAAAACTTTTGACTTAGATGCAGCAAGCAACTGCTCCTCGGTTAAACTGGCTGCAATAATATTTTTGTACCATTTCCATTTCAAATCCCTGGTAAGAAAAAGAAAATTATCTCTGAGGAGTTTGCTTTTTTTAAAAAAAAAAACTTGTGATGCCATGTTTGAACACTAACATTGTGTTAATGTATGTACAAAACTTTTCTCTAGTGATGGATTACAGTTGCACACCTGAAACTGTTGTAGCTGTACAACATAGTGCATCATCATGACTTTACCGGAAATATAGCCTATATTCTGACTGAAGAGATCACTGTTATCACTGCTTTATTTCTGATAACACAGATATGTGTTGGACTGTGATAAGATTTGGACCTTGCTTGGACTTACAATCACTTGGCAAGTCTCACAAGCATTCCAGAGTTCACACCACCCAGTGATTTACTGCCAGGATGTGGCTGTATAGTGAGAGCGTGTAGACTCCAGGTTGAAGTAGCTGGTGGCACGGCAGGTCACTGAGATAGGTGAGCCACACAGCAGCCTGGGATTCATTCAGGAAAGCTCCCATGAGGGCTGTTGACTGGAAGGAGGTGATAAATACACATTTTAAGGACTTTGTTTTGCTGATGTTGTGTAACATCTTTTCAGGAAATTTGAACTAATCTGGGTCTAACAGACTGGGTCACTGGGAGGATGGATGGTTGCAATTACTGCGGAACATAGACACAAACACAACTCATATTTTTATTATTAGAGTAAAATGCTAAGTAGAGCAACAACAAAGATATTTTTTTCTTATTGTTACCAAAACAAATGAAAAGCAGAAAAAACACAAATGAACCTCACTGACAAGTATTGTCTTGTGACTAAAGCCTCATATTATCTAATTCCTCTACACCATATAGTCTTCTTGTTGTCCAAAAACTATTGAAAACAAATTAGTGAGTCCAATAAACATGAAACCCCCATCCTGAAGTAGTCACTGGATCATTAATGCACATTAATCCACTGCTGGAAATAGTTCCTCTTTGAGTAGCATTGGCCAGAAACTACTTTAGTTAACCCAGCTGTTTTTTGTTTGTTGTTGATGTTGTTGTTTTCTGTTTGTTTGTTTTAAAGTTTTTCTTTCTTTTATTAGTATCTAAATGTATTTGTCATCAGTCTTTTATCCCTGTGGTTTTGCCAATTCTTGTGAGCCAAATGTGCTTTAGAGGCTGAATGCTTAAAGGTTTTCACTGGCTGGTTGCAACAATAGTGATCTTCTGCTATTATACAATGGGTTTATCATGGATTTTTTGATGAAAGCAGCAAGAGTAGGATGAAAAACCAAAAGAATAAGCTGAATGATGCTAAAATGCCTTGTAGTTTAGAAAACTGAAGCAAGTTATTCCAGCAATTCTCTGTTTCACTACTTTTGTTGATTAGGGAATAATGTTGTGTAGCACTGTTTTTTTCTCTTTTTCTAAATGATTATTAGTGATGAATGTGGCTTTTTGATGCTGTTGTCTGATATTTTATGGCAATGGTGACGTAAATCTTCATTTTTTGTAGTGCCAAACATGTTTGTACATCACCTTGGATAAAGACATCGGCTAAGGATCAATAAACTAAATTAAACTAAACCAAACTAAAGACACTCGAAAATGTGAAAAGGAGATTCCAGAGATTAGATATCATCCCTCCATCCCTGCAAAGGGCAATTGATATGCCAACCTACAAATGAGCATCACATTCAAAGGATAATGTTCAGTACATATCAAATAAAACAATTTTTTTAGCATTGTGGTGCATCCTGGATTCACAATTTAATTACTTACCCTTCTTGGTTGCCATGTAAGCAACATGTTGAAAAGTCTTCTGTTGTGCTAGACACCCCCCTACACGTGATATCACTGGCCACATGAAACACAGGCCACAGTTTCCAATACTCAATACTCCTAAATTACTGAAATGCAGAAGAGAGACAATGTCCCCATTAAACAGAGGACAAACATATATTACCTGCTCTCTAAAGAAGCAAGGGGTAGGTGGAGTCAGGTAGTGATTCTCTGACCCCTTTTTAGATTACATTTTATCTTTTGTTTATGTAAAAGTATTGACTAATACAGCTTTGTATTCTGATGTCGGCTCCAATAAAATGACAAATTGGAAAGTAAAGGGACAGTCCAAACTGCTCTCTAAGGTCTTTGTTCAGAGAAGCCTGGACTCAACAGCACATCTGATCTTTCAGCTGTTTGCCTCGATATTAAGAACCACACATTCATTAGGCTGCATTGAGTATGAGCAATTCCTCCTCTATTCACAAACACCGCTTGCTGCTTATCCAGTAGATGAAAAAAATGTTAAAGCCACAGCTGCAGCAATTCTCTTGTCATCCTCACTCACTCCACATGTTCACGGCAGTAAAATAAAACAAACACACCCTAAACTCATCTGCATGCTCTATCTGAGCTGATGTATACAGTTTCTCAGCAGGCAAATGAAATGCCAAGCATAAACTCAAGGAAGTGCGGTTTCACAATTCCTAGATTAAGACTGAAATCTGCAGTTCCCCCCACGACTTTAAGTGGCTGTGGTGCACACAAACCCACTGAGACCATAGAAACATACACAGTGGTTTAGTGTTGGGATCAGGCCAAGATAAATGACTGCTTCAGGTGAAAACAAACCGTGGCCCCAGCAGATTTTTTTCCCCAAATGGAAGTTTTGGGGCGACTTCTCTTAGCGTGTCAACTGTTCTTACACATATGCTCCACTTTTGCTTCTCCTCCCTCTAAGATTGGTCTTGTGAATTATTCAGAATGAGGAATTAAAGTTAAAATGGTGCTCTGCAGACAGAAGTGTTTCACATGTTCTGAGAACTAAAGGTGGAATGACCCTTTTCAAATTCATTACAGAAGATATTTCAGACATCATGTTAAGAAAAATTATAAAGAAAGATGTGGAGACTATCCATGGAGTATGGTCTTGCGAGGGGAGAGAGAGACATTTTCACATATTACAGGCTGTGACACACACACACACACACACACACACACACACACACACACACACACACACACACATATACACACACACACACAGTGAACACCCTGAGGTTTATTCATTCACTCTCCATTTGACCACAATAAAAGTCCTGATGATACCCAGAGCGGTAGTAAATCTTGTGTAGGGATTTTTACCTCTGCTGTGCTCATCGGGTCATTTACCTGTATGCAGTTTCATAATCATATGTTTGTGTTTATGAGCAACGAGTGCATATTATGAGCTATTATGACTATGGTGCACAAGATAAGGCCTCATATACAGTAATTTCTTGGCATATAGCAATGGCGTGCGGTTGACTTTTACAGATAGGAAGGCAGAGGCGAAAAAACAAATAAAAACTCCACCCCACCCGCATGCACACACTCACATGTTGACCAAGGTAATTAGTTAGACAGCTTATGTTGATATAAACCACAGTGTAATTTGCTCATTTTGCTTGCTACTGTTAGCTCTTTAGATAAGTTGAAGTACTTTTCTAATGCACTTTCTACACACATACACACATATTCATGTGGATAATTATACAATCAATATCATATCTGATCTCAGGATGGTAGCAGCTGAGTCACCTCATTAACACACTTGTTTGTAGCTAGCTATAGCTAGTCACAAATCAAGGGCCACAGGATCATTCATAATGTACATGTGCAAATGTCCAAATAATGCTGCTGCTTAAGAGTGACAGAGAGGATAAACAGAACAGCTGGACGTCCTACCTAGCTTCCAATGACAATATTATACTGCTGCCACAAGAGGGCAGTAAATTAAATGAATGCAAAAAGACAATAACAAATTCCTTGGGGAAAGAATTTTTTTTTCTAAAAAGAAGTAAAAAGACTTCCATACCTCTGACATCTTGTCCTCCATGTCAGAACAGGAGAGCTAGATGGTTATGAGAGAATTCTTTTAAATAAATTATATACCATAATTTCTCAAGTATTTACTTGGACCTTTAATTGTGTTTTACACTTTCAAATTAGTTTAGTTTTATGTAAAACAAGAGTAAATACATCCCCTACATTCATCTTTGAGTGGTCACCTGAGTCCCACCTGAAAATTTTGAATGATCAGCTGAGTTTCACCTGAGGGAAGTGGGAAAAACCTGTAGAGGCCCTGAATGGCTTCAATTAAAAGAACAATTGCTTTAGTCACACAATTATGAGCTCAGGGTAACTAAATGCAAAAGGCCCTGAAGGAGCGCAGCTAAAGATCTCTGGCATCCCATTCTATGTCTACCCACCCCCCGCTGCTCATTACTGGGACCACCAACCGGGAGCAACATTACTGAAATGAGCAACAGCACAAAAGTGTTGCAACTGCTATGAGTGATTCAGCCTTAACTGACAATCAAATGGGATGGAGTGCTACAAAAATGAGGAATAAAGGTTTGTGAATGAATGCAACAGTGGGTGAATTCATCTGGGTTTTTGGTGTCATCATTAAACAGCCACATTGAGACACGTTCAGATGAGTTTTGAAGTAGTATTACATTTTATCCTTCAAACAAAGACATATTTCCTGGTTTCAAAATAAAACAAACAAGGATAATCTTCAGAATGTAATTCCAGTACTATGAGTTTTCATGTCTATGTAAGTGTTATGTTATTGTCTAATATATTATTTGATGGGAATCACTGATGTATTAATGTGTAATAAGTATTTTTTTGATGTATTTGTGACTGATCTAACAGTACATGTGGATGAGTGGATAAATGAACTAAAGGTGGTGTAGTAGAAGTACAAATTGGCTCAAGTGCCACTTTACCTCTTTTGTCCACTACTTAGTAATTTATTTATTGATATTACGGTAATTATATTCCCATATTATTTTAGTAATAACCGACTATTGCTAATATACTACTAATATTATAGAACCTCCAAGAGTTATTCATTAACACCCTAAACCCATATTAGCAGCTGTCTGAGACAGTGCAGGCATGCTTTGATACCAATAAAATACCAATTTTTTCATCACTGTAATGTTAACAATGTTAATTGACTGTATATTTTGTTCAAAATCTTAGTTTAATGTGTTAGCATGCTAACAGTTGCTATTTGGCAAAGAATAGCTGTAGCTGATCCCTCCAGCTGTACAATGATGGTTTCAATCAAACCCCAATATATGCTACAAATGTTCATTCTAGGTAACATCTGGTTATTTATATGGCTGACATCATTTGCATGCTGTTTAAATTACCTAAATGACATTTTGTACCACTGCTGAAACCAAGAAATAAGATACTTTATATGTATGTCTCAGGATGATCAACCAGAAACTGTGTTTTAGTTATAATCACATTCACTGATTATCCCTGACCCTATGATAAACAATTTAAACTTCACAGCACTTAATAATGAAGTCCCACAAAGAAACTGCTTTGATTTTCTCACAGATGCCTGAACTGTACATTCCCACAGCTTTACTTCAAATGGCAGCTTCAGGTGAAAAGAAGTGAAGCATCCCTAAACCTCTAAGAAGAATGCTAAAAAAAAAAAAGAAGCAAAAATCTAGAGTGAGGCTACTAAGTTATTCAGCACTAAACTGAGCTCATGGAAAAGCCCTAGATGAATGGTCTAATAATCTTTTAAGATAATGGTATGTATACAGTTTGTGGAGAGATTAGCGTTTGAATTAATCATTTGATGTACTCATGTTTGTGAAATCCCTTTCACATGCCAGAGGGTTTCAGGCAACTTGCTTTGACATTCCATAGGCCTCTCTTCCTCCTTCCTTTGCCTGTTTGCTGAGTGCAACGCTTAGCACCGTAAATGTACATAAATAAAGGTTTCATACAGATGCCCCCACAAGTCAACAGGATCTAAATGGGTTGATAAAATCGGCAGCCATCTTGGGTACACTGTTTAGATTTGTAACTCAGCAGAGCTGCACACTTCCACTCAGCGCAGGCTTTGCTTTGGCAACAGAATTTCTCCTTGGAGAGGAATGAATGTGCAAATGTGTTACAGGTGGGATTCATTAAACTGAGACCTGGCACATTGGTACTCACTCTGCACGATTACCATGTTACAAAACTGGGGAGCAGAGAAATGCTAACATACAGCTGCTCTGTAGATGATCATATACTGAATGCAGAAAATATAAAATAATAATAGAAACGGAAAAATTGTTGTAACTGTACACAAACATATCTGTGCACATCCTGCATCCACAGCTGAGATTTAAGAGGCCAGTTTCATTGCTCTCTGATGAGCTCTTCAAAACAAAATAACCTATTAATGGAGCAGTTTGTGCCTGTGTTATTTCATAGAGGATGAAGAAAGTAAAAGTTCAAATTTCATGAGATCTTTTTATCCCTATTCAGCCTCCACTTCCCTCACTCTGCAGATAAAGCTTTACACTGTCAATGCCCCATATATTTTGTATAAATAACAGCCTCAACATGTGTTCCTAACCTCAATTTAAGCATGAGAAGTTTACAACTATTCCAGCTTATTCTAATCATCTAAGAAGCCACGTTAATTTACACAAATAATGCATCTGGAGTGTTGTTCAGTTCTGTGAGCTGTGGTCACATCACAGAACATTCTTATGGATTATAACATCCTCCAGCCTTCTTCCTGTTTCGCAGCGGCCATTGTAGAACCAAAGGCATTTATTGTGCAGTGATACTGAATATGTAAGAGCTGTGTGGAAACTGAAAGTGTTCAAAAGATCCTAATTATCACTGACTACTAAAATGCATGGAATTCATTTGCAGTGTTGGAAGCAATAAAGTCTTGGGTCATGCTGCACTGATGGGAACTGGCTTGCATAGTTTTGTGTACTTTTTGATTTGATTTGAGGCATATTTGAAATTTTATCTCGCAAACTCTTGGACTGGCAGCTGCTTTTTGTCTCCTCACACGTAGGCTGCACTCATGCATTCTCTGTAATATGTGTAAATGTAAGCGAAGTCCAAAACATCAGGATGCACACTTGGCTGCCTGAACAACACTTTGAACAAAGATGTACTTTTTAAGTGGGAATTAGACTTTCCTTTTAAGATGAAAAGATTTAATTAGCAATATCTGACAAATTTAACTTGTGGCTTAATTTGTTCAGATGTATGGTTTTATGTCACTTAAAATTAGCCTAAATGAATCATAGATGGTTAAAAAAGGGCAGAAATTACCAAGTCAGTGTTAACTAATGATTGTTGAATGTTGACTGATAGATGTTGTATATGTTGAGAAAGGGGATAAAAGTCATAAAGTTAACAAACTGATTCAATAATATGATAATAACAATTATAAACATGTAATCTGCTTGCAATTAGCTAACATTAGCCAACATTTATATGACTGAACATCAGTCATTTTTAACAAAAAAATGTCTTGCTTATTACAGTGTTTGGCCATGGTTTCTGTTAATTATATTGTACATAATCAACTAAATTGCAACACTGGCAACATTGAACTTTTTTCCGTTGTAATGAATCACCATAGTTTAGACACTACATTTTCTTCTTTACTTAGTGTACTGTAGATCTGCATACATCACAGTTTTCCTATGCTATAAGAGATTCTTACTGATATTCCAATTGCTCATGTTTCATGTTTTGACCTGTAAATAAAAATGTTTAGATAGATTAAACTGGCTAAACTGTGGTTTATTGATGATCTGATCAATTACGATACATTAATTTATTTCTACATTGTAGAAACTTCTGGTTTACTATAGTTAAAAAGTCTAAAAAAGTCTATTTTTAAGGTCTGGTAATATTGATGTAGTTTAGAATGTAGTACTTATCAGCTAATCTCTGTCATTTAGTATAATATTGCATAATGCAATTTTTGGGTGTTGGGGTTATTGGATCACATCTTGATGGTCATATTGAATAAGTGTTTATCATCTTCCAGCGCATAAAAAGACACATTATCAACCACCCACACACATTTCACAGTAGGAATGCAGGTCTCTCTCCCATTGGACAGCCGTGCGTCAGTCACAGCCATCCAACCTTCACACCTGGTGATCAAGGCAGGGTGCGTTCAAGTGACCCGCTTCCCAGAGTCCACAGCCAGATAATTATTTCCAGTTGCAATTAGAATAACCGCAAGATTTTTTTTTTCTCTGTGTGCAAAGGGGATCAGCAAATATCGTTTCCCCTGGTTTTTGCTTCTCTGACATACTTGTATAAATACCCTCCACCTGGTTATGGGAGTGCCTTCAGGGGAGCTATCAAAGCATTCATAAAAATCAAGATGTATGTGACATCCAGTGGATTTCCCCCATGCTGCACACGGCAGGCCAACTCAGGAGGGCCAGAGCTGGGGTAAAGTTTCCCCTCTTTTTCTCCCTGACTAGCGGCTGACGCCTGATTGACTGTGATGGGCTTTTTTACACCCTGCACGTGTTGTTCCGCTGCTCAGTGCTCACTCCATCGTCTGTCTTCTCAGCATGGTGTTTCTCTGGCCTCTGCTGCTGCTGCTCCTGCTGCTGGCCCTCTACCTCTAATGTGAGTTTGTCAATCCAAAACCTGACCTGAAAACATTCGCCTGCTCATGTACTTCACGCTTTGTTCTTAAATACTTCCCTCACCGCAGAGCTCCCCTTACTCCCATGCTTCGTTTACAGATTAGGGCCCGCACTGGCGTAAGTAAAAACACAAGAAGAGGCAATCGGATATTAGGAACATGACTGTGAATGAATACATCTGCATGTGTAGATCCGTCAGCATTGCTGAGTGCCTTGGCTTGCGTGTAAAACGTTTTATAAAGTTGGGACTGATGACACGCACACTCATATCTGGTGATCAGAAACTCTGGGAAGGCAGCCATGATGGAGGCCTGTCTGACTCCTGTGTGTTCGACCCTGTGAAGACAGATTTTTTCCTGTCTGAAAGCAGTTAGAGAAAACTGGAAAGCCCATATGAAAAGGAAACAGATTTGTGGGAGGGACAGTACAAGGTAGGGACTGTAGAAGGAAACAGAAATGGCTTTCCTTTTATTTTAGATATATGACTAACCAAACAAGTAAGGAAATGTCTGGATGAATGAGCAATGCTAGCATGAGGCTTTGTGTAAGTTTAGGAAGATATACTACCTTGGAAAAATTAGTCATCCTTGATCCGATGTCATTACTTTTCATTCGAGTCCATGCTGCAGGAGCAGTCACCGACCTGTGGGGGGCAGTGTTTGTTTTACTCAATAAGGTCTGACTCTGGCCATAACTGGGCATATATAGTGCAGGTGAGAGCAAAGGCTGCTGTGGCCAGCCTGCAGAGATGGCTACATACTTTCCATTCTTTAATGAAGCCCTTCAATGACTCCTGCACTACAGCACTTAAAACCACACTCACACGCACACACAGACTTTCCACTGGTGCGTGGCCTCTGATAATAGAATCTACATAGGAGGCCTGTGAAGTATTTCAAAATGCCAAACGGCTGTGAGGGTGTAGACGTTTGAAGGACACTAATGTAGGAGCTGAGGCCTAATATAAACAGCATTATTCACATGAAAGCCAGGCCACGGCCATTAGGGCTTTTCGGAGAGGTGGCACTTCTCCACAGGCACCCTAATGGCACTTGTCATTTAAACATGCAGATCTGTGTATTCACTGATTCCTTTGTAATCTGTCTTTCCTGAAACAATCAGCTGCAAAATGATTTGTCACTCTTTATTTTACACGAACATTTCCCAATCTTTGGGATCTCATCAAATCACAACACAAGTCTTCATCCAAACCTTCAGGGGCTTTTTTTGTTCAAAGCGTGCGCTCTCAGTATGCCTGTTATCCCATAATAACAATCAATATTCTGCTGAAAAGCAACTATAACAGCTGTTCAAATACACTCTCCTTTCCATTGTGAAACCCAGAAATGCACTTTTTTCATTTTGAGGCCTGTAACTTAGAGCTGCCTGGAGAATATAGCTGGCCAGTGGATCGGTCTCTCACGAAATTATTAATCCTACAGAAACGTCGGCCCACCATCTGAACAAGACACGTAGTTTAACTCCAGCAACTTGTGTGGCAAAGGCACTAAACCTGACCACTGTCAGCAGCAGTGTAACATGGCCATCCCACCGGCAGCAGATTGTAACATAAAGCAGAACAAAACATCCTTGTAATCTTTGAGGAAGATCCAATCGGAAGAAGTGGGGAGGAACGTACAAGAGAAGGGGAGGTGATGAGGATGAATAACACATTTCTTTTTTGGCTGTGGCTACAATAGCCCACTCAATAGGAAATTAAACAAATCAAAGTGTTTTCAAAGTCAGAGACAACAAAGATTAATTAGATTTGAATTGTTCTCACCAGCCAGAAGGAGTAAGCCATGTTGCCTTTTCAATGGTGTGGTTTTGATCAGGAAGAGATGAGGCAGCCAAGTTGGTTGTTGCTCAGCTGTTTTTGGCCTCTGTGCTCCACATCCATCTTGTCAACACATTGACCAACTTCCCCTTTCACTGATAGTGACTTAGGAGTTATAAACTACTGCCAGCATTTGACAAACCAAACTGCTGGAGAGGAAGCAAATTATGATTTGTTGTTTTTTTTTACTCTATTATAGGGCTGTAACTCTGTTTTTTCTGTTTGATGAATTGCATAAATATGTGGAAGGACAAAAAGCTACTATGTATTCAGTATTGTTGCTCAATCATAGCTGCAACAATGCAGCTCTGCACAGTTACGCAGTGTTTGTGCAGTTGCCCAAAATATATAAAAATATCTAATTCACGTTGTTCACACACAATTCACTTGTCCACACTTTTTCACAGCATTAAGATCTGTGCAAAATTACAATATTTTCTCTTTTACTCATCAACCTCCAATCAAAAAGAGCTTGAAAATAAAGGAAACTCCCAGTAGGCATTTGTGAATGAGTGACACAATTTTCTATGGGATTTAGATGAACCATTGAGTCGTTTTGGGTTAAATCTCACAGTACCACTCTGTGACCCTTCCACTGGCCAGGCCCATCAGAGATTAAAGGTGAACACAGGGGCAAATCGGTTATCAAGTCAGAAACACTCATCGTCAACTTCCCACTGTGCCATTACTGCACAGGCGCACATACACACACACGGTCAGCCCCTCATCCTTCCTGCAATGGAGGTCATGACCCCTTGTTCCAGTACCAAGAAAAGAATGAGGGTGAAGATGCATGACCCTCTAAAGCCATAGATGATTTTTTTTTTCTTTTTGTTCTGTGAACATAAAAGTTTATAGACCAGAGTTAATGTACATGTAAAGCATGTTAATAAGAAAATCACACATTTGATGTACGATGAACAGTGTAAAAACTAAACTGCTCCAAGGAGTTTGTCAAAGATGTGCTTATCACCTACGCAATATAGAAACCCCCTTCACTTTTTCATTATTATTACAGATATTTTTTTTATATAATTTTTATCCCACTGACTCCAGATTGGACAATATATTTTAGTAAAAACAGGATCAATCCAATGTATCCAAAATTCATGAGATAGTTGAACGGTTTGGGAAATTCACTTTATTCAAGAAGCGCTGGATGAGAATATTGATACTGGAGTTGTGATTATGTGATAAATATGAAGCTACACTTCCAGATAGCTTAGTTCAGCATAAAGGCAACAGACAGTGGTAAAGAGCAAGCTTGGTTCTGTTCAGAACTTGGTCAACGTGCTGATAGGGACTTTGCAAGTTAAGTTGCTTCCTTGTGTCTAGTCTGTATACTAAGCTAACTTATTAATGGTTGCAAGGTTACTATACAAATGTAATATTGGTATTATTATTCTTCCATAAAAAGTAAATAAAGCCCTGTAAAAATGATTTGAGATCACCATCTTAACTAGGTGACTATGTCTCAAAATACAGTAAATTTATTTCACGCTGACTCTAAATGGGAAAAACATTTAACTTGCACACATTTTGTTTTGAATAGGTTTTGGCTCAGTTGTAGTTAGGTGTGTGTCTGTCAACACTCCAAACACAGTGAAACATGGAGAAATGAGGCCCACTGAAACCATAGGAGCCTAAACATAGATGGTTCATAATGGGGGACTGACGAGTGACAATATGTATAAGTCTAAATTAGTCAGAGAGAACGAGAGAGAGGAATTACAGAAACAAAAAAGAAAAAAACAGAGAGAGTCTGTGTACATGTGACTGACTGAGGTTTTTTGCTGGTGACAGACTGTTAAAGCTGACCTGCGTTCGAAAGCAGTGACCATTTTACATTTGGTTTCAGTTTTTTTTTTTTTTTTTTTACAGGAACAATATAACAAGCATCCACATATGCTGATGTTACTAAGAGACTGTTGTATTTGTTTTGTCCTAGTTGAAGTGCTAAGTCTGAAATGTCATTTACTGTATATTCCATCTGATGGACTGTGAGTTACAGTTCTCCTGATACTAGTTTTCACAGCAGTTGAAATGACAGATTGCTTTTCCATTTCACAGTCCATTTTAAATTGCCTGTGAAAGCGTTTGGCACACCAGCTGAATATTTGTTTCAAGTTTTTTGGCTTACTGATAAGGTACAATAAGTCATGTTGTTTTACACTATTAGATTGTTTGGTTTGGTTTTGGCTTCTTTGCTGTAAATGGATTAATTCTGTATTCATTCTTTTTTAAAGAAATTGTTCAATTTGATAAGAGTGGGAAAAAAATGTAAGTCTGTGGAGGAGATAAAAAAAAAATTAGTAAGTTTTCTGAAAAGGAGGGCAGAACAGCATCAATGTAGCAACATGGTGGGGAACGGAGAAGAATGGAGGCAGTGGCAGAGTTGTCTATGTATACGTGTATTTATGGAGTTGACTAGTAGACAGGTGCCAGGACATACTTATAAAACCTTCATCATTGTACTTACTTTACCTTCACCTTTCTTTCAGGTAAAACTGTAAAATTAGAGTAGGAAATGAAAATAGAATGCTTTAATGCTGCACTAATCAACATTCTTGTATAAACAATGGATCAAATAATATAAATATATGTGCGGTCACTCATACTGACAGACCTACATAGAATTTCCCATTTTTTTTAGGGAAACTCAGCATGAAATTGAAATAAATTTTACTGCACACAGCTTTAATGCTTTGGTTCAGTGTCATGGCTCTCATCAAATTTAATTTCCAGAGCAACAAGCAAGTTGTTTTCAGTGGAAAAATCTACTCAGCGCCAAACAGCAGTCAGAGAAAGTTAACAATTAGCTGGTAAACATCCCCAACACACACACACACACACACACACACACCAAACAAACAAACAAAAAAGTGTACTGTAATTATTACATTACATGTTGTTGTTAATTTTAGAAAGAACATGTATAAGGGGCCAAAAGAAAAAAAAAAAATTGGCAAAGAGCTGCTATATAATGTATGACTTTATGTTGATATCTGATCCATTAAACTCAGTTCAGACACACAGCACTAGCTAGCTAAATAAATAGCCCAACGGATAGCTGGAAATCATAAAAAGAAGCACATTTTTTAATAATTACACTTTTTTAAACATTAACATTTTACATGTTATATGTTAGTTTATTAGTAGACATCTCATTTCACACCAGTTTACATTTTGGTGCCGTCACAACTTTAATAATAACTGTAAACCACCTGAATCAGAACACCAATTACTATCTAAAAATAAGTTTATTGGTTCAGACTCAGTGGATTTTAGCAGTGAGTAAGTGGCTCCTCAACTGGAAAAACATTGGCTTATAGTTGTAAAGACCTAATGAAGCATTAGCTCACACTGCTTCTACCCCCACTGCACTCTTGTAGCCGCTCCCAGATGGATAGACTTTGAAGCGGAAAGTGCACAGGAGTTGGTCTGATAGTCTGGCTGTCTAACGTTATCTCACCAGCAACCTGCTGCTCCTCAGCAACTTGGCTCTGCCCCTACAACTTCCCCTGGGCAGAGGTTTCTCGTATGCTCTGCTGACAGCTATCTCACAGAGCACTTGTTGGTAAACACGACTGAACTGCTTACCCCAACAACAGGTTTCCTCTAACTCCTAATCCAGGCTGCAGAGGAGACCCCCCTTTTACCCTTTTGACCTTTCCATCAGTCCAAACTCTGCTCCACTCCTCCTCCTCCCCCTCTGTGGCAGTAGTGGTGGTGGTGGTGGTCGATGGGCCGGTGAGATAAGCCTGGGTGGAATTCCCGTCTGGGTGTTCTTGGGGGTGACCTGGGTGGCAGAGGAGCGTCAATGAAAATCACTCAGCACTTTACTCAATAAGGAACCAGTCTGAGCCATGGTTGCATTTCACATCACTCTTATTTTGGTTCCTATTTTGTCTGGCTCCTTTTCCTTTTGGGCTCAAAGTTGTGCAGTAGCAATGAGAAACAGTGAGGGAAGAAAGGAACGCTGACTTCGCTGGGAGTCCGTGTGAACTTTTGACAACCTCTAACCCAGGGTAAGACAGCCTTAAAAAGTCTTGTTGTGCATGAATTAAGGAATGAGCTTAATGCTGAAAGAAACGGCAGCAAGAATGTGATCTAATTCAAATCCGATTTCTTAGAATTATGAAAACGAGTCATATTTGGGTCAGATTTACTGTATTGCCAGACAAAGTGCTATTTTGTTACAAAAGAACACATACAGCAGCTCCCAAATTTTGTGGCTAGAACCATTAATTCCTCTCACTCTTCTGCAAGTGCTGTAGACCCCTCCAAGAAAACAAACCTCTCAGACGAGATGTGCAACTAGTCAGCCATATTTAACCATGCGTCTAGCACTTCCTTAGAGACTGTGGGTCCACAGTGGAGAGGCCAGTTGTCTGGGAAAAAATGCTTGGGGTCTAGAGTGGCCTGGGTTAGGCAACGGCCTGGCCATTGTGCCCCAGGAGAAGGTAATTAGGAAGTGAAACCTTGACCAGTTGACAGCAGGCTTTGTTCAGGGGCGAGTGGGCCAAGAGAAATGCTTTTGAAAGCTTTTTCACTTTCTTTGCTGAGGCGACCTCAACCCCTTCCTCTAGAAACATGCTGGGGGAGATCATATAAGTTTCTGAAGAAAAATGCATGTGAGGGGGGTTAAGTGGTATTTATTGAAAGGGAAGAAATCTATAGGCAGCGCGTTGTTTGACAAGAGTACCAAACCAAATATACAGAGTACAGTATCTGTTTACCAGAAATGTCATTTCTAATCCATGTTGAACTACAGTTCCAGTGAAACATATTTATTTCCTCACATACCATACTACGAGCATAGTATAATGTATATTTAGTTCTACAAATTCTGGTAAAAATGCTAATAATACCCACATCCCATATAATAATCAACAGTCCAGGACAGCCACCTCTTCTTTAGCCTTGCAGCTGCAGCAGGAGTTGCCAGCCAGCTCTATAATCAACTCTGCTGTCTACTTTTCTTGTACACACACTGTACATTTGCTGCCCAGCATAAAAGTTGTGGATGAGCCAAACAACCAGCATCACTGTGGTAAGGGCATCCAACACCAGGAGCCCACGCCTGTCCTGTCCCTGTCGACCCTAGCGCTCTGCTCTCAGCTCCTAATGTGGCAGGAAAAGTGTGAACATGGCTTTGGCAGACTGCAGGTCATTTCACCATCATCACCACGGGCCAGTAAGGGGGAACTGCATACTCCTTGAACAGCTGCTCTACAAACTCCTGCAAAGGATTAACTCCTTGTATTTCTGAGTACAACTACAGGTTTTTAGGTAATAATGCCAGAGATATTTAAAATTAAAGTAATCAGCTTCGGTCTGTTTGACATAATGAAACTACTTCATCACAATTTGAGCGTAGAAGTTCATTCCTCACTGTCAGAGACAGTATATGTAACAATATAACCTCAGATCAAAACATATACTCCACATACTTAAGCTCAAAACTTTACCCTAATCTTATTGTGCTACATATATTTCAATAAATTTTTCCTGGGTTCCTGGGACAGCAACATTAGTTCTCTGGGCCACCATTTTGGTCCGACTGAGTCGGTACTCTTAGACTAGTAACAATATTAGCAGACACAAATGACAGTCATCTTGAGATGTCACAGTAACTATAAGATTGGGTTGCCATGAAATTTGGTACACAGTTCTTCTCTGTAGAGTGAATTCTTGACTTGTTTAAACATCAGGTCAATGTATTAATTTGTCTTATATTTCACTTTATAACCAGATACCGGCAGAACTGAATTCTCGCAGCCTCAGCTGAACTTTGGGTTTAACACTCATCAGGTAAAATGGTCCTAAACATCAACAAGTCAGCAAAGTCCTTGTGATCCCTGCTGATATTATCATTTAGCTCAGGGCCTTTGAGACCTGCTAGCTTTACTCTAGACTACTATGTTTTCAGAAGTAACAAGAGGCACATTTTACAGTTTGGACTGCGTACAAAGTCAATGAAACATTGCAATTCCAATACACAATTGCCATGTTCTGTTACATAGGAAGCTTGCAGCTAACATCTGTGCAGCCCTTGCTGTTTTGGGTGAATCAGCAGAGACTGCACAAACAGTCCAGTGGTCAAATTTACAAGAATAACTCAAGGCGAAAATTGATTAAATGTGCTCTCTGTCTGAAAACACATTTAGTCTCATTAAGTCTGAAGTGATTAACTGTGATGGTATCACTTTACCATTTATTTGGGATGTGCAATGCACACCCACTATGGTGAAATATTTGTGATAAACTAGCCAGAGAACAATGAATCATACAGTTCAGCTCTGAGGTATTTTAATTTCTATGTTAACAACAACTCTGAAAAATGCACCAATAATAAAACAGAAGCACAATGGAAAACAAACAAACAAACAAAAAACAATGTGGAACATTTTTAACCTGAAAACCCTTTGACCACAACAAACAGATTCCACTGAACTTGGGCCTCGCAGCTAGTCTATAAAACACCAGAGAGAAGAGGAGAGGAATCTACATGTCCTTTGTTATCCGCTTTGTTCTCTGCCTTATTATGGGAAGCTGTTTAACAGACCCTTGGTAGACAGTCGTTTTATCCAACTAACTCTTCAGGACTAGTTTGATTTCCCTTCATGTTGGTTTAAATTGTGCAAATTATATGTGTAGATGTTTTCTGAGTGAGTGAACCAGCATTGATGAATGTAAGGCAATCAAAAAAATCCTGGAGTTGCATGTTATGATGCCATGACTCATGCAGCTTTGAGTGCCAAGGGCACAAATTAATGCAAATGAGTGTTTTAGCAAATGAGCAGACAACGCAATTTACGCATTAAAAAGATCCCAAACACTTTGGTTGGTGTTTAAAAATGAATAATAAAGCAACAATGACCGTGGCCTTTTGAATTAAAGGTTCAACTGCACTAACACTGGCGAGGATCTTCAAACACATCTCACCATCGTGTTTTGGAAAAAATTACATTCAACTACTTTTTTAAGTATTTTTGGGGCATTTTTTGCCTTTAATCAGAGATAGTGTAGAGAGACAGGAAACAGGGAGGAAAGTGGGGGAAGGATACTCAAGAAAGGTCGACTCGGTCAGGACTCGAACTGGTGAATAACTGCACAGCATATACGCTAACGTGGTGCGCCTTAGCCACTCGGCCATCCGGGCGCCCTGAGGTGGTTATTCTTAACATCACTTAGGTTTTATGAACTTGTTAGGGAAAATCTGCAGCTTTATGGGTGGTTTTGCCCTGCTTTCGTACTTTCGCAGTGCTTACGTCTCTTAGTGCAGGTGTCACAAACAGGCTTTTCCAAGTAAATGAAGTCAACTGATTGCTCTTGACTTTCTCTTGGAGACCGCGGAGCTGGGACAGGGATCAGTCCTCCGTGACTGCGGTGATTAAAGTTTTTATGTAGTTGACAGAGAAGTTAGAACATGCCAAGGGACATTTAGATTAATGATGGCATCCTTGAGGCCAGTATTATGTCACTCTGAATGAGAGCTGAAGAGACAGAGGGATGACATTTTTACAGGCCTGGTGCTTATAAACACATTTGTGTGTATTTTCAAGGCAAGATGTGCCAAACACACAAAAATACCAAGAACCACCAGGCACACAAGCACATACATACACTTCTAAAGCACTTCACAATAACAGTCTGTGGCTGCTGTTGTATCCCGTAAGTGTGTGTATATGTGTGTGGTGAGTGCCATAGTTGGCTGGTGGGCCAGTGTTTGATGATGAAGTCATCAGTTTAAGTAAACTCCAGATGGCCAGGCAGAAACTAAAACAAGTGCCATCTGCTTAGATTCAACTGCTGCTCAACTTCTCCCCTCTCTGTATCCCTGTTTCCCCTCCTCTCACCGTTGGCACAGCTAAGGACCCGAGCGCTCAGAACATTAATGCCATTAGTGAAATGTTTCAGAAGAGGCAGCCAAGCACAATGCATTACACTAGCACTACATTACCACCAAGGGCTACGCTGGTTTCTGGGCTTATTCAGTCACAAGGTAATGCACAACCTGAAAATCAACTGTGGGACTAACTGCGTGATAGTGGAAACACGTGTGTTCCCTCACACTGACTGTTAATAGTTTGAAACAATGATAAAATAAATCATAAAAGTGTTTGATATAGATGCATTTGACATTTAGATAAACATTGAATAAGACCTTTTATTTAAAAAAAAATACACTTGTTACTGTAAATACAATACAAGGCTTCTAAATGATACTGATGATTGCTGTTAAGATTTTTAACCAGCCGGGTAAAAAAAGAAAAAAAAAAAGAAAAAAAGGCTGTCATGAAGATTTCAGAAATCAAACCAAATCTGAAGTTTTGTCTATGGATTTCGTTATATGAAAACTTTACATCTTGACCTTAATTCAGCAAAAGCAGAAACTTCATGAAGCGCCTGAATTGGAAAGGCTCACCCCCTAAGGAGCACGATTGAGTATTTTGGGGATATTCTTTTGATTTTTCTTTGTTTTAGAATATGTGAAGTTTGATGTTTGATGTGAAGGAAAAACAGAGATCAAATGTGACCAGAAACACGGCTTCATTCTAAAGAATGTCATGGAACAAAGATTTTATCAGAAATATCAAATTGAATAAGACTAACAGCATACGTAGAATTCTGTTAACTGTGGAAAAATAATAAAAACAGCTGTAGGCCCAGCAATGCAATATTACAAAATATATCATAAAATATTTGATGAATGTATAACTATATATAGGTGATGGACACTAATAAGTCAGTGTAGACCAGCAGATGATGCAAGACTGATCAGCAAGATAAAAACGAGGGTCGAACAGGGGTCAAAGATTTTATTGAAATGAGCTGCTCTGAAAACTTAGAAAATGATTTTCTGAATACTGCTTTGCTCCCAAAAGGGACGTGTCACATTCCATACTTCAGTTTGTTTTACCATTTTAAATCCGGCATTTAGCCTGATCCTCCAGAGCAGGTCAGTAACAATGCATTTATTAGTCTAGTATTAACAAATTTTCATAAGAAATGTCTCACAGAACTAAAAAATCCCATTAATCCTAATTTCTGTTTGAGACTGATCCAATTCATGTTTACATAGACACAACAAAAGCTGCTACTGTAGCTCAGACATAATCTAATTTTATGGCTGCTGGTGAAAATAACTTTATAAATACTATATGAATATTGAAAATTTCCACTTGCACTGGTGTCATGAGGACCATGACGGGTCCATGTGAGCTCAAAGTATTTGACATTCTATGTACTATTCCTTCCTTTAGTAATTTTTCCTTATAAAAAAGACAATTATACAAGAGAAGGGGGGAACATGATGTTTTGCGGGTGCTGTATGTTACTGCCACATGTGACAAATAAGCTAAGGCAGGTCTTGTTTCCCTCCTTCCACTGATGCAGAACTTTCAGTGATGCCCTTCATCTGGCTTAAAAACATTGGACTCTACACATCGGTTAAGCCGTGTGTCCCAGAAGAAAAACAGGACCAATCTCCTTCACCACTGTGTGTTGTAATTAAGGCCACAGCTGGCAGTTCCCATTACACCATCAGGGTGAGCAGGCAGACCTGGTCTGCGGCACTACAGGCCCTCCACCTCACCTCTCCGCCCGCAACCTTTTTCCTCTCCTCGGCACCTGTACATTGTAAAGAACCAGTGTGTCGGACCAAACAGCCCTGCAGCTAGCAGACTGATGGCTTTGAGAGTGTTTGTTGTGAAACACTTTAGTGTAACACATCATCTCCTCCCCGCCTCAGCGTACATTTTCACATTCTGCCTCGCTGACTCTTTTAGTCGGGCCAGGTGGGGAAAATGTCCACACGTGGTTTTAGGTTCAGTAAAATTCACACCAGCCTTTTATATCTGACAGGAAACTACATGGAAATGTGGCATAATGGAGAACAGGCAAGTGGTGCGACAATTGCTGCAGGGGCGACAACACTGAGGGCTACGGAGCAACAAGCGAGGGTTTCATCACCCCCTACTCCCTCCCTCTCCCTTCCTCCCTCTTCTCTCTCACTCACTTAATCCCCTCCCTCTCACTTCTCAGGACAAAAACGTTATGTTTTGAGCAGGAATTTTAATGTTGTGCCGTTCTGAGTTTGCCCACACCACACCAAATGCAGACCTGTCCCTGTAGGCTCGCTCTCTTCTGGCCAAGATCAGCTGTCTGACCGCAGAGCAGACTGCTGTAAACACTAGCCAGATTACCACACAGACAACACACACGCACACGCACACGCACACACACACACACACACACACACACACACACACACACACACACACACACACACACACACACAAGCAGACAGCTTTGCAGGAATGATCACACTGACAAACTTACAAGCAAGTATTGTCAACAAAATAATTTGCCTCCAGCTGCATACCATATTGATATAGATTGAAGCAGTTAGACAGATTACAACTGGATCAAATAAAAACAGAACATTACCGTCCAAATCCATTTCAGACTGTGGGAAGTCTTATGTAACATTCAGGAGAAGGAGAAAAAAAAGACAAAATGCAGCTCCGGTAATGATGTGCACATGATTGGCGATAGCTGACTATTAAATTTCCCCTTCACCCACCTTCCCCCCACAAAAAACCACTGCAGGTGCTGCAAACACATGATTAGAGGTAAAACTGAAAAGTATGACCAACCAAAACATACCGCACCAGGGTCACTGTTGTTATTGTTCCAAGTGGCGCTGTCAAATATAAAAATGACCATGCATTTTGTTGGTCTGTCTCCCTTTGTTGATGTATGTTTATGTAAGAGTTTCTGTCAAAACACGGAAAAAAAGATAAATGTGGCTAATTAAAAGAACATTTCTTTGGTAGTTGCTGTAATAGATACCTCATTGTGGGGTCCAGGGGCAACGTTCCCCTTTAACCAATCATGACCACTGCTCAGATTGAATTTGACTCTTGAAAAGTGGTGGTTTTTTTTTTTTTTTTTTTTTTGCTTGCTTACCAATGCCACCACACACAGAGACACGTGTATACTGTATATGGTGTGCACAAAATCCACATTAAGTAAAACTCTTTGATGTGTCACATCACATTTGCACAAAGGTGAGACTGAGGTTCATACTCAAAATTAAAAAGCTGAACCAATGGAAATACTGAGTCCCCGTGAGTCATGGTCCTGAGACGAATTGGACCGAGACGCATGAGCACACCTGCTGCACCTTCACACTGCCCGCACAATGTCCTCTGCACGTGTGTGCGTGTGTGAGACTCCTGCACTGCCGTGTCAAAATGCGACATGTTCCAGCTGACCTCAATTAAACGGTAAACTGGAAATACTTACCGTTGATTTAGTTGTACATAAATTGGTCAAATGTGTTGCAGGGAGGAGCTGGTTACCTCACCGTTCACCACCCAGAGTAGACACTCATTTATCTAAAAGGGGTTTTACTAATTAAGACCCACTGCCCCTCAAGCCGACCCCACCTCCACCTCCTCCCTTCTCCTCTCCTCACCTGTGCTTTTTCCTGTGTTTCAAGGCAAAACTAAGATCATCTGGAAAAACAGCACTTGCAAATCGCAGGCTTCACAATCAATCAAGGAGCAGAGCAGTGAGTCGCCGGGCTAAAACGAACACGGCCAAGCAACGAGCAAAATTTCATAAGTTGTTTTTTTCTACTCTTTATTATTTGACTCTGTTAAACATCATAAATCCTCTGGATGGGAGATAGACTGGAGAGCCTCAGTGAGAGATTTATATCCCTTGCCTTTTTCTAATCCAATATCCCCTCCTCTCTAGCCATTCCCAAAATGGTTTGGCTGTGAGGACTCTGTGGAGGCTCTGCTGAGGGGAGTCGCGCAGACACACACATACACACACACACATACATGTTCACACACCCTGAGTGACCAGAGCAACAAGAGGAATGTAGCGAGTTGCGCCACATCCCAGCTGGACTGACAGTGAGCGCTAGCGGTGTCCTCCTTTCCACCGAGAAGGATGAAAGGACATCAACTCATCTAAGACACTGAAGGAACGCCTGGAATTAACAAAAGGGGAAGCTCTCCAACAGGGGCTTGCCTGGGAGACGACCTCGGTTCACTGCTAAAGCAAAGAAGAAGAAGATGGAAAAAAAGAGAGAGAGAGAGCACTTCAAAAACACTCCCCACGCCACACCTGTGATCAATTATGATCTGCAAAATTAGAGAGTTACTAACAAAACCCTGGCCTGTAATAATTCATAATTATCGAACAAGCAGCGAGGAGGGAGCTCGCAGGGTTCACGCAGACTTTGGAACCAGTCTGGAGGAGGGCGGATAGGTGTACGAGTACATACGGTGTCCTCGGGGTGGCGTCCCACCTTAGGCTGAGGCCTCACTCAGCTAAAGGGTCAAATGAATGTAATTGTGATTTAATCATACACTCATGTCTAATGTCAGTAAAAATATTTGCCTTGAGTAACAGCTGTGTGATGAGAGGCATATTATTGTAGAACACTGATGTTAATCTCCCACCCCTCCTCCTTACTCCCTCCCAAAACCTCTTTCCGACTTCCAACTTTTAATACAAAACTGCATTGTAAAATAAATAGTGCAGCAATAAACACCTACTCCACCACTGTTTTTCCCAGTTGTTTGTGTAGCTGTTAATGTTTGCTTCCATGACACATTTGTAGGTTAATGAGACCCATTATGCATCGATCTGAAACAAATGATATATTTATCCAAGAATTCTCCCTTCACACGTTCTTGCATGAGCAGAGGACATTTTATTTTGGAGAACTTTCACATCAAAGAGGACGGTTCAGGTAGGTGAGAATTTTCTTATAGAAATCACTATAAAATGTGATATTTTATCGTTATCACTGGCTTTTATGGTTGAAGAAACAGCTCTTATCTTAACAAGGGATTAAGAGTGATAAATGCACTGAAATCTCTTAACTGCTTTTAGCACAACCATAAAGACAAAATCGTTGCAAAGTCTAAATTTAAGTGCCGCCGCACAAATACTACAAAGCAGTGAGGTTGGGAGAGATGCTATCAGTGTGAGCTACGATGGTCTGACAATAAAACTATCTCCCACTTATCTATGGCTGCTGCTAAACCTGTCAGAGAATCACCCGAGTTATAATCAGACATGGTCTCACACCAAAGGACATTTCTTGCACCGGGAGGAGGAGGATGAGGAGGCGGAGGAGGAGGGTGCAAAATGAAACTCCTTTCCAAACAATCTCTGTGCCAGAGAATATCCCAGAGAATACACTCTCCCTGAAAGAAAATAAATGGAATCTCCTGTTTGGGTTAGATCGCTGAGAAAAAATAAAGACAATTTGAAGAAACTGCTCAATATGCAGTGGGATAGCACCAGAGTTAATTGGAGGAAAAATGTGAAATGTGAGCCAAAATGGACAAGGATAATTGCTATTCACCATGAGCTGGTACTTCGCTACACTATACCCAAATAAGATCGTCTGAACTCAACAAAGGATCACTGTTAACATGCCGTTTCTTATCACCATGATCAAGATCAAGGAGCCGTATCTTAGATCTACAAAGAAGATTGTGTGGTGTGTTAAATGATGAGAAGACAGAAATTCCTGGTTTGAAATTAGAAACAAAGTAATAAAAACTGTACTATAAGCTTCCTGGAAACAGAGGCAAGATTCTTGTTTATTTCTATCCGACACTAAATTCTCTCAGCTGCAGGAATCTGCACTTGTCTCTCATGTTACTGTGACACTTTCATACATCAAACTCAGTGCTGAAGTTTGATTTTCATTATTGCATAACTCCGTGAAACCACCTGTATTTGCTACTAAATGGCTAAACATTTACACTGGAAATGTTAAGTTGTTTCTTTCAGCTCGTAATGTTCTGTGATGACATGAACGTTCCCAAATATTACTGATGTAGTGCGTTTTGCATGAGGTTATAATTACAACCAAACCCGCTGGGATTCTCCTATGTCTGATTTCAACTGCAGGGCAGGTTCAGGCCCCAGGGTTTGATATACTTTTGTTCCTGGAGGTTCTGTTTTTTTATTGTTCAACCAGTTCTGAGAATTAAGACTGTACAACAGTTTTTTATGTACAGTATATTCTGCAAGTGGCTGAACACCAAATTCCCTGAGTAGTGATTTTAAACATCATAGCTTAGCAACTTTTTCTGTGGGCTTTCTTAATCAAAAACATGCCTGAATCTAAGCTGCAACCATTAGCATGTCTAGCTAAATAGTTTACTATATGGAGTATGCTTAGAATTGTGCTCCGTCTTATTATACTGCACTGTATTCATATCACATCATTTTACTATTGATATGGGGGTAAAGTGTTTGCATCAGCCTCTGATTTGTAACTCTGAGTCTGGGATATGGTTGCCAATAGCTACGCCACTAATGGCGTGTACATCAGAATAAAATCCAATTTAACACCAATAAAAAAATATTAGCTTGCTTTATTGGAGGTAGATACTGTTTTATTGTATCTTTTTTGACTAGGCAATGAACCACTACAAATATATAATAAAGGAAGAGTAGTTAAATTAGGCTTTGGAAATGGTATACAAGGTTAGCATGAGGCTAACCACCCCAGAACAACACAAAATCACCTCAAAGTAAGACTGAAGGTTTGTTCAGACTAAACGTGAAGCAAAATTTTGCAGGGTACTATTAGCTGCAGATTGATGCCATGGTCAGCTATGTCAAGTTGAACAATACAACTCAAATCTACACCTCATGGAGACAGCACAAAAAGTGGGCTTGAAGAAAAGTCAGCAAAGTAGGACTACTAAAAGCTAAAACAACTTTTACAAGTTTTTCCTTTTAAAATAAGCTAAACTGAAATACTAAAAAGTCAAGTGGTAACAGAAAACAACTAATAGAGCTAATGTATACTAGTTATTTTGTCTTAATTGTGTCTGTAATCAGGCACCCGGTGTCTTTAAATTCACTATGATTTTCTAGGAGAAATACACCACAATTATCATGCACTATATTTCATGTTACTTGGGGACCTTGTACTCACATTGGTACCTCCTATAGGGCCCCACAGACTCCAATTTAAGAGCCACTTCTGCCAAATATACCATACACCATTTTCTAATAAAGTGATTAAGTTTAATCAACTTCATTATTACACATTCCTTCACTGAACTCTGCATGATAAGCATGTGTTCAGTCTTGTGAAGGAGAAGCTGCTGGCTGAGCGAGTTAAATTATGCAAAGAGGGTCAGGTTGCTCAAACAGCTCGCCTGCAGGGCTGCCACGGTGAGGTGCAGCCACAGTGGACCGGGTTAGCAGGAGGCCCAATCTGTCTCCCAAAAAACCTCCAGTGTTAGCATGCATCTCATTAAGTGAACAGCTTGCCGTCAGCACGGAGACAGGAAGTCAGACTGTTGTGTCATGATGAATGCTCTCGTAAGCACCACATGTCATGGATGGAGGTTAAACTGAGGTATTCAGACGGGGGGTGGGGGGAGTGAGGGAGTCTGCATTGTATTGCTGGAATAACTAAATTGTATGTAGTTTGTCATTCTTATCTATAGAGCAAATGACAAAAAGTTATTAACCAACATGACTTTTATGTTAGTTGAGAAATATTTTATGTCCTAAACTAAGTCATGTTGTCAGTTTATTTCTCGCAGTTTTCAACTTCTGTTAATTTTGGATCTCAAACATCTCAGTCTGCTCGACTGGCACTGCTGTAATTCACTGGTGGTTTTGTATAAAAATAAACTCAAGCACACAGTTGTAAGATTTATGAGACATTTTTGTTCAGTGTGCAATTTTATATAGCCAGATTATCCTCATTTATTACAGTGTCCCAGCTTACACCAGCTTTTAACTGTTCTCCTAAATATGTATATCAACACAATTATGAAATGTTCTTCTTAAAATCAACGTCTATAATCATTTTAAAAGCCAAAAAGCTGATTTGTGATTGGCTGACCCAAAACTAACTGGCCTAGAAATCTTTACCTCGTGGCAGCAGGGTTTTATTGGAGGTTGAGGCACAAAACACTTGCCTGTCACACTGATACATTTGTTATTTCCCTAATTTGCAAACAATACCCCAAGCATTTCATATATAACCATTTTCTGGGATAATTTGATTGTTCAGATGCTTGTCTGAGTCCCTTTGTGTCAGAGGGTTTTTTTTTTTGCCCGGGTGTGCAATGCACACTATGTCAGCAAAGAAAATAAACCTTATAAAAACTGGGGCCTGTGCCAACAAGTACCCAGATGGTTCATTTAAGAACCATGAAAACAACATTATATGTTTCTTATTGCACATGTTTCGTAAAACTGCTAAGGTTACCCCTTAATTCTCTCCATGCGTGTGCACACGGACACATACACCCCTCCACACACACACACACACACACACACACAGTGCATTTCAACTTTCATATACGGTCATATGCGTTTGCACATACATCAGAATATGATGTTTGTTCACATTAAAATTCATGGCTAGTTACCTTCCATATGGTCAGATCCTGGAGGAGGGAGGAAAATATCAGACAGAACAGATGTGAATTAAATAGAACAACACTTTTGTAATTCATGTTATTTAAGGGTGAGTCAATTGTGGCGGCTCTGGCTACAAGAAGTTTGCACATTGTTCTTGTTTAACACTTAATTTTTTTTTTTTTTTGGAAAAGTTTTTTATGGATTGATGCACTATTATTACACTATTACCAGCTTTATTTCCGAGGCACATTACAGTACCTCAGGCACGTACATTTTCCACATGAGTAAAAATACACGTATGGCACATTTGCAATAAATTACCTGCGCAAATATAGAGGATTGGTCATTAATGCATTAATAAATTATGAATGCTTTTGGTGAAAGGTGAAATTAACAGAATTCTGGCCATAAAATGGTGTGAGTAAAAATACAGAAGCAGCTATGGCTTTTTATGACATAATCAGTCAATCATTTTCTTTCAGTTTGGGCTGCAAAGTAAATCCAAATGGATGTTCTGTAGCACTGATTGTTTTTTGATATTAAAATGTCACATTAAGATGCTTTTTAGCACCTAAGCACTGAAGATTCTCTTATTTTTAAAGGGAGGGTGTTTCAGAATGAACTTTGTCATGTGACTAAAACCTGCCGTAATAAATACCTGCACAAACATGCAGGTGCTGACATATTTTCTTGTAAGATGACTACACTGCTACAAACTAGTGATTCAGTCCATAGTCAAAGTGGTTAGCAGGTAATATTCATGACTCAGTCCTATATGTTTATATCACTGTAGCAGGATGTCTGCACTTGGGATGTCCATCCTGTATGCTGCAGGAAGCCATCTTCTGTTCACCACTGCTGAAAAAAGACAAAACAACAAACAACAAAATTAATTACTTATTCAACACCATCACTCTCTAATGAAAAAAAGCAGACATCCTAATAAATTCCAGGATGACAGGGCACTCCCAAAACATCAGCCCCTCCCTCTTTCACCATCCCAAAACCAACCCCCAGCTTTGCTCCCCCGGCATCATTCCCGACCCCTGCCAGTCTCTGGGAAATTCCCAGTGTGCTCTCTGTTCCACCAGGAATTGCAGGAAATGAGTCTTGGAGAGCGCTGAAGTTTAATAAAAAATAAATGAATGGGGTGTCCCAGGGATAGAGTGAATGAAAAGTGGGAGAGAGGAGGAAGAGAAGGAGAAAGAGAAGTTAAAGTTGGTGCCCCAAAGTGGAGGACAAGCAACAGAGGAGACGGGAAGGAAAAACAAGGTATATAAAATTTGAACCCATTACTGTGTGTGTTTCTGCACAGTGATGAATCAGGGAAACCAAAACCAGCTGCAATGCGGGGTTCATGTGAAAAAGAATGGCAACGCAGATCAGCTAGCGGATCATTTAAAACCATATTACCCTCTCTTTACCCTTGCCTGGAATGACCAATGGGCACGGAGCCTACAAACACACACCCAAACACAATTTGCTTGTGCACGCATTTGTGTGTATGTGTATGTGTGTGTGTGTGTGTGTGTGTAGAGATAGCCCCATAGATCCCCTTCTACCCTGTCCTGACACAATAACTCTCATGCTCTGAATGGAGGGACAAACATTCCAGACATGCCACATGTCGAGGCTGCTGGCGAATCATTAAACTGTGGAAGAGAAACTGCAGGATACCCTCTTTTTCTCCCATGTCCTCTCTAATTACCCTTATACCTTTAATTGATGTTAAACATGAAACAGGTATTAACTTACAGGGAAGGAGGAAAATGGAAATCTGCAGGGCATTTGGAAGTAAGTGGATGCACTTTATGCTCCAACGAGGATATGTGATAACTCTATAAATTAGAGCAGGGTATTATCTCCCTTCAGCAGCTGACTGCTCCCAGGATTACAGTTTACCTCTGGGCCTCCAAACTAAAATAAATAAATAAATAAAAACTTCCACAAGGAACAAAAACAGCTATGAAAATAAAGATTTACTCAACGGATCCAACTCTGCTCTCCAACTGCTCAGAGGGAAAATGGATGATTCGGAAATGCTAGTTGCTGGATATCTGCTCACAGCTCGCATACCCTCAGGGACCAGGCCCCCCTTTGAAAGCGTGGCCATCTAAGTGCCTGAAGTGTAACACCAAGCAGTCTATTGAGAGGCAGGTGATGTGTAGAACAAAGGGAGGATTCAGCACCTCAGTGACACAGTGGGAAAGAGATGAGTGATTATTAGCCCCACTGAGGGCCTTGACAGACCATTTAAAGGCAGCTTCCTTTGATTGTGACAGTGTAATTGTTTCACAGATACAATCACGTTGAGCGCTTACCTGGGGCAGGGGGAAACTAGACTTTCATTAAAGTGCGGGATTGTCTCCAGGCTGCTCTGTAATTGCGCCTGTTGTCTTGTTTTGTGATGTTGTCGGGCTCTGTCCCCCTTCTGTTGCGAGGTAATCCGGAGGTGTGTGAGTGTGAATGTGACAGTGTGTGGGCGTTTGACCAGAGGCCATTTTACATTTTCAGATTCCACACATTCAGTATTTGAGATAAAGTAAAAGTATAAAATAATTCTATTCATTCACAGATTATTAACTGAGCCAATATTTCCTCATGAGTGGTTAACTCAACTTGTCCGAAACAACGACATGACATGAGGATAAATCAAACTCAAGGAGGGTAAACAAAGCTAAATAAACGGTGCAGGATGGTGGGAAGTCTTCTCACTGAATCCCAGTCTCCTTAAAAAGAGCAGACTAGCCCCTGTGTTTGTTTTTGATTCAGCAGGCTGAGATGACACAGTCTGTTGGGTGCTCTATTGGCCATGTGGTCTGGGTCCATTGAGCGTGGCTGTGTGTCCAAGGGCCAAGCTGATTAGATAATAAACCACAGGATGAAAAGAGAGAGGACAGAGCTGTCTTTTTTTTTCTTTTTTTTTTTTTTTTTTAGCTCCTACTGCTGCATCTTTGCTCAGGATACTAAAAAGCCTGTTCAGCACTACACAAACATTTTATAAAAGCCTTTTAAAGTGTCGACATCCAGCTTGTGTTGCCAGCTACTCTGCTATGTGTAAATATGTTTTTATCAAGAATGGAATGAAGCACTTTAAGGCATTTATCTGCTTTGTAAACACAGGATGTTTACCTGTTAAGTTTAAAAAATTACACTGGTTAAAAGCCGGCCACAGATTGCAGATTTCCCAACTTGGTAAGTAAAACATACAAATCATTGATGCTTTGATATTACAGTGGATGTTTGATTGGACAAGATTAGTTCCGGGGTAATAACAGAAAGCCTGCGTGTTGCTAACCATGATTTGGCAAGAAGAAATACACAAACATGCACACACACACAAACACACACAAACACACAGCTGAGAGCCTCACACAAGAGCTGTCCCTCAGCTGTTTATAGCCCCATGTCGAAATGTGGTGTGAAGTATTTTTCATTAAAGAAAAATAAATTAGCTGTATTATTGTTTGAATCAGTCCCCCCCAACCCTCTTCCCCACCAGCACATGTAACATAATCCCCTTCCGCTTGGTTTTGTGTTCAGTGCTCAATTTAAGTGATGTGTTTTTGTTGTCAAATGACAAATGTATGTATGTGCTAACTAGGAACATGCACATCTGTGTGTGTGTGTGTGTGTGTGTGTGTGTGTGTATACTGTACGACTGTCGCCGACCTCTGATCAAACTAACCGCAGTTAATTTGAAACCTGTTGATAGGTACAGTACAGATCAAGTGCAATTCAGGGCACAAGACAAAAAAGTCAACAAAGAGACGTGAAAGGAGGTGAAAAGACGTAAATTTGCAATGGGATACACAGAGTCAAAAAAAAAAAAAATACTGACTCAAAGATGGAAACAGAAAAACTGAAAGAAAGGAAGCCTGGAGGAAAATAAGAGAAACATCTGGAGCTCTTAGTAGGTGGAATAGTTCAACCTGTATTTGTTTTCTTACCAAGGGTCAGGTGAAAAGATTGATACCACCATCATGATTGTATGTTAAATATGACATGATGATGTTAGAGCTGTGTCTGAACCAGGAGGCGTTGTAGCCATGTTTCTCTTTTTTTCTGTTTCTGGCTCATCTGACCGAACAGATACGCTTCTGTTTTAATCCAGCTGCCCACACAGGCCACGTAATGGCTCTCAACCAGAAGCACATTTTAACACTTCAAGTATATTTTCTTCCAATTTACACACAAAACTACAGTGACTGCATGTGAGGGTGTGAGTGATGCCAAAATGCAAATGACCTACACCTCTATACTGTGCCTGAACACCTCATGTGTGGGGAGCTTGCAGTGCAGATTGGTGCACTGGACTTTTATTGGTGAAGACGGAGCTGAGCCATAGGCAAAAGGCAAAGCCATCAATACACGCAACACTTGCATATGTTCATGAGCTTTGGGTAAGGACTGATTAAAAGAGATCACATTTACAAGCTTCTGAAAAGAGTATCCTCTCCAAGGTGTATGGGCTCATTCTTAGAGATAATGTGTGGAGCTGCTGCTCCTTCACATCAAAAGGAACAAGGTGAGGTGGATCAGGCATCATGATGGCTCTTTTTTCCACGTCAGACATGACATGTCAGACTGGTTAGAGATGTTGGGGTTAGATCCAGAAAACAATGGAGAGATTATATACCTCATCTAGTCTGGTAGTGCCTCAGGATTTCATATTGCTTGGTGACCATGGTCACTATGGATGTTTATATGGTTAAAAATACCAAAATTTCAAAAATGCTGTTATGTGACAAGAAATGCTTTGCTCTTTAAAACCATAACTTATCAGTATTACAATGAATTAAATATAATGTCACCTGTGTGCACAATGAATCCAATTGCAGACCCACAGCCCACCCAGAGCCCCAGTGTATTTCATCAGATTGATATGAGTAATATCAATATTAAAGAGATCTGGACACTCTGTTCCAAGATGGTGTCCCAGTCTTTTTTGATAGAGTTGCTCACCAGAAATGTGTTTCCTAAGATGTCTGTGTTTTTGTCTCACCGAGCATGCTCACTTGAGTTGCTCTGCGGCTGAGCTGGCTGACTTCCTACTGACTCCGAGCATATGAATGACATTGAGAATCTACTGGCTGTAAAAATCTGACAGTTCAAATAATAATTTTGAGGTGTTTGTGATGCTCAAAGAAATGTATTTTTTTCATTTATAAAGTCAGTGAGCATCACATTGTGGCTTCTACGCCAAAATCTCATGGTACAATGCTGCTCCAGAGGGTTTCAAAAGTATCTGACTAGTCATTTTCACTTAAATAAAAAGTGATGGAAAATGGTATTTCTTTGTGTTGCTGAATGCAGCTTTACAGACAAATGCTCTTATTATATAATAATGTGGTATTTTTTTCTTTCCTTACTGCTTATTGCTGTAATAACTTCCATATACTGTGTGCATTCACATCCTTGCAAACCACAGCTCTGTACGCTTGTAGATCCAGATGCACACACACGCAGAAACATTTAACAGGAAAAAAGTTGGATATCGTAGCTCTCATGCTGGTGTATGAGAAGGTGAAATGACAGTTGACACCAATATTGCATCCCTTAGTGGTTTGGCGTGTGTCCATGAGTCCCTGTGCTTTGAGTTCCCCACAGGAGGCTCGCTCTTCAAGCCAAATGTCATTCCAAAAGGCTTGGGGGAGTGGACTTAATGGGGCCCCCAGGAGCAGAACCATAATGGGGATCCTGATGGGCCCCTGATCTCTGTGGAAAGATCAGTTCCCTTGCTTAATGAGGCTCCAGGCCCCTCCACACCGCTGGCCTACCTCTCATCACCGTTTCTCACGTCCGCCAGATCAGATTCACTTCCTTCTCACCGTAAATCTGGGGAGCAGCGGCCCTGATCGACGTTAATTACCTGCACTCCTCCTCAAGGAAGTTCACTCACTCATCAGGCGACTGGAGAGGACGTCAATGTGAGCCAAGCTTGTGCGTGTGCATGCGTGTGTGAAACGGGAAATTGAGTTACGATAACAGGAGATGAGCAAATTGAATTCTCACACCATACATCCACGCAGTGGGACAACCCATCCCTCCCTCCTCCCTCCCTTCCTCCTCACCACCCGCTTCCCACTCTAACCCCTCCCTCCCACTGCTCCAGAGTCCCCTGCTCTCTGTTTATAAGTGCCTGAGCCCCCAGAATTTAAAATAATAAGATCAGGTTTCCAGGCAGGTAAGTGCATCCAGACTTGTTATCTGTGATATCACCGGTGCTTTAGCCCTCTTCCTCCTGCTCCTTCGTTCTCTCCCTTATCCACTCTCTTTCTCCCTCTCCCTCTCTCCATCTCTCTCTCTCTCTCGCTCTCTTTCTAGAGTATCTCCTGCTTTTCTAAAACTGTACAGTGAAACACAATACTTTGCATTATATACTTTGTGAAAAGCGGTTTCTGCAGCATCTTGTCATCGTTTGGGTGACCGGCTGCTGTTTGAAGTGCTCTCGGGTTCAGGGCTCGGCGTATAACAGTGACGGCTCCGCTGCACAACAGCGTATTATTTACCCAGATGGGGTTAATTGCTGAATAAAAGAATGGTTCTTTTCAGTTGACCATTGTAAAGCTTCGCCCACCCCTCTACCAAGCTTTCCACTACACACACACACACAGACAACTGCACTACCACAGAGATATGAGAAAGCAGTACACATGGATGTAGAAACTCATATATGTGCACAGCCATAGACACATTAGAAGGATGCCAACAGGATAGTTTATGGATTTGCAAACATATTATAACCAAAGATAAAAATCACTCATCTTTTGATACAGTTTCAGGTTATTTTACAGCCACAACAATAAGACATGTGTCCAGTGTGTGTGTGTGTATGGCTGAACTAAAGAGGGGAGGGAACATGGTGGGGAGGTGATAATCCACCCGGCTTCCCCCGTCAGATCTGTATTGTAGGAAGTGGCATCATTCCACAAAAATGCGAACTTCTGATCACATACAGTACAGTTACTTATCTAAATGAAACTCACGTTGCCTGCACAAGCAGATGACATACAGTATGATGGCATGCAGTAAGTATGAGAGGAAAAATCATAAAGCATAGAAGAAAAAAAAGGAGTTAATGCATGGGGTTGAAGGGGGGGTGTTTTTTTTTTTTTTTTTTTTTTTTTGAGTGGGGGCGTCAAATGAGAGAATGTGAGAAAGAAAGAGGAGGAGAGGTTAAATAGCTCCCACACTTCAGGGCAGGATGGCAGGTTGGACAGGGCTTGACAAGTTCCAGAACAGTAGCCTCTCCTGATCCCCATTAGCAGCAGCCTGACAGTATTTCTCCTTTGAAGAACAGAAAGTCAACACTCCATTTGTGGAGATAAGGTGCAGGTGAAGGAGTGAGCATGGGGCCAGAAAAACGGTTTGGGCTGTACTGGCTAAGAAAAAAGACAAGGTTAAATCATTTGAACTGCCGTGCTGCTTCATTGGAACAATGTGTATGTTACTTCCACTGTTTCTTCTAGAACTCCTTATCGGAGCCTTTAATGCTTTACGTTTCATGTCAGTTAGTTGTAGCTGACCCATTTCTATAAAGATCACACAGATGCGGTGACGTCACATACATGAACAAAGCTCAGAAGTGAAGGCCATCAGAGGACCCACTCTCCATTTTGGTGACCTGCATGCCTCTTAAAAAGCTCACACTCTCTAACTAAGACCCCCCTTTTGGAAACCCTGGTGTCCCATCTTAGCCCCACTCTTCAAACAGGCCTGCATTGATTAACTCAGGGGGCTTTCTCTGCCATCCACCTATTAATTATATGGCCTTCATTAACACTGGGCTGATGAATGGCCTCTGCTGGAAAGGCGAGTTAAGAGGAGGTGTTAACACAGCACCTGCCTGCACTCATGTGGCCACTTATTAACCAACAATGACCTTCCACATCATAAACCCACTGGCCGGCTATTTGCTGTCTAATAAACGGAGCCCCTCTCCCTCGATCCCCCCTTCCCCGCTTGGTCCCCTTTACTTGAGCCTCTCAGAGTTTATTGTTCTGGTGGAAAAAAAAAATAAATGCCTGTAAACTTCAGACACCTGGAATCAACTAAAATACAGATCCATGGGACCAAAAAGGAGTTAAGTAGTGTAGGTGGTTAATGGATTGATGAAGAGCCTCTCCACAAGCTCTCTGAAGAGAAGATGGAAGCAGCTATACTGTGTCAAAGCTTTTCTCTCTTAAAAGTGTAGCTAATAGTAGCAGCAAGGTGGCACTCCGTTACTAATCAGTCGTAATAGCAGGTCAATATGTGCTGTAGTGCAATATGGGGGTTCTTTTTCGACTTGAAATACAAAGCAATGCTGTCTTCATTTTACTATAGATTGAGTTTTAATTTTTTGACTAATTTTACCAAAACAGCAGTGACAACACTAAAGCTATCCAATGCTCCTTTGTCATGCAGTCATCATGCTATTTCTTAGTAATACATTTTTAAACACAGTGAATGATAAGCTGGCCATGTTAGCTTTTCAGCTTTTTATCTTAGCCGAGGACCTTTTGCAGCCTGACTTGACTGGATTTCATATGATTTGATGTGTTTTAGCTTTCAATCACATATTTAAATGTGTTTAGTTACAAAATTATTGATCAGTGCAATTGATTAGTTCAAGTACAGACAAAAAAGCTGAGAAATTTTTGTAAAGTCCATAGTTAATGATCAGTCTATACTGCACCTTATATCTGTTACATATATTACCCTTTCAGCTTTTTCCTCAACTTCATCATTAATACATTCATACGCCATTAATTTTGTGGGACTGGCTAGTTATGATATTACTAGTACTTTGTTGGATGCTCTATCACACATGTAGGCTTGGAAGCTGTAGCCTGACACTTTGTGTCCTCATTGCAGGGTCATTAACTACAGTTGCATTTAGTCTGAACTAAACTACATAGTTTAGTTCAGACTTGTCAGGAGCTTCACTCCAGATGTGCTGTGTGCTGATGTTAAGTTAGTTGTTATAGTAAGTAACAATGTCGACCAACTATAATGTTTACTATTTCTAAATGTTTTCAATTCAGAGTTTGGCTATTTAATGAAAGAGTAATCGTATTAATTCCTTTTGTGGTCGAGTTATTAGTAAAAAAGCAACATAATTACTTTGCTGACTCACACAATTGATTTTTAACCATTCGTAACTCAATACTGCTGATAAAAACTGAAAATAACAACAGAGAGCTTGTCTGATTAAAACCAGGCCACACAGAATGGAGAAGTCATTTTTGATTTGACATGAAAGGAACCTTGTTAAGAATCTAATGTGGTAATTACTGTCATTTATTTATTTCAGCAATGTCAATTAGGCCATGAAAGATATGTGATGAATCTTTGAGTCGGCACATGTTTCAGCATCTCATAACTTCAATGAACATAAAGAAAGACATTTGTTATATATGAGGGTGAGATGACATATGAGTTAACAAACAGTTGGAGTTAAAATGAGACAAAAATGAAGCAAAAGTAATAATAAATCAAAAACAAAAGCATCTAACCAGACTGGTTACAGGGATATATTTCTGTCAGTGTCAGAGTGAGTGGTTTCGGGTATTTGCCCACAGTTAGAGTGCTCTACAGTGGCCGTGTGGATGGAAACCTCTCAACAGAGGGCTATAGTTTGGTAGATCTCAGACAGACATAATGGTCCAGGGCTGAACCACCGCTCAGTCCCTCTGCAGACTAGGGGGAGAAATGGGAGAGAGAGGCCTGGTAATGGGCCCTAATGTGAGGACGTATTTATTTCATCCACTGGCCCAAGTAATTGGCTGTCTTTCAGTGTGGCCGGGGTTAAAACGCAGAGTGATGGATGGCAGTTTTGACAGAGGTTAGCTGGCTTCCGCTTTCACTACTATTCTTCTCTCTGAGAGATGGGTCCTGTCACTGGCTTTGGTGGAGTGATCCACTTTGAACCCACGTCATCCAAGACCAAAAACCTCAAGACCAATTTAACCAAAATTACTAACTGAATATTAAATAAAACACGAATTAAGGAAAACAAAAGAACTAATAGCAGTGAATGCAACCCACATATTTACCCTGAACTGGAACATAATTCTCCCACTTTGGGTTCTTATGTCACATTGAAATTCCTTAATGCTGTATCAAAGTCACTATGGGAGTATGGGATAAATGGGCATGTCAAATCTTCTAGGAACTAATTTTAGCAAACGTAATGATGAGAGATGAATTTAAAGGGAGGCACAAACTGAACCAATTATAAAAGCCACTGCTATGCTGGCTTGCTAATGTTTTCCTGTCTATTAGTAGAAATGTATTGTATAATAAACTCAGCTAATTCCCTGGTCAATGAATATGCTGTGAGGAAAAAAAGTTGTGGTCTCCGTGGACAATGGTGCTTAAGTTTCAGATGTTTGTACTACTACTGTTGAGACATCATCCCTGTTTAATTCAAAATCCGACTGGTGCTTACTGGAGACCAAATTAACTGAGGTACCATTTGATGAAATGTTTTTAATTGAACTTTTCATCCGTTGTAAGCAGTGCCAAAGCCACAGAGAGCTAAATGTGTGGATTTAAACACAGCGCTAGAAAAGTTACATTTGAGATTGTTTCCTTTGGCTTGAGGACAAACTGAGTTCGAGTGATTCTCAGAGCCATAAAAAAGCACATTGAGGAGGTTCCTAACAAAGACAGGAAAGGATATATAAAGTCAAGAACAGCAAATAAGCAGAAGATGAGCAGGTATCCTCCCCACAACCCCCATAGTTACTTCTTCTCATGTCCTGGCACCCGCTCTGTCCTGGCAGGTGGATCCAGCCGCGATCACAGAGGAGGTGGGGCCGGTACGTCAAATTACACCCGAGGAGACGGGTCCTTTCCCAGCTGCCAGGGCCACCTCACTCTTCCAGCTAAATAAAAGCTGTTTAATGCAATCCATAAATCTAATCAAACAAGCCTCTCGCTCTCATTACTCCATCTGATCCAGCATGCTCCCTCATGCCATGCACGGAGAACCATGCCAGGACAGCTGAACAATCAGAACCTCAAATCCAAAAACAATGAAGTGGGCTTAAAAAAAAAAAAAAAAAAAAAAAAAAAAAGAGAACGTGGACACGGTGCATGTTTTGCTTTTTTGCTCTGAGGAGACTTGAAGAATTATGTTCTCTGTTATCCTTCAGTTGATCCCTTGATTATAGTCATACAGGTTATGCTGAAATTCTTAAGCAAGCTGGGAAAGGGGCTTTGAGCATGCAAAACATACTGCTTTATGGGAATGAATCAACCATGTGACAGCTTTTAAATTCCTTAGAGTCTCCCAAACAAATGTTACTCCTGATGGTCGGAGAGGAAGTCTTTGCCGCATCCAAAAGTAAATCAAATGCATATTTATGTCTCTATTTTGTGTCTCGCACTCTTTTCTTCCCTCCCTCCCCTTCTCTCTGCGAAGCACAGAACTTTCCCCGCTTCAGCCGACTAGACCGTAGGGATATTAGTCGAGACAGGCAATAGTGTTGATTACTCATTGGCCATTAGATTGCTTTCACTGCAGTGGCTAAGCCTCCTGCATCATGAGATCGCTTGGCTGAGTGCAAGATTAGAGAGCGTGCTTTGCTCAAATCCCCCTGCTCACCCCCACCCACTGACCCACCACCCCTTCACCCCTCCAAGCCACCCTTCTCTTTCCTTTCCCCACCCTGCAAAAAAAAAAAAAAAAAAAAAAAAAAAAGTTCATCTGGCTCCCCTCAGGTCAGCGAGGCACTGTAGCAGCAAGACAGGTTGACTAGCTGTGCAGTCCTTATTACCTCATTTCCTGTGACCAGAGTTTTACCCCCCTTTTCTTTTTCTAGTGCAGGAACATGTTTTATGATGGTTATACATAGTTAATGGTCCCTATGACTTAATTGTTTTTAGGGTCAATTTGGAGTGCCAAATTCAACTGAACCCAATTGTTTTGTTGGCTCCTAGGAGCGTGTTTGGCAAGTGAGGAAGGAGCGGGTTCTGTTTATGATTTTAGCGAGTCCTGTCATACACACCATCACACACATGCAAAACTCCCCTATATGCATAAAACACATGGATAAACACACTGCCACACATACTTGTGCTTATGACACCCATGTGGACAGAATGAAGGATGGTAAGAACTCAGTGTTAAATAAAAATCCTGTGACCTGTTTCAACCTGAGTTTTATCCCTCTGTTTCTAATGTTGGCTTTTTTTAGCTCAGACGGGGATTCAGAAAAAACAACAAAAGATTTCCTTTTTAAAACAGAATAAAAAAGGAAGGAGGGAGAGAGAAAAATAATGTGTGGCACTTCATGTCCAAAAAGTTCTCTCCGAGTTGCTTGGCAAAGCAAACCCAGGACTTACTATGTGGGTTTATAGATCCGAGCCTCCTCTTCAAAATAAGCTCGGACTTGAAAAGTGGCAAAGCAAAGGAAGGGAAAAGCATAGCGGTGCAGCTTAAAGCTCATTACCCTCTCTCCCTGGCACCTTGCTGAGTTGAAAAGGCTGGCTGCCTCTCATAGACACATCCACCGGCTGCTAATCAGGTCAACAGCGGAATTAACCAATCTTTTAAATTTGGTCACTGATGCTTGCAGGTTGTAAAAATACTTGCTTATGAGTGTCATTGTGGTTTACTGTGATATAGTCCTTGTCTGTCATTTAGAACAAAGAGGTATACTTTGAGAGAGTTAGGGGACAACGCTAAATGTAAGAGGGAGCGTGGGGGGTGGATGAAAGCTCCAGTTATGAATGTGACAGAGTTCAGCAAGAAAGCAACAGAATATCTTCACTCAAACACCGAGCATGAGAACAATTTTAAACACAGCTGTTTCACCTTTCATTTGAGGTTACATTATAGTCCAAAACATTTCACTATGCACTTCACTTTTACTTTATCTACTTCATCTATTTCCCAACTCAAGTTAACTATTATTTTACATCACCACAAATAGCAATCATATCTAAATGTATATAAGTGTACATTATGATACTTTTTTAATCAGTTATAGCAACTTGAAGAATCATTTTAAAGCTTTTCTAATTATTGTTATTATTTTTTGTCATGGTATTGTTATTTTTACTCATGGTCTTGATACTAGTGAATTAATGGCTGCCTTGGCTATTAAACATTTAGCAAATGTATTTGTTCATGTTATATTACCTTCTCTGGAACATATTGTATTGTGTGGCAGACACATCCACACATACACAGGTTGGAGCAGCTGGTGAGTACTAGCCAACCTCCCTGACACAGACAGCCGTACAGCACATTGTCCTTGCTGAGAGGTACATCAATCTCTCTCATGCAGCCCAGCACTAAAGTCAGGCCATAAAAGTGCTAAAACACAGAGTGACATGTGTATGTTTTCCCCAGGGGAATTTTTACTGAGCTCTCCTTCCAAAAGTCTACATCTCTGCCTTCAGCTTCTTTTTACTCGCCACCTCCTTAACACACACTTTTTCTCCTCGCCGCTCCAAGTTCACACACCTACAGACGCACGTCGCCTGTCAAAATGTAATGCGCCGGGTTTCCGTTGGAGGTTTTATCAACTCTTTTTGCAATGTGACAAAATGGCACTAGCAAATATTGAGGTTGAAATATGAGGTCACAGAGCTCTGACAGTTTCCACATAAAAAGGTTATTGATCTCTCTTATGGGACAGATGTAAATCTGAATGGGGCGAACCTCTGCAGGCCCCCACACCCTAACCCTCTGTGCTGTTTCACCCCTGCAGTCATGCGGCCTCAGGGAGTCGAGGGGAGAGATCGTGGAGGAGGTGGGGAGGGTGGGGTGGGTGTTGTTGTAGCAGTGGCAGAGACCTGGGGTGAGCACTGCTGAACTGTGGGAATGTGGGATATGCTCCCTGACATGTCTGTATGGATTACAGCTCACGAGCCGTCACTCCCAGTTGGCCTGCCTCTACATCACCGTCCACCCGGACCTATCAGAGAAACAGGTCTGGCCTGCCGTGGTTTGGTCCGGTCTAGTCTGGGCCTTTACCACTGCTGGAGCAAGAGGAGAAGGAGGAGGAGGAGAGAGGGTGAAGTGAGTAAAAATGAAGCTTCAAGAAAAAGAGAACATGGGCCTACATGTGCAAGAAAGATGAGGTGATAGAGACAGTACAGGATCAGTCAGCAAAGGGGCTATGATGGAGAGGTGAGAGGGGTCTACACGGAAAACAGGGTAATCTCTCCAAGATTTATGAGCCGTTCAATGAAGCCCAGTTGAATCAGAAATAAAACCTGTAAATACAGATATTCTTTCTTCCAGTCTGTTGTTTTAAACCTCTGTGATTAGTACTGTTTCTGTTATTTAAAAAAGTGTTCATTAGCACAAACTGTTTTCATGATCTGATGATATAAATACAAACAAGCTGTTCCATGTTTATCATGTTGGATAAGAGGATGTAAATTAAAAGTAACAGAAGAGTAAATTCATGTGAAATATACAGGTTGTTGCATTGCTGTTTTTGTTTTTGTTTGTTTTATTGTTTTGTCTTGTGTTGTTTCTCATCCCTTTATGAGAGAATATTGATGCATATTTAATATCTATTCAGATGTTAAATTTCAAATGCAGACCAAATGACCAAGTGTCAGTGACCAGAGTCTGGTCACTGACACCTGGTCAGTAAATGGTGGTAAATCCATGCACAATTTTTACACACGGTAGTCTTTAAGTCTTTATGTCAATGTTTAGCACCTATAAAAGTCCCAGAAATGCTTTGTTAATATCTCACTAGGACTAGGTGAATACAGCCATGCTAGCAGCTATGTGAACTCTAATGCAGCTAAAGGCTAACCATAGTGTGCTAACATGCACACTTAGCATTGCTAAAGCTTAGCAGGAAAAACTACAATTGTTACCATTGTTGTCTTAATTCAAAAGTTAGTATGTTAAAGTTAGGGTCTCCATTGTGAGGGGAAAACAGACATCTTTATCAAGTCTGTTGACATAGCTACCGCATTAGCATGTTGAGTGATGCTAGCTACTGGTCTGCTGATTATTCTCGCAGCTGAAGTGTTTGGTTGAGCTGCTCTAGGTGCTGCAGACGTGTGTGTTTTCTGAGAAGACAGACACGACATCACAGGTGAAAATAAAGCCCTCGTGTGGGTGAAGCACAGCTATTATATGACGTACAGTTCATCATCTACTAACTCCCCTCAGTTTAAAGCCATTAATAAAAACACACTCTGACATCATGACTCACTCCATCATTGCCTGTTTTATATAGTGTGCGTGAAGACAAAAAAAATCATCAGCTATGCACAACGAGTAAGAATTAAGCACCTCATGTGTAACATTTATTTCTATTTAAACACACACACACACACAGGGATATCAAAGCTCAGAGATTCCAGGGAATAGACTTCACCCAGTGACTTCATTCCTCAAATTCCAGTGGGAAGCAGGAGTGAGTCTCACCAGTGGCTCATTTGGCATGATTGACATTATTTGCTACCATTAGCCACTAGTATGCAGTTGCCCTTTGACCCTCCAAGCAGCCATGTTGTTTGAAACTACTTTAAGCAGTATGTTATAATGTGCATGGGAAAAACCCCACCTGTCCTGGGCCTCTTAGATCAATCAACAATTAGAGGTGAGATAATGGTGTCTGTATCTCCCAGACTCAGTGATCATATACTCTCCTCCTGGCCCAGTCCCGCTTAGTCAACCCAAAAAATGAGAAGACTGTGGCGCTTATAGATGCAGGTGTAGAAAGGTGTGTGTTTCTTTAACCACAGCGGTTTGACATTAAGCAAAGCAGAAACGCTCCCTTTTCCTCTGAACGACAGATGGATGTTTCAGCCAAGAGGTTCCTGCCTTTGCCTCATCACACTGACGTAAGTGTGAATCAAGCAGCGCAACACAGAGGCAAGGCAAAGCAGGCTTATGTTATGAGCGAGGTGCAGGAGCACTTTGATTGACAAATTTGATCCAGGAGTTGAAATCTTGTTTACCATCTATAGTGCACGGTTTGTGACAGTGCTGAGACATTTATGCTCAGAGAAAGACGCTACAGTGAGGTGTTTACGGTCAAATGAAGGATACCCCAGTGACCGTGACGGATTTACTCAGCCCCACAGTTGATGGAGAGTTTCATTTAAAAAAGAGTTGTTTTATTTTGAAACTTATGGTATTTTGTAAGTGGAACAGAATGTATAATATGGGTTTCGCCTACCTGCAGAGTATTTCTTCCAACAGTGACTCCCTGTTTTGAGCGACCTCATCTAATTTCTGCTTCCCTGCTATAACAAAATGCCATTACAGAAACATGGTCACAGTGTGGCCAGTGTATGTCCATGTTAAAGGGGGCCAGTGGTGTAAAAATGAAGAACACCTGAGGAATATTAAGTTTGCAACAGGCTGAACTGTGACCCTCTCATATTGAGCAGCTGGTGTGAAACAAGGGTTAACAACATCTACTCCCCCTCTTGCCTCACATGTACCCCCCCCCTTTCAAAAAAAGCCCCATCTTCACCGCCCCTCCCCAAGAGAAGACCGCAGAGATGGTGAGGGCTGCAGCCCACATGAGGCAAGGAAAGGGGAACTAGGAGGGGGGGCAGAGCGGACCGAGGGAGGTCTTTAGTCAAAGGCAAACAATAGCTGAATGTTCAGTGAAATGTAATCAGTATATGTGTAATTAGAAGTGATTTCTCACAATATGCAAGTGTTTTAACTCTTAGAGAAAAGCATCCAGGTGAATGCCTCCACATTGACTTTTCTCTCTGACATGTGATATCGATTTTCTCTTGTCTGTCAGTAAAGTGACTCATTGTTTAACTTGCTCTCCAACACCCAAAGCCATCAGCTCTCTCCATGGGATGAGGAATGTTTGGATGTTGAAGGATGAGACTTCTACTGTTGGTAATAATCCTCCTTGCTGTGTTGGGCTGCACAAACATACTGGATTTACACATGCATCATCACAGTGTTGACAGCTTGAAGCCACACTGAAAGTGTCCATGATGATACAGTTCTAGTCAAAAGTTCCTGCCATTTATGAGTGTATATATATATATATATATATATATATATATGTGTGTGTGTGTGTGTGTGTGTGTGTGTGTGTGTGTGTGTGTGTACTAGATGTCCAGGGCAGTTAGAGCAGTTTACAAACACTGTTTGTGTTCTTTATGTAAACATGGGCAACTTTATTCCCAACTATTCATCCTGCTTCATTCATATTTCACAGCTTTAGTTTGAGTGATTATTAATGATTAATATACCAAATAGCTAATGTGATCATAAACCACACTGTCTATCTAGTCCCAATATCATGTTTCTGGATGTACTACATTAGTAAACATTAGAGTAGTAAATTACAACATGAAATTAGTGAGATATATAGGACCTAAAGTCCAGACTTCTATGTCATGAAGCTGACTGGATCTCCACGATACATATTTTGCAAACATAACCTGGTCTGGAGCAGGTTATCCTCTGAGTTTTGTCTTTCAATCGGCTGTAAAAAAAAAACCCTTATCCTTTCATTGATCACCTCTTTTGGACCTTGGTACTAGAATTTTAAGAGGTTCTCTTCAGATGGAGACAGTGATTTGTGATCTGCTGACTATTCTGTACAATTTCTCGATGAATGTTTTAGATTCTCAGCTGAGGGAATGTGTTACATATGCAAACTCATTGAGCCATATGTTGATAATGGCAGCAGGAGAAGTCATGCACTTTGTTACCACGAAGGCGAACGCACATTCACTAGATGATACAGTTTCACACAGTAGTTGAGTGAAACTTTCACCCAACTACTGAATATGCTTGCAGTTTTCCTTGATGTTTTCATTCCAGTGTTAAGGTCTATTTACTTCAGCTGTTAATAGACTGACTGACAAAATTATTTGTCGGTCATACTTTATATGTGCAGTGATGCAACAGGTTGGGGTTACTGTTGATTTTACTGAAATATACCAAACTATATCTAAATCTAAAGCAGAATAATAGATACATTTATGGCAATACAGACAAATCATATCAAATTTGGCCAAAACCTAAAGTGATTCCTATGAATCCCTCATTACTGGACATAAATGAACTTCTTTGATTTAATCTACTGTATCAAGTTTAAAGTGTCAGACTCTGAATGTGCAACTGTAGAGTCTGGCAGAAATAAACAGGAAGCACTAAGAGTGGTCTGAGTGGTAAAGTAAATATATTAACTGGTGAATTTACACAATCAGTACCAAACCAACATTCCTCACTTGTATTATTTGCAGTGACAGTGTTGCATTTACCTCTTCATGGTGTGTGTATTTTATGCAGAAGAAGAGTCAAATGATATTTCAAAGGCTCTGTTTTATGGGAACACACACCGACACGCAGAGCCTGAACAAGTCAGGCTGGGTTAACAAAAAGCTGATAATCATCTTCACAACATTAATCATGTTTAATATGAGTATCTGTAATAAGACAAATATGCAATGTAGCAGCTGGCTTAATTGGCATGATTATAAGATCATTTATTTGTTAAAATTTTAACAAAAATATTATTTGTTTGTGACACATGGGAAACAGTATTGATGTAAGTCGTATTGATGTAAACTTGACATGAAATGGGACTTGCACCGCTGCCAGGTTTTCTGTTTAATGGTGGCTGAGATTTCACACATGGTTAACAAGCAGAGCATGAGGGACGGAGGTGTTGCATCCACTGAGCATAATTTTATTTAAAAAAAATAAAAATAACAGAACTCTGTGCTGAGGTGAATGAATGTTTTGTTAAAACATGTTCTGCAGCTCAAACCAAACAAGAGAGAAAATTCACTGACTTAACTGTGTGCTCACCACGATGAGACAAACCTAATGGGAGTCTGAACCTGATGTTTATGTCATGTTCAACATGTTCCTTCATTGAGGAATCTACACATTTTCCCTCTAGCTGTGTGCACTCTACAATTTATGATGCGTCTTTATGTACAATGGACTTGGGGGTAGCCTGGTAATTGTTCAAGTCTGTTTTTTTTTCTCCACAGTGTATTTTCTTTTTTGCCTTCTGGTGTGTGTGTTTATGTGTACTATAAGAGGGTTAATAAAATAATGTTTCCTTACTTCAGGGAAAATTCCCTGTCTAAGGAGGTGTTAATAAAAGCACTTAAAACCTGTTGAGCATTTCTCAGTTTATACCAGGCAGTTGCTCTTCATTCAGCAAATGTTAGACAGTTTAACACTTTGTGGAACCTTTCTTTCTTTTATTCTCCTCCTTTTGCTTGATACTAAAGAATCGTTAACACACACACACACCAAAAAAAAAAAAAAACTTGCCAAAGAAAGACATCATCAGACAACATCATAATGCTTCCAAGCAAGTAAAGCATCATCGTGACACAGAGAAGCTCCAGGTCTCACAGCTGACAAGAAGACTTGTGTACAGTAGTGAGGTAGTTGCTGCGAACACACATGTGTCCTGCCTCAGACCTGTTTGTCTCCCCTCTCTCTCTCTCTCTCTCTCTCTCTCTCTCTCTCTCTCTCTCTCTCTCTCTCTCGTTGCGGTGCCAGATGCTGCACTGATGTGTTCTTCCATATGGAACCACTCGGCTAAGCAAACAGAGAGGAGGCTGGATCACCACAGTGGGAAGGGAACCGTCCCTCTGTGTAATAATAATGAAAAGTAGGCTAACCATACCTCAACTATCCCACATTTACAACAGACCCCATCTACTCAAACCCTCCTTCTCTCCTCCCTCTCTTTTTCTCCTTGAAAATATCTGCCTCTCTCTCTGAGCCTTACCTGCCATACCTCTATAACAGGTTTGCAACAAGTGCACTGACTCACAAGGATAGAAGTTTTTCAAAGATTTGGTTAGTTGTGCAAATATTTTGTTTTAAATGCCATTTAATATTGTTAATATTACCTCTTATTTTGCCAGATAATGAATTACTAAACATTTGTTTAAAGAATGGTATACTGTGACTTGCATGATGTGATCTAAGTCAAGGTTCTACCAAAGGCAATGATTAGCTTATAAAGTGATCCAGCAATACAAATATATTCAGATAAACTGTATCTTCACCTTGATAAATGTTAAATGGGTCCCCTCACAATAAGAAGGTTCTAGATTTCAAACTGCAAGTCCACTAGGGGTTTTCTGTGTAGAGTTTTCATGTTCTCCCTGTGCCTTCGTAGATTTCCTACAGGTACTCCAGCTTCCCAATGCAAGTTAGGTTAATTGCCCATAGATGTGAATGTCTATAAATGTCAGCATAGTGACAGATTGATGACCTGACCACAGTGAACTCAACCCCTAAAGACTAAAAAATACTAATCGATGGACTATACACCCTGAAACTGCCAATGTTAAGGCTGTCATTAAGTGTAATTCTTTTTCTTCATTTTTAGTTTTGTGGATTTGTCAAAACAGCCCTTAAACTTTAACTAAGATCCTGCTTATCATTTTCACCCAAAACAAGTTAACAATCCAGTTGGTTACACTGGAAGGAGGGAAAGATTGTGGTCTTGTTGGTGGTGCTGTGTGGCTGCATTTAAGTACATCTGTGTTCTTATTTAAAGGCTAATGCAATGTTAAAGTATTTTTTAGGAACCATTAATCTCTGTATCAAATTTTATTACCTGTCACACTTGAGGCAAAGAGAGCCACCCAAATAATTAGGATTCATCTTCTGAGTGTAATGAATATCCATATTGTTGAGTTTTTGTTGCAGAACAAAAACATCAAGGAGCTTCTGCCTTTGCCTTTAAAGGTGGACAAATAGTATGTATGTCATTGTCAGCATTTGATTAATGTTGGTAATCATTTGGTTACGATTGTCTTATTTTTGCACTGTGTGAGTTTTCAAAGGGAAAAAATGTCCAAAGGTCAATGAAATTCCCTCTTGGGCTCATGCAGAGAAACATGCAGTTCTTCAACTGATGTTAAAACCTAAAAAGAAAAAAAAATCCAGAAAATCAAAGCTTTGATATCCCCATGACAGAAACAATATATGTATACACACACACACACAAACTCACAGGAACGGCTGTATAATAATGTCTGAAATGTCCAGCTAACAAATGATGATACAGTAAAACAAAGTCAATTCCCCATGGCAGCAGCTTTGATCAGAGGATTGGCTTCTTTCAGCCCCTGATGACACATACCTCTGTGTGTGTGTGTGTGTGTGTGTGTGTGTGTGTGTGTGTGTGTGCATTTCCTTCTCTCAGTCTGCCCTGAGTTCCCCTGGGGTGAAAATGAGACGGCTTCATATCAAGGCACACAGACCATTGCACTCTTCGCCAATGGTTCCCCCATCGGCCTATATTACAAAATATGATTTGCAGCCCCTAAATACAGCCATGAGGTGCTTTAATAAGACAGGGAGCTTATAAAGAGGGACATGTGATTAAGAGCAGATCCCTGATCCTCTTGGGTCAATGAGGAGGATATAATACAGTTTAGGGGCCAGGGGGTGGGGGTACAGGACAGATGTAGAGAGGTCCTGAAGGTAAGGCCATGAGATCTTATGGGCTGTCGGACACAATCCAGCCAGCACTGGAGTCCCGCAACGATCCTCCTCTGTTGGAGAAGATATTACAAAATAGAGAAGGAATTCTCCTTTTTCATCTCTGTTGTACAATTAGAGTGGTAGTATTTATCTCCTGGTGTAATGAACAGAGACATAGAATAATGCACAGGGTCAGGGATTTCAACTAGACCGCTGAGAAATAAGTAAAGCCTCTCTGTACGGCCCCTCCTGACTGAGCTGTTTAGAAACCAAGGCTGCATTACTCCTCAACAATTATAAACGCTCCATGTGATGTGATCCAGGCTGGACTTGGACTAATTGTGGCATTTTAGTCAAAGGGAAGGGTCCCTGGGATCCTCTGTAAGGCTTTGAAACACAAACATACACACATAAGCACGTCTACCTCCCACTGCTGCGCACCTACAGGGAACTGAGTTGAGCTCTGGCTTCAGTCACGTGATGTGAAAGTCTGGCAGTTGAAGACTAAAGACAATGTCCAACCTGTGCTGTCTGTGCTGCATCTTAACAGACAGTGTAAAAAAGTTAAGATTTGATTTGATCTTGCCAGTGACAGCATCAGAAATAAAACTGCAACCCTTCCACCATTTTTGAATACTGTCTATACTGCCTGTGTCTTAATATCTATGTTAGTATCTATGAGTCCTCCAATATTAATTACCGTATAGGTTTTTTGTCCCTTCTTGTGGATTAAGGTTATAGAATGTGTTTAGTTTGAGGGGGTCTAGGCAGACAATCTTTATTGAGAAAATGTTGTGGTATAAAGTAAAGTATTTCTTAACATTTGAGGACAGGCATTGACCATACAGGAAAAATCAGGCATCTTCTGATTAAATGTCTTGTATTTGTTGACCCTTACAATGATTCCAACGTCCCCTGAACATGGTCTTTGATTTGCATTTACACCCTACCATCATTCCCACCATCATTATGGCAGCTCTCATATATGGTAGTGGTCTTCAAAATTTACCAATAGACTGATTAATTTCCACCACATATTAAAAATCTACAGGAAAAGTAGGAGAGCATAGGAGAGCAACATTTCTTCCTGCTTCAGCTTGATTATGTAAGAAAAGCAGCAATCTAGTAACACTTTAGCTAACTAGTACATGTGTACCCACTTTCATTACTGAGTGACAATGTACTCTGTGAGTGAACAAAGAAGAAAGGCTGAGGAAGCAGAGTTACCTGTCAGCCCTGTGCACATAAATTGTGCTGACCTAAGAAACATAGACATCAACCAACAATGATCTTAAATATTAATTTCTGAAGTGAAAAGGAGTAAAGTCTTAAAAATAAATTCTAATGCTTTTTTATGGTGCTCTTTACTTCGTCTCTGTAATATGTCTATATTAACTAGCCTAAATTATCAGTAGTTGATGGCAGTGATAAAAAACTTTTTGTTTAAACTGTGAAAATTATTACGAAGTAGTAGTAATTGTAAATGCCTTTATTCCACTGTTGTTTTATCCTGGATTCTCTGTCCTTTGTCCTAATTTGGTCTCAGACTGTCCCTGTGGCTCAGGAGCAGAGCTGGGGAAGCCATTAGCATCAGACAGACTTTCACAGAGACATCCCTGCAGCTCCAAGGGCCGCTGCTGTCCAGGCTCTGATTTGGAGTCGACTGAGGCGTGTGGCAAGCAGGCAAGGCCTCATCATCACCACTACTCCCTCTATCGCAGCCTCTCTCTCTCTTTCTTTCTCTCTCTCTCCCCCTCTCTGTGCGGTCCACCATCTGGGAGAGATGGAATAGGAGGACAGGGTCCCAATCCAACTAACTCTGTCAGCAAGGCCATGCATTTCCCCCCGTCTGTCTGTGCAAAAGACAGAGAGAGAAAAAGCCAGAGTGAGAGAGAGAGAGCCTGTCCTCAGTCCGACTGGTGTCTGCGCACTGCTAACCTCCCCAGGTCCTACATTGCCTCATCCTATATGAGCTCAAAATGGGCTGGGACCCATGTGTCAGGGGTCGCACTGTGGGGACTAGGCTTGGCCTGAAAGCCTGGGAAACGTGTAGATATTTGGCTATATACATTGTAGCTGCCAAGAGCAAATACCAAATGCATGCATGCTTGCGCACAAACACAGACATAGACATGCACACACATTTAAAACACATAGCACATGGTAAGTGGATGCAAAACTGAGAAAAAAGGTACTACTATAGGTAAACAGGTTGGGAGCATCGTGATTGTGCAAAAGGGGAAAATCCCCATATAGACTCCCATCCCCCTGTTGTCCTTCCACCACACACACCTCACAAATCATAGCAGCTTCTCACCAAAGTCCACATTCCTCAAGATTCAACTTCATGAGAAACATATGGCTGACGTGAATCACATTATTCCTGATTAAGTGAGTATTGGGGGAATGCATCCATAATAAACATTTTGGGTATTAGACATGAATTCATTAGTTTGCTATGTATAGTAGAAATGATTCCCCATCACAGGTATTGGTACTGGGATACATTTCTTTGGCAAGAGATCAATGCAGTTGCTGAAAGATAACAAGATAAATGACAACATAACTCTAATGAGGCACAATATTTATGTCTAATGACCAGGTAATATTTTCCCAAAGTTACCACATCAACGGAAGAAAGAGAGCTTCTGTTCTTCACAATAAACAAAGAGTTTTTATACAAATGGCACACATTATAAACTTAAAGAGTCTGAAATGATAAAATGAAGTACCAAAGCCTAAACTGTGGTTTGGTATTGGAAGGTTCAATAAAATATAATTCATGCTGCAATGTAAACACATAAAACCACCTGCTGGGAAGCAGTTACTGTGTTTTTATGCGCTTTAGTCTACCAAAACATCATTATTTGGATAAATATAAAAACAACAAACATAATGTTTTATAAAAAGGAATTTCAATTACAGTAGCCAAATGTCATCATAATTTTAACATATGGTAGCTCACTCCTTAATTTAGGTTTAATGATCACAAAACCATATGTGTCCTAAATAATTCTTTCAAGTTAGATTTTAGGGAATATGACAGATAAGATATTAATACCATTCATAAGATTCACTGGCCCTTTTTATAAGTAACAAAACAGATTTCACTGTGCATGGATTTTTTCTCAGGGTTTAACATGAGGTCTTGGTCCTTCACATCAATTCGTGTTTAAATCAACAGCACTGGACTCAATAATTGTGACTCCACCTGTATGTAGATGACACCATATACTATACATATGATTTCATTAATGATCAATTTGAATAAACAATTATACCTTCAAAAAATGAGTTATTAGTGTGCATGAACACAAATAGTGTTGATGCTTACAAGAGTATTCAGGGACACAATAATGCACCAATAGGATGTTTACCAAACCTAAAGAAGACCATCAAAAGCGGAGCAGGTCCCTGCAGGTCTCCAGAATGGCTAGTGCTCACAATTCAAACAATGTAGCTACCAGCACCATTAAATCTAGTTTGAATGAACATTTGAAGGACTTTCGTGAACAAAAAAGTCCACATTTAAACAGGAAGAAAAAAACAGTGTTACATTTTATGCACATTGTGCCTGCTGAACATCAGCCACATTGGCAACAAATTTGAAAAGGCACAGAGATGGAGTTGAAGTAAACTGTGAGCCAACAGCTGCAAAGTTCCTCCACCCAAGTCAAACTCATAGCAATTAGTTTGGGAAATGGTGATAACTGGTGTGTTGGGGATGGATGGGTAGGATGAGGTGGAATACATACAGAAGTACATTAGTACTACACTGCAGACCAGCATGTATAGTATGTCCATAACTGAAAGAAGATGAAGTCTTGCACTCTGCCTCAAAAAAAGGATTATACTGGGGGTTTCTGAGTCAACCTATTCTTTTACATTATTTCTGTGTGTGGCTTTGGCTCTCCAGGTGTAACCATTAGCTGTTATGTTATTCTCATGAAACAGCTTTCACACAGTAAAATAATCCATCACTCTAATTGGATTTTTTTTTTTTTTTTTTATGAAGTTTCTGTGAAAATAAAGAAAGACGTGTTAAAGTATTACAACTTTGTGACAATGAACATCATTCATACACTAATTTGACATGACTCCTGTAATTATATTCTGTTAGCCAAAAGGCATCACTCCTTATTGCATGCAACAGACTCCACTGTGACCTCCCCTTGTAGTGTTCACCTGAATTTAAAAGGCGAGTACTTATGCTTTGACTTGTCAGATATGAATCACAGAGATTAAATAGTGTCAGGGGCTGAGGGTAGAGCTCAGCTTGTGGGGATGTGGCTGGAGGTTTGAGGAGTCACTACATGAAGAAGAGAGTGGCGTGTGAGTGATGGCATGTCATCTGGACATTGAACACACTGTACCCTCCAATTCCCACATTCCTACAATCAGCTGTGGACACAGATGAAAGGAGCGAGACAGTGACAACACAACAGGGAAGGAGAAAAAAATGTATAGAAAGAAAAACCAGACAGGAAAAAAAATGCTGCAGCAAGTGGAGGATAATTAGAGGGCAGGATCTTGTCATGCCACACGATTACTCAATTCCTGTGATACCCCTGAGAAGCTCCAGCCAGACTGCTCTATAATCTAAAGCATGGCCAGAAGATGCAGCAGAGGAAGGAGAAGGCGAGAAAACAGACAAACGCAGTCATCAGTAAATCATGATGTGTTATTTTGACATACACCCTAAGTTCATTGTCAGTGTAAGATGTCTAGGACCTTAGAAATAAAACAATTACTGCTTCCATCTTCAAAAGAGAATAGCAGGGTCATATTAAGCCTACATATCGGCAAATGATACAAGCCAAAAACGTGTTCGACACATGAGTCATATTGCCTGAGGTAAACTGGGAGTATGAAACTTTATTAAGAGCCCCGTAAACCCAGGACATCTAAATTACACCTTTGATTATTAATTACTCAAAAAGAAGCCATCTATTACTGGAACCACGTCATCCTGCTGTTGGCGGAGCAGCCAGCCAGTGATTCAGAACAAGAACAGTGAAGCACAGGAAACTACTCTAGCAAATTACACAGAGGGCAGGAAGAGTGTGAGGCATGTGCTTCAGAGGAAAACACTGTACAGCCTGCAGTCATACGGGGTGGGTGAAGTCGGGGCATCAAGTCATTTTCATTACAAAAGAACACTGGACAAAGTGTTTATCTCACCATGCCATATTACTGTTAACTGACAGACTGGTATGGTGATGTTAATTTAGCCTAGCCTCATTAATATTAATGGGATGTTCAAAATAATAGAAATACCTGTTGACATAAGGTCATACAATTCCAGCACCATAGACTGCAGCTTGCTCAGTTGAATCAACTCCTGAAATGAACATATTAATCTTAGCTAAACTGTTAAATTTGTTTGCTTTACTAATGTGAGTTAAATGTATATTTTATTATTTTCAGTTCTTAAATTTATTTCTGTAAAATGTTTATCTTTCACTAAAGCCACATATATTTTTGTAAATGTGACACATAAAAGTTTTGAGTGCACCAACCTTTGACACAACAGTATAGTATATACATAGTATATACACTTTGCAACATCAGATTTCTCCAAAGGCACAGTCATCCAATTGTATCATAGACGTCACACTTTCAAATCTGTTCTCATGTCTTCTGCTGTCAGCTGAATGAAAAAAATTGAAGTCATGAGTTCTGTCCAAAGTAACTTTTTTCAATTCAATTAATTAACTGATACTATGTTGCACTTGATCTTTATAGAGGAAATATCAGCAAACTGATTTGTACATCAGCAGATCCTGGTGTGTTTTTATATGCAAGTAAGAGACAAAATGTAAAAAAAAAAAAAAAAAAAAAAAACTGTTAACATCAAACAGCACCTCTACTAGTGACAGCATCTTATATAAATCTGCTGGTTGATCCAGAACTTTTTTGTCCTCAGTCGATTAATTAGCACTTTCCTTGAGTAGCTACATCCGCTCTGTCTGCACAGAGATTTATGTCTCAGAGAAGGAGACAGAAAGAGAAAGCACTCTCTGATTTCAACCGCTCTTTTTTTTTTTCTCCCTTTCCTCTTCCTCTTCTCAGACTCCGACCAGCCTCCTCTAACCTATTCTCCTACCACCTCCCATAACAGCACTGATCTATGAAAACATACAAACATGACACTGAGCCCATGATAAACACCAGGTCTGTATTTGGGGAGGAGAGGAAATCAACTCCAGTTCAGGATGTGACCACTACCTCTGCCCAGATCAATCATACTCCAGCAGACCTGCATGTGGGGGGCAACCATATCAGCACCAGGGGGGTGGTTGGATGAGGGGGTGGTGTACACACACATGCACATAGACACACACATACAAACAAAAGCTCACATACAAGTCTCTGTGCAGTGCAATGCACACATGGGCACAGCACACAATAAAGTTAACAAGTCTCCCAGGCAGGCAGGTAAAGAATGAGCCCGCTGCAACTGGATTCCAAGGCCGCGGTGCTGGGTTTACACTTTCAACTCCCCCTTCCTTATCTCCCAGATTAGGCCGATAAGAGAATTATGAAGCCAGACGGACATCTAAAGCTTCCTGGGGGGTCAACAGTGTGATGAGAGACAGCCCGGGAGGGGAGACCGCCGCCTCTGAAACATTTAACCCTCCCACAACATACATGCGCACACACATGTGCACTCATATGTACAGTCCCCCCACCCCCGGGCCCTATTTATTCTTTTGCTCCATCATCCCTTCTCACCTTTATCAGGAAGAGAAGGAGCGGGAAACAAAAGAGGAGGGAAGTAGAGGAAGGGGCCGAACACAGATAGCCTTGCTTCTGTGACTTCCTTCCTGTGCATTCCAGGTTTTGTGGCCCTCCTTCAAGGACAAAGAAGTGAAACATGCTTCGCTCCTTTTTCCTCAAACTTCAAGGGAAAGGAGGAAAAAAAATTGAGTTTCTCTACAAATTACAGGATGTAGAGGACGATAAATTACGGTGGTCCGGAAGTTACCTTGTCACAGGAACGACTCAGCGCTGTGCAGGTACAAACATCTGGGTACGGGATGTCCATGAAATATGTGCAGCACTGAGAGTAACATATACTTGTAAAACCACAGCTTTTTTATAATTTACATTTTTGCAATATTTTGACAAAAAACGCAAACCAGATGAGTAAACTGTGGTTGTTTGTTTTTTTTTTTTTTTTTGCCAAAGCAGTTTTAGATGTCAGAGCATCACTGAAGGCGCCACCAAGGAGGCTTCTGCAGCAGGGCTCTACTTTCTACTTGCATTAACATTCAATATTGATAAGCAGTTCAACAAAACCTAGAAAAGGCTACAATCTGAAATGGATGAAATTATATCTTATGTCACATCATGTGATGTGAAAGCATTTGAAAAAAATATGGACAGTGTAACTAGTTGATGTGTTAGTCAGTATAGTATACCAAAAGTTAATTTTGGTATAAAACTGAAATAAACAGAAGAATTAATTTTTCTATTGTGTATTTGTAAAGATTCTGTTGTCTAATAAACTAAAACATGCAAAACTACATAAAACATTTATTTCAGAATAACAACAGTACTCTATCTGTATTGGAGAAAATGCCAATTCACATTTGCTAGATGTTTTAAAGCAGTTTTGTACCTTTTTGCCTTCTCACCCATTAAAGGTCCCATATTGTTGAACATGAGTTTCCATGTCCTTTTTTATTATAAAGCAGCTCTGGGTGAGGTGCTCTATAAATACTGTGAAAGTATCAAAAAGCTCAACCTACAGAGAAATTCCCACAGCCCATATTCAGAAACTGTGCCTTAAAATGAGCTGTTAGGTCTTACGTAACTTTGTAATGTCATAACTACAGTCACCTCTCTCAGCCAAGTCCTTACCACACCCTACCTGGTCTCACTGTCCAGACTTGTAGGATTTGGTTTCTCTAGGTGTTTACCTGAAATCTTCTGTACTTTTATGTTATTTTGCTTATTGGTTGATTCCTACTGAAGACTGGTATTAGAGTTTTGTCCTGCTGCTAACATTTTTCTTCTATCAATCACTGGATTACTTTCCCGATTTATCTGTGATGTTGTTTAATGACTTTGAATGGTTTTACTATAACTGTACATCTGTGAACTGAAAGAAGGGTAGGCATTTTGACAGATTTATCTCTGCAACTGTATGGTCCATTTAGTTCTGGTTGGCAGCCATTGTTGTGTGTTACTGTAGAAAATATTCTGCCTCTAAAGAAGTCTGGTCTTTTTTTCTGGTACCTCACAACACTAAAACTCAGTGGAGAATAACATCTCCTGCAGGGTTTCCTGCTGGCAGTGGGGAATCGCTGCCCTCACTCATCACACATCCTCCCTTGGGCGAACACCTACTTGATGCCAGTACCTAAGAGTTTTAAAGAGGCTTTAAAGGAACAACAAGCACCACCCCAACCCTCCCCACATTTCCCTTGCATCTCCGAACCAGCAAGTCTCGGCGTTCATCCATCCCATGATTCATCCTCCAGCTCTGTCATCTGTGACTGGTGACGCACCCTGCTGCCCAGGGCATAATTAAACCTCTGAAAGAGATTGCAGCTGCACCGACACCTTCACCATCTGATCCCCCTGCTCTGGTATCATCTTCACCTATCAACTGGGCAAACGTGCCCCCGTGGACCCCTTAAGTCCAACCTTCCTCACACTTGTGCCCTCACCCCTGGCTCAGACCAGCCAATCTCTCATGCCATGTTAATTTAATCCAAAAACACTTCCTATAGCAGCCTGTTAATGTCAGAGTAGATTTCCTCTGCGTTCCCTGTGACCCAGAAAAGAGCACCACCCTGCCACTTTGCCAGGAACCTTCCTCGGTTTAGTGTTTCCCAACAAACGGCAAATATGCTTCAAAACCAATAAACCTACCCCTGATATTTATTAGGCTGTTATTCAAGTATTCCCTCCCCACTCAGCCAAATGCGGACACACATGCATGCATGCATGCAAGTGTGTACACACATTTACACACATACACACACACAGACAGTCACACACCTTTCGTCAGCAGCAGACATATTAGTAATTCTAATGAGGAGTAGAAGATTAAAGAGTTGCGTTGTCTTGGGTGTTACAGTACACGTCTAGTTTTACTATGAGAACCAGAGGTCAAGAAGAGGAACACAGAGGGAGGAAATTGAGAAAACATTTCTTGATTAAAGGCCTCTGGAATATCTAACCTTTGACTGCACTCAGACGCCGCAGTGCTCTGACAGACATATGCTGCCTGGCCCCGGTCATCTCAGTGTGGAAAGGACCTCCAATAGCACCTGGAAGGAAAAATAGGGCTTACATCGCTTACGCAGACATCTGGGGACAAACTGGTAAAAACAGCAGCCAGTTTGGCAGCAGCAGTTATTGTTTGGCTCATGTAACTGTGCAGAATGACATCGGCATCTAAAGGCCGCCACAACGTTTTTGTATGGAAATAACAGGCACACTCGTTTTTTACTTTTCTGTAGATTCTATAGTATTTTTTATTTCCTTAGGATAGAGTCACAGATAAAGGTTTTTGAAAACTCAAATATCCCCGACTGTATTATTGTTGTATTGCATAAATTACAGAATTGCATAAATTACAGAATTGCAGAAAAGGATAAAAATGCTAGTTTAAAGTCTAGAGATCACTCCTGCGTTTTCTGAAAAATATTCCATGCTGGAAACAACTTTATGGTGCGTATCTCCACCTTTTCCTCTCATTCAGTCCAGTCACTGTTTCCTGATGTCCCTTGACCCCCCCAAAACCCATTCAACCTCCAACCTACCAGTTTGCTTATCAATTGTCCCTCAGCCCCATCATCAATCTCTCAGTGAAAATCTCCTTGTTTTTGCCAGTTGTTTCCTCAACTGCCAGCTTGTTTGCTAAGACCCTGCAACAACTCCCCCTTTTCCTGCCTGGTTGGCTGGAAGCTAATTAAACTGTCTTGGTCAGTCATAAGACACCCTGAGACAGAGAGAGAGAGAGACAGAGAGAGAAAGAGAGAGAGCGAAAGGGGAGTGGGACAGGTTTGATGGGGGGGTTGCAGGGTCATGGCTCAGAACAGGCTCAGTCCAACCTAACTGGCTCCGCTGAGGGGAAGGTCTCACTTTCGGACCTCCAGAACTTGGAGGATAATAAATGGCATTTAAAGGAGACAGTAAAACGCAACTATTGCATAAAGTCATCAGTTAAAGTTAATTACAAAATATATGGGGGTTTGATTGAATGGGCCTCTGGGGAGTGATCAGGGAGAAAAGCTGCAGGCGAGTCCACAGACAATCGTCCGATGAGCAGCAATGACTCACACACATTCCTTCAACTGGGACCTGGTCTGTGTAAAGGACTTCAGTAAGCCGGGATGATTCATCCTGCGTGGCCATAAAAGCAAAAGTCGAGAGCGAACGTTGGTCACTAGCATACTCAAGTCTTAATGAGGAACCTGGAAACATCCAGGCGGTCCATTTAAAGTCATGTTGGTTAACGTTTAAAGGTGCAGTGGGCAAAATTTGTCTGTGAATTACAAGAGTTATAGTCCACACTTGTTCCAAAGCATCAGTGGGCATCAACACCACCCCAATCAAGAGGAAACCAGGGTCCAATAACTCTACACTTAACAGATGTAATACATGATATCAATGTTTTGAAATTCTCAGCATGTAGTTGGCTCTGAAGTACTTTTTTTGCTTCTGCCACACACACACAGAGATTCAAAGAGGCAGTTTTTTAAGCACTGAGTTGTTTTACCATTGCCGTAATACAGGCACACAATGAATTAAAATCACAGTGTGTTTCCACACATCGTTTTCTCATCCAAGTCCTGGTGGATTGCTAAAATTGTATCAGGAAACTGTTGGCCACAGCATCGGCTTCTCTGTTTTGTTTGAAGGACCTTTCAGTGATTGAGTGGAAAATAATAATGTGCTAGGGTCTCTCTTGGGAAACAAAATGAGCTTACTCCCCAAAAATATTGCCAGAACATAGATATTGGACAATTCAGCAAAAACACACATCAAAATCAATAACAAGTTTTCTTTTAGTCCTAATTTAGGTTTTAAATTTTCACTTTCAGTATCATCTACAGAAGCCAACTAAGACTCAGGAGGTAGAGGGGTCACCCACTAATGAGAAGGTCGAAGGTTCGATTCCCAGTACATTCAGTCCACATGGGCAAGATCCTGAACAGCAAAGATACTGAACAAGATACTGGGCAAGATACTGAACACCAAATTGCTCCTGATGTTTGTTCCATCATTGTGTGAGTTTCACTCTTAAGTTGCTTTGGATAAAAGTGTCTGTGAAATGTATTGTAATCAAATGTAATGTAAATGTAAGTGTACAAAAAACAGCAGCCAAACTGGAAACAGAGGGAGATAGTTGGTCTACTTTGTACAGTAGAAACTCATTTTATCTACTATATTTGATTGTTTATCTGTAAAAAACTTGAAATGTTTCCATAATCTGGCAAGGTAGCTTTGTGTCACTGTGCGGTTTCCAAGCAACAAACAGTGAGTTTAGAGCATTATGTTTGTGGAATGATTATAGCTATGGAAAGTTATGGTTAAAGCTGGGCTAGGTTTAGACCACTAAAAGACTTGGTTAAAGTTTGGAAAAGATTGTGGCTATGGTCAACCTCATCATGTTGCTCCACTGTTTCAACTTTTTGGTCTTTTAGTTGTGGTTTGTGATGACCAAATGTCTTACATCCTGCTGTGTCACAACAGTGTTGCCACCAAAAAAACTAATTATGTCATTCAACTTTTAAAATTTTACCAAACATTTACACTTACACTGTTTGAAAGTAAAATCAGTTGGCTTATTGCAAGTGCTGTATGTTGACTCTGCAATGCATAGAAATGTATAGCATAGTTTTTCTTTTTATTATTTATTGGTGCAAATTGCAGTGGATTTCAGTGGATCAAAAGTATCTCATAAGCCCACGATGTGCAAGGGAAAATAGAACATACAACAAATATATATATAGAAAACATGGCAACAAATGGTAAAGAGGTTAGTATGGATACTTTATGAAAGTGCTCACATCTGCATTTGTGTGTATGTGTGTGTTTTAAGGGGGATCTGTTACATTTCAGACAGAGTCCTTTGTTACTGCTTCTGAGTGTTGGGGTGCAGCCGTGCATGCAATCAGTCTGTGTTCCTTTATAATTTTCAATAAGTCTGTTTTTTTGGGCCTCTTATAACTCAGCGCCAACTCACCAACACAGTCATGCATTCCCAAACACACACACACACACACACACAGATACAGAGAAACACAAATACAAAAAAAAACTTTTGTACTCTTTTCCAAGCCAAATGATTTAAGCCAGTTCCTCATTCAACCAGCAGACTCCATGTGTTTCTCATGTTGCCCTGATAGTCTCTTTTCATGAGATCTTCATGTTTTATTTCAGAGTAAAAGGGACAGAAAGTCTAATCTCTGTGTATCATGTTATAAAGTACAAATCACATAGAGGGAAATACTGGAGGAGAGAAGAATGAAAAGTGGGGGGAACAGGCAGGGTGGTGGTGGTGGTGTATAAATCTTCATGGGGTTTGCAGGGAAGGAAACTCTTATGCTGAGGAACAAGAAGCACATGTAGCGAGCAAGCTACCAGGAAATTGGTATAGTCTTGTATGATTTTATAGGGATCTTGGGCATGCCCTTCACATTAATTAGGATGTGGAGTGCTGAGGTATTTTTTACAGGAAACTAAGTATAGAACCCCTGCTGTCTGCCTTGGGGCTCCAGCTCCTGAGTCAAAAAAACCTAGAGGACTCTGTAACCAAAGTAAGGCAGGATAATGCAGGTCATATGCACACAGACACACTGACACACACCAAGTGGCATGAACACACATAAATAGAGACATACTGTATGCAAGGTTGTGGACAGAATGACAAAAAAATAGGTATTGTTTGTTTTGTTTTGGATGTTTGTTAAGATTAATAACTTTATTTGGATTTAGTCTGTTTGTCAGGGTGTATATTTTTTGTTATTCAACATTCTGGGGACTATGTTTGCACACTTATATTGTGGGTACTCCTCTTCCATTTGAGGACAAAAACATGATCTCCGCAGGCTAAACTCGGTCTGTAAGTCTGAAATGCTTGCATTCTTACCTCACATCCGCATTCGCGCTCCAGTCCTCTTCTACTCTTTTAGCCCATGTATCGGTGTGTGTGTGTGTGTGTGTGTGTGTGTGTGTGTGTGTGTGTGTGTGTGTGTGTGACTGCCCATTTGCAAACTCCTCTCCTCTCTGCCCACCCAGGTAGTTCTTCAAAAGTACACAGTGGTAACTTCATACTCTGTCTACTTAAATATGGCACCGCTGAAATGCCTGTGTTCAGTCGCCAACCTAAATGGAAACCAAAGGGAATTCTAAAACATGTCACCAAGCCATATTTAACATCTCATAGCAGCACAAAAGCAGCATATGTATTTCTGTGAGAACATGGCTAAAAAAAAAACCTGTTTTAGATACTATTTATGGTCTGCAATTTAATGGAATAACCATTCAGTGAATTTACATCCCTTCATTGTTATTCTACAGTGTGGTGGTTTTCATTGTTAACCATGGCGTCTGTCATTCTACGCATGCAATCCTGCATTAGTGTTTGTAATTTTATCTCACTGTTTTATATGGTTCACACGCTTTGCACTACAACATTTCCCACTGCTGCTGCTGCTGCTGCTTCAAATTAAAAGCTTTCCACTAGCAAAATATAAATGACTTTTACTTTGAAGCACTCAAAAAAATGTTCATGTCTCAGAGGTTAGCACTGATATGGCATTTCTCTGAAATGGTGCACACCTGCAGTTTTCCTAGAGAGGCATTTGACTTTTTTGTGCCACTATTGTTGTGTGAGGCAAAAACACATGGGACCATGAGTAGTAAGAAATCAGTTATCATTGATAAGTTTTGTCAATAACTTTGTTTGGCTGGACTGTGAAAAGATACTATAATGATTATTTGCTGTGTTGCTAATCAACTGGGACTGAATATTGCATTAAGGATTACAACTTCAAATGTACAAAACAAGTGTATTTTTCTTGTTTTGTCCCCTTAAGTCTCTAGGGAAGTTCTTAATTGCCACTGTAAACAGGTGATAATAGAGTTTACACGGAGATGACTCAATGATAGATTTTACCATACTTTAAACAAAGAATGGTATCGGTTTCCATCCTGAGAAAAAAATGGACAAACATATAGTTCTGCAATTATTATGGACTGACTTGCCAGAGGTGTGAGGTCACGACCAACAGAAATATGCAACCAGTGACAAGAGGTTTAAAAAATAATAGTCCTTTGTTTCAGGGGTCACAAGCCCAAAAAATATTAAGCTCTTCCAATATGGAATGCTGTGACAGAGTCTTGTCATTTGACAACAAAAGCACAGAAACAAATCCAACTCTTCCTCCCATAAATCATGTTTCTTTTATTTGTGACTCTGCGCTCCCACACAGAGAAACCTGAAGGTGGATGTGCAGTTGTAGTGGAGGAAGAACCATTGGAGTGTGTAGCACAGTGTCAGGACAAGCTGTGTCTAAACGTCTCGATGTATGTTTACACAATCTAATGCACAAGTTCAAAGGTGAAGGGGAAAAGGGCTTTTAATGTTTCCGGGTTTATTTATTCAGCCTAGTGTCTGGCTAAGAACTAACTCCCACCCACCCCATCCCTCACTTACTCCAACCCCCCCACCCACCCTGCCTCAGTTCAGGCCCTCCTACAAGGGTTCCCACCTCAAATGACATTGCAAAGCCTGCGATATGATTGGTGAAGAGCACAATGTGGTCTGTGTGAGGGGGGGAGAAAAAAAAAAAAAAAAGAAAGGCGCTGTAACTTCTATCCACATGTTTTCCGAGGCAAGTTAAGTACACACAGTAGTATATAAGGGCAATAAATCAGCAAACAGTCAACCACAACAGTCCCGCTCATTTCTGTTGAGGGATGGGAGGAGGGGCCTCTGTTATCGATTTCAAATAGCTCATGTAATTTTCTTTACAAGCGCAGATCACGAGCTTTAATGATAAGTTGTTTCATTTTGAGAGGAGAAGTGAAATCTGAATTATGCGTGGAAACTTGTGCATCTGTATTGCATATGTATTAAAAGCTAAACACACGCACACACACACACACACACACACACACACACACACACACACACACTATTAAAATTGCTTTTGGTAGGCAAACACATTATGCCAAACTTTAACTGTTCTTCCTGTGAGCGCAGTCAATCATAAACAGTTGAGCCATTTTATTTGGCCAAGTTGCTGTTAGTGGATAGTGTTGGCACTCCAGCCAGTGGCTCATAAAATTGACATGTCTGTAAATTCATGCATTTATTGACACAAATTAATAGATGCAATACCTTTCTCTGCTATTTCATTCTGTACTTTTCTCTACATTCCGAACCAGCTGGAATGCCGCCTAAAGGAAGTACTTCTTTCTTTCTTTCTTTCTTTCTTTCTTTCTTTCTTTCATAGAGACAAGTTTCAAAATCTTTTAGCAGAATGTTGTGGCCAGACTAAACAGAAAACAGAAAAGTTTACTGTGCACAGATGCACTCAAGTTCAGTTCAAGTCCAGGAACTCAAGCCAAAGAGTCATGGCTGACTGTATATTATGGCTATCAGGGGGCTCTCGTCTTCAGACAAGGACAAACCATTACATTATGCAGCAGGGAGAATATTTTTTGATGGGACAAAAAAACCCAGTCCTGTTCCTTTCTGTGCTGAGTCTCCATGTTTGTGAGGGTTTCAGTTTCTTCCCACAGTCCAGAGACATGGGGCTCAGCTCAGGTGCTGTGAAAACTCCAGTTTCTAGGAAGGTGAAGATAGAAATGTGTTTAAAGTAGGAAACAAAAGAATAGCTCCAAGTTTACCTACTTCAAAAACAGGAACCAGATCATTAAACGCTCATTAATTAATAATGTTTAAACTTAATGATTTTTGATTAACTTATTTTACTTTAATTGCTAATAACAGTGATGATTATGACGTAATAACATGTTACATATATCTCCACTGAGCATGGTGTGTTACATCTGTTCAGAACTCAGTTGTAAAACATGGTGAAAACTCTACGTTGGTGTTATTCAGTGTTTACTTTCCAAAATTCTAAATAAGTCTATTTGGATTCCTATTATTAGAGTTTTATCACACATTCTAAACTAACTGAATATATGTTTGTTCATGTACAGCTTATAGGACACATAAACTCTGCTTGTAGAAGAGGAAAAAGTTTACCTTATCGATCTGTTTGGTTTATTCAGCTGTCTTACACACAACACAACAACAACAAAGCTGCTGAGACCTTGTTCAGAACCTGCTTTCTGATCCACCGGTGATCCCACCCAGCAACAGGAAACACTGTACATTACGGGTTAAACGTGCCATGAATTATGTTAAGGTTTTACCCTGGAAGAGGCTCCTTTGATGTCCCAAATTGCTGGGCAGTGAAGGGAGGAATGGCTTTCACGTGTTTTTTTTTTTTTTTGTTTTTTTGTTTTTTTTTTTTTGTTATAGTTATTTAGTAAATTTGCTGTGTAGGATTTATTTAGTGAAACTCGTCCCCCGATTTCAACTAAAGGAAACAGGCTGCAGGCTTGAGAACAACCTAAGTCTGCTTCCTCAATCTCATTTTCTCAATTTCACCCTCACCCTCCCAGCGCTAACGAGATGTGCCAGTCACAGGACACCCTGCTGGCTGCAGGGAGCATTGCCTCTGTGGGACAGATGAGGAGCAGGCTTTTGCCGATCAGCCTGGCTGGGAATCAGGAATGCCCTCCTTCCCCACCTCCTCATCCTTTCTGCCACCACCTACTCCTCCTCCTTCCTTTCCTAATGGCTCATACCAAACTCACCAGGAGATCTGTGACCGCACCATCATCAAACCATGAGAAGACTGCCACCAACTTCCCCAGAGGTGGAGGATTATGAGCACAAATGTTTTGCATCTGTGCACTCTCTATCTGTGCATGCCAGAGTTCTGTTTCTACATAAGCTAAATGTAATAGGAGGCGGACTCATGTCCCCAGAGGTTAAAGTTTCAAGCGCCAATGCTTTCGTCTTGCAAACAGAAAAAAACAAAATACCCAGTGAGTTTATTCATACTTTATATCACTACTGACAATTTCATTCATAGACTATTGATTGCAGCCTGTAGGGAGGCACTGGTGCAATTTAAATGGAGTCATAGACAAGTGAATGGCATTCTCTCATGAAACTGTATCCATCAATGCACACGCTTGTTAAGAGGTTTTATTAAAAAATGCTGAAAAGATGTTTCACTACTGTTCTGGTATTTTTATTATTTATTTTTATGAGAACATAATTTTTTCCTCCCTTTCCGTTTTGTTTCTTTGCCTAAGTTTACATTCTCTTTACTGCCCTGCTCCAGAGTTCAGCTGGAAGTGCTCTGTTTTCTCCGCAAGAATTTTATGACTCTCGAACAGAGTGTTGAGACACAAAACACTTAAGCAGCGCAGGAAAAGACAGCGGGACGGGACTGACAAACAGGGACACAAAGCCTTGGAGGAATGAGGAGGAGAGAGATGGAGACAGACAGGAAGAGAGTGTATGTTTATATGTTAGGTGTGTGTTTGTTTGTGTGTGTGTTTGTGTGTGTCAACATATTTCAGCATGATGACCAAGCATTTCTTTTCATTACTCAGTGTGATTTCCAAATCACACAGGAAGTGCGTATTTGGCTTCCAGAGGACATATGGTGTTAAATGTACCTGCTCTGCCCAGTCCTGTTCCGATCTGATGGTGATGAGCTGCACCTCACATGCTTAATGGTTCACAGCAGCCCTACAGCATCTGTTCAATGTCTGTCTGAGGGTGGATATGCATTTTTAGGGCCAATAAGTGCACAAGTGACAGGGGTGGATGGAATAGTTCGCCCCAGATTAATCAGATTCAGAGCAATAACCCTGCAATCCTAGAAGTCTGAAGAGAAAACCCGGATCTTAATTCAGACTTGCATTGCGAGCCCCTCTGAAGTAGACAAAGAGGTAATTTGCAAAAGCATCTGGATCCGGTGGCAACGCATGCAAGCCGAGCAGCAGAGTACGTTCCCATCCACAGCCCCTCTCCCAAAACCCCCTCCACCCAGTGCTCCCTCTCCCCTCCAACCACCCCCCTTGTCTGTTTATCATAGGATCTCCAACACACAATCAAACATGAAAGGATGAGTGCTCGCAAGAGCCTTTTTAGATTTTGTGGAAATGTGACATCTCTGGAAACATTTAGCCTGTCATAGCTGCTGCTGCTCTTCAAAGAACGCCGAGAGGAATAGATTAATGTTGCTTCTGTAACAAACCTTCTTCCTGTCTGTCCTCCTTTCCTACTAAACATGCTGGCTCCCTATATCTACTGTAACCATACACAGAGATTACTGACTGTATAGTAATAAAGCAGCAAATCATTTTAAGATGTGTATGTATATCAACATTGTGATGGCCATGATGTCAAACTGATACAGCATTTGTGCTTAATTTTTATATCTCAAAATGTTTTCTTCTGTATCCTATTATGTAATCTAGATTTAAACTAATCTATGTGTCTTTTCAGTTATGTTGAATAAATATGAAAAGCTTGTGAACACTTATTGTATGTCATAACACCAAAGGGAGGTATATTATCTCTCTATTTTCAATACAGATTAATACAGCTGGGATATTATACATAACATAAGGCAACTTTTAAATGAAATAAAGTCAGTGAAAAAATGTTTGCCTGTGGTTCTACAAACTGAGGCAAAGACATGTTGACAGCTCTAAGTTAAATTTCTCAATTTAAACCAGTGTCTGGTGAAATGCATGATTGTAGGTTCACATGGACAAACAAGTTAACACTAGCTAGGTTGCTACATGTCTGGGATGCACAATCAAAACTCACAAATTGTGTAGGTGAGGTTAGAAAAAGAAGTGTCTTGTGTCTTTACTGTCACTGTCACTATTATGGGTCAGGACAAAAACAAAAAGTCAAAGTAATGTGACAAGGGCACCTTTGATGGGTAAATTGTTGGGGCACATACCACATTAGCACATAGGCCTTGAGTACCAGGTCCAAAGAGCAAGTGCAACTGGTAATTTGCTTATTTTCATTTGTAAGCCAGCAAAGTACACACATGCAACTTGAATGAACAACACTTGTACAGACCATCCCCCCTGAAAACACGAGTGACTGAAGATTCATTGTTAGTAGTTAGTGAAGAGCTCTCAGTATAAACAAAAGAAGAAAACAGACAAAAATTAATTTCTTGTTAAGTTGCTAGTCATGTTGATTGGTAGAGTAAAAGTCCAGTTCTGTGAAACTGCAGCATGGAACCAGTATGAGAATAGAGTACCAACCCCAAAGAAACAAAATAGAGTGAATCCAGAAAACAGAGACACATAAAGATGTAGTGACATGTGGTCGATGTGGCATGCAGCATCAAAAGTAACCATAATGCCTGGTGCTGTAAAAATCCAACCCAACAAAGCTAAATCCATACAGCGGAGTGACATGGAGGAATTCTGTGTGGATGTAGTGACAGAAAACCAAAAAGAAATAAAAAGGGAACTGGCTAATGATACTGAAAGTGAATGGTATCCACATTGTAATGAAACTGGATACTGAAACTAATCATAGTCCAGAAATTCTCAGGCCACCACAACCCACCAAGACAGCGTCCTGAGGGATGAAACACTATTCATCCAAAAAACATTCTCTAATCTCATGTTTTGATGACGATGATGATTATGATGATGACGATGTTAGGAGTCTAAAACATCAGTCCAAAATCTCACTTAGGTGTTCAGTAAGAATCAATTGGTGAGGGTCATAGTATATGATTCACATAATTTTCATAATGATTACATCATTCAGTAATCCTATTCTGAGGGAGACCATTGTTATTAGGAAATGTTCTAACACGCATCACTCCATAACCAAACCATGCCAGCAAAATTCCCCCAGAGCACAACAGAATCACACTCAGTCACTGGAGAGATTAAGCACTCTACTATCCCTATTCCTACTGTCCCTATTCAGATGTCTCAGCTGACCATATCCTTTTTCCTACATGCCTTTGGTTTTTGTACCACCGTTCTTCTCAAATGTGAATCCATCTTTGCAATGAGGGATTAAAGTACTACAATCTTATTCTGATATCCTTCTCTGTATAATTGTTGATGGACTGTTCTTACTGACACGGCCAGATCACATTTTGTGTCACCTGAAGAATCATTGCTCTTAAGTTTTTTCTAACAAATCACCTAGTGCAAAAGCATCACAGTCATCAAATGTTTCACAATTTCCATCCCTATTTACAGATGTCTTTCCCATAGGTCTTTCCCACAGTCCACATGACCACATCAATGAATGACATCATTGTATGGGGAGGCAAGGAAGCTGAACATTAAGAGAAAAATGTCCTGGAAACAACAAGTAAGGCCAACTTAAAAATGAATAAACAGAAGTGCCAGGTCAAAGTGAAAAAAACTGATATTTGAGGGAGACATCCTGAGCAGTAAGAGCATCAGACCAAACAGAGGTACAAAGGATTGAATGATTGATAAATAATATAAGTAGTTTTGTGCCCAACTTTTTCTAATAAAAGGCACCCCTGAGAGCCATGAGCATGAGAAGTGACTGAGTGATCTGAAGAAACTTCTAACTGGAGCTCTGAGCTATTTTCCTGCATAAGAAGGATGACTGACAACCAATCTAACATCCACAATGCTCAGTTATAGATGTGGAGATGCAGTAAGAAGTACTCAGCATAAGGTATGTATGTAAATGTTTACACTCCTGCATATGAAGACAGGCAATTAATGCTGAAACCAACCATAAGCCCCTGCTTGTGCTGTTCCACTAAACCATTGTACACTTTTCAAAGCGGACAATGACACAATTCAAATAATGACGCTCTAACTGCAGCATTGCACACTTAAGGTTGCATAAACCCTGGGTAAGCTGCTGTTTAGAGCTGATGACCTGAAGGGGCAGGTGAACATCAAGATGAGTTACAACATGAAAACTTATGTGAACATAATCACATGTGCAGTGCCCATGGGAATGGGGGAGAGGAAGCTCATAAAGACACACTGAAAACCAAATAAAATTATTACAGATTAACAGCCCAACATGAAGCAAGATTGTTCAATTGTCATGGAAGAATACTGGATCTGCTCAGCAGGATTGTCAGTGGTGGAAGAGTTTGTGACAAGAAATGCTCAAGAAGAGCCATGCAGAACCAGGTGATGCAGTGGTGTACTGCCAACAATCAAGAAGTGACAGCTGGTGAGTTCAACATGGCTGAAATTAAGCAAGCAGTCCTGCCAAGCCACTAAATCTACACTCGGTGCCACAAACATCATATCAGGAGGTACCTTGCAGACGAATGGAACTTTGTGTACATAAAATCATGTCCTTACTACCCACAGTCTAATGATTTAGTGGAAAAGTCAGTACATAGCAAAGCTCAATGGTACAAACTGCTTCTGCACCAGACAAGACCACTTGTATGACACCAGCACAACTTCTTAAGGGTAGAAAGTACAGCACAAGAACACACCTGAACTTCATGCTGACAGCTAGGTATGATACAAAGATAACCTAAACACATGAGCATAAACAATGGCATACACCATTCAGATAGAGGACAATTTTGAGATGGAATCAGGACCAACCTAGTAGAGACCTCAGTGTGCCCTTGAGAATATAACAAGCAGCAGATCAGGATGAAGAATAAACCATCAGAGGATCCTCAAAATGTGAAGCCATTTTACAGTAGCCTATAATCCCTCTCCCATCTCAGATCCAACAGCAAAGTATAAAAGATGCAAGCTTTACTGCTTTGCCATGCCTCCTGCCAGGTACGTGCCTCATTCATCCAACACTTGGGTTTGCCTTGACTCTAGACTTTATTCTTAATAAATTCACTTTCTACATTAACTTAGGTACATGGTAAATCCTTTTGAACATCACCTGGGCTACCTCAAACTTTTAATAATGCATGTTTGGAAGCTAAGATACAGATTGTGTTTTCTTAAAACTTAATTTGACGAGTATATTCATTCAACTCACTGATTCAAGTCAAAAGAATGAATTAAGGGTGCCATAAGTAGGAGACATTGAGCGGCCAGAATCAAACTATACTTTTCTCACTTATGTCTTTTATTTGCCACATCAGCGATTCTTGCCACCAGCTGGTACTGATGATGATGGTCACTCACCAAGAGCTTCTGCTATTTTCGTGTTTCATTCTCAGTACCTATAAGATGATTGACAAGACAATACTTTCCCACATTACTTCATCATGCCCTCTCTCTCTGGCCTGAGAGCCAAGTGGATTCACTAAATGACTCATTATTACCTCAGGCTAGCTGACTATCATGCTAACCACAGTAGTCACCTCTGCAATACAATACATATGTTTTTGATAGATGTCATATTGATATTTTCAATCATTTATCTTTATTTAATATGTTGTATATGGTATATTCCCTCCCCTCAAAATTAATAACTCATATATCAAAGATAACAGATATCACTAATTGCTTTTTTTTTTTTTTTTTTTTTTTTTTTTTACTCTGCACATAGTATTTTTAATAAGGATTGGCTGCTGGTTGGTCGGAGGTCAGATGAAAACTGGCTCTAGACAAACTCTAGACAGCAGAAACTGACTAAGAGGTGAAGTGTTTTGCTAATATAGACAGACTATAAGAAAGACAAGAGAGACAAAAATAGAGAGACACAGAGGGTCAGACGGAAGGAAAGGAATGCTGTTTACTCTTTGCACTCATCCATAAGAGGGCTCCATCTCAACAGTCAGTCAGCCGGACATTGCCTTTAGTTCAGCACCACATCCAGTCAACAAGGCCTCCCTTCTCCTCCCCCAAACACCCCGACCCTAAACCGCCACCACTTTACCAACACAAAAAGATGCAGCACGGCACTTTCCTTTTCACCCTAGCATGCAACCCCCCCACCACCACCACACACACCCTATCCAACACACACACATAGACACCCCTGGCCTCCCCCTTTCCCACCTTTGTATCAGTTGAAAGGCATATGGTTACTGCCATCCGATTCCCCCTGGCTGAAAGTGCCTTTCACTTTACCGCAGTTCACAAAGAGGTCAGACTACAGCAAACAGAAATATTGTGTGAGAGCTCACTTTTTTGTGCCTGAGCTAAGAGATGTGAGAGACACAAGAATAGCAGGGGGAGAGAGTCCCTGATAAAGTTACATCTGGTCAAACAAACCTCACTCCATTCCTCATGCCGGAGCGGGAGAATTTATGTTGTAGTGAATAAAGAGCAGCATTTGAGAGAACTGACAGAAACTAACCTCAGACGTGGTCAACTATACATCATTCATTCAACTCCACATCCATGTACTGAATTTTCAAGCCAGGTCGGATTTCCTGGCCTAGTTCGAACAGCTGCCGGAGAGACTTGCTGATTTTTCAGTAAAGTCAAGCTGTTGGCAAATTCGGGAATGAGAAAACAGGGGTGCCCTGTCTGAGCTGAACGGTGTTACAATGAGAAAATCAATCACCAGCGAGCAGGTAGGGCTGATAGGAGCGAGGTGTCAGAAATATCACAGTGGCCGGTGTGTGTAACACGATGAGGCAGTGTTTCAGTCACAAACCCCTGGGTCCTCTAGGCTATCTAGTCCCTCTCACTCTCTTTGTGCTACTCTGGTAAATGATTAATAATGAGTGTTCCTCTGTTGACCTTGTTTGTTAAAAGACTTGTACCTGACAACTTTCCACAGTTTGTGCACACAAGGAAAACTATTTCTAACACAGACAGGAACGTACTCCTATTTCAGAACGCCTCCCTGTGCCACTGAAACGAGTCATAAAATAAGTTGAACCCTTTGAAGCTTTGCGAACGTTACCCCAGTGTCCCTATTGTTAACCTTAATAATTGTAGCCATGAGTTGCAGGGTAAATTTTCAGTCTGCAGCCTTGTAATTAGACTGCCTATTCAGCCACCAATTTATGACCAATATTTTTCTTGGCATAAATGCTACTGAGCTAAAGATTTGATTTCCAAATGGGAACTCTGGGGAACCACACCAAAACAGCCTCTGGAAAGAAACCACGCAGCCAAAGAGTCCTCAGCACTTCAAACACTTCAGTGTAAGCTAAAAGAGATTAATTTTGAAAAGCTAACTGCTGTTTGCTTTGCCCTTTATGATGGTTCCTTTTAGTAGGATAACATTTGGTGAGAAAGTGTCAGACTTGGTTTCACTAGAGGCCTGCTGCTTCCCCGCAGATCAGGGACTCTTTGAGGAGGTCTTCCCCCCAGCAACCTCCCTCCCACCCAACAACCCCCCACACCACCACCACCACCCTTGGGGAACAGACTGACAATCGGTCTGGAAGTGTGCCTTGTTCCACAGGGCCATCAAACATTTATTCATCTCATAAGCTGCTGCCAACAGCCTCGCTTGCTGCCATAGGCATAGCAGCAAGCTGGTTGGAGGAAGCGGGCAGGTCAGACTGTTGTGACACTCACATAAAAGATAATGCTGCAGGATTTACATGCATTTCTGCTTCATTGTGTATAAACACAAGCAAGTGTGTGTGTGTTTGTGTATTAGGGAATGTGGTGGTGAGGATTTTCACCCTTGAACAGAAGACTGCCTCACACCATAAATCTGTCCCTCATTGAGAAGACAAAATGAAAATGGCCCCGTCATAAAACATCTGTAATGGTTCCATCCACCACCAACACATAATGGGGCAATTACCAAGAAGGGGGCTGGGACAGCATGAAGCCTTTAGCTCTTTTTGGTACACCACACAATGCTTTGGTGTCTCATATGCATATGTCTGTGCGTATGCATATGTTTGTGCTTCATTTCAGCTCAGGATCACTTTATACAGATCTTAAAATTGTGAATGATGACAAAGAACATCCACCTATACCTGCTCATCAACCCTGGACCCTGTTTCCCCGGGAAACCACTGTCTGTCTTTCTGCACAGCGACAGACAGACATATCTAATCTGAAATTGCATTATTGATGCCTGATCTTTTGCACAGTCCAGCCTGTTGCCCTGCGTCTTCCACACCTCGTAATCAAGCATAATTGAGGTTAACTGTATGGCACGGCTGAAATGCTAGACAGGTAAGCCGCAGCTCCTCATGATTAATGTAGTGTGTTAGTGTTCTGGGCTCTGACCTTTTGAGATAGGCCAGGCACCATTTTTAAGTGAAAGCTCTGCCTCTGCCGAGTTGTGGAGTTGTCCATCAAGTCCTCCCGCACCCCACTACCCTACTCCCTCCAACTTCCACCACCCCCTCTTCCAAAGTCAGATCCTTGTCTTGCTGCCTCATTGCCCCTGACCCATGTTTGTTTGCCTACATGTCTCGTTTTACAATGCAGAACCAAAACCTCTTTTTTTTTTTTACCACCGGGGTCCTTTATAATTCAGGTATGTCTTCTGTTGAGGAGTGAAAAAGTTAATGGACATCGATTGAGCATGGATCAGAACAGATGCAATGGCACCACACACTCTGTATTTCTTATATTTGTTCCATAAAATTTACTACTGTGTTAATTCTTTGCTGTTCAATTTTTGTCCAAAGCATTTTAGCCCTAATTTCTCCTCCACTGGGCCAAGTGTCCAGACCAGTGAATGCTATTGTCCAGCCACTATTGGTCAATGACCCTCCCTCTCCGCTCCACAAGCCTCTGCGGATGTGAATTGGCAGCGAGGTCATGTCCTTGCCTTGCTCCCAAACATAAGCATTGTCAGAGTTAACTGAGTAAATTTACATTTGGCTCGAGCTCATTCAGACTCGCACAAACACACAAAGACTCTTCAACCGCAAAAAAAAAAAAAAGATGAACTACTAGCATACAAGAAGACAATCTTCTTTTCTGTGGAGATTTGCAGGAGAAACTGAAGGTGTGCTTGTTAATCAGGGATGGCGAGGACCTGGGTCACCATCTGTAACATAGACCAGGGGCAGTAAATGGATGAGGAGGGGTGAAAGGGCACCTTCAGACATTCCTTTAGAAAATAAACAGAAGAAAAACGGGTTTCTCTGGACAGGTATTCCAAGCAGATATATCAAGTTGGCTTTAGATTTTGTTGTTCTCTGAGTTTTTATATATAATAAATCAATGTTGAATAAAAGATACAAAATCTACACATGATGTTTGAGTGGCAAAGCACATGAAGGCATAGTTTCTACTCCAGTTGAAAATAAGCTACATTGGCTTCATCCTTATGTTTCAAAAGCACAGTTGGGAGTGACTTTAACGCAATTAGCAGGTTATCTGTGGTGAAGTGGAGGTGTCTGCTGTCTTCCTGTTACCGTATGGTCTGACAGGAGGGAGGGATGGCTTTCTGTTGGGCCACAGATGAGGAAGAGGAAGAGACAGTCCTTTGTTACACTGTCTGCAGTTTATTATCTGTCTCAGCACCCAAGTGCAAACCAACTATTTTTTTACAGTTTTTGTTCTTGTTTGTGGCAAAAATATTTTTAAAAAGTTCTGCAAAACACCTTTTTTGTCCTTTACAAAAAGAGTTCTAGAAAATTAATCATCCCACGGAGAGAAAAAAGAAAGTAGTGACCTCTGGCATTAAGGCACAAGCAAGTGTATTTAATGTTTGGGGCCGCCCCTGCCTTTGTGTTGAAGCCAGTGGTTCAATGAAAGGCAGCAGTAGGGGTCACTTCAGGCATCTGCTGCTCTCCTGCACCACTCATCTGTCCATCTGTGTACGCTGCTGCCCTTCTGTCCACTGATGCACGCTCATGGACTCCAAATACATCTAGAAAAATATGCACTCCACAAATAATGTTGTATGCGTATATCACACATTACATTCAGTCAAGCGTGGGGGAGTGTTGTTATCCTGCATCTGTTTAGTGCAGAGAAACACCACCTTGCCCTGGCCTGCTTTCTTGGCTGTAGAAAGGTGTCAAGCTTTATTATAGAGGGAACTGCAGTATCTGCAAATCATAATGGTGGGAACTACAAGAATCCAGAGAGGGAGGGAACCCTCTAGAGGCAAAACAAAATCTGTGAGCTGAGAAACAGTCATCGACAAATAAATAATAAGCTTTTGCTGTTTTCTATCAGTAGCAGTTTAAAAGTCAGGCTGAGCCAACAACAGTTCCTCTTCTCTCTTTCCTATTCTACATTTAAATTGTAGCCATTCAACAAATCAAAGCACAAGATCTAAGTCCTCACAATAAATTTTGTAATGCTTCTTAATGCCCATTAAACAAATTTCTGCATGCTTAGAGGTCCTCACTGTCTGAAAGATCAGTGTGATTTATGCATTTACTGTCACTGATGAGGATATCACTGATAGCAGAGAGGTTAAGTATGAGGAACATTTATGTCTCTATACGAGCCAAGAGCAGAGTTTTTTTTTTTTTTTAACCTTGGAGACGCTCCCAGGCTTTCCACTCACAGCAACACCTAGTAGATCTTCACTTATGCAGCTTTACAGATCTCTAAAGAGGAGCCTCCATGCACAGATGTGGGGTGTCAAGACTATTTGTGTTATACATTCTCCACATTTCTGATGAAAAGGACCCGTCTCTTTGCCATTTTGGTTTTGCTTAGACTAATATATTAGGACCAAGCTTCAAATAAACACAACTCTTTTTTTCTGGCCTCAGTGTGGAGTGGGGGGACAATAAGGCAGTTGTGATGAAGAACTTTATTGGAACATTTAACTTAAAGAGAGAAGGATTGAAGCGGGTAAACAAAGCATTCCTTTCCCTTTCATCACCATTTAACTGTTCCCTTAACATTCAGTCTCACCTCTGAGCCAATGCCCAGCAGACCAGGGAACTTGTCAAATAAATATAAATCAAAAAATAAAGCTTCATCTCGGGATTTACTGTGCAGTTGCTTTTCTATTCCAGCTCTCATCCCCTGGCACTCCCCAGAGAAACACACTCAGTGTCTCCCAAAGGGCTGCCCTCATGATCAGGATGGCCTGCTCAGCTCGTAGCAGCACCCCGGCAATGGTGTTCCAGACGTATAGCCTGGAGGGCCATTTGGTTATACTCAAGGGAATGGTTGTTGTGTCAGTCATTTGCGGTGACTGCTAAAGAGTGCACTTAGCATCCTCTCTTTCCCCCTAGAAAACATGTGGGGAGTGACATGATACTGTACAAGAGCCTGGACAACATATAATATTTCAAAGCAATTTCCTAATTGTTTCCAGGCCAAGGTCGATAGCCTATATGGAAGCAATCCCTTCTTTCAAACTTCTTTTTTCTCATCCACAGATTGGGAAACATTAAAGTGTTAAGTAAACTTGACCCAGGCAGGGCTAATTCATTGGGAAATAGCTGAGGTTCATACAATCGGTGCCATATCAGTGACAGTCAGTCAGTGGATTTCCTCCTACTTGGGATATATGTTTATATGGGTTTTTTCTTGTGGTGCAGTACTGAACCACATAGTCACTGAATAGTGACTTTTGTTGTCTGTGTTAAAAAACAGTTTACAAAGGAGGAAGAGCAGATCAGTGAGGACACCTGAAGACAAATGTACCTTTGCTCCATATGCGCTGTGTACAGTGTCTTATTAGGTGAAGGACTCTAGAATTAATTTTGATTTTAAGAAATTAAAATGCTTTAATTTTGAAATGATCACATATTAATAAAACAGACCATGTTGTGTCTATGCTATTTGTTTATTGTTCTTGTGTTTAAGCTTCAAATGCAGTCTATGAAGACTTTCTCAAACCTTCACGTGGCCATTTTTTCAACTAAGGAATCCATAAATTAAAAAAAGAAAAAAAAAACATTTATTTCAGATATAAACAAACACCACACAATGTTCCTATTGGAATATTGGAAATCTACCCTTTAAAAAAAAAAACACCTGAAATGAAGGTAATGAGTGAAAACAGGGTGGGATTAATCATCAGAAGTAACAGGCTGGTGGACTTTGTTTTGAATTTTATTTGTACAGTAATGGTGTGGAATATTATCCAGTAATATATGTATATAAATGATCTTATATATCATTGTAAAAGCTCTTTACACTCTAACTGAATGCACCTCAAAACTCAGATCCTATATGCAATTATGAGGTAGACATTAATAATGGTATTTTCCACCCTCGGCAAAAAATATCGAATACACCTTAAATTACTCTTATCAATGTAAGAAATATATGATTATCATGAAACTCTGTACATCACAAATAATAAAATAATTATAGAATAGAAATTATACCGATTTGAGTGCATTTTGTATATTTACAAAGAAATGCCGTTTTCTCATTTCTTCATTCGTTGCACTTTGTAAAGTTTTTCGACTGTACAAATATTTACAGCTCCAAAAAAAAAGACAACAGTAACAACAACATATTGGACAGCAGTGCATTCAAAGCTAATGTGCATTTAAATATCATCTCGTTTGCGAGTCTTTTTTGTCTTTTATGTTTGTTTCGATTTTATTTATTAATTTTTTAAAAGATCTTTTTCGTCATCAGAGAGGACAAACTTTCTCGCTGAGCTGCGTGTCCTTGGCGCAGTCAGGTTTTGTGGAAGTGCATTTCGTAAAGATGCAGACTTTTGAGCAAAAAGTTCGCCTCAGTAAATGTCAGTAATGTGTGCTTTCTTTCTTTTTTCTGTCTTTTCTTTTTTCCTTTATTTCTTTGCAACAGGGCCCCCACTCAGGCGCATACAAGTCTGGGTTTGTGTCCTTCTCTGGTCCGTGACATGACGCCTTTGGACTGATCTCCAGTAAGGCTAAAAAAAAAAATCTCTTGACGGCATCACCACCATCTTATCTCCTCTCGTCAGACCGGTCTTAGTGTGTGTGTGTGTGTGTGTGTGTGTGTGTGTGTGTGTGTGTGTGTGTGTGTGTGTGTGCGTGTGGGTCTGTTTGGTAGATTAGACATTCACCCCATTTATTTATTTATTTGTTATTGAACTTTTTTCTTTTTATTATTAATTTTCTGTTCGGCCTGTAATGACTCCAGCTGGACAGTGGTAATTACAGCCTGGATGCACATACCCAAAAGAATCCGTCCTGGCAGAGCGCGATCACACAGAGCAACAAAGCGCTGACGAGGGGGGGGGGAAGCCCGGTGTCCTCAGAACAGGTGCACAGTCGGACTCTCAACAGGCTCCCCTTTCCTTCGGTCACATCGCGCGCGCGCGCGAGTGTTTTTTTTTTTTTTTACCCAGTCCTCGCGCCATATGGACACGTCTCACTCTGGGAAACAAAAGACCTGTTGCCTGATGAGCGATCACTTGTTGTGTGTGCTTTAACACTTTTAAGGCAGAGTGTAAATGAACGGAACTGTAACTGAGTCTGAATAAATTATGTAGGCCTAGTAGACGTCGCCTCCTGTGTGCATCCCTTTTGAATAAAGACAAGGCGCATGCATCGTGCTTCGTGCGTCAAAGCATCTCAGACCTGTGAGGACTTTACATCTTCAACGTGGGACCCATCAAAATAATCATATCTTTGATTTCTCTGTCTTGTTTGTGTTTTGTGTTGTTTTGTTTTGTTTGTAACAAATAGTGGCCGCTACCTGCACCCGCACTGCTCCACCACCATATCCTCGTACTGTTTGTACACCACGTTATTACCCGAGTCTATGTACAGGATGCTGATAGGGCTAAGTTTTGTGGGGACGCAGCAGCTGGGCGGGGTGCTGTTGGGGTCCATGGAGTTCATGAGCGTCTGTATGATGGCGTGGTTGGTTGGTTCTAGGTGCGACCTCAGAGGGAAGTCGCACACCCCCTCGCAGTGGTACGCCTCATAATCCAGGGGCGCGATGATCCAGTCGTCCCATCCCAGCTCTTTGAAATTCACATGCAGCGCCTTTTTGCTGCACCTGGATTTGGATTTCTTCCCGTGCCTCTTCCCGTGCCGGTTGCTGAGCGCCGTCCTACGCCGACGCCGGGGCCCTTCTCCTTTAACCCCCCTCAGCGACACCCCCTCCTGCTTCTCCTCCACTGCAGCCTTCACCACCGTCGCTTCCTCCTTCTCTCCCACTGACCTCCGCGACTTGATCTTCTCCTTCATCTCGTTAAACAGGTTCTCCCGCTTCTTGGAGCGGGTGTAGGCCACTAGGATGGCCTTCTCCTGCTGGGACCGGCCGCTCCGGTCCAGCCCCAGCTGCCTCAGGTCCACCTCCGTGTCAGATTTGCCAAGAGTGACCCTGAGCTGGAAGCAAAGCTGGTTCCCCTGCTGATAGGGATGATGGTTATGATGATGTTGATGTTGATGAGGGTGGTGATAATGATGTTGGTGAGCTTTAAACATTTCCCACACGTCCAAAACTTCCCATCCGGCTTTAGTGGAGTCTAGCGGGTCCAGAGACCTGGAGTCCAGCAGCCGGTCCGAGCGGCAGGGGTAGAGCTGGATGTCGTAGAGGCCCGTCGTCTGAAGGGAAGTCTGCAAATCCCCGGGCGCTCTCCTGAATATCCGTAATTCTGCCCCGACCAGCTCCTCTTTGTCTGAAAGGGTTGAGACATCAAACAGATACTTTTGTCTTCGCAGAGGAGAGTGCAAAAGATCGTCTGCAAGGATAAAAGAAGAAAATAATTGCAGTCAGATTCACTTAGGGTGTACAGTGTTCAGAGGGATGGGGGGAGGGAGGAGGGGTACTCACATTCTCCCACAGAGGCCTTCTCCAACACCACCACCCCTTACCACCACCCACCCCCCTTCCTCTCTTTCTTGTTTTTCAAACGTCCACCCTGAAACAAACTACAGCTGACAAGACCTCAGTTCGCATAAGAATGAAAAAGAAAAAGAAAAAACTCCACCAGTTTACTGTTGCTTCTCACCATTCAAACGCATTCGCTTTCTCTTAATGATAATAAACACGTGCATCTTCTTCAAACTTAAATGAAGGGTTAACTACGCAGGCTGCTTTCATTGATGTTCCTGTGGCTCCATTAATTTCATTTCCTGCAAATTTGTTGCACGTGAACGATTTGAACAAACGTCATATCAAATCCAGGAAGTATATAAAATCTCACTTCCAAAAAAGAAAAGAAAGACAATAATAACAATTTATTTACTTAAACGTTTTAAATCATCTGTCATATTAGTCACAAATGTTCGTTTCTGACATTACAGCAACAATAATCCAATAAAAAAACAAACCATAGCGATGTTTTAATTCCTACGCCACCTTTAATCAAATCCAGTGTATTTTAATGAAAATAGCTCCGCTTTCATTTTACTTGCTGACAGACTGATTATTAATTTCCACCACTTTGGCGGAGTGGAAGTAAACTTTTCCCTCTCTTCAGTTTCGCAGTCTTAAATCAGAGCAGCAAGTCAGGACATCAGAAATGTGGTTGGTTTTCTTTCCTTTCCTTTTTGAGACCTCTTGCAGAGCAGTAAGGCAAAGAAAAAAAGAAAGAAAGAAAGAAAGAAACAAGGGGCCTAGTGATGTGAAGGCCCCTGGGTGCTGCCAGACACAACGGACCAAAGGCGACATACTGTACACTCAACTGAACAATACACAATTAATGCATTATTCCCTACTGAAGACCCAGGAGGCCTGAAAATATCTCATCAAGGCGAAGCAAAGTGACTAGAATATAAGACTGGGAGACAATGCAAATAGATATTATTAAGTACCAGGCTTTTAAACAACCACTGTTTCCTGTGCTTTTTTTTTTTTTTTTTTTTTTTTTTTTTTGATACAAGGATCAGAATGATTTATGTTGAGCATTATGTCACCACGAATATCAGGCGGCTGCAGTTTGGCTTCCTCATATTTTTAACGCATGTTTTCTTTCATTTTCTGCTTTATTTTTTATTTTTCTTCATCATTAAAATGGATTTATTCTACAAACGGCAATGAAATTGTTTTTATTGTTTCTTCTAACTTAAACAAAAAAAAACTTTATCTAACAAGAAAAAGGCGCGTTTAGGTTGATTTCTGTCAAATCGTTTCCTTTAAATGACACATTTTCCACTCGTTGTAAGTAAATAAATAAAAGGTTTGAACATAAAAAAAAATAATAATTCAATTGAGCGATTTGCGGTTTTTCTTAAAACAAAAATGAAAGCTTCAACTTCTGCTGATTGTCTCAGTTTGGTTTTTGTTTTTTTTTTTTGTTTTTTTTTTAAATAAATATACAAATAAAAGTGACATGTCGACATCTAATCATCTCTGTGTTCTCATTTGTAAAAGTCGCTCTAAAGAGATATTTGAATCTATAGTTGTCAGTTTCCCTCCGTGAACCCTGCCGAGTCAAACAGTAAAAAGTAGATTGAAACCTTGTGCTCGTTTCAGTGACTCTCCGCGTATGGTCCACATTAGGTTTCTCTGTTTTTTTATAAGACCTCAAACAAATCGAATACAAGTTCACCAAATAATTAACATTTCTCAATTCCCATCTTCCTCATTAAAGCACTTCCCCTCTTCTATTTCATCTCATCCTGCCAACGACAACATTCCCCCCTTTAAGTGTGCCTGCATGGAGCGAACAGGCTGCGGGTATTATTGAGAGATAATATTCGTGTTGACAGTTCAAAATGTACAACGTTTTCTTAATTTTATTACTGTGTTTAAAAAAAGAAAGAAAGAAAAAGTTTAGTTTTTTTCCATTACGCATAGATGCCTGACCGTGGATAATTGGTGGAGTTTTTTTATTGCTTGGTTAAAACAGCATCCTGTGCACTTTTGTTTGACCTTGTTGGTTGTAGCTATTTGAACAAACGCAAAACATGTTTTTGTCATCTATGCCTCTGTTTAGAGAGGGGTGAGAGAGAAAGAGAGGCCGGGTTGCACCATCTGCGCTTTAATGAGTTACCCCAAGTGCCAAAAGTAATTTTCAGATTCGGGTTATTCTTTTCTGATCTTGCCTTTTCTGACCTCTAGGAAACACCCTGCCTGGTTTTTCAAAGCAAATTTAATTTACCTACAAAAAGTGTAAAAAGCCAAAGAAGCCGTAGATCACACAGGAGCACTCAGTAAAACCTGTCCCCGCATGGATGAATAATGCGTAAAAGACGCAAAACCTGTGACTTTACGCGTTAAAAGCGCTGCCCCCGTGTGCATTTCTTTCTTCCTTTTTTTGTCCTGATGGAGGCGATTTAAATAATGAAAACACCCAGCTGAGGTTCATTCACCAGGTTAAGGCAATGCAACACTTTTGGGATGCTGGGAGGAATCCCAAAAGAAACCAAACGCGCTTGAGATGAGAGAACGGGAAGAAAAATAATTTTCCGTAATTAAAGTGGCGGTCGCTAAGGGAGATCCCGCAGTTAAAAAAAATACGAACCACTTCACAGCAGAGGAAGTGCTCTTTCTTTTTTCTTTCTTTTTCTTCCTCTCGTCGTTTTTTGGTAATGTGCCCACCGTGGCCGAGCTGGGTCATTATGGGAGAATAGACAGTGTTTGATATGTTATGACATGAACACTCAATTAGATCACCGAGTTCAAATACTCCAATCAGCCGTTCGATGCCAAGCAGCTTTCAGAGGGTCCAGCTCGGGGTCAGAGCCAGTGACACATCACATCAAAATCACAGGAGAGAGTGCGGCGTTTTTTCCTATCAAATCAGTTCACACTGCAAGAAATGGACATTGAGTTTTATATTTAAAGTCTTTTTGTTTTGTCTGGTGAAATGAGAGTTTCATATTTTCACTGCTATCAGGTTTGTCAAGTAATAAGTGTCTTTTCTATTAAACGTCACTTAATATAAGTTTTGGAAATAAAGCCGATGTGTGCTGGAAAGAGTTCAAAGCCGCTTCTTTCTGCAACCTTGATTAATACTAACGATAACAACAATGATAATAAAAGCAGGTTTAAACCAGCCGACGCTGGACTGCGCTTCTCATCAGCGTGGACATTTTTTGCAGCGCGCAACTCTGCGTCCCAGAGCTTAGGCTCGGAGTGTTTGAGACAGGAGGGGACGCAAACAAAGATAGCTTTTATTTCTCCTGCAAAGATTAACTCGGCTTATGTCCCCTTGTGTGTGTTGGACGTGTTTGTGTTTATCAGATTGTGTTTGGTTCGCGCAGGCCGCTCAAATCACTTAGTTACACATGTTAACTGACCCAAACACCTGCTTCTCACACCGACCAGCTCTGCCCCTGGACCCCCCTCCTTCTCCTCCTCCTCCTCCTCTTCCCTAGCTCTCTTTGTCAGCACAAAGTTTGACCATACCAGGCACCATTTTATTAAGTGACTCTTTTTTAAAAAAAAAAAAAAAAAAAGGAAATGTACATATCAATTTTAATGAGTTTGAGTTCAGAAAACCTGTGAAAAACCTGTGAAAAAAGTGCTTTAATATAAATATATTTTTTTTTAAAAGTTTCCCCTGCATTCACGTGGAGGTTAGAATCAGAGTAGTTTTTGCTGCAGCCTGCGCTGACAGTGATTTACAACCTTCATTTAGCGAGCGCCTCAATTAGTGTTTTACTGTCGTGTAACCCAGAGGTTAATTTAAGTGTAATATAACTTATTTGGGGGGAAAAAATTACACGTTTTGGCGACTGTGCTGCAAATACATCCTCCCACTGCTCACAACTAAACCTGCAGGTTCATACTTTTTTCCCTTTTAACAGGTATGACTGTGATTTATTGATATTTTGTGCTCGTAAAAACGCATTTACGCATTCTTTTTTGTTTGATTTAAAGCGTGCGTAAAAGCAAGCTCGTTCTTCTGTACTTTTTATGCCTTGCCTTGTGTTTTTTTCCTGACCATATATTTTTAACAAGATCTGAGAGGACAATGCTAGACCAGGCAGTTAGGAAACAAAAAAAAAAAAAAGAGAGAGAGAGAGAAAGAAAGAAAAGAAAGAAAAGAAAAGTGTCACAGATTTATACGAGACTGAGCTGATGGAGGTAGCAGCAGACTGAAAACCAACCTGTTCCTCTGTCCACAAAACTTGTTATGGTGTTGGCAGATTTAGAGGAGCGGAAAAAGCTTGCGTTTAGTCCGAGCTTCTCTGCAGCCGAGTATGTCCTGTATATGGAGAGCATGTATTCATGCGGCACGATAGCGTCCTTTAGGTCTTCTTTGTGGTGGCCCACTACAGGATGTGAAGACGCGAAGATGTCTTTTAAGAATCTGGATGACCTTTGTCCGTCCTGATGAGGGATCCTGGCTCCTCTGTTTCTCCTTGGCCCAGAGGGAGAGATGATAGCAGCAGACTGGAAACACGGTATATTCCCAAGGAAAACAAGGAGCAGGCCCAGATATAGCGTTACCACTCGAGATGCGTCCATGGCTGGAAGAGTAACCGGGAGATGTTGAGAAACTCTTTTTTTTTTCTTTCCCCCGCTGAGTAAAGTTGGATTCGGGGCTGGAGAGGGGAAACCGCAGCGGAGCTGGTGGAGATGTTGTGGTGTGCGCGTCAGGGTCGGAGAGCTGCTACTTTTGCGCTCTCTGGTCGCTCCAGAAGAAGTGCGTTTTGCGCTCTGGACTCCACACAAGAGCGGAGACTGCTGGGCCGAGAGAAACACGCCCACATGGTCGCTCAGTGCACGACTTCCCAAACAATTTCATGTCATCGACCTGCAAACAGACGAGCACTAGAGCCAGAGGACCATCACCACATCAACACACGAGAGTCTGTGCGGGAAAGTTTAGCTGTTGTTGTTGTTGTTGGTTTAACAGCCAGATGCTGATCTGTGTACATTTATCGCAGTGAATATTAAACCACTGTTAACAAAATTAATTACAATATCGCTGAGTGAATCAGAGTATAAGGAAATAAAACTACTGTCATTTTTACTTCCTTCAATGAGCACGTAGAAAGACAAAGACATAATTCCGTCACCACTAAGTTTATGATGTTGACAAAAGTAGGAAGGGAAAAAAAATCTGTAAAAAAAATCTCCTTATCACGAGGTGTTTGACAGCTTGAAATCTCCCAAGGACACTTCACATCAGATTAGATTAGATTTTACGCACAGATAGACTGAACACACACTGATCATAAAGTTGTGACTTTTTTTTTAAAGGAAATATCATACACTTCCCACGCTTTTAAAGCACAAGATCTCCGTGAGTTATACTCTATGAATGTTAAAATAATCGATGCAGACGTAATTTGTATTAAGTTGTGAATAAAAGAGAATATATTTTTATAATGAACATAAACTGAGTTGAATAAACAGAAAACAGAGGTGTCGTGTTTAAATGTAACCTCAAGGTGAGAACACTTTAAAAACCCAAACATGTAGTCTGAACGTGGAGTCGTTTAAATAACACTACTGACATCTACTGGTCACTGCCGGTTACTACAACACGATGTTTGTCATGTTCAAGGAAACGAGGACAAATGCTGCATTCGGGTCATCAAAATCAGGCTTTATAAGTATTTATAAAAGCTTCACCTGCTCAGTACAACCCAGAGTCCCCATGATCACCTGGTTTAAACCTGTTCTGAATTTTAAACAGTCCGCACTGACACTAATTCAACTACAGTGTTCAACTACATCAACATCAACAAATCTTGGAGCCATAACTAACGTAGCATTTTGTCATTTTAGTCTCTGTGGTGTTCATTTTTTGCTCAGACAGCTTAGCAGACTCAGCGCTGCAAAACAAAACAAAAAAACAAGAAAGGGTACAATAATTCAGATCATTGAGAAAGAAAAGGTCAACAGGAAAAGTAATGATTCAGTAATTAGACTAGAGTGAATTTTATGTGGTGGACAGTGGTGCCTGCTGTGATTGAGCCTGTAGTCATCGAAGCTTCGATTAGAGCTTCATTAATTACTTAAACAAGTTTGTTCAGCTCACGAGGATGAGGATTATAATGTCGTTGACCTGCAGCAAACTGTGTCCCGGAGTGTTGTTTCACCAGCGTCCAGCAGAGGGCGTCAGTGTCAAGAAGACAAAGTGCTGCTCATTGGTCACATGCTCACACTTGAGTCAGTACCATCCAGTGTCCGCTGCATCCTCACAATAAATATATTGACGCACTTATAAATGAAGACATACTTTTAACACAGGAGACATATCAATCATCATCCATCATTAATAAATGTTATAGATATAAACATTTATATGACACAGACTCTGCATCTGTTTCTAGTCAGTGGCGCAGCTCATCTCTGTGTTTATTGTCTTGATTTTTTTTTAAAATACAATCTGTCATGGCAGAAACTAACATTTAAAGCGCATGCGCTGAATATAAATACGTAACATTTACATATATTTATATTTTATTTAAGGCAAAGAGCAGCTATAAGGGCGCCTCCCTGATTTCAGCACCATGGAGAGCCAACTCTCATACACACAGCAGTTTTCAGACTGTATTTGGCTTCATGCACATCTCCGTACACATATGCACACAGGCCGTGTTGCAGCTACAGCGTGTTATAACTCAGACAATAGGACATATTATTTTCAACAAATTTATAACTGTTACATCACAAAGAATGAATGGATACATGTAGTTTTGGTGATTGTCGCCTATATAGATTATATTATGTGTGGGTATTTATGAATATAAATGAAATGATTGACAAAACTGTGATCATGTGACCATGAACGTGTAGTAGATTTCCATATTTGCTGTTTCTCATCTCCAGTCAGGGCTGTGTGTTACAGCCATGTCGGCACCATATGTTTCTATAAATTGTAGGGAGGGGGTGGGGATGGAGAGGTGCTGTGGTTAAGTAATACTTCGCCTGTTATGTAACACACTTGGGATAATGGTCATATTGTGCTTGTACTGTCAGCTGTCTTGTCCAATCGCGTGTGTCCTCAGCCTGCGCACACGCTGTCGTTCATACCGACGTAGCTCAGCGGAGCAGAGCGGAGGCTGCCACCGGCGGAGGAGCATCAGCGACGGAACGACCCTTTTGTGCTTCACCGCTAAACGCGCGTCCTTCTGAGATAAATCACCATCATACATCCAGGTGAGCCCTTCCATGTATTTTATTTCATTAAAAAAAGAAAGAAAAAAAAAAAAACACAATTTTATAACATTGTATATAAAGAATAAACCTGATGTATCTACAGCGTGGGAGCAGGTGGCTGAGGTGGAGCTGTTTACAAGTATTTTTTTAAAGGAATTATTTAAAATTTTGCTTAAGCCATAGATGTTATTGTCTTGAAGTTTGATGTTTACATCGCCACTGGTTCCACCCTGTAGACTGTATTCCGCTTGTCTTTATCCTGGAGGCATCTGCATCTCGAGCTGACAAAAACATTCCCAGAGACTGTGGGGGCGCCAGATTAAACCAAACCAAACCAAACCAAAACAAAACAAAACAAAAACCCACTGCTGGATACAACGTGGTTTTAAAAGAAAGTGGAAAATAAGCTGCTTGAAGGTAATGTGAGATGAGGTGCTGCCAATATCTGGAGATACGAGGATAAGAAACCCTCCAATCCTCTAAGAATCAGTGAAAAAGGTTTTGAAGGGAGATGTGTTAAATAAGGAGAGGATGTTTAACATGTAAACACGAGAGGACATTTTAGAGGTTTCTTGGTTTGAGCAGTGGTTGTATTTAATGACTGAGATTATTCTAATGTATTACATCCAGTCTATTATGGTCATTTAATATATTCCGTGAGCTTTTAAATTGATCTTAAGTTCCAGTGTGAAACTATGTCGTGATACATTATGATTATCAAAGCACTTAACTGTGTTTTTTCTGATGAATATCTATAAAGAAAAACAACAGCTGTATTGGTTTCATTGTGCCTCTGTGCTGCCTGAAAAGTCCCCTGAAAGTGAAAGAGATTTCCCAGAAATGACATCATGCGGTGATGATGCACTTTGTTTAAGGTTCTGTGAGCTCAGATCAGAGATTGCAAATGATGTGCCACTCACAAAAAGAGTATGATTGTACTGTTCCTGCTGTTAAATTCACTCCTCACCAGAGCTGTACCACAGTCTGTGGCTTAGTGGAGCCACAGACAGCAAAGGTCAAACGTCATCATTACTAAAATTACACTCAACACCCCCATTAACAATCACACCAAAGCAGGAGCTGAGGGCACTGTGGTGCTAATATCAAAAAGGAATAAAGAGCATCACATTAGTCCTTATGCATGAGCAACATTAGAAAGCACATATCCCGGGGTGGATTAAGGGAATTATTATTCACGCCCACGCTTGTGCTGATTTTAAAAGTAGACCATCTGGATAAGAGAAATAGCTCAAATGGAGGCTTAAAGACTTGTTTACCAGTCATGTACATATTTTCTCCGCATCTCACTGACAGTTGTGTTTATCCCACAACTGTTGTGTTGTTTTGTTTTTGTTTGTTTTTTTGTTTGTTTGTTTGTTTGTTTCTTTGTTTCTTTGAATCTGTGTACTACCACCACGCTCAGGTTTGGATGAGCTCTCAGAGTGACTGCGGATCATAGGCAGCTTGCCTGTTTGTTAGGCTTAAGTGACCTGAAAATCCTGTGTTTGCAACTTAACACAATACTTAGCCTGTTGCTCAGCAGGTAGCCAATCAACATTGTCTGGAATCAAGCAGATGAGCACGTACATGGGCCCAAGTTTAAGCACAATAATAACAAGCAGTGGCATTTGTATCCAAACACCTCTCGGGGGTTCAGGTTCTGAGCCACTGAGAGATCATCAGCAAAGGCAGATAGTGTTGCACTGGAATAAAAGATAAGAGATGAGGCTAAAATGCTGTTTGGCTGATTTGGTTGTGAGATGCTACAGTCTAAGCTGAGAACCTTCTCTCCCTTCTCTCATCTCAACCACACCCTGTTTATTGTATAAGTTCTCCCCTATTTGTTTTTATCAACTGTAATTTCTTTTTCATCACTATACTGTTGTTCGTGTTCAGTCTAAATTCATTTAAACGTTGCACAAAATTGAACAAAACATGCCACAATTCTTTGGTAGCAACAGTTGAAATGTATGACAGTGGTATGTGGATAAGTGTACAAATGTTCCCGAAGCTCTCACAATCAAGGCTCAAGGACAGAACATTCATTCAGTGTGAGACAAACACTGCACAGCTGAATGACGAACACCCCCTCATCACCTCGGTACGCTCTCTGTATTTGTTCAGTGACTGACAGCATCTCAGGAAAAGCAGCAGAAGCTACACTATGTGCAGATTTACACATAATTGGTTCCATCGTGCTGGAGTTATTTGTGCATCCCTCCCCTCCCTCCCACCACCATCATCTCCCCAGTTACTAAGACTGTTGCTAGGCCACGGCTCTGGCAGCTCTGCCCTGCTTGGTTCCTATAATCTGAATCTGCCATGCCAGTTCGGTGGGCAGCTGTGAGCTGCTATAATGTTACGATGCTGTGGATGTTTGTGGCAATGCAGGAACTCGAAAGGAAAAGTGAAACTGTCAGCTAGGTGGTGCAGACCACCCGCAGAGCTCAGAGCTGTTCCCGACACCGATGATGGGTGGTGGCGTTTGATTCCCACATCTCTCGGTTCTATTTTTGCAGCCCCACTTTGGTCCTCGGTGATTTAAAGAAAGAGGATTTTGCAGAAGCTATAGCTGCTCACACTGGATGTGGCTTATATTAGGTCATGACGTGTGAAAATCATCCTGTGTGAGATGGAGGGAAATCAGGTGACATTCATCCAGCCATATTTATATAATCATATAGGAAAAACAGGGTATCATCTGGATGAAGCTGGGAAAGACAGGTTCAGATTCACTGATGTGACAGCAGTACATAGGCCTTGGGGTCAGTTACATCATCTGTGACGTAAAAAAAGAAAACACGTATATACCCGTTATGCAACTGACCCTCTTAGACGGTGATGCTGAAAGGCAATCAACAGGCAAGATGAACTGAAGTGACTGCATAAAGTTTATTCAAGCATGAGAATGAAAGGAAATCTGCATTATTTAGCATTGGACCATGAATAAAAAATGTTTCTTTTCTGTTTAAATGCAAATGTACAAAAAACAAAAAGTTCAGCAATTATTTCGCATGTTGGTTTTGGCCCTGGGTGAGGATATAATAATGTTCCATCATCCATTATATCTCTCTGAAATAGGAACAGTTTGTAGTTTTTGGCAGGCAGCCGCACAGTTTTGGCACAGAAAGATGATAAGGAGGGTCAGTGTCGTTTTGCTGGACAGAATTACACAGTGAAGTTAAGACACCTTTCATCTGTTAGTGTGTTTCATATCTGATAAATTACATCAGGGGTGAAAAGCCAAAATGTGAAAAGAATATTAGTGATCTTTTCTTTTTTTGTTGCTGCACTGGCTCTGGACTTTTTGTTATTTTAAAGGAAGATAATTATTTTAGAGGCAGTTATTTTAAATTGATTCTGTACATAAATTTACTTTTGACTGACTTTTTGTCTGACTTTTGTCTAACTGAAAAATCACAACTTGGGGAGTGCAAAAATCACAACTATCAGATTGTTTTCAATTAAATTTCACTCAGATGTTCGTGATCCTCAGATGATGTATTACAATGATTTTTGGACTCCCTGACTTTTTAATTTCTAGTGCCACCATGAGGTTGGCATTTGTGAATCAGGGCAAAATATCGCTGCGTCTATGGAAGGTGCAAACATTCAAGATTCCATGGGGATAAATTCTGATGACTTAGTTAACCCTCTGATTTTTCCTCTAGCGCCACCATCAGGCCACAACTTTTATTTATTCTGTGATAAATCTCTCCTGATGGATTGGTGAATTGCACAAATATTCATGGCTCCCTGATGATGAACCCTAATGATTTGTGACTTCTGTGTTTTTGCCATTCAATGCTTGCCTCCATTTAACTGAGAAAAAGTGTTATTATTTTTGTTTTAAAAGAAAAAGGTACATGGCTGTTTATTTTTAGCTGTGACGCAGAGGATTTGTCTCATCACAGACATGAATGCAATTTGTGTTGGTCATTGCTGGCTCCTCCAGGCTTGTGCCATCTGTACCAGGCAGAGTGTGTGTGTGTGTGTGTGTGTGTGTGTGTGTGTGTGTGTGTGCATGTGCCGAAGGGTTGGATTTAGTGATGTAACAAAGTTTAGACAGAGGGCCCTTGTTTGTGAAGGGTCTAAGCGCCACATCAAAATGCTGCTGCCACATACACAGTCGACAGAAAAATGACTCACCTGGTTCTTTTTTACCATCTTTCACTCATCAGGGGAAAACGCTACGTGAAGCACAATGGGACCGTTCCAGGAATATGAGGTCAGTCTTGTCACTGCCACTAGTCACAGGTGATAGATATAACTATCTGATCTGTTATTGTGTTAAAGTGTGTTTCCTCACAGCTACATTCCTGCCTGTAGCTCTGACCCATGTTGCTTTAAACAGGAAAAGAAGTCTTCAGAGAAGGGAAGCCCCCGCAGCCGCATCCCACGCTTGGTCCTTCAGCCCTTCCGACCAAAGGACAAAGGATCACCTCTGTCTGATTCACCTTTTTCAGAGGAAGAGGGTAAGGAGTGCGACATCAGCTCTGACCACTCCAAGAGAACCATCAGCACCAACAGCTTCTGCTCTGGTAAGAAGTTCAGGTCGGGTCCAGGGAAAGCAGAGTTCATGCCTGATGTAATTCTCAGATACAATTAACCATCAGCATCATTTAAAGGCTGTAAGGAGCCGGGTCATGTTGCAATGCTCTTGGCTGGGTAAAAATAAAAGCATTTTTCTTCGTCTTTTGGTAAAGCATGCAGGATTGAGCAAATCACAACACTTCATCATATATTTCTTAAGAAATAGAACAAATACTGCACAACAAATAACCTGCGTGTGCATGTGTGTGTGTAGACTATGTAAACCAGTACACAGACAGCACTTTCTGAAAGTAATGAGCCACCGTGAAAGCTGTTATGTTATCTGTCAGATAAGACCACAGCTGAACCTTGAGCTCTGTGACCAACCACTGTATGCTTGCTGCACTGCACTGCACTTCCCTGTTTGTGGCTATTACTGTCCTGTGTACCTCTATGCAATAGATGACACTGGCTGCCCCACTAGTCAGTCTGTGTCCCCCTCCAAAACCCCGTCAGGCTCGGAGCAGAGCGCCCACAGCTCGCCGACACTCCCCGAGCGGAAGACCAAAGTGAAGAGGGTGAGGGTGATGGCCGAGTGGAGCGGTGAACCACGGAGTGCATCAAGGCACAAGAGGGAGCTGAGGTCGGCCATGAAAGCTAGAGGTAAACAAGAATACAGAGATAAATATAAAGAGATGAGAAAACAAGAAGAAGGCAACTAAAATCTTTAATTTAACCCTGCACTATTGATCTGATCTTAAATTGCATGGGATTAATCTGCAATTATGTATGTCGTTTTTAGTGCTTGCACAGACTAAAGTATAACACACTATACATTTACTTCTGCATGGCAGAAGTTCTTCAAAGACCAAAGTACAATAGCATTGTATTTGTCACATGTCAGCAGCCAGCAGATTCCCAGGCATTCTGACTTGAACAAACACTAAGTAGAAAGCAGCTGCTTGCCTGAAAGCAGAACACTGAATTGGATTGAAGTGTTGTCTGTACATCTGTGCTCTGTTAACATGTATGAGAAACAGTGCACTCCAGTTCTTGTGCCAAAATTAAATTTCCTCTCTGTTAATCTGTTCCAATCTGAGGGAATGAGAGAGGGAAAAAACTGCTTGATCTTTAGTCAAAATGAGGCAGTAAGCTGATTGGTTGTGGAAAAAACTTGGGAGCTCAGGCAATTAGGCTGATTAGCAGGAGGTTACTATGCTGAGTGAACACACACAGACACTCACTTGATTCACAAAACGGTGAAGGATCACTTAGTTTTGGTCTGTTTTATGTCACAGTCATCACTGGACACACTACTATGGTTTTGTTTGATGGAAAGAGATGCTGCTCAGGTATGATTTTAATTTAATCATTAGTCAACAAAATGACTCAGTTTATATGTTTTAATTATGGTGTCACCACTGTGACCCTTTATAAAAGCATCTGTTCTGCAGCATTTGAGCAGATAATGATAATAATATAAAGTGATGGCATTTATAATCACAATCAATGTGGGGGGTAGCCCATTTAAAAAGCTGTTAGATAGCAAAATCTGTCTGGGGCTGTTATCTGATCATAATGGAGGGGCTGCTTTTGGGAGGTAAAACATGTTTTGTTTGAAGCTGTGATTCATCCAAACAGATTGTGCTGTTAGAAGATGGTTATTAAAGAAGGTGCTAACATGAACAGAAATGACAGGAAACGGGAAATGTGGACACAAACGCGCCATGTGTTTTCATGACAAGATAGAATTAGTGTGTATTTGTGTTTATTTTAAACTCCGTGTGAAGGTTTGCAGCATTTTCACATGTTTTATTGACTGTACTTTTGAATTAAAACAATGTGGAAGCTAGCTTAGCTCAGCTGCAATTACGAGGATGCACAAGAAAACACAACAATCAAAGTCAGTCAACGCATTATCTATTAGCTAATGTTTGCAAGTGCTTGCAATCTAAAGTCAGTAAACTACTATATATTGAAAGTGTTGACTAACATTAATGAACACTAATAGCTAATTAGCTATTAGCCACCACACAGTTATACTTCACCAAATGAGGATGTAACACCAAAACCCAGTTTCTTTAATTCAACTTTTTCAACTTTCGTTGAATTGTTTTCGTGACATGATGATGTCTCTCCCTGCAGGTAGTGAGGCAGATTTCAGTTCTTCAAGCAGCTCAGGAAGCCTGAAGACCAGGGAGAGTCACACCTCAAATTCAGTAGGAAAGAAAGCTCCGTCACGAAGGTATGAAATTTAAAGGTGACAGAGAATCAAAAAACATTTTTACGTCATCTTTGTTGAAGAATGGTAGTCCACCCACATTCAGGAACATGCAAAAAGTGCTAGAAATTATCAACATTTCCTTTTCATAGAATTTCCTCTCGAAAATGGGTCAATTTCAAAAATGGTGGTTTGTAACTTGCTTGAAGTGCTTGAATTTCATAATGAGGTTGTCAGTTAAGCCCAAAAAGATGCCAAATAGGTGCAAAACCACACATTTAAAACCCCCACCTTAAAATAGCTTTCTGAGAGAGGTTTTTAGGAAGCTTCTGAGGTATTACACATCCAACCAAAAATATAATTGTGTATATGTCACATCACTGAACAAGGATCAGCCATTCTCTGTCACCTTTAGCATACAACCTGTTTCGTTTTTCTGGGTCATTATTAGAAAATGGGCTCAACTTTTGTATTTCTGACTGTATTTCTATTTTTTGTTCTTTGAAGTCGTGGCACTCACATCAGACCACTCCCAGTGTTCAAACCAGCCGGGAACGTGACACCTAACCGCGATGCAGAGCTTTACGCCCCCTACAGGACTCCTCCCAGAGCTGCTTCCTCAACCAACAGCAGCTGCAACTCCAGCCCCACCTCCAGGTACCAAACATTGCTTCCTTGTTATAAATTATTAATGATCAGTGCAAGGTTTGTGGTTTTAAAGTAAAATATGCTAATCTCTTGTTGCAAGTTCCTGCCCATGTCCATGGCTCTCCACTTGGATTCATCACAAATCTAACCTGCTCTGCCTGAGGGAGGAGTTAGTAGATTTTTCAGACGGAGAGATTTGGATTGTGGATCAAGCATTGTGCAGCATAATGATGAAGGAGTGGGTGGCTGGATTAAGCTCAGTCTGTTTTATCATTTCCTTTCTTGCATCTGGCTAAGATTATGTTGGCCCCAATTTGGCTGTGGGTGGGATTAATGAGGATTCAATAAAGCAAATTTCTTAATATGGTACCCAAACAACCATGTCGGCTCTTGCCAACTCTTAACTGGATTAGCATGAATGCACCTTGGTTCAGTGGAGAGAAGAGGTTCATAAATATTTCAGAATAGTAGAGTTGATGTGTGAACTGAACAGCCCAGAGCACAAAAGTCTGGACTGCTGTGAATTTCCAGGCTCCATATCACTAAGATGGTTTACTTTGTTGACTTTATGGTTGTAGGCTGCTCAGCCCTGCACAAGCTTTAAAACCCTCTCGTACTTGTCTAAATGACACTCAACATACAGCTTTTGGAGTTTTTATGCCATTGTAGAAACTGTCATCTTCATTTTGGGAAGGGGGTACTTGTGTGCTGCTTTGCTGTGGAAAACAAACACAAATGCTTTTATCAGTTCTGTCTGAGCAAGATAAAATGCTGAGGACAAGCACAGGGCATTTCAATGTTAATGCAATTAGCTTGTAGATTAAGGTATTGCTAGTAAGGTGATTTCCTTCCTTGCTAACTCTGCTTGTATTTAGATAAACCAGCATTTTAGGGTTTTTTTGCCTCTAGTCTGCATGCCACTAATCCTGTGTCAGACAGTAATTCCAAGCCTCAGAGAGCATCTGCCATGACAGCACTCTTTCAGTCAGTCTAATTATCCTCGGCAGGGAACAATTTTACTTTAAAAACATCAAATTGGTTTGTTTTCTGTTGTTGCTTCAAAATGTCTAGTTGGAGAATGATGGATATCAATGGTTATAGAGGGGTAAATATGTCCTTATTTGTATTTATTTTATATTTCTGCCTAACAGAAGAGCAAACCTGGGTCGCTACCACTCCTGTGGAGACAACCATGGCATCAGACCCCCAAACCCTGAGCAGTACCTAACCCCTCTACAGCAGAAGGAAGTGACAATCAGACACCTGAGGACCAAACTGATGGAATCTGACAACAGAGTCCATGACAGGTAAGTACAGATTTAGATGCACAGTAGCTCCGATGATGTTATCTGTAGCCTTTTTATGGTTTTAAAACAGCATGACTGTAGTTATATCAGAGAAATGTAATATTGTGGTAGTAATGTGCCCATCCTCACTGTAGCTCTGCTTAAACATTAACATCTTCTGAAGTGTGAAGCCATAGGGAAATGGCTGGTGCCAGAGAAGAATCTAGCATGATGCAATAAGTTATCTTTTGTATTTAAACTTTAGCTTTTAATGAAATTAAGTAGGCTTACACACAGAATCCAATTAATTGGATCTGATTGATATCACTTGCATATGTGTTTTAAAACTGAGATGCTAACTTATCTTACAGTAAAGACAGGATTTCACTCTGCAAATGTAACTGTGTATTGAGGTACAAGCCAATATTACAGGAGATGTGACAAGGTTGGATTATTGTCATAAACTGCAAGAGTTGGCACAACTAGTAAGCCAAAGAGAGAAGAGTTTGCACTGACGTTCAATCTGAACTCTGAAGAAGAAGTGACAGGGTCAGTTGACAATTGGACAAGAGTACAACTTGCTCCATTTGCATAGAAATGACTGCGGAACAAAAATCTGTTCTGACTGAGGGAAGAAATGTATTGTTATATGGGTTTTGTTACCTCTTGAACAGAGCAAAGCTAAATGTTCAGGGCTTTGCACCAAGCTAAACTAACCAGCTGCTAGATAGTAGCATCATATTTTCTCCCAAAATGTTGAGCATCTGCAGTAACTATGTAATGTTTCTTCTATCCGTTAGAGAGTCAGAGATTGAAGAGCTTAAGGCTCAGCTTGGCAGAATGAGGGAAGACTGGATTGAAGAGGAGTGTCACCGGGTGGAGGCTCAGCTGTCCCTCAAAGAAGCTCGCAAAGAGATCAAACAGCTGCGTCAGGTGGTGGAGACTATGAAGAGCAGCTTGATGGAGAAGGATAAGGGAATACAGAAGTACTTCATTGATATCAACATTCAAAATAGGAAGTTGGAGTCACTGCTACAAAGCATGGAGCTTGCCCAGAGCGGTGCTAACCTCCAAGAAGAAAACACCCTGGACTTCATCTGTGATGGTCCTGTTAGTGGTGGGAAGAAGATGGTAGGGGAGGAGGAGGGTGGGATGGAGATGGAAGATCAAGGTGCAGAGGCAATGGCAGACAGTGGGTTGCTGGTAGATGATGAGATGGCTAATAGAGTGGACATTTTGGAGCAGGTCCTCATGTCTACTGCAGTGGACTTCAGTCAGGACTGTAGCAGCAAGCTGAGAGCGAAGGCCGAATCTGGGCCTGATGCATCTGCGTTGTCAGAAGAGGAACAGTTGATTGATAAATCCACTGAACCCATACAAGCACTAACAAGTGCAGCTCCCACCACCATTAGCATCTCCTCAGGCACATCTTCCCAGCAGACCACAGACGATAAAGGAATCCAGACTGACACAATGCCCATGCCAACAGATCTACAGGCTCTGTTCATCCAGCTGTTGAAGTTCCATGGTGCTTCAGTGGGGGACCCAGCTTTATCAGCCTGCAGCAGTTTTCTGGGCCTTCCAACTCTGCCCACCTCCACCACTGCCAGTATCTCTGACTCGACACCTGGCCCACCCAGCATGCCCATTCCTGCTTACCCAGAAAGCCCTGACACCTCCACTGATTCTGGCATGTGCTGCTCAGAGCTTACACAGAGCCAAAGATTCATGGAGGAGCTGGACTTTGTTGTGGATGACAAGCAACCTTGTCTGTCACCAGGACTGGATGTAGTTGGCAAACGCTACTGGAGCAACAGCTTCCTGGTGGATCTGGTCGCAGTAGCAGCCCCTGTGCTACCCACAGTGGCCTGGCTGTACTCAAGGCATGGTGTGGATGGAAGTTCTCCAGTATACAACATTGCTGCTCTTATCAGGGGCTGCTGCATTATGGGATTGCATTCTCTTCGTCACATCACCCACAGGCCGGAAGTGTAATGGCGTCTAATCCGCATGCACATGCCTAACCTTTGAACTGAAAGCACTTAAGCATCTTTTTTGAAAGTATTTGTGAGATTTGTTTTTGGCACCTAATGATATCAATGCATTTATTTTGGTTCCAACACTGTTACTTTGCACTGTACAGTTACCATGAGTTGAAGCAAAATGGTGACATGAAGGGGATTATTTATAAAAAAGGGTTGTATATTTATTTATTCTTTACATGTATAAACTGATCATCTGGGTAGATGGTTGTTATCATTGTCCTGTGGTGTCCCTAGCTGTTGTGTATTAAAAAAAAAAAAAAAAAAAGTTCTTTAAGGATGAGATTTTTTTTTTTTTTTTTTTTTTTTTTTTTTTTAAGAGGGTGAAAGACTGAATGTTAGTTTCTGTTTGATGGGTTCTGAAATTTCAACTGTTTGAGTTTTTGTTTAAAAAAAAAAAAAAGAAACCTTAAACCTTCAGCCAAAGCTTTAATGCAAGTTCACTGTTAATGTTTTGTGAAAAATATATTTCCTTTTCCTCCCTCGGAGTAGAGCTTTATTCTGTACTGCCTGTGTATTGTTCATAGAAATATGTTGACGCTTCAAAGCAATTGACACTTGTTATGTGCCTGAGCTATGTGCAATACTGGTGGTTCATCAAATGTCCTTGTGTCTTTATTATTAAAGCATGATAATTCTGGCCACGTGTTTGGACTCCTGACATTTTTAACCTTTCAGGCGTGTTTATATCAAAAATAATTTTGACTTATGTAAGAGGCTTCTTCAAAATAATGGTGATAACAGGAGGAGCCAAGGAATATCTAATCTGATACCAAGAACAACTGAGCACAGTCCTTACGATGGTTCATCTTATATAAAAGCTTTCCCGGCCTGTATTCTCAGACGTCCCTTGGGTTGTAGAGCTGACAATGTAAAATGCATTAAAGACACTTTACTGGGATCTCCCACAAGCTGTAAAATGTTGTTTGTACTGTTGCACCAGTAAAAAGTGGGTCATTCCTGGAGCAGCTCTAAGTCCACTTGCAAAAACATATCAATGCCTTCTGCAGTCATTACATAACATCAACACATTGAATAAAAAATGAAAAGCTGCTAAATTCTAAATGAACCTACACTTGGCAACTTTACTCTTTTTTTCCCCCACTCTGCCATATGGTAAAATATCTCAAGTTGCATAACCATAATCTCAGTTTATAAAGCATTTGACTAATGAGTCATCAGATGTTGTAATCCCTGCACTAGTCTGTGGATTCGAGATTATTACAACTGGGCAGCAATGGTGTTAAATCTGTTAACACATCAGTTATTTTCTGAAGCCTTTCAGAATAAGTATCCAGCCTTGTAGTTCATCCCTTTTCAGAAGGCTGATGATGTGATTTTTCCTTTTTTGAAACTGGGTCAGTCTCTAAAGCAGGCAGGAACTTTCCCCAGAGTGAAATCATTATGATAGAGGTCAGATGAGTGATGACAACTGTCCATCAAACCAGGTTAAAGGTGACCTTAGTGTCAGACATTATAATGTTGTATTACTAACAAGGCTGAGACTATGCTAACAGCTCTGTGAGGCTGTACTTCTGTATAGTAGTGTCTATAGTTTAAATACTAACATCATGACCATGCTAAAGTGCTTTTGTTTAAGGTACTATTCACCAGTTAAGTATAATAGCTTAGGATGTTTTAGTATGCTGGATAGCTGGAGCTTCAGATAGGGTTTCCTAAAATACAGATCAGGCAACAGACTTATGAGCAAAGGTATTTGCCTCTTGAGGTAAGAATCAAATTATTTTTTATTAAAAACCTGTGTAGGATTAATACAGCAGGTAATGCAATCTACCAGACCTTCTGGATTGAGTTTATGGATGTATTTCAAGATAAGTCCCTGTTTGGGCTCAATCATGACAATTCTTATAACATGAAGTCATACACATCAACGTGAGGGGATGGGGTTTGAGGGTGAGAAATGAGGGGTTCTATGTGATTCATTTTTGGAAGAATTAAAAGTGCAAAAAAGACAAAAACAGAACAACATGCAGCTTTTCTAAATGGAAACAATCAAAGGGCATTTCCAAAGAAAACACTAATCCATGTAGACAAGTTTACTAAATTCCCTTGAAATAAATACCATAAAAACCTGCTCTTTAAACCTGATCATGCACTTATCAGCCATGTTAATATCAAAGTTTTATGAGAATCAGCACCTCTGAGTGTGTTAAATCATGTGATTAACTCAGTATGTATTAGAAGCATGAGATCACACTGCTTGCAAATCTTTTCTTATTGTAACATTCAACGCATAAATTGGTCTCCACCTTTGTTCGTATCATCTATCACAACTGATGGAATTAAGACAGTCTTTCATGTATGCACATTTTAATTTATAAAGGCCTTTCTCTATCTGCTATTGTTTCCATGACGACAGCTTACCAGACTTCAACCATTCACTTCATATTTTCTTAAGAAAAAGGAACAAAAGTGTTTTCTTATTGGCCAACAAAACTGGTCTGAGATTACAAAGCGATGACGATCCATGTTTTATAAACAGAGCATCTGTTTAGTGAGTGTATCAACTGTTTAAAAGCAAAGTTCCCTTCAACCAAAAAAAAAAATCAATGAAAAAAATCAATGTAGTGATAACTGGATATTTTCCTTCAATATCAATATTTGAGGAGAACAAGTTCTAAATCAGTAGCCATGAGATTACCATAGGAACCCACAGCAATTATAGTTATAGGGCTACATTAGAGTCTGGGGTCAATTCTCTATACTCATGTTGAAAATTCAAAGCCTTCACTTAAACACAGATTTCCAGTGTAATAAAATAGGGCTGCAGAGCACAGGGAGATCAGATGAAGTATCAAGTAACATTCATTAGAAAAGAAAACGTTTTCAGACAATGACAAGCATAAATACAAAAACACAATAATCAAGCAAACCAAGGGATGTCACTGATAAACAGTGATGCTTAAATTAATTACACTCCTTTGTCCACTGAGGTCATAAATAAGACAAAGAAAAGGAATTGTACTCCTTTGTTTTGTTTCAAAAGGTAGCACAAGTACCAGTTTATTAACAAATGTTCCTGGGGAAAAACCAAGATTGAACATTTTCTATGCTACCCAACAGATTTCATCAGAATCTAAATGCTGCATCTAACCTTTAACCTATAATGAACTCAATTCTTGAAGACCAAAATCACCTTGCCATGTGAGCAGCGAGTACAGCAGGAGCCTTATCTGCTCTGCATTTTACACGTCTTCAGCTGGAAAAACTGACTAACATGGCTGCTGGTGGAAACTGGGTGCAGGAGGACAATTTGCGAACAGACAAATAGTGTGGTGGTGATAATCCTGGTCGGTCTGATGACTTTTAAGATAGATTAATGATTGATTCAGTGTCCTTTGCACTCCCTATCCCTTTGGCTCAAAACTGAGCATTTCTAAAATGTTACGAGAGCTTGACAGCGATCTTCTGCTCCTTTTTCATCATCCTCTGCACCTCCTTCTCCATCTTCTTCCTCTGCTGCTCCATGGAACGTTTTTCTCTCTCAGCCATCTTCTGTTGTCTGTCCAATGAAAGCAAAACACATCCATGATTGCAAGTTGTGTCATTACAGAAGCTAGGTCAGCTAGGAGACAGGAAAATAATATCATATCCTTGTGCTGCTGGTGCTGTAAAACTGGTGCACACTGTCACCTGCTGGCCACGATGTGAACCTAGAACAGTGGCACTGTGAGCGGATAATTCTGTCATTCTGTCACTTTCTCACTATTTTGTTTCAAAGTAATGTATTAGGGACACATCTGTCCATACTCATCATTACAGGTAGACAAGAAGCCTTTTGTGTGTTTTACTTAGATTTTATTTCTACAACACTAACCCTAACCATTTACTGTCAGTCTCTTCTTTTGCCGTCAATAAAGACAAATAAGCCTGAAAATATTTCAAAAAACCAAAACATGAAGGGTGCATCACAGATTTTGTGTGAATCAATAAATATGATAAAATTGAGGAAAATTTATCTGCAAAATTAATAACAGATTAACTAAATTGACTAAAAGATAATAGGCCTCTGCTCAGTTTTTGTACTGTAACTGTTTTACATTGTCTGACTGCTGCATAATTTATAATGAATGATGAACTTGGTCAATGAATAAACAGATGACAAACAGATACAGAGAACATCTATCTTCTCCATGGGGACACAGATGCATTGTTGACATATTACCTGAGCACCTCCTCTGCTTCCCAGGCAGCATCAGACTCGTCCTCCCAGGCGTTGGCGTCCTCCTGCCAGTTGTCCATTTCTCCAAGTTCAGCCTATAAAAAAAATTGTCCCATTCAATCACCGTGACTGTAAGAAATACATTTCTGTTGTGAGAGCTCATTAATTCTGAGTCCACCTTAACTGCAAAGTATTAAACTGTACTTTTACCACACCTATCACCAGCTAGTTTCTCATTAAATGAAAATAAAATTCATTGTATAGTTGTGGCTTCTCAAAACCTGGTTCTCAGTGACTTTGCATTACCTCAATTACTTATTTGTCACTTTCTACTTGCTGATAATAACCATAAATAACTCTGGAATTAAATGCCAACAAGCATGAAAACCACAGAATCATCACACCTTGTCATTTAGACTGATGGTGTGGGTGTGTACTTTGTTTCAAGTCTTGCCTCTTGTAAATTTAAGAAACTTTCTGTACGAGTTCAACGAGTTACACAAGATTCCCTTTCCTTCCTTGATCATCTCTCATATTACAGTGTATTACTATTACTACTTACTCTTTCCTGTTCATTTCACATTTCCTTCATTGGATTCAGGATAATTGTTCACGAAAAGCATTGTGTGAAATTTCTGCTGATACCGATGGGTTTTTTTTTTAAACTTATGCCACTTTACACAAGAAACACTACTCAGTTTTTAACTTGTCCTTCTAGAAGTGTGTGGAACAGAAGACCTGTGACTCACAGAAGGGGGAGTGAACGTCATCATATCCTGAGAGGCTGCCAGTCTGCTGGAGAATCCTGCTGAGCCATCAGGCACCAGGTAGTTCAAAGGCTCCCTCTTCTTCAGCACAATCTGCAGCGTGCAAACCAGAGAGAGAGGAAAGGAGCTCAGACGTTGGTGAGGCTCTTTGTGATGTGATACAATCGCATGACAGGCAAATATGTATGGGTTTAAAATAAGTCAAAATTCGCAAAAGATTTGTGTAAGTGTCCACTATTCTGTCCACTGCATGCTTTGATGGTTTTCAACTACATTTATGTAACACTCATATACTTATTAAGCATGTCAAGCAAACTAAAATGAAGAAATAGAAGCAAATTGTGAGAAAATCACTATTTCATGATATTTTTCTTTAATAAAGTAGATTATTAGTCACTTTTATTTAGTGGTCTGATTTGATATTTCAGTCATTGTCAGATACACAGAAAATTTAAGGCTAAGTGCATCACAGTTACAACCATATTATTATATAATGGATCCTTGCATGAATCATTTACAATTCATAGTTACATATTTACTTGTTTTGCTGCTATTATCACGAGGAAATGCCTGCCTTTTTGAGAAATTAGGTTTACTGCATAATGAAGACATACATGTGTGTTGAAATATATTTCTACTTCATGTGTCCACTGTAAAGAATGAAGCTTTATTCAGTTTTACATAAATATAGGAAGCAGGTTGTTGTTGGTCTGTTGAGAATGATTTACAATAACTCAAAAATCCTGTATTTACATATTTTGAGAATGTATTTATTGTAAAATGTGCTGGAACAGTCAATGAATTTTCCCCCTTATATTAATAAGTTACTGTGTCCACCTATCTGAACAGGAGCCCTGAGCTGCTACCATTATAGGATTTAACTGATTTTTGTGATTGGCCAATAAAAACACATCAAAGAGCAAGTGTCTTTCACACATAAACATACACTGACTTTAAATCTATCTAATCTATCTATCACCTCATCTACCTCCTACCAAAAATGTTTACTTTTCACTTTAATCTATTTATATACTCACAAATTCACATTTTTATATTTAAAACTGAGTTCCCTATATATAAAAATGTATATTTATTCTTTTGCACTACTTTTCTTGCACTACCTCCAGAGTTTTTACAGTTTTTTTTTTTTTTTACAGTTTACATTTCGTGGTACTCTTTCAGTTGTATTTATATATTATAATCTTGCAATATTTCTTCTTTTTAAATTTGATGTCCCTATTTTTTAAGAGAATGCCCATTTTTTAATATGTTGTATTGTTTCTAACCCTATGTTATCCCTTGTGTGTTGGTTCCTATGACACCCGTTACGTTTGTTTTTCCTGCCTGTCACTGTGATTGTAAATCTTTGTCGTTCTCGTTGTGGTGCATGGTGGCCCTGTGGGAGCACCCTTAATTTCTTTGTACCCCCACTGTACAATGACAATAAAAAACTATTCTATTCTATTCTAAACGTATTTAGATAGTGTATAAAAGGCAACAAAAATTATCAGATAATTTAGTCTGAAACTATGATTTGTATAATTTGGTCAAACACTATTAGAGGCAAGAAGCAAATGTCACCAACTTTGGAGGGAAGATTTACTGACAACATCCTGTGTGATTAATTAGCTCTTCTTTGGTTTATACTGGATGAGCTTCACTGTCTGTGATCATACCTTCTGTGTTTTCCTGATGGTGGGAGCCATGTCTTTGAAGTAGTCTGGCTCTTCATCCACATCATTGACTGAAGGGGAAACGTTGCCATTGCCACCTTCAATCTTAATACTTGTAGGAGCCTCTTCGTCCCAAGAGCTCCATTCCTCAATCTCTGGCTGTGCAGACTGGAATGAAATTCATTTAAAAGTCAAGTGAAATTTACAAGTACGAGATTGTGTGGCAGTGTAAGCAAATATATGCAGATTTAAACATTCTGTCTGTGACAATATCTGTAGATTCTGTCTTTCTAAATACTGAAAAGCAGGGTGTGAATTTCTCGGGGCCACTGCTGCTGATCGATGCAGTACTGACCTGTTTTGGTACCGATGATGAATAATCCACAGTTGTAGGGAGAGTTATTTGATCACCACTGAGCTTGCGCCCCCTTCCACTCCTATGGAGTAATAAAACATTAAAATGAAAAATCATAAGAAACCAAAAAAACTGAAGGCAAATCTCATTAATGTGCATAATGTTTTTGACCAACAAGGGATTAAAATTTATCAGTTAATGTTCATTAAGAAATAGAAATGTACATATTAAACTGATGACTGAATCACCATTTTTTGTTAAATGAAAGAAGAGAGATTTAGTTGTGAATCAGGCATAAACAAAGATCCTGTCGGATATGTAAATATACAAAGGTTTAGGACACTGATGCCGTGTCCCTAGAAAGAATAGATAGAAATAGATAGATGAATTGTTAAATAAGATGTATCAGGGACATTGGGCATTGTGTTGTACTTACCTGCATATTAATCTTTTGAAGAAAGACAGTAAGCTGGCTAAGCATGTGCAGATCTTGAAGAGACGGAACTGAGTGATGGCCATGATGAAGCTGAACTGGCTACAAGGTACAGAGACATTGTTAACATTTAAGGTTGACAAATATGGACTTTCATGCCTTATTTTGGTATAATGCCATAAATATATATTAAAAAGGTGTGTCAAGTAGTTAAATATTTATTCGGGATGGAGTAAAACTGACAGCAGCTGGCCAGGAGTCGTTTTTTATGAAGATATGTGTTAGCATACATGCACATTATGAAGCAACTACCAGTCCTGCTATACATAATCTGCAGAACCTTTTGTTAAAATGCCACCCTCCTTATGTGTAATCGGGTCCACTGGCCACAATTAAACAATAACAGATGCAATAATAGTGGATTTGTAGTTGTGTGTCATGCGAAATGTATACCGTAAAACAAAACGCTCGACCTAAGGTTAGCGCTCGATATCATACAAACTGCTGCTATTTACGCTAATTTAAGGCAGCTACATATTTTCATCTCGTTTTGATTGTCTCGCACATCCTCTTATCATACAGATACATCACAGATAGTGTTACTCACCTTGCAGGATGTCAATACACCGTACGCAGAGCAGCTGCTTTCTTCTTGTGTAGCAGAAGAGACAAGTTCATTTATTTGCTAACCGCTGCTTGCTAGCTTAGCCCACAGGAAAACATGATATTTCTGAACCTTTTAATTGTCTTCGTATGACGACACATTGGAGGTGACAAAATATATCACTTTCATGTCACAACCATGCATGTAAAAGCGTTACACTCCAATGTGGTTTCATGACAAAACTCCTGAATTCGTGTCGTCGCTCATCTCTGTCCGTGGGATGCCATCTTTGAGCTGGGAGGAGCAGGAACAGGGAAGTGCAGCGTGGTCCTGCTGCGTTCAAGGACTACAGGAAAGTCAAAGATCCACACTTAAAATTGATGCCACTGATTTTTCAGTAAACATTTGAAGTTTTAACCATAAATTGTACATACAAAATAATGTATGTCTTGGATTAACTGTTATGATACATGCGAGATGGAGGATGAATCAAAACAAACTTTGATTTTTGATTTTGATTTATTTTACATTGTTAAATTTCAAACAACATATGTATAATAGATATGTAAATTACTGCTGTATACATAGTACAAGAACGTGCATCATATGCGGTGAACAAAAGTCCTCTTTTTTATGTTGTCACCACAAAAGATTTATTTATCTTCCTGTGTGGGATTTTTCTATTCAAAAATTTACATACTTCACCAAGAATCGATTCCAGTTAAATATATTTTCCTAGTATTTATGGGTATGGTCTGTTTACCCTCAGTAGATTCAGTCATACCAGACAAATAAGTTTATTGTTTTTACAAATGAATTCTGTCTATGGAAGTAGAAATTCCTCAGAATGGAAATACACTCTTAAAACCACGGCTGTACATAATACATAATGATGAATTTATTGTTTGTATATTGGCATTAATATGTGAAAAATTATCCTCATGACCGAAAACCATCACTAGTTTGAACAATGAACGCACCACGTCGTCACCACAAACTACCCAATCAGCGCACGACTTGGGCGGAAGTGGCATATTTGAAAACTGGCAGTTGAAGTAGAGCCGCTTTGTGACCCGTAGAGAAAAGGAATTAATGACAGCATAAATACGGTGAGGTATTTTTTCCAGAAAGAATTATGATCTTTGTATTCCTATAACAGATACAGGTATTTATATATGTTTGACTTTACCTGATTTGGCGGGACCCAAAGGGGAACTAATTCGTTAAGCTAGTTGTCTGTAACAACAACGCTACATGTAAGCTAACAAGCTAACTGAGCTAACTCATTTTGTAAACACGAAAGAAAATAAGTTTGTAAAAGAGATCTGGTGTGCTGTTATTTACCTTTCACGTGTCATTCAAACCTTTAATGTAATTATTGTTGTGTTAGTAAAAATCATCCCAAGCATTGACGGGGAAATTCACAATTAAAGTAATGACAAATAATCGTCCCTTGAAGCTGCCTTTTATCGTGGTAACTTAACGGTACCTCTGGACTCGTGTTATTTCACGTTCCAGTGCACCTCGTGTATTTATTTTACCTTTACATTTCAGATGGAAGAAGAGGAGCATACAGACAGAAAGCAGCAGCTTGCACTGCTTTACCAAAAGCTCAACAAAATTAAAAAGTATCTCAATGAAGGTAATGAGATTTTGTCACTGTTACAACCAGTATTCACCTGTGTTCCTTACTGTGTGTCTGTATTTCATCAAGCCATGACACTTTGCTCTTGCTACAGATGACACAGACAACATTAACCAGGTCATCAGCTCAAACTCGGCTGAATCATGTCTCGCATATTTGCTGGATCTGGAGAAGAAAGGAGACCCTCACTTGGATCATAACCACCTCACTAGACTCATTGACTTTTACACCAGAGTATTTTCTAATATGCCTCTTGGAAAACACTGCCAGAATGAGAGCTATGCCAGGATGTTGGTCAGATTTGCAGAGCTGAAAGCGTAAGTAACAAACATTTTTACTTGTTTCTCCAAGCTAATAAACAACCTTGAGCTTCATGAAAATTTCTTTAATATGAAAGTTTTCAATGATTTTAATAACTGTATGGTTAAGGGCATTTGGTCTGTGTCTCTTTTGTTTATCAGGATTCAAGATGTCAATGAGGCAGAGGCCAACTTCAATGTGGCGAGATCTCACAGCCAGAACTTTGCATTTGTTCATATTGCACATGCTAAGTTTGAGCATTCCCAGGGTAGGCACTATGTATCCTTCTTGTGCTTGTAATAACTGTCTCATGATGTGTTATCTGGGTCATAACGGTGCCTAATGTTTCATCTTTGTAGGCAACACAAAGAGAGCTGTTTACATATTGCAGAATGCTATTCAACTGGGGGCCAAACCAAAGGAGCAGCTGGAGGCTACCCTACAAAGCCTGCAGACAGGGAAAACACAACCCTTCATTTCAGAGGATAAGGAAAATTTACCACGTGGGTGTTTAGTCGTGTTTTATAACATGACACAGTTATTAGGTTATTTACTTGTTGTATAGCATTTTAGAAGGTCAGTGTTACAATCTGTATTATCATATCACATGTTAAAATATCTAATCTTTTGCTGTTTTTTCTTTCTGTTAGTATTTCCCAACAGTAATGTGCACGATTCGGTCAAAAAAGGCTCTGAAATTCAAAAAGCAAGCAGAATATCAGATGGGACAGGCGACCTGCAACTCTCCAGTATTTTTGGCTCGGGGTAAGAATAAAAGTTTTCAAATCTTAAAGAAGATTTCTGTTTGAGGAAATGTTGACAGCCAATTGTGATCTCTAAACTTCAGGACAGAGGCTCTTGGGGTATCAGATGACCAACCGTCAGGCTGGAGAACTGGATCTCAACGCAAAAGAGCAGTTGGCATGGTGATAGTTACATTTCACTGTCATTGTTAATTACTGTGCATTTGTTTTCAGAGCCTGCATGTAACTAATGAGTAATGATTAAAGGTCATGCCTCTTTTTGCTTTCCAGCCAGGGAGAGTTCCTGTGGTGCCTTTCTCTATCCCAGAAAAGGATGATGATGATGACCTCATCAGTGGGAAACCCTCTAAGGGAAATGATGCATTTATTCCCTCCAGTTTGTCCAGGTAACTTTTTACATCATTTCCAGCACTGACTTTAAGTTGTTTATGTTTGGAATGCCCATGTGGAATAGTTCTTTTAAATGAAACTTGATCTGCCACTATTTCTGCTAAGGACCATTTAATATGACTTATACTGTCACATGAAGTAAATACTGCTCAGGTTCTAAAAATGTTATTTTAAAAACTTGTAATCGAGAAAACACACTTTTGTTTACATTTACTGTTGTCAACCTGAAGTGTTAATTTCTTTATTGTATATTGTCAAGCAGTGCCTTTGTTTTATTATTTATATATAATAAACTTACCATGTGACAGCTCTTGAAAAATACACTGAATAAAAAAAACAGAAAAAAAATGCTATTTTCCTTGTTTCTTTTGTATATTCATCATGAACTATGTCAATCAGATGTGCAAGAACATTTCAAGTGTTAATGATAATTGTTTAATCTTGTTTCAGGCAAACATCTGGTTCAAGCATAAACCCATCATTTAGAATATCATCTTCAAAGAAGAACACTGTTGATGATCCGAAGGTGAATATAAACCTGCAATAGTACTTTGCATCAATGTAATGCAAAGGTGGTCAGTCGGAGCTAGAGAAAGAAGTGTAATAAGGTTCTGTTATATTTCTGTGTTTTCAGCCTCCAGCTGTCAGTCCAGAGCACTCTCCTTGGGAGGACCAGGCAGCTGTGGACTCCACTACCACACTCCTTCACTCACATGACACACGGGACATGTCGAGAATGGAAGGTACTATGCAACCTTGAAAATATGCTGCACTGAATGCCTTGCTGTTTGTTGCTGAACTCCTCTTAACCACATGCAGGATGTGCAATTAAATATTTTGTCTGTTTTTCCATTTTTATGATATTGATGATGTTTTTCTCTTGCAGATGTAACTTCCAGTTTTGACCAGATCATGAAAACAAATTCCCCAGAGTCATGTTGGACATATCTAATGAACCTGGAGAAAAGAGGAAACCCTCACACAGACATCAGCCTCCTCAACAAACTCAAAGACTGTTATTCTAAAGTCTTCTCCAGGATGCCAATCAGACAGTACAGCAAAAACCTCTGCTATGCCAGAATCCTGGTCAGATATGCAGAACTCAAGGGGTAGGCAGATGACAAGATGTCATTTACATGACACTTTGCGATGTCCATACAATTGACACTACTTAAATTGATCAAAATGGGTTAAGAACAAAAAACCCAAAAGACTGTTTGTCTAGTCTTGGCCACATGCTGTTTGGGTGTAACAGCATTTCTTGTTTCTTTTTTCCACAGGATTGAAGACCCTGACGAAGCACAGGACCACTTCATAGTGGCAAGATCCAACTGCAAAGGCTTTGCCTTTGTTCACATAGCACATGCCCAGTTTGAGGTGTCACAAGGTATTTGAGATTCATTTAGTTTTTTTTCTGATGGAACTTTTTCTTGATGGAACTGACAAAATGCACACAAGTGGAATAGGTGGTGAATAATGGAATACATTACATCATTAGTATTCTCAGTAGTGATCGTTACAATTGTAAAATTGCCAAGTAGCTGAAGGTTGATCAGTGTCTTGGTATTTATGCAAATGTCCATGGTAGAGTTTGAGAGTTAGTGAGTTACTGTCTAACCAGTCTTTCTGCAAAAAGTCAAACAAACTGTTTTTTTTTTCCTCCTTGCTTCGTTTCAGGTAACCTGATTAAAGCCACTTCAATTCTGCACAAAGCTCAGGCGTTAAATGCCAAGCCAGCTGAGCAGCTGGAGGTGGCCATACGTAACCTTAAAGCTGGGGGGAAACAGCTTGTGCCCACCAAAGAGGAGGAACCCCTCACAGGTAGAGATTCTTTAAAGACTTTTCATTGTACAGGTCAAAGCACTGAAATGGAAATGGTTTCCAACTTCAGTTTTTCCCAATTTCTCCTGTTGTGTTTTTTTTTCCTCAAGATTTGCAAACTCCAGTTGCTCCAGTAAGCTCCAGTGTTTCTTCCTATGGTGGAAACCAGGAAGTTCAGCTTCCTTCTCGGGTCCCTGTGACCCGCTCAGTGGATCAACCTAAACCTGCCAACAAAGAGCCCTTGTCAGAGTGGAAGATGCCAACTCTCATCAACCGCCATGTTTCTCCAGAGGTCTGATAACATTTTTCATTTGTTTCTACTGTCTGTGCTGTGACTTTCCATCAAAATTTTGAAATACTACATCGTAAGAAAATCATTTTGTTTCTTTCCATTTGCTTCTTACATGTAGAGTGTAAGTGAAGGAGTCTGCACATGTGTCATAACATAATTTTGTCTAAAGCCGTTTCTCATATGAACTGTGAACAATATCTGCAGTTTCCCTTTCACACATGATGGAAACAACATAAGACTCTTGATGTCCAATGTTGTTCTCACCCACTTAAAATACTGGTGGTGTAGGTGAAACTTCATCAACATTTCCAGTCCATGAGTTTTCTGGACAGTGACCTGCTCTGTTTAAACATGGGTTCAGTTGGACATTACACAGAATATTACACTGCAGTGTTTGCAGGGTAAAAGTCTGTTTACTGTCCAGTCCATTTACATTCTCACATCAAGCTCCTCTGGATAAGTTCATGGCATAACAGTTCATGTGTGAAAATAATGAATTGTTCTTGTTTTAAAATGACCTCAAATCATTTTATATTGACAAGATTCTGTTGTGTACTGTTAGATTTTAAAAAAATGAATAATTTTTCTCCTCAGGATAAACGAACAACTCCACCTGATCCCAGACCTGTTCCTCGTGTGATAGAGTCACTTCCCACTCCATCCATCCAGCTCCCATCCAAACTGAACCCACAAACAGTCTGCCAGACACCAAACAGCTACAGAAACCCTTATGCTAACAGGTGAGACCTTGACTTTAGTGTCTGCTGGTCTGCAGTGACAATTTATCAGTTGTTTTATAGGCCCCAAAATTTTTATATTTTTTGCTTCATTGTAACATAAAAAAAATCACACCCCACTCATCTTTCTTCCCGTCAGCTTCATTACTCCTGTTGTTAAGAGAGGTCTGGAGATGCCTTCCTCTGCGGTTGCAGCACACAGAGCTGGACCTGTTCAGCAGCCATGCACACCTCTAAACCAAGCAGCTTGTTTCCAGACTCCACAGGTACAATGTGTTCATGCTCTAACTTTGCTGCTCTGCTTTTGTTGTTTTTTGTTTGTTATAAGCTTCAAATGTTAGATGTGGCATATTACTGCAGCATTTCAGCACCGTTTTAGCTTTAAAAACCTTTAAAATGTTGAGACAAAAACACAAAAACCTTGACACAGACAACAGTGTAGATCATCTAACAGAAAGAAATGCTTTCTATGGGCAGTTTTCTGTCATCAGCTTGTAGCACAAGGAGCCATTCTTCTCTGTAATAATGAGATGTATCTTTTGTTTGAATCTCATTTTAGACTTCTTTTCCTGCGTTGTCAAATGAATCCATTACCATTAAGGGCAGGCAGTTCCTGATCCTCAAAATGATTGGACGTGGTGGATCAAGCAAGGTGAAACCCAAAAAAAAAAATCATTTAGTACAACATTTTATTTTTAACAATGTTTCTCGTGTTCCTCGGTTGATTGACAGGTTTTTTAAATTATTTTTCTTCCAGGTCTATCAGGTCCTCGATCACAAAAAGCAGCTATTTGCTGTGAAATATGTCGACCTGGAGGAGGCTGATGCTCAGACAATAGAAAGTTATAAAAATGAGATAGAACATCTGAACCACTTACAGCAGTACAGCGATCAAATTATAAAACTCTATGACTAGTAAGTACAAAATCAGTATCAATGTATTGTAAAAGACTCACCATGAACTTTTGTCTATTTCTAAGGTTTATTTAAAGTGCTGCCACTACATATGATTTCATTACTTTAATTTGTCATTATTGATTGTAAGACATCATGGAATTGTTTTTAAGTCCAACACAGCCCAGGTTGATGTCTTTAGATACTTGACCTATCAGCTAAACATATTAGTTTACTGTTGTATATTGGAAGTCAAACATCATAATCTTCATATCAGAACCCGGAACTAGTAAACTTCTTTAGCATTTCAACTTCAGTGATGCAGCAGTAAAATCCTACTTAGATGGGGATATAATTATATAGAATTAATGTAAATTGGTAGACTACATATTGCATATTGGGATTTACTTACAGATGTTAAAAATACATCATTTTAATGACACATTTTTAACATCGTGTTTAATGTACAACCACCAGACAACTTACTTTGGATATTATAGATATTTAAGGTGTGGAATTGAGATCGTGGCTACTAACATCCTGATTGTATGTTTGTGTGTTTGCAGTGAAATGACCAACAGCTACATCTACATGCTGATGGAGTGTGGAAACTTAGATCTGAACACTTGGCTGCGAAACCGCAAGACCGTAAATCCTTTGGAGAGGAAGTTCTACTGGAAAAACATGCTGGAGGCCGTCCAAACCATCCACAAACATGGTTGTCTTTCAGTTGAAGCTTGGAGTGTTGTTTACTAAAGAGGCACACTAAAATGATCACAGTTTCTAACCTCCAAGCATCTATATCTCCTATGTCTTCTATACAGGAATAGTCCACAGTGACTTGAAACCAGCAAACTTTGTCATTGTGAACGCTTCACTGAAGCTGATTGACTTTGGTATCGCAAACAGAATCCAACCGGATGTAACAAGCATCATGAAGGATTCACAAGTAAGATTTGTATTAATGACATGTCAGACATGAATGCACACTCAGTCACAGAGTGTCCAAGCAGCCTGTGTGATTGAACGCTACATGTTTAATAAATGTTTCTGTGTCAAACACAGGTTGGCACCCTGAACTATATGCCCCCCGAAGCCATCAAAGACACGTCATCCCAGCCAGGAAAAGCACGCTCAAAGGTATGTCTTTTTTAACTCAATTAATGCTTCGATAACCTGTGGTTGCAGTGGAGAGATTAAAAACATTGTCTGATTTTGTGGTACAGATCAGCCCTAAAGGTGACATATGGTCGCTTGGATGTATCCTCTACTGTATGACTTACGGGAAGACTCCGTTCCAAAGCATCACCAATCAGATCACCAAGCTACACGCCATCATTGATCCTTCTCATAAGATCGAATTTCCTGACATCTCAGAGAAGGATTTATTGGATGTGTTAAAGGTGAGAGACCACAACCACTTAGACACTGTTGGTGTGATGTGACATACACATTTAACATATGGCCAACTGTACCGGAAGAAATCTAATATTTAGTGCGCTGTGGTTGCCAACCTTTTTTCCTTAACACACTCTTTACATGTGTCCAAGACAGGTCAGCCTCTCGCCCCTCCAAGAACCATTTTAAACTCAGCAGAAGCATATCAATGGTGGAATCATGGTCCAATCACAGTGGAAATGTTTACAGGGTTTCACATATAATGATCAATGTCTGGCAGACCACCAGAATAAACACTGGCCGGCACAAATTAATTAATTTATTTTTTCCAACGTGAAACACTGTTAAAAACAAACGGACGGTTCCATTGTCTCTCTGTCTCTCTCAGTTTTACTACTGAAGCAATGTAATATTCAATGATCTGTGTTTATTGTGTGGTTGTTGCAGAGGTGCTTGGTACGAAACCCCAAAGAACGAATCTCCATTGCAGAACTGCTGGAGCATCCGTACCTGCAGCTGAAGCCACAGGCATCACCTGAACCAGGTATACAAACACACACTCATGCTCACAGGTACTTGGAAGCCAATTTTGCCATTGACCATGTGACACTGACTTGTCCTCACTTCAGCTGTGTCAGAGGGTCCATCTAACAGTGATCTGAAGAGGATCCTAACAGACCTCGCAGCCCTTCAGTCTCCAAGCAGCATCATACGAGCTGCAAATGTAAGTTTGTCTCTTTCCTTTTTTCCCTCTCATCATCTGTGGGTTTCTGAAATAGTAATTGTGATTTGTGCTTGTCACAGAATCTGGCCAAAATGTGCAGCAGCGGCAGGAAGTTGGATGTTGCAGAGTGTGCCAAGTCTTCAAGCTAACTATCCCTGGGGAATGTGATAAAGATGTTTCCTTTTTTTGTTTTATTGAGCCTTAACCACTGTATGTAACCATGGCAGAAACAATACTTTCCGGTACACAAACTAACTAATCTACTGTATATCTACATGTTTCCTCTTTTTATTTTGTTTCCTTGAAACAAAATATCGCTTCTTTTTTTTTTTTTTTTTTATGTTCTCTGATAATAAATGTAAACATACAGCATAGTCAAATAAACACCACATAAAAGTTGTTGGTTTATTTGTCACCACTTGTATACAGGATTGTGTCGCTGACAGGGTGTGACACTAACACAGATAACACTGGATATGTAGAATTTATCAAAAACAATCACTACAGAAAAGAAATGAATATGACGGGGATACTTTTCCTGCTTGAGGCGGTTTTCCAGTTGTTACTAAATAATTTGGGTCTTTAAATTTCAGTCTAATTTTTTGAAATGAATCATGCAAGCAGTAATGAAATACATTTTTTGCTCATTCCTCTGAAGCATCTTAAATCTACAGAGCTGATTTTTATTTTATTTGGTTTAGAGTAGAGTAGATTTTAGACTGCACATCTTTTTTATATAGATGTTTTTATGGTTTTTCCTTCACGTAGAAGCAGGTAGAGAATAAAACCATCTTAGGTCCTATTGGTGTAATGCTAGTGAAGCCATCTAGGAGGTTGATGCTGCCACATCAACAGGGCTCGATGCTGCCACCTTGTGAGCGAAAGCATCTGCACATCTCAGTTTGTTACAAGAACAAAATAAGTACAGAACACTTTTTAATTGATACAAATGATCTTAGATCACAATGTACAATTACATTTGTGATTTATCTACCACCCGGTTACATAAGTTTTAAACATTTACTCACAAATTTCCCTTTCTTTAAAAGCTATTGCGAGATATCGCAAATTTTGTTTAATTAAAGGAATGTTATTGGAGTATTTTCTTCTTTCACATTTATTTTTATTTTTATTACACGTCCAGTCCAGGTGAGAACCTTCGTGTAGTTCCGTGGTCTCTGTATCTGTAGTGTGGTTTCTGTGTCGCACCATTCAGACTCAGTGTGACTATAAAATACAGATGCGCTTCTTTTAAACACAAACAACTGTGACCGGAGAGAAGAAAGATTGTTATTCCACGACACATCCAGGATTCAGGGTTTTTCTCATGGACGATGTAAGATTTGACTTTTAAAAATATATATATAAATAAATAAAAAGAAGTCAGTTTTTGCTATTAACTTTTATACAGCATTATTAACGAAATGAGGCTGTCTTCTGACTGTTTTGTCTGAAGGTTGAATTAGCACAGTGTCTTGTTTTTGAAAGAAACAACCATGCTGCTAAATAAACCAACCATTTATATATATATATATATATATATATATATCAGTATTTTCCACACAACCATATACAACAATTAGTCAGTTTTATGTCACTTATCCGCCATCCAACAGAGGTGTAAAACAACATAACATAACAACATAACATAACATAACATAACATAACATAACATAACATAACATAACATAACATAACATAACATAACATAACATAACATAACATAACATAACATAACATAACATAACATAACAACATAACATAACAACATAACAACATAACATAACAACATAACATAACAACATAACAACATAACATAACATAACAACATAACATAACATAACAACATAACATAACATAACATAACAACATAACATAACAACATAACATAACGAAATGAGGCTGTCTTCTGACTGTTTTGTCTGAAGGTTGAATTAGCACAGTGTCTTGTTTTTGAAAGAAACAACCATGCTGCTAAATAAACCAACCATTATATATATATATATATATATATATATATATATATATATATATATATCAGTATTTTCCACACAACCATATACAACAATTAACCAGTTTTATGTCACCTATCCGCCATCCAACAGAGGTGTAAAACAACTGCCAGAGGGTATTATCTATAAAAAACAAACAAAAAATAACTAAAGGTTAAAGACAGTGTTGGAAGAGGTGTGTTGATCAGCCAGGACAATTAAAGTAAAGTAAAATAATTCAAAAGTAACATATTTCTAAATAATGCCAAGTCACACATGATTTTGAGTTTATTATCATTTTCTCCAGATCACCTAGAAACCAACTAGTGCTAACAGCTAAATGAGTAGTTTATTAACTGACTAGCTAATAAACAAGCAAATGATTTATAATAGTTTAATTTGGGTTCAAGAGATAATAATGTGGATTTTATTAGCTATTGTATGATATGAAACACACTGAGCAACCCATGGATTACTACAGACAATGGCTGGTGCAAAGGTGCAAGTGAGTAATGTATACATTACTGTATTATTGTATTGTATATTTATATATAATGTATATTTCAGAGCAATTGTCAGTGTAGCACAGTTAATGTACAGTAGTTTTATTCATAATTAGTTATTCTAATTAAAAATATTGAATGTGTCCAATTTGGGATCATAGTCATTTAATTTAAAACAATTAGTATTAAGTTCATTTTCCCTCTAACAACAGAACAATCATCTGTTTTTTTCTCATTCACCCTCTGATATTTACTCTACCAAGATATTTTTGTGAATTTGTGATTTCACTGTGTTTAAATGTTAATAAGTACATAATACACAAAAGGGAAATGCAAATGCTTATCTTACATATAAGCTAAAATAGAAATAAGCTTGGAATTAATTAAAAATATATCTAAAAACTCCTCATAGATTTCTGGAATGCAAACACTTTGTATTTACAGATCAACCAGCGCTTCAGTTGGACAGCTGTCCTAGTGCCCAACTCAAGAGCTTGACATCCAGCTCTACACCTGGACTCACATCCAGGTGCCTCAATGAAGCACCATGTAGCTCGTCCACATCCTCTTCCTCTTCCTTCATGTGCTCCTCCCCCTCCTCTTCCCCCTATGCTCCAGAGCCACAATATGGACACTGGAGTAGTGAGGTTGAGGGTGGTCAGCCTAAGATCATCCTAAAGAGGCTGCCAGACATTAAGTCTTCTCACACTTAGGTGCTTAGTCTGACTTGTGCAGAAAGCTCCCGGCAGAGACTTCAGGCAGCTCATAGGACCCCAGGGAAGAAATGGTCCCCTGTGCCCAAGTGGACGAAGGGTGTCAAGGCCATTATTAAAGAGAGAAACAATCAGCATGGCACCAAGAGATGCAAGACACCCACTGAACCTCCAGACAGTAACCATCCAGCAAATAAAACCTCCATGATTTGACTTTACTTTTACCTTTTCATTTTAAAAAACTTGGGGTGCCTCAGCCCATAAAGCAGCTTTTACTGTACTTCAGTGGTTTATTTGCTGCTCACCACTTTGATGTGACTGTATATTGCACTTTGATATGTTTTGTTATGTTTTGTAAATACTTGTCACATGTCTTTTTGTTTTATTGCCAATGATAAATAAATTAGTTTGATTTTAATAAAACAAATTACATTGTTGTATTTGATAATTTCTTTGGCGATTTGTTTTTGAGAGCTAACTACTAATGACTTTGGCAACCAAAACTAGAAAGGAGACACAGGGAGCCTCTTCAAGAAGAATAAAGAAGGTTCGAGGTCTCGGAATGACAGGAGAGGTAAAAAAAAAAAAAAAGCTCCATTATTAGGAAGGAGATAAATAAACTTCATTAAATGAGACGAGAACTTAGAGAACGCAATACAAACTGATGAGAGGTGACACAGGCAGGTGGTGACATTAGAGAAGAGTGACAGCTCAAGACAGAATAAATGGAACATTTCCACAGAGGACATGAAAGAACATAGAGCACAGTATATTCTTTCCTTTTTAAATATTTATTAATTGATGACGAGTTAGGTATCATGGAAAGAAGATATGTGCGTTGATGTTAAGTGAAACAAATCTCTTATAAACAATATGAAAAAAGTAAGAGTTTCTGTTTCCCAAATTATGTGTGATGATACAATGATGCACAAATGTAATCAAAGTAGTGAATAAACGGGTTTAGACTCTTTCTGGGGTGTCTCATATGACCAGGGGTTAGAGAGTTGGAATATAAGAGTAACCGTCAAATGTCAGGAGGTCAGGGTCAAGGCTGGAGACAACCAGGTAAAGTAGACAACTGATCATAAAGGCCCTAAATACTCTATTAATTGGTTTAACATTTAACCACTTTAGAGCAAGACCACCTAAAAAAAACAGCAATGGAACAAAAACAAACATGAGCACAACCCACCAATGATACAAGAACAAGAATGAAGAATGATTTTGTATATATAATTTTCTTTTCTTTTCTATTATTTATTCATTTGGTGGTTGTTGTATTACTTTTTATTCAAGTTCAAGTATGAAGTACTATGTCAGTGAGTACTAATTGAATACTATTGTAAACATTTGCTATTATATACAAATCATATAAATACAACATGTAGCCAATAACATAACATAACATAACATAACAACATGACATAACATAACAACATAACATAACATAACATAACATAACATAACATAACATAACATAACATAACATAACATAAAATAACATAACATAACATAACAACATAACATAACATAACAAAACATAACATAACAACATAACATAACAAAACATAACAACATAACATAACAACATAACATAACATAACAACATAACATAATAACAACATAACATAACAACATAACATAACAACATAACATAACATAACAACATAACATAATAACAACATAACATAACAACATAACATAACATAACATAACATAACATAACATAACATAACATAACATAACAAAACATAACATAACAACATAACATAACATAACAACATAACATAATAACAACATAACATAACAACATAACATAACAACATAACATAACAAAACATAACATAACAACATAACATAACATAACATAACAAAACATAACAACAACAACATAACATAACATAACATAACAACGTAACATAACATAACATAACATAACATAACATAACATAACATAACATAACATAACATAACATAACATAACATAACAACATAACATAACATAACATGACATAACACAACACAACACAACACAACACAACACAACACAACACAACACAACACAACACAACACAACACAACACAACACAACACAACACAACACAACACAACACAACACAACACAACACAACACAACACAACACAACACAACACAACACAACATAACATAACATAACATAACATAACATAACATAACATAACAATTGTGCGCCTGTAATATAGTTAAATACACCTTGCCTGATAGACAGTGAGTTGAAGAGGATATTACCTCTGGTATGACGATGCTCACCCAAATCTGTTCCCCGCACACCGCCCTCCTTTTTGACCAATCACGTCTTCTGTCTGCTCGCGGATGCTGGTATGCTGAAGAAAAAACAGGAGGTCTTACTCTGACACAAATCCCGATCCCCGACGGCCCGAGGTTTCTCCTACTTTCAAACAAGAATTTTCCTACAATCTACTATAAGACAAAAAAAAAAAAATCTTGACTTTTTAAGATAAATATCTATCGATTAATGCATTATCTCTCACCTTTTATAACGACATTTCACGAGTTATCATCGTTGAATGCAAACAAAACATATTTCATTTTGACCAGACTCGTTTTTCACTCATACATCAGCACACTACTGAGGATTATTGACTTAAAGTCTTATTATGATGTTCCAAGTTTTAAAAATACACATTTAACTTGAAATGTGTCTGGATCTCGGTTTGCAATTGGCATGTACTCTGGTTTTTTTTCTCCACCGAGTGATGATGTCTCTAGAATTTTAGACGATCTTCACACTTCAAATCATCTTGCCCTTCCTGTTCAGTCATAACAACAGTGATGGCGGCCGCAGCACGACTCCTCGTCCGAGGTGCAAACTCGAAACTTTCACTCGCCTGTGTGGGCACCGGGGCTCATGGCTGTTTCAGGGCCACACTGCTCAAAGTGTCGCCGAGCTGCAGCTCCCGCACAAAAACACAGCGACGACATGCAGCGCACTTTACTTTCCAGCCTGACCCCGTCCAGACACAGTATGGTGAGTGGCTGGCTAACCAGACCGGCTAACCGGCTAACGTTAGCGACGATTAAGGCTGCAAATTATGTTTAACTGACATAAAGACGAGTCATTTACCAGTATTATGAACAGTTTTGTAGCAATGTGATATGAAAGCGTGATGTTTGCGTTGTATATTTACCCGACAAACATGAAGAGACAACGACCATGAGCCGAATTGAAGATAGCACAGTTGTATTTGGTAAAGGCTCGACCCCCAAGTCTTTTCACTCTTAGTAATAAAATATTTAATTTCATTGTATCTGGATAAAATTAGGTTAAGCCCATTACGGACGTTTTAGACAGTCTAACCACGTTAGGGAACACCATGACATTTCATAGTATTTGTTTAAGCTTTTGGTTCATTAAAGGTTGCGGCATTAACAGCTGTTTAAAGTCTTAATGAACCACGACAGACAAACCTGTACAGAGCTGTCAGTCCTTCATTTAATATGACAATTAAGACTCTGTCTTTTTGATCGAAGCTAGCGCAAGTAATCTCAGTAATGTTTCTCCTTCCTTGTAACAACTGGTTTGGTAACTTACAGTGACTATATCAGTGAATCAGAAATGATAATAATGCTCACGTCAAAGTTCCTCAAGATTTCTCTCTTAACCTGTTAGGACTCACACAGAAGATGAACTTGTTCCAGTCAGTTACAAGTGCCTTGGACAACACCCTTGCCACTGATCCCACAGCAGGTAAAAGAATCAAAGAATTAAAGTTTAATGCTGTTATCTAGATGAAAATCTAAAGGTTTTTTCACTATAGTTGCATGTTGATCTACTGTCAGATTCCATGACAAAGCATGATGTGAAAATGTAGTCTGTTGTTTACACGAGTCATCAATCAGGTCATGTTTATGAACTCCATATCATGGTGACAGTATCATAAAATCGTAATATGGAGTTTATTTGTTTCAGCTCTGATGTAAGAACATGTCAGTGACGTTATTCAGGAGAGTTTTGTGTTTGTGAGTTAAGTCACACTGATGATAGAGTTTAAGGAAGAAAAAAGGAAAAAAAACACTTCTGCAGGTCCTCCAGTGTTTCCTTTTGAATGAAGCTGTAGCTGCAGACATGTTTCCTTGTGTATTTATATGAAATGGGTGTGTTGGCTGTAATGTTGTAAGATGAGTCAGTGCAACATATAATATTTCTTACTCACTGACACATTTGTCTAGCAGGTAAGATTTTTACTCTCTTCTGATCCATTTCTGCTGGCCCGCCAGCTAAAAAAAGTACCTTTTTTTTCTCTGTAATGTAATAATTTCTATCATTTTTGTCAAAGAGAACAGTACAGTGCATCATAGTCAGTGCTGTTGTTATCTATTCTTAAAATCTCCAATAATGAAACCATCCACAGATGTGTTTAGAATGGGGCTTTAAATCAAACACACCCTTGAAAAGTTTTCTGTAACCATACCACAATTTTTACATTTTGACTTGTATTATTCACACTGGTAAGTATGACATCATGCAGTGAGCTACATTTCAATTAAACATAATATTAATTGTAGGCTGGACATTTTTCACCCTCGGTGGTCGCTATCTTTGCTACCTAGTGGAAGAGACATTTGTAGTGTAAAGTACTATGTTATGTTAAATTTCAGCTGTGACATTTTGGCATATTGCAGATTGAGGATACACTGCCCTCCCTCTTTATAACGCAGTGAAAGATAAACAGTCTTTTACATATCAGGGGCCTGTTTCAGAAAGCAGAAAACTCAGGTTTAGTTGCATTAGAGTCTAAGGCAACTAAGCCTGAGTTTTCACTAAACCTGCTTTCTGAAACAGGCCCCAGTTTTCTTTGCCAAGATTGTTTAACCCCAGTCAGGAGCTGTAGCAGTGGCTACTGGTGTGCCATATTATTTCCTCATCAAAGGTTGTGATTCACACTGAAACTCACTGTTTTTTTTTCTACTCTGTCCCATATTATAACCCTTCCTCACTACCTGTGTTTTGTGTTTATGTACAGTCATCTTCGGGGAAGACGTGGCCTTCGGTGGAGTGTTCAGATGCACAGTGGGCCTGAGAGACAAATATGGTAAGATGTTTTCTTACTTATTGTTTATTAGCTCATTCAAAATACCCATTGTTGAATCCTGTGAAGCTTTCGGCAACCTGTTCTGCAGGCTGCTTTAAATAATCTGTCCACTAGATGACAGCATAGGACCGAAGAATCTCAAAAGCTTCTCGCTCGCAAGGTCAAATTTCTGTTCATTGTTCACCTAGAGGACCAGAAGGATCTGTTTGCACTTATTTGTCTGTTGTAGCAGGGTAGTCTTACTAAGCTGATATAGTATAACAAGGCCCACTGTTTGTTTTGCAGTCTTCTTTTTTTAGTCAAAAATTACTTAAATGTAAAATGTTAAATTCAGAATCTTGGATCATCATCAAGAGATCTTCCCAATATCATATATCATGTTCCTCTGGGGTTAAAATAATATTCCAGAGCCTGTGTATTGGTTTTTTGTTAAAAGTGACTTTGACTCCTTTGTTTTATTCTTGCTGCATTACTTTGCTCAGCCCTTGCTCTCAGTCCCTTTTTCACAGAAAACACCGAACCTGCCATAGCAGGAAAAGCGCATCTGTTACTAATCACATTAACAATGGCTTTGTTCGTTTCAAGTGTCCTATTAAATCCCTGGTAGTGTGACAGTGATCCAGCGTGAACCAAACCAGGACCCTGAAACTGAGGCTGCAAAATGGAATTTATTATATACACCTGTTTTCTCACTAAAGAAATGACAAATATCTTCCATGAAAAGAAGATTACTGGGATGTAGCCGTTACCTTGACTTGCTTCTAAGTGAAAACCTATCGAAAGCAATGCATGTCCTGTTCATTTTCCCATAATTTGTGTAGTCCAGTATTATTCAATGATGTGTTTTCCTCCGAAACAAGCTCTCACCTTCACTTTAGTTTAGAAATAAAATCTCTGCAGTTTTCTGTATAAAATAGGTAGCCAAATAGTCATAACCGATTACTCCTACATGTATTTGAACATACACAACCCCACAGTTGCTTTGGCTAAATTCAAGACCAAAAGACATTGATGAAACATTGTGACAGTACTTAATTGTTTTTCTTGTTTATCATGCTGTAAAAACAGGTAATCTAATTGCTTCAAATTCATTCAAAATGTATTGTTATTTTTTTTATATATATGTATTGAAGAGTCTCAAATTTGTCCTACAGTAGCTGGCTTTGCCATTTGTTTTCATTGACGTCAGAAGTGTTGACCTTTTGGAGAGGGATCATTATTTTCCATCTCATCCTTGTGTACAGTGACGGGTGCAAAGCTGTTTTTATCCCTCTCACTATTGAAAGGGATGGTGCACACATCTGCCACCCGCAGCCATTATACGGAACAGAGGTTAATGCGGGGTGGACACTATATGAATGGCTTTTTACAAGGCGGATGCATTCACCTCGGCAATCCAGCCCTGCTGTCACTGGTTACTGGCTTCTTTTGAGTGCTGTTTCCCTGAAAACAGAAGCTCACGCTGACTCTGTGCTCTGAACAGCTCTCCCTGTCACTAATGTGTTTAGCCTTTATGAAAGCAGCGCTGGTGTCAGAGAATACAGACTATAAAAGTTCCTCAACCATGCTGCCTTTTTAAAAATTTAATTGTTTTTGTGTGAACAGCTGAAACATCCACTGGAGGAATCATTTGATAATTACATATTGTGTTATTTTTTTGACATTTATCAGTTGTATTATTTCTCATCACTTGACCTACTACTCATTGCTTTGATGACACACAGAAGCACAAAGGTTATTTACTGTCACTTTCACATGAAGCTGCATATTTGAGGTCGATTCAGTCTGAGCAGTAAGACACTAAATTTTGATGACTTAATTGTTCATTCCTCCAAGGGTTTGTGGCGCTGTGGTTGCTAATTGAACTTTGTGAGCACAGAGCAGGGCACATAAGGGCAGAGTGTCTTTGCTGAGAAGAACACTTCCCAGCAAAAGAGAAAAAGAGCGGATTAGCAAATACACAAAGATGAGAGCAAAAATAACACAGTAGAGCCAAAATTAGACTCCCACTGGTGAGGCTCTTTGCCATATTATAGGGTGGAGAATGGAAAATAGTTTAGTTTTTTTCAGTTTTTATCTCATAGGGGTTGTGTGTACATCACAGGCCTGGTTAGCTACAGCTGAGGAGGAGTCATCAGCTTGTCACTTAATTTATTTTAGGTCTGTATGGCATTTTAAGTGAGAGTATTCTTCGCAATCTCATCACTCAAGTGTGCAGCGTAGACCTCACTCTGTTATCAGAAAAACCCTGTTACTCCTTAGACACCCTCTACAATCTGTGGACACTGGTCACAAATGAACAGTTAGATACAGCTGGCCACACCTTTAACTATAGGACGTTGATACATCCACTTATATCCTTCTCTCTTCTCATTTCCTCTACTGTCTCCTCAGGTAAAGACAGAGTCTTCAACACTCCCCTTTGCGAGCAGGGGATTGTGGGATTTGGTATTGGTGTAGCCGTCGCTGGTGCTACAGCCATCGCTGAGATCCAGTTCGCTGACTACATCTTTCCCGCTTTTGACCAGGTGAGGACACTCACTTGCTCAGTACACTTTTTTTCTTCCTGCCAGACATTTTGGCCTGTCGCACCAAGAAAAGCACAGGTGTAATAGATAGTATTAAAAACAGTTGCATTCCGTATAGTTGAGATGGTTCTCTTTTGTCACTAAGATTTGTTTCACCTGTGCTTTTTCCTGCTATGACAAGTCAAATATCTGCTGGAGAGCAGAGTTATGATGTACGACGATAGAATTTGGAACAGTTGATATTTTAAGAAGTTAAATTTTTAATGGTAGACGTCGTCTCTCTTAGCAGTGGATCACATTTACTTGTGCATAGACGCCTGTCCTCATTATAACTCAGGAAAACTAGGATGCGCCGGCACAATAATGGCATTGCAGGAATGAACAGAGCTTAGTTCTTCCAGTGAAATTTGTTTCTCTGTTCTTTCTTTGAAAGCTAAAGGAAGAAATTCTGTTCAAACGAGCTCAGAATAACTTCATATCTTTCCTCACAGTCATCACATTTAAACCCCTTTTCTCTGAATCAAAATGAGGCTCAAATGAAGCCCTTGGCTAACTGGCTGACTCCATGGCAACGTTGTCCTTCCTCCTTGTATCACTCAAAGCTTGTGGAGAAGTGTATTGGCAAACATTTAAACAGTTGAAGGACAGGGAAAACAACAAGGATAGAAAACATCCCTTCTTGTTTACCCTATTATTACCTATCACCCTTTTCTTCTGTTAGCATTAAGACAAATTTTATTTCTCTGACATTGTTTTTGATATTATTATGCCATATGTGTAAATACCTAAGTATTCCAAAAATTGTATGGTAGTGAAAACATGAAAAAATTAAGCAAAAACAATGTTGAAAAGTTTAAAAAAACAAAAACAAAATGAAGGATATGACAGATGTCTCTGATCTGAAGTTTAATCATGTGCAAACTTTGCAGATGCAGAGCATAGTGACTGGTGCACCAACACACACTGTCTCACTGCTGCAGGGCTTTGGACTGTGTCCAGCTGAGTGTGTAAACCATCACTGTCAATATGAAATAACTGAACTTGAACGTCATAGTTGAACAACAAATCATTTCAACGACTGAGGATTTGATTCTGTCATACATGATTGTTTGACTATAAATGTGGCAATGCCTCATGCGTGTGCAGATTTATTTATGTGGAAGTGATAAGGCTTCCAAAAATTTTTAAAACTTTAGTATCTTCAGAAACACCTAGTAAGGAATGGAAAAAAAAGATACCATACCATTTGCTAGCTTGGCAGCCACAAATGTAAGTGATTTCATTGTTTTTATGCCTCATGTGAATGTAATATCTCAAGAAGGAGTCTTCAACTTTGGCACGAACACTTGGACTCACTTGGACTCAAGGAGGAATTAATTAGATTTTGGTGGTCAGTGTGGTCAAAGATCACTGTGATTGCACAAAACATATTTTGGCCATGTCTCAGAGGTGAATTGACTGCAACTGGACTGATGACAGAGGCGTATAATGGAAAAGATTGTAATTCCAAAGTGTGTAGAAGTGATGAGGCTTCCTGTTAAAAGAATTATTTTTTTTTTTTTCAGAAATATGTAGCAAAGATAGAAAAGGAAAAAAGATACTTTCCTATTTGCTAGTCTGAGTGATACTAATGTTGCTGATGTCATTGTTTTTTCTATTTTCTGTCTGGTCTTTGTTGCCCATGTTTTGCGTAGATGTTTTTCATAACCAGACCTCAAATTAAATATTGTCCCAACTACAAACTAGCACAGAAAAAACAGCTGAACAAAGGAAGTTCTTCTCCACACCCGAGGGAAATTAATGTGGCATTAAGAGGCTGAACAGGACAATGGGCAGCGCTGCTGTTTTACCATGCACTTGTTGACACTTGTGTCATTCTGTGTATTCTTGCACTCTGCAAGATGGATGTGAGTCCCTGCCATGTCAAGGGAACATAAAACACAATCTGTTATCACGGAGCTGGTCGCTAACAGTCTCCTGCTGTGGTGCACAGTATTAAACCTGGTGTCGGGCCTTGAGTGGGCTCCTCTCCTTCTGCGCTCTCACTTAAAATGATGCAGTCCAAACTGACCTTAGAGAGAAATAAAAGTTGAATTAACAGCCCACCTGAGTTTAAGGGAGGAAAACCTTTCTGGAGGAAGACCAGTATCAGAGCCTGTCAAAGTAGGTAAAAGAAACCAGACACTTGAGGTGATTGTCCTCGTTAAAAATAAAGTAGGTTTTTGAAAGCTCTAAGAGGAATAGCAGCGAAACTGGCTGAGCACATGAAGCCTAAATGCAGCGTCCACTAGTGTGGTCTTTTTGAATAAAAACAGAATAAGATATTTCTGAAATGTCATTGTGTTATTTAACAATGATTAAATTGTCTTTTTCATAGAAAAAAAAACAAAAAAAACTCTGCTTTTGTGGCTGCTTCAGGTTCAGTGGAGTTTTATGTACTATAACTTATGTGGTTGTATTAATCTGAATTATTTTGGTCTTTTTCCAGATAGTCAATGAAGCAGCCAAGTACCGCTACCGTTCTGGCAACTTGTTCGACTGCGGCAACCTCACCATTCGGGCTCCGTGGGGGTGTGTCGGCCACGGATCACTTTACCACTCTCAAAGTCCAGAGGCTTTTTTTGCCCACTGCCCTGGAATCAAGGTCAGACATGAACTTCATTACAGACTCACACTTTTATTGAACATATTTCTTTCCGTGTCTTTTTGTTCAGTGTTGCAATGTCACATCTTGCCCCAAAACATATTCAGAACTATTCTGGCAGAACATTATGGTTTATGAAATGGGCCAGTTACATTTGGTGCGGTCAGATTTTACAGTCATAAGTTATATTCATGGTAATACAACCAAAATACTGCAAACAGCACAAAATAAGCACAATAAATACAAATACAAATGATTTTGAAGGTCAGTCTTGCAACGAATGGAAATGAATGTGTTCCAGCTGAAACAACAAACTCTCAGTTTCTCACATCTTCCAACGTTACTTGATTATTTTCGGCACAAAGACAGAAGTTGGTGAGCAGTGAAAAAGCAAAAGGACTGTATTAATTCAAATAATACAGAGCTATTATCATTGGCATCATTGTCAGTCACAGCCAGGACTCTAGCCTTGGAATTGATGATTTGCATTTGTTACAAGTCTCTATTTGTTTTATTAAACAGCTTTCTCTTTAAAATTCCCCCCACAGCATTAGTCACAATACCAGTAAAAACTCGGGGGTTCAGAGTTTTACAAGTTTGTTGTTTCAAGAATTGACCTGACCATTTCAAACCCACAGGCACCTAAAGCATCTTAGATATGACGTGTACATCCTGTGTGTATACAGACTTCAAAAAGACACGATTCTTATTCATTTGCTGAACCACTTGAACTGTAGATCTGTGTGTTTCTGAGCAGTGACGCACATTTCACTGCAACTGCTTTTTAGTATTCTCAACTCAACCGTCTCGTCCAAGCTCTTCACGCTGCCATGTAGAGGTGTGCCCAGTTACGCTGTGCTCCTCAGACTCAAGGCTCCATCTACAGTTTTCAAGTTAAAATGATTTGCGTCCACATTGGTTTTTCAAGGTTGTTAAAGTAGAAACTTAACGCAAACACCTCAACATAAAAATGGACAAATTTTTTTCTTCATTATCTTCTTTTCAATTGGCAAACGAGATAACGGCGTTAAAGCCCACATCTGGGAAGCAGTGAGACAGACTTCCAGCTGAGTAAATGATTATTTTTTTCTGATTGTATTGTCGTCTGACATAATCAACATAAATCCAGGTTAATGACAACATCTGGACCATATCTTCTGCTATATCAACACTTAAAATGAGTGATCACTGAGGGTATGCTCACATAAAGCCAGTTAAAAACATTGCTGTCGGCTGTGTAAATCTCACAATGTCAGCTTGGCATTTGTGTGTGCACTGGGTGAACTTAGCGCTCACAAAACAATTACGTAAGTTCAGGGCTGTCACTTTCTTAAAAAGTCAAGTTTGGACAAATTTGAACCAGCATGTAATTCGTTGGAAATACTTTGTATGCATATAACCTGTTGCAGCCACCAGCCTTCAGAATAGCCTTTATATTTTTTTGTACTGTCAGTGATGGTTTTTTTTTTTTGACGAGCTGTTGGCAAAGGCTTTATGGACTCAGACTTGTCAGTGTAGAGTCACAGTCCAGCAAACGGCTCAATCTTTAATAGCAGTGAAGAACTCAAAGTACTTGGACGCACTGCTTCTTAGATGCTTTGGCTCAATGATTATCTAATTAGCATGATTTTGCTCAGCTGCTGCCCTCCTCCATTTTTATGTATCATCATAGCTAGTATTGATTTTTAAGTTTAACTTTAAGACGTACTATTTGAAGGCATGTTGAGAAGGCCATCCATTGAAAATGCAATCTTCAAAAAACGCCTGGCACCACACAGCTCTATTTAAAATTCAGGAGACAGCGAGTGGTGCGACCTGTAGAAAACATGAAAAGTTTGACTTTATGTTGCGCGCAGGATTGATAATGTAGAGAAAACTGCCTGCACATGTTTACATTACCTCAGGAAGTGGACACACAGATGTTTTGTACTTGTATTCAAAGCAGAAAAAAAACTGATCATAAGGGATGAGACCTTTAACAACCAGTACAGTCATGAGCTGTAAGGACATGAAAAAGAAAAACAAACAGCTAGTGTAGATTAGATAATATAAATAATGCAAGAGATGTATGATTGAGAGTGTTGTGTGTTCAGACAGTGATAGAGTCACAGTGACTGTCATGACAGCATGTGCTTAAAATAAACACGTCCTAGAGAATTGTGAGATATAAAATACATCCCTGTTTTTATTTTATTTATTATTTTTTTGCATCAAATCAACAAGAAAGATTCTCCTACCCCACAGACCACGACTGACTGTATGGTTTACAGCCATAGTTCATCCACTGTGAATAACTGTGGCTGAGAGCAATAAACATGTTGTCTCTCAGCAAAGGTCAGCTTGATAAATGCTAATCTTTGTGCACACTATCAGCACTGTTAGCACCATCTGAGGTCCTGTGCTGTCATGATACCCCAATATGTAAACTAAATACCATTCAGAGGTTTGCTATCTAATTATCTTACACATTTACAATGTCAGGGGGAGAAAGAGATGGAAAATATTGCTGCATTACAGTAAAGGAGATCCATGTTGAATTTTGGCTTTAGCCTGCATCTGCTTTCATAGAACATCTCCTTCTGGTTACTATTAATGATAAACATTTATGAACTCATCGTAGGGTAAGATGTTTTCTTCTGCAGTGTGGACATCGTAGCATCATGAAATGCATCTTGTGCTCCTCAGATCGTAATACCTCGTGGACCAGTTCAGGCCAAGGGGCTGCTCCTCTCCTGCATCGCCGACAAGAATCCGTGCATATTCTTCGAGCCCAAGATCATGTACAGAGCAGCCGGTAAGACGGATCATGCGTGACTAGAGATCAGAAGTCAACTACAGCCTTGTTAGCTTTGTTCATTTGTCCCACACTGATGCTCAGCCTTCTCTGCCATTGTGCCCCACTGGGCCACTATCTGCTCGCTTGATTTCCTTTCTGAAAGCTAATGTTCAGCCTTTTAGAGGTGTGAGACAAGATAAACAAACAATATGCCTGACTGCAAACAATGTGAGTGAAATCAGCAGGATCACAGTGTGCAGACAGTCCAAATGGACTGTGAAGTGTTGACAATGAACACCCCATCACCCACTCCCCGCCCCACCCCCCACCCCCACCACACACCCACCCACCCCCACCACACACACCCACACCCACACCCACACCCCACCACCGCCCCCTCTCTTCTAGTACATAGGGTAGCATGGTTAAACTTAACGCCAGCATGGCTTTGGACCGGCTGCCGTGCAAAAAAGGTCTCTAGTAAAGTTGAAATAAACTCTTGACAGCTGTTGGCATCCTTAACAAAACAGTGCTGCCTTGACTACATAATAATAATTTGATATCCCTGATTAAGACAGTGTTGGAGTATTGAAGATGATGTTTGAACTCATTATAGTAATGAAAGACAGAACCGCAACAGATTGGTACTACCAGCCTCAAAGCAAAGCCTGCGATTTTTCACAAGTTTTGTTGGTTTCCTACTTTGATAAGAGCCATATGAGATTGTGAAATGTTACAGCTGACTGCAGTGTGTTTCAGTTACAGCAGTAGGTTAGTGATTATTTTCCAAAGCAGCATGATATTAAAACCACTCATCGACTCATGAAGCGACTCCATTCATCACATCTCACTCACATCACACTAAATTAATAAGTCTTAAGTATTGGAGCAAAAATCATTGACGCATACATTTGTTATACTAGGTTGATACTAGGTTGGAGAAACTTGATGAGTTGGCTCCAACTGTAAATTTCACATTTGCTGTGTTTCTTAGTGTTCAGACATTACACATAAAGATGTTGTAATGAACCAATATGTTTATATTGGTATAAATAAATCTATATATATGATTTTTCAACCTGTGTGATGCAGATGAGACTTGAAGGAGGGAAGGGATGTGAAGCACGAGCAGTAATTTGCATGAGGAATCATACCCCTTGTCAAAGTCTTAGTTCAGTGACGTCTCGGCAACTTACTGTTGGACTTACTGTTGCGACTGCGACATTTTCAAAGGACATCTTTATCTGATATTCATTGTGTGACAACACATCCATAAATTTGCTTGGAAATCATAGAAACATTTCCTCCTGTTAATTTTAGATTGTGCCTGAGGATCATCATTTTATCATTTTCTCCAGCGGCAGTTTAATTCAGTTCTAATGGTATTAATTTCCCAAACTGTACATAAATGTATTTGAAATATTTGGTTTAAGCCCTCAGCTTCCTAACTGACTTAATGGCAAACACATACCTTTCCTTGCTGATTACACTGTAGAATATGAAAAGATATGTAATACAAAGACAGATACTTGATGCAAGCCTACTTATTATTGTTGCTGTCTGGTGTGTATCATATTTGTGGCCTAATAATCAAAGCTGTGTTTATTTCAGTGACTGTGAAGTAATTGATTGACATTCGATTATGGTTATGTGTTTGAATATACAGCATTATGTCAGAGTACATCGTGGTGAATTTGATAATACATCTCAAAATGATGTGGTTGAGCAGCTGAGATGAGCAGAGATGACCGAGTATTTTTTACTGTTTTTGTCATATTGGTTTATTAACCCTTTAGGGTCTGATAAAATGTGTAATTTTGTAATATGTGTAATATTTTGTGATCTCAAACTCAGTGTCTCTCTAAGTCAATGTGAATAATGTCAAAAATATCAAATCCAATTATAAAAGGCTGCAACCACATGTGGGTCAGTCAGTTAAGTACACCTCCTGGTCTTTCCCTTTAAAATGAAAACATTACTTTATAGTTCCACCCTCATTAAAACAAACTCCTCTTTTTGTCCCTGGTTATCTTCTTGTTAAATCTTTATGTTTTTACAGCTGTATGAAATATCACTCATGCATCTCACACAGGGGGTTTGGTCGTGGTAGCGTTTCAATAGTTATTTTGATTTCCTAAAGGGGCAGAGCAAGTCAGCTCTTGTGCCAAAGTCTGCATGCCTCTAATGATCTCTGCCTGCATGATGAAGTCATGTTTTTAATTGTTGCGGCCTCCCTTTTCTCTTTTCTTGTACAGAAGACGATAAAAACCACACATTTGTCTCATCAAGGCCATACTATTTTGTAGGGCCTGAGATTCCACTTATTAAACCATAACCTAGTTTTCATAATTTAATTTTAACCTTCTGCAAAATGCTATTATTCCACTCATATGGCCTATTTTCTGTCTCGTCTGGAAGCTTAAACCAGGAGTTTCACATAATTCATCCAAGGCCTTTATGTTGTTTTAACATAGTAAGTCATCAAATTGGGCAATTTTTCTTTCCTTTACAGTTTCTTGAAGTCTTGAAAGGATCATGGAAGTCATTTAGGGTTTTCCAGAAAGGTCTCCACATCTCTGTGGAATATAATTACTCTGCCTAATTGTAATTTTAACTTCATGCGTTGCCATGTTGGATTGCTTTTAGCCGTTCAGTTCCCCCAAAATGCACTCACACTTTAAGATCTAGTGGCTGTTTTTCTGCCAAAGTCAGAAGGGTGAATTTGCTTCAAAGATAGTTAAAGTGCTACATTTAGTGTTATATGTTGTGTATGTGAAGTATAAATATTACTAATAAGCTACGTGTATAAAAGTGATGGCGGTTTTTTCATTGTAATAATTTCCATGAGTGTGTCTCAGTTTTCCAAGACATTATTAACTATTATTCAAACCATATACTTACATGCACTTTGTCTTGGACCTTGGTTCAAAGAGAGGCTGGCTTTGAGGTCCCAACCTCCTTTTTTGGACTGATGTTCCATTTATGTGGCCCCTTTTTTGATTGATATCCCATCCCACCAATGTTTTGTTGTCAAGATTCAGGGTTATGAGCTTGTAGCTGGCAGGGGTCGTCATTAGATCATGTGTGAGATTGTGCTGATAAAAGCACACTCAGCCTCTGCGAGTGATGAGGTTCTGGAAAAAGCATGAAGAAGTATTTGAAATGGGCTAGTTAAAATGTTCTAGAGTCAGAATTTGTGTTCTTTGACGGTCTGTCATTTCACCACTTTGTCATCTACTCTATCATTTAGAGGTATGGTCATTTTGGAAGCTGAGTATTTTACATGCAAACCACAGGGTACATAGTGGAATGATGAATGAATGTCTTCAGAATCAACCCTTGATTTTGCATGCATTGTGTTTGCAAAGTAAGCACTGCTATTTATATTAATGATTATTAATATGTATTGTACATGCGTGTGATTTCCTCAGTTGACCAGGTTCCTGTGGAGCCCTACACCATCCCGCTGTCGCAGGCCGAGGTCCTACAGGAAGGAAGTGACGTCACTCTGGTTGCCTGGGGGACACAGGTAGATGATCCCATGCCTCTTTGACATGCTCATTATGTGTGACCTTAGCAGGTTTGATTTGTTGTCCATCTTTGCATGATTTTCCATGGCCACAGGAAAAAAGGAGGCTGTTCTCATCTCTACTAAAAGGCATTTTAAGCCACAGAGGCGAACAGTGGATTAACTTTAAGTCTATCACAAGCTCCCTCCGTCCCAGCAGGGTCTCTCAGCTGGCGGTCTGCGGCTGTATCGGCCCAGACATCTCCACAACATCAAGGCTGTTCTTGGCTCTCTGCATGTTAACACTACATGTCTGCCACACACTTTCCATTATTGTCTTTTTCTTTTCATCCAAGGGGTTTTATTTTCTGTAGCTCTGTATAAAGGTGGCTGTAACTCACCAGGAGTCATCCCTGACTTTTGATTGTACCCAGCCACTATTACAGGCTTATCCAGGCTGTATACCTGCAACACGGGAGGGGTGTTGGAGGTGAAACGTCTCCATCAAAGATGGTATTATTGTTGAAGCGCAGTCGGGGAAGAAAGAGGATCCAGGAAAGTCGTGGAAAGCATGGTGCTCTTTTTTTTTTTTTTTTTTTTTTGAAGTGCCACTCTTCTTCCCCGCATCATTACTCCCCTTGTTTGTCAGGCCTGTGCAGATAAGAGTAAAGAAAGCAACTCGCAAAGAGTAGAGCGAAAGGAGCAATGCCGAAGTCGTCACAGCCAAAACTTTCTGATCAGGAAGTTCTCTCCCTCTTTATTAATGTTTTTTGCCTCAGAAACATCGACTTTATCTGCAGATAATCATGTAATGGCGGCATCACTCTAAAATAAATACTAAGAGTTATTGAGCGTATTTGTTCGGTTGAGGCCAGAGACTATATCTTTAAAACTGGCTTAACTGCTGACAACTCTTCTAGTCGTGATGATTCAGATTTATCACAGCAATTCTTGTTTAGAAGCAGCCAGTGATGCCTGCCAGTAAACACGGACTCGATGAACTTGAACATTTTATTACTGAAATGACGAATTAATGGGACGAACTTCTACATCATGTTTTGAGGCTTGAATTTCTGTTTTCAACTTTGTGTTTATTACATACTGATGAATCACATGTTGTGGTTTTTGTAATAGCAATTGAAATTGAAAACAATGCTTAAACTATTATTATTATTATGAAATCACCTTTTTTAACCGTCTGCATAACAGTTGAGCTCAAAAGGTCACTAATGTGGGTGTGAAATACCAGTGTGAACAGCGATTTTGATTACAAGAGCTACAAATACTGAGTAGTAGTTCCTTCCTTTGCTCAGTTCTTCGTTGCATTGAATTCACACGGTGTCCACAAGGATTGCTCAGATTTTTAGCTCCACATTAACATGACTGCATCTGATAATTTCTGCAGATTTGTCAGCTACACATTCATTCAGCCAATACTGTGTTTGAGCTAATACCCTGTTTAAAGGCTAAAGCATTCAAACCCTGACTGACTGGAGTTAAGGTCCCTAACATCTGAATGCATCAGCAGAAATCCAGATCAATCTGAGTCATGTTGTGTCTAGTTTTATGGAGCCTGTGCTCCACTGCAGCCTCTGATGTTTTCTTGTTGTCATCTGACACAAGCAGAACCGGACGTGGTCTCCTGCTGTTGTAGCCCGTCCGCCTCAAGGTTCGACATGTTGTTCATTCTTAGATGCCTTTGTGCTCACCACAACTGTAAAGAGTGGTTATCTGTGTTACCGTAGCCTTTCTGTCAGCTCCAGCCAGTCTGGTCACTCTCCTCTGACCTCTCTCATCAACATGGTGTTTCCGTCCGCAGAACTGCTGCTCACTGGATGTTTTTGGTTTTTGGCACCATTCTGAGTAAACTCTAGAGACTGTCTGGCACCAACAATCATGCCATGGTCAAAGTCACTGAGATCACATTTTAAACCATTCTGTTGTTTGATGTGAACATGAGATGCAGCTCCTGACCTGTATCTGCATGGCCACACAATTGGCTGGTAATTACATGATTAAGCACATATATAGGTGTTTCTAATACAGTACTCTGTGTTTTCGGCAAGAGAACTGCTGTGTGTACTGCTTGTTGAAACAGAAAATACAAAACAAATGTGTAAATTTTATTAAAATTTGAACAAAAGTGTGCCAGTACTGTGCAGTGGATGCAGCAGTTGTTCATGTCAGTGATATATGTACAAGATATGATTAGTTGTTTGTCAATTCTTTTTCTTTTTTTTCGCAAAAGCTTTAAAATTGTTACTTTTGGCTAGAGTTAAAACTAGAACAAGGCTGCTTATGTTACAGAGAATTGCAACTCTGCAGCATCTGGAAGTGATATGACAATGCACATGTTTACCATCCGTCACCTTAGAATTTCTTTAGTGTAAGCCCACTTGAATGTTAACATATATAATGTACAGCAAATGTAAGAATGTGGTTACGCTATAGCAATAATGAAACTCGAGCCAAACTGTAAACTCTTCATTCAAATCAACATTCTTCCTTTTCTTCTTCTGTTTAGATCCATGTGATGAAGGAGGTGGCCAACATGGCACAAGAGAAACTGGGAGTGTCCTGCGAGGTCATTGACCTACAGACCATTCTGCCCTGGGATGTTGAAACTGTTTGCAAGGTAACACACACACACACACACACACACACACACACAGAGAGAGAGAGGATATAAAGCAGTGAGTCATTCTCTACTGAGAAACAGATGTATTTATTGTGGTGGCACTGCCAGTATGAGTCTTTACGGATATGCAATGTATCCGCAGTCTGAATTCCCCGGGGATTACTCTTACACTATGATCATCGTTTGGCATAAATATTGTTGCTATTGAAGATCTGTTGTTTGATGTAATCGTCTTCCTACTGTAGATGTGTGTATTGTGGTGGAATATGAGGCAATAATCCTCTGGCCAGTGTGGTTCCCTTTGGTGCCTGATAAACAGGATTCCTTCCGCAGCTGGTAAGAGTCGACTACTAGTTTGTGTTGCCTCAGACTTACACAGGCTAATTTGGGAAGGCTTTGAGAAAGGAGTTGGTTTCCAGCGGGTATTCGATCTCTATTTATTTTGAAATGAAGGGGAAGGAGCTTGGCATAACACAGTTTGGAGAATAGTGGCAGAGAAAGATTCTTTCCTGGTCAAAGGCGAGCATCAGTAGACTAAACCAGTAGGAGAGAGTCCCATGTTTTGAAATGCTCTTTGAAAATGAAACCCAAGGTGTGTATTAGGGCAGACCACAAGGAGCTTCACAGCAGGAGATGAAACATGTGCATGCATCCTTCACATTCACGGAACACTGCTTTTTAAATGACGCTTAAATATGTCACATGCTGCTTTTGCTGGAGGACACATGTCAATTTAGCATATTTATCGTCCAGGTTCTGTGCTACTCTGGTTAACACATGACTTTGTCAGTGAGCACCGTGCTGCGCCTGCCGCCAAGCAAATCTTATAACCAGCAGTTAAAGCGCAGGATGAAATTGCGGCAGGAGGGTAGTAATTTAATAGGCAGTCTATTGGAACTGATGGCAGAGACTGTAGTATTGTTCTGGCACGGAGCACTCACAAGTCGAAGTGAGCAGTAGTCAGTTACAGATTGTTTGCTCAAAGAGGGCACTTCTGAAGTGAATGTGGGTTTTTTTTTTTAAGTATTGCCCCATTAAAATAACTGCCATGAAATTAAATAGTGTGTTTATGTGCTGTTTCGTTGGCTTAATGCCATGGCTGCCATCTCAGGCTTGTCAACAACATCTCTCCTTGTCATTTCCTTAAACCAAATGCCCCCTTAAATGTCTGTCAAACCTATAAAACAATTTCCCCACCACCCTTACACCCTTAAACACACACACACACAGACACACATAGAAAGCCTGTTCCCTGTCTCATATTTGGCAGTAAAGTCACTGTTGCATTACACTGATCCACTGGTATCCCCCGAGTGTTTTTCTCTCCCCCGTCTATGTCTCCATTGAGAACATTTTTTTTCTGCTGTGTTCTGCTGGCTGAGCACAGGAAGAGCCTTTTAATCAAGCTATTATCATATCTCCGTGAAGGCACAGAATTAATTCCAGGCTAATGCATGGGAATACACATTAAGGGCTTTTATTTTATCTGCTAATTAATATGAACTATATAGTCAAATTTCCAGATATTCATTAGTCAGAATCAAAACGTGGAAAAAAAAAAATCAAAAAGTGGAAACATGCTATGTAGCTGTCAGGCTCAAATAAGACATGTCAAAGCACTGGTACAATATCTTGCCCTATTCCTTTTGCTGCATGAAGGATGCTGCAGGCACAATGCTGAGATAACCTTTAGTGTCCTAAGGCAGACATGTCTGCCATTGTTTATGTGCTGCAGCTGGCATGAGCGTTACCTTGTGATGCTGCTGCCTCTCAAATGAATCTACAAATGTTACAGATTGCATAGGACGAGTTTGTTCATGTTCAAATTTAGCTGATTTACTATATGAGTGAAGAGTTAAAACTGACACCGAACCGAATAACCAACCACTCAGTCAGTAGAAACTCAATGAAAATAAACAAATTTCTAATTAATTTGTTGTATACATTTCCTCAGTTTTATGGGATTATAAGCTTGACTTCTGGAGCATTGAAGTTGACTTCACTTTCTGGCAAACTTTAAATCAAATGATAAATTATTAAGGAAAGCATTGGCAAGCAAACAATAGTCTGTCATTGAAAAAATAATTATGCAGAGATTATTATCATATTTGCTGTTAGTCTCAAGGATACACTTGGAAGTGGACAGTGAACATACTGGCTGTTCCGTTTGTACTACACTGATGCAAATTTACAGATGCAAATTTGATGCAATTTCCTTAATGGCTAGTTGGCCACATTAACATTCAGTAGTCAGTTAATTTATGAAATACAGCAGTCTTGTGTTTTTCCATAATAAAAACATTTTTAACCATTTTTTTCATTCAGTATCAGGTAAAGTCAACTTAAAGCTTAAATTATAATGAAATAACACAAAGTAATTACACACATCCACTCACTCTTGTGGCTACTCGCACTGGCCAGAAATGTGTTGCAAGAATCTCACCACATCAGACTCTAGTTTTATGGATTTTATATAAGATAGTATTTCTTCTCTAGAGTTAATATGAAAGCAGCAGCTGAAACACCTGTTGAGCTGAGACACATTGCCCGAAGATGATTTACACTTTGAGTCCAATACATGTTTCAACATTTACTGCCACTGGTAAAATACATCCACACTGCGCTGCTGTTATTGCTCGTGTCATTCATCACATTTGCGCTGATTATATTTGAAGCATGTTTTAATAAGAGTACTACTTGTCCCAAACATTAACACCACGGCTATGGCGGTGCTATCTGTTGTCTGACACCTGCTCCCGGCCTGCACTTTCCAAGCAGCTGCTCGCTGTTTCTGTAGAAAAGATATATATATTTTCATAATTAATACTGTGTTCATCAACACGACTGCAATGGTGAGAACAAAAGGCTTTGTGATGACATTTTCTGTATTGGAGGGAGGAGTATTGGTTTTATCATTTTTGTGTACATGACACACAACCAGGTAGTCTAAAAAACTACACTGTACATCTGACAGTTAACTCCTAAAACAGCTTTATATGTTTGTGTGGCAGCAACAGTCTGAGTCTGAGGCGTTGTCAGTATTATTCCTGTGAACAATATCTCAAGAATGCCTCAAAGGAGTCATTTTTAAATTTGTTCAAATTTGTTGCTTGACTGAGGAGGAACTGATAAAATTTCCAAGGCCAAATTTTAAGCTCACATTGACATCACAAAAAACCTCTGGCTTGCAGAGAAAACATATGAATTGAAACGATAATATCCAATAAACAAAAAATTAAGTGGCTTAGCTCTTCCCTTATGTCATCCATTAATGATTGACATCCCTAGTATCAATATTTAGCAAAAGTATGGAAATATAATTAAGGCTTAAATATATTGTGTAAAATGATTGTTTGAATTTCTTAGAAATGTAAAATCCCTTGCAGAATCACTCAGAAGTTTATTGCAGGCTTTTCTACAACAATGAGAGAATAGGCACAAGTACATGAAATGAGACACAGGGCCCAGTGTGTCCTCAGTGACCCTGCGTAGTGGTGGCCTAACTACTGGGTGCTGTTCAGCTGCTCACAGCTGGCATGACTTCTAGCTGGTTCTGTGGCTGCAGTTCTGCTGGTGCTCAAACATTAAGGGTTTTGTCACACTGTAACCCACCCATGCTGAAGTTTAAAGTATATCCAAAGCACAATCCCAGAGCTGCAACTAAGATTATTTCATTACTGATTAATCTGTGAGTCATTATGTCTTTAGCCTCAAAATAGGGGGAAGGTCATATCGTGAGTTAATTGAGCCCAAGGTTTTCAGTTTTTTTGGTTTGAGCTGGGCAGCAGTGCAAAACTCCAAGAAGGAAAAAAGCAGAAAATCACCACAGAGGAAAGGATAAGCAAATGTATCTCACAGATCGAGAAGTCGGATAATAAAGTTGATTCCAGATCAGTAATCACATGGAGAAGAAATCTACTGTAATGGCTGAAATATATCACAATCTTTCTATCAGATGATAAGGAATGAAAGCAGAGCCCAGCATTGGTGTGTCTTATCAGTCACATCTTCACACACTCTCCTATCAGGCTGTTGGAAGAGGAAGGGATCAAATTTATTGTCTCCAACAGTCAGCATTTTCATCATCTGTAACTGTTATTCTTCACTGTTTGATAGATTCAGTCCCTGGTGTGTTTCTGGAGGAAAGGCGCTGGCTCGCTGGATTATTTTTGTCTCGTTTTCAGTCGCCATGAATTAATTTCTTTCAAGTCAGCAGCACTTAACTCCGTCCTACACAAATGTTGTTGCAGTTTTGCTAAAATTATATAAAAAAAAAATCTCTAATCATCAGTTCCCCTGAATGACTAAAAGCAAAAACAAAATGTTTTTTCAAAATAATTGAAACGGTGATGTCATAGACATAAGTATTCAGACACTTGAAATTTAGTTCCTGTTTCTGTTAATTGTGGTTGATGTGTTTGTAATTATACACTGTGCCTGGAGGCTACCAGTGCTATAGCCTAGTCACTTGATTTGACACAATTCTTGTTTTTTCTTTTGGAAGCACATTTATAGCTTTCCCTGAATCTGTGCTTCAGCATAACCCTGTTGCTGATCTCTGCGCTTCCTTTGACCCTTGTCCGCTGTAAGACCTCATAGACCGGTGTGTGCCATACAAATCATGTCCCATCAATTACACTTTCTGCAAGTGACCTGGAATCAGCAAAAGGTCTGAATATTCCTCCTCCTGAATAAATTTGCCAAAAGATTTAATTTTTTTTTACTTTATCCTTATGGGATATTAACTGGAAATTGATATGGAAAACATGTTTCTTTTTATTTTAGCATTTAGACATTTCTATTTTTATAATGTTCCTGGACATGCGTGATATGACCATGGCTTTTTCTCACTCATAACTGATGATACCACAACATAATCACAAGGTATTGGCAGTAACATAGGTTATATTTTCAGCACTGCTCACGATAATATTGTGTCGGACTGGGACATAATGTGGTGTAAAAACCACACAATACTTGACAATTGTCATTTTTTTTGAGAGTCTGGTAAATAAATGGCTCGGAGCTGGTGGAGCCTGTTGTAAAGGGTGTTATCCTCTGATAAACAGTGCTATTCTTAGCTCTGCGGAGGGAGTTGCCAAGACATTGTGTCAACTTCTTAATTCAAAAGATTGTATACCTGGTGTCTAGCTTTTCCAGCATGCACACATCCCTCTAAAGCTGGCCTTTTGTAGCGCTTATTAACTGGCTGTCAGATGCGGTGCGTGTGCAGACAGCGAGTTTGACTACAGACACACATCCGGCTGCTGGCACCCAATTAAAATTTTTCATGTCTCATGAGTCACATTTACCGTGCGTATCTTTTAGTCAAGGATGTGTGTGCATGTGTATGTGCAATGTGGCTGAATGATATGTAGCCTGTGTGTTGTTTTTGAGCGTGGATGTATAAAATAAATGAAGGATGATGTGTCTGTCAGCATGAGAGATCATTAAGGCAGCGTTCTAGAGGACCATGCCATCTTGCTGTTTCCTGAGGGAACCATTTTGGCAGCCACCAGCTATACTTGGATCTAAATATATTCAACCTTCTTGTTGACAAAGGGAATCATGGGCAGAAATTTCTGTACAAGTACAGAAAAAGTGAGTGTATTTTATTTTGTTGCGCTGTCTCGAGCGGTCCAGTAAATGTAATAGTCGTTCTTTAAGGGATAAACAAAATGGCTGGTTTATCTCTGCCAGACCCACGGCTCAGATGATATGCTGTGGAAAGACTCCCTGTCGTGTTTGGTCAGAGTACGTGTGGAGATGTAGTTGTGTCAAGACGCTCATGTTAGGAGCTCATGCTGGAGAAGAGCTTTTTGAGTGAACTACTTCACTCCCTATTGTTTAATGGCTTTTATTGTCCCAAAGATAGTTTAGCCAACTTTTCCATCAGTTCTTACATGCATTCACTTTTGTTTGACTTGGCCTTGCGTTGGCCAGTCAGCAGTACAAAAAACTCTCTGCTCCCATTATTGTATTAGTCCATCACTGGTGATTCAGCCTCATTCTCAGGTTTTCCAGGCTGCAGATGTGGCCAGTGATGGATCAGAGTGGCGTACAAGGGCCAGTCTGTTATGCAGTCACTGCTTCCTTAACCATGATTGGAGATGGCACAGGTCTTGTCAGGCAGAAGCTTGTGTTTCCGTGATACCACATGGACCTCCACACAGTGGGCCTGTTTTTCCCCTTGTTGGCTTTTTGTAAGCCTCTGCTTCATCCACCATCATGCGGATCTGTCTCTCCACATAGACCTGTCTTGTATAACCCTGCTGGCATCAGTTGGTCAAAATGTGGTTGAAGGGCTGCAGCCTTCTTTTGTGCATGACACTAAGAAATGCTTCAAGAACAAGTCCTTTCAGATTACTCCATTTCTATTTTACCATAGCCTTGTGGACAAATTGGATTGTTTCCCCTGTCCTGTCCCTCCTGATCAGTGTTTTACAGGCAGAAAGAGCAATAATACATTTGTGCATGACTACACCGTCCGCACAGCAGAGAGTTGAAAATGTATTTTTCCTCCGTCTCCACAAGGTGCAGTTGTCTCTGTAAGGAGTGGCAATATTTTCTGGGAAAGCTTCAACTTCAGCCCTGTTGTGTCGGTATCTCTTAGTTACTTTCTGATCACAAACCTCTATCAATTTGCAAGTTCCATCTGCTCCTATAAAAGACCAAAAGTGATATTCAGTCCAAAATCTGTCTTTTGTGTATTAAGCACTCGCTTCTAATGGCAGCAGTTTATCACAGCTGAAAAAAATATCACAATTTCCATAAAAAACTCAAATTCCTCCTCCAGTGTGACTTGCGTCTCTGCTGTCCACCTGTATGCTTAGTGTGTGGCCTTGTTTACCCAGCATGCACCTCTCTGGAGGGTCAAATTTATTTATTTATTTATTTTTTGAGGCTTTCATTAGGACTTCTCGTGCAAATGAAATGGTTTAAAATGTGACTTCATGCATTATAATTGCTGTATAATTGCATCTGTTTTTCAGTTACATATACACGTGGGTAACAACAGTGAGCAGGATAATTGTGCAGAATAGCTCTGTGTTGGAAACGCCGTGCCTTTATGACTTCCAGCGAGTATCCGTACACCACAGTAGAGTAATGAAAATGTGGTTTGTAAGAACAGAGAGACATTTTAGTTGTATGAAGACTTTAATTTAGACTTTGCTACTTCAGATACAGAAGTATATACTCACTATCACTTTGTATCTATCATTGTATCGCTTAATTAAACACCTATAGCCAAAATCTTTATGACCAAAATGGGATTTAGTGAGAATTGCCAAACCTAATATTTTGAACAATAGCCTCTTTGAGTGTTATTTGCTGCTATTGATCAAACCTGTCAGGATTGTAACATGTCGGAACAGTTTTTATCTCAACAGACAAGTTGGTTAAAATCACGCCAAAGGGCTTGTCATTAAAATTTTGATAATACAAAATTTTGATTTGCCAAACCGACCTCAGTGTATGAATATTTGGGAGCAACGCCGATGCTGACGCCACGCTATCAAGACTGGAGATGACCTGTAGGTCCCCAGTGTGCCTGGCAACAGTCCCCCCCCCAGTTCATTGTCTTCTCTTAAATGTGTGTAAACGTTCACCCTCGATAGATGTGTCTTTTGGCCCGCCTTCCAGCTGAAGTCTGTGTGACTGCAGCGCTGCCTGGATCTCATCCCTCGTAGTGATGCAACCAATTTGGCTGAACCTGTTCAACCCTCAAAAACACATGCAGGAGGAGTCACTTAAGGACTGGCAGTGCACAAGTGCATGGATATCTCAAGGACTAATAAATAAAAATACAAACAAAGGGTTTAATGGATAGTTAATATAACAGGAAGAGGTGTGTGTACGTGTGCATGCGTGCGTGTGTAAGGAGGAATGTACAGCAGCATCTGCTCCGATTCTTGGAAGTGATGCAGGTTGCAGTGTGTACGTGTTCTGAGTGCTCTGGGGTCTGTTGACTCACTGTACAGATAAGGGCTCTTTATCTAGGCTCCAGTCGCCCCCTCACTCTCTTAATGCTTTCAGGCTGTAATGTGTGACCCGAGACATAGACGGCAGCTAGTCAAACAAAACACAGGACACACATGTTTGTTTGTCAATCCTTGAGGTGGAAAAAGGGGGCACAGAAGCAAATGGACACATGGAGCCACCAGTGTTTCTGCTCAGTGTGAAGTCCACCATGTTGTTCTCATCTTTAATGGCTGCGGTTATTGTTTTTAATATGACCTTACTTAATTACAAGGGGGTGAATAATCTGTCATTTGAAGTTGCTATTAAGAAACTTAGGCAGAGCAGTGTACCATGGACTGATGGAAAATATTCCAAAATTGCCACCACACATTAATATGGAACATTATCATTAAAGAGACGATACTTAAAAAATACTTGATTGTCTATATTTATGCAAAACTGATCCTGGCTTCCACAAATGGAAACAGTCTTTTGATAATGAATAAAAACACTCTGGCTGACTCTGAAGCAATTTAAATCTTAACTTAAATATTTATGACTACCAAAGGAGTCTGGCTGTTGCTTTTAGTGGGAAAACTAAACAGGCAATATCGGCATTATGATTTTTATCCCCAACCCTGCACCCCTCAGTTGTTTCTGAACATGTTTTGGAAATTTTGATCTAATATCAAAATGTTTGAGTGTTACAATTATTGTGGTTAAGTAAGCTTTTCAGTCTGACCGTCAGTTTTCCTCATGGCAAGAATCTGCCAGGGGTTTTTCCGTTTTCCCGACTTTGACACAAGATTGTTATGCCACATCTGGCAGAAACGTTTTTAATAACTCCATAATAAACATCAAGAGTTTTATTCTGTTCACAAGATACTCTCAGCTCAGTTACAGAGTAAATGATGATGATGTCAGCTTATTAACTATTCCAAAACTGGAAGCTTTTCTATTTTTTGTCAGGTGGTCAGTGGAAAAAATAAACTGACTTTTTTTTTAATGTGTTTGTTACAAAGCCAGAGAAAAGTGACAAATTTATATTATACAAGGACTGGACACATTCCCTCTCCCACCACTTAAGAAGTCTGCTTTCACATCTACCACTTATAGAAGCCTCATTATACTCGTGCTTCAGCTACAATCATGTTTAGCTATGAAAAATTGGAAGTCCATCCAACAGAACCAGGTTTCTGAGCAGCCTCATGGAAATATTTTGGAGCAAGTCTGGTGGCAGAAGCTGGTTCAGAGCACGCTTGCTTGATTCTAATTGGCTTGTTGAATGTCAACAAGGTGCAGCGGGTTTTATTTATTTTGTCACTACACTGATTAATCTTCAGCCCAACTTTGAAACTTGACTGCTCCCAGTTCACCTGTTCATTTTCTCATTGTGAGCTGTGGCTGCATATGTTTCTGCGCCTCACTTAAGATATGTCAACATCTCACAGTGTAATCTGAACCTGGCAACATCACTTTTCATTTCCAGGAGATCCCCCTGGCCTTGTCTCAGCAGCTTGTATGTGCGTTGTGTTTCCATGAAAGCTAACTGCATAACTTACAGCAGAAATGATGGCCCATCCTTTCTGCTTCATTTCCCAATTTGAAAGAAGAGCCTTGAGCTTGTCATCAAAATAAATGGGAACCGCAAATCAAGGCTATCAACAGGTGGACTCCAGATGATGGCGTGTTATTATCAGGAAGACTCCACTCTATATTAGATCAGTGTTATTCGAATAAGAACCAGGCAGCAGGAATAACTATCTGGAAAAGCTATCTGGGCTGTAGAAATGGCACATAAACAGCGTAAACAAGCTTTTCTGGTTCTTTTTCAGATTTAACTCCGTCTTAAACTGAATGTTTTGTTTTTTTTATTTTTATGTTTTCGTTTTTATAAGAATTGATGAGCATGGTGCAGTTCCCACTAAGAACAACAAAAAGATAACAGATTTAAAGCATTAAAACATACAAAAAACAAAATAAATCACTCATTTAATGTGAATCTATAAAAAAAGAACAAAAAAGGCTTAAAGCATTTTAATATTTGAATATTGTGATGGATTGCATGGCAGGTAAGGGGCTTGTCTTACAGAAAGCCAAAAACATAATTCATGATTTAGGTTTTTTTCCCTCTTTGCTTTCGTTATTTTGTCCTTTCTGTGTTTTGAGTCACTGTAATTGTCAAAATACACAGTAAACACAGTGTTAAGACTCTACTGCTAACAGATGCCAATTTAGCCATTTTATCTTTTGCAATGACACTATGCTTTGTTTCTTCTGCAGAGCCTTATTATTGTAATTACTGTGGAGGGAGAAACATACAGCATGTGCTCAGTTTGTGTGGAAATTTGTCGTTTTAAAACTTTCGAAGAACAGAAATATGGCTGCAACCTACATCATTATTAAACCTAATTGTTCATTTAGTTAGTAATTGTTATCTCATAGAAGAAAACAACTAAAAACAACTAAACAACTAAAATGCCAAATTGACATCTTTATACTTCTTGTTTTGCCTGACAAGCAGTCAAAAAACCCCAACATAATTGGGTTATTAGTAGTGTAATACTAGTACATTAGTAAAGATTTCACCATTTTGCTTTAGAAAATGACAAAAAAATTTATCTGTCTCCCTTGAGAGACAGAAGGGAATAGATTAAAGAGAGTAGGTAATATTATAAAGTTAAGCACCAAGTGTCTTTAAACCTACTTCTGTGACTGTGATCCTTAGCCACTGTTTGGTGATCAGCCATAACATCCCATATCCTAACAGCAGCCTTCAAAACTAGCTATTACCATGTCAGATTTTTGCAAGTTCAACAATTGAGAATTCCACATAGGGAGCATTATTAGTTGGATGGTGGGAATGTGCAGGAAAATTATTTGACTTTGGAACAGTAGATGTCAAGTCTTTGATGAATCGGCTGTTCCGTTCAGTTCGGTGTTGTTATATCACTCGGTTGGAGTTTCCAGAATGGGGTTTTCTTTGAATCAGAATGCAATTTTTTATATCATTTTGATTCCAGATATTGTTTGTATTTATGTCTGGGTCTATTATAGAGTCTTGATACCTGCCCACATTTGACACCCAGCTCAGTGGCGAGCAGCCTCTGCCTTTATCTGACTCTGTGGTCTGGAGCCTGGCCGGGATGGGACCAGGCTCATTCCTGTGTTTGCCTTTCAACCGAGGGGTCTCAGCCAGCATCTGCTCCCTGGCCCACCACAACACTCCTAATATCTTTGGCCTACTGTCTCTCTCTCTCCCTCTCTCACACACACACACACTGGAAACAATCAAAGTAAAAGAAAATGGCACAGGAAGAAAGTGGCCAGAGGTTTGGAGCCCACTCTCCACATTCTTATTATTGTAGCCCACATCTGTAATTACAGTGTTAACACTGAGCTCTGTAGACCCAACCAGCAGGACTTTTTTGGAGAGAAAGAAAGAAAACATGTGGGACAAGAAAGAGCCAGATAAAGACTGGAGTCGGAGGGGGAGGGCGGGGGGTCATACATGCCTTTTGGCCGTTGTGTGTGTCATAACTCTGTCATGGGTCGTACTGCAGCAGCGTTATATCAGTGGAAAATTACTCATGGTTGTTTTGTCAGTGATGGATCCAGCTCCTCTTTCTCTCTCCTGGTGTCACTGGTGAAAACTGTGGCCTAATGCAATAGTGAAGCAGTGATCAGCACTTCACTTCACAGCACCTGAAGTATTTTTCTCGTTTAGATGTGTACATTACAGAATTTGTGGGCACTGATGTCAATTTGTGGTTGACCAGAAAGGTATAGTAATCTCCCCTCTGTGTGTCCTCTAATCCCCCCACTTGTGTCTGTCTGCTCCTGACTTCTTTTCCATTCTTCCTCCTGGCAGCAGCTCCCATTCACATTCCACAGCTAGGCACTGGAGATTTCTCAAATTCTTCCTGGTGTCACTCACTGGAGAAATGTGGCCTTAAATCTGGCAAATCCACACTGCGACACACTGAAAAATCATATGACTCTCGGTGCTGATGGACACTCAGAATATGATGCTTTGTGAGTATTAGCTGTAATATTTTTTTGTAAGAGTCAGATCAAGGTACCGTCACTCTCTACTGTTACAGGCTGCCTCCCATAAAGTTCAAAAAGATGAGAGCAATTACTACAGAGTGCTGAAAATGGGCGCAAAAATCAAAATGCATCACACAGGGAAATCACAATTCTGTGTTTTATTTTTGTCAGGTAGTGATTGTTGGACAAACCTAATTTGCCAGATGATGATGACTGTTGATGATTATGCCAGAAACTTTTTTTTTTTTTGTTATGAAACAAACCTTTAAAAGCAAAAAGGCACTTCAGGTTGGATCGGTTGTTACTTCTGCTGGCCAGGTCGTCAGTTTTCCACTGGAGAGGACGGTTTAGTTAAAGAGCCTTGGCCAGGGGTGTGGGCAGATTGAGATCATCAGGGTCAGCCCGCAGGCCGATAGGACCGAGTGGAAAAGGCACCAAGAGACGTCCAAGAGGTTCGCTCAAATGCAGCAAAACCACCATAGTGTCTGTTGCCCATAGATTCTCCAAGTCCTTAAAAAATCATCAGCTTGGTTACATAAACTCAAATCGAACCAGAGAGTAATAAAAAATATTCATCAATCTTAGATAGAGGTTTTTATGTTTTTCTTTTCATATCAGCTCCTAAAATTAATAGAAAACACATTTATTGATGTGTGGTGCATTTTTTTCTCATGAAATTTTGAAAGCCTCTTACAAACATGATTAGTTGTTGTTAACAAATGTTGAAACTCAGTTGTGTTTAATGTTTTTTTTAGTCATTATTATTTTGACTTACTTTTAAGAATTTTTATTCATCGTTTGAGTACTTTCATTGCACAGGTTTGGTTTTAAAGCTTTGACATCTTTTTGAGTGCACTTTACAGAGCAGTCAAATTTGGCCTCCTGACGTGTTTTTACTTAAGTTGCTCAGAAGTCGACCTGACGTTTCAAATTCCCACAGTTTTGTGGAAACTGAATGTGAACCGTAATGGCACTTCTTATTTGGAAGGAAAACTCAGCTCTGACATGTTGGCGTAAACTAAAACATCAGGTCTCTGGTTGCCTGTTCCCAGTGACATATGATGACTGATTGCTCGGAGATATGAGCCTCTGGGGGGCACTTAAATTAAATTTCCCTCAATGAGCAGTCCTAGCTGTAACTATAGCAGTCCTTACCTGATGTTTGAGATTCAAATCCTGACACCAACAAATGTGCATAGAAATGCCACAATGGCTGTTAAAAATCAGGTGACATTCAAAATTCATGCTGTCGCAATAAAACTTACATTTATTCTTTTCAGTTGTTAGGAATTTGAGGGAATCAAGTACAAGAGAGTTACACCAGTCGGCTGCAGCATTAAAACCACTGACAGGTGAAGTTATTAACACTCATCTTTTCTTTATATTGCAATGTTCTGCTGGGAAACCTCAGATCCTGGCATTGATCTGGATGTTACTTTGCTGTCTGCCGCACACCTGAAAATATTGTTGCGTACCAAACACATTTCACTTTGGCAACAGCACTCGCAAATTGTAGCAGTAGCATGGGTCAAAACAACAAAGAGCTCAAGGTTTTAACCTGACCTCCAAACTCCCCAGATACCAATCCAACTGAGAGTCTGTGGGAAGCCCTAGAACAAGCCCAGTTCATGTAGGCCCCACCCAGCAACCCACAAAACCCAAAAGAATCTGCGGCCAACGTCCCAGAACCAGACACCGCAGTACACCCACCAGAGACACCCCCTGTGTCTGTGCCCCGACGGATTAGGGCTGCTTTGGCATTATAAGGGGCGCCTGCACAATATGAGGCAGGTAGTGTTAATGTTGATGTCTTGAACTTCTGTGACTGTTCATCAGTTATCACACTTGCCACCTTGTTCTAGTTTGTACTTATTCCAGAAAGTCTTTGTTGCTGCTAGTGAAAACAGGAGTGTAGTTTAGGGTTTTATTGTGTTTTACCAGTCAACGATAAAGTCTCACATCTGGCTTTTTGAAACTGCACTGAATGAATCACCTAAGTGACTGTGCACTCATATGCTCAGGCTACATTCTCCAACAGGCGTTTAACATAAATCATCATTTTTCCTACGATCACAATCATTGTTGTACAAAACAGAAAACAATACATACATACATTTATTAACATATCTCATTAACCCATAGAAGCAGTTTAATGTTATCCCTAAAATTATATTTTAACTGATGTTGACTAGTGTGTGATTGTATCATTGGGTTCCACCAAACAAAGCAAATCACTGAGTGTTTGTTAAAGAGACAACAGATTTGAGACATGGGTGATTTTTCTTCAGACTCTTATTTTACTCCGTATTGATGGGAGCCAGATGCAGTTGCCTGTGTTACAGTCTTGTGCGGCTGTAGGAATGTCACGGATACTGGGCCACATTAAACACGCTTCCTGTTGTGGAGTGCTGTAGGAGGAGGGGTGATGGGGGTGTTAGTCTTCATCTCCCCCTTATGGCTTCTTCATATTATTTTGTATTTTGCATTTTTTTAAAGGTGGTTTAAGGAAATTGTAATGTTGTGCTGTGTTGTGAAGCTACTACCACCACAAAGCACCACGGCTGTAAAAAAAAAAAAAAAAAAAATCACTTTTGATTATTGTCATTTTCTTTATGTGCACAAATTCAGCGCTGTGTTATTGTTACATGGGCAAGAGACATTTTTTTCCTCACAGTCTTTGTTGCTATGATGGTTTGACTCTTGTATTTTAGTCTGGTGATCATTCATAACAGGAATGTAGTAAAACCGTGCTAAACTTCTCCGCTGTGAACTTTTGTTTTTCTCAGTCATTATATTTATTAGGCATTCATGTCCCTGTAGGTGTCATCAAATGAAATCATGGTAAAATCATGGATGTTTATGGAGTGAAAATTAAACACTTTGAAGCAGACATAGTAAAATTTTTCACACCAATGCGAGTCACTGCATCGCTGCCAAATAATAATTATCAGCTTTTTCAATAACCCATAGACGGAGAAAACTGGCTTCAGCCTGATATTTTACACAGAAACAACTTTTCAGTACAAATTACTACAAGGTTATTATTGAGTATCAAAAAATTACATCACAACACAGATGCTACAGGTTTAGAACTCAACAATAAACAAAGTAGTCAACAAAGTAAATCGAATAGTGTCTGGTGTTGACTACTAGGACAACAAACAGTTGTTTTAAAAGCTGAATTATAATAACAGTAGCCCAACGTAACATAATGAGGAGCCATGTTCATATTATCGCTACGTTAGCCTAATAAGATAACATTGACCTTTCCATTGAGCATGTGTGGAGCTTTTTTACAACAGATGTTGTTTGCAACATTTCAGGACATGAATATTTTGACAGCGTGTTGTAAACACAACAAACATCTGAAACTCATCTCACCCTGATTTCTATTTTTGAAGTTTTTGGTTTTTCTCGTTTTGTTCAAAGCACTGCAGTGACACAGTTTGCACACCGCACACAGCCTTTGGTCGTTAATAACTCGTCCCTGACGATGATCAGCCTCAAACAAACTATATCTTCATTTATTACCGTTGCTGCACTTTGCACCACAAGTTCACGTGTGTTTGGAGCTCATCTGAGACAAGAATTTCCTTTGGGATCAATTAAGTTCTGTCTTATCTTTGTTTTGTCTGACTGAAAAAATAAATGAACAGTAATGTAAAACAGATAAACTCAGCAAATCATCACATTTTAGAAAAGTGCTTTGCATTTTTTTTTTGCCTCAAGAATTGGCTGAAATGATGAACTGATTATCAACATGGCTGCCAAAGAATATTCTTTCAATCAACTCTTTGCTTGACTGGTGTATCCTTTCACTTCTAGTAGAACCAGATGAACAGCGTCACATGACTGATGAAACCTCACAGTGATGGTTTTTATTGTGAGGCTGTGGCAGAGATTTTTGTAGTGTGTGTTCTTCTTTTTCTGTCCACCCTGTGTAATGTGCCCCTCAATCATTGTGATAGACAGGTTGCTTGGTCTAACCAGATTGGTCATTGCAGACGCAGGATGGTGCTTTCACGGAGACTGACTATGCGTTTAACATGTTTTCCATCTCGAATCAAAAATTCCAGTCTCTTTACCTCAAGTACCATATAATTTGACTTTATACAGGTCATCCTGCTGAGAAAGAAATCCTCCTTACAAGTAGCCGGGATGTTACATGCACAGAAAGCACCCCTTTGTTATGTTATACATCACTTTATTGGGCCTTTAAAAAATCATTGAGTGATTTTTATGGCCTGACTGTCGGCTCATAGACGCAGCAGCTTGTGCGACGTTCACAAAGAGCTGTCATCAATTGGAGTGTGTACAGTAGTAATCATGTGTCTGTGTGTACACACTGATGCACGGTCAGCGTTACAGTGTGGATTCAAGGCAGAAGGATAAAGCCTGTGTGTGTGTCTGTGTGTGTATTTGCGTGTCTGTGTGTGTCAGGGAGTAATTGAGTTGAATTGGTTTTAATGGGTTTTTATGGGATGTTTGGAGTTATTTCTGTCTGAGGTCTCCTCTGGCGTCCTGGCTCCTCTGGAGGATGGCTTGGCCTTCTACCCAGTGCCAAGGCTGCTCTACACTTTCTCCTCTGCTCTTTCATTCTTGTGCTCATTTACTACCCTCTCTCTTTCTCACTGGTTCTCACTTTGCCTCATTCTGTCGTGAGAGTGAGAGAGAATGATTGCATGGCATTGAAAGAGTGAGTGAGTGTTTGTTTCCTCACGCCCTGCTTCTCTCTCAGTGCTAGGATTTAACGGGGCCTCCAGTTCGCCGAGCACTCACCCCTCTCCGCTAATCGCAGTGCGCCACTTTAAAGGCCCGAGCAAGTAGTCAAGCCTCATCCCGACTCTCATTTGTCACAGAGATCACATAGTGGCGCATGAGTTAGGACCCTGCGGTGGCCAGGCAATTACAGGGTCGGCGGAAGGGAGCATAGCCAGCGGGACCAGCGGCAAGGACGACTCCTTGGTGGCGGCACAGAACTAAACTTTCTCTTCCTGTCGCATTTTGATGGACGGCCTGAGGGAAAAGGAGGCATACTATATGGGAAGACATGGAGTCACTTACAGACTAGTGTGTGTGTGTCTGTGTGTGTGTGTATGTCTGTGTGTATTCATACAGTACAAGCACAGCAGATTTTGTTTTTGTCATCACTGCTATTTTTAAATAATTCTCGACCAATTTAGTGGCGTTAAAAATACAGACCCAACAAATAAGTGTTGGCAACTTCCTCTGGAAAGACTCTCGCATGTGTTTTGAAAACTTTAAAAGCACATTATGTGATTCTGCACCAGTCAAACCACATCCCAGTTTAGCTCCAAGAACGGACTGTTTTTATACACTTCTCATCCCCAAAGTCTGTACACTGTCCTTTTAGAATGATTTAGTGCTACACGATAACTACATACTGTATAAAGATGCAACTGTTTTTCTGTACTCAGTTTTCCTACATGCATGTGTGTCTCCTTTTTAACTAAGACAACAGTGTTCAGGCCAAAATGCCACAACAGCATCAGCAGCTGCAGGTAATATGCAAATAACTCACTGTCACTGTCAGAAAATGTGCATCAATCAATCCTGGATAAACAGTGTCTGAAAATCATGTGAGCCTGCACATTTAGGAGTGTGCTCGAATTACACTGTATACACGTGCAAGTTTGGCAGTGTTTTGTGTGTGTGTGCACATGCCTTTATGGGGCCCCCATCTGTCTGTGTGTGTGAGTGAATATATGTGCCATGGGAGAGTGACAACTCTGACCTTAGCCACCAAGACCATGCCAGGTCATTGGCCGCCAGCCTCTTAGTGGTGTGGTAGTGATAGGGAGCTCTGGGACTGGGAGTACAGGCTTCATGAAAGCAGTGGAGGATAAATGGATGGTTTGAGGGGGTGGATGGATAGATGGAGGGAGGAGCGTACAGAGAAATGTTTGAAGAGGATGAAATTGGTGAAACAATGGGGTCAGGAAGGAAACAGCCTGATGTAGGAAGAGACCAATCAGAGAAGCTGTGAGGATGGAGTGAACGCAGGAAGACGAGCTCCACGCTGCTCATTAGGTTTGGGTGTGTGTGGGAATGGCTGTAAACATGACATTTCCCCTGCAGCCAGCGGAACGACTCCAGCATCTAATGACAGTCCTGCAGCACAATGAGTAGTAAAGCTGCAGCCACCAGAGCTGTTGCCCAGCCCAATACCACCAGCCGCCACCAACCAGGAGCCCTTGTTTTGATTTGGAGCCAGGGCAGAGAGCAGGATGTATTAAGCTACCATCATACAGAAGTGAGACACTGGCTTTATAAATACAGTACAGTATTTGACCTCAAAATACTCCCTCCCACAAAATAAAAAAGGTTGTAATCTAATGTCTGTGTGGACTCTAGCCAACTGCAAGAGTGTGGCAATTATACGTTTATTTACCAAGCCATACACTGGCAAGTTTCCAACCTCCACTAAAACGAAACTGGTGTCATTGAGGTGATGCCACAACGTCCTAGCTGATACTTAAATCAAGCATAGCTCCGGGTGTGTATCCTTATCTTGTCATGTAATTATTGTCTGGGAAAATTTTAGTAGTAAAGAGCAAGTGGACTAATTTATAGCCTGATCTCGTTTGCTTTTTTCAGAAGCTGGACAGAGTTAATAACATTTAAAACTGATGGCAAATTGATAAAATCTGAAGTAGTTCAAGAATATTGTGCAACACAGAACAAAGTGATAAAATTCACCATATTTGAAGCAACTACACTTCAGATTTTTCATCAACCAGTTTTTCATTCTTGTTTGTCATCACTTATTACCCCACATCCTTTGTTTTACTTTACTTGGTGTTTTAAAGAGCTCAGACACACCACCAAACAGGATCTGTTTCAAAGCTGAGCCCACATTCGGGACCTGTTCAGCCTCACACTCCAGATGCAGCCTTTATCCTCAGCTCACCTTCTCTATGCGCTACCATTTTCCACTATCTACCTTAATGTTGGCGCACAGTCTGCTATTTTCTCATAGCTCTTATTATGGTATGAAGATGTGCTTTAGTTCAAAGGACACGAGCCACTCAGCCATAAACTTATCAGGCACGTGTCCATGGTGTAACCATAACAAAGACAGCCCCCTGCCAGCTTGTCTTCCTGAGGTTGTATGGAAAGATTCATGACATGTTTAACTATCCCGTACTCACTCAAGCCATACAATGGCAATTATCTCCTTGGATGCATCTAACTGATCATCTTCCTACAGGGTCCGGTGTACTTCCTGTGGCTTCACCACCATCTTAAAAGTAACGGCTTTGCCCCCGCTCTGAGTCCCAATTTTACTGACATGAAAGGTGGCTACCATGGGCAAATAAGAGGACTGGATGACTTTAGAGAGACGGGTCAAACCACACGATGAGTGGATGATTCTGTCTCCTGAAAACCCATCCAGCAACCGGAAGCAACTGGGTTAAAGGCTATAGCCACAATTACTATGTAGAACTTAGAGTGCTGTCACAGTCTCCTGTTGGAGATGTAAAAAGACTGTGTGTGTGTGTGTGTGTGTGTGTGTGTGTGTGTGTGTGTGTGTGTGTGTGTGTGTGTGTGTGTGTGTGCGTGTGCATGCGCGCACATCCATGTGCATGTCTGTCTTACTGAGGCTGTGTGTAATTAAACCTCTGGCACTGAGGTAAGTTGACTATGTTGGGGTGCAAATGTAACCCCAAGTTACATTTTATTTGGTTAAATATTTTATATTCAAGAAAGGAAAAAGAAACACATACCCAAAAAGAGATTATACACACTATCTCTTGAATAAATACTTCAGTAACTATTGGCTGAAATCCTGTGCATGTGACATTGTGCAGACATTCCTGCTGGATTTAAATTGAAATGTGATTCAGTTTGTTTGATTCAGTGGCCAGTTTTAGCAGCATGGCTCAAGAGATGGCAAAGAAAAATTAAGAATTATATTGATAGCAGGAAGGAGAGAGAACAGGAGGAGGCACTGATATTTACTAATGTCTGGGTTCTTCATTCTTTCTGAACTCACTCTATTTTAATGTCAGAAAGGTTTTTTTTTCATTTTTTCATTCATTTTCTTTGCGCTTTTAAATTTTACTTTCATTGCTCTACAAACAACACTTGACTTTATTTAAGACAGAAATCAATCCTAGTCCTGTTATGAATGCATTCTTTTAAAAAAAAAAAAAAAAAAAGTTAAGATAGTATACCGTATATAATATACAGTACAATAACATCATAACCCTCATATGAATCATCATGAGCATCATAGAAGTTTTCTTATCCAGTGAAAATTCCCAGTGCTTTGGCTCAAAATTTGTAACAATATCAATAATTGTCAAGAGAAAAATCTTAATGACTGCACCTGACTTTTCCTTTAGCACTAACATTTATAGTATCATATGAAGTATTTTCAGAATTGTTGAATGGATTGTCATGACAATTGACACAGATATTGATGATGCACTAGTGCCAAATACCAGCAAAACAAACAAAGATAGTTACTAAGAGAAACATTGAGAAATACTATGATAAACATTACACTTACATCATTTCTATCTCTAAGAATAGTGTTACTTGTGTTTGCTCCTACATCTTCTTCATGCCAGTAGAGATTGGTGAAAGTGATGATAACATGAGACAAATTGAATTAAGGCTCAGTAATCTCGGATTACATGGCGTGTACAATGACACACATCTAGTAAAGCCATATCCACAGCGAACTTTGGGCTCACCATGATCACTACTGTGTCACTGTGAATAAAACACTTTGAATATGACTGCGCACAACTCTTATCTCCACTGAAACAACGCAGACCCGCCCACTGTTGCTTATATCACAGTGAAAGTATATCAATCAGTGAAAGAATGTAAACTTAGCCTCTCTGTGAAATATAATTAAAGGGGGAGCCTGATCATGTTTGATACATGCTATAAACACTGAACTATATTTAAAAAAAAAAAAAAAAAACTCTACAAGGTAGGAGGGATATGGTACTTACTTACATCAAGTATAAATATGGCATTAGTCTTGTAAATGTTGATTTACTAGCTGCACAAGAGGTTCAGCAACGTAACAAATACTTAGTAAAGACAGTACATATCTCTGGATTTATACACTACCAAATTAGTAAGGCAGTATCTAATAAGTGTATTCATAACATATGTTTAGCTTACTGGTGTGTAAGTGTGTGTGTGTGTGTGTTTTCACCCTCGTGTTCATCTATGACAATGCAGTGACTTCAGTTCATCATATGAACTGCATTACCTCCTGCACCAGCATGCACCCGCTGCCTCTGCTGTCCCAGACATTACCACATTTTGCCATTTTTTGCACATATTGTCATATTGTGCACTGGCATGCAGCACCACCTCTGGAATAGCCTACTCAATTAGCTTATGTCAGTGACTGGACGCTTTGCCAGTAACTGTCACTTGTGCTTTAGCAGAGTGGACTCGGGACAAGTCTGTTAAGTGGGTCATGACTTTTCCTGCGGCTCTAGAGTCTGAAATTCTATCCCACGATATTGTAAAAACAGTGTCAGGCCCTTTTGTGTCAAAAGCATCTGAAGAATGCACTCCTGATGCAGCAAGTGCAACGATGGGCCTTCCCCTCAGAGACATGACCCACACAGGCATCGAGCCAGTTCTGGTGTCACAGTGTAAATTGAAAGTCATAGTAGTGAATTTTTTTAAGTGTGTGTGTATGTGTGTGTTTGTGAAAAGAGGAAGCATCAGGGCGGGGTAGATGATTGGGCAGCAGCTCTGTTTATTCACAGGACCTGTATGAATCATCGCTCTGAGACGAACCTAACAGCAACATGTCATATCAAGGCATCGCCCCACTCTCAACCCCTCGCTTGATTCCTCCTCACTGTGCAGATTGCCAACTGTTGTTATTGTCTTCCAGTGTTGCTATTAACTTCCACATTCCTGAAGACAGTGTCATGTAATCAGTGAATTTTGCAAACCAAACTCATTCACCTCAGCTGGTTAAAGTCTGCTAAATATGCAGGCTGAAGTGAGATAGCTTTCCTCCTGTACTTTAAGAATCTATAAAATTCCAGTTTCTAAATATTTCCACTGCCTTCCAGTGTGCACCACAAGGTATTAGTGTCACAGTGCTCACTCATTTAGCCCCCGATGCCAGTGTGTGATAGTGGTGCAGTTTGCCACAGTTATGCAGTGCTTCACAGCCAAACCCAGGACCTCAGCAATATAAACATTCGCCTGTTTAGCAACAGCTTCAAGCCCCAGAATGCCTGTGTGTTTGATACTATGTGGTTCCGGCGGAGGGAAAAATTGTCAGGCCTAATTTACAGTGACATATAGACACGCGATGCCTATTTTCAGCAGGTTATTTAGTTACGAAGGCTGTTTGGTTCGTGACTCCGAAGGAACCCCCTCCTTCTATTGTGTAATGTTCAGCAGAAAGTCAACAATTTTTGCATGAACCACCAAATATGAACCAAGGCTTTTCAATTACACATGTAAATCTTTACACATTTATTTTGGGTTCTATTAAATATGCTTCATCATTGGTAATGATTCAAAATTGAGTTGCAAAGGTGTTTACACAATTTATTGCTGGAAATAAATAGAAATAGACTGGGCAGAGAAAACGGTTTGCTGAGGTAGCAGGGAACAGACATAGCTTCGGTCTGGACCAGTGGCAAGTGGATGAGATTATAGTATAGTACTAGTTTTATGCTGTGGTAGATAACGGGTGGAGCGGAGGCATCCTTCTGCAGTAATGTCAGGTTGCAGAAAACCCAAATGCAAATGCCTAGGAGGCTGAGACCTCTAATGTCCATGATTGTCCCGTTGGCCCTGTGTACCAGCCTAAATCAGCCCTCCAGCTCATACTGTTGTGTCATATCCACTTTATACACACACACACACACATGCAGCCTGAGGGTAGTAAGCAGATATAGCATACCACAGCAGGCAGTATTTGAACCAGTCTTGGATGCTAACACCCATCTTCTGGGCTACAAACACACTCACCAGTGACATGTTCAGTAGTTAAACTCCCACCTCTAAGGTATTAGATCTAACATACACAAATGCATCTATAATATAGACAAGCTTACACAGACTTTTACATGTATAGCACCATAAAGTAGAAACAATGCATTGACAACACACGTTACCTTCTGACTAGAGGCAGGTACTATAGATATTAGGAAAAATGTCTACTTATCTACAGTGATTCTAGGTTTGGCAGAAAATCACAGATAAACAATACTATCTTAATTCCAAACTCAAACTGTGAACCCTCTCTAATCACCTGTATGTGCCTTTGTTTTTTAGTCGGTGGTGAAAACTGGACGTTTGCTCATCAGTCATGAGGCTCCAGTCACCGGAGGCTTTGCTGCTGAAATCAGCTCCACAGTACAGGTGAGTGTGCGTGTGTGTGTGTGTGTGTGTGTGTGTGTGTGTGTGTGTGTGTGTGTGTGTGTGTGTGTGTGTGTGTGTGTGTGTGTGTGTGTGTGTGTGTGTGTGTGTGTGTGTGTGTGTGTGTGTGTGTGTGTGTGTGTGTGTGTGTGTGTGTGTGTGTGTGTGTGTGTGTGTGTGTGTGTGTGTGTGTGTGTGTGTGTGTGTGTGTTTGTGTGTGTGTGTGTGTGTGTGTGTGTGTGTGTGTGTGTGTGTGTGTGTGTGTGTGTGTGTGTGTGTGATATAGGAGTGGGCTACTGTGTGAGATGAGATTTTATTGGATTCTGGAGCTCCAAGGGCTAGACGATGGTCTTCAAAGGTACAGGGTCCTAATAAGTTGCAGTGGTTTTGTCAATAAAAAACCCCTTGGTAATAAAACTAAAATAGTGGATTGTAAAGGCAGGGCATAGGGGCTTTGATGTTGGAGGTGAAAAAAAAAATGACCAGCAACACAATCATTTAATTGATTTAATTAAAGTATTTTCATTACTATTGTCACCTTTGTGTAGTGTAAACACTTCTAAAACAATAAATATTTTTTGTATTTTCCTAAATATGAAACACTTATCAAAATGGGTAGTTTGAGGAGGAATTGTGACAGGAAAACACTGACACCCAATATGCTACAGATTGTTATAAATTTGTGCCACAACTCCTCCTCCTCTTGGTCATGAATCTAGTAAATCTAAACACAAATAGACAACACAAATACTCTCCAATCTGATGTGACTCATGGACAAACGTGGTCTCATTTTGACATCAAAGACAACTTGTTAATGACTTCAGATCTTCTCATAATCATCCCATTTCAACGTTTTCTGGTTACACATACATCAATAGCTGCTACTAGCTAATTTGGACAAAATGTAAACTATATATATATATGTGTGTGTGTATATATATATATATATATATATATATATATATATATATATATATATATATATATATATGTATGTATGTATGTATGTATATATATATGTATGTATGTATATATGTATATATGTATTAAAACAGGGGTGAAGATGTAGCCCACAACTAACTCACAGAATGCCAGGAAGCATTGTACTTCTTACTCCGCTCCCCAAATTTACACAGTGCTTAGTCTTAATAGAAGAAAAAAATCCCAATGGGCTGGAAAAAGTCATATTTTTTATATTGCAAAGGCTGACAATCCTGGTTCTTATGCATCTGGAACAATGACACTTTCCTCTGTCCATTGAAATAAATGTATTAAAATATAACCATTTTAAATTGAATGAAACTTGTTAAGTACCAATTAAAAACAATGGGATTTCTGCCCAGTCCCATGCAAAAAAAATCGAACTTTTAATCAAACTTTGACGCAAAGAGGTGAAAGAAATTCAAACAAAAGAAAAGCTAACACTGGCGTTGCTTTTCTATCACTGGAGACAACACATGATGAGCAATGGAATGTGTGATGTTCAATGCTCAGTCTTTCTGATAAATTGGTAAGTAAACATCTGTTCGTGCTAATGTTGTCTGTACAGCAATACAAAAAAACTTACATCAGGCATCTGTAATGAATCCCAGAGGAGTAATTAGATTCTACCAAGCTTCACTCTGAACAGCCATCCATAAAGCTGCATGGAGTGTGTTCCCGGTCATCAGAGACTGTTGATACAGTGGATCTAACTATCCATATAAGGATTATGAAATATTACTTGTTGCTGGCAACAGAAAAGCCCTGGACTATGTAGCCAAGACGTGCCAGAGACAGTGGATGACAAACTCTGAGCTAAGTGTGATGCATGACTAAATGAAAAGTCCTCCCCTTCCAGTCATCCTAATTACATCTATTTCGGTGTAGTGAGATAATTATCTTCAGCATGTGGGGTGTTTTCTCCCTGTGAGAATTTCAGCAGTGAGTTGCACTGTCCTCTCAATGAGTAATTTGTGTCTGAAGAATGGCATCTCTCCCCTTTGCACCCACGTCCTCAACACTCTAATTGTTGGCACAACAGTGAACAGAATGTGGTACCTCAAGCAGTTTCCTCATTAATGTGTATGAAGTCAGAGAGATGAAGCAGAAAATCAATCGATCCTCTCCTCATCTACAGTCGGTCAGATGTTGTGCTCTCCCCCTTGTCAGTAAGGGCTTAAATAGCCAGTGACTCATCCCACTCATTTCCATGTTTCCATGTTTTCACATTGTGAACGGGTGATGTAAGTTGTTGGTGTGTTCACTGATTGCATTGATCTGCAATTTTCACAACGCCTCAAGCGAGTTGGATGCTCTGTTTGGAAAGAAACCTTTGGAAAGGTTGCTGGTTATGCAGCTTGACCTACTAGCCTCTGTCACACTGCTAAATCCCACAATTATAGTTAATCATTCTTTAAAGACAATTGCTTTGAACAGAAAAGATTTTTTACTATAAAATGTTTAATGGCCTATTGTTGTTAATTAGCCACTCCTCTTAGGTAATGTATTTAATATTTTACAAATTACAACCACTTACAAGCTCGACTTAAGAAGACTATTATGTACTCACCCATTTTTTTTTTGTAAAAATACAAATGTTTGGTCTTTACCAAGCATCAAAGTGGATGGCAGAGATGTTGATTACACTGCTTGAGTGGTTTCAGAGGATTTTGTTTTGATTGTTTTTCCTTCACTATGAATCTGGGTCACATTGGAATCCAATATAAATGCTACAGCCACCATAGCCTGTAAAGGAGCAAACTGAATCAAGTTTTATTGTTTATGTCTACAGTGGGTGAGTGGTTGATACCTCAGATAACATTAAAAACAAAATGTTTTGTGTGGCAGCTGTATTAAAGTAATCAAATATTTTTAGTAATACAGTAGGGGTGGGTGAAATGGCCTAAAATCTATATTGCAGTATGATTTGAACCATAGACCATATATTGTGGAATACATATGTAAATGTATATGTAAATTTCAATATAACCGTTTTTGAATGGGTACCATATGCCGATAGTAAAGGCATTCTAGCAGGAAGTTTTACTAATTAACATAAAATTGTCAAGAAAGTTACTTAATAAAACATATTGTGCAAAACTGCATTAATAGAAAACATTATAGAAAACTTTGCGAGTAGTATAAATTAGAAGCTGTGTTCATGTAAATTCAACCAATCACCAGTTATATGGTGGGACATGCAAGTGAACCAGAGCATATTGTCTATGAACTAGAGTAGAGGCTTCTAGCTTCTTGTCCAATCACAGCTCATTACCAGGCAGGAAAAGCCTTTTTTTTTTTTTACTGAAAACTGCCCATAAAGCATCCTGGGAGATGTAGTCGTCTATGAAATGCAGCTTTATCACTGTTGATTTACATCTTGTAAACAAGACAACAAAGGTAAAACAGGATTCTTGATCGTGTTTATCGAACGGCCTTCGGTCGTCTGTCGCTGCCAATTCAGTCAATTTTTGTCGGATCTTTGTAAAACTTGTAGTTTTAGAATCAATGAGACTTTCACTCTCAGCAGAGACATTGTTTGTTTGTTTACAAAGCTCTGTGTGGAGAGGAGCGGTCCCGGTTTGTGTAAACATCTTTTTGTGGAGTTTGTTTACTTGCTCTTTTAATTGGCTTTTAGCTGAGATCCTGACGACTCTAACCTGCTGATGCTCATGCAGCACAGCTGGCGTTACATGCTGTGAAATCAGATATGATTTACTCTGTCCCCGGTCCCGGGGGCTTCAGGGAAGAAAAGGTTAAATCCAAACCATGACCATATTATGGACGTTGCACTGGTCTTTTTGATGAGCTCCTCCTCCTCCTCCTTGCGCTCACTGCTCGCATGACTGTGAGCGTGACTGATTTTGATGACGTAATGACCTATCGTCATCTGTCTCTATCATTGGCCAAATATACACTCACTGGCCACTTTATTAGGTACACCTTGCTAGTACCGGGTTGGACCCCCTTTTGCCTTCAGAACTGCCTTAATCCTTCGTGGCATAGATTCAACAAGGTACTGGAAACATTCCTCAGAGAGTTTGGTTCACATTGACATGATAGCATCATGCAGTTGCTGCAGATTTGTCAGATGCACATCCATGATGCGAATCTCCTGTTCCACCACATCCCAAAGGTGCTCTATTGGATTGAGATCTGGTGACTGTGGAGGCCATTTGAGTACAGTGAACTCAATGTCATGTTCAAGAAACCAGTCTGAGATCATTCGAGCTTTATTACATGGCGCATTATCCTGCTGGAAGTAGCCATCAGAAGATGGGTACACTGTGGTCATAAAGGGATGGACATGGTCAGCAACAATACTCAGGTAGGCTGTGGTGTTGCCACGATGTTCAATTGGTACTAAGGGGCCCAAAGAGTGCCAAGAAAATATCCCCCACACCATTACACCACCACCAGCAGCCTGAATTGTTGATACAAGGAAGGATGGATCCATGTTTTCATGTTGTTGACGCCAAATTCTGACCCTACCATCTGAATGTTGCAGCAGAAATTGAGACTCATCAGACCAGGCAACGTTTTTCCAATCATCTATTGTCCAATTTCAGTGAGCCTGTGCGAATTGTAGCCTCAGTTTCCTGTTCTTAGCTGACAGGAGTGGCACCCGGTGTGGTCTTCTCCTGCTGTAGCCCTTTTACCTCAAGGTTCGATGTGTTGTGCGTTCAGAGATGCTCTGCATACCTTGGTTGTAACGAGTGGTTATTTGAGTTACTGTTGCCTTTCTATCAGCTCGAACCAGTCTGGCCAGTCTCCTCTGACCTCTGGCATCAACAAGGCATTTTCGCCCACAGAACTGCCGCTCACTGGATATTTTCTCTTTTTCGGACCATTCTCTGTAAACTATAGAGATGGTTGTGCGTGAAAATCACAGTAGATCAGCAGTTTCTGAAATACTCAGACCAGCCCGTCTGGCACCAACAACCATGTTACGTTTAAAATCACTTAAATCACCTTTCTTCCCCATTCTGATGCTCAGTTTGAACTGCAGCAGATCATCTTGACCATGTCTACATGCCTAAATGTATTGAGTTGCTGCCATGTGTTTGGTTGATTAGAAATTTGTGTTAATGAGGTGTTGGACAGATGTGCCTAATAAAGTGGCCGGTGAGTGCATATTGCATACCGTTTTACCGTTTATACCACCCAGCCCTATAATACAGTATGTTGATATTTCTATTATTCGCGAAGACATTGTAACCACCTGCCTAATATTGTGTAAGTTGTCCATTTGCCTCCAGAAAAGCTCAGACCCCCTAAAGCATGGGCTCAGACAATAGATCCCTGAAGGAGTACTAAAGTAGATGGCATCAAAACTATGGCAGCAGAAGGGCCTTTAAGGGCCAATCCCATTTCTACCCCTTAGCCCCACCTTCTCTTTTGTGCGTTCACGAGGGAAAGGGCTATCTCTCTTGTCTTCTGCATGAATGGGGAGGGCTAAGGCTGAGGACCATGCAGCCCTCCAAACGAAGCTATTCCAAGACTGCGCTTTAAATGGAGGTGTATGAGAAATATCCCAGCATACACAGGACAAGTATGCAGTTGTCAAAAAAGTTAGGGATTTAATTAATAAACTCATTGATACGTTTAACTTATAAAGCTAATTTATCGCTAACCACTAATCGATAACGTTCATTAACGTTAACTAGCAGTCGCTAAATGTCACTTTGTCAATGTTTTGCATTCATCTGATAGTCTCTGACTCTTCTGATGGTGACTTCCACTGAAACACGATATTAATTAAATAAATAAAAAGCTTGTCAGTTTTTAATCCATCACCAACTTGATCAGTGTAAACAAGTCTGTAGGCGGCTTTGTTGGTTGTCATTCAGTTGTCATGGAGACTTATCGCATCGTATTTCATAGCAGCTAGTGACGACTTTTGATGACACGGAACAGTAAAGTAGTAGTGTCTCATTTCCATGGGGAATGTTTACCCGTCACCACTTTGTTTCAAGGGATGAGGGGTAGAGGTAATCGAAGGGGAAGGAGTAAAAAAGAGAAATGGGATTGGCCATAAGTCATTTAGGTTTAAGTTGCAAGGTTAGACATCCATAGACTTTTTTGTCCGGCACATCCAACAGATTGAGATCTGAGGAGTTCTGAGCCAAATTAGCACCTTGAATATTGTTGTGTTCCTCAAGCCTCAAGCATTTTTGAAGTGTGGCAGGATCATTACTGCTGCAAGTGTAAGTGATGCACATGTACCTGGCCATCCACATAAGAGAATACAATTTATCAGACCAGGTGACCTTCTTTCATTGCTGATTCTCACACACCCATTGTAGGAACCTTTGTCAGTGGACAGGGGTTAAGATGGCTATCCTGTCTGATCTGTGGCTATGTAGTCCCACACACAACAAACTGTAGGGTACTGTGTGTTCTGGCACCTTTCTATCAGAATCCTCATTAGTGTTTTCAGCAATTTGAATGACAAAAGCTCTTCTGCTGGATCAGATTACATGGTACAGCCTTCATAAGTACACTAGCGTGCTGTGACCTACACTGGTTTTCCTTCCTTGGACCAGTTTTGATACTGAATACTGCATACTGAGAACATCCCATCAGAGCTGCTCTCCAATAATATAGCCATCACAGTCTATCCTTGTCAAAGCCACTCTGTTAGACTTGCACATTTTTCTGCCCAAAGAACTGACTCTTGACTTGCTGCCTAAGGTATTCAACCCTCTGTTATCTGCCTCACCTGTCAATGTTTATAAAGTAATGTCTGTTTGGTGCATATTCTTAATCCACTTTACAGAGCTAAGACCTCCAACCTGAATTAATCAAACTCACAGTGCAGTGGATTCTGGGAGTCCTAAGTCTGTACTTTCTCTATAGCTCCATTTACTTGAGCAACTGTTAAATACACCTTGTTAAATTTTTCCAGAAATTTTTTTGTTTTTCACATTGAGGTCACCAAACCATCACTTGATAGAAAAACTCTGAATCGTCCAAATAAAAAGAGTATAAGAGCGTATTTAAACCACTAAGCCTCCTTAAGAAAAATAACCTGGGTTTACCTTATTATAAATAAAATTAATGCTGGCATCAAAAGTATGTTTATCATGCAGTAGGTTTTTACACTGCTGGACTGCTATCACTCACACTCCTTTGGCAGAGGAAAGAGCAGTAGGACTCCAGCATAAGTCCCCGAACATCCCTTTAGTCTTTGAAGCATTCACTTGTAAAAGAAAGCTGACTTTTACAGAGAACACACCTGTCTTTGCCATTTGTGTACAAGACAAGCATGGATAGAAGTGGAGTAGAGGTGAGAAAGTAACCTGGATTTGAACTTCTCTCCCCAGGCCTTTTTCCATTTGTTACAACAAACCGCTGACATTTTCTGTGTGTGTACAACCAAGTGCAAAAGTATGAATACAGCACTATAGAGACTGTCTATCTCACAACACACTCATTTGTCTATGAGTGAGATTTCTGTGAGGCATTTTTAAAAAATGCAATTTTAATTTAATCTGATGATCTTTGATAATTATAAGATACTAAAAATACAGCTTTTAGCTGAAAGACAACATCTACAGTAACATCCTGGCTTTCAGGATACTGGAGAGAGACTAATATAGGTCAACTACAGAGTGGATGTGTAAGGTTCTAACTTGTGCCACACCTTCTTGTTTACTAGTGTGGCTCTGTAAGCAATCAGGGGACAAAAACATAAACTGGTAGTCAGTAAAGTTTGTGTTGTCTAGCCACTGTTGTCTGGGAGTGTTGTTTAAACTTCAGTCTATGACTTCAAACAAAACCTATCCACCTTAAGCCCTTCCAGAAAGATCCATTTATGGATCTTATTTTTTTTTTTTTTCGTATTACAAACAGAAGGGAGTTTGGTAAGTTTGGCACGTTTCTTTTATCAGGCTTTGGCTGCAGCCATCGTGATTTAATAATGTGTCATTAGCTGGCTAGAGTGTTTGGCTGTTGACTGAATAGGACAAAGTGGGGTAGAATGAGATGTGGCTAAAGACAATACTTTCATGGACCTCAGGGATGCACAGAGAGAAGCGGTGAATCACCCTCCTTTCGTCTACTCTACAAACCACTACAGACTTAACTATGGTTGTTTCCAAGAAGTCCAAGTTTGGCTGTTCCGTTTGGTTTCAGAGAAATTTAATATTTTTCCACTGCTTGTGAGAGAAATAATGAAATCCTGTATAATTGTGACCACTGCATGTTATAAGAACTACTTGCCACTCAGAACAATTAGAAAGAAGTGCAAATGATATACAAGATGTATAATAGAATATTGAAAATGATAGTTTTGTAGCTAAAGTGGTATTGACTCCACACAACCATACATCACATTGTATTAAATCATGTGGCACTGTCACTCAGGGAGTCTCTGGATTAATTGCGGGGCTGGTCAGAATGTCTGCCTCCAGTTTCACTTCTAGTACTTTCCATTATTTGTGTGTAATTCAAACTAAAATAATCCAATATTGGTACTATTTTGGGACATGGTTCAAAGACTGCCGACTCCACTCCCATTTGGTGCTACTTGAAGAAAGCTTGCATGTCTTCTGCCACACATGTCCTCTGAATCAGAATCAGTCCAATGGTTTCCTGTCAAGCTTTGCTGAATGAGACACAGTTAAGTCCCTGGGCAGGAGGCTTAATTCTCCACTGTAAATGTCATGGTGCGCCCCACGACACACACACACACATACAGGCTACATGTCTCTCTCTGTCAGGCTATACACTAAACTGTCTTTAAAGAACAGCGTTTATGCAGGAACGCTCCTTGAAAAGGCTTGTGAATTGGTACATGTACAGGTACCATATAGATATGGAGGTTATATCATGTTTTGGGCTGCTGCTGCTGCTTGTTTCTGTCAGTTACTCAGTAGCCTAAAGCCTGTTTCACTCATTATGAAAGTATTCTCTTCATATAGCCACAGGGTAATACAGTATCATTTCTCAACATCTAAACTAAAGTCAAGAGTAAATTGAAGTAGGTGACACTTTGAGTTCAATATCAATATAACGCATTCCCAGCTGCCCTACTAAAAATGATCATATTATCATATTATCGTAACTATAGTTATTAACATATTATGTCACTCAATTTGCCTTACATGTAAAATAATCTTATTCTTTACTGTTTTATTTCATTTATATTAGACACGTTAATTTGTTTGAATAAGTTCTAATTTTGCTTCCATCTTTCCTTTGAATCAGTTAAAATAACAGCAGAAAATAAAATCCCTCTCTTTTTTTAGTTAGTTTTTTGCAAACGTTATTACGTTTGAGACGCATTGCGCTGAATTACCTGTGGACTGTTACATAAGCCACAACATTAAAAATACCTGCATTGTAATATTTTTGTTTGTTTTTGCACTGCCAAAACAGCACTGACTTCATCAGGCCATAGACTTTCGAGGCCTCTGTGGTGTTTGGTAATGGGATATTCTCAGATTCTTTGGGTCCTCTGGGTTGTAGGGCAGAGCCTCCATGGATCTGAATTTTTCTCACACATCCAAGAACAGACTGATATCTGGGTAGTTTAGAGGCTCAGTCAACACCTTGGGCTCCTTGTCATTTCTTTGGGCTGTTTCCTCTGCTGCTGGACACATTATCCTCCTTGGGGCAGCAGTACCTGGAGACGTGGAAGGAAATTAGAAATAAAAGCTCTAATATAAACCTAACCCAGATAAAGGCTGCATTCTCCCTGTCATCATTTGGCAATCTTAAGTATATTATGCTGTAGAAAAACAGATTATAGACAGCTCGTCTGCCTATACAGATGTTCCTTTCTAATGAAAGCCACATTTCAGTAATGTCTTGAGTGAATTTCGTCAAATTTGGTACAAATGTTCTCTTGGGCACAAAGAAGAAACAATTAGATTTTGGTGGTCAAGAGTCCAAGGATACTGTCACTGCAACCCCAGATGGACTAACTCAAAACTTCATGTTAATTAATTTCAACTGACCTGGTTGGAGGAGGCATCTACTGTCAGACATGGCTCAGCTAAAAATCAAAGATTGAGATATCTGAGCTAACTTGGGTGCTAGATGTGCTGACATTGATTGCAAACATATATAGCAAAAAGGGTATAAGGTAAAACATTGAGCACACATTGAGTATAGTACCACTTGATAGTACCATTTTGATGCAAGCTGTATGAATTTAAGAACAGATATAATAGTTGACCACTCTCACAGGCTGTAAGTGATTAATTTCATTTCACTTGAACATGAATTAAAAAAGGCTTTAAAACAGTTACAGATTAATCAGGTTGTATTGGAGGCTTTGTTCACAGATGCAGTCTGCAATATTGGCACTAAACTGCCTCTAGCTGCAGCCACCAATCTGTGGGTGTTTTTGACAAACTGTTTTTTTGCATGACAGGAGACACAATATCATCACTGCATCTCTGAGCTCTCACTGTTCCTTATTTTTAAAATTCTGTGCCACTGCAGTATGTGAGCTTTTTGGTGCTGCCATTTTGACATATTTTTATTCTTTCATTCAAGTATAATACATATAATGATGCACTTCCCAAAAGATAAACACCGATTTGAGTGAAATCTGAGTTGTGTGGCCATCCTGTGGTGGCAGGCAGGCAGTCAGACTACTGTACTTTTCTCCCACATCCAGTAAATGTATTTAGAGGAGATTACAGATGTGACCCAGAGAAAAGAACAAACTCCCTTGTACTGTCTAACTGGTTGTCTGTAGCGGGTCAGAGAAGACTTGAGGTTGTAATCTCAGTGGACACCATGGATAATCACATTGTCAATTCCGTCAGTACACTGGGATGAAAAGAAAGCAAGATACATTGCTTTTTTTTTTTTATTTTTCATTTTTTTTTTTTTCCTTGGGTCATTGCTAGGAATTTTTTTCTTTTCTTAATGCATGAAGAAATGCATTATTTCATAAATACCTTCGACAAAAGCTCTTTCTCTGAATATCATCCTGCCAAATCAATACATTAAGAAAGAGTTTTTCAGTCAAATGTGGACAGAAGCGAATTCATTGAATTTTTTTTTTTTTTTTTTTTAATCTAGACAAGATCTGACAAGACAAACCCTGTTGCGTATCTGTCAGATCAACACATCCAGATTTGCTCGAGGCCAAGTCTCTTCAAGCACACTGCTCTTTAACTTTGACATTGCCAAGTTTGTATGTTTCAATGCACAAGACCTTGCCCAAGAAAACACCAGTTACATTTATGAGCTAGGTGCCAGTCGTGGCACGCATTAATGTTCTTTAAATGATGTTGTTTAAAACAATACTGAACTGTTATACTGAATGTATGGGTATAGAGGTTGTATTTAATTTAATATCCACTTCTGAAAAATGTCCTCAACCAAAGAAATCCATGACATAGTCGTGATGTAGCCTGCTGGATGCTACATGAGCAGAAATACTGAAGTATACCTGCAGTCTGCAGCAAACACTGATGTTAAATCAGTGCCCCGAATTTTTAAAACTCTTAAAAAATTAAGCTTTAGGTTTTTTATTTTATTGAACTTGAACTATTCATCTGTTTTCTCTATTTAGAAGTTTTCAATACACCACCTCCAAGTTAGAATGGGCTTGAACCTTAGTTGTTTGGGCTTCACAGCCCCTTAGGCCATGGACATTTGTCAGTACATGAAAGAAATGTGCTTCAGCAAATTTAAAGGAAAAAAATGGGCAGAACCAAGATTACGCTTTCATGTCACCAGCAGTACAGTATTTTCAGGATCTGCCAGAGCCTGTTGGAGACAACCAGTCTCAGGTTGTTGTGAAGGTTACGAGGAAGGAGGAAACCGAGCATGCAAAAGAAAAGGAGCATTTGTTGAAGTAGTTGTCTCCTCTCAGTGTACATTCATTGAATCTAATCACAGTTAATTAGCCAAGTGGAGCAGACTGACACTCCTATGGTGCAGTGGTCCAGCTGCCAGCCAAATACCCAGCCAGCAGCACTAAATTCTGCATAGCAGGTCAGGTTTCATTCTTGTTGGCACAAAAATGAGAAGCCCTATAACTGCTGGACCTACATCCACTGGTTTTACTGGCTTACTAACTGGTCGTAACATACTTGTAAGTCCCTTCTAAAAGGTGCCACCTTTTTACAAATAATTTTAAAATAACATAATTTTCTATTTTTCTCACACTGTTCTCATCTCTCACCTCCATCAGTTGTGTTCCTAGATTAAGAGGTGGAAGATTTAGGAGAAATGTGAGAACTACATTTTCTAAACATCTTATTATCAATGAGTTAAAGAATGATGTTCCAGTGTAAGAGTCCACTTTTCCGTAAATAATGTTAAGCTAACATGAATTAAATTTAACATTTTACACTTTATAAGACCTGAGATTATGACACCACACAAGCATGTAATGTTAAATAAAGCCACTTCAGTATTGGATGAATCATCAAAACAGTTTGTGGCAAAAAAATAACAGCTATCACATCATTAATACTGAAAATACTTTTATTTAGTATACACTGCCTCTGCTGTGTATACTGTGGGTCCATCCCATTCTTGTGAGCACAATATCTCAGTAATGCCTTGAAGGAATCCCTTCAAACTTAGTACAAAGGCCAAGGTCACTGTGATCTGACAAACTAAATTGTTGGCTTTGTTTATGATACATCAAAACAGTTTCAGGGAATCCCTTCAAATTTGGAACAAACGTTGACTCTGACACATGGATGAATTGATTACATTTTTCGTGATCAAAGGTCAAGGTTACTATGACATCACAAAGCATGTTGTTGTCCTCTTAGATGTGACATCCTACAACTGTCTTAGGAGTGTCTTTAAAATTTTGCACCAAAAGTCGCTCTGACTCGAAGATCAAAATCAGTAGTCAGGAACATGGCAACCTCATGTGAATGTTATGTCAGGATTGCCCTGTGGGAATTTCATTACATCTGGCACAAATGTCCATTAGGACGGAATAATAAACTGATTCTAAATCTGGTGGTCAGATGACACTGTAAGATGTCACTGTGACCTCACAAAAAAGGTTTTTGTTTTTGTTATCTCAAGAATAAGATATTCACTTGGTCTCAAAAGTTGATGCGATGAAGTTTTGGTGGTAATTTAACAAAACACAAACATATTTATATGCAAGTTATACCTTAAGAATTTATGCACATATTAACATATTAACTGCAACTGCCCTGACTAAGCCATACAACTGTGAAGTGGTAATTCTAGTTGTATGGTACACTGGTTAATTCCCATCCTTGTTCGAGCAAAAAGACGATAGTTCGATTTATATCAGGATTATTTATCACATAAATTTAAATCATTATCTCTACTGCCATCCCACTCTGCTGCATGTCCCTCATCCCTGTCACACGGTTGCCCTAAAGACCTGCACTTATCTCTGTAGGACTAATGTGTTTAATATTCAGCTGTTTCCTTAACTGCTTCAAATATCTAGTTTTGACAGTTGGAACAGTCAGTCCAATTGGAAATGTTTAGGTTCAGTGCCAAATTCAGAAACTGATATCCACACTGGATGGTTCTCCCTGTACCATGTCAGCTGCACATGCATACAAAGCTGCAAGCTTCTGCTGGTGTTTCTCTCTGTTTCCGTTGTAGTGTTGTATTTTTACAGGCTGTAAAAACACCAAAGCACAAAAGGCCTCCTCATCAAGTCTGACATTACTTTGGACTCTGCCAGACGTTTTATAAGAAGTGAAAAACATAGTCCTGCCCTGCTATGAGACTCACGGATGACTGAGTCTATGATACTGTCAGTGTCAGAGGAAACACGTTGATGTGTCCTCCATTTCAGATGTGCATGCACAAACAGGCAATGAATGTAGAGGGTGCTGTGCAGCTTTGGGGTTGCATGGTTTGTTTGTAGGTCAGTCTAATCTGAAAAAGGGTACTTCAGGTTTGTTTCTGGAAATCTGTGTGCATGCGTCCAAGTGTGTTCATTATACTCATCAGGGGGTTTGTCCCATTTGGATTGTTTTGGTCAACTTCATTCTGCTTTGTCTCCGTGGGAGGAGGTCAAAAGCCAATATAGAGACACGAGTCATAGCTTGTTTTGCACTTGGGCCAAACTGCCTGAGGGACTGGCCTTCTAGAAGGAAAGGAAATGAACTGTTTCTGCCTGTAGCATATAAATCATGATAGTAAATATTAGTTTAGGCTGTCATAATTGAGAACTGAAGTTGTCAATATCATTCACTTTTGACAGTCTTGGAAACACCACGTAGGTACAAACATTGTGAAATTGAAAACTGCCAAATCAGTGCATTGAAACAGAATATGCAGGCATGTTATTTCAGATGCACATAACTCTGTATGGCAATTCTGTATTGTCCAAATTAAACAAAATCTCTGTACTTAACCACTAAGTTGGCACTCCTTACTCATGCATTAGGCGATTGCTCAACTACAGAATGTGAAAGGTCATTTCTGATAATGAAAACATGAATTTGACAAAACATATCAGCACATTTTATCATTAATCAAAATGGGACTGCATCTTTTAATTCTAATGTATTGAAAAGTTTCTGTATTGGTAACCCTGTTGACCCCTTAAACACTCAGCCCCAATCTTGGTTGAGCATACAGCCTATATCAAGGACCTGCTGTCAGCAGTCTATAAGACAGTTGGCAAGGAAAACAGTTGCAGCCTGAACATGTTGGCTTCCCTGCACGAATTAATCCAGTTTGAACACTGGCAATATAAGATCATTAGATCAGAGTATTTGTCATCATCTGTGTTTTTCTTCCTTTTTTGCAGGAGGAGTGCTTCCTGAACCTGGAGGCTCCCATCATGAGGGTGTGTGGTTACGACACACCCTTCCCCCACATCTTTGAACCTTTCTACATCCCAGACAAGTGGAAATGCTTTGATGCGATCAAGAGGATGATCAACTACTGAAGTCCTGTCAGGTACAAAGATCTGACAGTTTCCCTTTGATGCAAATTTCTGAAGAGCCATTATGTAATTTTCATACACTTAGTGTATATTGAGGCCTGTCAACAACTGCCCTATAATCTGCATTATTTATTCCAGTAATGCATTCGCTGTAGTGACTTAAAAATGACTTCCCATCAGTAGCAAACAACCATTTAGAAAGAAGAGAGAAACTTAACTCCATGTAAATTGACACTCCCGCGCACACACACCTACCTGTGAACTTTAATCATTGGTATTCACATTCAAGGGCCTGTTTCAAGAATCACATAGATGATTTTAGTGAGAGTTAAAATTAAGTGAGCAGTATTTATTTGTAAAGCACATTAAAACACACCCTTCACTGACTACACCACCATACAAAGTATATCAAACAACTCATAAAAATACATAGTACATTTATAAAAACACATGAGACAATAGCAAGGGACAAAGATGGAACAACAAAATTAGATTAGTGAGTGGAGGAGGCAGCAGATGGAGAGAGCACAATTTAAATTTAGTGGTATCCGTTTCCAAAGCCGTGGGATCGTGACTACTTCATCACCTTCTGTTTGCAGTATGACCACGGGACATGTAGGGGAGATTTTCCAGCAGATCTCAAAAACCTGGGAGTTCAATGTAAATAGATTGGGTTATTGATATAAGTTGAGACCTGCCCACTTTGAGCTTTAAAAGCAGTCAGCAGAATCTTGAAATTAATTCTGAAATGGACGGGGAGCCAATGAAGAGAGGCCAGGACTAGAGTGATGTGATTGTACTTTTTAGAGCCAGTCAGCAATTGTGCAGCTACAAAGTGGACCAACTGTAAATGTGATAACAGAGACTGGGGGAGGCATAGGTATGAGGAATTACAGCAATCCAGTCATGTAATAAAGGCATGGGTGACTTTTTTTCCAAATCATGAAAAGACAGGACTTTTTTTACACGCATTTTGACATATGACGGGAGGTGTTCTGGATTGTCAGCGAGAGAAGCTTCTAGAATTAAAAGGACCAAGTATGATCCTATCCAGCCTTTAATAACCACAAGACAGTCTAGGAGGTGCTGTAGGAAATCCCTAGATTTTAAAGGGTAGAGATGCAGCTGTAAGTCATCTGCATATCAATAAAAGGAGATATTAAATCTGGTGATAATGTTACCAAGTGGGAACTTGTGCAAACAGGGCAGGAGGACTGGTTCCAGAATGGACCCATTTTGGACCCATGGACCCAAGTCAAACAACACATCTATACTACAGACTATGCATACGAGGTGCTGTTTGTGTTTTTAAGTCATTACTGACATTTGACTTTCAATTTAACCCTAAAAAATTTGGATTTAAGTTAAGCAACAAGTTGCTAGTAGTTAAGAACAGGAGCTTAAGAATACCATTAAAGGGATGGATCCAAATGGAAAAGTCAAAAGGCTGAGTAATAAACATAAGAAAATACTTCAGCAATTAAAATCTGCATGAAGTTAATGGACTTGAAGGATAGATGAAAAACTGATCATAAAAATCAATGTAACACTAAATGCGATACCCTGAAACTCAACACAGTCTCTACAGACTGTCCTGGTCCAAAGTGTCCATACAGTTTGTGATATTATCTACATCAGTTATGTTTTTTATTTGTAAAATCACAGTGTTTCTTTTAAACAGTCAGTGCAAATACACAAATAAAACTCCATCAAATCTTTCTAACTTATCCTGCACAACACGAGTGCAGGCTTGCTCCCTAGATGAAGGCTGTAATAATGACTGTGACTGCAGTGATAAAGCCTTGGAACTGTCAGTTATTAACTGAGCACATTTCACCAAAGGTTATTTTTGTTACCTAATAACTGGTTATTTTCTCAATATAGTTGATTAGCCAACAGGATGTCCAACCAAAGCTTTGCCCAAAGTTACTCAGTTCACTCTTACACAACACAGAAACCCATGATTAGTCTTTATAAGTAAGAGGCTCAAGAGAGGGAATTTTTGTTTTTGACATTTAATGATCATAAGCTTTGTTGATTAAATTTGTTCAACAGAGCCTGTTGAATTGTCATAGTGACACATATTGTCTGTCTTGCTGTGAACAACAGCAATGGACGACACTTGAATGCTTCAAATTCTTGTAGATGGTTACAGAAGCCAAAATGCTGTTATATCACTCAACCCTTCAAACCTTCAGTGTGCTCAGGGATGAGTTTACTCATGTGAGTGTACTCATGTTACTCTTATGTGGATGTGCTTCCTTGACATTGATTCTTAAGTATCTGTTTTGGGTGCATTCACACCTGTATTTAAAGCTGCTGACTTGTAATCAGACCACCCGAGACTGAATTTAATGCCAAGTGTAAACCGTGCCTACTTGTCATTCATATGCCCCATTAAATTGTGTAACTTCATGCCACTGTGTGCTGTGTGTTGCTGGGGCTATTGCCTTGCATTAGGTGTATTAGTGCTGAAATAATTCTTTGAAATTCCTTGGAGAAGTCATGCTGCAAGATAGTTCCATAATCCTCTTTTAAGTGTCAGTGATTTGAGTTATAGCCATTAAAATCTTGGCCTCGATAAATAAGGAGGAAGGAGCTGTTAATAAAATACTTAATTGAATCCAACTCCTCACCTCTCATCGTCACTGCACGCCATCTCCATCCAGCTCTACTTCCCCTCCTCATCTGCCATCCACTGTGGATCGCCAAGTTATTCGTTTTAACTCACTGAACCTTTCTCCTTTTCCAGAACCAACCTCTGGTAGCCCCGATCTCCAGGCTCTTCCCTTCTTCCTCTTTCTTCACCCAATCAGTGGAAAGCGGCCAGGAAAAGACACTTTGTTGACCATCCAATGAGGAAGCAGTATCCAGATGGGTCCCATGTCCCTCTGTGTCATGCAGCTAAAAGACTGTTACAGTACTTTTGGATTAGTGAAACCTCTTTCTATTGCAGGGGGAAATGACTTGATCCAGTCTATATGGTGAAACTCTACTTTGGCTTCAACACAATGCACATAATTTAATTTCCTCTTAAATGAAAGTTGGATACTGTGGGGAAAACTGTGCTTGGTTGCGTTTGTGACTGTTTGCCTTTTCTGTGCTGTTACTTTTGATTGAATGTGTCCAGCGGTGCTCTAACCTTTATTTAGTTTGACATGAACTGAACCTCATTGTACTAATGTAATAGATATGTGGTTTTTAATGAAAATAAAATGATCAGAATTGGTGAAAATATTTAGTATCGTGATTCACATTGCTTCAGATGTTGTTGGGGATTTTACTGTGTGACTTTGGCAGCAAAAAGCGAACAAGTTACCTGTCCCAAGCTTGTGGTTATATGATTAAGAAAAATGGGAATTTTACAACGCCAGGACTTTTTGATCACATTTATTGATATTGTAGTCATTCTTCAGTCAGCTGCTACTTCCATTCTGCCCATAGGGGAAAAAACAGGACTAACATTTTTTCAGTTACGGTGGTGCTTTGATTTAAAGTTGAAATATGGTAAAACTGTGGAAAAGTCATAGAATTTTACATCGTGGCCACTGTTTGAACTTCTGTCCCGTTATAAAGTTTAAAGACATTTCCATTTTATCAGTGCTTCCATAAGAAAATTGTCTTCTCTTGTTAAACTGCTTGTATATCTCATACCATTTAACATTTCTATATAAGAGTCATGGAATCAGTCAGGGCCATTGTTGGAATCCTCTGTTGTCACTGTTTCAGAGAAGTCTTCAGTTGAAAGACAAACTATTACTTAAACATCTACAGAAACTGCCTGTCAGAGATTGGAGTTGTGCCTGTGCTTCCATTGGGAGTTGCTGGTGAAAAAACAAATTGTGTCCACAGTCATTCTGCCACTCATACAGGCAGTGTGTTCAGGGAAGTGCGTCAGGAAAAGCAAGGGTAAAAGTGAAAAGCATGTTAACCTCTAGGTCGAGCAGCATTTATAACATTGTGGCACAAATGGATGGAGTGATTATGTTCTGACAGTTAATAAATGCGCAGAGCAGCTGTAAAACAAATGGAGAGTGGCATCACAATCAACAAATTCAAAGGAACGCCTCCCCTGCTGACTATGGATGTGCTCGGCAAACATCTTGGCAAAGCCTAGATGAGACACTTCCTTGAGTATAAGTGTGAGTTTTGGTCAAAGGATGATGCAAAAATTCATCTTTTTTAGACTATGAACATTTCCAGCTGATATCACCCATGACCAATCACTGGTTACTTAGTAGGGATAGAAGATAATCTCCAAACTGGACCATTATCATCCAGGGAGTTTGAAAAGTGTAAATTAAAATTTGTAATTTTCTTTTCATTTTTCATGTTGCCAAAATGTATTTGATGACTTATTCTCTCCCTGCAGCACAGCTGTATTTCTCTCTGTGTTCCATCAAGTCTGTCCTAAGCTTATGACAAAGTGACAAACATAAGTGAGGTGTACAATGCTGAGCGACCGTAATGATTTTTCCAGCCGAATTTCCTCTTTAAACGTAGTATTTAATTTCCTTGCAGCATTTTGTCAATTAGACTCACAAATGTTTGTTCCAAAAAAACAATATCAGATGATATCACTATCGGTATCATCAGTATCTTTTTGTCCGACTCGCACAGACAAACACACATTCAGGCTCATTCTTTAGTCCTCTTCCATGTGAGGATTTTTTTTTTTTATTATTATTCATGCTGTTCATGCTGAAGAACATGTTAGGACAGAGTACCTCAGCTCATACAATCCTGCAGCCGCCTCATTCTTCTGGGGTCTCTGTGCTGTTTTGCCCACACACTGACTCTGCATAAAACAAAACATAAACATGTGGAAACTGCTATTTTGTGAGACGTAAACCTAAAACTACTTATTTATCCTTTATTGTGGTATTGCATATTTTCTTCAGGCGGCAGTTTTGAGGGTTTTTTTCCGTAAATGTTGAGTTTACAATCCACAAAGAAGCATGGCTGTTGTTGATGAAGATTTGACAGTACTCTTAGTGCTTGCCTTCACTGTATACATACAGTATCATTGCCTTATGGTACTTTACTTCATTTTGCAGTTAAAGCCTGTGGGGAAGGAATAATCAACTAATGAAACATTTACAGTGGAGGGACATATGACATTCTTGCTAAACCAGATGGCCTCGCACCTTAAAGCCTTTGCTTTTAAAATGTATCTTGAGGGCAGAAGTAAACCCGTAAGTGGAGTTTTGGAGAAAGGTGAGAACGACTTCGAAGTGTGACTAATAAATTAAAAGAGCAATGTTTTGCCCGTGGCACAGACAGAGGAATATAGCACACATGCCTTGACAAAATGGCTTCAAGTCAAATCTGAATCCCATGGTTTTAATGTAACACAGCCATCTGGAAAATCTTCTGATAAAATCATGAACATTACTCACTTTGTACTTTTGGCTGTTTCTTTGTATTATTTGGAAATATTTCATAGCGAGTATAGTGGTCAAGATGTTTGCAACAGTGCGCTTGATTCGTCTGTTTTTTTGGAGCAACTGCTTCCAATATGCCACTTTGCAAACAATTCATGAGAGTAACAGAATCGGTTTTGTGTGCTGTACAAAAGAAACTGCTTCACTGATGTTTTTTGGGTATCCAAGTGGTACATTCTGCTGCTAAATAAAACCAGTTGGCAGTGTGGATTTTGAACTGTGGCTTGTAAAAATAAATACATTTGGATTGGTTGTGATAAAAGTGAGCTGTGGTATTTCAGTGAGCCGACCCCGTCCATGGTACATACACAGCCCATCACCATCTGAACTTTCAAAGAGAGTCATTTGTAAATGTCTTGTTGAATTGTTTCAAAGCTGGAATGCAGCAGCATCTTGCTTTTGCGCAAAATGCTCACTTTCCCTGTGTTGCATACTCACTGAGATACTGCAGAATGTATTTCCTGCCATCTTGCCAGCGAAGATGCATAAAGAAAAGACATGGAAGTCTGCAGCATGTGGCATGTGAAACTGGCCTTTTGCCTATGAATCAGCAGTCACAGGCAAAAAGGGCAAAGATTCAAATGGTTTACCAAAATATAAAAAAAAAAAAAACAACTGAAACAGTTCCACTAATCAGCAAGTATCTGCTAAATCCCTGTAAAGTTGCCGATAGGATTCTCAGCACTCTTTACCACAAACCCTGGTCAAAATGTAAAGATAAAGTAACGTCTGTCATTTTGGTCTGGGTGAAAGCAGGGCCTTTAACCACGGTGGTGAGGCGGCCCCTCCTTTGGGCGGGGTGGCAAAGATGACCTCTGCTTGGTAGGAAGGCCATAATAGCATCTGTGCACTGACAGTGTGTCATTACACACTATATTTACATGAAACGCAAAAACCCAGGGGTGGTAGGTCACAACGTGAAACTACGGGGGGTGAAGATGCTCTGGTGCATGTCGGACTGTACAACCAGAGATTACTGGAGATTACAGATCCATCCAGTCTGTAATGTGGCCTGCTGTGCATTTAAATGCTTGCCAGGGCATGTTCTACAGCATTATTACACATTGCTTTGATTGTATTTACCAGGCTTCAATTGGACATTTTATTTTCATAGTTAATTATAATAGGTAGGGCCTGGGATATTTTGCTCTGTGGTTAAAGTGCGAAATGATGATGATGATGGTAGAATAAATGATGTGTGGTGGACAGAAAAATGCATGTTGGATCCTAAATCTGTTCATTTCAGTTCAGAATCACTGAGGGTTGTTTGCCCTTTTTCTGACATTGTTCCAATAATTGAAGTAGGAGCTCATTCCTGAGAACCAGGTTTTTTTTCCACTGATAAGAAAAAAAAACATTACTGGTTATTTTGGAAAGCACAAATGAGCAGCACACATATCATACCCACAGCCTTTCACAATTTAGATTTACACTCTCACATTTCCAAATCTGTTTGACACACCTGCAGTCATGACTGCCAGTTCTGCCTCTATCATTCTATCAAGTCAAAACTCGTACAAACCAGTTCATATATAGAGACTAGTTGTTCCAAAAGATTTATTTTTGGAACAGCTTTTGATGATAAAAAATATCAAAAACCTACATTATGCTTTAAGTTTATGCAGCAGATTAATCAGTGAAAGTATAAAAAAGATGTGGGATATGAGCGAGTGTGTACTCAGCTTACTTGACAGCTTATGACCAAGAGCTGTGTCTGTATCCACAGCACCAAGTCAAGCACATTTCCGGTGGGTGATGGCTTCCACTAAGGTTTCCTCTAGCCTGTGGTTTGTGATTTTCATGGACAGCATTTCAAAGTGCAGGAGTGTCCTCGGTTAAGGTCTCAGACTTGCCTCTCTGCTATTTGCAGATGATGGGAGATGATTCCTTTGGCTTCATTAGACCACGAAATTCAGTGTACACAAGGGAGGTTTGTTAAGGGAATAGGATGGGAGTCTGCACCATCAAGTGTTTTTTATCGGAAAGGGGTGGTTTGAGATGAGTTCAGAGTTTCGAAAGATCTTGTTCACCAGGGAGCAAAGGGTTGAAAGGAATAGCAGTTTGGTTTCAGCAGTAAGGCAGACGTTGTACACTAACACTTACCCTGTACCTTACTATCCTGCCCCCCTCTCCTGCACTTTACTCCTTTTTCTACACTCTCTCCCACTGGCAGTTCTTAACTAGTGGTATTCTTTTTAAAACTTCTTCTGTGTAGCTTGATTGTTAATCCTCGTCGCTTTGGAAAAAGCATCTGCTAAATGTAAATGTAAATGTAAATGTACATGACCAATAAGGTACATAGAGAGATGAACTGAAACACAAAACTCTTAATTTGCCAGTCAATTTATGTTCTGATCTCCACCTGTAGTTGTGGATACAATGGATGCGACTTAATTCTTAAGCACTAAGATACAAGTAGAGGAGCTAGGAGTGGAGATGCTCCTCTTATACGTCAAAAGAAACAAGTTGAGGTGGTTCAGCCATCTGATCAGGGTGCCTCCTAAGAACATTAAACTGGTAGCAGAAATCAGGGCAAACCCAGAACGTGCTGAGGAGATTATACACTGCCTGGTCAAAAAAAAAGTCACCACCTGATTAAGGAATGCACCCATCATCCCTGGTGCCTACTGTACAAGCCTGTGGGGGCAATGCTATGATCTGGGATTGCTGCAGTTGGTCAGGTCTGGGTTCATCGACATTATGTGTCCAAAGAATGAGGTCAGCTGACTACCTGAATATACTGAATGACCAGATTATTTTTTCTTCCCTGATGGCACAGGCACATTCCGAGATAATATCTTGATTCATTGGGGTCAAACTGTGAAAGAGTGGTTCAGGGAGCACAAGACATCATTTTTACACATGGATTGGCCACTACAGAGTCCAGACCTTAACCCCACTGAGAATTGATGGGATCTTTGTGACAGGGGTCCGATTCTCCCATCATCAATACAAGATCTTGGTGAAAAATTAACACAACACTGGATGGAAATAAATCTTGTGGCAGCGCAGAAGCTTGCCACAGCAAATGTGTGGTCCAATGAAATATTGTGTGTGACCTCTTTTTTGGTGGGAACTTTTTTTTTTTTGCTAGTCAGTGTATATCTCATCTAGCTTGGGAGTGCCTTGGGATTACCCAGGAAAAACTGGAAAGTGTGGCTGAAAGGAGGGACACCTGGCCTGTGACCCAACTTTGGATAAGTGTTTGAAACTGGGTGGACATCAAATAAATCTGACAGTTGATCAAATTCCATTGGATACTGATTTAAAGTGGAAATATTTTATGTGACATTTAACAAAAATACCTCAACATCCCTCAAATGCCAATAACATTTGTATTGAATACCATAACATTATCCAGGTTTCCATAATCAGATATTTCCAGCCCATTATAAGCCACATAAATTCTCTGAGACAGAAATGCTTCTCTGAATATGTAAATATATTAATAATACAAAAAAATATATATCAGCATTTCAGGTGAATGTATTGTTTTTCTCCTTATAACTAACTTTTGGAAGTTATTCAGTTTGTCTTCCTGCAGTGGTTTTCTTTCACATCACAGTAGTTTGATTGCCATTGGTTGCATAGCCCTATATTCGTTTCCCAGCAAATAATACAGACATTATGAAATAATTTACTAACCAAGACATATCCTAAGCTTTTAATTAACTTGATTCAGTAAGCCTGTAGTTACTAAGAATTTAGACCATTTACACACAAACCTAGGAATAGTAAATGCAGCCCTGCATTGCAATTTCTCTGTTCTCAATCCAAAGGAAAGATCCTTTTTTTTCTTATATGGTCATATCAAGTACTATGCCATTTATCCACCCAGAGACTTGTGGCCATCATGTCATTCCCACTGCATCTGAACTGGTTTCAAAGCTTCATGGAGTTAAGGCATGTTAATGCAAAACAGGATGTATATTTTATTACTTCCTGGAGATATAATATTAAAGCTTTGTTGTGCTGACAAAAAAGAATTTGAGTTCAGTTCCTTGAATTGAAGTTAGTTTTATACATTGTGCTACACAGAAAAAAAATAAACATGTGCTAAGGAAGAAGCTGAAACTATGAATCTTCAAAAATGTAATAATGTTAAATGATGAGACATAATTTACCGCCTTTTAGCTGCTGCTCTTACATGATGTGTGTGTTTATGTACATGAATCACACAGGACAGACAGAGAACACCAGTTGTTTTTGTTCCATTTATCCAAAGCTTCATTACCCCATCAAACATTTACCTACAAGAAATGCGCACACACACATAGACACGCATAAAGCATGTACTGTACATGAGCTCACTGATGCTGTAAGACTGAAAGAGTACACTGCACAGTATATACTGTTTGTGTTTCCAAGATGTGGTTCACTGCTTCTTTAAACCCAAACACTCACAACAGCATTAAAACACAAACCATATGCACATATGTCAAATAATATCTAAAGATCAGACCCTTCCCTCACACACAAATGAGCTGGCTGTTATGAATTTCTCTTCCATCATCATCAGCGACTGTGGCTGTTGGGGCTGACAAATGGTTGCTAAGGCAAGAGGGTGGGAGGGAGAGACAAAAACACTTTTGGTCCAGCGGAGGTAATTTTGCCTGGCTGTCGGCTTGACGGGGTATTTGTGTACCAATGACATCCTGTTAGACACAGAGGGTAGTTCAGTCTCATCTGACGTAAGTGGTGCTAATTTGTGTGGCAACGAAATAATTTCCAGCCCTAATTGAAAGAGCGCTGCATTTCAAGCTCACACGCTTTACACTCGCCATGGCAAACAGGGAGTCTGTTTCTGAGTCAGGGATGTTAACTTTGTCTCTCTACAACACAAGGGCAGCATTTCTATCCTCCAGCTTGGTGGGAGCAACACATTATTGTCTGTGAAAGTTGATACGACACAAATGCATACCATGTGTCCAAGTCTGACTGTGAAAAGAGCATGATGTTTGTAATGATCTAGCTTGGAGTTGACTTTTGTAGACCCAAAAGGTTTTTGTTGAGGAAAACATTGTTATTGGTGAGATTATGTCATCATAGCTATGGCTGTAATGGAAAGATCTTGTTCTATATTTGAAATGGGTTCTGTGGAACACATAATTAAAACCCTGATACACCAGTTGCTAGTGTACTACTTGACTACTGTGTCTACTCCAGCTTCAGTTCTACTATCCGAGCTAAGTTACACACACTGAGCAAGTCGTCATAAGATGAACAAAACCTTCAATGAGAAGACTGTACTAGATTGTCCATGTTCATGTTCACTGAAGCTGTGTTCAGACCAAATGTGAGTATTTTGCAATCTAAATATACTCACCCTTAACAGCCAGTGGGAGTACTCCTTCCCAAAAGCAAACTGTGCTACCATAATCACCACCAACACGTGAGTAAAAGATACTTATTTTTAGAACTTACCTGGTAGTCCTAATGCTTCTCTCTTGAAGCTTTGCCCAGATATGTTCTGTCTCTGTAAAGTAGAGAAGTTGTACCATACAACTCCGGATGTCCACAACAATGAAGTTGTCTTCCAATTCTTGATTCTCTTTGATGTCAGCAGAAACTGATGATACAGCAATTTTTTTTCTAAAGGTAAAATATTTTCAACAGTGCATCTTCCACAACTTTTTATTTAATAACACTGTGTGAAAATTTTGCTTTGTGTTTAGTCTGACCATACCTTAAATAAATGACTAATGCGGTCAGTATGCTGCGGCATCCAAAACTACTTTTTTCAGGATTAGGGAAAGGGAATGCAACCATTCTCTGTTGACTGTGTTAACTTTGAGACTGACAGTATGATAAGAATCATCATTGTCTGCAGCAATTCACCATGTGTGTGTGGAGATAAGACAGTAAGCAGGGATATTACTTCTCTCTAAGACTCTCTCCTGTCATTCTTGATACAGATACTACAATCATTTTTCGTAGATTAAGACAATAAGGAGGGAAGTCTGGTTGAGGACTGTTCGTAGCAACTACAAAGCGATTGTCCTTGAGCGTTAAGACTACATATTTCAAGTAAGTATAGGTCTTTTTACATAGGACACAGTTTGCTGAGAATAGCTTAAATTACCTGTGTAAGTCAGTGTGGCAACCAATACAGAAGCTCTCATAGATCAAGAATCTTGGATGTATCTCTATATAGAGACTCCATATTGTTTTGCTTAGGAACAGTCAGGGTTGGGTTCTCAAAGACATTTCTATTTTGAGATCCAGTTCTCAACTGGTTAAGTGTCTCTGATTTGCTCTGACACGTAACATCTTAATGTTAATTCCTAAACTTTTATCTCTCTCTCCATGTGTAGTTTGTCCAAAGGCTAAAATGAAACTCTGACTTTTGCCTGCTCAGCATGCTGTCTGAAAACTTGTGTTTCTACTTTGCCCAGTATTGTTTATCAAGGAAAAATGGTGACACACCAACCTCACTTCACATTGATGAGTGTTTCTGCAGTTAAACATGATCAAGAGACTAATGAGTTGACACACTTGAATTGCTGTTGCTATAGTGTGATACCAATTTTCACAAGTCTCCCAGTGAAAACTTTTATTATTATAGTCTTTTAAGCTTATCAGCACAAAAGTTTGGAGTGGGGAAACTCAAATGTTTAGAGCTAATTGCTCGTGAAAAATAGTAAGTTATATTTCTGTCCGCTTTATTTTCAGCTTGTGGGAACAGGTTATTCACATATTCTGCAAAATTTCAAGCTATGTATACAGTCAAAGGACACTGATTTTAAAATCTAGAAACAAGCCCATGAAGTAGTTAAGCTATATAAAGCCACTGGATGTAGAAAGTTTATATTATACAGATTATAGCATCTTTCAGAATATTTAGTTCCAGAAAATTTTAGGCAATCCAGTGACAGTGGGTGCAATCTGTCTTCTTTTCAAAAATCTTTTCAGTGCCTTGGACTTTTCCTTTGTGTTTGACTAAACCACTGGGCAGAGTCACAGTTGGAATTTTTGAAATTCTACACATGGTGGCTTTAAATCTGAAACTGTCACAATCACTTTTTCCTACATTTTCTTTTCCATCCTGCTCTGGTGACTTCCATCGTTTTTAATGGACATATGATGGTTCCTCCAGAACATACAGCGCAGATGTTTACTCCGTTTTAGTTCTGATTGATGAGCCGGATTCTGTGAAATGTTAGAGCGGGGGTCTCCCATTGTGTAAAAAACCTTTTGGGGTTGAACTGTTGAAGGTGGTTAATGTTCAGTTTCTGGGGTTTTCGTTTTTGATGAATGTGGTTAAATGAATAGCTGCCAGGTTTTAAGCATGTGATTTTGTATGTGTGTATACAGTCCCACTCAGTGCTCTGTATCTGCAGTGTGGTCATCTGGTGCTGACTCTGCTCAGCAGCTGGTTAGAGGAAAGTTCATGATAGGTAAAAAAGAGAGTTGATGTGCTTGATCAACTCGATACACTGCGCTTTATCTCCGTCCAACACTTTGATGTCCATCTGTAATGATGTTCACACTGAGAGGGAAAAGTGTAAACTACTCGAATCACTACTCACAAAGGGCTGTTTTGATTTCAGTTGCTTGTTCGAGATTTATATTTGCTGATCAACAAAGCAACATCTCTCCGCATTCCAGAAAATAAAGTGCTTCCTCGGGGAACATGACTCATTTTAGTGCATGCAGTTAATCAGTTTAGACACTATCTACAACAAAGGGAAAAGGTGGAGTTGGAAAGTTTGGTTTACATCAGTATTTAAACAATCAGTCTTATTTTAAGTTAGTCTCTGAAATGCATGAGCAGCTGGTGTAGCTCTCTCAACTTTTCTCAAATCTTTAAAAAAAAGGTTTTTTTTTTTTGGTTTTTTTTTTTTTTTATGAGGAAAGAGAGTGATTCCCAGCACTCATCACTGCAGAGAATTTATTACAGTAACAGTTTGTTATAATATTAGTCAATCAGCAGCTTACAATGGCAACTTTACCAAACCATTAGCACAGCTTGATATCAACTCACTACTCTTGGTTAGCCTTCAAGTCAAGCTCATAAATTCGTTGTTATGCTTTGAAATTTTTGCTGGTCACATATTTCCACAGTTCGAACATGCCAGTCGAGACTTGTGGCATGGGTTCCACCCCTCTGCCCCCGACGCTGCCTCTCACTGTTCAAAAACACACTTGTAGACACAGAGCTTTTAATCTACTCTCGGTTCCCAGATGTGTCAGATGTGCCGTCGTGCGGCGGTGCTGAAGGATCTCAAGGAACGTTATTTTGCAGGGAGCGAAGAAGAGAGGAGTCATTTGAGGTCAGCAAGGGGGAAATGTGTGAACAGTAAAACGTTTCACCTTCCTGGAGGCTGAGTCAGAGTCCTCAGCTATCCGAGCTGGGAATAGGACTGGAGTGAGAGGATTAAAAGTTATGGCAATCTACTGACCTGTGACACTACTGCAATTGCACTGGAGGAGTAAATTAAATTATCAGCTTTCTGATGCGACTCAGAGGCAGAAATATGAACAATACTCTTTAAGAGAAAAGCACAGCAGGCTAACATGCCTTTACTGTCCGAGATGCCAGGATTATTGCTGCACTTCAGATGCAGCAGAAACCTCCATATATAATGTATCTTGTTTGGGTTAGAAGCCGTCCTAATGTTTGCACAGATATTTCAGTTAGAAATTTGGAGGATTTCCAGGGTTTTGAAGCCTCTGATGAATAATTTGTTAGTTTGGAGTTTCACTTCAATTGAACAACATTTTAGACCCCAGACATATTCTGGTATGTTCCTGCTAAGAATGTCTTTAATGCACAATGCCAACTTTCCTCAGAGGTATGTCATAAGAATTTGAATGTGGTGCTGGTTTGCAGTGATAAATCCATCATAAAGGAATTTCACAGACACACTTTTTCTTATAATTTCCTGGTGAAATATCTCATAATCCAAGGTAGCATAAGAATTCTTTCCTTTTGTCATGAAATATGACGGGTAAAGCACTCCCAGTCACTAACAGAGGAGGAAAGGTCATGTTTAGATGAACTGAAGATATAAATATCTAACTATCAAGAAAAGTCTCTGTGACTGATACTGCAAATTATAACATATATCAAAATGTTGGAAATAGTAATGGAAGACTTCTGTGTCATTTGCTGCATCACATAGATATGCGCTACACTGAACAGTACTTGCTCGTCCCTCCGTCTTGTGAGAGCAGAATTGCAAATAATCAGAAGACAAGTATTTACTCTAGGGAGTTACCCCTGTATAAACTGCATAGCTTGTAGTTACATACTTCCACATACAGAACTTTCTTGTGTATACACCAGTAGGTCATACAACATGTATCATGTATAGCCTGCAGTGTTATTTACCTGCCCTTGTAACATGGACTATACTGAGGAAACAAGGAAATTCAGAGTTTGCATGAATTAACAAAGGAGCTTTAGTAAGAGAAGCTGAATCTGAACCTAATAACCATATCTTTTTTTATTGAGCCTGGACATGTGCATCTGTAGCTTGATTGATGCAATATATGGTCAATATATTATATTTGTAAGCCACACTCATTTATGACCATTTATTTATGGTTTGCCCAACAAAGGTGCCTAAACTGAACATCATATTATAGAAATGCTAAAATACATTTTATCCAGTAAGCTATTATGATTAGTATTTATTTAAAGTTGCATTACAGACTATAGTTAATTTAGCAATGGATCATATGACTAAATGAAATGTTGTTGGTACTAGTAAACCCACACAGAAATTTAACCCTTCTCTTTTACAAACCAACTTTAATGTTTTGGTTCACTCTTGACATTCAACAAGTTCAAAAGAAGATGCGATCAACACACCAGCTAGCTAGTTAGCAGCTAGCTTGTCAAAGAGTGGAGTATTTTTCGGCATTAAAGGGAATCACAGCATTAATATTAATCACTTCGATTCACAGCTAAAAGAAAGTTCAGTATCTGTTGGAAGTGTAAATAAGTTTGCAGAAGCAAAGGTGTATGTCAGATGATGATGTCATTGTTGAGTTTACTGTTTGCTCCATTACTTCACATATTAGGACTATTATGACATGCGTTAATGCTTTAAAATTATAGAAATATTTACCGTGAAAGGACTTTTACTTGGATTAAGATGTCAAGTGGATCCAGATCACATTGTTGCAGTGTGGCTAAAGGCTGAAACTGACCATTTTAACTGAGTAGTTATAAAGCAAGAGTGATGTTTGTGTCTCATTTTCTGGATCATTAAACGATTAAACGTCTCATGATTTTCAGACTTTTAACGCTGAACATAGACGCAGTGTACAAGACAACAAACGTCTGAAATTGTTGGAGTGGACATTAATCAAACTTTACCAGAACAGCTTCCCAGCACAAAATCCATGTCCAGTTGATGCATGTGACCAGCTGGAAACCTCTGCGAGCAAGTCGATTGACTTGCCAAGTTGATGACGTTTCTGTCACACAAATGCTACAACACTGCACTGTGATGTCTTGTCACAAAGATTTTGCGTTACATCCTGCCTCCTGCACAGTCTACCTAGACATCAGCCATCACCTAAACCAACAGTATTTACATTTCCATGTAATTATTTGACTTTCACTTTTATCCAAAGTGGCTTACAGGTGAGGGACAACATGGCAGCATTACTTCAGTAGGAGACCTTAAGGTATGAACTAAATCTCTTACATTTGGTAAGGTTCTAGGAGATCAAGGAGAATCAAAAGTGCATGGTAAGTTCTAACTTAGGGTGTTAGAGGCTAGATGAATAGTCTTCAAGAGATTCTTGAAGATAGAGAGGGACGCCCCTGCTCTGGTAACATTTAGGAACTTGTTCCATCATTGGGGAACCACAAACTAGTATTTCCACTAGGTGAGAATGTGTCTGACATGATAATGTCAGATTTGTGCTCCACGTGTGAAAGGGCAGCCCTGACAATGTGCGCAGCTGATTCTGTGGACATTTTATATGAGAAAACAGCTTCACTCTAAAACCTTGTGACCAAACCACGGACTCCTGTCGCCACTGTGCTCCTCCTTCAGTAAAACAAACACTCACAAAAAGTCACCTTTCCAGTTATATTTGCAATTTTGTCCATGAGTTTCTGTCTAAATGTTTATAATTTTCCGTTTGGAAGCTTTGTTTTTGTTTTGGTATATTTAGCCATCCCTCGTCCTGGGCTCATTGCCCGCTTGACAGGCAGTCTCTAATTAGCACAGCAGAAATACATATTTAGAGCTGTGTGGCTTTGGAGACTCTCTTTATTTAAGTCACCGGGGAGAACAATGGAGGAAACAATGGCTGCCTGCAGCAGGCAAGGTCTTCGCAGATCTGACTCGCTGCAGATCTTTTCAATGTGACAGTCCAGTTCAAATTGAGATACTGTAAAACAACCCACTCATTGCAGAAGCTAAGGGCTAGTTTATTTTCTCCAATGACAGGGATTTGATTGTTGTGCTGGAGGGTTTTACACACAGTATGAATAGCTGTGGTACCATGTCTGGTAAGGATTTAGTTTAAGCAAATGTTTCTGGCACATTGGTTGCATAAATAATAATGAATCATAGCTTAAATGATGAATATTGTGGCTGCTTGTAATTAAGACAAGTGTTTGTTCCCCCTAATCATGGGTGACATTGGTGATTTAAAGCATAATAATAGACATTTTGGAAACAAACTGTTTTAATCTCCCTGCGGCAGTGTTGATAAGAGGAAGCTGTTTCTTAATACTGATAGCTGCTTCGGGTTTGTGTCCTCCATGGAGGCAGGCTTAAGCAGGAAGTGTGGGTGTGGCTGGCAGACATTTCCCTTGGCTCCCTGCTGAGACTTCTTTAAAAGTGAAACTTGAATCAAAAATCTCTACACATTCACTTGGCTGCGGTTCACTAATGAATAAGCAGTAAGGGACTCCACTTCTACAGCACTGTAATTTGGGGAATTAATTCACATCAATTTTAATTTTCCTTAAAACTCAATAGCAGTCACATAGTAAATGATGCCCCAAGTGAGAGCTTAGATTTCACCATGAAATAAAAGGGTTTTAAAATAACAGCGCTGTTGTTATGTGTAGGTGGTTGCATGATGACACAGCTCTTCAGTGGACAGTTTGACATGAGTTTCCACCAGCTTTGGCTTACAATGCCAGAAAAGTATTACACTGTTACACTGGTTCAAAGAAGATGTAAAAATGATCATGTGCTCTCCAGATGGGGAGGAAAGCAATCACTGGTAAAATCAATCCATGTTCATAATCTGGTGGTCAGCATTCCTAAGAAATCAGGATGAGAAAGTATTTGCCAGGGCCAGAGGACCTTGTGACTCAATAGCAGATATCTAATAGCCCTGGACTGATAAGCTGAGTTATTGTTACTTTAGAGTAACTAAAGTTTAAGTAACCAAGTAGTAAAGTAATTAAGTTTACTTAGAGACAGTGTAACACTGGGCACACCAGTGTCACTGACCAGCACTGCTCACAGGTCATTGAGCTGTTTTGGTGTTAGCATCTCGAGGGTGTTCTCACAAGTCATCGCGATAACTCACTATCAGCCAACGCTATAGCTACCTGTGAACACTGTCATGTTCCAGCTGCAAACATGGCACCCACAAGCCTTCCTCCTCATCTCTGAACCGCAAGCTATTTATTTATGTTCTGTAAATCTATTTTCATCAGTGCTTTTATGCTGTCAAACGGATAAATTTCCCTTTGCGGGACAAATAAAAATATATTCTATTCTATTTTTCTAGTAAATAAGTAATTGACTACACAAAGAAAGCTAATTGCAGGCAGAGCTCTTCCCTGAAATGGACTTACTAGAAAACTAAATGTGTATGATTTTTCAAAAACATCCGCAGTTCAAAGTGAAGGCTGCACTTGAGAGCACATCAGAGCTTTGACCTTAATGCTAAATTTAGCATGCCATAATGCTCAAAAACAAAATGATGACATCCTGATGCTACACAGGTATTATGTTTACTGTGCTCATCATTTTAGTTCAGTGCACTAGCGATGCTGACATGCTTAACATAAGTAAAAACAAGCCACTTATGAGGCTGATGGAAAAGTCATCAGTTTACAGGTAGCAGGGTTAACGTTGGGTTATATAGCATGTGTAGCCATTTGTAACTGTCAGTATCTGATAAATTCACATTTGAACTGGATGATTATGAATGAATATTATGGATGGATTTTACAATACATCTCAAGGATGACATGAATGCGTATACCAGATTTCATGGAAATCCATGTAATCATTGAGTCATTTTACAAAACTCATAGGCACACAAGTAAGGGAAAAAATAAGGGAATCACTAAAGTTAGTAGGATTCATCATTTGTGAACCAGGAGTATTTGTAACATGCAAACCCATAAGTACTTGTCAAGAGTTGACAAAAAGCCAAGAAAGTCACTATAGTATCAGAGGGTGAAGATAATGATCTAACAGAGTCTTTAGAACATGAATGCAAGTCAGTGGAAGTCTGTCCAGTAATTGTTGAGATATTTAACTCTAGACAGTAACAGTGGCCCGACCAGCAAACCAACAGACTGATGTGATGATCCATAGTACTGTTGTTAACATGGCTAACTAGCAACCCAAGGGACCAAAGTCAGTCAGACCTAATTAGACATGTGGATAGTTAGACCTAATCCAAAATCTGGTCAAACCCAACAAAGCCAAACAAAAAATGAGATCACCACTGGCAACTGAACAATGCTTCATCATTTCACAAACAACCAAGTATCACACAGCCTAACTCAGTAGGGATTGATCTTTTTAAATACAGATCCCAGGTCAGGTCTCAGAAACTAGGAACCACATGGACTTTTGAAGACTTTTGGTTGGTGCAACATTTATTTCATCTGGAAGTCTTAAAACTGACACATCCAAGTTTATGTGATGGTTGCAAGCAGACCTGGAAATCTTTTCTAACAGTTTTAGTTTAAAGATATGAAGGATCTAGGTCTGTCAACTGATCTGTCAAAAGAAACACTCAAGAATCTATTGTAGATGGTGAAAAAGTACACAAGATGATGTCCCCTCCAATGGAAAAAATCACTCTGCTTTACAAACCTTTGAAGCTAAATGGGGGAAAAATCAAAAAACAAAGGAGTTTAAACTCTCATATGGAGAGAGTCAACAAACCTGGAGGTTTTCTTTTAAACAAGAATGGATTCAATCATTGTTTGGATCATCGATCTTCCATTTTAGAATGGAAAGTCTTTAAAACAAAAGCTGTGTCATTTCCTCTATAGATAACTGTTTGTTATTATTAAAGTGGTGTATCTTTAAATAACTCTGCTGTTAATCAGCTGCCACCAAACCTTTTGGTCTACATGTGTGTTTTCAGCCTTGATTAAGTGAATATGTCCATGCTGACCTGCTCCCGTGATACTCTTTCATGTTCTCTGTCACTCAGCAGATGGCGTCACGGCCCAGATGTGTAGGTATAAACATGCCGTTAATTAGGCCAGAACTTGCTCTGATCTGCTTTCAAAGGCCCTGCCTGGCTACAGACACACCCTCTCTCTCTCACTCTCTCTCTCTGTCTCTGTCTCTCTGCACCCCCACCTCCTCCCCAACACTCAGCCACTGACCAGCCCTACACCCAAGGCAAATATTTAGGGAAATAGCAATGAACCCTGTGTTACAGACACATGCATGCATGTAGCTCAAACTCTGTTTGTAGCTCAAACTCCTGCACACTAGATCACTGCTGATACTCAGAGCTCCTCACATAATTGAACAGGTCTTCACAGTTTGCCCGTCATCTGTGTCACACTACCGAACTCTGGGTGTTTCCCCATCCAGCAGCTGACTTGACAGCTCGGCTGTGGCTCCATGTTTCCATCCAACTGAACAGTGGTGTGATGTGTGATCTTCCATCCCAGCAGGCATTGTTGGGATGGAAGATCATACATGCTCATTCTTCCTGGTTTGGCTAAAAACCATGGCTGAATCTCAATATCTCCCCCCAAAGGACTTGAGTCCTGAACCCTCACAGATTTAATTGACATCAGCTGGTAAGTGATTGAGTAGCAGCAGTGAGGCCTTGAAATGGTCCAACTATGTATGAGGCAGCATTTATAGCTTAATATTATGTTAACATTGACAGTGCAAAACATTCAGCTTACTTAAGCGCATGTGGGATGTTTTATTATTATGTTGTTTACTTTCTTCATGGTCAAGGTGCCGAAAGAATCAACTGCCCAACAGAGGTTTTTAAATAATTGATGTTTGTAATCCCCATTTTTCACATGACGTCCAAATGAACTGCACGTGATTCCCTTTGGCAAAGTCTGCGGAGATGCCAACTTACCAAGAGTTAACATAAAAGGCTTAGAAAGTCTGCCAGATAGACATCAGGCACTTGATGATGACCGGAACAGACTGGAGCCCTTGTGGATTTTACTATAATTTATCTTTGTGAGTCGGTGAGTTTTAAAATTGAGATGGGACTCATGTCTGTCAAAAGTGGAAGCTCAACCAGGTGCAAGTAATTAGTTATGAGAATGTGGTCTGATGTCCAGCGGTAGGAAATTAAACATGAACAAGTAAAACACACAGTTAAAATATAAAAAGTGATTCATAACACTCATTATGAAATCATGAAATAAAAAAAAAAATCAATGTAAATATATAAAATTACAAATATAGAAGCACATATAAAGAGAATTAATAATTCTGCTGTACAACATTTCCACGAGCAAGGACTTGCCAGTTGGACGTATTGGTATTAATACCAATTGAATGAGAACAGCTCGTTTTAGATCCTACAGGGAAGATGAGGAATTGGTTGGATGAGGCAAAGCTCAGCTCGCCTGGTCAACATTCTAGGTGTTGAAAGAATGAAATAAAAACCAGATGAGATGGATCGCTGCAAAGTCTAGACGCCTCATTTATTTTACATTTGTTGCATATATTCTTTCTGTGTTTCAATGTTTGTTTGTATTGTTTAAGTTAAAAAAAAAATAATTTAGATTAAAGCGATAAAGTGGACATGGCTTCTGTGTTATTAATAAGCTATATCAAGTAAAAATCCATGTAATTGTCTCACACAATATTTGCATGGTCCGTTTACAAGAGCATGAGCTTGAGCACTCACTCACTCTCAGTGTGCTTATTGTTTACCTCAATACTTTATCTGCACTGCAGTAACCTTTTCCTCCACAGTTGCAACAGTCCGAAGCCTTGCCATAACAATGGCAACAAATCCACACTGAGAAAGGCTCCTTATCTGACAGGCGAATGAACGCACACACCACAATCAAATAAAACTCATTTGTAATCATTAAATTTCAGACATCTCCATCCATTTATGTTGTCATGATACAACAGATTTAAAGTTCTCAGGTTCCCAGTATTTGGAGAGCACTGGTTGTGTTGACAAATGTTGACCAGACTGAATGAGGTCATACATATTGAATTATATTAAATCTGTGTGAGGTTTAGCTCTGACCCCCTGTATGTATCTCAATATAACTATGGTTAACTGTGGTGACATTTTCATATAAATAAATACCTATTTTACCGTTTTGACCATTTTGACTAATGTGCATTTAGATTAGAGAGGATAGGTCAGCTGAGGTGAGTGCAAATGTTTTTCATTATCTGGAACATTATTTATCAATTACCAATCAATGCAACACAGAAACATTTATAGTCAAGTCATTAGTTTTTCTAAACACTGGGTGTTGGTATTTTTCCCGAAAAATAATCATGAAGTAGGATGTTGCGCAACAGTGAAAATTTTGCCCAAAAATGTGCTTCTCAAATGGTTTGTGTCAAGACACCCCTTTGGAAGCAAAAAAAAGGTATTATTTTCTTAAACATCAAAAGTCTGTCCACACTATGTGCTGTTTTGCTTCCTCGGTCATTCTTTCTTTCTTGGATTGACAGTAATGGTAACAGCAGAGCCTCCAGGTTTATCTGTCAGCTTAGAGAAAAGTGCAAGTTGAAATACTTTTATAATATATTGTAGAAACAAAACAAAAGAAAAAAAACAAAAGCAAACAAACACAGATGGAATTTGATAAAGTCATATTAAATGACTCTAAACAGTTTAACAGAAAACATTAATAGTAAATCTGTCGTAGTGACTACAGGGCACTCATTTAATAATGTAGTAACAGCAAATAAGCACTGATATCATTATCTATCTATCTATCTATCTATCTATCTATCTATCTATCTATCTATCTATCTATCTATCTATCTATCTATCTATCTATCTATCTATCTATCTATCTATCTATCTATCTATCTATCTATCTATCTATCTATCTATCTATCTATCTATCTTAAGTAATAATGTAGTGATGATTAAGGAGCACTCATATAATTATCTAGTAACAACTAGTGAAGACTCGGAACATGTTGTTAGTCTTGTGGTTGGTGTAATCCCATCACATGGTCTCTAGTTTTCTTTGTATTTGTGTGTTTATCCACCCACTCAGGGTTACTGTCACTGAAGGCTGCTCCTCATCTCCACATACCCTGTTTGACACATGTCTAAATACAGCTGAGCCACTCTGCATCTTCTCTTTCGATCTGCTCCTGCTGTCTTTTGCTTGTCTTCAAACTTTCTCTAAGGCTGTTTCTTATATTAGAGTATAATTATTTTGATCAGTGACACTAAATGTTCTGCAGGTTTGTTTATTTTTTTCCATTTAAGGGTGATGTCCTCTCATGAAAAGTTGACTACACGCACACACACACACACACACACACACGGGGGAAAGAAGATACAGCTATAATATTTTCAGAACTCTGTTTTTTTTTTTTTCCAGAAACTGTGAGAATAATGATAAATAATAAAAAAATATTTTTAGCACACTTTATAATTTAGTTTCTTAGCATTTTCCTCTGTCATTCTCATGGATTTGTGTGTTCCTCCCTTGAAAAAATTCCAAACAATCAATTCAAAATTGAACTTAATTGATTCTCATCACATTCCACTGAACAGTGTGCCAAGCAAGGAACCTAATGAACAGCAAAGGTAAAATAATTTATCACTGTTAGACGGTGAGAATTGCTTGGATCTGATCTCTCCAGCTGGAGCAACAGAGGAAAGTACAGTATGAGACAAGGAAAAACTCCCTAAGAAAAACCTACAAGTCAACACAAAATATTGGCAAGATGATTAACCTGTGAGGTCACAAATTAAAGACAGAAACAGAGGAAAATTTGAGACCACTGATGCCAAATCTGTGACTCTCAGTATAAATTGTCTGAAACTCTCTTCGGTTCCCAAACTTGCCAAATAATAATCTGCATCTGCATAGTTCATTATCATCAAACCATAATTGTTGCATTCTTAAAGTGACAATCCCTTTTGTCAAATCAGTATCCCACCTCCACTTTCCGATCATATGCATGAGAATAAACAAAGAATAGCAGGAGGCAAATATCCTGATTCATTCTGTATCATTTGTTCCTATTACTCACCAGACGGCATTGCCTTCTTTCACATCCCACAGGATGAGTTTCACCCTGAGATCAGTTGAACAAAGATATGAACACTGTATTTCATTTTACTGTTATTTAATGGATGTTGAGCTGCGGCCCTTGGTTCCTAACTCACAGATGTTGGGAGATGAACGCCAGCCATTACCACCGCACGGTTTAAGCATGTGGACTCTGCGGAATCGGTTAAATTATTGTACGTTTCCTGCTATGAGACCTTGAATAGCACCACGCTGTGCAAAAAGCTTGTATGCTACAAGATGTGTCCTTATGTGACCTGTGTGTTCAGTGAGGGGCATTATGGCTTCAAAGGGCATGGCATTGATGTAATTACACATCTGTTGGGTTTTAATCCTACTTTCATCCTTAATCCCCATTTTTGCCATGTAAAATATTTACTCAGGTCAGTCATAATCACAGTGTTGCTGGCATGGACGCTGACCTACGCGCTGCTTGCCACGCCTTGAAACTCTAGTGTTGCATTTACCTCCGCACAGGGAGTAAAGGTCCAGCTGTGTCTCGTCTTTAGCTCGTCAGTTTTTCATGATGTTTGGATCAGTTGAGACTGCACGGCATTATATCGTGAGAGGTTTTGGCGTCATCTTCCCTACTCTATACAGAAATATAACCCTATCATTTAATGTCATCACCAAGGTCCCCAAGATTATATCATATGAAACTGTATATAGCTCCCTTTTCCTGTTTGGGCATTATACTATAGGCAACAACCATGTGCTACATCCTCTGTATATTGTTCTTGTGTTATGAGGCATGCAGTAAAGCCCTTATTGTGTCGCAACAACCTGCTCTAACGTTGTTTTTCCCACACACGGTGATCAAAATGGACCTCAAACAGCCAGGCTCTCCATGTACGATCAAGTATGCAGGCAGGAGCCCAACACAACACTATAGCGAAACCTCAAGTGCGGTACCACCCTGTGTGTTCCTCATTCCATCCATGTCGTCCTGTCTGAACCAGACTGACAGCTGCACATTCACTTTCTCTATGATTTCAACCTCAGAATTCGACCATAAATTGGGTTCCCATGTGAAGGAAAAAAACATCCACCCGGTGCTGATGTAACCCCTAATTACAATTGATGTTTTTCCATGGATTGTGACCAAACTGTTGCGCTGCAGATTTTATAGATGGACACTATGTGGAGGGTAATGATAATTTTCATCACCACAAAAATGTGTTCCAATCATCTAATGGGATTTTCATGACAAATGCAGTCCCAGTGGATGATAGGATTCTGATTACTTATAATTGTCAATGGTGTTTCACCAGACCTGATTTTAATGTAAATCTTCAGCCTTTTATCGGCCTGTCTTCACCATCCCTGTATTATCATTCTCAACTCAGTTGCCAGTCCCTAAAACCTGAGGAAGATTACACAGTCATCATAAGACAATGAATGTATTTCTGTTTTAGTTTGTTGTCCTGGCATGTCATCACTCAAGCCGGTGGGCTCACCACATGGGTCTTGTGAATGTCTTTGGTTTATGTGAAGATGTAACTAACTGACAAACCTCCAACTATCACTTCAGGTTTCTGGCATATGAAATGACTAAATCAAATGACAACAAAAAAATAAATAAATAAAATAAATAAAAATAAATAAATTAAATAAAGTGAAGTGGAGTTTTCAGTTTTCACATTGCTCTCCTTTTTTCCTGCATCTACTGGTGCATTTATTGCTGCTTTATTGTCACCTGATGATGCCTCCTGATGGATTGTTATGAAACCATTGGCAACAATGTGTTTTTACATGTGTGCGTGTGCATACTGTTGCTTGTACAAAAAATGGAACTAACTCATAGAGCTCCAGAGGTCAAAAACTCCACACAGAAACTTTAAATCACAATTTTTTTTCAATACTGCCTGATAACATTTTTGCCTCCCAGACAGCTCCTCTTCTTAGTCACTCCCAGATTCTTAGTTTGGATCTTTGCCAGATTCCAACACCACCGAGTCTTTTTAACCCAATATATAACCTAAAAAATGTACTTGGTTGTGTTGGTCAGATTTGTACACAGCCTCACAGAGCAAAAATATCTTTCTGTTTCTCAAATGGGCTTTGGTGAACACACTAGGACAAAATTAGACTCTCCAATGTTCCATCTCTTGCCTCTGTACAACGCTACAATGTTTGGCTCTAAAACACACATGTTCAGATGATTGTTCTGTTCTTGTGTTCAAGATTAGATTAAAGAGTAAGCCCTTGAATATACGATATGCCACCTTGCTCTGATTCATACCCATAAACAGATGTCAGTGTCGTGCCATGCACCGCATGTCTCTGATACAAGCAGGCACTTATTAATTCCTCTCACTTGAACTTTGACTCCCAGAGTGACATTGTGTGTCACTGCCAGTGCCCGAGTGTTGACTGATGTCATCCACGTCATGAATTTGTTACGATGGGAGGATGTGAGTCACAGGAGTGGGGATATTTGGTCCCAAGTGAGTTGTTGTTGTGACCAAGGCAGAATAGAGGATCATTTTCCATTCATGAAAATGATTCAAATGAAGTGTTTTTGACATTAAAATGTGTCTGCTAAAATTGACCTGCTGACCTTTTGTTCATGCAATCATTTCATTTTCATGCCGCATCTTTTGCTTTTTGTTATCTCCTATAATTTATTGCAGAATTTCTAATATTGATGCCTGCATGATTCCGAGAGGGTTATTTAATGGAAACATGATGTTAGCACATAGTTTGAATGAAAAAACATAAAATTTTCCACTGCATTGTGCTCTCATGATACTTATGCTTTCACATGGTTTTGCCTACATGGATCTCATACTCAGTCACAAACCAGTGTTCAACACTCATGCCTTGAAGGTAAAGCAGCATTTTGACATTCTTGCCTGCTCTTTGATGTCGATATTATATTTAAGTGAATAGCGATGCTCCCACAGTGTGATCATATTGAATTCTGTCTATTTAAACTCCTCAGGCTGCCACAAGCCTTGTGTTTGAGTCTGCATGGCACCTGGCTGATCTATGGAAGATAAGCCAGCAATATTGTTCTCACCCAGCTGCTGTCCATCAAATCAAATGAGATATTCACTGTAAAAATATCTCAAGCCTGAGCACAGAAATATACACTTTTATTGCACAGAAAGGCAGTTGTAACGTTTTATTATTTCAAAACCTAATGACCCTCTTTCATTGATTTCAAATAACTCCTTCTCTCTCTGCCATGGAAGAAAGGCGCAGCAGTGGCTACAGTGGAGATGAAACATCCAGTGACTGTGACACACATGTGACAGGGCTGACATCCAAACAAAATAATGATGTGCTGGCATGAAGCGATGGAAAACAGCTTGTTCTGGTTAGATGCTGACCGGTGTGTGTCCCCCATTGTAGGCAGAGCGGCGACAAGTCAACGGCAGTCGCGCTGCTCCCGATATAACAATATAATAGCTCATCAGTCCACTTTTTCTCCAGGCCTCAAAGTGATAATCAAGCCCAGAGGAGCAGCAATAAAGTCATTTGCTTATTTTAGCACCATTTCTAACTCATCGCTCCAAAGTCTCTCTTAGGTGTTGTGCTGCTACTCTGCAACAGTTTCAGTGATCTGTTCTCATCCTTTAACAGAGCGCTCACATCAGGAAAGACGTGTTTCATCTCAGGACAAAGCAACTAAGATGTTTTCTTTTTGCTAGTTTGATTTATATTCTGAAGTCAACATGCAGCAAAGTTTCCTGGGGTTAACTGAACACAGGGTCACTCTATGCACTGTAATCATTTGGCTAGCTTACTCACATTACACATCAGTGTACCTGTGTAGCAGCATCTGCATTCATTTTTCTTTATCACAATATTTTCATTCCTGGTAGGGTTAACCACAGGAAAAAAGACAGTAGCAAGCCTCACCCCTCGCTCCCCATTCAAACATTCTTAGCTCAGCTGTAGACATGCCCATCTGAGAAATCTCCAAAGCGCAGGATGCCTGCCTGGCTGATTTATTGAATAATAAAATTGTCAGACTTCTCTTCCATCCTGTGGTGATGTGTGTCCTCAGAGGAAATGCATGATCGTTCTGAGAAACAAACAGGGTCATGCGCACAGTAGGTGCGGGCCATCACCGTTATAAGTCTCGTCAGCTAAAATCTGGTGAGGAGAGGTGAAGAAAGAGCTTCCTTTCTGGCAGGTCACACCACATCAATCTTACTTTTTATGAGAGAATAATTCTTCTTCTGTGTTGGCTCTTATTTTCTTGGCAACACTGTGATCTGCTCTCTGAACAGAAATTAATCCACTGTGTTAAGACACTGGATGTAGTGAGAACTTCCTTAAAGGGCAATCAACAGGGTGGAAGACAATTCTGAACATCACAGCTGTAAAAATGACATTTGAGCTCAACAGTGAGTTGTTTTCACTATAAATCAGCCTGGAAGATTTTACTTTTCATCAGACAGGCCACAGTACAGAATGGCATCAGTACTAGTTTTTATTATATGGTTTTTGTTTATTATATGGTTGAAGTAGCCTCAAGTTGTGGCTTATAGGTTGTCACAACCAGTTTGTTGGCTTCTCAGTTCATTTGTCTGTTTGTTCATCTTTCACATCATCAGTGGATATAAAAAGATGGCAGATTTCAGAATATTTTCCACCTTAAATGTGATCTATAAACTAAATGTTTCCATTTGAAAAAACAACCAAAATCTCAAAAGATTGAAAGAAGAGGCATTAATGCCCAGAGAAGACTGACATCAGCAAATGGAGGAAACATGGCACAACGGTGACATGACCGAGAAATTGACATCGCAAGAAACACAAGAAGAATACTGGTCAAGTGCTGCCAAGAGGCTACAGCAATGCTGAAGGAGCTGCAGGAATTTCTGGCAAGTCCTAGTTTTATCCCACATTTGACAACAGTCTTCTATATTCCTCACATGTGGGATGTAGGGTAGACAGAACCTTTTCTTAACAAAAAACATCTAACTTGGCTACAATTGGCTGAAATATAGATTTATTCTCCCAGCAGACGGGGACCTGATGAGACCCAGCTTCTACTTTTTGCCAAAAACAAGATACATCACCAAAAGACATCATACCTATGATGAAACATGGTTGTGGCAGCATCAGGCTTTGAGTTTGTTTTTCTTCAGCTGACTGGTGGAAAATTTGTGAAATTATTTAATTTAATGTTTTGTTTTGTTTTCATTTCAACAAAACCATACATCACACAGCTATTTTTTGTTATCTAGCTACTCTACTGTACCTCCTATTTGTTGACTAAAGTTGTGCATACATTTCAACATTGTTTTTATTTACAAATGTTAATTTCATTAAGTGTCATCTCACATTTGACATCAGGAAAATTACAGAATTACGTATATTTATTGGCTCAGTAAATGTTGTGATGAAATCCAGTTGGGAGTTGTTTCAGATGCAACACTGGCCTATTTCAGTCGCCATTTTGACCCATCATGCTCAGATGATGGCTCTGCACTACGGAGCCATCATTGTAGCTGCTCCATCTGGTCTGTGTTCTGTGACTCTGTTTATTGTACTGGTTCACCAGCACATACAATGAACATGTCATGACCCTGACACTGTAACAGCAAATAGATCATCAGTCATTTTTATTATCGTCATCCTCTGCATTTCACGTGGTGACAAGTCAAAGTGAACTAAACAGCTTTGAGAATGACATTACAATTATGAAATGCCAGAGGGAAATGTCTCCATGCTGCTTTTTTGTTTTGTGTATTTTTGTTGTTGTGTTTTGGAGGTGGGGAAGTTAATCCAAGACACATTTGAAACCAACCACTTGGTGTTCAGCCCCAAAGACTTTTCTTTTGAAAAATACTGCTTGAAAACACTTTGAATAAAGCATGTGCTTCCAATTTTATGTTCTCCCAATTTCTGTGAATGAGCGGAAACTACAGTAAATATTCAAAACACTTCTTAGTATAATATGATGCAGTGCACCAAAAAAAAAAAAACACAGCCCCCAGAACGGCTTTAAATTAACTTAATTAAGCCTCTCAAGTAGGTTAAATTAAGTAGATTGTAACCTTCATGAAATTAGGTTTTATTACCAATCTGATCAACTGAAAAATTCAACATATTTACCATACCTACTGGATGCATTCAGTCCTTTGTGCATACCCTTGCCTAATTATGAATATTTACAAATACACAATAAATGTAAATGCACCAAATATTAGTAGTTATAGTGCTATACTATCTACTATACTGTAGTAGCAGTAGTAGTTCAACTTCATGATTCCTTGTGTCACATTCATTATTTATTCTTATTTACTATATACTCTTCATATGATAAACTAGTATTAGCAAAACTTTTTTGAGGTGTCAGTGTGAGTGTGTCTGTGTGAGTCAGTTGTCTAGATAATTACAATCTTCTGACCTTTCTGTCTGCATGCCAATCGTTCCTGCACTGATTACCACGTCCTCCACTCCAATGATTAAAAAGCTTTCACACCCACTCTGCTATTATCCTTCCAGGTTATTACAAATGTCCTAATTATACAACAAAAGTGACTGTGTAGCTACATGTACTGCAGCTACCATCGCTCCTGTCATCACCACTACTGCTGCAGCTCAGTGGATCATCAAGCTAATGCTGACTGGCTGAGTGGAGATTGATTTATAGTAGCGTTTCACGAGCAATTAAACTCATTTCAAGCAATAACAGGCTTCGTAATCCTGTGTTGTTTTCATTTTTCATTTACATAAAATGGTGTAAAATGTCAGGTTTCTATGTCATTTTTGGCTTTACAGTACATTGTCTTTCTTTTTTCTTTTTTATTTCCTCTCCTGACATCTGTTAAAATGATTTGAACATATTATCACTTCATGAAATCAATGTGGTAGAAATGGAATGTGGAAGCAAATACTCGTCTATTTTACACATCAGTACACACGATGCTGCATTACAATTAATTTATCCTTGTTTCAGATCTGTGTTTCTGGTTGCCTGACAAACTCAGGTCCAGTGTTCACTCTTCTTTCAGATCTGTTTTGGTCTCCTGACTAAATTACCTGATCTTTAATTTTTGCTGCTAATTGCTCCAAGCTGTTCATCAGCTAGCGGCCTACCTGCCGCTTGGGGCTGGACAGTGAGTGTACAGTCGGTTTGTCTGATCTCTTTCTTTGAAAAAATCTGCACAGAAAAGATCTTTTTTCTCTTGTGCAGCTGGAATTAAGGCTGAGTAAATGAAACAATGAGCTAAAAGACACTAAAGGGCCCCAATAGAGGTCAGCAGGGGGACTGAAGAGTGAGCACAGCTAATTTGTGAAGGACAGTATAAAGGCAACTGAAAATGAGGGGAGTGATAAGGGATGAGGAATGTTGTAACTCCTCATCCAAACTCAAACAAAGGAGCATTATGTTCTGCATCTTAGTTCCTGAGGCTGCACAGCTGCTCCAACTTTTTGTTTGATATTTTGTGTGGTAAACATGACACTAGCTGCTGGTGCAAAAATATTTGTTGCTACTTAGCAAAAATGAAAAACACAATTTTTAGGATGTTACAAAAATGCTGAAGGAGACAAATGTGCTCATTCAAAGGTGATATTTCAAAGGGTATATGTTTATGTAACCAAGTGACCTGATGTGATCATCAGTTATGCAATGATTTGGGAATCTACAATGGGAGCTCTGGAACACAAAGACATTCAAACAAAATGGCCAAAAACAAATCAAGCCAAATGTACGCGCCTATGGGCATTTTGTGATCAGTCTTACATGACATGTTTACAAACAATGTGTCACGGCTGGTGCCAAAGCTTGGCTCAGGACTCTGCGGTTGAAATAGAACAGTGATGCTGTTTCCCATGTCCTTATACGCCATGAAACCTCAGGCTAGAACACATAAGCCAAGCATGAAACCACAAATTTGTTAAACATCACAACAATGTAGCGGAGATTTTTATAAAAGGAAACATTTCTTGAGTTGCCCCTCAGTTTGGCATTGGATGAAGGAATATTTATGAAGTAATTGAGCAGCCAGCACCGCTGGTTTTGATGTACTGTGATGCCGTGGTTGACAGGATGTTGACACACAATTCATCACTTCTTCAGGTGACACATCCATCATGTCTTTGACTTGAATTCAATGTCTTTTTTTTTTTTTTTTTGCATTATATCTGACTTGAACGCATTTTGCTTTTTTTACCTTTCCTGTAAGTACATGACATCACTTCCTGACCCTGTCACTCTCTGTGTCCTGCACTGTGGAGCTACAGGATCACTGAAGTCTGCACTCAACGGGCATTTCATTAAGCATCGCCATGGGGGAAGAAAATCTGTTGCCCAAGATGACAATGGAGAATATGAGATTGAAGTTGATTTGCTACTCTGTGCCCAAAGCAGACCTTCTGCAGCTGTGGACCGAGTCCGACACTTGACATTTTCTTCTTATTTGTAACAGCCTATATGATACAATTAGCTAATTTTAGCCAAGTAGATAATGACCAACAATGAGCTTCATCTATCCATATAATTGTAATTAGTGGGGCTGTGTTTCGCAGCCCACTATTGTTATTACTCGTGTCCATTTTTATTATTCCCACATAATTTGCGGCATCTAACTTGTCCCGCACCGCTGAGCACACACAAACGAATAATACACCAAAATGTGCGGCGCAATTGGGCTTACTATGCTATTACTTTTCTCATCAGAATACAAATTATTTGTGACGTAGTTGTAGAATTTGACCATTGCTACTAATTAATATCAAAAGAGTTGTATTATTTCGTCATTATCATTTGTGGTGGTTAAAACATTTTCATTTGATATTTAAAATCTGTAAATGACTCAAAACATGTTGTATCATCTTGCTAGCAGCATGCTAACATATATACTCAGATACAGATGCAACAGATGTTTACATGCTCATAATTTTAGCAGATACATTAACTAGGTAGCAAATGTAAGCTAATACCCTAAGCTAAGGTGAATGTGACACAATCTCACAATCTTTAGCAGATATTATATTTATCATTTTTTATCAGAAATTAGTTTGTTAGCATGAAAAAAATTGGCCAATTCATATAAAATTAAATGAAGATAAGGCTGGGTGGAGAATTCAGGGAATCAAGTTAAGTTAAGTAAAATTATTGATAGTGGTATTACATTTACATTTATAACCAGTAGTGTCAGTAGTGTTGGTGGTGGTGTGCAACAGTGTATCAACAGCAATGGCAATGTAATCCTTTTGCAATAATACAGTGTGTTTCAAACAAATTATATTACTATAATCAATTCTCACAAATATTTACCTCATTTAATCATTTTATGTATTTCTTAACACTAATTTAACAGAACAGAGGTTTGTAAGGGATATAGATTCTACTGTTTCTTGGCAAAAATAACTTCTTTCTTCTAATAGCTTCTTGGGGATCTCCTATAAAACAATATGTTTTTTTTTGTTTTGTTTTGGGTTTTTTTTTACCACGATGAGAGCTAAATGAAAAAAGAAAAGCACACAGAGGCCAAACTTTGCATTTTCATTTGTAGCAAATTTCATCAGCTCATCCATCATCAACCAATGACCTTAGTGATCAACCACTTCTTACTGTAGAAAACACTTCCAAACACATGCAAACAAGCCAGCAAACAGACAGACACAGGCACACTCACAGATGTTTAGTCAATAACTTCCCATTTTTGGCAGTCTGGTTTCCACTCTTCACACTGACCTGCCAGTCCTCGTCTCACAGGGAACCTCCTACTTAGCTTTGATGGACTGTGTAATTATGTCAAAGATGCTTTCAGCCTGCTTCACAAGATGCCTCTCAAACATTTAACACTCAGCAAAGGTGCACATTAATGTCCCTTACCTTGCAACATTCACACACATGCTCACAAACTCACGTAAACTGTACAGTAAACCTCAGCCTCAAGCCAGGCCTGTGCAGCTCACATCCTGCCATACTCTCCTTACTGCAGGCAGGCTCAAACAGACGTGGAAACATGCTGTCCGTGTTCAGTAGAGCATTCCCCAGACTCTGCCTTTATGGGAATGTTTGATCTGTGAGTCCACAAGGAGCAATCTGTTAACCCCACACCTAAATACAGAGTCTCAACTGTTTCTGTCAAAATGCCTGGCCAAAATGTTAGTTTATCAACGAACACATGTGCACACGGGCGTGTGAGCCTACACACACCTGCTCTTTTTTGTGTGTGCGTGTAAGTGTGACTGTGTGAATGTGTGTGTGTGCGTGCGCAGATGATATATTCACTTATCGTGTTTAAAAAGTCATAGGGTAAACAGCATGTCGTCCTTGGCAGTGGATATTTCCTGTACAGTAAATGTGGAATCCTAAGATGGACCTCATGGCTCAGGGCGAGCCTTCCTCCTCTGTCATTAAGAACTTGCTTCACAGCTGTGCTTCAAAGGATGACCTGCTGGGCTATGTCTAAACTAAGTAGTATAAGCTCTCAGTTATGGACACATTATAGCCATTGAGCCCTGTTAATACGTTTAATACAGTGTAGTGAAACATTTCTCTGTGTCTCTTAATGACTGTCAACCAGGGGTAAATGCTGCAGGGGGTACTTTAGTAGTTACCAGCTTCAGTGGACTGACTGTACATTACACACCTCCCTCCAACCTGCGTTACTTAGAGCAACAAAAACCATGTGTTGTCACTGAGAGTACATCAAAACTAGTCTGCAAGCTGGCTCAAAAATAATAAAGAGTGAAGGATGAGCCAATATTACACAAATTACTCAAAATAGTGAGACAAGTCATGGCTGCAATATAATAGTTAAAACTGTATGGCTAATGTTAAAATACTAGAATTAATAGATAATTACTTGGTACAAGGAGATACAAATGAAAGGCATGTTGTGGCTGTATGCAATAGGAGCAGCTAAATTAATGGATTAAATAAATTAAATCATAAGCTAAACAGTAACAGTTAATAGTGAATATTCAAAATTTGAAAAGTGGTTAAAATGTCCAGTTGCTGTTATTCAAAGCAGTAATACAATTGCAAATCTGACTAAACAGATGTTAACAATTAAAATTACATTGTATAGAACAGTATAATAACAATGTTGTCTTTTTATAGTGTTTAAAATCCACTTTATATTTTTAGCTAATTGGGATGTTGGGATACTTTAAACAAATACATTTGGGAATCAGCCAAGTAGTTTTAACCACAGCAGCTTCAACAATGTAACATTTTATTTTCATAAGCTACATGGCCCTAACAACGGTCACAATGAGATGATGGTCAGCTGGTCACATTCTCTAAAAGCTCTTAACAGCAACATCTGACTCTCTCTTCTTGCATATGGGACACTGTATTGTGTTGTTGTGTTTTCTTTGGCAGGCGTGACAGTCAAAGCGGCTTTTCAGCAGATGTCCTCACATCCATGTGTGCCGAACTATTAATTTGTCTCAGAGGATTTGATTTTTTCCCACACAGCCAACACACAGCATTGAGAAGCCAGACTAATAATCCTCAAGGTTTTACAGAAACCTCCTGAGCCAGCCGAAAGCCCGTTAAACATCATCAAATGGCCGTGAGAGAACGACAGCCTGAACATTCCCTACCTTACATGGAACAGCGTTACATGGTGTGCAGTACGTACTGTCATTTTCTAAACCTGAAAGAAATGATGAGAGGCACTTGCAGGGGTAGGGACTGGAAACCAGCATGAATCCCGTGGCTTGTGTTAGGTTCCTGGATGCAGTGTTGCAAGGCAGAAAGAGAAAATTTCTCTGTCCCACAATTTTTGTTTTGCAGCCCTGAAAAGTGAAAGCAGTTTCTACAATGACCAATGCACTAATACCTCCAGATATGCACAAATGCAAATGCTGGAATATCAGAAAGTATTGCCTAAGTGAAAATTGTGTTTATGTGGAAATTATTTGAAACAACTGAGTCATTTAACGTTCTGGTCAGACAACGTGTACATGCTCACAACAGCCAAACAGATGCCATGGTAAGTATGTAATTATTTTGTTTCGTACTTGAGACATTCAAAACAGAGTCATCAGAAGCCAATGAATATTACATACAGATTTTGATGATCCTTTTGCTCAGAATGAACAGCAGAGTGATCATACCATACAGCCAGTCTCTTGTGCCTCATGACAAACATCTGGGAAGTGTTTCAGCAGCTTCAGCATCTTGTTTTGCTTTTGGATGCTGGAATGGTAGGAAAGCTGGGGTCTTGTTTATAACTGTTTTATTTGGTAAAGCCCAATAGAAGAAATGTTTGTGTCTTGGTGGGTTGAGTGCAGCCAAATCTCATCAATACTTTCAGCAAAAACATAAAAGTAATACCAGTGAGCCATGGGGACCATGATCTCACACAACAAAGACATGTAATGCATCAGAATATTGGACTGTCAAAGAAATAGATACACACCCTGATTAGAGGAGTGAAGATGAGCTTATCTGATACTGTAACACAGACAAACCCTGACAAAAGGAAGTGCTCCAATATCTCTACAACACAAGACTAAAGCCTGTGATTTACTGCCTAAATGTGTGTTTCTAAATACAGAGTCATGAGCAGGGGTGAATCAGTGGGCACGGATGCCACACAGATGAATTCTGGGATTAAATGGCAGCAGTACAACCCCTCATCTGGTTCCCATGTCTCTTGGAGAGCCAGTAAAGGAACAAGAACAAGTTTTGTCAGCAAGCACAATGACTTTGAACTATCTCCATCAATTACTGCACTGGATTTGGAAGATGTTATTTGCCACTACAAATACTATTATTGCTCATTACCTCTTTGCATTGTTTCCACACCATGTTAGCCTAAGGGTAAGGCCCACAAACAATAGACATGTCATCTCAACATAACAGACAGAACATTTTCAGATTAATAAGAATACTCATATGTTAATTCGCTGGCGTATGTAAATAACTGTTTATCCTCTTAGCTGGCGAGCAGATGATGGTGAAAGCCAGATGACAGGAAACAATTACAGCTTTCACCAGTGTTCGATTTTACCATAACTTTGTAAAGACTGTTTCCAGTCAACTCCAAGAGTCTTTTTCTTTGATGAGAATCTTACTGGAGATGATGCATTTGTGCAGAATGAAACTAATCATTTAGCATTTAGTTCTCTTTATTTACAGATATGTAAACCGTTGAATATTTATGTTACTGTTTTGTAAAGATCTGAAGATCTAAACACTTGTCATTTGATGGAGGCATCATGCTTTCTGGTTGTCTGTCCCATTCTTGTACACAATGTCTCAAGAATAAAATCCTTTCAAATTTTGCATGAGTTCACTCAAAATCAAAGATAAAATGATTATATTCTGGTGGCCAAAGGTGACCATGCCCTTTAGAAAAAAACCCTTTTTGCCTTGTGAGTGCAATATTTGATATTTTTTTTACATTCCTTAAATACCTTTATTATAAATCATGTTGCTCCTCACATTGTGTGTATGTCCTTTTCTTATCGACTCAATATTTCAAGAATACCTTCAGGGAATGTGTTCAGATTTGGCACAAACATCGACTCAGATTCATGGATGATGATTTGATTGCGGTGGTTTGTTTGGTTTGAAGGTCAAGCTCACTCTGACCTCATATAATATTTTTTTTTTTTTCATAACTCATGAATTTAGGTGCTAGTTAGCTGCATCTGGACTAATTGTGGAAGGTATACTACTGTGGGATGGTTACAACTGTATTTATATATGAATTCATTCTTCTATCTACTGAAAACTAAGTTGTTGTTCTGAACAGAGATAGGGGTTTCTGTTTTTGCCAGTCATATCCTGTCAACACCATGCCCCGCTGAAATCCAGATATTTTGCACACATTGCATATCATTCCCTTGGAAGATTGAAATTTGAAATGGTTTGCAGAGCCAGAGCTATTGGGCCCAGCTGGATCAGGTCACATGAGTAGCATCCATAGTTCAGGGTTTACAATGCAACATTTACCGTATTTTGGATGTACAACAAGAAAAATTTACAACAGCTTCTTTTTTCACTTCAAATTTCAAAGATGGTAATGTGTCACAACATCATGTGGATCTTTCACACTATTTACAATCGTCATTCTCATTTTTTTTCAGCGTGTCAGCCTGCAAATACATGAGTTGTGCATGAAATGGAAGCTGTGAATGAGTGTCTAGAACATAGTGATCATACACATGGACAGTGGAGAAGCATATTAAAGAGACGTTTGAGTAGCTTCTATGGATGTTGTGCTTTTTGTTACACCTTGAAACTGGGCTAATCCATTGTAACTGCTGTGAATCCCCTCTGATGGAGCATTAAGTTTGCTACCATAAACATTTTAAAGCCATCATTCAAGTCTGCACAGGGCTTAGTTTTCACACATTATAGTTATAAACTGTAGGATTTCTGTCCTGCAAACGTGGCACGATGCTTGATCAGACATTTAGATCATACTGTGACTCTTATAGATATTTCAGGTACAGCTGAGGGATGTGCCTCATCACTGACCACATCAGCCCTAATACACGTACACATCATTTCCTGTAACTCTCTTGTACATGGGATTCCAGAAAATAGGATTGTACATGTTTGATATAATGGCTTCCATATAATGAGAATATTAAAGTACAGCGTGGAGAAATATCAGCATGTGGACACAGGCCAGATGATTAATACTGGGACATGCAAGAAATCTACGACATTCCCAAGACATCATTTAATCCACTCCAGATCAAAAGCCATTTCTTACCATGGGAATCAATTTCTTTTGTCAGACTTCCTGCTGTTTCACAGTAATTTTTGCCTTTATTCTCTGGTCTGTTACTCTGATTAATGTATAAAAGCCATGTATGGATTTCTAAGACAACCTGATCACTTATACTAGCTGCTGACAGCAGACAGAACAATGTCATTCATCACGTGTAAAAGCATGGGGGGTTGGGGTGGTGGTGTTGGGGGCTAATGTGTTTATGTGTGATAATAATATTTATGTGTGAAAGACACAGGAAGGGAGAGTGGATTAGAGAACAGCTTTAGAGTATATAGTGAGTATATATATATATATATATATATATATACAATGTTTGCCCAAGTGATTTCTGTGTATGAGTGTGTGTGCGCATGTGCCTTTGTTTCCAAGCAGCGGAGAAGCGAAGCGGAGGCTGACGTCAAGTGGTTGACCTTGGGTCTGGATATGTTTACTGCTGTATGAAGTGTCTGTTCTGGCCAATGGTAATGCAGCTCCATGCCATTGTGGAAAACACTACGCTGTGTGTGTGTGTGTGTGTGTGTGTGTGTGTGTGTGTGTGTGTGTGTGTGTGTGTGTGTGTGTGTGTGTGTGTGTGTGTGTGTGTGTGTGTGCGAGGCCACAACAACATGCCAGGCACAAAACACACATCATCACTGGCCTTGTATGGTGTTACAGTGACACCTAAATAAAAGTGCACAGAAATAGACATGCACACACACACACACACACACACAGGAAGTCATAAACAGCCAGTTACCACCACTGCTTTTTTTATATCCTGATTATTAGGAAAAAGAATTCTTAATTTCCTTTTGAACTCTGTTTTGTCACGGTATGACATAGTATTGCTGGCGGGGCTGTTTCAACTATATTTTGTTGATATTTCTCATACAGTTAGTTTTTTTCACATCTGCTCTCTTGTTGACATCAGCTGACATCACTGCGAAATGCATCAGTTGTTTAAGTTGATCTACAGGTTTAAAAAGAACAGGAGCACTGCACATCAGAGTACAATACAACATCCCTGCAGTAATAAAATGAAAAAAAAAAGTTGTCAAAGCTTGGGATTCAGTATGTTAAGACTTTCACAGGTGATAATTCAACTCGACTGCTGCTCTTAAAGCCACAGGTGTATCTGTTGCTCTTTTTGTCTTCGTCTGTCATATGCCCTTGTGATTTTGAAACTTACTATATTACATAATCTTCCTATATTCCTGTTTCACTTGATAACAGAGCATGTTTAAAACAATCCAATGAAAATGTTTTAGGGAACCTAAGGGAGCATATTATACTTCAAATAATTTGAGAATGGATACTGACTGACAATTTGTTAAACATGGACGCCCTTGCTAATGATTTCCAGTCTCTCAGCTTCGCTAACAGTAGCACATTTACTCAAACAGCTGAAACAATGGAGCCTTGTCGTTTTTAGCCAGCGACATGTGATGTTGGCTGCAGAGACAACTGGCAGATTTTACAAGCTACTGCTAGTTAGCTAATGAGGTGAAAGCTAAAAAAGCACCATTAGTTAGCAGGAAGCGCTATTGCTGCTTAGGACGGACTCTTTAGTGTTTCCTTGGGACTCATTTATTCTTTCTTCCATCTATCTAGTTCTCGCTCCCTTTTTTTCTTTGCTTTTATTGAGAAAACAGATTTACATTTTAAATTGAAAACACAGAACAATAGCTCTTAAATGTGCACCTGATGGCTACAGTCGTAATATTACGCTTAAAGACAGACACTCGGGCAAAAAGCCCAAGTGATTCATGAGGACATGGAAATGAGATATACAAGTAATATAATGTAGAGTTGTTTCATAAGAAATAAGGTAAGGTTAGATAGTGATGTTGTTCTAATAAAACATTTTGAAGCCAGGCCTGCATCCTACTCCTAATAGAGACCCTAAGGATCTATTTAATATTTTGTCTACATATTTTTTCTTGTAATCAAATAGTTTTATTCATTATTTTACCTGTGACTTTAAAATATAATTTTATTATCTATTTTTTTCCACTATAAATTGGATCTATTTTAAAATGTTATTTTATTATTAACCTTGATTTTTTACTAATGTTCTGTCAAGTGTCGTTCAAGTTTAGTGTTTACCATTAACAAGCTATTAATGGTGCAACTGCTGTTTAAGAGCTTAGTGAATAGCCAGTTAACAGTATTAGTTAACAGCTCAAGATGATTTTTTTGGCAGTTGAGGGAACTTACTGTTTCTGCCATTGTGTCCAAGATTCACATTTTCACCTTCAAGAAGTGCTGATTTAAAAAGAAGAAAGAAAGAAAAGTAACACAGTAAATGCCATGAGTAAGAAAGTTTCTCATACTCCATCCAGGGACTCTGGATTGTTTTAAAATGAGGTTTGGTGTTTGCCGTGGCAGTTTCTGGTCATATGAAAGTGGTTTTACTGAATCCATATAGAGTAGAAAAGCTGAACTCATTGGCCCTTCTAATTTTATACATTTTTCTGCCGGCATGCAATGAGAATGCGTCACTGGCAAAAACTTCTCCATGTGAGAAACACTGTAATTCGTGCATGGTTTAAATCTTGGCTTTTTGTCTTACTACAATTTTTATATGGTTCATTGTTCACTTGGAGTCTACAAGTCATAACAATGTAACTGTTTGGCTCTTAACTCTGAATCTCTTTAGAGAAAAAAATATATCCTTGGATCATAAGATTGCTCCTGTTTTTATCAGAGAATCACTCTATAAATTAAATGCTTTATGTTATGAGATGTTTGAGCTTACTTCACATTTGCTGCTTGCTGTTTCTTCAGCTTTACTTTTTATCCACATTAACCTTCAGGCTTCTGTTTTTCCTCTCCTTTTTTATTTTTACTTCTTGTACTACCACCCACCTTTCTTGGTCTGTTCATAGTGTGGTTTGTCCTTTTTTGCGTCCACCATCAGTCATCCATTAGGAACTGAATTGCACTGCTTCTTCTTCCTCTCCAGAGATTGATGAATCACACCCTCAGAGTGGATAATTTGTCACAAACCTAAACTTCACCAATGAGTCATAAATGATTCCTACTTCATGCTTCACACATCACCCAGACTAAACACACACACACACACACACACACACACACACACACACTCAGACAGTTTGGAGAGTTTGGAGAGTTTGAGGAATCCTGAGAAACTCTTTCTGCCTATTGACTGGCGTTGTGTGCAGAGGGGTTTCCATGTTTCTCTTATGACTGGAGAGCAAGTCTGTGTAGGCCCGTATGAGGACAACGTGGTCCGCACCTGGACCACCACCTACACTCATTGACGCATTTACCTTCCCTCCAGCAGACTGTTTGGGCTGATTTTACAAATATTGGCGAGCAGAAAACTGCTGCACTGCTTGGAAATACTTCCTCCACTTTTCTTCTTTCCTCTGATACTGTGACAAGCTGATGAGATACTCCTTCAAATTGCAGTATGATCATCACTTCACCACCTAAGAGTTGGCGCCTCATTTATCCGCGGATTTCCAGATAAAAGAATCTGCAACAGCTCAGAGATGAATTGTGCTCATCCATTGAGCTGTTGGTTGTAAATTACCAGGATGTGTCCAGAAAAGTTTGTGTCCAAGTTTAGTTGCTAACATTTGTTTGGCTGTTTGGTCTGACCTTTAACCTGGTTACAGCTCTGCAGAGGCAGATGTCAGCCGTGGCCCTCAGCTGGACTCTTAATGCGTGGTCATCAGAGCCCAGACAGTCAGTGTGTTGTGCTGTTAATAGTCCACACTCTTGTCATCACCTCATCACTCAGCTACAGAGGAAATTGGGTTAAAAGACAATTAGCGCGTTGTCGTTGTTTGTCCTGGCCACTTCTAGTGCCTTGCTGTGTTATACAACCTGTTAATACAACAGGTGCAATCTTGTCTATATTCCATTTTTCACAAGAATGCATGTGTTTGCATCTAGATTTATTCAAAGTTCAAAGAAATTCAAAGTACTCCCATTGGCTGTTTGGCTCAAAAATAAACCAGCAGACATTCTTGTGCAAATGCAAAGCAAAAATTCATATATATATATATATATATATATATATATATATATATATCACTGATGCAGCTGTGATATAAAAGCTATGAGACAGTACTTGTGCACAGTAATGCTTTGCGTTAAATGCTAATATCAGCATGCTAACATGCATATGTTTGGCTAGCCTAATGGTTTCACTGTGTTTGCATAAGAACTGAAGCTAAGACTCATGGGAATGTTATTAGTTTTATACATGTTTGTTAAAATACTTGATTTTTCTTTTTACATGATAATGCTGTCACGGAAAAAACAGAGGATCAACATTTTACTCTGAGGAGGACATTAAAGACTGTACATGCTGAATCTAAATCTACCCAACAGTTGTCAAGATGATTCACTCAAAATCATAAATGTCAACCTGGCGCTAGAGGAAACGTCAGCAAATCACCAAAGCCGTTCATCCACGCAGGATCATGAATGTCTGAATGAAATTTCACGGTCTATCCAAATTTGTCAAGATGCTTCAGCCAAAGTGGTGAACTAACCCCAGCTGACGTGACCATACTTTAGCAACTGGATGATGGAAAAAAACAATGTCATGCCAACACACATCTGTATGCCAACTTCCTTTATGTGTATACAGATTTCTGTGCACTAATTGACTATTGACTATACAGTTACAGTGTGATCAATTTATTTTGACTGTATATATTTATTTTTAAAGTCTATGTAAATATTATTCAGAATGCATTGTGTGCCAAAGATATTTTACATGCTATGAGCTTCTCTGTTTCCATTTTTTGAATGTATGTTTTATCCTAAGTATGTCATAACTCATCTTTAAGGTTTTAATCCTGTTATATTAGAAGAGCGTGCAGTGTGGTAGCATAAGAATTGCTCACATTGCCACCCATTAAATTTTTCCTGGACAGCAGCTTGTTCTTTCATTCCCAAAGCTCTCCCATAGGAGCTCTGCTCTCTTTCACTGCTGTGTGCCAGGTATTTGTCTAATAGCGAATAATTTCTCCTTTACAAAAACCTTTGATATTGCCGTCTGCTTCTCTCTTTTGAAACGGGAATATATCAAGTCTGTGTTTTACATAATGCTAACTCTGACCTTTTGCAGTTACCAGTGTGCCACATTCCCTCCACAGACAAATAGAAAAGCAAGTATCTTTATAATGACATGTCTACGATTTTATAATCTGCTGCAGTTTTTATTTTTGGCAAAGATGGCAGAGTGTCTTGTTTTATTATGTGAGAAATAAAACAGCAGAGGACTGGTATCTCTCAATAAAAAAGCAATAATCAGCCACTTTCAGAGTGGACTGGATTTGTTATTGTGTGCTGGCAAATTAACATGGGGAACTTTATGTAACACCATGTAACAGTAAACACAGTGACCTTTCATGACAACAATGCAAATGGCACACAGGAGACAGATGGCTGAGTCAGTACAAAGAGATCAACTAGGACAACAAGAAAAAGAGAATGGGACTTTCTGTACAAAGAGACCACTGCATGATCAATGTGGCAGAATTGTTCATGAATTATTTCTTCTTTCACACTGTTGGTCTCTTCCTTGTCTCTACATGCCCCACAGTCTCGTGTATTTACTATGTGATGGAAAAGCATCTCACTCTCCATTTCCTTTTCCCTTTTAAAACACAGATCAACAGCTGCACCTTAGCACCTCAGGGTTTAAACTGCAGTATAAGCATGATCTTTTTAACCCCATCAATGAGGCCTTCCTTTAGCAATTGACACCACTATCTTTATCTCTCTTTTAGAGCAGCCACAGCCTAGGGAGGAGCCTATTTCCTGACCCTGAAAAGAGGTTTGAGTTACACTGTTACTGAGGAACTTGCAAAGGTTTCCAAAGCAGGTCCATGCAAGCTGCAACTGACTCATTTGAACTCAAACAAAATCAGGCGCTGCTTTCACAAAGATTTATGCTTTATGAGCTGGAAATAAGCGAGTTTTGTGTCTAAAGGGATGTTTTGGAGGACACAATGTTTCGTGATGCACCAGAAGTGATGTGTGTTAAAACTTTTCCTTCACAGTCTCAATTGAGCTGGGCTAGTCGAACACCTCTGGCCAGAATTACCTCCCTCATCCATCTTGCTTTCTGGCAGCAGACGCTTGGAAATCTGCATCTGCGTCTGCCTCAGTAGTTCTCTCTAATCTTAGGGAGTGACTCTATTCAGTTACCATTTGAGTTGCTGTGTTTTCTCTGTGTCCGCAGGCAGCTGAGTTCATGTTCCTCTTCCTTCACCCATTCTATCATCTCCATAAAGCAGTGTGAAGGTCAAGTGTGATTACACTATGGAAGAAATGTGATTATTCATCCTGCAACATGTGTTTACTTTTGCCAGCGCTACTAGGAGATGTCACGTTATCTTGGAGCGATGTTTAGTTCATGTAAAGTACTACATGTTTTTGCATGAGCTGGTATGTAGCTCCAACGTCAAAATATCGGAGGGGACCTAAATACTTTCACAAATCAGCTGTGTGGATCTCAAACAATCTTTCTGTCACAGTCTCATATTTCGATTGACATATTACGTTATTCCTTCACACACACATAAAGCACAGGTACATACAAGTACCTGTTAAATCAGCAGATACAGTAGAATGTGTCAAGCCCAGCTGTCATCTTGGTCAAAAGTAAATAGTTTTCGTTTAGTGCATATTGCCAGAACTGATATGAACCACAGCCAAGCTGGGCAGGTAGCCACTTGAACAAGAGTAGTGGGAGTCTGAGTGTGTAGATACTGTATGTTTTTGTCAAAGAGAATTCATGCATACACAGGCATGTATATGATATCATACAGTACATGTGCAGACATGTATGGCAACATACGCTCTTCTATGCTATGATTTGTGTAAAAACTACAGAACACACATAGATGCATGTACAACCCTCTTTAACAATGAGCCATTACACACCAACCACTTCATAATGTTAATGATAGCTCATTAGAAAACATTGATAGAATGAATGGTTTAGTTAACACTTGAGACAGCTGAACACACACTAAACACACACTGATATTTCAACCATAAAGTTAACTCAGTCACTTAGCAACTGTTTATATTTGTTAGATATTTGCTAACATTCTTTTATTTGCTCTTTTTTTGCTCTGTTTTTAGTCTCCACCATCTTCAGCAGCTAAATGCTCTGCTATATTCACCAGCAAACTGCTAATATTGTCAGTTTTATATTTTGTGCAGGTGGTCAGCGTATATTCATTTTATCAGAACTTTTGATCATCCCTGAAGCAAAACGGTAAAACTGCAGGTTGTTAAACTAAAATTATCCACCTAAAGGTTCTACATTTACTCCATAAAGATGAGGAGAGATTACGGTTTGTCACTGGAGTTGCACTATTTCATATTAAACATTGTAATTTGACCTTCTGTTCCTGTAAATATATTGATTATTAGACCTTTAAAGTTATTTTATTATTACATATTGGCATCAGATATGGTTGTATCCTTTTATCCCTTTTCTGTTTATTGTGTCATTTTCAGACTTTGGTGTGTTTCAGAGAAGAACAGTATAGTGTGCTCTGACGTTCAACAACTGTACAGCACGAATAGGAACAGAACATACGGACAGTAGCCTCAGCAGACAGAGCACATTGCACTTAGACAGCATTTAGAAAAGTGCTTGCAGACTAAAAGGTACCACTTCTCTGGAGGCCATTTAAAGCATTCAGGGAAATATTGCTGCCTGAACCTATGATGCAAGTAGAGATAAATGTGGATACAACAAAAAAGTAAACTGCAACAATTAATCTCAGAGGAAAGGTGCAGAAACACATCAGATAAATCACACTGAATGAATTCTGAGTTGCCTTTATGACACAGTGTGAATCTGTCACACAGTTTTAAGACACAGAAGTGGATGGCTTTCCCATAAACGCTAGCTTCCAGCAGTGAGAGAGCACTCGATATTTTAAGTTACATTTCAAAGCTTCTGTTTTTGATTCCAGGATTTGCATTACACAATCTCCAGTCTCTAAAAAGTACCTGATAGAGAACCAAGAAGCTGTCTTGATTGTCCGATCATGAGTAGCTATGTTTCTCAGTTTTGGACAACAAGGCTCCTTGGTGTCCTGTTGGCTGGGTCTCACTGTCCGATTCATCCAGACATTAGGGTGCACAGTGTTACAAACCGAAACTCTCCATAGCATTAGGCAATCCCAGTGTTTTCTGTTATGTCTCCATGGGCCCATCTGTAAAGCCCCTGCCATGTTTAACAGAATTTGATATTTGAGGCTGAAGGTTTGCAATGGAAGCCAGAGATTCTGTATTGGTTGGCTAATTGTAGGTGATAGTGTTTCCTGTTGTGGGACACGCTGGCTCAATCGCAGCACCGGGTCGTTGTGGTCATGCCTAATAAGAAGCAGAATTAGATTCCTCACGTATTAGGAAACTGAGCACATGATGGAGTCATACAACAGAACTAGGATGAGAGGGGTGGGGAGGGTGGGGGGGTAAAGTTTAAAAAAAAGGTCAGTACAAATTTTGGCATGAGGAAGAGAAGAAAAGCAAGGCATTGATCCCTTTATTGTTTCAGCTGAGGAGTGTCCACAGCCAGGATGCTTTAGACAAAAGCCCTGTGGTGGGGCTAAGTGTCTACAATTATAGCACCATATCATAAAAGAGGCGGGAACTGCATGCGCGGGTTACATGTGTCAGAGGAGATGAATACAGTGCAGGACCCATCCTCTGTCAGTTTTATGTCTCCGTGGTTATTGCAGGTATTATCACTGCACTAACAGGCAGTCAGTTGACGCCTGTTCTCACTCCATTGTGGTTTGAGCGGAGGGGCCGGCGTCCAGCCGTGACTTTTCAAAATACATGTGAGGTAAATCAGTGAACTCAGGACATGGTGTAGCCAAAATTAAGAAACTCTATTCCAAAGGACCGGTGCAGCCTAATACCTCAAACGGTCAAATCTTTCCTTTTGTCATCACTTCTTTTGTTCAATTGGTGTTTGTTCTTGAGACGCCCTCAAGCTCACATTAGGATTTACATTGAAGTCATTTTTGGAGTCATAGCCACAGCTTTTGTTTTGGGTCTGCTTGAATCAATGGGCCTGTTCCCCAGCAGATGTTCCATATACTATAACCCTCTTTCCAGGCTGAATCATGCATTGATTTATGAGGCAGAAACTCACAGCACCAGAATATATCTAAGGCCCAGAAACTGATAAAAAACATTGTTTAGCTCTTGGTGTGGCAACCACAACCGGACAAGATTTAGACACCGTCGGCTCTCTCTCTTTCTGTTCTTCCACTTTTTTCTCTCCATGTAGAATCCTCTGTAATCTCTCCCCTCATCCCCAAAAAACACTCCTCATTTATTGCTTTCCAGATTTTTCTCTGGAGTTGTCAACATGAGTGCTCGATGACCGGCACTGCTGGATCCCAGAACAACAGCAACGGTCACATGAGGGACACAGCATGAACTGGACAGAGCCGTGACCCAGAGCAGGTCTGTAACTCAGATACAATGACCTCATGAAGCACAGGGGAGACTGACTGTTCTCAGGCAAAACAAACCTCTTACAACACAGAGCAGAAAGTAGAAAACAACTTTAAATGTATTCAAACTGGAAGTTCTCTCGACATGTGCTGCTTGATGCTGTTGTTAGTCATTAAACTTTAATCAATCATCTACTGATTGACAGTTAAATTTGGGGATTTTTTTCAAGTTAGACATGAAGATCAATCACTTCAATGTCAGCCATATACACAAGTATGGAACTGGAGCTGGAAGTATTTGGTTGAGCTTAGCATAAAAATCGGAAACATTGAGAAATAGCCAGTGGCTCTGTTTAAAGATCAATTAAGTGCAGACCATATGTTATGGAAATGTTTGGACTGCAAATTATACCTAAAAGGTTTGGAAAGTGATTGTTGTTAAACTACATGGATAAAAAAATATTAAGTTCCGAGGCCTTTCCACTGATGACATTTATTGTTAAACAGTAAAATGTTCTGCCTTGAATACATATCTTTGTCAAATTTGAGGGATCATTACAAAAAAGTGTTTTGTATGAATCAATGTGTTAGCAGGAACTTTTTTATTCCACATCAGTATAAGCATCAATTCCAATCAGTTCAGAATTGTTTTCAAGCTTCAAACAAAACATAACTTTTTCCCCTAATATCCAATAAATATTTGTTTTTCTTATTTTATTGAATTCTTAAGTCATAACATTAAAACATAACTAAGCAGGTAACAATATTTTCATATTAATAATAATAAGTGTAGTGAGTCACTTTGAGTTAGTGGTGAAATTGCTGCTTTGTGTTATGGTTTTGGGGATTTTCCACCATGTAAGCCGCAGGATAATGGTGATAGGTATCTGCTAAGATGTTTGTTTTGGTTTGAGACATTCAATTGTCCAGAACATTGAGGAGATTATATAATAAATTCAGACCCTTTCTTCCTGTAACAGTGTGTAGCCCTTACATGCGAGGAAAAAAATGAAATGGAAAATGAATGGAAACAATCTATTTCGTGTAGGAGAATTTGTGCTCAGCCACTGTTAATAGTTAACAGTCCTGCCAGAGCCCCTGGCAGTAAGTTACACAAGTTAACTAAGCTAATTGCCTCCTATCGTATCTGTACATTTTACTTGATATGATGTTTAATTTGAGAAGAAGCCATTTGATCCTATGTACACTAAAGTGTTATACAATGGAGAAGGACTAGTAATCCAGACAGTTCTTCTAGTACTGACATTTAAAACCATTCTCTTACCCATCTATTTCCATGTTTCCTCCTGGTATGTAAGCATCTGTCGTTGGAGTTGAACTGTCGTTCAGGAGGACTGTACTTACCTGTGTGCAGGCAGGTGTGTGCAGTATGGCAGGGATTCCACCAGCACAGGTATGATGATGAAAAACCTGATAATTACTGTCATCTTTATCCCAGGTAAGTATAGCTGTGACTCAGAGGGTTCTGGACTTGAGCATTGCTCCATCCTCAGTGTACAAAGACTGGTCCAGCGAAACAGGAACAGCTTTCAGGAGCTGCGCTTCTTGCCGTAAAGCTGCTGCGATACAGTGGTTTACAAGCCTTTAACTGGTGTAATTTTAGCTTTAATGAGCACTTGAGGAGAGAGGTATGTTGAAAATTGGTAGTCTGTGCCAATAAAACATTAAAATGAAGCTCCTGGCAGCCCGTATCTTTCAGAGTCTCAGTCTTTGCTCCATTTGCAGGCTTTTCAGATGTAAGTCCTTCATTGTGGTTCAAATATAGAGAGCAATATTGTGGGTGTCAGTCCTCGCTGTCCTCTAATTGAGCATTTATGTCCCTAAACGGGCCTGTTGTTTAGCACCTAGAAAACATCTTATTAAGCTGGATGACTTCATTCTGTCAGGAAACAACTGTGAAGACATGGATACGTAAGTGGTAACAAACACATAAAAAAGGCAAATAAATCCAAGTTCAGAGGAATTCGAGGTGAGATTTAAGAGAAAGTCTTGCAAGAGCTAATAATGAAAAACAAATGGCAATAGCGTTTGATAGTCACTGTGTTGTATTAGTAATCTAATGTTCATTTTGTTAGATACTTCTGCAATATTGACATTGCCATATTGATAAATTGGATTTAAGCCAATAGATGGACTGCTGTTAACTGACATGAAATACTATGGGTAAATAAATATTTTTAGTGCTAACACCCAAGCTTACAGTTACTTAAGCACTTGCATGACATCACTTTTGGCTGAAAACCTTGTATCTCCAAACTGTGTGCTTCTTAGCAGCTGAGATAAACAGCAGCTTTTAATGCTTTTTGTTCCCCCAGTGGATCAGATCAGTGTTTCATAAGGCTAAGAGGCCAGAGGGTTTGCTCGATTCACAGAGGATCATTTAATCCTTCATCTGCAGCGAAACCATGAAAATCACCTTAGTTGGTTTTATGAGGTTTTTACACACCAACAGTGATAAGTATGGTGAGCCATTATACCAATGAACTGTTGTTGTTGTTGCACCTCCATCTGGGGAAAGTCACCCCAGGGCTCCCCCCTGATGACCTCTCCAGGCGGTCCAGTTAAACATCCTGTCTACAAATGAAGGGCGGAGATGGTGTCCAAACCGAGCTGGGGCTGTGTTACAAGCTACCCTCCAGGGAGGTTTGGGTCATCCAGACAGGAAATGAAAGGGAAAATGGTTGTAAAACGGGTTCTGCTTATGACTCATCAAGAGACCTGGCACCCAGAGCAGAGCAGCCTGGAGCTCGTCCCTCAGCTTGTTCTGACCTGGACTGTGACGTAGTGTCATTGCTTTAATCCAGTCACTGGTTATGTTTCCGTGTAAAATGGCAGAAGTGTCTGATTTTAATGAGGCTCCACTGGGTTTAGTTGTGGCAACAAAGGGTAAGAACACATGGATATTACATTTCTAACAGTAAGAACACTGTCCAGCTATAATATTACAGCATAGTGTTTGACTTATCTTATTACATTTAACAGTGCGAGAATGGAATTATGGTTTTCTGAAAATACATCATGAATCTGTATGTCTACTCGGGGTATTATGGGCAACCTCTAATTGCTGAGCAGTGTTGGATATGTTCATTTAAAGCAATAATAAATTACTCATTACACCAACAAAAGTAATTTTACTTCCGTTACCCACCTTAGCTCTGTCAAGGGAGCCTTTAAAGAATTCCAAGACGTCTGTACCAACTCTGAGAATCTTGTATTTAACACATGTGGAAACAGAAAACCAGACATTGTGGTTTAACGAGTCGGCAGCCGCACAGTTCGGAGGGATTCGCTGACCATACGGCAACTAGCTCAGCCAGGGTAACTCTCCAGAAGTCCCAACCTCAGCTGTGTGGTTCACACACCAGTCAGATCTAAATAAAACGAGTTGAATCCTGAACACGTACACGTACCCATGGCGTCATGTCAGTGAGCCAGCGAAAAACACAACATTTGAATAGGAAAACCTAGGAGTTACTGGGAATCACATTTCTCTTTACTTTGTAGAAGCCAACCTTCAGCCAGGACAGTGTGTACAGGACACATCTGACATATAATCACACATAACCAAGTTAATATCAACACAACTCCTAGTTTTAATTCATGGTAACATAGCAACTTGGCAACTTGGTGATGGATTACAGCCCATAGTCCACAGTCTCGACAAGACCATTAAAAAAACAGTTGTAAAATCAAATTCCTCTCTGGAAGCAGATTGGAAACTTTAGAAAACATTAAAGAAAAATATTAAGGAAATTAGTCAGTGTCATAAGTGCATTTGACAGTGTAATAATTGTTTTATTCATAGTCATAGATCTTCATTCAGTCAAAGCCATCAATCAAACATAAACAGATATTGTTGCAGAAATCTGGTTCGTTCTCCCAACGAGGTTGCAGGATACTACGATGTACTAGGGTAAAAGTGATGTTCCAAAATGTCCAAGAAAACCATGCTTCAGCTAAAAGGGCCTCTGACAAAGAGAGAGGTAAGGCCAAAGCATAGTCGGACTGGCCAGCAGGATTAACTAGCTAAAATCCCATCGTGATGATGGGATCACAAAGTTGGCAGCCACATTGGTGGTGGACCATCAAGACATCCTTAAAGTACTTGAAGTTTTTACTGCCCCCTCTGTGAGCATTTCATTCAGGGTGCAGCCAGATCCCTGAAGAGTCCAGCAAAGTCCCAAACTTCTTTCCCAGTCTGACCTTGGACCAGTTGGAAAGTGGCTAAATGCTGGTTCGAGTCCCGACTGAGGCGATCATTTGCGTGTTGTCCCTCTGCTCTCCTCCCCTGTCTGTCTTCACAAACCTCTATCAATAAAGGTCAAGTTGTAAATGGAAACTAGCACTAATTGTGAAAGTGATTTCTATTACTGAACACACAGCGCACCATGCACACAATGAAATTAACCTCTGCATTTAACCGATCATCAGGGTGACCTAAGTGAGACCTGGTAGCTTGGTGGATTTAGAACCTGGGACCTTGCGGACCCACATCCACTTCCTTAGCCACCAGGCCACCCCTGCTAGGTGTGCTCCTTAGCATGCTAGCATTAGCTAGCATTAGCATGCTATCATGCTAACTAGCACACCTAAAATTGAGCTTCCCCCTTTTTGAAAGACCAGCAGCCGCCACTGATGTTACATGTCTGTTTTCATAGTGACCAGCTGGACAAGGCATGATAATGTTAGTTAACTTGCCAGTATTAATATGAATTTGCTTTGCAGATCTTGCTATCATTAGTTCATATTACTCATACCAGCATCATAAGTGCATAATAGTACAGTATAATGACTATAAGTCAGAGAGCTACAATTCAGTGAACCTCAAGGCATCTAGAAAACATAAGAATAAGTGCAAACTAGATTGTGATCCAAAATTTGTGTGTTTCTACTGTTTTTTCTACAGCTGTGTTTTTTGAGTATAATATCCAAAAATGATCAAATGATCAAATGGACAGGGTTAGGGTCTGTGATTGCATCATTGTATATTCAGTAGAGATCAATATAACATCAAATCAATTAGACACTAAATTGTCTGTAGTTAGCATAAGTGATTGCACTGTATATACAATGCAGTATGTAGCTTTCAGCCGCAGTGATGCATGAATTGTTTTTTTAACTGACAGAATGAAGCAGGTGTTTGTTATGATGTCCAAACCATAAAAACAAACAAAATCCAGTGTCACATAATTTAATTTAAAGTCCATTTCAATTATGAGTCCATTGGAGATTGGTTTTATGTATTTTGGACATGAAGCAGGTGGATACATACTAACTGGAGGAGACGTTTGTGTCGATTTCAGGTCCAGTGATGCTCTGTTGCTGGCGGATGTGTCAGCTCACTGGGCTCATGGCCTTTTTTTTTTCTTTTTCTTTTTCCTTTTTTTTTTTTTTTTAGGAAAACCTCCAGCTGGCCCTGTGTGTGGAATTACACCCCAGGATCCAAGCAGGGCAGGCTCACAGAAAAAAAAAAAAAAACAAACAGCTGTCAGACAATGAATTACTGTTCTGTGACCAGACAAGTGCTTTTCTGAGGAGAGGATGAGGAAGCTGGGAGCATGTCAAGAATCACACACTCATATACATGCTCTCTGATCTGCACATATACGTACTGGATGCATATCTGTCCATTAACTCATGTCTCATTAGGTCATACACATAGAAAAAGTACCTTCACTGACATGTCCTATCTTTACTGAACTGTCAGTTCTGTATCCCATAAAATACTTCTTACTGGGCTGAGTACACATAACATAAAGTCAGCAGACTTCCTTCAGTGTATATAAACATCCACAATGTTCAGTGACACAAGATCCAAGAGGGAAAAAGAAAATTTCAGACTTTCCAAAAATGCCGTTCTTTTTCTGCTGAGGGCTTTGAAAGGTCCATACGGCTCACTTTGGCAGCAGAGTGGCTTTGCAATGCAAACAGTGCACATCCTCAGACTGACCCCTGTGAACCGGCCGCTCCACAGAGCGACCCCAAAGTCTGCAGATCTCAATGCTGCCTCAGTCTCACACATGACTGTGAGCAACTGAGGCTCAATGGCCTCACGGCACAGAGGAGGCTCTTAGAGGAACTCAGTGTGTGTGGCTGTCGGCCGGAGTTAAACAAATTGTTGAAATATATGCCTGAAAGGCCAGAGACATTTCTGAATCCTTATCTGACATTTTGGACAACTGCAAATAAATGTTTATTGAATGATCACTTACTATCCTGTCTGACACATGTCAAAAGCTTTTCAAGAAAATGAAAACCCTCAATTCTTGGTATGTGCTTTTCCTGGTTGTTGTTCAACATATTAGGGAATATATTTATTTTCTTTCTTTTGAGATGAGAAGATGGATGTAATAGATCTTTTTCTTTGCAGACATTTTGACTGGATTTAGAGGGAAAAGCACAAATGTTACCAATAACATTAACTACAGCTCTGTTCTAATCAAGGCTTCCAGTAAGCCATGACAATGAGCCAGCAAACATAATTGCACAACCCAGACAGTCAAGCAGCTAAAATTTTAGCCATCATTACATTTATTGTGTAGATCTGTTCTTTTTCTCTTCAAAACATTTTAATGTCTTCCATGAAATGTGCAGTTAAGGAAATTAAGTTGTGTTTCACCTAGTGTTGCACAAATCTAGTTTCTAGTCCTCATAAGTGTGTCTCTCCACCATCTTGGCAACACCTCCAGGTAAAGGTTGCAGCTCCTGTCTAAATGAATGGGGAGAGAGCTGTGTTTGTATAATCACTGGTCAAGTTTGATAAAAATAAATAAAAATAAAAATAAAAAATGGGTTAGGGGTAATGTAGAAAGTAGAAACTTACATTGCTTCTTTATGCATTGTAATCCAAGCCTCTAAATTCTTCATTTTGGTAGCCGTTGTGGACACATGATGCATTCAGGTAATAGCAACTTTCCAAAATGTCCACCAACGAGGAAACCGTGATTTTCAGCTACAAAGGCCAAAGAAGGAGGTTAGAGCAGAGCATAGTTAGATAGGCTAGTGAGAGTACCGGCTCTAATCTCAGTGGACAGCTGCGTCAGTGGTAGACCATCAAAATATTCAAGATTTTACCATCTCCTGTCAGCCTCTTTACCAGCCCTCTGTCATTTGGGGTGTGGCTCAGTCCCATGTAAAAAGTCCAGGGCTGAAAGCCTCCCCTAGTCTGACCTTGGACCAGATGGAGAGATGGTGGTGGTCTAGTGTGGTGTCGAGTGGCAGAATTGTTCATGTATATTCATGAAATAAAACTAGATTTTTAAAAACTTGCACTCAGTATTAGTATTAGTACAGTGGGTATAGGTGATGAGGAGATCATAGCAGGGTATAAGGAAATCCAAGTTCCTCTTGATGCAAATCTGATATTAACATTCAAGAAAAATGTTTTTCTCTCTTAGTAATCAACAGGTTCAGTAATGTTTGCTTTTTATGTCACACTGCCAAATACTTATATACACAAACCTGCATCTCATGCACAAGGTATGGACTGTAGCTTCTGAGTGTGTGTGAGTGTTTGTGTGTGCCTCTGAATGAGAATTGCATTAAACAGCAATAATCAAATCTGTGCTCAATCTCAGCCAACATCGCTGTGCAGCTCTCAAAAGAAAATCAGTCTCCTGGGAGGGAGTTGTCGGCATTTCTCCTCACATCGTAAGACTCTGCCCCTCTACCAATCACATTTAACTGGAAAGTAATGAAATTTCTTTTTAAGGAAATGATACAAGTTTATGAGCATCATCTCATTGGGGAGACATGGGATAGCCTTATCTCGGTTCAGTTTTTATGCAAGGGTAGACACTGCACCAGTCTTTTCCAATTCAAACAGGTAGTGTCTACTCCTTTCACAGTGCTCTTGTATGAAATTACCTGGCTTTTATATCAGCTCTACCATCTGGGTCCTATTACCTCAGCAACTGATGAGCCAGCCTAAAATAGTTTCATTTGTCTCTCAGAGAAGAATATTGTGGTTTACCGAGCAAATGTTCCATTGGTTATATAGGGGCAGCTTAAAGGTGCTGCAAATTGCTTGGATGCCATTCAATTGTGTTTTGCCACTATTGTAAATACAAATCTATTTTGAGACAGGTATTATAATCAAATTATAGTATTCCACGTTATACTGTAAATACCGTTGTGTCTGATAACACACTGGGTGGTTTCAGTGACAAGGCTGAGTTCAACTAAAAATCAAGCTTTTTCAAAACCTAAAATATCTTTAAAATTACCAACATGGTTTGCTATGAAGAACATGGTATGGTTTATCTCAGAATTTGGGAATTTGCAGTCAAGTGTTTAAATATAGTTTAAGGCTACTATTAGTGGTCCGAAGAATGCATATTCATATAAAGCAGCTGGTGTATTCAAAGCACTGGGTTGTATTAGTGCCAAGGATGTCATCTGTTTAGAGGGAAAGACCGTTACAAAGAGTGGTCAGAGCCACAGCAACAAGCAGGATGATACATGACATCCAGTGAAGAGAAGGCTTTTCTTGGCCTGTTGTTGTGTGCCCAGAGGAACCATGAAAGAATAACAGCAATAAAATAGAATAAAATATCCTGAGATAAACATTTAATACAGTATTTCAGCCTCTCCATCCTCTGCTGGATGATGACCATGAACTGTATGGTTCAAACTGAAGGCTTTTCATTAACCTTTTCGCCACACTAGCAACGTCTGCCGACCCACTGCTTTGTTCCAGACAGAAATATCTCAGCTATTGGATATATTTCTCGTCAGTTTGATATTTATAGCCATTCAGGAAGACACCCACTGACTTTTCCACTAATGCAACCATGATGTTGACATGGTGGTCACAACCAAAACTGTTAAATCAAAACAATGAACTGAAAGATGCAAAAATGATTCAATGAGCTGAGGGGAAGAGTCTTTGGATAATTGTCTGTAGGGTTCGTTAGTCTATGCTGCACATTTCATATTACACAGTATTGATCTGTGCAGCTTTAACTCAAACAGGATACTGTAGAGCATTATCTGGTCAATAGCTGACAGCTCTTTCACAGTCATCTAAGTTTCTACAGGTTTTAAGGTTTCCTTACTTTTCATTTAGGACCGTCATCAATTCAAAATGTCATTAAACCTCGAAACCAATCAGTCATTCAGATTTATCTGTGTGGCATTTACCATTCATTCAAACACAAAGTGCTTTACACAATTAAAAAAACTTAATAGACCACAGCCATAAAACAATTCCTTACTGCACGTTAAAGTGGAATTCCCATCATCTTCATCTGCATTTGCTGTTTATTGCTATTTAGTAAACATTAGCACACTACGAGGCTTAACTGAGAAGGTGAACTTGATGGATATGCTTCTCTAACATCAGAACAGCCGCTCTTGTTTAAATGGTGCAGCCTCACAAACTACAGCTTATCCTTAGTCCTATTTTCACCATTAAGGGGTTCCATACTCTCTCTGGGGGGCTTCATACTATTTTTAATGAGTGTTTACCCTCCATTCAAGCAGCTTTCTAATGTCCACAAGATTTATATTTCCAGACAAACAAAAGTCGATCAACTTCCTGCCAGCAGCACATCTTCTCATACCACGAAGCACAATGAAGCTTCCATGTCCCTTTTCTATCAGCTCAGCAGGGACTGAGATCAAACTGAGTGCATGAGACTAAGAATATGATACTGAAAGAGGAAATTACAAAATGTGTTTGCACACTCATCAGATATCTGAGGAAGCTTCCTGTTTTTACTGTAGAAATAAAGCCTGATTCTAGTGTCAAACACTGTCCTGCTCTCTCAGCACACAAGCACGCCTTGTCATGCACAGATGCACACCTGTCCATGCATAACCACTATATATTGAGCTCACACGGGTGAAATGCTGTTTATTCTGGCTTGTCAACAGTGGTTAACACAGACCGCTCCATATGTGCACGCTTCACATGATAGATCTGTGTAGTGGCCAACTCAACGACCACAACACACAACATGCACTGTCAACATGTGCTCTGAATGCACAGTAGCAGAGCACACATTTGGTGCTCCTGAATACATTCCAAATGCACTGCAGTCAGTTTTATATTGTGTTTGGAAGTCGATCTTACATTCATCTTTCTGTCCATCTACCCACCTTTGCACCCAAATATCCATCTCTATCCACTTCACTATTATTTATGCATTCACCTGCCCAACTGTCCATCTCTATCTGTCCATCAATCCATTTTTCAAATCCCACTTTTTCTTCCAAAGTTGCAGATGGTTGAAGTCGAAAGCAGTTTTATATCATAATAAAATACCAGATGATTTGTTATTAAGATTTTATGCATCCTTGTCCGTCCCATTCCTGTGAGTGTGATATCTCAGGAACACCATGAGGGAATCTCTTCAAATCTGGCAGAAATATTCACTTGGGCTGGATGAACAGGATGAAGGATGAACAGAATAGATTTTAGTGGCTGAAGGTCAAGATCAAGCTCACTATGATCACATATTCCCATTCAAGTGACCACCATATATCAGGGGTTAAAGGTCACAGTGATGTTTCAAAGAATAATTTTGATAATGAACCAAGAATGTATGTGGTAATTAGTTTATACCAATTGTTTTTGGACATGGGTGGGATTAGTTTTTATTTTGAATTTTTACATAAAACAGTTTTGAAAATATAATATAATATACAGTTTGTTATCTTTATGTATATTGTTGAAAAGACCCTTAAATTACTTGGAATAATACTGATTATTATAGTTAAGGTTTGATTAATATTGTATACTAGTAATTCTATTCTAGCAACTATGACTCCTGCTGTGCATACAGGCAGGATTTGCGACTGTATCTGAGGTGTGAAAATGTGTAGTAATGAAGAATGAAAGATGTACAAATTGATTTTTATCACACAGGATTGATTGTGCTCCTCTCCACTTTCTCTGTGTCTGTGTGTCACAGTCCCAGTTGCTGAGGCAGAGAAGACGCTCATCTGTCTTGCAGGTTCTTATATAAGATAAACCTGCTAACCTCAATGACACTAATCTCTGAGACGAGGATCACCTTCCCTCCCTGCACTCCCTCACCTTTTCTCTCTCACTGTCTCTCTCTCCCCTTACACACACACACACACACACACAAACTCCTCTTTTATGATCGGCTACTCTTTGTGTCTATTCTCCCTCCAATCTTTTTCCTTTTTCCACCTCATTCCTCCTCCGTTACTCCCACACTACCTATAACCTCGTCCAGGCGCCATGAATCACTCAGCTCCATTCAGTCATTTCAGCTGTGTATTTCCTCCTTGTTGATACTGTCAGCTGAGGTATACTTTTACAGGAGTTGTGAAGTCTTCAAATGCTAGAAACACCAGCGACTGGCTCCCCATCGCTCCCACTGACACCTGCTGCTACCCTCTTTGTCTCTGTATCACTTTCAGTGTCTGGTTTCCTTTGTGTTTCCCGTAAAGGGTTGAAAACAGGTCAAGAATAAATGGGTGTAACACTTCAACCACAGCAAATGTGAATGCTGATATTGTGCTTAATATTGATATTGATATTGTGTGTGCTCTGGAAATGACTTTACACTTTATACTTTATCCTCAAACTTGAATCAATCTTCTTATTTTATCTTAAAAAAAGAACTGACTGTTACTAAATGTTACACTAATAAGTTTTATTTCAGTTCATTTGAAATCACACTGATTACAAAGAAGCAGTAGATTTAGCATTGGTTGAAAAACAACTGACAGCATCACATTGAAAACACTGATAATATCATTATCACCTATAATTTGCAGTTGCATCCATAAACTCCTGAAAATATCTGTGTTCAGCTGCTGAATGTTCTGTTACGGTCACTGAAGAGCCCCCAATTTTTTCTAACTTTGTTGCTTGGTCTTGTAGCGTACAGCTGTTATTTTCAAAGCTTTCACTTGTAATTAAAACAGGAAACAAAATCAAAGAGCAAAGGTGAAAGTTGTAGTTGATAAACCCATAACACTGATCTGTCTCATTACATGTATTTGATCCATTGTCCATATAAAATATTGATTAATGTGGCTTTGATTCAACCAGTGACAATTTTTGTGAATTGATCCCGAAGCTAGATGGGAAATGGTGACAGCTGCAAGTGAAACAGATGGAACGAAGATTTGAAAATGTGAAGATTTCTAAATTTGAATATTCAAATACAGAAACAAAGCATTTCTTAGAAAATCACCTTCAGAGAAAAGCAGCTGAGAGAACAAATACTACCTGGTAAATCCTACATTTCCCTCATTCTGATGATGGTGGTGTATTGTTGTTGAATAAAGTGTCAGTCAGATAGATACAGAGGTGTATCTGGGCCTGTGTACCTGCTTGTGTTTGAGGTAGGTTGTTTACAGGCCCTAATCTATTCAGATTATGCTGTTAAATTAAAAACAGTAGTGTTCTGTTGGCTCAGCTGACTGTGACCTGCAGTTGATCTTTACTATGTCTCCTGGTGCAGTGAAAGTCCCCCATGGCTGTTAACATGCATGATAGACGCTTCCTTACTGCTTGTACAAACTCACCCCTTTGGAATTTGTTTACAAGCTCGGCTTGACGCGGGGGGCTCTGCTCTCATGCTGTCTGCTCAGTGTTGTCCCACACTTCTTTAAATATGAGCAAAAGCACTAATGTTTTTATTATTGGGGATTTCGCAGACAAAACCACATTGTTAATTGAAACAGTACGTTAGCTTGGCCCACAGTAGCCGTCCCTCACTCCAGTCTGGTCTTGGGAGTCTGAACCGGACCGAACGGTCTGGTCCGTTTGGTCAAGACATCCTCCCAAAAACTTTAAAAACATAAAAACTTTCATCTGGAAAAAATTCTTCACAGCAATAGGGAAGGGGAAAAACGGAGAGAAATCCCAGTCTCCAATCCGTGCAGTGGAAAAGCCATTAGACAGCAGCTGAGCTCGCAGACGAGCAGGAGGGACCGAGGAGCTGCAGGATGAATGACAAGCGTCTGAGCTTTTATTCAAAGGTAAACAGGTAATTATAAAGACATTCGCTGGCACATAGTGTGTGGATTCACTCTGTGGTTGGTTTCAGCTACATTAATGTGCCAGCTTGCTGCTGCGGGAAGACAACTCGTTTCACAACTTGTCCATAAAACTTTAAAGCCAAAGCTCCCTCAAATTAAGAGCGTTATTTCATTTGATGCTGCTTCTCAAATTAAGGAGCAAAGATTAAGGTGGTTTGACGCCATTGTTACATCAATGAGACTTCTTCAGAGCAAACCGCCAAATGAGAAGTGTTCTTAAGTGGGGATTAGATCGAAGTTAAAACTAAGACCAACAGCATCTCGTATGTTGTCACAAATACAAAGGTGCAGCCTTGATGACTGTTGAATGAAATAGTGTCTCATGGTTACGGTGACGATGGATATGCCCACTCTGGCATTTAAACTGACCACGTTGTGTCAGCACAACAAGCTATAAACACAACACTGACATATTATCACCTAATAAAAGTGAACTGGAGAACATATTAGAATATATTGCAAGTTTACGCAGATGCAAAGCAAGAAGCATTCAACCATAGAGATGTTGTCGTGTGTGTCCAATATTTACTCTGCTTCTGTCTCTACCTGAGGGAAATATCAGGCTGTGTGGCTGCCACGTGTCTGTACCTATGCTACCATTTAACCTCAACCTATCAATCATTCCTTTAAAGGCTCAGATTAATTAGCTGCAAATGCGATTAAGTGAAAGTGATAATGTCCTTATCATGTCTGCCATATATAGCACAGTGTCATGCAGCGGATCTCATACTCATTCAGTGTTTTCCCATCCACATCCTTCTGTGTCTAGGACACATTTGTCATGTGACCTGTGTGACTGTCAGTTCTGTTGTGGTGAGTTTTTATTTCAGCCTGACAACCATGAGACAGTTGGACTGTGCTCCGTGCAGGCCTCAGTGCTGATTATTGCTGTGTGTGTGTGGCGGGGGGAGGGAGAAGGGGGGGCATTTGATGAGAGAATTTGATGAGCAGGCAAAGATATTCATTGTACAAAAGCGTTAAAGTCTCTTTTTTGGGTGGATGCAAATCCCCTCACATTCAACAACAGCTTTTTCTGGCAGCGGTGGAGCCAGTTCTGGACGGGTTTCTGGCTGGGCCTGCTGGGCCCGGCAGGCTGTGGCAGGGATTTGCCTCTGGGAGCGAGCAAGTGTGCAAACGGGGAAGCCTCACGTCAGTGTAAAGAGACACCCTGATGCCTCTTTTGAAAAAAAAGAAAAGAAAAAGAAAAAAATAAACTAAACTTAAAAGGAAAAATGAGCAATTTTCATGTTTGGCAGGAAGTTTTGTGTGGAACAAAACAGTGCAGTAAACTTGATTTAGACTCACATGAATAACAAGAGACATTGCAAATCTGCTTTTTCAGACATTTTATTGATGAAAACATCTTTTTACCTTTTGACCCATTGGACACATAACATAATATAGCAAAAAAGCTATTGAGAACATATCCTTTGAAGCCCAATCACAGATTCAAAAGCACTGCAACATCTGCAGTGTCTGATACATTTATAAAAATAACAATCATAAAAAATATACATACAAGATGAGGATCCTTTTCTTTCTTTTTCAAAGTGTGATTTGTAAAAGACTGCATGAATAGAAACAGATATTACAAGACGACGCAGTAACCCACAATCTCTAACTGATAGGCACAATCACTAACTGACAGGCAGACTGGAGCTAGCTAGCTAAGTCGGCTGTTAGGACTTCACTGAGCATCATGTGACAATACGTTGCCTGCAAAAATCCAAATCAATGGACAGTCACTGAGAAGAAGAAACAACTGAACAGAGCAGGTATGGATTACCAGAATTAATGCGAGACAGAGAACAAGAAAAGGAAATGCATTTGGGGTTTTTTTTTGTTTGTTTGTTTGTTTTTTTTTATTTATTTTGGCGAGAGAGTTGATGCTGCCTGCGCCGCCTGACCTCCGTTGTTGCCGATAGGAAAGGCTGCAGTGTAGTTTGTTTGCAAAGATTAAGTGTGTTGGCAAAGCAGAGGCGTGTAATCATACATATATATATATATATATACAGTTCTTTAAAACGGGTGTAGGTTGAAGCACTAAAACCATTAATAGGCATCATTAAAGCAACCTTACAAATTAAGAAAAACAAAATACAATAAGTCGCAACCCAAAGTCGCCTGAAGCTGGTGTGAATGCATGCAATTTCATTCAGTTTTCACTCGTTTTAAACAACAGTTGGATGGTCAATAATCAAAACACAGAGCAAACGCTGATAACAGAGTGTTTTGGTCCCTCTGAAAGAAAAGGGACCGGCTGCAGCACTGTCCATTAAGTTGTAATCTGACCTTAATAGAGACAGTTTGTACAGTAAAGCATGGTAGCCCTAGAGAGATAAACCCCATCACCAGCTGCTCCCATCTCTCCAGACTGACTCACTCTCCCTCCTGCCTTTTAACCACTACATTCCCCTTTTTCTCTCATTTTTTTTTTCCCTCTCTCTCTCTCGCCTGTCTCACTCTATCTCTTTTCCTGTCTCGTTGTCCTCGTCTTATATAACATAGCGTCTTTGTCTAGATCAACAAATGGCTCATTAAACTTTAGGGCTATCAGCGGAGTCACCAAAAAATGTTTGGCACAACATTTTCTGAATCCTGAACAGAGTGTCTGCAAATCCAACCCCAGCTTAAGTTCAAGCTCTTCAGCAGCAGCTGAGGAATTCCCTGCCAGGGTGCTACAGCAAATAGTGTCTCATCATCTGAGGTGTCTCGGTAAATATCCGTCAACTGTAGGAGGAAGCATAGGAACACACACACCAGCTCTGTGTCAGACTCTCTCTAAATGTAGCCTTTCCTCTCTCAGTCTCCTATCTACCATCCTGTAAATGTGTACCCTATTTTCTTTTCTTCTTTTTTTTTTCACAGATGAGAAAAATAAGCACCGCTGTACAAACTATACAGGAAATATTGAGTGTGTGAGTGAAAGTTGTCTTTGTTGAAAGTTGCTGATGATCTTGACAATTCGTGTCAACCTCTGTCATAACAGCTAAACAATACCGAGGAATCATTTTTTGGACATTTCAGCATCACTCAGAGAAAAAACAACAACAAAAAAAAAAAAAAAAAAAAAAAATGGAGATTTCCAAATATCAACACACAACAAAAAATGTGAATCTTGCAACAACCCGTCATTCGCACATTTGACTGAAATTAGACCCCACACTGACGTATACAAACACTGATTGCGCATGAGTTCACATATACATTCACGAGCCTATGGGGTGCTGTTGTCTTGTGTGCCTGACGATAAACAGACTGGGGTTAATTCACAAAACTCATATGGCCTGCTCATTGTTTTTATCCCTGCCTGCCGAGAGGCAATAGGCACTTATAGACACACATATGTTCACATATACAAATAGACATAGCTTCATATTTTATTTCTTTTTTTCCACCCCATCAAAATTGGGTTTTAATGTTAGAAACAATCAAAAATAATCTTTGGTCTGTAAACAACCATAATTATATCCAAATGCAAGGCAGAGACACTGGTTTGTTATCCAAACTAATTTAACAGCATCTCACCTCAGTTCATCTGATAGAGCACGCACCTCTGACTGCACCCAGAGTTTAAGTGTGTGTGTGTGTGTGTGTGTGTGTGTGTGTGTGTGTGTGTGTGTGTGTGTGGGCACTGAGAAACACACCCCTGAAAGCCAGAGCTGGAGTAGCTGTCAACTTCAGGACACCGATGCAGCCGCTCGGCCTGCTGTGGAACATGCTGGCTAATCAGTTCTCGACAGACTCGATCTGTCTCGTACATCTCAATGTCAGTTCTGCTGTTCTGCAGTAAAAAGGCTGTCACGTAAATTATTTGCATTTAGCCATTACGTCCAAGCTACCCAAATCAGTCTTTTCTCAAACCTTGTGGAGGCCCGGACAGGATCAGGTGACGTCGGTGTTTCGGTAAATGTGAGATATTCACATTTTAAAATACTTGAATTGAAAAGCTGACCGTTCTTTATTTAGCATTCATACTCAACGTATGAACAAAAAACACAAGCTTTGATGCAAAACATTAAAAAGAAGACTCCTTTTGCAGTCAGCTGTCAAACACTGGGCAGGTTTGAAGCAGTGACTATGCCGCTTGATCCTGTTTAAACAAATCACTCTCTCTCCCCTGCCTCCTCTCCTCAGGGCTGTCTCAGTTACAGGGGAGCCAGGTGGAGTACGCAGGCTGCTGGCAGGCAAACACCGGCTGTACCTGTGCTATGTAGTAGTTACTGAAGTTGCCATCTGCCACATAAGGAGCAGGTTGGTAGTAACAAGTAACATTAGCCACGTTAGGAATGACGTTTTGCTCTGCGAGCACTCGCACTGCCAGCATGGCTATCAGCCCTAAGGTCTGCCGTCTCTCGTGACCCATCAGACACACCGTGCTCTCGTTGACCACTCCGTGGAGCGTCATCAGGTAGTCGTACTTGCGGTCCTCCAGGCCCACAAAGTGGTTTTGAAGGTATGACTCCAGCTTGCGCTGTTGCTCACCAATGTCAGGGAAGTCAATGAAGAACCGTGAGCACATGTAGCGCTGCAGGGACTTCATCTCCGACTCGGACGCGGCACGGAAACCCCTCACCAGCAGGTGACAGTACTTTAGCAGCCCACCGCCTCGGATCTCCTCCGGGTTGCGGGTACAGATGATCTTGTGACGCAAATGATCCAGGGCCTCGCCAAAGTCCCCGTACACACTCTCTCCCATGATGGTGGGGTGGAAGGTCTCAGCCATGGGGTTCTCCGAGCACTCGTAGAACAGCAGCAGGGAGTCCAGTTTGATCTGAAATGAGTCCACGCTGAACTCGAACTGCCGCCGGAGAGAGTCCACAAACTTCAGCTCAACGTTCTTGCCCCGGTTGTTGGAGAGGGAGATGAGACTCCAGCGGTCTGAGTCGTTACACACCTTCACCATCTTCTGCACATAGGCTTCCTGTGTGAGAGTGTGTGTGACAGCAGGAGAGAGAGAGAGAAACATAAACATGAAGCAGACTGCCTTAAAGACACTTACATGCAGGATTTAAGCATTATTTTGCAACTGGTTTAATAAAGATGTTACTACGTGTATATGTAATAGCTGCAAGACTTTGTGTTGTAATACTGTGTTATTACGCTACTGACCCCAATATTAAAGACCATAGAATGTACTTGGATATGGGATCTAGGTGGCTGAGCCTAGGATCCGTTCCAAAATGGTTTAACTCAATCCTCTTAACTTCAGAAAACCAGCATTTTACTATCAGTAAACTAATCTAATTGCACATTAAGCTGTGTAATATTTGTTGAGCCGCACTGGTACAAATATAATGAAATCTTGTTGCATAATCTGCAAGTTAAGAAGCAAAAATAAATAAATAAAATAAAATAAAATAAAAGCACGAAGTTGGGAGTGGGTGTACCTTTAACGTTAACGGGGTTATTTTCTCTTTGTTCACACAGTCGGGTAAGAAATCCAGGAGACAGTCCAAAACTATGTCCTTCACAGTCTGGAAATCGCTTTCACCTTTCATATCTGCGCAAAATATCAGGTCAAGGTCCTTATAGCCCAGCCCGCTGTCCCCATGCAGGATGTGACTGGCCGCGGAGCCGTTTAACCGAACGTCCCGGACGTGGATCTGTTTCTCCTCCATCCGGCTACGCACCACTTTCACGATCTGCCGCGGCTGCATCTCCAGAGTGGGGAAGTTTCCGCGGCCGTGGATCGGGATGGTCTCCGTCAGGATGGCGTCCAACCGCTGCACTTGCTCCCAGTTGAGGACGCTAACGTTGCTACCTTCTGTGTCGGACATGAAGCTGGCGGTGGAGCTACTGTCGTCCTCTGACATGGTGGAGAGGGGCGAAAAAAAGTCCACAGCGATTTAAATAAAATTAAGATTAAATAGTCTTTGTCTCAAAAAAGGGACAAATCAGTGTGGCGTCTTTACGCACAAATTTTATAATAAAGTAGATCGACTGTAACTTCATCCGCATCGGATTCTCAGTATTTGGAGTCGTCTGTTTTAACTGTAAACATGTATTTAAAAATAATAAAATAAAATAAAATAAAAATTAAACTATAAAATAGCCAAGGCGAGTGGTGATAGCTGCTGCGGTGCGTTCAGCCTGTGGTTGGAGTTCCAGTGGCGCAGCAGTCGAAGCTGGTGGTTGGTTGTTGAGGAAGAAGTGCAGCCAGTCAACAGGAGCGCGTTGAAAAAAAAAACCGAGCCCTAACTTTTCTACTTCTTCTTTTTCTTCTTCTATTTTACCGTCTGAGCTTTTAAAACATTTGCTCCGGTCGCTGTCAATGCGTCCGTGCGCTGCGCATCACAGTCTTTGAAGGTCGCTGGTGATCCAGGAGTGGGTTTGTTTTTCCGCCTGTGACTCCATCGCCGAAAGGCACGCCTATGATTTTATGAATTTGCATGAATAAGCGCTGCTCCTCAAGTCGCACTTTGGTACAATCCTCCCTCCAACGGTCAACCCCCTCACAAGAATCTTATGGAGTCAAACGTACATCAGCTCTCACATTTTTTTTCTTTCATAAATATCTTCTCCTCGCCGCTAAAGAATAATCCAAGTTTTTTTGTTTTTACCCCTAATTCTTTTTAGTTCGACATATTTGTCCCACTTGTAGTGAAGTTAACTGTTACCTGCCCACTTGACGAGCTCTGTCCTTCTGCTGGAGTCAGGTCTGCAGGCTGAGGTTTGTCAGCTGCGCTTCACCCCGCCCCCCTCTGACAGAAACCTGCTTAACACTAACACACTGCAAAACTCCACTTTATATACCAGCTTCACCGTTTTACCTTAATAATATATAAATTTGTGCAATGCTTTTAATCGTAAGGCTCCAAAGTGACAATTGGAGGATCTATTACAAACTCAGTCAGTAAAATAATTCCTGTTGCACTCATTTTTCAGCTTTTCAGTGTCTCACGTGAGATTCATCATCCTTTATTGCCAAAAAATCCAAAACTTCAAACCACAAAAATCCATTAAATATGAAAGTATTTTCTTGTCTCTGACATTAAACAGAGTTGATTCAGATCACTTCGCGCAGCCATGTCGCCCTCTGTAGGCAGGTTCAGGCCTTAAAATAAACTGACAGAAACTAAAAGGACCATTAAAATTTAAAGTGTCACATTAAAACACAATATTAAACTTGTACCAAGTCAAATAGTCATCTAGGAAAAATCTAGGAGCTTGCGTTTGTTTAAAACAGACTGGAAATATTTTCTCTGTAATCTCTTAAGCCTTTTACCCCCAGCCCACTAACACCTCCGGGTCAGGGTCTGCAGCCTCTTACTGGTGGGTCACAATGAACTTCTACTAAACTCTGTGGACAAACAGTTTGTCCTCTGTGCAGTAAACACACCTCACACACCATTTATTATGTCTAATTATAAATACTGAGCTAAAAAACTCCTGTATCCCCACTGATATGTATATGGGTTGGTGTTTTCTAAAGGAAACCTTTGCAGAAATATTAAAACACAGGTTGTTGTTTTTTCCAAGAAGCAGACAGTTCCTGGTTCCTGGAGGTATTAAGGGGTCAGATAAAAGCACGGTTGAGGCCTGGGTCTTTAGGGCCAAAAGGGTCAGGGACACTCAAAAGGCCCCGATGGGGTGTGGCAGGTGTCAGCGACACTCCATTAGGCAGCGTAAAGCCCTGCGTCACTGCAGCCACCCAGATCTATAAACCCTGATTATCCCATTTACTCTGTTGCACTGTCTTAACCCTAAGACCCACTGAGAAGCTGTGGCTCTGTACAGCATCACTGCCTCTGCAGAACAGGACACACACAGCCAGTTTACAGTGAAATGATAAAGTTTTCACTGTGAATACGGCAGAAAAACGAGATCCTAAATCATTCCCAAAATTATTACTGTTAAAAGAATAAGAGATTTAAGAGAAAAATAGACTAGCGAACAGTTTTGAAAGATGGGCCTTCGGTTCATTTTTTAAGTATAAATGTTGTTTTGTTTTCATACTTTGCTTTTGGCGTGTGTCAGGCAGGTTGATCACAGGTCTCTGAAATTGAATCCCACATCTGGAAATATACATGGAACTATTAGTCAGCTACAATGGGCCGAGAGCGGCTTCGTCGATGTGTTTCCCAGGTGTGGACTGATGGTTGTGCGCGCTGCAGCAAAGCTAAATCAAAGCTGCTGACAGGGACCAATACACATACTGTACAGTATACTTTCAAACCAGAGCTGTGCTGATATGTTGTTTTGTGTAAACACCACCTCATTACTCACTGTAACGTGGATGCTTCACTGAAAGACATGAGTGAGATTATGTTGTCAGAAAATGTAATAAATCAGAAACAGTGCACACCTTTTCCCTCTGTGATATTAATGTCTTAGCCCATCCAACAGGTTTGAATTCATGCAGTAAAAAAATAAAAAGTTCCAAAACAGAGCACAGCGCAGCGTCCCTGACTAAGAGGCTCCAGAGGCTCTAATGTATGTGGAAGATACTTCTTCTTCTTCTTCTGTTGCTCATAAAGTTATCATTTACAGTCACACAGACCTCGCCTCTGGGGTCTATGAAACATTTTCTGGACAGTTCAGCCCAATAAAAAGAAAAAGAGAAAAAGACAGAGCTGGTTTGCTCTCTAGTGCCATTTATCTGACTGCATGGTTTGGATTTATGTACCATGAAGTGTAATATCTCCACTTCCTTTGAGCTTTTTCCTTCAGGTCAGTTCACGTCTGCTGGGGCAGACCATCAAACCCTCTCATGTGGTGTTGATCACTTAACATTTTCCAGTATCCACTATCAACAGCACTGAGCTTTAAACTTTTATTCCTGATGACAAGGTATTTGATGAAATAAAACTTAATATCAGACCTGACCATTAAAATATCAGTATTGTTAATGTAGCTATGAATTAAAATAATCTGACAATCATTATGAAGACGAATAGAAGTAAAACATTATAATTGATTATAATAATGTGTTATCATGTGTTATGTATTGACACGTTCAGTTGCAGTGTCACAGATTTGTTGCTTTTGTTTGCAGCAACCAGCAGTGAAAAAGGCTAGAAAGGGGCCCTCATCTATTTTAAAGCAGACAAGCAGGATTGCAAGAATCAGATGAACAGAGTGAAGCTGGTGGAGACCAAAAACAGAGGTAAAAGTGCAGTAAATATTGCTGCATCTGAATGCTAAAGTTACTCCATAATATCATCCATCTGGAACTACACCACGTATCCTACTGAGGGTCACAGCGGCGATCCCAGCAAGTCAATCCCAGCTGATTGTGAAAGAAGGCAGGGTTTAACCAGGATAGTCTATAACAGGGATGACATACATTAACAGACATATTATCTGTGTTCAAATCATGCAAATTACATTGTTCTTTGTGCCATTGACTCACAAAGCAGAAATAGTTGCCAGATGTAATACTTCTTCGAGTGAAGCCTTTGGTTGTGTTTGTGAGTTCAAGTTCAATTTCAGTAAAGTGAACATACAATCTCTCTGGTTTCTCAGAGACCTAAGAGATTGTATGTTATTAATCTCAATTGTTATTGGTGTCAGTGGGTTAGGATCAATGACCACATACCACACTGAAAAAAAAGTAGCATGTTAAATATGTTTGTTCTTTCATGACCAAAGAGTTGTCACTTGCACTTTACTGAACAGGTTCATTGAGGCCAGAGCAGCAACAACAACAGTGGAGCAACAACATGGAAGTGAACTTTGAAATAACCAGCTTGAAGCTGCTGCTTTTTTTCCACTTTAATTTCAATTCCTTATTTTGAACTTTTAAACTCGTTGGGGCTCCATAACCAAGAGACTCTGTTGTTTAAAAGGTTCAGCAGAGCATTTTAGTGACTATCCAAGGTTTGTTTCCTCTTTTACAAGAATGACCTTTATTCAGGGAACACTGGATTTCTGTCTAAGCTTAAAAAATAATAGTGTTGATTCCAGTCACTAAAAAAACAAGCCTTTCGGTGAAAACTACTGCATGTGGATTACCTTCTGTAAGGAGCAATAAGAAATACTGGAGCATTACGATATTCTGCCTATTTTGGAGTCATAGCATTTTCGTTGGAGAATGAGTTGTTTAGACTTTTGTTTTTGTCTCTTTCAGCCAGAAGAGACACTGAGCCTCAGGTCTCTCCAGTGTAATCATAATTATTTCTGCCTCATTAGCAGCAAAAAGTTGACCAGAGAACAGAGTTATTGTGTTGTGCCAAAACGGGAGAACAAGCCATGAGCAGCGATGAGTGATGAAATAAAGCTCTCTCGGCATGTTGTGATGAGAGTGAGGGATTTAAACTCATCGTCAAACACCATACATTTCAAAACCTCTTCTCTGCTGCTAGCGTGACCTACAGAAGTAAAAACGATGGAATAACCGGGTGTCAAATCAGATCAGACACGCTCATGCTCATAAACTCTGCAGCATTATGATGGTCTCATTATGGGTGAGCACATCTGAGGAAATACTGCTCGGAAAAAAAAAGTGCGAGCAATGATGACATAACTGGAAAACAAAGATCCACACTGTGTCTCTCCGCACCCTCATCCTCTCTTCACAGAGATAACTGGATTTCCAGGATGGTCACATTAGTTTGTCCCGCCTGTTGAGGAGATATTCCCACTGCTGACGGTAGAGTTAGTTTTGGTTGCGGATCAGAAGCAAGTGGACAGAAATGGGATTTCCAGTCCTTTTTTTTCAGTCAAACGGTTTTTGACCCCCAGTGACAAAAAGCTGGAGAATCGCTCCGCCGACAAGGAAGTGCTGCATGGGGTTATACAGGGTCTGTGGAGCAAAGGAGCAGCAGCAGCCCGTGCTGCACAGAAGATTCCTTCATTTCATCTCTTTGTGATCCCAAATGGATGGTGCATGTGTAGTGTTTTTGGTTCTGAATTATTCTGCAGATTAATGCTGAAGGTTACAGAGAGAGTCGTGTTTCACAGGGAGATAGAGAGGCCCATCTCACCTAATCTTCCTTATTATAGGATCTTTGTGATCTCACAATCCACAGCTCTAGAGACAGTAAAAGAGCTCAGAACTGCTGCTAAAGCACTTGAGAGACTAATAGATGCTACAGACGTGCTGTGATCTCAGTACTGTATGTACTGACTGACTAACTTGCATTCACCTTAATGGTATGAATGCTTCTCCCCCCACCAGGATGTCCAAACCAAACAGTAGTGCTGGAAAACATCCACATTAAACAGCCACACCTTTAACTCTAGAGCTTCTGAGTTCTGTGTTCTCTGTGGCACTGTAGCTGCATGCTTAATTATACCCTGCATCCTCCGCAGGTGTGTCCATCCACACTAACAACATGTCTTTGCAGTCCCTCAAGAGAGAGAGAGGACTGAAACAAAAGGCAGAAGGATCACCAGTGCAAACACATAGTGTCTGTCTTCATGTTTTGAGGGAATAAGGTGATATTTAGAAAAATACACAACAGCCAGCAGCCAGTTTGCAAGGGTTAGCATGAAGTCTGGAAATGGATCTTTACAGGGTCTTGCGTACCGGACTTTGTCTTGATTTGGTTCAGCTTTTAAATGCAGTATACAAAAGGGATACAGTATATGATTAGAACATATTAGAAGCACAGTATTACCACTACTGATGGGCAAATTCTATTTCCTCCACAAACACCAAGGTTAACTGTTTGCCATCTTTATGCTAACATAATCTATTTAGCTAAACTAGTTAGGATAAAGATAGCTGGAGGTATATAAAAGCAGGAGAGCAGTATCAAACGTTCGGTTAAGTATCATTTATTAGAGAAACAAGTTCAGAAATGGACCATGGTTGGACCAAACTTAGGCTTACGTTCCCAGCAATGATTAATGTTCCTAAACCGTATGTGCTGAAATATTTTTCATGAAATAGAAGTTGATATGGAGAGAGGTATCTGCAAAAGTGCAAAATTCTTCTGACAGTGTTATATTAATTATAATCAGAATGGTACAAGCATCAGAGAACTTTGCAAAAACAACCTGGAAATCAGTCTTAGCACCACACGTTCAAAACAACTTGTCATGATGTCCACCAGCTTGGCACATGTTCTTTGTCAAAGCTTTGAAGATGTCACAAGACCATGCTCTTTGCCAGGAGACACGTGGCTCTGAAACTGTCAGTGACAACAAGTAAAAGCAAAGTGGGCGTTAGCTGCGGCAGCCAAGACAGCAGGAAGGGCTGTCACGTTCTGGCCACACTCTCAAGAGTAAAACACTTCCTGAGGCCCTAATGATCTTTGTAAAGCTGCCAGCAGAGTGACGGCCTTGGAGAGGTCAGGTAATCCATGGCTAACGGGTTCCATGTCCACTAAATTGGATTGAAAAGGCTAGTCAACCCTCTCCAACTGAGGCCATGAAGAGAAACTAAGTGGCCGGAAGACTCTTTGAGCTACAGGTCAGAATTCAAGCCAAAGCAGAGTATGAATAACTCTTAAGTAACTCTAAAGGTATTATGAAGGACCAAGCCTGCGTTTGTCGTCATGGCTGCCAAATGACCGAAAGTTCAAACTCAAGCATCTTTTTCCTGAAGCCTAAAACTAAAACCTGAAAATGGTATTTTAGTTATTCATAATAGTTAAAAGTATTGTTTGTCTTATGTAATTATCAGTTGTAGAAGTGGCTTCTGCATCCCATAGTCTATATATTTTCATATTGCTCACACATTGTACACATTACATTACATTGCGCCTTTGAATTAAGGCTGTAAACAATTTTTTGCATATAAAAAAAATGTTGATACACTCAATTATAACTTCAAAATCAAAGCGGATTCATACTTAATTTATGCAACTATGAAAGCTCCAAATTCTGTTTTATCTTTTATTTTCATTCTAAGAATGTGTGGAAAGTGTTTGAAGGGGAACAATGACATACAGATTTAATAATTCCTGCTCTCAAATCCTGCTTTTGTTTCAGTAATTTTTACACTCACATTATTAAGTTCAGAGTACAAGTGTTTAATCATGAACACAAATGAGCTTTTTCCTGCCCAGGACACCTCTTGTGCTGACTCCACCCTGCATCACGTTCCAGCTCTTTCATTAATCTTAATGATGTTTTCCTGAGTGATACTACAATCAAAGAGTCCATACTTGATATATTTATATGCTGACCATCAAATGAAACAACAGCAGTGTGTTGCCAATTTATAAAAACATTAAAACTTTAGATGTTTTACTATGTGGGCTTCTGAAGATACTAAAGGCCAGATGAGGTCAGGCTTTCATTTTGCTGTCATTGTTATAATTTTCATTAACTTCCTCCTATTTTTTTCTATCTTGGCGGGGTTTCAACTAAAAACACTTCCTACATAGGAGAAAAAAAGTGTTACATAAAAAAATGTACTAAAATGAAACCTTCCTTACTTAAAAAACAACAAATCAGCAGCAACTAACTACTTTTCAGTTGAGCAACACATAAATTCACACTTAAATGAACTGAATACAACCTCACTTTACAACCTTAGTTTAAAAGATATTCTTGAAAGAGCAGTGTTTCCATTCTGTTGTTCCCAGGCATACAGAATTGGTATACATTTACTGTAAAAAAGGTTGGAATCATTTACAATCCATATACCAAAACAAATGACAGTGACAAGCAGCCTGATGAGAGATGAAATCAAGCTGGATAAATGAGGTTTTGACCTCCCTCATTTTGTTTTGGCACGCTCCAGTCAGAGCGATTTGGGAATGTAGGAGGTATTCCATGGAGTGTCTAGCACATCCCTTTCTCTCCATAAACAAATTAATCCTGAAGTTATCCTCACCGTCTGGAGGACAGCCCTATGACTTTCCCATCTGCCCGGCAGGAAGCCTTGATGGCCAGGGCCAATCCTCCACCATCTCTCCACAGGCAGAGCGCACTGTCCTCAAGTATGCTCCACTGCTGTCACGCCCTTCTCTGCAAAACTATGTGATCTACAGCAGTGATTTCAAACTAGAGGTATTCATACCCCATGAGTATTCTGGGTTTGCCAGGGCTACATGGAAAGTTGTGGAGTAGATCAACAAATTTGAAAAAAAAAAATAGAACTTAACATGTGATTAAAATATATGTCCAGGAAATGAGGCTGCTTTAATTCCTGAAGTAGTGTTGTAATGGATAAATGATTGGATAAATGTTTAATAGCTTAAAGCAAGAGGCATGGTTAATTGGTTAATAGAGAAATGGTGAAAGTCGCCAAAAACAGTTGATTAAACACAAAATGAGAAATGCTTTTGACGAGAAGAAAGTGCAGGAGCTAATTAAAATAAATTAGCTCATCAGACAATTAAGATATGGTGTTAGAGGATCCTCTTCTCGATGGTATTCCTTAGTGGCAAGCTGCTCAGGGCATTTGCAGTGTCGGGTACCTGTCTAAAGAGAAACAAACGTTTTACTATCAAGCCAAGACATGTCTCCCCAATGGGGGAACTACACAGTGTTGGACTAATTTAACTTCCACTTGCAGCATGCTTCACTATAGTAAGGCTACATGTCATCCTTTGACAAATAATTCAATCTTGGTTCTTTCTCCAGTTGATGGGAGATGGGCAGCACGTCCTTCATCCAGGAGTCTTCAGCAGTTCCTCCTGGACAGAGGAACTGTATCTGGTTATTACTAACTCTTCTGCAAAGACGAGTCTCTAGTTTACTTGCATCTCCTTGATGCAAAGTGTAGGGTGTGTTCTTGGAAGTTGTTCTTGCCCAAGAGGCTTTATCTCTTTGCCTTTGTAGGTCCATGTAGTTGGTGAGGACCTTCTTAAGCCTCCACCAATAGTGAATGTGAATTACAGTGGAAAAGGTTAAATCAACCAGGATGCATAATAGAGCTTTTTTGCTCATATCTTTCTGTTAATTAGACTTTGCAAGAGGAAGGTCAATTTGCCCTGGGTGGAGTTCCATACTTCCTTCCTGGACAGTAACTTCCACTACATCCACTGGCCTTCTCATGCTTGTCCTCCTGCGTCTTCTGCTATCTCTCAGAACCTCTGCAACATTAGTCCCCTATTGCTTTTGGCTCCATCTCTGTTTCCAAGTATTTGCTTTCGTTGACACGCCACTCCAACAATCTCCTAATATTTCCAGGGCACAATTGCTACTTTCAGTATTTCCTGTGGTTTCCACTTGATGCCACACATGATGGTCTTGTTATCATGTCTGACTTTCTCATTCTCAGACAGTAGCGGGGTATTGCTCTTGCCTAGGAGGCTTTGATTTTTTTCCACCACAGATTTTATTGGTAAGTGGATCTTGGAGTTCTTACATTGGGGGAATACCCAACTGTCTTTATACAAATCTGTGGCACAGTTTCTCCTTTGATTTCATTTGAGTCAAAAGCGATCAAACACCAGAAATGGCCATTGAAATCTGAGTATGATGCTACACTGGAAGCACCACAATTGCCTGTTATCAATGTTGTGGTTGGGTCATGGCTTTTGTCTTGCCACTGTCCTTGTTCTTGAATCAATGCGATTTCAATTTCTTGAAGATGCTTTTGTGAGCTTTACTATCATAATATCTGAGTCCTAGATTTTTTTTTGAGCTAAATGATTCAAAAAGCTAAAAATAACTTTTTTTTTAATTGAGCACTGATGGGCAGGTGATTGTGGCTGAAGGTGGTTGAACTAGTTAAATAATAGATAATTGCTACTAGCTAACATTAATGGTTAGGAATAACATTAATCCAGTGGGTGATTCCTCCAGATTCGGCTCCATAGAGGTAAATTTGATCAACTAAACATCAAAATATTACAGTTCAATTTTATTAAATTAAACATCCACTTTTATATCATTAAAATCAATAAAATATCCAGTTAAAAGGCAGTTTAAAGAGGGGTACTTGAGTTCATCTGAAGGGTTGCGATATGTGTAATGATCACATGGATGTATCAACACATGAAAAAAGCCCATCAACTGTTACGTCAACAGTTTTTTTTTCACATTTCAGTCTTTTTTTCAAAGGTGTCATGTGGCACTCCACTGCCCACAAAAACATATCATTTTTATGCAGGGCACAGACGTTCAGGTTGAGCAGTCCTTGTGAAATATTACTCCAGGTTTCCAGGCTGGTGGTGTCAGCCCAGCTCATTGTGGTGTGATGCACTGAGGCACACTTTCTCTCCAAGGCTTTGATTCATGTGTCATCTCAGCACCAGCTAATAGATCTTAATCTGTAATTAATATTTCCTCCGCGAGCTGTCTCTGCCTGACTTCCGATGTGATGCTCTATCTGTAATTACAGCCAATAAAATACCTAAATCTCTCCACTTTTTGTTCACATGTGGGTCATCACAGTTAATCAAAGGCTGAGACTTGATAATGGTCTTCTGCTCATGCCGGGCAGATGAAGTGTCAGGAGATGGGGAGATTAAATGTTATCTTTATTAGATGATGTGAGAGCCACATTTTTTAGTAACGTAAGTAAAAAAAAAAAAAAAAAAAATATGGAAATAAAAAACAAAAGGAAATAATTGCGAGAATTAAATGCATCGCTTTTTATTCCTTCCAATGCAATCTAAACTAAAATACAGACAGGAGACAGGGTGATTGCACAGGTGACATATTTTATTGCATGCTATTTTTGCTTCACATCCCTATGTGTCACCCACCCACCCACACACACACACACACAAATGGCATCTCAAGACGAGATAACATGGTCCAGACCAGAGTTGTCTACTAAGTGTAATTGGCTCCAGAAAAAACACCTGAAGAATAAAACAATTAAACAATGGAAAAAAAAGACAAAAAAAAATCTAAGTTTCTGTAACTGTGTGTATGTTGTCATAATTTGATAAAGGCCTCCTTTAAAACACATTCGTGGCAACTTCAAAGGCCAGAAAGCTAGTTCCACACAGTCAAAAGTAAAGAGCATTTATCATTCACTGTAACTGCTTCAAATAATACATTTTAAATCTGCAATTTAATGTTTAAATACAGATTTATGGTTTCCAGCAGGGTTACTATGTTACTGCAATTCAACTGCAGCAATGAGTCAAAACAATGTGTTAAGAAGGCAAAAGGACCATCAAAAGAAACTACAGGTTCTGCCTTAAAACCGTAAATACTCACTGAGCTGATGCTCTGCCAAAGTTGATAATTGCTGCTTTTACTTTCTTAATCACATTGAGAGCTTTCAGTGATTTAATACACACAAGCCCTTGAGGTGATGTAGTTTGGACCCATTTTGTGGCTTTAACATCTCTTCTTTTCATTTCTTTGGCAACTTCATTTTCACATAACTAATAATATTTATTTGGGAAGGTTATTTAGTTGTACATGGACAAAAGAAAAAAAAAACAAACTCAAAAAAGTAATCCGAGGACCACAACGTCTCTCTGGGACCACATTCAGTTATGAGCAACACTCACTCCATCACGTACACAAACAAATGTTGAGCAGCAGTAAAACAAAAGTTAAAGTAACACTGCAGAAAGAAGCGTAGCCGAGTCTGAGGTACTTCTCAACACGAAATGATGGATCTCTTGGTGATGTTTAGAAGAAGCTGCAGCATGGACGCTGCCAACAACACAGACAGACAAATGCAGGGGGATGTTCTCACTTTGATGGTATGTATTGGCTGTGCTGTAAAATATCAGTGTTTGTTCCAGGTTGGGGCTGCCATAGGACCTCTGGAAGACCTCTCAACCACTATCAGCTCATCGGGGTTGTCACGCGCCTTATAATGGAACAGAAGATCTTGGATGGCCCGCTCCTCAATCTACAAGGACAGAGAACGGAGAAAGAACCGGGGATATTTTGTGTACCAAAACCACACTTCATGAGGGTAAGGGAGAAAATGCTGACACTGAGAGTGTAATGATAATAAGAGTGTTTTACATAATGGTAACCAGAAAGCCACATGAAAAAAAAAAATAGTATTCTTTGACGGTGCTGACAGAAGCCTGGCAGCAGCTGGAGAGGAGTAGAGCGCTGTCAGAGTCGGCTACAGGCACCTCATTCCTTACCAGCACTGCACAGAATGTAATGCACATTAGATTAATGTCTACCAGATACTGTATGATGGAGAGAAGACACATGGCCATATCGTCTTGAAGCATCACTGTCTTATTCTCTCACTCAGACACACGTAAAAGCTATATGTAGAAGTGTGTGTAGGTCTGTCTGAGTGCGTGAGCATTAATGCACACAGACAAGACGCCTTACCTGGATCAGTGCCAGCGGCTTCTCTCGGCTCCGGATCAGTGCAGCCTCTTGCTGCTTCTCCTCTTCTACGATAGAAGCAAAGGTCACCAGGGAGGAGAGGGGAGGGCTGCCCACTGCACCCAGCACCCAGGGCCTGAGGGGAGAGACAGAGAGAGTGAGGACAGGTATCGCTGACTGCGCTGCCATAGTGAACACAGCAAGAGTCTAAGTGCATTGACACAGGTTGAATCTACTACTACTGACAAGCTTGTGTGTGTGAGCGGACCACCTGTCCACCCACCTTCAACAGACCTGATACGATTGTATAACTGGACTAAAGTTTAAAAATGTCTCTATGATCGCAGTAGAGACAGCACTTTTGTTCTTGTTCTTCTCCATCTTTTATTGCATTTAATATCCAATGGATCACATTATTATTAATGTTGGAGAGCACTGGAAATTATGAGACTGAAGAATCTGAATCCAAAGTGGTGAAATCATATTTCTAAAACAAGAAACTTTAAGCCTAAACAATATGGAAATGAAGAGTTGACTGTTGTTTTTAGGTCTTATACCTCTAAAAACATGACTGATTTGATAAATGAATGGATGTAACAAAGCTAAAGTAATTATTTATTCCATCATGGAATGGTGGTTCAATAGCCTGAGTGGTGTAAAGAAGCATGAATGTGTATGTGAATGAATTAATGTGACTAGTGCTGTACTGATCATGGAGTCTAGGAAAGTTCCACATAAATGCAGTTCATTGAGCAAAAAGAAAAATGTTTTCATTGGATGTGTATTGACAAAGTGAAACATTAGTTTTGCTGTTAGATTTTCAATAAAAACAAAATTATATTTCTCAGAAACCACATCCCTACCCCAGATATCTGAATTCAACTGCAAATTAACATCTGAATTACTGAAAATCAGTTTTCACAGCAATTCATGTTGAGCTCAGTAGTAGTTGTGTGTGTGTGTGTGTGTGTGTGTGTGTGTGTGTGTGTGGATTATATCTGCGGCTGAGTCATCACTAAATTTAAATACAGCCGAAACCATAAACCCCAGAGAAACAAAGGGAAACCTGAAGTCACTTCTCTCTACAAGCACAGTATTTTTTTTAGAATTAAAAATAGAAATAAAAGATCTGAATTAAATCTTGCTTCATTTAGATCATGTTTTTTTTTTTTTTTTTTTTTTATTTTAGTCTTTTGTTGTTTTGGAAAATATTATATACCTATTAAAAACATGTCATATATAATTGGAGTTCTATCAAATGCTCTGTTTAAAATTAATGTTTGTTTGTCTGTTTTTTTTTTTAAAAGAAAATCAATTTTGTCTACTAATTCGTTATTGTCCAGTGCATATTTTCATTTTCTCATGTGTGACCATGTCTTTAAAGTTTCCACAGATAATGTTGTTTTTGTCATCAATAAAAAAATGAAAAAACAAACAAACAAAACGTCCTTAACAGTGAATACGGTCGTTAGTTATGCAAATCATGAAGTGGCAAAACTGTCAAACTTATCTAATTATAAAATTAACAATTTATCAATTGCAGAATAATAATAATAATAATAATAATTTATAATAATTAGCAGGCATAAATTCCTTAGATTTTTTTCTGCCTTCATACTTTTTGTTTGTCTTTATTTCCATTTTAACATAAAAACATTACATTTTATTTCCTTAAGTTTAGAGTAGAATATTTGAAATTCATCTGTTCGACAGCATAAACAAATTACAAAAAAATAGATTGACAGGAAATAAAAAAAAAGTTAACTGAAAATAAATAAATAGTTTATATATTAAAAAAAAAAAAAAAAAAAAAAAAAAAAAAAAGGAGGAAGGCTTAGGGATGCGATTGAGGGATTGATTTTTGCAGCTGGGACCTGAGTTCAAAAGTAGCTGCAGTGTCGGCCGATAGCGAGTTACTGCGACGACTTGCGAGAACTCTGGATGTAGTACGGCCAAACGCTGACCGGCCAAACAGTTTGTAAGGCCGCTTGAAATCAGAAATTTGCTTTTGCTCAAACTAAACCTATTTTCCTCAACCAGAATGCAGAAATATTTCACATTATTTCTCCTCTAAATATTTATATTCTCTAAAAGTACACAAGCCATCTTGTTTTTCTTTTCCACAAGGATCCATAACATCTATTCAACATGACATGTAAAATATGACACGTCACATAGATGACATAGGGTCCCTGCAGTCTGTCTTGTCTGTGCTTAAAATGATTTCTTATTTCAGAGTTGCTCTGCGTGGGCGGGAGATGCGCTGCATTAACTATTTGTTATGAATGTGGCCAAAACCTCTCCTGATCATTCACTATGATGCATGTTAAAGCCATGAGGAGACGAGTGTGTTTGTGTGTGTGCACATGTTCATCTGGCCAAGAGAAACCCCTGGGAATGTTTGTCAAGGACAAAAAGAAACAAAAAGAAAAAAAGAACAATCAGGCATTTAATCATAACAGTGTAATTATAAAGTCATCGCCATTAAATGTGATTCAAGAATCTGGGAGCAGCGTCGGCTGCTGCTGCAGCTTCCTGAGTCTTGAACTCATCCGTTTGATCCAAATACTGGGAGGAACCTGAAACCTGCTCTCTGTTCTGTATGATCTGTCTTGACATGAGGTCTGCCCTTATCAATTCTGATTAACATCACCACCCTCACTAGAGTGATTCACACAGCTGTTTTAATACGTACAGGTCTGTTCTAAAGACTGCAGCATGAAGCAGAGGCACACAAACCACAGAGGAAGTGTGATATCAGATTAAAGAGTCAGGCTTAAAAGAGACTCTCATGACGCACTTCACTTTGACACCACTTAATAACTGCAGTAATGGCCTAACAAGTCGAGTGTTTAATGTCTGACTGTTCTGACAAAAACAGACATCATATAAACATCAAAGCAAACTATTATTACAGCTAGAAATATACTTTTCTGGAAAGGAGCTCGACTCGTGTGTGTGCGTGCGTTTGTGTGTTCTGTTTATCCAGCTGTCTGGGGATGTTGTAAAGGTCAGGGTGACTGTGTCTGCGGACAGGTCAACCCAGCTGCACTGGGTCATTTAGAGCTGTTCACCTCAGTCAGACCAGACCCTCATGATTCTCTGTCTCTGTGGAACCAGAGAGGATCCTCCACACGTCGGCCACTTACACTCACTCTTTAGAGATCTTTTTCTTCAAAGGAGAAGAGGTCTGAGGGAAACAGTCACAACTGCTTTCCTTTTTGTTTTTTAATCCCAGGTTTTACTGCCTTTGGGTCATCAAATTAAAAATAAATAAATAAATGAAATGCTAGCTGTTAGTTAGAGTATAGGTAATAAAGTTAATGGGATATGTTTAAAATAAAGAGAGACAGTGTGTGTGTGTGTGTGTGTGTGTGTGTGTGTGGGGCTGCTGAATTTAAACAACCTTACAGCAGTTTTATGAAGACACCTCAACAGTGTCACCAAGTGGAAACCAGCAGTAAAGAAGAGAAGACGCCAACCTCAGTGCGCGCTGTGTACTACAGATACACTCACCCAGTCTGTCTCTCTGGCTCGCTGCTCTCAGCACATTTGAACGTGACCCTGCGGGCAGCAGGTGTCGGAGTGACAGGTGATCCCTGAGCACCTTGGCCCCTCTGTGCTCCTGCTTGTCCCGCTCTCATTAAGCGGTTCTCCTCCTCCTCCAGCAGAGCTCGAAATGAGCACGAGGAGGGAGGAGACTGAACTGCTGTTGCCCTGCAGACAAATATGAATCAACACGTACGACACATTAATTCACAGTAAAAAGCCATTGCTGCTGTCTAGTGACTCACCATGTGCTGTGTGGCTAAAAAGACTGTAAGTATGAAAAAGCATTGTTGTGTTCTTCAGACCTCACTATGTAAAGCAAACGAGGAGGTGCAAAGGATTCACAGCAGAACTTTCATTTTAGAGCCAAAACTTTTCCATTCCTTTGAGAAGGATCATGTTCTACACACTCTACAGCGGAGGTGGGGAAATATTTCTTCCCATGGTGACATGTATTTCTACTTAATCCCTTCTATTCACAGGATCAAAACACATCGTTCCAGCATCATAACTGATGTCATTAATTTGTATTGTTTGGTCAGATAATGTAACCTGCAGCACCTTGTCATTAATGACTGCTGGTCAATTGTTACTAAATGCAGGTGTTAGTATAATGAATTTCAGGTTTTGGAGATGTGAGCCGCTCCAGTATAATTAGACCTGACATGTAAAGGTTGCAGAGCAGGAAGAGGAACCTGGCGTGAGCTGCACATCTCACACACCCAGTGGACACACACTGGGAAGAGCAGCAGCAAAGTGTCTCCAGCAGCAGCTGCGATGAAGCTGGAAAGTGGTGCAGATGCCTGCTGTGGATGTTGGCTCTGGGATACATGTGCACTGAGAAACTCTAGCTGGGAGTAAGTGCTCACTTAGGGAGATGTTGTGGTAAATTATATTTGTGTCAAAGATATCATGATAATAATTTTAAATAAGACCGATTAAGAAAGATTAAACAAAGTTTCCTACAGAAACTTAAAAATGACTCTCTCTCTTTTTTGTATGTGACACTTGTTTCTACAGCTACTCAAATACTGCTCAATGTGTGAAGTTGTGAAAAATAAGCTACAAATGAGAAAAAAATTAAAGTTACAAACTCTACGATGGCGAGAGGCTGTAAACCCATTAAAACGACCTAGGAAGTTACTTCATGATAACTGTGAGCAGTGGACAGCAGTGGTCTTCATATTTGGGCTCACTCACCAAGCCTTCCCACTGCTTTTGGAAGGGGTAACTGTGGGGGTTGGTTTGGATGCTGTGGACTCCATGCTGGCCTCCTTGTTGGCCATGGCCAACATCTTCCTCTGCTTCTGGGAGAGTTTAGTGGGAACAGGGGAGTGCTTGATGCTGGTGCTCACACTGCAAGCAGGAGGGAAAATATGTTTAGTTTGCTGAAGTAAACAGTAAAAAAAAAAAATAATGTCAGTTCCTAAGCAGCTGTACTGATTTTCTTCTCTTATATACTTCTATCTACTAGTCTGACTGGTTATGGTGTATAATAATTTGTTCATACATGACGGAGACCTTGTATACCTTCCAGGGCTTTTAGGAGTCGCTCCGAGTGTCTGCAGAGAGCTGGCTTCCATGTCCATGATGGTTCTCAGATCCAAAACTGGGGGTGGACGAGCAGGACTGCGGACACATATGAAGTAAGTAGGACATACAGCTCCATTTTCAATGAATATTTATTAACAAGGGATGGAAGTATTTCCTTCTTTCAGCAAACCTCCTCAAAAGTGGGAGGAAATACAGTCTGTTGTTAAAAATTTAAGAAAGTCTTGTATCAAATCTCAAACCTGGTTTTAAACCATTTAAATAACTCATTTCTGCCTTGTGGAATTACTGCCTCCAGCTTCTTTTATTTTAAAAATTATAAAAACTAAAAGTGTAAAAAAAAGATTTATGACTCATCAAGCTCATCTTACCAGGGCAGGACCTTGGAGATTATTTGCAAAGTAGATTTTGGGGGAGTTGGGAGACCATTTCTCAGGGAAGTTGGGGTGCTGGGTGGAGTCTTCAGCTTCTGACTGAAAGCCTTCTCATCCTGTAGGAGATTAATCTACAAGAGATCACAGGTTAAATGTTGTGCAATGAAATATGAGCATGTGTTTGCTGCAGTGGTCAGATATTAACCTCAGATCTGTCATGGAAGACAGGTGACTGGATGTCCCGGGGGCTGCCCACCCCCATGTAGCTGCCCTCTGAGTCCGACGTGAGCAGCTCCTGCAGGGACTCTGTTGAGTTCGCCTTGCCTGCCTTCACCAGGCACGGGGAGACCACTGAGAGGGAAACATTTTGCCTTAAAATTGATGATTTAAGAAAGACTCTGACGGCTGTGAGGTGGTTGACATGATCTATGTGTTACATAAGTTTAAGTGCACCTGAGGCAGGAGGGCTCTGGATGATATCAGAGAGAGTATAACCCCCTGAGCTGTCAGAGCGTCGCCTTGGTTTCTTTTTAGCTTTCATCTTGGCCTTTTTTAACAGGATATCCCTGAGGAAACAACGTTACACAATCAGTAGATGCTTTTTGGAGCAACATTATTAAATATTTTAAGGGAATTGCAAGGACATTATAGTTAGCTACTGCTCTTAACTTTAGCTTGCAAGGCTGAAAAGAACAATGCTATAATTTACAAAGACTAGTCTCCGTAACAAAAAGTATGAAAATAAGTTATATGGTCAAAAACAAAAGTATGAAAACAAACACAATACCTGCTGGAGTGATCCAGTTCCGCCTCTGGTTTGGGGCTAAATGCTGAATCCAAATCATCGTCCTCGTACACACTAAGGTCTGGAGCACCAGGGTACGGAGTGATAACTCTCTTTTGCATGGCTGGGATCTGGTGCAAGTGACCAAATATTTTGTCAACAACACACCCATACAAACCTCCACCAAAAAAATAACAGCTACTTCCAGCAGGAAATAGAAAAACAACATCCCTCCCTAAGTTATTCACACATTAACAATATTTGACACATTTGTTATATTTATTGGGACTTTGATGTGCTTTTATGGAGCAGTAGTATTTCTGTATATTTCCCAGAGGTCCTATAGAGTGTGTCAGATGTTGCTGGATTCAGCTGCAAGTTATGTAAGAAACAAAAACAACACTTGTAACACTTGTCCCTGGTTATAGTCAACTAAATCATCTACCGCTGCAGAGAGCAGAACTATGAGGCAACAACAATGAGCTGTTATTATTTTAGACTGAGAACAAAACCTGACAGTTATGATTGCTCTGACACTTTTTGTATTTGAACTTTCAAAAAGCTGTTTAACGGCACTGCACTGATTTGTTTTTTTATGTAAAGCATCCTGCAGACTGGGATTGTTTCAAGCATTGGGAGGTGACTCACCATCCTCTTGTAGGCTGCAGAGAGATCCACAAGCACCTCGTCACTAAGAATATCCAGAGCTCTGATGGAAACACAAAAACATATGGACAGACACGTGTTCAGATGAGAAAAACACATTTTTAGTTCTGTGTAACTTTTAATGTTGTATAATGATTGTAACCTTTGTACGCTGTAAATAAAAATGTTTAAAAGTAATTAAAAAAAATTGATTCTTACTTTGACTCCAGCAGTGCCGCCATGTTGAGCACTATGAACTGGAAGCAGGAGAGTTTCAGCTGCTCTGCATTGTACAAGGCAGCAAACTCGAGCAGCTCAGCGGCATTCTTCAGAGTCACTGAGGAGAGTGAAACAACAACTCAGGGGCATCCAACTAAATGAGGCAACTGTGTCTGGATGTTATTTTCCGACAGCTTCAATTAGAAAATATATGCTGTATTTGCATATTGGTAAGATGACAAGATGAGCGTTTGTGTCTTGATATTGTCTAGAAACTAAATATTTCATATTGACATCACCAGATAAATGAAGACAAATACACGTACAGTTCTCAGTGATGACAACTTCACACATCTCCTTCAGTCGTGTGATGAGTAGCTGGTCGGCGACAACCAGCACGTTACAGACAAACTCAACATTCAGAGATTCTGTCAAAAAGAGAAGATCAACAAGCACTGTTAATATGTTCCCTTTTATTATTCATTTAATTTATTACCAACAGGTATTCTAACCTGCACAAAAATCATAAACACACCACAAACGTACTTTCAGTCAACAAGGGGTTGAGAGGCTACCTTTAATAGTGGGAGACTCATCTGTGTAAATATACTCGAGAATGACCTGCAGGATTTCTGAGCTAGTCGGCATCTCCAGTGCATTACAGGATGTGGCCTGAAGAAGTGCGAGACAACTGTGTTAACAGCCACAGAACAGTCCAGTCCAGGAAAATACACTGAAATGAAGTTGGTTTATACCAGAGAAACTGGTTAAAGATGAAAGCAACATCGATTAAAAAGATAATTTACCTCAATCCAGGGGTTTCCAAGCATACTGTTGAAATATTCTGCAGGAAAAAAAAATAAACAGACTGAAGCTAATTTTCTTTTTGTTGATATGAATGGTTACAAAACATCTTTATAAGTTTTTATATTAGTGACATGTTGGCTTATCGTCTTACCCAGTCTTGCACAGAGGACACTTTTGTGACAAGGAAATTCTTTCCCGTCCTCGGATTTCAGAGTAACATCACAAAGGTAGGAGCTGCAGAGACACAATAATAGAAACGTATCACAAAATCTCATCATCTCATTTGTACTAATCACAATTTAATGTACATCTGTTCATAGACACTCTTGTACCCACCATTTTCTCTGACAGAATTTGGGTTTGCTGCCAGTTTTCTTTTGGATGACGTTGATTTTTCCATTTTCATATTTGACTCCATCCAGTCTATGAAGAATAAATGCAAAATAATTAACAACAAATGAACAAAAAAGTATGTGATTTTGCTTCAGGTTTTAGAGAACAGTCTCTCACCGTGCAGACAGGCTGCCCAGGCCCAGTTTCTTTGCAATTCCCTGCAGGGTTTTCACAGGATTGGCTCCTCCTTCATTGGCTCCAGCCTTGTCACCTTTGCTTCCTTTCCCCTTCTTGCCAGGCTTGGAGCCTTTGCTCTTGGCCTTGTCACCATCTCCTTTGGTTGCAGGTGGAAGGGAGCGGTACACCTCCAGGGCTGAACAACCTCGCAGGCCCAAGTCCTGTAGGCTGCTGATAAGCCTCTCCTGGTCCGAACCCTGGTCAGGCAACAGAGGCGGTGGGACAGACTTCATGAAATAACAGTTTATCACAGCTAATAAAAATTGCCTGTACGGTTTGAAGCTATAGTATCTACAATCTATTTATTGAAACTTGTGAGAGTTTGTTAAGAGAATATTAGGAAATAATAATATATATGACTGCAGAATTTTTTTCCCCTTCACCTGGTTTTGTCCTGTCAGGACCCCTAAGACTCTTGGTCTTGCCCCGTGCAAAAGCAGCTCACACGAGTCTGTGTAGATGAAGTGTAGGATGTATTCCAGCATGTCGGGTGGGATTTTTTCCAAAATGAGTAAATCACATCCCACAGCATCTTCGCTCTTCCTCACTTCCTCATCGATTTCCTCACCAACCAACCCACGGTGCTGGGACATGAACTGTTTCCGGAAAAACTCTGACCTCATGGACAAAATGTACTTGTGAGCTGGGAAGGTGCGATCACCGGCCTGAAGCGTCACGTCGTGGATGCTGTCGGTTTCATCTGCTTCGTCGAGAAGACTCCGGAAGTGTTGGGAGAATGAGGATGGAGAAACACTGGGAATCTCATACAGGCTGGATTAAAGACACAATGAGGGAATCATGGTACATGTATCATGTAAATGATGAAAAATATGTCTGTAGGAGGATCTAGACAGAAGTGTATGTTATCAGCAGGATACAACTCTAAAAGGACAAATAGAACGAACCAGATTAGGATAAACTGTCCACTATATTGGGTTAGGCCCAACCAGATCAATGTGCCAATATAACACTGAGTGCTAAGTCTTCATTAAGCTTCACTGGATTGTAAAGACAATAGAAGAGAGTATCATCCTACATGGTTCATCTCCTAAAAGAAGATAGACATTTCCACCTCTAGATGGCAGAGTTACCTGTTCAATGAAAGGCGGTGTGTTTTGTATCCACAGATATTTTTTTTACCAGTTACTTGTTTACATTTTCTTGATATTTTACCAACATACAGAAATGAGCCACAAGGTTACCACAGCCAGTCAAACTGTGAGTCACTGCCCAAGCAACATGTCCTCTAACCACTGAATGGTGAAGTACTGATTTTAACAACCTGTTTACACAATCATGTGTCACCTTTGGTCTCACAGAACAGCTCACATTTAACACTTTACATGAGTAACTGGTGGCAAAGCGTATTTTCAAACTTTCCCTCAGACTTATGAACATCAGTAAATGATTATGAGTAGCATTGTCTGTGGTTTGGAAAAAAAATCTCCTACCTTGTTTTGGGGTCTGACTGAAGCACTCCAAAATTTCGGCCTTTGGAGTCCATAGTGATGCTGACGGCTCTATGGACATACGGGAGTTTCTCCAGGCGGATTCGCTCGTACAGTGTCCCAGCATCTGAATGACCACAAACCTCCACGCTTACCTCTGTAAGAAGGAGCATGTAAATAGACTAATACAATAGCAATAACAGAATTATTTCAATCAATCATCTAAAACCTCAACCAACTTCAAAAAAACAATGGCAAACTTTATGTTTGCACTGATCATGTTCCTAAATTCCTCACCTTTCTTCTCACTGTACTTCTTATATTCTCCAGCCCACACACCACTGAAGCCCTCCCCCTCCTGAGTCACAAACATCATGCTGTTCTTGCTGAGAGCTATGTCCGACATGAAAACTTGACGCCCGTACGCCCACCGACACAGTCTCACCGAGCTGCCAGATGAACGCCAGCAGAACACCTGACACACAGAGGAAAAATACAGAAGGCAGGAAATTTAGGTCTTAGTCACCATTTTCATCTTATAGGGCTCAATGTTGGTCTGTGTTCTGTGTTGTGTAACTGTGCACCATAGGTTAGATAACAATACAGACAGTAAACCACCTTAAAAATATACATACATCATACATTCACTCTTTCTACCACAACATTTTTTACTAACTTGAGACAGAAGTTAAATTCCACTAGATTTGTCATTTCATAACTGATTTAGGACAAATTAAGAGCTAATGTTTCTCCTCACTACATCCCTAATTAATAAAATGGAAAGCATTTCCTCTTCTACCTCATTAATGCACTTACCCTTCCAGCTTCATCCAATGCCAAGATGGTCACCTTTTCCCCTGCTCCTTCGTTCAGGATCTGAGGATCCACACGGTGGTCCAGACTGCCGCCACTGACCAGGACCTTCTTTATATTGAGCTGCCTGTACCAGTCCAAGCAAAAAATAATAATTAGAAATTGGAAACTTAAGTAATTTTCAAAGAAAAAGACAGGAAGTGAGTTATTTAAGTTGTTACAGTGCAATGAGCGGTTCACCTTGAAGCCAATTTCTTGCACTGGTAGTCAGCCAACAGGTAGACGTCCCCCTTCTCAGTCACAACTACTGTTGCTCCATCACTAGCTGCAGCTGTAGCTATGGTAACATCTTTGTGATGCAGGGCTGATACCTGCCGAGGGGCTGTCACACACTTCTCCCCATTAGGATCCAGCAAATAACCTGGAGATTAAACCACACAGGAACAAAATACACTGCATGTTAACATACTAAGTTGCTCGTAGACAGTATGCTTTAAATATTGGCCTTTTACTTTAAAAATAAATAAATATAATCACATGGTTGCCTTTGCTGTCATCGTTCCTCCTTACCAGACCTCCCTGATACAGAAGCAAATAAAACTTTGTACCATTGTATCAAGTCAACAACAACTATTATTTATGCTTGCAAGCGAACAATGTTGGTAAACTCTATACTTTTTTACTCTGCCCTGGTTATATTAGTGTAGTAGTGTACCACAGGTTAAGGGTTTCATATTTACTGTATAAATACAGCTCAAAATATTATAGTACATTTTAATGTTGAGACGTACCCAGTTGGCCTCCATTCAGTCCCATCGTATAAACAGCCTCCCTGGTCCACAGCACCGTGTGGAACCTTCCCGCTGCAACTCCAATCACGGTCCTGCCTTTCAGAGTCTTAGAGAACACCTAAACGAGACATTACAGGGACATTTACTGACATTTTAGAATCCACTGACAGATTTATGTGTAAAATATAAAATGTAAAAAGAAATTAACATTCTTATAGCAATAATAACGAGCAGTGAGGAAAGGCAACCCCTACAGTGAAAAAAGATTTTCCCTGTTTGAAATAGTAAGACAAATAGAAAATCAATGGTGGTGGTCAATGCTGATGTTATGGTGGGCTACCACAAATAAATCAATGACTGGGAAATACAGAGTAGTATGAAAATATTTTCAGTTCATTATGAAACCATTGCAGGAAGTCAATGTCAGCGTAATTAATGGGAAACACTACGCTTGACTGACGTGTGCTGTAAAACGCCTTCAGCCCTGCTGCCTCCTACCTGTTTAGGGACATGCGCTGAGGAGGGGGGAGGGGCTAATCCAAGCTGGTGGAAGGTGTTGAGGCCGAAAGTGTAAACGTATCCTTCTTCTGTCAGCACCACTGTGTGGTCTTTAGCTGCCGCGACCTGAGAGCAGTGGTGGGACATCAGACCCTCAACCATCCGAGGAACCTGAGCAGAGGAATGAGAAGACAATGTCAAAAATTAAAAACTACAAAGTGAACACACACAAATGTTACCGGTCCTCTCATGCTCAGTGCTGGGAGTTTAAAGGTATCTATCACCATTTGCCTGCATTTACTTCTAATGAAACAGAATTGACACAGCCCTGTCATTTTATGCTCTAATCTATACATTAACCAAAGTAAGCAAATATTACTGGAAGCAGATACTGTTGATATCAGCTCAACATTTACTTAATGTTCTTAACAATAAATCCATCAGACCAGCTCATTAGAATGAGTGAGAACTGAAAAACTATGAATGGAGACTGTTCATTTAAGGAACATTTTGGGTGTATGAGAAAAATTTAATAAATCAAAAGGGGATTTTATAACATTTTCTTTGTAAATACTTCATCTGATTAAATGATATTCCAGTATCAGAAACTAACTACAGGCATTTAACCACAACAGTAACACTGGTCCGTAATTTTTTCTGCTGTTCCCAAACTGCAGAAGTCACTTACTCTATTACAAAGTTGTATCAAGTTGATGTCCTATATTGAGTCTCACCAGATAAGTCTGCTCATCCCCGTGACCGAGTCGTCCTCCTTGTCCATGTCCACAGGTGAACACCTGGCCCTTCTGAGACAGGAACACAGAGTGGAACTTACACAGGACGACCTAAACAAACAAGAGGAGATGAAACATCAGCTGTATGTTTTAAAATTAATACTTGTCCTGTTGTGGAAGAAACAGTCTGAAGTATTGGTTAGTTCTGGTTAAGGCTCCTATTATTATACTGTAATTTTGACCTCATAGCAGAGACCATGATGCATCTCTTTCCATGTCCTTCAGCCAAGTCCTCTTGTAGTGATAGTAAAACACTATGCTAATAAAGGCCAGGGCACAAGTGGAAAAGCAAACATCATTACTAATACATTGCTCCCCTCAAGCCTTCAATAGAGCACAGGGATGTTTCCCAAAGTATCACATTGATGTAGACATCTACACACATGCATACACACTAGTGTAGTTCATTTAATTAAAAACATGTCATTGTGGAATTAATATTTAACCTCTGGCACCTGCTGGATTGGGTTAGAGAGACAAAGAGTATACACTGTGCCACTGGGTCATTGTGTGGTCATGAAATCAGATCCACCTGTCCCCCATAAGGCTTTATGAAATTACTCTGCATGACAAGTTCTGCAGGTCAGAAAACACCTCACACTGAACACACTCAACACAGAGTTTCTTCTGTAAACAGCGATAATGTAGTGGCACAAAGCCACAGCTTAATTATTTCTGAAGTATGCAAACCTGCTTTCATATGCCAAGCCTTAAGAATAGATTAAAATGACAATATATCTATCACAGTCATTCTTCTTAGTTAATCTACCATAACTAGCATCTGGTGAGTACATACACCACCGAGGGTAGCTTCACTGGTGCCAGCAGCTATATTAATCACACTAAGAGCATTTACATGACAAACACATGAAATTGTAGCCCAACTGGCATATGCACATTCTGGCCTAGCAAAGTCACGTATTAAGGCTATACAGAAGAAGACAATGCTGATGGCTCTATGCCTGACACCAAACATGCCCTCTATTTGACTCACTCAACATTACTGATGATCTCTCTTTATATCCTGATAGCCCTGCCTCCCAGATCCACAGTGAAACATGAACAATGTGTGGGGTTTACTCCAGCATGCCGAATTAAAAAAGTGCTTAGTCTTTGCAATGGCTATGTCCAATTATCTTAAATACAGGTTTGAGTGCGATAGTTAGAGTGAACCAATATTTCTACAGCTGTGAATTCACCAGGTCAAATATGAGCCAGGCTTAAAAAACATTTTTTTTTCTAAATGCTGAGGTACCATGAGGAGAGCAGTCTGGGGAGGGACTGTTTTGCTGGTTTACCCAGGTGGTGAACCTTATCTGGAGTAACCCTGTGCACTGGCTTTTTATTTTTTTGATTTGACAGATGTTGGCAGAGTAGCAGGAGGCAATTGCTGGTCGGTGCATGCAAGTGGGATTTTCAGGGTGGGGAAGCCTTCTGCTGTAGGCAAACACTTCTTAGTTCCCTGGGGAACAGGGACACCAGTGTTGTTAGGCCTACCTGCTTGATGTAAACTCCAGTCCTGGCAAACACATCCACAAGCTCAGGGTGATGCCGGCTCTCTTGATTACCATGGCCAAGACTGAAATTAGTATTGTTTCCCCATGTGTATACTTCAGTTGGATCTAGTGAGAAGAAAAACACGAGTACAAGCACAGCCACACACTGCCTCAAACTGAGGATTGATTGTTTATCTCCAGTTCCCTTTAATGTCTTTTTCCTCATATATATATAATGGAAACAAAGACCATAACGGAAAGGAAGATGTGTTTAGAGCAAAGGGAGACTTAAATCCCACACAAGTACAGGTGTGAAATGCATCATTAAACAAAGGTGATGCAAAAAGGTAAGAGTTTCATCATTAGGTGTTTTATTCATGTACAGCAGTGTCAAGTTAAATGAAGAAGTCATCAGTTTTTCATACCAGTGTTTTTGAACACAACATGTGCAGGTCGGTCCTTCATTGTCAAGTCCAGGACAGAGAGACCCTCCTTGTCCTGGGTGGAGAGAAGTCCACCATGCTGAAACAAAACAAATTAGTATTTTTGTCAGTCTTGACATTCATTCTTTACTTGCTTCACTTAAAAACTTAAAAAACTAATTCAAACAAAACTGATAATGTGTATTTAAAATAACATTAAATAAGGAACTTTAATTTTTCCTTTCACAAAACCACAAATTACTTTTAATAATAGTGTCATCATACTGGACTTATGCTGCTAATCTTTTTTTGTTTGTTTTTAAGTAAATTATTCCATAATTACATGAGCATATATTCTGTTTTTAATAACTTGATATGTCTCAGAAACAGCGTAACACTCCCATACAGCTGACATTTTTGTCTCATATTACAAACGAGCAACATGTGTGCACCTTCATATGCCATACTACAGTCACGTGCAGAGTCTGACTGTCCGATCTTAAATTTCCAGAACATCAGCCAGTGATATTGGTAAGTTTAATCTCATTTACTAATAAGCCAACTGCAGCCAAAAATGGGCTGATGACTGATTTGACTGCTGTATTGGTACATCCCTCCATATCTTGAAATTATACTGATAAATACCATGGCTAACTCTTGACAAACCTTCCTGATCACATACCTTGACTAACGATATGAGGCAGTGGATCTGTCCATAGAAAGCGCTGCGGTGCAGAGCAGTCCAGCCAGATTCCTTGTCCCTCACCATCAGGTCAGCACTCTTGCTCTCCAACAGCCACTCCAACAGGGCCTTCTTTCCCAGTGAGGCTGCCAGGTGCAGCGCCGTGCGGCCAAAGGCATCCCGCAAGGTGGCCGCATTATGACAGTATGAGGTCAAAAACGCCCGCAGCTGCCCCTCAGAGCCGCCTGTCAACGCTGCTACCACCTGATCTGCATGCTGCTGTGAGCGGCATTTTGGGGTACAGTCTGGCGGTGCCAGACTCATCCTGACCTTCACCAAATCTTCAGTGAACCCTCCTCCCTAATGTATTATAAAGTCCTTATGACAGCCCAATAACCACAGATGCAAATAAACTAAAAACAATATGATGCAAGGTAACAAACCAAAAACACTATAAGTAATGTTGCATACTCATACTACAACACAGCTGCTCTCCAAAAGGCAAAAGTAAAATAAAGTAATACAGTGTCAATAAAAGGTCGAGATGGTTTGGAGTGCTAGAATTGTGCTTGTGTTGAGGTTCCACCGCACCCTAGCGACCCCAGGACCTCTGTGTGACTGGTTTCAGTCGACCATTTCGACCACAAATTGAACACAAACTAAGGTGCTTGCAGCATACATTGGCATTAGGAAATTCAATAAATACAAAACTTCTTCAGTAATTTATACAAAAGTGTACATTACAGTGTTTGCAAAAATAGTTTTTTCCTCCTGATTTATAAAAAGGCAACAATTTCACCAGCCTTCTAACCAACTTGTCCAGCAGTCCAACCACGATACTTGAGGGGAAAGGCCCCCTTTCCCCCCAAAATCTCACTTTCCTTTTTAAAACTCCATGATTGTAGAGTGAACCTGTGGAAGAAAATAAGAGACTTACGGTTTGCAACCCATATATTGCAAGCACAGCTTTGAGTGAGGGTCCAAAACTGCATGTGCAAAGGTCAGAACAAGTCTGGTAGAATTGCAGTGTTAAGAAGCTCTGATCAGCTGAGTTGACAGGTTTGCCAAACAGCTATTTAACAAAGCAGTGCAAACAATAATAAGGTTATCCATTATAAACGTAGCATATAGTTAGCATATATGTAGTGTTTAGTGAAAATGTAAATCGTAATGTAGTTCATGTTGACTTTAGAGAGATTATGTAACAGCCAACTAAGTTAACCTAACCATAACCTAACTTTGTTGAGTACTAATTGTTAATTTTCAGTGTTAGCTCAATCCGTGTTCAACCCACTCAACTATTGCAAGTAACTACAGTAACTAAAGCCTTATTAGAATAGGGCTGCCTACATAACGCTTGGTGGCTAACATGCTAAAAAAAAAAAAAGCTGCAACCTAGCAGGACAACATTACACACCCACATTACAGCTTACTTTGTATATTCAACCCTGACAGCTAGTCCGGCACCTAGTATGTGCAAAAGTAACTATAAAAAGTTCAAGTTTAAAAATTAAGAAATGTTGTTAGACTGATATCTCTAGCTAGCTAATTCTACATTAGCATGTAGCTTAACTGACACATCATCACATGCTAGCGTTAGCAAACCTTGCAGCTTAGACAAATTAACGTCATGTCGTTTCTTACCTCCCGCTAGATAAAGAAAAAAGAGGGCATGGAGAAAGTAGCATCAACGATGTACATCCACTGTGTCATTACTACAAAAAGGGGAGACTAGTGATTTACTCACTGGTGCAATTTTTTGACAGGACTATACGACTGAACCCCTACAGGTTAGGTAAAAACCCTCGGTAGTGTCGAGACTTCTGATTGGTCAGGGCGTGTACATACTGATTTCCTATTGGTTGGTTTTTGAGGGCGTTAGTTGTGGGCAGAGGGTGCTGTTGCTGGATCTATGATGTCACAGGTTTTACATTAAGGGTTTATAAACATAATCATAAAATAATAACATGGCAGAAATGTATGAAATAAAAACATATGTGTTAATATGATTATAATAAAACTACTGCATACCTTGTAATTTAATCTTGAAGATACAAGTAGACAATACCTCCTGTATCATTTAAGATTCATTTACAAATGTTACATGTTGCACCTTATGTAATACTTGAGACTAACATCTTAGTCCTCAGAGCATCACAGGCTTTTATGAAGTGTTAATGCACCTTCCTCTGTAGTGAATAAACATTTATTATTTCCACTTAAATGCATTAAAGAGTAAGAGAAGATGTGTTAATGATAATGCCTGCACAAGATGGCAACATTAGGCTATGCTGTGTTGTTTTAATGGAGACATAAATTCAAATTTAAGGCTTTTGAGCTAGTGTGGTCATGAAAGATGCATATAAAATGGTCATACATTCTACAAGAGCATCATGTAGAAGAGCATCACAAGCATCTACAAGAGCATCATGTCAGCTACAGCATTTTTAATACTCAACAGGCAGACTTTGGGTGCAGTATCACTTTCAGCCTCAATCCAGGTGTCATGGAATTACACAGATGATTGTCACATTGACCCTGGCTAAGAATAGGAGAGGGTCAAAGGAGGGTAAAGCTAAGGTTACACCAGGATCCACGCAGGGGCTTCCAAATATGACAAATTGATGAGCATGTCATCCTTTAACATTCAAGCCTGAACACATACACACTTTTTCTTCTAAGCAATACAATCCTGTATAATAGCACATATGGAAAAAAAGAGCATGTAAGCAAAGACAGGAATTCTAGTGTTCACTTGTTTGCTGGAATAATATCATGTTATTGGATAGCTGACACGATTACAATTACTTTTTTCATTGCCATCAGGTTGGGGAATCATTTGCTGCTGTCAGAAACATTTTCTATTATGTATTGAGAAAAACTAAAACTTGCATTCTTTGAACTTTGAAAAAGTAACAACAAACAAACAAACAAACAGGTAAATCAACAATTTCCCCTTACTGGTTATGGTTTTGACTAAAATAGACTATTACAGAAATTTTGTCTTTTCTTCATAAATACCAAGTAAAGTTACTTTATCAGTGGATCAAATGATTTATGTGTTTACTTTTTGGGCAATAACTTATCAGCTTGGTTTTGTGAATATCACATTTTATAAAAGCCTCATAGATCAAACTGCTTTACTTACAGCGATCCCATTTTCTTTTCATTTCCCCCGAAGATATTATACCCCGAGAGGTACCATGTTAAATTATGTATGGGGCTGGATGGTTTTGATGATTTACGATGGAAATCCCAAATTATCATCACCTCTGATCAGGGTCCTCCAGAGGTCCCCTGTCCCATGTTTTACTATTCTACCGGCCAATTTAGGAGGGGAAAAATCACAGTCCTATTGAGAACTGAGTTTAATATATGTATTTTTTTTTAAGTATTTGTATTATATACAACAACATGAATGGAAACTTGAAACGTGTCCGCAGGTAACTTGTGTGAGTTTTTGTCGTTTTGAGTCCACCCCTCCATCGTGGATAATGGTATGCTCCCCGCTACAATGGTCTGTGCTGAGCTGCTGTGTTTGGTCTTTCCCTCCGGACTCCCACCGACCGAGAGAGCGGTAAGCTAGAAGTGCGTATGTGAGAAAAGACAGAGCGCTTTGTCTGTGCCTGCTCCAGCGGTGTCAATAAGTTATCTACCGGCTCTCAACTCTACATTGGACTTCATCTTTTCTTCTTATCACTTAGCGGAGGGTTTGTACAACACACGAAGAGGATATCCTAGAAGTTTGCGATCGTCGTCTACATCACCTTCATCTTCATGGAAATGTAAACTTCTCCTCAACAAGAATGGTTTGGGGGTAGTTTTATGGAGTGTGAGTTGGAGCGGGGATCGGTTTTCGACAGGATTAAGGTGGGAGACACAGTTGAAAAACTTTGCCTTGTTCTCGGCGGAGACGGTGACTGAGCTGAGACTGTTGGGTAAAAATCTTCATCACGCACTTTTCTGCGCAGACAGATTTTCTTTTTTTTTTGGTAAATTTTCCAACATGCGCCTGTTCGGCTCGTTGTGCGGATGTGACCGAGGAGAGACGCACAAGTTCGGTATGTTGCGTTTACTTTTGCTGCTGACAGTCATACCGTCAAGTCTCGGCTGTCCGGACGTCTGCTCTTGTCTCTCACAGACAGTTAAATGCCAAAACAAGGACTTGGACGTGATTCCGCGTAATTTACCGGCCAATACCAAAACACTGTTTGTAACAGGAAACCGAATCTCCCATATTGACAAGAACTCTTTCTCCACCGCCCTGGACCAGTTAACACAACTCTATCTCAGTGGGAATGAGTTGGAATATGTAGATGATATGGTGTTTGATAACTTGCCAAACCTTGTGCGGTTGGACTTGAGCAACAATGACATCAAGAATTTCAGTGGCAGAGCCTTTCCTCATGATAATAAACTGCAGATCTTGAACCTCAGTAGATCTTTTCACAATCATTCCACCGTAGATGAGGACCTAAGTTTCCTAAAAAGTGGAAACCTCCACAATCTGACGGTCTTGGACCTGTCGAATAATGACCTTCTGATTCTTCAGAACGACTTACTAACAAGCCTGTCCAGTCTGGTCACCCTTAGCCTGCAGAACAGCTCCATCATTGCCATCCAGAACGGGACGCTGAAGGTGCCACCGCTGCGTGACCTCGACCTGAGGGACAACAGCCTAAGGATTCTGCCCACCACCACCCTGACGGAGTTTAGCCAAAAGCCCGGTCTCCGCATCCAACTGGCGGGGAACCCCTGGCGCTGCAACTGCTATATCGACGAGATGATGATATGGCTGAAAAACTCCACTCAGATTGTCGACGTACAGAATCTGACCTGCTCAGAACCGGACGCCTTGAGACGCCAGCCACTCCTGCAGGTGGAGCTGTCACAGTTGAAGTGCAAGAACGACATGGATGGTGTACTGGAGACTTCTTATGTTTTCTTGGGGCTGGTGCTGGCGTTGATTGGTGTCATATTCCTGCTGGTGCTCTACCTTAACAGAAAAGGCATCAAACGGTGGATGTACAACATCCGGGATGCTTGTAGGGACCACATGGAGGGGTACCATTACAGGTATGAGATAAACTCTGACCCGCGGTTGGCCAACCTGAGCATCAATTCAGATGTGTGATCCAAGACAGGACCCTGCAGTGAGATATATAAAATGACTTAACATACTAAGATTTGCATGAAAAGTCTTCCTCCCATTCCCCTTTTTCCCTCATGATGCTGTTCAGATTTGACATCTGTTGAGGCTCCTAAACTTACAACTTCCATTCAACAACTGCCGCATGTCCTGTATATGTACCTGGCAGCTGTGATCAACTCTTCCATGTTACATTGCATGGACAATGAATCATGGCAAAGGGTTTTTTTTTTTTTGTGGAGAGTTGCAAAGAGCGATATGTTCTATTTTTACCTTTCCTAAAGGATAAACGGATGGAGTGCATAGACTTAAGTGAAAGAAAACCTGGCATTAAAAAAAACAAAACAAAATAAAAAAAAAAAAAAAACGCACTTCTGGTCATTGCATCCTTTACATTAACCCACTGCTGCAGAGAAATACTATACTGCTTGTTTATTCTTTTAACATGTGAATTTGTGATATACAGTATGCCTTTTTTGAATGATTATAGTGCACATTTGAATAGTTTTTGCATTTAGTAGGTGGATGTGATTGTTCCTTTTTTTCTTTTTGTGAAGATATTCATCTAAATAAAATGCCTCTGGATTGATGGTATCCATCTTGACTAAGGGCCTTTAATCTTAAGACTGAGGAATATGATTCAAAAGCTTTGATGGAGTTCAGGGTCACACACACACTCACACATTCATTCCTGTGCTACAGCCAGCTAAAACCATATGACAAACACTACTTCTTACTCTACTTATCAACAAGTTAAAGAATGTGTGAAATGTCTGCACTTTTGCTATGTTGCAGACACTTATTTTGTCTGTGTTGCAACAGTGTGAGAGCTATTTTAAAGAGCTGCTGCAGTAAGGAAATAGTCGATTGAGAAGCTGAATGGAGTATATACTGTCTGAATTTAAGTGTCTGTCTGTAGGTAACTCATCCAATTTGCCTCCCGCTGAGACTGATAAAAATCCTCAGCTCCACAGGAAATTCCTCCAAAATAATGTCTCTGAGCTGCAGCTAGCGGGCAGGTTTGACGTCCGCAGGGCGCTACCACAGCGAGTACTGTGAGCATTTTATTACACCCTGGCTGCAAGAAAAGGAAAAAAAAAACAGCCAAGATGGTACACGCTGCATTGTAGCACATGCAAATGAAGGCAAATCAAACTGCAGATTCTCATGGGCCCACACAGAGGTATTATGGAAAGCTGCTTTGCTTTTCATGTAACTCTGTTTTAGGGGAACTTGCATCTTTGGGGAGAAAAAGGTATTTTATTAGTGTTAATACTCTACTGTCAATTATCATTTTCATGCCATCCTATGTGGTATGGATTAAAAATTAATGAGTGCTACTCCTTTGAATAGTGTACCATGCGTGTTGCTGTCCTGCGGTCTAAATTAATAAAATTCACACTCAGAAATGACTGTGACCTTCCTTGATCCTTTGAAGAACATCTAGAGATAATCATTTCCTCTCTCCCTCCTCTCACTCACTCACACACACACACACAACTTCCCTAACAACTGGCCTCATAGCCTGCAGCTACATGTAATTTGTAGTACAACAGCGCATGCACAAGCACAGATTTCCCTTGCTCTTTTTTCTTTTTTGTTTTCTTTTTTTGCCAGATTTGTATCTATCAGCAACACAGTCCAACTTCAAATCTGACAATTTCAGCATGAAATTAATTTTTGTCATCATCATCATCATCGTTATCATCAGCAACCACAAGTCTGATGGTCTCTGGATGTGTCTGATTACGTTGGGTAGACATCAGAAACGGAAGCAAGGCATAATACTATCCATCTGGTGTGCTGCTCTGACTGGTGTTGATGCTCCGCGCGTCTCCTGACAAACACAGCAGCAGCCGCTGTGGGCCGAAGCTGTGTTGTCACACCTTGGGTTTCACACTTCCCGCCTGAAAATCTTCTCGTCTGGGAGACGTTTGTTCAAAAACAGCAAAGCTAATCTCACAGATAAGAAGGAATGCGGAGCTGCCTGTAACACGCTTCACATTTAATAGGTTTATTTTTCCTCACTGACTTCAAGGCTTGTTACTGTGGCTTTTATTCTGATGATCACACCTTCATTTCTGCCCATTTCTCCAAAAGGTAATTTCAGGTAGCTACATAAATAATCCGAAGCAAAAGGGCTGTTAGTTATGAGCGCTTGTTGCCCCGACTATGGATTTGTAATTGTTGCAGGTTCATTTTGAAAATGGATTGTCTCACTTCGTACACACAATTCCCTGAAGTGAGGCTTCCTTACCTCTTTGTCCCAGGAGGGACATACAGGTGCAGGCTGCTTACAATCTAATGTTTCCACAGAGACCATCAGTGAATAGTCCTCCTCCACACACTCTGCAGATTCATATTAACGAGTGATTTTGCCCAGCCACGCCTCAAGCTACGCTTGGCAGAGCAAGTGTAATTACAGTGGGAAAAAAAGCAAGTGAGGGAGTGAATGGTTGAAGGGAAAAAAGAATAATATAGATGAGAGAGGGGAGCGCTCTCTGTTCTCAAAGCACGACAAAGCCTCTTCTGGTTCGCTCAGTGGCTCCTTTGTGCTTGTTAACACTAGTCTCCAAACAGCTTCGATGTCTAAATCACCGCTCATTGACCTATGGTTTCAACTGAAGTCCAGAGAAGCAGAAGTGGATCTCTGGCTGCTCCCTGGACTCTCAGCTGTCCATCAGAGCCGTTGCCTGAAGCTCATTCCCAGACAGGAGCAGGACTCATATTTGTTCCTGTTGCTTTGTTACAGATACTGGGAGCTCTGAGATTCAGATGGTCAACAATGTTTTGTCTCCTCCACTTTGTTGTTTTTCTGACCTGCCGAGGTCCAAATATTACTGTCAAATTACTGACAGAAACATTGTTTTTATTCCACAGATACCTTCATGTTGCCTCTTGTCTGAACGGTCCCTCGTCTAGGGAAAGAAAGATGCCTCGGTGTGTAGAAATATGAGGTTGATTTTTATCTTCTGTTACAGCAGCATGTCAAGTGACTGTCTAGGAAAAGAGATATGACTTTTTTTTACCCTATAACTGATTGATATCGGAAACCCTATTAATGAATTACTGATTACTGACTTTGATTCAGCAGTGTCACTTCATAACAAGAAGGTCCTGATTCAAACCTAACAATAGGTTTGTGAAATCTATTTGTTCCCTGTCTTACCACCGTCTGTTGACATACAGGTTTGGTTAATTAGCTACTCTGAATTTCTTACGTGAACATTGTCGATTGTCAGTTGCCACAACCTTCAAAGGACAGGCTGATGGATGGATGAATGCACCGCTTTTACTTTTTAAAGGTTAGGTTCAAACGTTATCATAATCTATCTTTGATATGATACTCACATCGTGATATGAGTTACTGATCACTGAATTTATTCTTTGGTTCATAAAAGCCAAGACTCCGATGTCAGAGTCGAAATCCACAATCCAGTGTGAGGTTTCAGAAGTCTGAGTGAGACAAATCAGGTGCTTGTGTTCTAATGTTTCATTTAGTGATGATATTGATATATAATAGATATCTATATATAATCAATATATATAATATATTGATATGATAATAGTGTGAAATATCATCCTTCTGTCATCATCTCTCTGGTGAAATGTCAGACATTCCAAGTCTCATCGCAGTATCAGGCCAGATAAATAACTCTAATGTGTAAATAATGTGATGTTACAATCCTTCATGTAATCTGTGACTTTTTAAATTCACTTGGGAGACTTTTGTTCCCTGACTTTAACCTTTAAGGCTGTGTGTTCTTTCAGATGAGAGGTGTAGCTGCCCGGGGAGAAACACTGCCTGTGGAATAAATTCTTGAAAGAAAAGCCTTGTTTGATAAGCCATGAGCTATGTGGAAGGATGTGAAACAGATGAATGCAGCTAACACAGGCATGATTATAAAGCAAACATACCAAATATTACCACATAACACAAGCCAGATGGAGAAGATTACCCGTGACCTAACCCACCCATCAGACCGAGGACAGTGGTTTCTTATTTTGGAATCATGCTGCTGAAGGCAAACAGGAGGAGATCAATAATTCTTTCATGTGGTATGTGAGTATTATATCAATTTAGAATTGAAAATAGTGGAATCTCTCCTTTGATTGGGAGATGTAGTGGTCGCACTCGTCCAAGACAAACAGAATATTTGAAACTCTTATGAATGAAATGAGTCAAATTCAAATCTCACTTAATCTTAAAAAACCAAACTGGGCTTTAGAAACTGTTCCTCATCACACTGCGTGTACATACAGACGCTGTTCCCCGCTCACAGCCGGGCTTGTTGAGTCACATTTAATATGCCAGTGCACTTCCCCAGTGTTGAGAGACAGATTGGCAGGTTATCAGATCGCCAGAGTCCCGTAATTACATTCACCGCACCACACTGGTGTGCTGCTCCACAAACACCTGGCAAGTTGCCCCAGCCACTGACCTTTCTCTTTGGAAAAAAACAAAATATAAAAAAGAAAACATGCCTATGTAAATGGCAGTCACAGGGGGGCCAAGCTTTGTAGACTGAAATTATGTTAAAGGTTTTTAACAAAGCAACAACATTGCCTTAATCTATTCTGATCTTTAAAATGTAGAGGCTGTGTCAGCTCTTTATCTGTGTGTGGGGTATTGATGGTCCGCACTATTTGTTATCTCTGCCTAAAGCACAGCCACCACCGCAGCCTCCCTCCACATGAGACGCCTCGTCTTCTTTAATGTGGATTTATGATGCCGCGCACGAGCGTTGTTGTGGAGGCCTGCCTCCTGTTGAGCCATGTTGGATTTAATGAACAAGTTCCTTCGTAAACGATGACGGATCTGAGCTGACAGCACTGCGGCCTCTCTGAGCGTGCTCAGCCCATCGCAGCATCTGCCACACGCAAGGGACGGAGACGGAGAGGCAAGGAGGCAAACGCAGGTCCAAAGATGAGAGCTGCTGTTTTTTTACCTTGCTGAACTTGTACAAAGCACAAAAAGGAGCTCAGCGTGATACATGCGTACTGTCAAAATACACACTGAGAATGACCTTTATGAGTGCTGAGGGTCAGCTGAGGTTACTAGTTTGTTTTTACAGAATGTTGAGTAACTGCATGATAGTTGAGGATGTAAAATGTTAATAATATACCGACCTTTCCTGGGCGACCTTTTACTCTAGGAAGACTTTAGAGAATAGATTTAATAATTTAAAAAAGATGTCATTTGTCTTTTGCATAAGATTTCCCTGCTAAAATCAGGATGCCTTAACATTTCTTGATATTTGACAAACTTCTCTTGTACCACTCGTAGATCACATGCACATCAGAGTGAGAAAATGAGATTTGATTGCAGCTCCGATGCTAAACAAAAAAGAAATACCAAAACAAATTACACATGTCATCTATAAAAATCACTGTGTGCAGGTAAATCTCTGATTTCTGATTACCCCACTTTCTACAGAGGTGTTGTGGTTGCGGTGTTTCATATATCAGTTTTATGAATTTAGGGGTCACATAAATGTGTGATAAATCCCACACAAACCTTTCAAGACTTTGCTGTCTCCACTGACAGTAAACGCAGCAGTGTTACCTCCGAGCACGGCAGCTAACAATCTATCAGACACACATGGGTGATTTTTGTGTTGACTTCTGAGTAATCAATATCCCAGCTGACGAATGAGCCAGTCTCAAAAGAAGCAGGTGTTTTCCTTCAATACATTTTCAGTAAATTCAAAAACTTGGATTCACAAAGCTTCGCAAACACGTTCGCCTGAGGCTGGGATCAGACATCAAGATTAGTTTTTGGACATTTTTACTCAGTTAATCATGAAAAATGGAAGAAAAGCTCAAAAGGTAGTTGTAGTCTGATAATTTCTGTCTCTATCCTAACAGACTGATGCTGGATCAAGGTTGTACACTTATACACATCACTTTGCCAAAGAAGTTATTTTTTCACTTGCATCTGTTTGGTTATTTGTCAGCAGGATTATGCAAAACACACCGAAACAATTAGCCATGGTTTTAGTAGGGGGGTGGGATGCTGGCGATGGAGACAGCCATTGCATTTTGTTTTTTTCCCTCATTTTCCTCCAGCATTTTTGTCACTTTGTTTGGGAGAGATGGTCTGGATTTTCATATAAAAACATCACACATTAATGATGCTGAGATATGTCAGTTTGTACAATTTGGTTCCGATCCAGATAATTATCTATGTCTGCCGGAAGAAAATGTTTGGCCCTGGATGTGCTGTTGAGATTCCAATTCCAATTAAAAATGCATGTGTTTGTAAAGAGGAAAACTGTATTGCTATTATTGTTAAGTCATTAGGCCAGATGTGTCTGGATTCAGTAATCTGGAAACCTGGTCTGGACCAGGTGACTCTCTCAATCCTGAGCTCATGGAAACATAAGTCATAATTGAGTCATAATTAAACCCACACAGTTCTGATTAAACAGGTCACACACAACAATACTCAATGTGTGAGAGTCTGGAGCCTTCAGTCAAGAAATGTCATTACTATTATTGTTTATCATAATTAATTACAATGTTTCTATGTTTACTATATTTGAGCTCTTTTTGTATCCTAATTTTAAACATTGTGTATTTACTGGTTACATATATAACTGATATTTTCATTTCCTATAATAACATATAAATGTTAAATGTAGTTTATTGAATATAGTTTGATCATTATGATAAATGTCATGTACATAAGTGTGAAGATTAAAATAGATGTTGTACTGGATTTCTGGATTGGTTTTAATTTTTGGTCCCTTTTTTTTTATTTTTGAGTCTTCATCAGAGATTTTTGATACATTGAAATGTGAATGTTATTTTAGCCAGACTGACCTTGGACCCTGGAAATAAAAGTTCAGAAAAAAATTTCATTAGAAGTTAGTGTTTTGGCTTTTCATGAGCAGAAGGATATTTTCTTATTTTTTTACCCTGAACACTTTCAAGCTTAGACGTTCAAGGCTTTAAAGTTAATAGTACACTTTAGTACACTGTGGTGCTTTCGATCATATCGCACGTCCAGCTTGTGAAGGAAAATAGAGGACAAGTCCTTGAAACGCTTGGCAAAAATATAAAAATTTGAAACTTGGCAAACTGCATCATCTTCTGCCATGTTCAGAAGTACAATGGAGTATTAGAGTCACAAACAAGGAAATAGATGAAAGCAGGAAGGTATTTATTTGGTATTTCAAGACTGAAGTACAAATATTGAGAATAAGCTGCTGAATATGCTTCAGCATATATATCATCTGTACCACTGGTGCAGCCTGTGTCTCAGACACCACCTGAGCTCCATGCCTTCAGGATCAATTAACTTGATCTACTGTGCTATAGTATCTTGTGGTACAACATATTCTCTGCATTGCAGCAGGTGTAATTAGTGATATCCTCACATCTGTCCATTACCAGCTGTTAGTTTGCACAAATGAAGCTTCCTCTACCAGGTTTATGTGGTTTCTGCTGAACAGACACAATTTTTAACACTTATTACCACACTTTGTATGACACTTTAAAAAAAAAAAAAATCACTAATTCATCTACACAAGACATTTTGTAGACAGCCATGTGCAAACCAATATCAGTAGTTTGATTAATACTGAAAAGTTTGACTAATCTTTTAATATACAGCTGATTTGAATTCTTGAATTCTTAGAAGAATAGATTAACTGAACTGTGATGAATTGGATTTATAGGAGAGATTAGAAAAAAAAAGTTTTCTTTTTAATTCTTTCTTTTTTTTTTTTTTTTTAAATAAAATAAATAGTGTAAAAGTGCACATGGTCAGGCTAACATGGTGTTATCAGTGAAGCAACCATTGTACTGGACTGTTGTGATGAACAGGGAGCCAAGCTGTCAGTATTTGTCCACTTTAACATAGTCATGAGCTTTGGGTAGTGACCAAGAGAATGAAATCACAGATCTCAGTGGCTGGGTGTCTGGGTTTGGTCTTAATGCTAACGCGAGGAGCTCAAAGTATAAGCCAGCTGGTGGTGGTTTGGGCATCTGGTCAGGATGTCTGCTGGATGCCTGTCATTGGGGGTTTTAACAGGTGAATCATTTTGGTTGGACCCAAAACCCAAGACATGCTTGAGATTACATATGTGATCAAGCCTGGGGACGCCTCAGGATCTCACAGTACGAGCTGGAAAGTGTCACTGATGAAAAGGACACGTTGCCCAACTTTCTTTGTCTGCTTCCCCCCACGATCAGACCTCAGATAAATGGAAACTGAACACCTTCAACCTGCAGCTCTCTATTTAGACACAGATATGTGTGGTATTGTCTTCTTATATAATTAATAACATAACAAATATGCTTAGCCTCTATAATATCAAACTGTTCCTCTAACATGAGTGTTTATGATACTGTCTTAATCATATCTCCCTTTAAGGAAGAATACAGGTAAAAATAACATGCTAAAAATAAAAGATGGTCGAAATAGTGGAGAAAGTCATGTAATGACTGGGACTCTGTAGTAGTTGGTGGCACCTCCCTGTGACATATAAACATTTCCATTAAGACTCCAACCTAAACACCACTTAAGGTGTGTGTGTATACATGTAGATTTTGATCTCGACTTTCTAATCATAAAAAAGAGCTACTGACAAGAGCGGGTGTCAACATCCAAATAAAAAGTGACAGCTTAGTGACAGATTGCTGCCACTTGGTGAAACTGCAGCGACACTTATATAATCGGAGGTTCATCTAAAAGAGAGAAATGAAACTGATTTTGAGAGCTGCAGAGAAACACCGTAGCCTCAGGTCTGTACAAAATCCATCTTGATTGTTTTCTGTTCTCTGCGTGCACTCTCTTTCCAATTTTGTTGTGTGAAGTGTTGGAACAATTGAAGACCACAGGAGTGGAAAAAATGTATGATATACTGTAACTCCTTGTTGTTTATCACACTGAGTTCTGAGCACTTTACACCTCAAGTGGTAAAAGAAGAAGAATTTCAGTGCATAGTGCTCATTTGATGATCAATAGCTAATCAAACAGAATGTTGAGCCAAAGTTGCAAAGTGAAATTAAAAGTTTTGAAGAAGAAGCAAGTCAGTGAGAGGGATTTGCTGAGGGAAGCTCTTTAACAGTCTTGATGATGTATTAAGTCCAACGGAGCAGTACTCTTGGTGGTTGTTGTGCGAGGCCATACAGTCAGCAGGGAACAATATTAAACGCTTGGTAATATGATGTAGATCAGTGGAGGGTGTCACGGTGAGTAATGACCTCAGCAGCACAGCAACAAGGCTCCCGGAGCAGAGACCGACGAGGAGAAGCTCGATCATGCCACCCTGCAATGCTTTTACAAGGTCATGCGGCATAATACCCTGTTTTTAAAAACATGTAGTTTTCCCCTTCAAATTAAAACACTCCGCAGGCCTTGCAGAGATACTGTAACAAGGTCCACACAGAATTCGACAGCTGTGCTCCTGCCATTAATCAGCTGGTACAAGAGGTTAAAGTGGACACTGATTCAACTCCTCAGGCTACTAAGAGAGGAAATACAAATGTATTATTTTGCCAATTTTATACAGATCTTTGCAAGGCAACCATATTGGATAACCTACATTTCCCTTGTCTTTTATTTCTTAGTTTATAACTCAATTTTCTTCCTCTCTGATATACATTATCTGAATTTTCAGAGAGATGAAGCATCAGGAAGAGCACCACTGGAACATTATCTCACCTTGTTATGGGAAATCCATCTGATAATATGTAGTTTGTATGTAGAGATGTTCAGTTATTTTTTTTTTCTCTTTCATTAAATGGTGTGTATAGAGGACAATGTTTAAGACTTTACCATTAACTTCCAGTTAGTTTGTTATAAAAGCAATTAATTAAATACAAATGTGTTTAATTCCATATAGAATGTAGCGCACACTCCTGTAGCATGGTTGTAAAGTAGCTAAAGCATTTTAGCCAGCAAGCTAAAAATTACACAAACTTATATTACCAATGCTTTAAGATGTACTTTAAGATAAAGCTAATCATACCATACTTTCCAGCATTTTCTACTATATTTTTTTTTGAAACTTTAGCCTCATTTAGGTAGCTATTATTATCATAAACAAATATAAAAAGGTAGAAATATAGTGAGTAAAAGGGGATATGTTGGTCACAGAAAGACAAATCATTTAATGGGTACAAAAATATGAAAGCTAAATGGTCATGTAGTAGTTACAATTGGACATAAGAGAAAGAAATAAAAGTTTTTTGCTTTTTTTGTCCACTGATTTTATGTAAAAAAATAAAAATAAATATTGTTTTGTTTTATTTTTATTACATAATTAATCTATTTATTTTAATTATTTAATGAGCAGTATTATGTAATTATGTGTTATGTAATATTAAATTCCAGTAACTTACTACATTTTGTCAGTGTCAAGCCTCCATACATTCTTATCTTTCCATATATGTGTATAACATCCAGCACCACAAATGAAGCTCTGTCTCATGGGAGCCTCAGTGAAAGTGGAAATACTTACATTCACATTTCTCCAGTTACAATCTCAGCCCCCAATTGTCAAGTACGTTGTTCCGCCTCTTTGCGCTCCATCTTGTCATTTTCTATTCTCTGTATGAAATGAGACGAGTCTTCATGCCAGCAACGCAGTCTGGCAGCAACGCTGAGGAATAATGAAACAGGCCTCAGACACAGGCTCAGACACATGAAATGCAATATTCTTAAAGTGCTGTGTAACATGAGCTTCATATGTAGATATCAGATAGTACTTCACGATATCCTCTATTACCATCCACAAGCCAATGCTTTGGGCAATTAGGACCTCTCCGGTTACTCTTCTGTACATGAGCCAATCTGAGATGAGAAGGATAAAAAGTCAATTAGCTTTTGTGAGGCACTGCCCACTCCACAAAGAGGCTCACATATTCCATACTTTTCTTATAAAGATTAAACGGCACGTTAAGACTTTTCCTTTATTGGTTCAATGTCACCAATTCAATGTTTTGACGTTAAAATCCAATGCCTTCTGGTAAAACCAAATTCTTGCAATTCATTGGTGTATACAAAAAGCGCAGCTCAAGACGGATTAATCTAATATGCTCTCTCACAAATCCCTCTAACAATGTGGGGATAAACATGAACAGAAAACCTGATGTGACAACTGGGCATTTGGTTTTAGGGACCATGAGTGGGCAGTAAAAATAGGCATCCATTCAGTGTTTTGTCCTACCCTGTACTTTTCAGCCACCTTTGGTGTTATTGCTGTAGATTGGCACTGTCGGTCAAAGAATCATCTTTTTCAGATGAATCCCTGTATAATATCTGGATTACAGCCCAAATAGAATAAGTTCTAAAGTGATATCTGTGAGGCATTGTTCCACCACAAATGTCTCTTTGATTTCACAGAAAGTTTGAGGATTAAAGAAATAAGGTGAGCGCTGTATTAATGTTCATTCTTATTCTATTCCAGCCAGCTCTCTTTTGATTGTGTTACTTTCCAGACCCGCAGTCGCTGATAAAGATCTCTTGGCTCTTGTCTCAAAGCCTCATTTTATTCTTTGGCATTTGTTATTTTGATACCACACTGTACTTCTCTCACAAAAGAAAACTGTGTTCCCACAATCATCAGTCATGGAACAATTAACTAGAATTACTGCCTTGTGGTTGTATGCCTTTGCCAAGCAGTTAGGTTAGTTATGCTGAAAAACATATTGTGTGGGCACAGTGATCTTGGCTTTTGACCTTTAACCACCAAAAAGTAGCTCATACATGATTCAAAGACTGTAAACACTGTGAAGTTGTGAAAGCCATTATTAGTTGAAAGTACCAATATAAATATATAAATATAAAAGTGTAATTACATGTAGTCATTTGGCAGATCATGCTGATTTCAGCAATTTGAGGTTGAGTATTTTTCCTAAAGGGATTTAAATGTGTTCAGGGGGAACTAGAAACTGAGCCACCAACCTCCCCATCAGTGGATGACCTGCTGTCTATGCAGTGCTAGACCTACTACTAATGTTACCAAGTATCCACACTCATTAGTAAAAATGTTGTTCCAAGATAAACATGAAAAGGGGTATTTGAAGTTAAAGTTGAAATTGTTACAATGTGTTCACTTGCACTACTCCTTTCATTACCCCTGTGGATTATTTTTAGGTTTGAAAAATTTCACCTTTAACAGCCAACATAGAACTGAAAGCCAGATGCTACTATAACCACAACTAACACCTAGAATCACCAAACTTTTTCCTTTTTTTGTTGTCGCTACAAAGTACAGATGTTATACTGTCTAACTTTGGGTGTCCACATACAGCCACGATAAGCTTCTCCTCCATTTCATGATTCTCTGTGACAGTTCAGTGAAGCTCTATGCTGATTGGTTTTTGTGATGCAGCATTAAGCAAAATATTCACTCAAGATGAAATAATGTCTTTGCATCCGGCTGCCAATTAGCAGCTACTAATGATTGTTAGTGTTTTGCTTGACTTTGTATGTAATCACACTTGCTTTGCGTTTGGTCTGAACACATCATTATGATGAAGATAAGAAGATAGAATAACCATAGTAATGGGATTTAAGGATCTTATATTTACTGACAACTATGTTTTTCATATTCACTTTGCTGCTATTATTTTACATTAATAAAATTTTGAAGACTTCAATCAGTAAACACATCAACTACTCATCACTGTCACTTTTAAAGTCTTGAGACAGTTTTTGTTGGTTTAAACTAACTCTTGAAATAGTTTTTTGAAATATTCTTTATAAATAAAGCGTTTGAAACTCAAACGCTGCAGCCTGCGAGCTAATTTGCCTCCACAGACATCAGGTAAGCTCCAACTTTAATTAGTGAGGGAGAGACTAGAAAGGTGTGCACAGTATGTGCATATGTGAGAGGGTGTACAAAGTCAAGGAGACAGCTGCTGTGGAAAAATGAAACGCTTCCTACTCGTTATTCCCATTAGCAGAGTTTTCAAACATCCCTCTCTCATCAGCAGTGATCCCGAACAAGGCTGGCAGGGTTGCAGGCAGGCCAAGGCCACAGGCAATAATGCTGTAGTACACTGATGTAACAAAGGGGAGTGTAAAATGTTAATGACAACAGATCGGTTGTGCATGCACACACACTCTGTAATCACATCATCGTCCCCACTGACCAGTTAGTCACCCTCTGTCAGTGGGACTGGCATTTTCATAACAAGCGTTGATGATGAGGTGTACGTACTGCGTCCTATAAGCCTTCTGACACAATAACATTAGTAACACAAGCTCAGTCTTCGGGGCCTGCTGCACTCTTCCTCGGCATCTCTGTGCAGTAATGATGGAGCTGTTCAAGTCTTAAAGCTGTTGGATAACAAGTAGAGACAGAGGAAGATCAGAGGGAAAAGGGCTGCTGTAATAACATCCACTGCTTGAGAGGCTGACAGCCCTGAGAGGCATCATTTAGTCGTATGGAAACAACAAGAGCTTGAAGGCTCAACGACAATAGCTGCATTTTACCTTTCCTTTGATTTCATCCTTCTTCTCTGAAGTATGTTATAGAATTAAACTTATAAAGGAGCTTACGGATTTGTGTTGAAGACATAAATTGGTTAAAAATACTTTTTTCCTACCAAGATCAAAATTACATGACATTATTATTAACAGCTGCTCTGACTGGTGCAATCCATCAGGACACTTTCATTAGAACTACACAAATCTTTTTTAACTTTATTTGAATATCACCTTTTATACATTACCTGCAGCTTGAAATACTTCACAGAAGGAAATTCATTAGAATTACTGCCTTGCAGTGATATACCTCCAATCACTGGTCAAGATGCAGATAATTTGTGTTTAAAATCATTAGTTATGGCCAAAAACATATGGGGTCACAGCCGAGATGGGCCTCGAGTCGCACTTAAATCGCACACACAGTGAATTAAGACTTGACTTGGACTCGTGACCAAAGACTTGAGAATTGGCTTGAACTTCAAAAAAAAAAAAAGACTTGTGAACATCTCTGGGTCACAGTGACCCTGAACTTCGACCTTTGAGAACAAAAATCTTACCAGTTTATCCTTGAGTCTGAGTTAATGTTTGTGCCAAATTTAAAAGATTTCTTCAAGGTGTTCTTGAATATGATATGAGACAAGAACAAGGATGAACAAGGACGTAAAGACGACCTGAAAACACGAAGCCTCCAGCCACAGCTGTCAGCAGCACAGAGGCATAAAGATGAAAGTAATAGCAGGAAACGTAAGGGGCAATATAATAAGAGAACAACAGAACAACATTAACGGTATAAAATTTATAAAAGATGTATTAAATAAATGAAATATATTGTTCATTAAAAAGCAAGATCATAAAAATTGATTTGATTGAACAGAAGTTGTTTGTCTGATCTGTGATGGGAGTGTGCTCCAAATTGTGTTTGCTACATTAAAACAGAAGCTGCTGTTTCACCAAACTTTTTATTTTTTCATAGTTCATTTTTGGAACATTTAACAGGGACAACATGACCTCAGGGAACCGTTTGGATCCTACTCGGATAAACTAAATCTGAAATGTATGAAGGTGCAAAACCATTAAGAGTTTTATAAACAGGAAAAGATCTTTCAAATCTAACCTCGGTGACAGCACAAACTGGGCTCTGAACATAAAGTCCCGAAATGTGGGTGTCCAACACCCAATGTAGGCTCAGCTGATGTTACTTAGTAGACATGCGGTTAGTTAACTTTTTATGATCTTTCAAATTCTACACTGTAAGACAGGCCCACACACAACGCAATGTTTATGTGTCACTGCACATTTCTGTGTTTCAGCATATTCTATATCTTGGAGGGAAACTAGTGTCACTAGGACATTAGCAGTAATTTATGATTATGGATTATTGGAGTCTGATGAGGGAAACATGGAAACATAAAATGGTTCCATGTCTCTACTCCACATAGGTCTTTCTGGGTATGGTATTTTTGTCAATGTGTTAAAATTATAATTTTTACTAAGATATGCAAATGCCACAGTATATTTCTACACTACAAAGAGCGACAGTCAAAATGGTAATTATAAAGACATCAATGGTGAAAAAGTCCCCGCTAACTCCTGCAGATAATAAAATGCACTGCAATTAAAGCAGGGGAAAAAAACTCTGAGTCTCCCACCCCTGTCTTTCCTTTGCAAAAATTACATTAATCACTGCATATCGTGACTGTGATTCATTCTCTGTGTACAGTATAGTGTAAAACAGCACAAGCAGCCTTCAGCAAATTGAAGTGAATCATTTCTTAATTTTGTTGCAGAAGCTGTGAAAAAGTCGACAGAGTGCTGTCTCTGCGGCCAAAGGCGTCATCGTGAGAAGTTGTGGAGACAAACAAGACCAATGTTTGAATATTACAGCGTTGTTGTTTGACTTTGTGAAATTGCATTAAAAACAGCAAAGACAGGTCCTGTGCGCAGGAATATATTCTGTCATGATTGAGGGATTTTTTTATAGGTGGTAAAATGAGAAATTCCACTGAGTTAAGAACATTTGGGCATTATGTGTCATATAAAGAAAGTTTCTTTTGTAATGATAGGAAATTCCCTTGAATAAAGCCTTTACTAAAGGGGCTGTTAATCCGAATCACAAAGAATCACTCCTGTACTTCATTAGCTTCAGTTTGATTCGTTGTGGTTTTTAATATCCATCATTGCAGACTTCTCCCACCATATCAACTGTATTTTTAAAGTAAGCAATAATGAAAGAAAACAAAGAAATACATGCAAAGAAAAACATTATAACCTTTTTTATTCTCTGAGCTGTAGGAAGGAAGACACTGCAGCAGAAAAGGAAAGGGGCACTTTGACAAAAAAGTTGAAGAGATGATGCTCTCTGCTTGTCAGAATGTCCCCCCCCCCACCTGTCACCTCTGTGGGATAGCGAGGGTCTTTGTTCTGTCTCAGCGATAAACCCTCTGCTGAATAAAGGCTTCTGTCTAATAGAGCGAGCTGCCTAGGAAACGCACGCGCTGGGAGAACTGTAATTTGGGAGCAGCTCCAGGAAATAGGACTCTTACACCTCAAAACATTAATGTCTCCAAGACAAATAATGTGCACAGAACCCCTCAGAAAACTGGTCTTGGTCCCATCATGATAAAACTCATCTCAAGACAGATTCATGGAACTATGCTGGAACAGACTAAAGGCCTCTCTTTGGCAAGACGTAATTGGTGGCACACAAACTGGCACGAAGGCACACAGAAACCATAGATGCCATCCTAGTTGGCTGGTGGGAATACATTTCTGCCTATTATTCGCTTTAGTTCCAGGTTTCCAGTTTTCTTGGTTTTATCATGTGAAGGATGTGTTGCTGCAGGTCAATAGTGCTATACAAAGACAAGGCCTCTTTATCTTAAGGCTACAATCAACTGAAACTCTGGGTGAAAGAGAGTGGGCGGACAGGAGAGAAATGTGCTGAGCAATTTTGGACCCTCTTTACTTTTATCTCCCTAGATACTGAGTTTTTGTGTTCTAGAAAGATGGACACTCCAATTTTATCCCCTGATTTTTACATTTGTGGAAAAGAATTGTCCATGTTACCATATAATGTCAATGTGTTTCTGTTGTCTGGAGAACTTTGGTCCAAACTAAAATATCTGTTATGACATTTTGTACAAACATTCATGGTCCTCACAGGATTAATTATAAAGAATTTACAGATCCTCTGACTGTCCTAGTTTCGTCTAGAACAGCTTTTGAGCATCTCCAGTGAAATGTCCTTATATCTACTTAGTGCCTTGCAACTTAAATTGTTATAGACATTCATTATCCCCAGAAGAAGAATCCTGACTAATTTCAATCAGATTCAGACTTCAGGGTAACCACAGTAGCTTTGACATTTCTAATTTGATTTGTGACTAAATATCTGCAAAAATCAATGATATGCTTATCAGTTTCAATTAAACTTTGTGAGCCTATTATTTAAATTAGTGGGCTAATAAACTTACTGAGGCTGCTAAACATGAAAGCATCTGCTAAATTTTAGCATGTTAGCATCATCATTGTGAGTTGGCTAGCATTTAGCCCAAAGCTTAGCTGCTCCAAACAAATAGCCTTCACCAACCACTACAGTTCCTGGTATTTAGAGTTTAAATTACTTATGGACTAAAACATGCTTTTGTACACTCACGGTGACCTTTGATCTTTAGCCAGTAAATAATAAGTTCTGTTCATCCTTGTGTCCAAGTGAATGTTCATGGCAAATTTAAGGCATTTTTGAGATATTGTGTTCATAATGTGAGAGATCGACAAACAACCTGAAAACATAATACCTCTGACTACCTCAGGCGTAATACCTCCAAGATGCTGGTGCTGAGGCTTAAAAAAAAACAACAGAGGGAGGATGAGTCTGTGATGAGTCCTTACATCAGTCTCAGGCAGACAAATACCAATTCCAATTCTAGCTAGCACACCGCTAACATCAGGATTAAGTGGGTGTATTGTTTTCATAATAGACCTTCGTCGAGATCTAAGTCACCTCCATCACAACCTGTTGCCTGAAATTACCATAAGAAAAGATTAATGTCTGTTTAAATACTTTGCTCTTCATATAAATGCTTAAATAGCCACACTAACAGCTGCAGTGAATAGACCCATGAGAAACACAGAGAAGACAGTCTGTATAGATTGGACCATTTGTCTTAGCCATGAGTGACAGATTACGCTGTCGTTAACATCCCTACTCTCTGTCTCTTCCTGTTCCCAAATCTGTCCATCCCTCATTTAGATCCTCCCTGAAGCAGCAGTACAGTAGTCCATATAGCTTTCATTTCATTCATGGCAGACAGCTGAATGATCAGTCTTTGCTAATTAGTTAGAAGATCATAAAAGTCTGTAATCAGCCAGATGTGGTGTGTTTCACTGCCTCATCAACAATTGTCTCTCAAAAAGCTATATTTAATTTCTCCATCAATTTTAAATCATTTTGTAAATGTAATACATTGTTCAAATTGAATCTAGATTTTTTAGAAGGCAAGCCCACACACTATGTATATCCCAAGGAGTGCTACTTAACAGCAACAGGAAACTTAACTGCTTATTTTACCATAATAACATGTCGAACAAGCTGCTGATACACATGGAAGCCAAAGCTCCTCTGTAGCCAGACTCAGAAGCAGCAGCCAATTCATCTCCCCCCCGGGCTGGAGGAGATATCAAACTGCAGTGGCAGCAGAAATGCTCTGCTTCCAGCAGGGCCTCCATCTCCTCTGTCAGCTGTCAGCTCAAAATGTCTCCTGCCTGTCAGACCACAAATTTCAACTCCGCGTCTGTCTGCCCAACTACCTCCACATTTTCTCTCCAGACTTAGAAATGAGTTTTTTCCACCATGAGTGAAAACGAGAAGGTGCTGTGTATTCTTCAACCTGAACAACAGAAATATTGCTGATGCATTTGACATCTTTGATTCTCACACTGAACCAGTCACTCGTGACAGTAAGCAGTTCTCTTCGTGTGTGCTGTCACAAGCGTTATAAGGTAAGAAAGTGATTTGTGGGTGTCTGGTTTGGATTGTTTTTTGCCCTGTGCTCTCTGAGACAGCTCTGTCATCCTCCTCAGGAACAGGTTCACTCTGTGGCCTGTGCCTGTTTGAAGGCTGGGCATTGATTTGCTCTAAGGTTGCCACTGAGACTTGTTGGGACCAATGGACAAACTAATGAGCCCCTGAAGGCCCCACTGATATGCCCCATGGCCTTGTTAGAACACCTAGATGGGAGAGCTGCAGAGTGAAAGAAAGACTGAGGTATATGTAGGTGGTGGGTAGCAGGGTATATGGAGGAGAAGACAGTATCACTTTAACAGTGAGATGCAATGAAATAAGACTGAAAGTCTACAACCATAGTAGTGGCTCTTTGACGTACTCCTGGGCAATGTTTTGAGCTACATGCTAATGTCTGCATGCTAACATGCTCACAATAGCTATGCTAACATGACATCTTAGCATGCTAATATTTGCTAATTAACCCTTAACACAATGTAGGGCTTCAGCTTGATGTACAGCTCAAAATGCTGGTATTACACAAATTATTAGGATTCATCATGTAGGAACCATGAATGTTCATACTTCATTCCATAAATTTGGGATCCCACTGCTTTAGACAGATATTACTGTCATATCATTATTTTAATACTAAACTGGATGATTTTCATACCGTATAAGCCACCTGTAAGTAAACACTAGTAAAGCCAAAAACATCACAGTAGTGACACAACCTTATCCAACCTTAATAATCTTGAGCTCATCATTTTAGATCATTTTTAAAACCAAAGTAAGAGTCAGTGTCCCATCAAAGTAAGATTCACTTTCCATCATTTTCTATAAAAATCACAAACTTTATCTCAATGTGATGATTTTGTACTTGTTTTTCAAGTTCAGAGTGACTCAGTAAAACAAGAAAAAAAGCAAAGATTCAGTGATCCCTCTTCCACAGGACTCCAAGACTCTCAGGATAGATGACCCATTAGGGTTGGGTGACTAAAACGGGAACTCAATCTAATGCCTCATTTCCTCTCAGAGATGAGACAAGCTTTATGGCTTGACCTCTCCCAAAAGGATCTCTTTCTTTCTACAGTAGCCATGTTGTAATCTCACACATCGCTGTCTCACTTAATCTGAAAATAATATCAAATACATTAGCAAAGGCATAGGCCTGGAAAATCCAATTTGAAATTCATACTCTGGCATCGTAGACCTGATCACTCCGTATGTGTAATGTCACATGTGGTTTTAATGGGCATTTATCTCCAATAGGAAAGACGAGAGATAGAGAACATAGGAAGTCTTGTATGAAAACATGCATTGAGTTGTACTGGAGACGTTTCAGTAGCGAGACAGTAGCTGTCAAGAACAATAAACAGCAACACAATTACATGTGCTGTCAGATGAAAACCTTAACTCGCCAAGATAACAACTTTCTAGGACTTATTTATACTTATTTTATTATATTTTTTTATTTTTTATTGTGAGATTTTCAATTGCTTCATTACCACATGTCTCAACAACTACTGGGTGGGTTGTTATGACTTTTAATACAGGTGTTTATAATCTCAAGAGAAATGAAATGACCCTGAAACCGATGAAATGGTGACCTGTCATTGTGAGCATGTTAACATGCTGTTGCTGAGTAAGGGCAGACCTGCTAGCATAGACACTGACTCTTACTTTGGTTTAATTAAGGCTTTAAAAATAATCTAAAATGATGAGCTCAGGGGTATTAATGTTGGTTGAGGTCGTGTCACTACTGTGATGTTTTTGGCTATACCAGTGTTTACTTACAGGTGGCTTATACGGTATGAAAATCATCCAGTTTAGTGTTAAAATAATGATATGACAGAAATATCTGTCTAAAGCAGTGGGTTCCCAGAGCACAATGGTTTTCTTTTGGGAAATGGGAGAGCACAGCAGCGTAAGTCTTCCCATTCATGCTGGCTGCTGCTGAGTATTGTCTCTCTTTTATCCTTATGTCTACTGCACAGCAGCAGCACATGTAAAAGAAAAGCAAGCAAAAATTGTCTTCCAGCATGGACCAGTAATTACCAAGGCTCAATATGGAGTAGACCTTTGTTCAAACTGATATTTTTCATGAGATAACTGTCTGAAAAGGCTAATGAGCAGCACAGTGTCAACAGATGGTGGTGTAGCGGTCAAAAAACTTTTAATTTGACACTTCCATTGTCTATCATCAAGGGGAGGAAGACAAAGAATGCTTGCAACTCCTAAAGGCTTTGGGTTGACTGTGTCTGTCGATGTGCTCAAAACAGCAGCGGCAGCCGGTAATGTGGAATAGTTGCTTCTGCTCAGCAGGCTTGAAACAAATGGGTTATTTAGAGCCTACTTCATTTGCACTTGTGGAGAAAGGGCAGAAAGGAAATGAGAACCCCTTGACGGTTCAGTGTTAGACGTATTTAATTAGCCAATTCACTCTCAGCTTTGCCACCTCAGTGGGCACAATACTTCTTTGTATTTTTAAAAGTAATTGTCACTTGCCGCATCAGCATTCAGCAGATCCAGGCATGCAGTCAGGAGCAGAGAAAAAAAAGAAATCGTTTCCTCTTCTCTTTAGTAAGAGCTTATAAAAATAGGCATACTTTCAGACATTATGCTGCACAGCTGGTCTGAGATAACCTGTGGAGACAGGATGCAATGTTCATGAGCCATGAAATACAGGTGTGGGCATCATAAGCTCCAGTGGTGATCAGTGATAGATCATTTGGGTTTACTCAACTGACTGAACTCTGCAGGCAGCGTTTCTGGTTAACACAGCTGAAATGGGCTCGTTCTTGTTTACAATAAAAGCCACAGCTTTAAAATGTAAAATTGATTCATCTAATGTTGTAAAAACAACAGATTATTTTTTTTAATAATTATTCTTTAAAATGAAAAAATATGAACATGTACATTATTGTTCAACTGAATATTTAGCTGTTGTTATTGTTACATATTTCAAAACTTGGTGGTCACTGGTGATGAATTTTAATGTGAATAATGTGAATCTTTGGGTTTCAATGAACAGATTAATCTTATTCTTTTCTTTTTTTTTTAATTTGGAAAAACAATTATATACTTAATAAAAACAAATCTCTGTTTTTCCAAAATTATGTGGGTCAGCCCTTGAACAAGGATGATCTCATACTGTTGTTTTTGATGCTCATTGTTGCTGACACAATTCAGGACCTGCCTCTCATAAGAATAATAACAGAGTTATTCACCTCTGTTCCAACAAGATGTAGCAATATGTTTTTTTCTTTGGAGTAAGTTTTTGTGTAATATTCTTTTGTGGAAAAAAGTCCTTTGGATTCTGCAACCATTTTTTTTTTAAACAAGAGAGTTTTCTTCAAATTATTACGCAGATTATATCTGACAGGGTTTGGACAAACAGTGAAGGCCACCTGTTTTTTTTTTTTTTTTTAATTTTTTGCATGATTCCAACTTTACTATTATCATCTGTTGTTGTATTTTTTTTTAATATTCAAAAGAATTATCTCTGATGTTCTTGTTTATATATAGTGTTCTTCTACTATTCTTTTTTCAGTGGAGATGAATTCAGTGAAGAAATGAAAACATAAAACTTAGTATGGACACACCTCCTCAGTATGGACACAAGTGTAGAACAAAAAACTGTAAAAACAAAGAAAGAAGTCAAGTCCCCAACACAGACAACAGGTCTCCAGAGCCTCTGAGTGAAAAGGACAAGACTGTTAGAAAACATCCATGTCTAGAACCAGGAGAGGGAAAAGCCTCAGTCTGCGCAGGAAGCAGCTTGTGAGCCGCCTGGCCAACGTCTCAGTTAGATAAGTTAACCCCTGGAGTACTACAAAACTCTAAGAGGTGGTTGTCCTTAAGTCCTGCCAGCAGCTTGAAGAAACAGACTTTCGTCCACTCCAGAGAGGACGATTAAAACACCCACAGAGGAGGAACAGAAGAACGGGAAACAACAGTCGGCCTCAGAAGAAATCTTTGGTTCTGGTCAACTTTGACTTTGGATGACTACAACACCAGAGAAACCTGCAATAAAAACAAAAGCACAGTCTGTACTGAAGACAGACACAGCTGTCTCATCTGGAAGGACAGCCAGCTGTGTCCATTGAACCATGAGAGTCAGAAGGTTACATCATCCGATAACCCTGAATGTTTGGACTAAATTTTGTCCCAAAGCACCTGATATATAATATTGAGAAATATTGTTGGACCAGAGAAAACTTTGACCTGATGTTGACACTGAATGAAAAGTCAGGGGATCATCTAACTGAACAGAGATCAACCTCTGGAGACAAGGAATGGCTGTAGTAATTTCAAGACAATCCATCTGATAATTCTGAAGGAATTATGGAATTATCAAATTTCGTCTCAGGACTCTTAGTTTATTCTTGACTCTCTCGAGTTAATATTTGCTCAAAATACAAAGACATTTGATCATTGAAGTCTTGAGATGTCACAATCAAATAGTCAAAAAAACATTTTGAAGTCACAATGACCTTTGAACTTTAATTACCCAAATCTAGTTATTTCATTTTTGTGTTGCCATCCTTATATTACTAATGTAGTGAAGCCACTCTATTTAATTTATCTGTAAGAAATACTTGTGTCAACAAGCTGTGATGGGCTTTAGAGTGAAGAGAGTATAACATTTCAAATCAAAAGTCAAAAGAGTTAACTATACCATTTCACAATGATCCCTGCTACCCCACATGTTGGCACATATTCCCAAGTAGGCAAAAAAATTACCTAGCCTCACAAGCTGTAATTACATACTGAAGTGGAGGATGCAGTGCTGTACCCTGGGGCTGAAGTGCCTCTATAATAAGCTTTCATCAAGAGCCAGCTCAAGAACAATGTCCCACATATCAACAAGCAGCGCTCCCCTGTAGACACAAGGAAAGAAGGCAAGAGCTGATACTTTCAAATGTATCAAAAATCTTTTTAATGTGTTATTTGTTGAGAATGGAAAGAAAAATACAAAATAGTGTTCAGCAATGAACAAACATGAACTGTACACTCACTTAGTATAATTATACAAAAGGATTACAAATTAAAACTTTGAAGAGACACAACTATCTATTAAATGAAAAACTATTTTGGAGGTGTTGTTTCTTTCAGTTTTGTATTTACATATGTGTTAACATTAAGCTGCCTGAAAAAACTGTGTCAACATGAATGTGTTTGTGTGTGATGATGTCGAATCAGGCTTGTTGACAGAAGCAACGAGAAAACACAACTTGACTACTCCAAACAAGCCTCTGCTGTTTTTTTCCAGGCTCAGTCTTTACTGGAAATCAGTGTCTCCTTTAAATATACACATCCACAGATGATCCTCTACTCAGATGTTGTCTACTCAGAGTCATGACCTCCTGGTTCCTGACCTTTGACCTCAGAGTCTCAAGTACGCCACCTGCATGGACACAAGAATATATAAAATTTTTTTAAATAATATATATATATATATATTTTTAAAAGACCAGTGTGTATTGTACAATCATTATTTTTCCCCCAAAGCACAGATGTACAGGATCTCAACAATCTGCTGGTCGCTACAGCAACACATTACCTGCAATTAACATCTTCAAATGACAAGACAAAAAAAAAAAAAAAAAAAAAAAAACCTGCAGGTGGTCGAGTTTTAATCAACTTCAAAAACACACAATCAGATAAACAAAGCCCAGAAAACAAATCAGCTCGGCTCTCTCCTCTCTCTCTTCCTCCATCTGCTGCTTCTGGGTGTTTGCCTGCTGCAGACTATGGCTGTGCTCCACTGAGGGCTATATATTGGGATGATGGATGATGGCATTTGCCTCATTCAAGGCCCTGTCTTCTCCATTCCCATGCCAAAGTCTGCTCGCTGCTCAGGCGCATCAGTGGTAATTCATACAAATGATAACAAACAGCAACTAAAGGTGAGCTGCTGCTAAGACGAGTCCTGCAGAGAGAAGTCAGAGAGTGAAAGGAAGTGAAACGTTGGAGGAGAAGAGAAGATGGCGTATGGTTAGACAGTTGCTGGTAAAAAATAAAGGAGAAAGGTTGAATTTCTGATGAGAGAACATCCCTTTTATCCAACTGAGCCCTGTTCATTCAGCACCGGTTACACAAAAAAAGAGAGGTGTAAAATAAACAAAAATAAGCAGAGAACAGTTTGTTCCCATAGAGTATGAAGAAAGAGGCTGCACAGGCTTGAAACGAAAAACAAATCCTCCTGTTCCCTTACCTTACAATGTAATGACGATAAGTAAATAAAAGATCAAAAATCTCTCAATATATTACAGATTTAGTGCCAAGAAAAAAAATTACTTTATTAATATGCAATTCATTTGATAATTTCAGAGTTATTTTTAGACAAACAGTCTCTGGTTTCAGCTTTGAATGTCATTTCCCTCTGGTGGTCTTGAGATTTCAAGACAAAAGAGGCTACAAACATGTTTTTTGGTCAATGTGACCTTGACCATTCACCTTTAGCTACCATATCGTAATTATTTCATCCACGAGTACAAGTGAGCCTTTGTGTCAAATGTCAAGGTATTTTTAAGATACTACATTCCCAAGAACGAGACAGATGCATGGATGAAAACATTAAGCCACTGAACTATCAGAGGGACAAAAAAACAAAACAAAAAACACTCCCACACTTGACAATGAAGCAATAAATAAAGAAGGGAAACCCATCATATTCTCTTTTTTACGGGATCCTCAGTGGCATCAGGATCCTGCTGGACATATTTTGGATGTTCTCTTCAGAGAAAAGAAACTAATCCAACATTTCTGTCACACACAGTCAAAATAAGTCACCTGGTTTATCTCATTGATTTGTTTTTGTGTGAGGTAAGTGTGAGGTAAGCTAAGTTGCCAGCGCAGATAATTTTAGACTTCAAGTGATGATTTGTCTACTGAGCAGAACAACCTGTGACCTCTAAGCTCTGCACCAGCTGGCTGACAGACTCCTGCTGCTGAGTACCTCTCTCTCTCTCTCTCTCTCTCTTTAAAATCAACTATTTATATTATGAGAAGCCACATAAAAAAAGCTTGTCAGATAGTTGGTCTTCACACTGTCAGGGAGGCAGATGGTTGGTTTGCCCAGAACACTTGATGATAATATGCTTAAGAGTGTTACACTTCTTTGATCTCATGGAAATTCTTTTGAGCTTAAGCGCAGTGAAATGTGAAATATCACTGCAAAGCCTTGAGAGTAGTACATCTAGCTGTAGTCAGAGATTAGCTTTAGTAGTTTTAGTTTCCATATCTACACAACAGCTTCAGTCGAACGGACTTTAGAGGCGAGGGGTTAATGTCTGGATATTATAAGTTCTGAGACAATAACAAGAGACCTGATGTAAGAAAGTCTGACTCAGCAAGCACACACTTTAATGCTCTGTGTTCAGGACTGTTATCATATCACTCCACATCTGGCAAGGAGCACAGACAATATTCTCTTCACACCTGAAGAGAGAGACAGATAGTGGTGTGGAAAAGTAGAACATGAAGACAGACACATGTTGCTGCAGCTCAGCAGAATATCAAAACTCAAAGGAGTGTCCTGCAGTTCAAGCAAATCCCAGAAAAATGAACGAAAGCGCTGACCTACATAATGATGCTTTCTATTATCATCTTTAGCTTGTGTGTCCACCTCAACCCCGAAGGACGTGATCCAAATAGAAAGAAACCACACACAACAACTGATTCTGAATTGGGGACGCACGAACTGCTTGTACAGTTTAAGATGTTGAGAATTCAACACTTTGTGTTCCTGCAACAGATTACAACCTGAAGCAGTCAGTGAACACATCTGTCATTCGGTTATTATTAGCCTGAATGATGTTTCATAGTTGTTGAGCGCGCACATGATTAATGAGAGGCACTCTCTTATCTGCTGTACAACATATTTTAATGTGGTAGCTTAGGAGACACCAAGGGGATGAAAAAAAGAAAAAAGAAAACTCATTTAATTAACTGGTGAAAACCATGATGACGCAAACCAAAAGCTTTCTCCCATTTCTTTTATATTCAAATAAAATTACAGTTCCACGTATTTGTGTTAAAGGAGAAAAACAACCATCCAGACATGATCAGTATTAGGACCAGGAGGGAGATTTTCTTTTCATTTTGCTTTTGTACAATGAAATCAGAATGTGGGGAATAAAGTTAGCAAGTCAAAGTTCTTGGAATAAATGAAACTACTGATGTTAGTGCATTTGCTTGTCTGCACAAAATATCTTGTGTGGATAAATTGTTGAAATTGTTCTTCAACAAGGAAATTCTCTTTCTCTTTTAGACACAAACACAGGTAATACATGTTGGGACCTGTTGTTTGTTCTGGAGCAGAAATCACTCATCTGTGGTGCAATTTCCCCAACGTGGGACAAACAAAAGAATTTGAATTGAATTTGAAGACAGTTACTGAAGTTTTTTTTTAAATTCTGAGGACATGGAGCTCATGTGAGATGTGCCATATGAATTCATATAAGCTGAAAGTATACAGCACTGGTGGTTTCATGGTTGTAGTTACTATATTGTGTGGATTGAATCCTAGAGAACAAATGAAAGCATCAACTGACTATTGAATTTTGTATTTGCCCTTGATTGTTCTTCTTTACTTTTTTTCTTCATGGAAATTTTGATTTCATCCTTGAAATGTTAAGTAAATTAAAAAGGAAATTAGGTACACCACCTTAAAGCCACAAGCTGCCAGCATATAGACACTAATTAACAAGTTAGCAGGGCAAATTGTGATAGTTAGCTAAAGATAACTAATAATTAGCTGGGAGAGGATAAACAGTTAGTAATGTTAGTTAGTAACAGTCGTCAATTACTAGTGGTAGAAACACAAACGTTACCAGACATGACATGTAACAGTATCCAGTGTTTGTGTTATGTCTTAACATCAGCTTTAAAAGCAGTTGAAATAAAAAGGTGGAATGTGACACTTTTTATGGGTGAAGGTTAATTGAGGTCGTCGCATTAATGCACTTCCCTTACATGGCCCTCAAAGCAGTAAACCCTCATATACTTAAGATCTAATTCAATAAAATACATCTGTCTCATCACACTGGAGATAAACACCAGCTATTAAACAAGTTTTCAGGGAATTAAAGAGCCTCATTTGTATCACCAAGCAGAGACGTCCAGATGTCAACACTAATGCAGTAAAGCATCACACACCACCAGCTCTGTTGATAAATTCTCCTTCTTGCTCTTTGGTTCACGTGCAATGGATCGCGACACAAGCATCCTGGCATGAGTAATTTATTTTGACAAAGTGAGGAAGCTCCTGGTGTGATTCTGTGTGCAGACTGCAGGATGACTGAGGCGGCATGTGATCAATACATCTCCTCACTTCTTCATTGTAAAACGCCCGATCAGTTTTTGGATCAGTTCCTGTCTAACCTACATGTCGGCTCGTCTCTCTGGGAGTGAGGAGGGGATTAATGAGGTAGGGTGGGGTGGGGGTGGGGGGTGAGCACTCTCCAGCTCGAGAGTGACACTCGGAGCTGGAGCTACTTTACACCCCATTACACCAGCAGGCTAAGGGATGGAGGGCGGGAAATACAGCAGCCCAGACAACACTAGACATTCCACATGCAGCATAATAACAGGCTGGGTCATGGTGCAGGCTTTGATCACCTCACAGCCACTGAAATTAAACTAAAACACACACACACACACAGAGTTCAACATAACTAGGTGGGCACTAAGTCCTTGTTCTGTGGTGGTTGCATTGGCCTGTTAGAGCTTGTACTCATATAATTCATATAAAGGAAGCCACCAAAGTGGTAAACCTGTAATGGTTTACTGCATTTTTAGACTGCAAGTTTTTACAACATTGATAAAAAAAGTACAGTACAGCTGGAATCAAGTTTCTCCAGGCTGCATTCAGCCAAACATCCACCTTTACTCTTTTTATCTCCGTGTTAAACTTAAATTTTAACTTGACACAATCACAAACAAAGTAAAGGCAAAGGTGCAAATAAATGTGAATTTGCAAGCAGTGCAGAGTTGAAATACTAAAATAAATCGGGATCGGTTGATTCTACCAGTTTTGAGTTTCTACTGACATCACTGAGACTCAGGTTGAGTTCATTCTGTTTGTCTGTGTGTGTGTAGACACCTGGAGTATACAGAAAGCCATAAACTTATGTATTTATAAAGGCATAACAAAAAGGAAAGGGGATTGGAGAAGAGTCAGAGAAGCAATAGGAATACAAGGTAAGTTTTAAAAACATGTATCTATTACCAGATTCAAGCTGTTGTGGTAGCACAAGGAGTACTGTCTGACTACAGTCGAGATTTGTCTGAACACATCAGCAGGACAGGACGCTTTATCATTCTAAAAGGCCTTTCCACATCAGACATTCTGACTAAGGGTAGTTTTTTTCAAATAGTTTTTAAATGATAAAAACAAATCTAATAGTTTATGTGACTTGTCTTAAAAAATAAAATCTGTTTTTTCATTATTACTGCATCTAAAAAGCTTAGGCTGTTTGCAAAACTGCCATTAAACAACAAAAGCAATAGAAGATGATGAAGACTATTACAGCTGTCAAAAACTTCCATGTGGAACTGTTTCAAGAAAAAACAGTAAAATGAGGCACACTGCAGACTATGAGCTAAACACAGGTGTGGATGGGTTGGTCTTGTTCTCTCTTTGTGTGTATGTGTAGGGTGGTGGGGTATAAACAAGGCTGATTCCAGTGAACAATGACCAGTACTTCTGCTTGGAGTGCTAATCCCTTATATTGACTTGCATTAGCATGAAATGCTGATGTGTAATTATCAACATCAGTGATGGTTCAGTTCCATTTAGTCTTATATTATATTGATATTACACATTTCTCTCCACAGCTGCATCTGTGTTAAACAATGTTCCTGCAGAATCAAAGCTCTAGCTTGTTTATAATTCTTTAAACCATCAAGGCTCGTCTTGGACACTAAACCCACCGCAATTAAAATGACTAACTCCCCACAAAGGAAACTACACAAAAACCAGTAAGAGACGCATGCTGACTGTGTGATCTCATGATCCAATCTTCATTGCAAGTAGCTTCCTGTAAGAAAAGTGGATTTTGAAAACAGCAACAGGGTTAGTCAGGGTATTTCAACCTGAGCAGAGATCTGATGAGCTATAATAAGTGGAGACACCTGTGTGGGAGTGCTGGGTCTCTGGTATCACTACTCATCCTCTATGCTCCAAGTTTAAATAGCTGAGTTAAACATGTTAAATCCTGTCTGAGCTCATGACTCATTTCTTACTTTTCTTAATGAACCACAGTAAACTTATTTATCACAGCCTTTGTGCTGTATAATGTACATATACAGCATTAACACTAAGTTCCTTTAATAGAATGGATGTGACAGTATATGATAACATAAGTTGCTCCTCTCAGGAGGACTTTTACTCACTCAACATTTCAACAGAGGGGAAAACACAGCTTGCAACACTCTCTCTCTCTTTGTTCTCTGTATCTCCAGTTAAAGAAAACCCTCAGATATTTAGAAACTCTGGAATTTTCATCCCACAGCATCCTGGTCACCCACCCCAACACTTCAGAGTTTGTTGTTTTTAAAACACAGACTCTCAGACATTCTCAGATCATCTCCGGTAACTCTAGATGGTCCTGTGATCACGTTACCTTCCCGTACTCTGATGCCTGAAGCACAACAGGCTTCTACTATCAGGAAGCGTTCAAGTGTTTCAATTTATCAAACTCTTTGCTCGTCCAGATACTGTGTCCTGTGTCTGGGTCGTACTATCTGTAGCCTTCTCCGTTTCGACATTGGCCCCCACCCCTCCCCCAGCCTCTACCACTTGTCGAGTTGTTACCACAGAAATGATGACACTGCTTAACATTTGACCACAATGTTTAGGAGAGTGAAGAGGAAAAAAAGCTCTGGATTTTTCATTAGTTTGTCATCCTTAGGGTTGATGCAGGGGGAGTGAAACTGTAGAAAGCCTTTTTAAGTTTGAGGCACAATGTCCCTGTAACAAGATGGGAGCCTACTGCAGGTGAAATTATTAGAATAGCAGCCTGGCGGAAGTGAGCTCTCTGTTACAAATCCACCTCCCTGAGGGTGACTTTGAAAATACGTTATTCCAACAGGATGAGATTATAGTTCACTCTTTGTAACTTTGACATTTAGTTTAGAAAGTTGGATTCTTATTCATCGTTGTTAAAATAAATCCAAATCTTTTGTCACAAGCACAGATTTGATACAATAACAACAAGGTACAGGTACAGCATTAAAACACATCATTACATTAAACATACATCATTACTTCAAACATAAATCATTATAAAACCAGATGTGGATGCGTTTTATAACTTGCTATTCTTACTATCCTGTATGCATGCAGTTTATAGAGATGATGTCAACAGATTTACTGCTTTAAATTTTATACTTTTTGAAACAATGGACTTTAAACAGAGGTGAACAGAAGCAACAGTGTTTCTATGACTGAAACAGCAGCTGTTGACGGCATATTTTGGTAGCTAACGCTAGCTAATTATATTTGGAGGCTGATGTGATCTGCAGAATGGGAACTGAATGACATTTAAACACTGATCAGCCATAACATTATGACACTGATGGGTGAAGTGAAGTGAAATATATGAGGCAGCAAGTGAACAGTTTGTTCTCAAAGTTGATGTTTTGTTGGAGCAGGAAAAATGGGCAGAATGAAGGTGTGGGTGACTCCAACAAGGGTCAAACTGTGATGGTTGGTCGACTGTATCAGAGCATCTTGTGGACTGCAGCTCTTGTTAGATGTTAACTGTTAGCTCTTGTTCACAATCTGAAGTGGTCAGTAAACTGTTGGAGCAGCCATCAGGGACAATGTTTACGTTCAGTATCTTAACCAAGGACCCTTCTATGTGTGGACATGAGTCGTCAGGGTTTGAAAAAAACAACCCTCCGATTAGCCATCGAGCTGCTCTAGCCCCAGATGGCATCAACACTTTAAGGCTCAACTTCTTATATTTCTACTGTGTTTTAGTTTAGTTTTTTCACTGCAAGCACGTACTGTATTTCCTCTCCAGTGAAGATTTAGATAGACTCCAAATTTTTCAGGCCCTCAACTAAACACCTGCTGCCCGGGCTGACAACAAAAAGCAAATTTTCTGCTCACTGTACATTCTCTCAGCTTGTGTATATATTTTTCAGCAGATAGAAAACTTGTTTAAAGTGGTTGCAGTCACTTCCCTAAACTTTCTGAGCAGGAAGTGGAGGATAATGGTGCTAATTACCCCTGTCACTATGTTTAAAACAGCAAAGAGAATAGAGTTGTCAGCGGAGTTAACACCTCCTATTTTCTAGTCAAAGGGTTTTCCTCAGCAACTCGGGCTAAATATACTCATTTTGCACAATTACAGGTGCATATAAGCTGAGATATCGCTGACAACAGTAAAACCTCACATTTGCTCCACTTAATCCCTAAAGCGACGCCTGTAACTGAAAACTCTGAATCATGAAATTCATTAAGGCGGGATATAAACACTGTCAAGGACTGGTAAATAATGGAAAAGCACGGTGCTGTAAGTAGGAAATATGTGAAATAAGTGACTGCTGTCAGCTAAAAGCGTTACAGTTGTGCTGCTAGTTCAGCTTTTTAAAAAGATGAAGATGAATTAAAGACCTCTCAGCCTTTCTTTGCTCGTGTAACAGTATCAGGCTAAGCGTTTTAGAAATGTGTCAGCAAGCCTCAGTCGTCACATGGTATTCACTACAGTGCATCGTATCTGTCTCACCTCATAGGACCTCATGCGACGCATGGACGTAGGAAGTGTCGAGTTGCTGTCATCTATCACTTGCAGCAGCTCCTCGCACACCTTCAGCGGCAGCTCCACAGGATGTCCGAGGGCATTGACCTCCCAACTACTTACGATGCTGAAAACACACACATGCACAGAGTAGGAGTGATTTATAGTGATTGCCGTAGAATTATACAACCAAGATGATGTCCACAAATAGCTGCTGTAAATCCATGTTGAAGTGCTCGCCTGCTGTTTTAATTAAGTTGTTTTAAAAAGCAAACTGAACTGGATAACTAGGGATATATAAAAGTGGATTGATGTGTGGTTGCTTGTGTCGTGTCAGACTGCATGCACGATTGGTGTGTGTCTGAGTGAGAGAGTGAATATGTGTGTGTGTGTGTGTGTGTGTGTGGGATGAAAAGAAGAGGGGACTGAAGAATGATCGAGAGAAGAAAGATTGATGCTCTGTCAGTGTGTGGTGCCGATCCAGTTTGTTTGGGTGACATTTAGCCATCTGTGCAGAAAAGTCTTCTTAAAGTTTTGGCAGTTCTGCTTAAAACATCACACTGGAGAAGCCATGGCTGCTGTAGTTAATGTCTACACAGGCATCGGAAATGTGCTGTTAGCCACTCAACATCTAGAGTCTTAATTGTGTTAAGCTGTTTACTCAGCAAATCTTAGCAAATCACTTATTATTAATACAAACCTGTCTGCATCCTAAATCTTTGTGTGAGGTTGTGCACTTAATGCCACACACAATGAGATTTAATTAATCCAATGGAAAAAGAATAGCCTATATAATTTCCATTTGACTCAATTTCCTTACCTATGAGGCCTGTGTCCCATTGTGCCAGACTGTGCTGGCGCCTGCGACTTTCACTCAACTCATAATCAAGTCACAGCCATTAGTGACAAGCGTAATCCACTTAGGCGTTGGCTCACTGATTCTCTAGCCAATTATTGGCAGTTTTAACAACACATACTGCAAGCTCTGGGCTGCACTCGACTGTAACCGACTGCAGCCAAAATAGGGCCACCGTCCTGGGAATCCAGCCTCCCCAGGCATAACATTTAATTTGAAAATGTCAGAGATGAGTGATGAAGGATGAATGGTAAATTATGTAGGGGGGAATGGAAGTGTGAGTAACACCAGCATTTAGCTTTTTTGCGAGACTTAGGAGTAATGTCAGGAGTAGGTGTAATAGCAAAAAAGAGCAGTTGCTGAAATGTGAAGCACTTCACAGTGACAAAGACAAGAAATCAACTCACTATAGGGTTAAACACTGAACAGCGGGGGTGAAGGCAGCTGATATTTGCTTGTTGCAGATATATTGATATTTGCATTTATGTTGGTGAATAAATAACAAGAAGCTGAAGCACAGATAAACATCACAGTGACACCAGAACTAGCTGATTCTCTAGAAAATGACAGAAAAAAGTTTTTATTTCTTTCTTTACGTCTTTTTAGCTGCAGGTAATATTGTATCAGTCATTTCATAAAGTTTCCTGTGAATCATTGGGCTCATACTGTTTACAGTGTAATTTAAATGGACCCTTACAGCTTTAACTGAGAAGACAAGCTTTTCTCCTTTCAAGTAAGTTTGTCTCTAATTACCCGTTCTCCATCCGTCAGCCAGCGGGCTTGTCAAAATGGTAGAAACAACAAAACCTCCCTGTTCTTCCATCGCTCTATGTGGCTGCAGGGAGGATGAGGATGATGAAGATGAGGAGGAAGAGGAGGAGGGCAAAACGCTGAGTACTGATTCAGTTGAAAATAATGAGGGTGGAAGGCTCTTTCAGTGGGGTGCTGCTGTACTGAGTGTGGAGAACCACATGCAGCACATCCACCTACACTCCTCTAATGCATCGCAGCAAGGTGCATGGAGCCTCGCCTCAGTCACAACAACATCCGCTGTAAGCGCAACAAACACACGCACGCCGCTTATGCAACTGACAGCTCTGAGACTATAAACACCTTTGATGGCAATCTCATTCGCAAAATAACAGACAATTACATCTGAGCAGGGACCCTTAGCGCAAAGTGCTCTGTTGAGACAAAATCTGTTCATCAGCAGTCGTCTTTCATTGCTCGCCGTGAGCCCAGACAGGCTGTGATTAAGAGGGTGCAAAGGAAAGATGAAAGGATGAGATTAAGAGGAGGAAAACAAAGATTGAAGGGAAGGTTTGAGAGAGTTGGAGGATGCGGTGAATTGAGTGTCCTGGCTTACTCTTTCTGCTGGACGTCTGTGTTGGAGCAGACGATATAGAGAAGTTTTAAAGCTCTGGTGGCTCCGGGTGATGGGCCGTGAAGAGAAGAGGAGCTGATAGACCCCACACCCCCGCCACACGTCTCTGGGACTGACGCTATGATGGAGTCGCTGTTGAGCAGCCAGAGCTGCGGGAGGATGAGACGGGTCACTTCACGTGGCGCCAACAATCACACTCCATCACATAAACTCGATGCAGTTGCTTACTCATTTAGAGGGGTTGGAGTGATACTCTGAGCCAGTAATGTGCTTTTATTGATTTAATAAACATATTTGAAATTATTCTAATACTTGATTACATTAGTTATCTTAGGTTTTATGATATGTTCCCACTGCATATCTAACATACGAAACGTCCGTTTGTGGCAGAGGGTTGATACATTAAAACCGTGTTTTAACAGGATCAGACAGAGGAAAAGATATATTTGAAAAATGCTTAGTTATGTAATTATTATTAATTGTAGAACCAGTAAAGCGTATGTCAGTGAAAGTGCTAAATAGTAAGAGTGTCATCCAGCTCTGCTTTGACTGATGGTGCGAGATCTTTAATTATATATTTATTGAAGAATTAGGTCCATTCTGGTCTAATTTCACACAAGACTAATAATCTTATTATTGCTATTCTGAGTTTTAATGTCCTAGAGTTACAAAATACAGTTTTGATAAAATGGTCTGACTGAAACATACAGTCAGCACAGAATATCATCAGCCAGCTTCACTTTGAATAATCAGTAGCATCACTCAAACACTTGTGAAATATAGAATTCTGTCCTCTGCACACTGGCCAAAACAAATCACTGTACTGGAAAAAAAAGGATTTTTATGGCAGTGGCGTGTTACTGTTGTTTTGTAGCTACTTGTAATAATCCATGTGTAGTTGATTTTAAAGCCTCAACAATTGTAACAAATCACAGTCAATCAGCTTTTTATATCGTTTGAAGAGCCGTCCATATCACTCATCCCATTTCTCATATAACTGAGTGGTCTATTTTTACGATAATGTCGTCTGTTTTTCTGATTATGTTGCTCGCTCTTACCAGTAAGAAGGCCTTTCCATTAGGAGTCTGGACAGAGAAGTGGTAGGTGCTCAGTGAGGTGGACAGCTTCAGCAGCCTGGCTGCTACTGTCCTCTCCACAAACAGAGATCTGCTCAAAAGACACAATGTTCATTTATTTACAAATATTGTATTCACAAATTAGATTTTCAGCAATTTAACCTTCTGGGTCACACACTCACATTAAAACAGAACAGAGGTGATTGATGAGATCCAGTGAGATAACATGTGTTTCGTGGTTTTCTCATCACTTCTGAGACAAAGTTTTGCATAAATATGTTGCTTTTTCTAATTTTTAATTTCTGAAAATAGCACCTCAAGTCAAATATAGAGAAGAAAGTAGTTTTGACATAATACACTGATGCTTGTGCATAATCTTTAAATTATTCATACTTGAACAATGGGAGATGTGATTATTAAAATGTTTAATTCAGAACTAAAACTGTACCAATCTAATTATTCTTGAGAAATATTTTGAGTCTGAATGTTGTGATGATGTGAATCATTCCCCAAAATTTCCAATCAGTGGTGCATCAGATATTGGATGAGACTGACACACATACAAATGAAGTAGAACTGATTTATAGTCCCTGTACTGATTTTATTGTGAAGGTCACAGTATTTAACCTAGAAAGACTGTGTGTGACTTTATTTTTCACACCTACATCTCTGGTATATTATGGACACTTTGAAGTCTTCCATATACAGTTTGGTGTAACAGTCATAGTTATGTGAGTATACATATACATATATATATATATATATATATATATATATCTCACTAAAAGCTTGGATAAAAACCTGCCTGTTGAGTGAAGTGTCTGGCTTCCTGTCTCCCACTGCAGGCTCCACCACCACCTGTGTGATGTACACTTTCAGGGTCCCTGTAACAAACAATAGAAAAAAGCCTTATACTCACACACACACACACATACACAGACCTGAAAATGGTTGTTTGTTTATGAAAATCTGTCTGAATGATGTGTACCTGGTGCAACAGCTTCTCCCAGCACTGAAGAGCAGCTTTTACAGGAGATGAGTGCCAGGCGGCGGCAGGTTTTCTGTGTGAAACAAAGGTAAAAACCAGAAAGCAATCACCACAATGCTGTTTTCAATAGCTGCTATAACCAGCGCGGTAGACAGGAGAGGAGGAGAGACAGAGAGCGATATAAGGTGGGCAGATTGTCATTTCTCCTCCTGCTCCTATCTCTCTCAGATTCAGTCATGCACAGAGTGTCACTCGTGTAGAGAATGGCTAATAGAAAAACAGGGAGCTCAATGCTAGTCTATACAGTGCTAGAGTTTGACTTCTCTGATGTAGCCATCTGGGAATTGTGTGTCTGTGTGGGTGAGTATACTTTATGATACAACTAGAAATCCAGTTTTTGTGTTTTATTAAAAACATTTTATTACATTTATTATTTATTTAAACATTTTATTGACCATTTAGTGTTACCATCACTTCCACAGCAGATTTGAATGACTTTTACTGCTGTAATGTGCTGTAATGCAGTGCAGAATCTGAAAAAGCAACAAACTTTCTTTTGCGTGTCCCTCACTTTTGTGTCTTGAGCGTCCTCGGCACCGACAGGGCTCAATTCCTCCATGAGGGTCTGATCACAGCTGCTGTCTCTGGCTAAAAGGAGGAAGGTGTCGCCCAGTAAACAATCCTCCGCTCTTGGCAGCAGCTTCTTGTGAGCGAACGGGTCTGGGTGACAACACCAGTCGTCCACGATGGCGTTCCAGTTGCCATTAGGGAGAGGAAGAACTCGCTTGAACATTCTAAAGAAGAGGAAAGTAGTGTTTTTATTCATTTCTACCTTCATCTGGCTATTAACAAACTCCTTCCTAGAGGCAGGAGAATGCTCTGATACATCCATAATACAAAAATTATAAAACGGTCTGTTCTGGGAAAGGCTCAGTTATCACATCATAGTTTCTGACATGCTTTAGATACGCCCCCAAAATATGAATAGCCTGGTCCACTTTTACAAGAGGATAGCAAAATACTATGAATCACATGTGAAGTAACGTTAATATACCCTTCATCCAATACTAAGGCGAAGAAGTGGATACTGTAGCTGGCTGATCTAAGGTGCCAGCTTGAGACTTTTGTCTCTCAAAAGGCGAGGGTTCAAATCCTACTCACCTACTCATGGCACTTTTTGTGAGTATGGTAAGGTAATACAGGTAAGGTTGAAGTTAACTCTGAAAGCTGTTGTCAGTCACTATACTCAGTACAGACATTCTTTGCCTTTGCTGGGAACCAACCAATCAGCACGCAGTTCATGAATGCTCATGAACAGTGAGTGGGAGGAGGAAAACTGCTTGTTTCATTCTAGGGGGATTTTATGAGGATGCATTAGACCATTTAGGACCTTCTGCCTTTTTCAACACCACCAATATAATATACACTATTTGAAGACATCAAAGAACAGTTTACAATAGTCAAAAACAACTTCATGTAACTGACAACTTCCTGGGTAAAATCTAAAATCCATTTACATACTTGGACTGACCTATCTTCTTCACGTCCCGGACACTGTTTTTAATCTGATTTTTTCTCCTCTTCGACTGACCTTCTCTGGTCCTCAGAGAACTGTGCGCTTACTGAGCGATAAGAGCTCCCACTGCAGCAACAACCAATAACTACATGTACAAAGTAAGAAGGAAAAACCTGGATGGCCCCTTAAAACAGCCAAATGGCCTGAAAGACTCTAAAAAGCTCATTACAACTAAAGGAAACTACAGAGTTGGGTGATCATTTTCTGCGGGATCATCACAATTAGTGACCTTTTTCCACATAAAATGTTTACTAGTGCAGCTTTAATACGACACTGGCGATAATAAATCCTGCCTCCATAAAGGTTATAATGTCTGCCTGTGTACTGTTTTAGAGAGCTGAGAATGCTTCAACACTACCACAAAATAGAAACATAAAGCACAATGAGGCATAATGTTGTTGCAATTGTAACTTTTCACCTTATTGTGAGCACGTCTCCTGACATTTCTACCTTTCCTGGACCCTGTCAAAAGCAAAAACAATAAATTTTTGACAACTTTCTGCTGAGAAACATAGCCAGAGGCCAAAGGGTCTCTGTAATGCAGCTATTGCAATTTTCAGCGTGTCACATTGCTGACCAGAGAAAGCTACAAGCTGAAGGCAATAAGCACAATATCACTGTCCAGTTGAACCACCTAAAGGTAAGAAAGACAATTGTTTTTTTAAATGGGCAGCATGGACCCCTACGTCACAGTGACTCTATAACTCTAACGCAGTCAGGCTGACAACTGTGGACTCCAGCTCCAGCTCCATCCATCACTTCTACTAGTGGGTCACACCATCAATAAACACTTGCTCCTCTTCCTGCGGAGGAGGGTGTGAATAAAAACCCATTTCCACAGATGCTCTTCCTCGTCCGTCTGCTCCTCACCTGTCCTCGAGCAGCCTGCTCATGCAGCTCTGGCAGTGGAAGCAATAAGTCTCTTTCACCCTGAGAGTCTCCATCACGCCGTTAGCAGCCTCTGTGGAGGGCCAAAGGCAAACAAATAAATGAGCTAGATTTGGTGAGAAGGTGGTAACCTTGTACTACAGAGCATAAAATCGATAAAATACTGGGTGGTGAAGGTGGCCCGGCTGGAGAACAGGGCAATCAATCTGGTTCTGATTGGATTTGTCAATGACCGTCCTTAGCTATAACTCTCACCTTACTCCACGAGTCACAGAAAAAATCTCAGGGAATGACACAAGATGGAGTTTGAGAAAATAGTACTGTGACTCTGGGGTGCACTTTTGATGATGTGATATCAATTCAAAACTTCAAGGGAGTCTTCTCATGACTCAGCTGACTTGCCTGTGGGCTGCTGAGTATCTTGAGAGCAAAATTTACACCTTCAATGTCTCAGATGACCAAGTGACTCAATCCAATTAATTCAGAATAGACAGAAAGCCTTAAATAGCTATCAAAAGACTGTGTTCTTGCTTTGGCACAGAGGAGTCCAGTAAGGCACAGGGGGCCTCCACGTGTCCGGATGCTTTTCCTAACTCACCCTGGACATTACCTCCATCTGAGCTTTGTGCCACATTAATGCGCAGTCTGTAATGCAGCTCCTCTGCACTGGCTTCTCCCGCAGGTGTTGGAATGCAGGATCCCTGCTCCAAGGTGACTCCTGCCGGTAATGTCAGGCTCAGCTTGCCTCGTGGAGTCTGGATGTGAAGAGATGAATCTCCACCTGTCACAGCCACGTCAGCAGGACTGCTGGCTACATGTTTCCTGAGAAGCAGACAGGAGCAGGAGCACAAGCTTTTACAGACATATATTTAAAGCACTAAACACAGGATTTACGGCCTGGTGGTAACAGAAGTTATTATAGGACGACAACAGCATCATTTCACTACATTTTTCACTTAAAAAAATACAACAATTACCAAGAAGAGCTAATTTAATAATAAATTTAATGCTGTCAGTAGAATATCACACGAATGTGATGTAATGTGTGTAAATTAAGGCCCAAGGGATGTGGGATTTTTGAGGCTGATGCTGATATTTAGGGATTTTAGGGACTCAAATTTGGAGCAGACAAATTATAACATCAGCTGATTTATCAATGGGCACCGAATGCAAAATGCCATGTTTTTCTTTAGTAAATGTTATAATAAACTATTGATATTGATTAATAGACTGTTTTGTCTCAAGTTAAGATCTTACTGTAGAAGTCAGTCATTTTAAAGTCTCACTTCTTGAAAATTGGAGCATAATAACTAAACCAACAAGCGCGTTTTTCCCTAAAACTTGGCAACTTCAAACCAAGTTATACAAACATATTTGCCGCTTGTCGAAGACAAATAGATTCAGGAGGATCTGTAATTAGTCTGAGTCTCGTACAGGACAGTGATTAATGAGTTTGTTTGCAGAACTTGTTCACAGAAACGTGTAGTTTTTTTGTGTCAGATGTACTGACTGGAAACAGAATTATATGGAAGTGAGAGTCAACCGACAAGTCCTGCTGCTCCCTGCAGGCTGAGCTTCATGAAGTAAAGATCTATTATAAATAATAACACTACAATCATAAATACTATCTCTAACCCCTGCTGCATGAAGCTGTCCCTGCAGAAGGAAGAACTGAATAATGACTGAATTCATGATGACCAGTGGCTGAGAAAACACTGTTTGAACTGAAAACAAAGTATATGAAGGTGAGCAGCTGCTCTGGTTGACGTCAAGAGACATTGTTCTATTTCCAATGACAGTCCTGACCTGAACAACTCCTTTCTGTGTGGCGGGTTCAGCTTCTTTTGTGATAAACCTGAGCTCTCCAAGTCTTAACATAACTTAGTTGTTGAAAATGCAGTTATATGCTGTAAGAATAAGATTTCTCCAACTGTGCAGTCGGGTTCAGAGTCATTCCTCTGCTGTAGGCATGACTCTGAGATGAGAGAGTAAAGGGATCATGTTTTATTTCGCTGTACGTGGGTGATGATAAATCTCATGAACTCCATCTAGTGTTGGTGTTGGTGTAATACAGCCACTCTCAGGAAAAAGGTTGCCTGGCCACAGTCTTTTCCTCTGTTGATGTAAGACATCATTCATCAAATACTAATAATTTCATTATAATGTCTTTACAATATGATATTCATAGTTTGTGTGAAACCAGAAGACACTCATGGACTTAGACTCTATGATTTTCTGGTTATTAATACTATTTCCTTTGCTGGATTTACTGCATACCAGGACCCCCTGACTACTGAAACTGCACAATGTTAACATGCCAGTAAATTTATATTTTTCAACAAAATGTAATTACACTATCAAAGTAGTCCTTATGTAAAGTAACCACTAACAGTGTTGTACTATAATATTACAGGATTATTATGGATGTAACTAACTGAGCAAATTAAACATCCTCACTGTATACTGTTGAACACTTTACTCTTAAGTTAAAAACTAAATGCAGAGGAGCAGAAGTAAATAATAATAATAATAATATAAAATAGTATTAGATATTGTTCACCTCAACTATACATTTTAGTCCAGCCCTTAAAATGCACCTATTTAATTTGCAAAACTTCTGTTCAGAGAACATCCTAATCTTCAACGTTTTTTTATTTTATTTTATTTTATATTTTAGGCAACGTTAAACAGAAAACACAGTTTCTTAACCCCAATGAGAGAGATATTACATGACTCATAGCTACTTTTCAGACACATCAGTCATTAGTCTGTGAAGCTAACCATTTCATAACGGTCCTGCAGGGTTTCCAACAAAATGCAACAATGAAACAAGGTGTCGAAAAACCTGGCAACAGTGAGCTAATATGTAAAGTTTTTAACACGTCACTGAAACAACAAAAACTGCAGCATCACTTCACATTTTATATGCTAAGCTAGCTCTTAGCTAAGCTAGCTCTTAGCTAAGCTAGCTCTTAACTAGCTTAACCTGCGACGTAAATCTGTCAATACACACAACTGTATTACTTAACTGCAACTATTTAACTACAGTTATGCTTTAATAATAATTACCCGACAATGAGGAGTCCACTCTGAAGCTTCTTTCTCAGCTCTAAGAAAATGCCAACTCCATGTGTTTTGGTTGGCATCTCCAAGTCTGCCATTTAGTTAGTGCTATGTTCAGGATTAATGACAGAGGAAATATCCACTAATCAAAACTAGGTTGCCTGGGTGACTATGGATTGTAATAGTTATTCAAAAATAAAACACATGAGAGCATATCTGGTTATTTATCCAGTTGAATCGTGGGGTAGACACTTCATCTGCAGCGTGACTTCACTTCGCTGTCAAGTATTCTACAGTAAGGGAAGAGAATCCGTTGAATATTTCAAATTAAAAGGTTAAACAATCATTTTCTCACATGAACAGTGAAATGCTGTGTCTTTTGTGTGGGCCTTCATTTGATTGGATTTTAGTTGTAGGTACATTTTTAGTTAATTTATTTGTAAATTTTTATGTGTATTATATATATGCATTGTAATGGCATATTAATAATATGGTGCCTGTATCAAGTGAAGATATGTGTCATGTGTTGTCAAAGATTACAGTTTACAGGTTAAACGGTGAGATCGGATATTTTTTAAGGGAAACCTGTCAGCTTTTATTTTGAAAACAAACAATTTTGTTTCTTAGGTACGTTGATGTAACTATGGGAGACTTCACGACGCCGAGAGGCGGAAGACGTCCATGCGGAAGAGCGGTTGGACGCGATGGTTGGACGTACGGGTAATCTGCAGTGCAGTCTGGGAGCTGTCAATCGTCTGGCTTTGTACCTCTGGCACCACTAATGACGCGCTCATCACTGTTTATTTACACACAGCCGGATAGAATTATGGGAAATAAGAATATGTAGAATGTAATTATCTCTGCTTACCTGCTTCCAAAGCCTTGTTGTCAGGAGACTTAATTTAAATGAAACGGATGACATCAGAGCCGGGCCCTGCATCTCCATCATTTTAACAACCTGCTACTAACGTTAGCCAGCTCGCTAGTCACAGTGTTGGTGCTGTCAGCCGTTTTTAGTCGTCCAGCCGGGCACATGAATGAATGGCAGTTTCTGGCTTGTATCATATGACGGTAAGCTTCTCTATCGGATTGAATTTCTAACGTTATAACGTATCATGTGAGTTAGCGGCTGCTGAAGTCACCTCACCTAGCTAGAGTCAAGGTAGCTGTTAGCCATAGCCTTAATGGGACTGTTAGCTCTCTCCCAATCAAACTATTATGGTAGTGACGCCTGTATTAATATTTTTACATATATTCCTTATATAAAGATGATTTTATAGGATTTCTTTGTTATGTGTAGCGTTATATTCACCACAGTTATAACATACGCAGTAATAGCTGCTGTATGGACGACAGGTATGTGTGTGTGTGTACCTGCTCTACCGTTACTTTGTTGTTGACACTGTTTTCCTTAAGGCTTGTTTACAAGCGGTCACATGACAGTCATAAACAAACAACATTACATCTCCCTGTAATTTTGACTTGATCTCTTCTTCGGATAATGTCTGTAGGCTATGTCTTAGTGTCTAGGACACTTCCTAATTGTCATGAAAATATGTCAAACTGTTGTTTTTTTCCGTCTTCACGGCAGACATTTTGAAAAGTCACCACAGGAAAAGCACAGGTGTGAGTAATAACCCTAACTAGCACAATGACTCATTGATATTGTAATCTATAAAATGGCAGTAGGCCACAGTTGATGTCATTATTGTCATATTTATTCCCGTATGGTAATGTTTTGCTCAAGTGGGCAGAGCTCACTATGAAAGTGAAAACTTCACCTTTCTAAACCTATTGGTTGCACTTTTATTTAACACATACAAATAATCTGAGCGAGTGAGTTACTTGAGTTACATACAGTTAGGTACTAATCGAGAATTACTCAAGTGAGTAATATTGTACGATGTGACTGGGCTAATATGTCTTCTATTGAAACTATGTGTGAATGATAGAAGCAGTTACGCATGAATGACAGTTGATGGTCAAGAGAGAAAAGAAAAATAGAACCACTGCCTTGAGTTGGATGCCCAGTTACAATGAGTTACTAAAAACATGTCATGTGACGACATTGTGGCTTTGACCTTTGACCCTTTACCACCAGGATCTTATCACTTCATCTTTAAGTCCAGGGAACAAGATATGCCAACCAGAAAATTTAGTCTCAAAAGCTAGATAGATAATGTGACATGAACATTAAGTCTTTATGGTTGAGAAAGTGGAATCAGTAAATGTCTGGGGGTTTTTCTGCAAAATTATCAGTTGTCATCATATTAGTTCTGCTCAGCATTATTCTTAGAACTGATTTAAAGCCATAAAGCTTGCTGTGCGAGGTGTACATGTGTTAGCATGTTATCCTGCTTTTAAAACTCCTTATAAAAGAGAAGTAACTGAGCACCGTTAATGTTTTTAATGGCAGCTCTTCAGATTGGATGATACTGTTCAGCCCAGGGAGCAAAGCTGACATAGCTGCCTGTCATCCTCATGGACTGAACAACATCACTGCATGCCAACAAGAGCCCATTTGATGGTGAGGCTGCCTTGTGATGTGAAATCCCAGACAGTCTCATTCATCTCCTGTTTACCAGCTGCAGAAAAGCTATTGTCTGAAACACCAGTCCTCTTAACGTGAACATTTTCCTGCAGGATTGCATTGTAGAAGTGACAGCAGGGGTGTCATGTAAAAGTTAATGACTCATCTTGTTCTCGGTTTTTGGGGGAATGATTTTATGATTCAGTGCACTGGTCACCACACACCATTCACACAAGATGTACATAAAAATAGTAATAGCTCTTTCTGTCAGACTTTGCTCCTGCTAATGTATATGACTCAGTCTATTAAAAGATAAACAGACTCCAGTTTTTATTATCAGATGACAGATAATACTGATTAATAGGCTCTGGCCTTTTGCTTCATGGTAAAACACAAAGATAACTAAATGTAAAATCTTCTACTGTGTTTTGTTTTCTCTGTTGCAGGTGTGATGTATATACGTGTGCCTGGTGTTTTTACATTAGCATAATAACCACCCAGGAGAATGAATGCAGAGGAAGTGGAGCTGCTCAGTGACTCCAAGTACAGGAATTATGTGGCAGCAGTGGATAAAGCCCTCAAGAACTTTGAGTACTCCAGTGAGTGGGCAGATCTCATCTCTGCTCTGGGAAAACTCAACAAGGTAATGATCAGCATCAGGATTCGACATGATAAAGGAAGACTGAATACCTTAACCTAAATCCCATTAAAAGGACCAGTGTGCAGAGTTAAGTTACATCTGTTGGTGAGGTTTCATATTGCAACCAACTGAATACTCTTGTTTCACCCTTCCCTTTCCAAGTGTCTCTGAATCCAGTATTTGTCTTTTGCAACATAAAACATGATGGGCTTCATGAAGAAGGACCTGCCCCCTACACAGATATGAAAGGCTCATTCTGAGCTGAGGAAAATGCAGGAATTGTTAGTTTCATGTGATCATTTACGAATGAAAAAACAATTATGAACACAGCATTCCATTTCTGATAAAAGTCACCTAAATCCTACGCATTGGTCCTTTAATGTCATTGAGTTAAATATAATTAGTCAACATGACAACTCACCCTCAGTCATTTATTCACCAAATACATGTCATTGACATTCAATTGTGGCAAGTACACACTGATTTGCATAGGTTTAAAGAAACAAATATGTGAAACCAGCATGAATGCATATAGATCGATATAGAGTCTGTAGGAGCAACATCGTTGCTCCCGTTAACTATTTAATACGTCCTGTCTCAGGTTTTGCAGAACAACGCAAAATATCAAGTGGTTCCCAAGAAGCTGACGATAGGCAAGCGGCTGGCCCAATGCCTTCATCCTGCCCTGCCCAGCGGAGTCCACCGCAAGGCCCTGGAGACTTATGAGATCATCTTCAAGATCATCGGGCCTAAGAGGCTCGCCAAAGACCTCTTTCTGTACAGGTAAAGCTGCATTACCAAATACAAGTGCCAATAAATGATCTCGACTCAAGAGTTTTCTGTCATTATTTGATCTGAAACATCAGCCATATCCTCTCCATCTCTGCAGCTCTGGGCTCTTCCCTTTACTCTCCAACGCTGCAATGTCTGTAAAGCCTGTGCTGCTAGGGCTCTATGAGACCTACTACCTGCCCCTGGGGAAGACTCTGAAGCCAGGTCTACAGGGCCTACTGACCGGGGTACTGCCTGGTCTGGAGGAGGGCTCTGAATACTATGACAGGTAAGACAATCAGAAATAAAAAGAAAAACACACAAAGATTTTAATGGGCACAAACATTAGAACAGACCATTAGAAGAAGACATTTTATGATATTATGTGAAATCAATTGATTGATTGCAGATTTCATGAATGATTCATGAGATAAATGAGTCATTGCAAGATTAATATTTCACACTGAAGTTAGTCTGAGAATTATCTCTGTCTCTTTGTTTCCTGAAAACCATCTTTAGTAAATAAGTCACGTCATTGTGTTGACACAGTTACTCTCAGATGCTTTAGAACACCCACATTTTTCCAGTTTTTATTGAAATTAAAAAAAAAAAAAAAAAACAGGCAACTAGCAGCCAAAGTTAATGTCGCACTGAAAACTTGGGCAGTTTTCTACAGGTGTCTCAATTTTTCCTGATTACTTAACCATCTGTCTGTACAAAGGCAATGTTGTAACGAACTCTGTCATTAAATCTTCTGATGCAATAGAAGGACAATACTGTACTGCAGGAAGTAGAACAGTATATTCGCAAGAAACTGGCAAGTGGCAAGAAAACAGACTGGTCTGTGGTTTATTTTACTGACCCAAACATTAGAAGAATAGAACAGGACAGTGTCTGGTCTGAGATGAAACAGTTGATACAGAAAACACAGTTGTTAGCGATAACAGTATCATTGGCTCAATTTAATGTATGTCTCATTGATTAAACTCCATGTGTTATTAATAACAACTGTGCTGGTATGGCACGGTATTAATATGGTTCATTTAATTTTAAGCTGCATATGTTATTGTTTGAGTAGCTTTTGCCCAAATAAGGGGTCAGTGGCAGGAAATCCTACTCAGTTACCAGAAATACTAAGTTGAAGCTTCACAGTGAGATCCAGTTGGTCTCATAAACACCAGTAAGTGCTCCGTTCAGAGGAAACTCACCAAGCACATTAGATGATCATCAATGGGTCTGGTTTAAATGATACTGTTTGCTGCCTGATCGAGAAAAAACTAAGCTCACCTAATACTGTGACATCTGCCACTGAAATTATTCATTCTACTACTAACACAACTACAACAACTCAGTAAATACAATAAATGTCACTGCGTAAACCCACAGGCACCACAGCACATCCTGCAGGAAGTTTTTAATAAGATTGTGCTGTTGTGCTCGAGTCATTGACCACTTAGAGAAATTCACAAGGGCTCCATGTGTACAGAGCAGAAACATGTGAAGCAGAGAAATGCTACTTTAAGTGTTTTCACCTCTGAGTGCCAGCTTTGCTTTGTAGACAGTTTTTCAGTCTCAGTGCGTCAGGAGGTAAATGCTGGTTTGCACTTAATAAGCTTTTTCACTATGTCTTGTTTGTGTTTGCCACAGAACCAACACCCTGTTGGAGAAGGTGGCTGCAGCAGTGGAGCAGTCGGCCTTCTACAGTGCCTTGTGGGGCAGCATCCTGACCAGCCCCGCTGTGCGTCTCCCTGGGGTGTCCTTCGTTCTCCTGCACCTTAATCGCAAACTCTCCATGGAGGACCAGCTCTACGTCATAGGCAGCGACATTGAGCTCATGGTACCTGTCACTTAGACTGTCACTCAGTGAGGCCACTGAGACACAGAGGAGTGTACTGCAACACTGTCTCACAAAGTATTTATTATTGTTCATTTTACACTGATTTGGTTAATAAGGAGCAGAGCTGTGTTTTCATTTGTGTTATTTAATATTTGTGTCTCAATATAAATATGTTAACTTACACAGATACAATGCTGTATATTTGGTTGACAGTCTGATGCAGTGCTTTTCTGTTCTCAGGTGGAGGCAGTCAGTACCTCAGTGCAGGACTCTAGTGTGTTGGTGCAGAGGAGCACCCTGGACCTGATCCTCTTCTGCTTCCCCTTCCATATGAGCCAAGTAAGGAAAATTGTGTGTGTGAGGTGTGACTTTTAATATATCTCAAAAAATATCAAAAAAAAAGTAATGGTTGATATTTTGAGAAAGTTTCATATTAGAAAATGCCTATAATCTGCCTGCTTGTGTGTGTGTGTGCTGAACATGTGTGTGAAAGAGATGGCCACAAAATTTCTGGTCTGTTCTGTTGTGTTCAGGCAACTCGTCCTGACATGATCCGGATCCTGTCAGCAGCTTTGCATGTGGTTTTGAGAAGAGACATGTCCCTCAACCGCAGACTCTATGCCTGGCTGCTGGGTGCGAAATACACACACAGACACAATGTCGACACCCAGATACACAGTGTCAGGGTTCCCACTTACCATGTAATCTGTTCAACTAGAGAAGACATTTCTCAGATTTCCCTATAGCAGTGGGGAGGAGAAATCACATCTGAGGAAAAGGTCTGAGGAGAGTAACGGCAGCTGAGAAAGTAACAGAGAATAACAGGAACTTGTTAGTTTACAAAAGAACTTCCCATTCATTTATTAACCTGTTGTTGTCTTTAATTGTTCACCGCTGCAGGAAACAACATGAATATTGTTAATTCATGAAAACACTCAGACCAATGTGGGAACCATGACATACAAACCTACACACAGACATTGTTGTGTTTTGCATTCACTTACACATCATACACACACACACACACACACACACACACATATATATATATATATGTGTGCGTGTGTATGTATATATGTGAATGCTGTTGTTGCTTCTTCTTTCTTCTGTTGTGTGGAAGATAAACCAGGTGAGTATTTGCTGTGGTCATTGTCTTACTGTATTTTCTCTTGTTTGCAACTCACTGCGGATGATCATGCCGGTAAGTGTCTGCATGGCTGGCGATGGACACGATGGAAATCAGGCTTACATGGTTCTCCAAAACAAAATATCTAAAATTAATACATCATAAGAGAGGATGAGGAACAAGTTGCAAGCTGATTGAAGATAAACAGTACAGAGTGATTAATGCCTGTTGTAAACCTGATTGTAGGTCAGTTAGATTGGAATAAATTATCTTTTATCTGTAAGTGGTTAAACATCAATATTGAGAAGTAGTCCTACTTTACTGTTCCATGGATAAAATCTGAATAACAGCCATTATGAATTTTCCAAGAAGATGATTATCTGTAAAATACAGATAGTTAATGTCAATAAAGGTTATGTATCCACTCAAGATAATTGCTTTGCTTGTTGCTTTGAGCTTGAATGTGCTGGATGAACACCACAGGAAGTCCTTGCTTCCTGCGGTGTTCATCCAGTTACACAGCTCAGTCTCTGTCTGCATCATTATCAGTTCTCTGTTATTAAACCAGTGTCAATTTACCGTTGACCCACATTGTGCTTCTCATTCAGTTTGTCTTTCATTCAGTGTTAAATTAATGTTATCTGACTTAGCATGATTCCACTTCTCCACTTTTGTTTATACTGCCTTGCTCATAACTACTACTTTTTGCACATTTGCACATCCATTTTTCTGTCCAATATTGTTGTTAGTGACAGAGCAATGTAAAGGTTTTACCTATTTACTTTTTTTTTTTTTTCAAATTCGAGTGTCTAGCAGCCACAACAAAGCAATTTTCCTGCAGGGTTCTGGTCCTGATGTGTATCTGAGTGTTCATAAAATTCTAACTGTACGTCTTTGTAAATTGAAGGTTTTGACAACAATGGGGTGATGGTAGGCCCCCGCAGCACTCGACAGAGCAACCCAGAGGAGCATGCTAGCCACTACTTCAATACTTTCTCTAAGGACATGCTGGTCCAGGTGAGGGCTCAAGCTAATTGCAAATACAATAACCATAGAAGATTAGAAAATTAATTTCTAAATATCCTAATGTCTCTTGGATGGGGAAGTGAGTTTGTTGGTGGGGAGGCTACATTTCATTTTAGGAGATTGGGTCCTCTATTGTCTGCTATACAATTGATCCATCCTCTTTTATCCCTCATAACCCATTCCTCTCCTGTTCCCAGCAGTCTGTCCTTTGAAAACAGCTCCCATGTTTCCCACAGACTTACACACACACATACACTTGTGTAATTGTCCCTGTCATGCTCAAAGCAGCTTTAGCCCTCCTGGCGCATGATAAGCTTTGGTACTCCAGGGGTTGGAAGACTGAGCACAAAAAGCGACAGGGAGGGGAAGTTTTGTTGTTGAAAATAATTTTTTGTTTCTATTTTGTTTTTTTGTTTGCTCCTCTGCCATCTGCTCTGAGACAGTTAGTAAAGCTCCCTCCACTGGGGAAATGGTTGGTACTACAGAGACTGTCTGTTCCAGGCGTTGGCCTATTATGTGACAGACGAAGCATGAAACATACACACACACATAAAAGAAAAAAAATGAAAGGGGCCTCAATGCAAATATGAGATTGATTCTGCCAAAAATTATAAGAACAAAATTAGAACAAAATGCAACTTAAATATATGTGCCCTCAGCTGTGTGGAAAGTGGCTCTGGAGTTTACAGATTTTCTGATCTTCGTTGTAACGTGCTTGCGTGTGTGTTTCAGGCAATGGTAGGGATCTTGCAGGGCAAGGCTCGCGGTGGTGAAGAGGAGAGCATCCTGATGCACGACCTCAAGCCATTTCGCATTCTCATCAGTCTGTTGGACAAACCAGAGCTTGGTATGTTAATATGTAAACACAAATGATCTAATTACTGTAAGTAATCAGGTCAATTATGACATCATGAATATTTATCCATTGTGTAACGTCTTTTCAGGTCCAGCAATCCTAGAGGACGTTTTGATCGAGGTGTTTCGGACTCTACACACACAATGCAGAACAGAGTTGGACCTTCAAAACCAAAGTCCATTCAGCAAAGACCATACACACCTCAGCAGGTCAGTCCAGTCCACCACATCATCTGTGCCCTTTAACCAATAAGAATAAACATTAAGTGAGCCCTGTAGTAATAACTAAGAAAAGGTTGTTGCAACATAAAATACAGGCAAACTAAAATAAACAATAAATATTAAAGCAAAAAACAAGTGATTAAGCATTGTAACATTAGAACATTAAAGGTGACAGAGAATGGTTGAAAAGGGTTTTGATCCTTGTTGTGTGATGTGACATATACACAATAAAATGTTGGTTGGATGTGTAACACCTCAAAAAAAAATACGTATTAAAATAAAATAAATTAATAAAACTAAAATACTTATTACGTCACAAACAACCATTATTGAAATTGACGCATTTTCTAGAGACATTTCTAAAAGGAGACGTTCAAAAATTCTAGCACTTTTCACATGTTCCTGAATGTGTGGGGGGGCTACCGTTCTTCAACAAAGACGAGGTAAAAACATTCTTTGATTCTCTGTCACCTTTAAATACAAGAAAAACACACAGACTAACTTGCAAAGTATAGAAAGGGTTAATGAAAAATGAATACAATTAATAACAATAATTAACAATAATTAGTAATAACAAATAACAAATTGCATGTTCTCAAAACATGATGCAAAACTGTGTTTTTTCTTAGCAAACTGCGAGAGAACAAGAAGACAGCAGAACTTATTAAAACAGCCAATCTCCTGTTCAACTCATTTGAGCCGTACTACATGTGGGACTACATCGCTCGCTGGTTTGAGGAGTGCTGCAGGTTTGTATGTGTGAATGAAAGTGTATCTATAGATTGAAATTCAGACACACCGACTGATATCAAGAACATGACATGTTTTGGTCTAATTATAAGAGAGCAAAATGTGGAGAAAGTTAAAATCACTGTAATGGTTTTGGAGCTGTTCATTATCCTGCCGGGGATTTCCTCCTTGTAAAGAGGGATCTTGAAGCAGGTGCTGCTGGCGGCTATTTGTGTTTTGTGGTGGAGTTCTCTTCTAGAGTGTTATAGATGGATCCACACATTTGCATCAGTAATAAAATTTAAACACTTGACGTTGATCTCTAACCATGGTCCTATACTCACAGTAAAATATGTTGCAGGAGGACGGAGAGCAGCAGCACACGTCCACAGCGGCATTGTGGGAGCTTGTATCCTCCTGAGCTCTCATTGGTGGAGTTCTGTCAGCTGGTGGATTTCCTACTGGATATTGTTTCCTTGGTGAGACTTTGTATTTCATTTAATCTGTTTTCTTTTCTTTCTTTTTTTTCTCTTTCGATCTTTCTTTCTTTCTTTCCGTCTTTTCTTTCACTCTATTCTGATATTATTTTACTATTAAATTACTATTCAACTGTTTTGTTTTTTTTTTTCTTTTGCTAACTTGTTTTTCTCTTTCACACTTGTTTCACACTCTTACATTGTTTTTTACTCTTTTAATTCTCTCTTTACTTCTTTGTATTTTCGGCACTGCTTTATTATTCAAATTTTAATTTCTGTCCTTTTCTATTTTTGTCACTATTCATATTTTTCTGCTTACCTTTTCATATTTCCTCATCCTTTCAAAGATACACATCTTTGTTTTTTGTACCTTTCCACCACATTCTTCTCTTCCCCCCTTCCTCAGCCTCCTGTTTCTCATCCCTGCGTGGGCTTTTAATCTTATTCTTTATCTCTTCCTTTCTCACTCCATCCTGGCTCACACACCACCTTCTCAAATCCAATATGTTCCCTTGAACTTTCACTACCATTTGAAATTTGGCCTCCATGTGGTCACATTTGTCACCTGACTCCATTTCTTGGTCCAGTTTTGAGATGTAATGGCTACCACTAGGGTGTGTGTGTGCCTCCCATCTGTTCTGTGTAAATGTGCAATCCCTACACAGGTTCAAAAAGCCTGTGTTTAGTTCCCCTGCCAAAATGTTGTTTGCAACCTCTAGAAATATGCTTCTGTATATAGTATTTCCAATCTGAATAGTTTGGAAATCCCTCAGTCTTTAATTACCCTGTTGAAATGCTTGTGTGTGTTTGATTGGGCAAATGAGAGAGACGCTCGTGATCAGTGAGACTGCGAGCAAAGTGTGTGCGTGACTGCAAACAAAGTGTTGTGTGGCCTGTGCTCTGCTTGCTCCTGTCTGTTCAAACTATCTGCTCTTTCTCCTTGAAGCCTACTAGAAGCATGAGGGTAATCTGCCAGGTAAAGTACTGCTCTTTCCTGCTTTTTCACCTCACCCTGCTTCACTGAGGCTACGATAACATTTCTACAACGTCCTGCCAACATCCCTCAAGTCATCTTTCTTCCTGCCCTTCTTTCAGTGATCATTTCACAATGACTGACTCACTGTCACGTGTTAACACCAAAGATGAACATGATCTCAAGCGAGACCTGGAATAATAACAGTCATTACATGTGGTGAAAACTTATCCTGGCTGTTTGGTGTGGATCTTGTGAAAATGAAATCTCTGCCCAGTGTGTATGTGTTTTCCGTTAAGCATGCATCCAGATATATGCTATTGCAGTGCTCACATATTTATAAGAAATATGAGAATTTTAATTTACTCCATGATTTAATGCTTTTTTATTATTTGAATGTTATTTTTTGCTCCTTTTTTCATTAAAATGTGTTTTGCTTGTTTAGTAAAAAGTCAAACATCATGAGAAGATCTCCACACTTGACATAATGTTGATGTGCAGGAAGGCCATAAAATAAAGTGTGGAGATATGTATGAAACATACATACATTTAGAAAAAAAGTGTTTAAAAAAGAATAATTAACGTTAATTAACCACAGTCTTTAAGAAAGAAACAGCTCAGTACAAAAACACTGGATGGAAGAGATGTGTTTGCATAAATTGTCTCACATAAATCTTAACTTCCCAAAGCTTTATGTTTTTAGACTAAAAAACATTATTAAACATTATTTACATAACATTACGTAGCATTATTAAAAACATTATTAACAGGCATTTTGCCCTGAAAATGTCATTTCTGGCATCAGACAGAGAAGAGATTTGAAAAAAATCTGTTTTGGATTACAGTTAATCAAACAAACTGTAAAACAACAGTCTTCATGAAGACTTCATTATCAATGTCCCAAATAAGTTACGAACCATACTTACATTACTTACAGGTTCACCTCCATCCCCACACCCATTAAGTGTAGCTTCACTTCCTCACTTGATTTCTGATTTTTTTTTTCTCAGGAGACGTACATAGAGATTCAGACGGAGCATCTTCCTCAGCTGCTGTTGCGCATGGTGGCAGCTCTGACCTGCCACCTGCAGGCGTTGGGTCTGGGGGAGCTCACCCACTGCCTCCGTCTCTGCTCCAAGATCCTCAGCAAAGTGCAGCCACCGCTGGTGTCCCCTCTGGCCCTGCCCTCGAGCTCCCAGACTCAGGGCAGTGCTAACTCCTCAAACTCAGCAAGGGAGAAGAGCAGAGTCAAGGACGACAGACGGGTGAGGAAAAAATAACTAAACAGTGCTCTGTTCCATCAAAATATCAGTTCACTTCAGTGTTCTGTTTAAATTAAAATCGTTTACAAGCACCAGAATAATAACAAAGTCACTACTGTGCCAGTCTCTGGCTCAAAAATGTCCTTTGATAAACATAACCCCAGAGCAAAACCCAGTTTGACCTATTTAAACCACTTCCACGACAAGTAATTGCCCGAAATAACCCGTTAGTTTGGGCTCTGATAATGTTCTCTGGACCCTGAACGCTGTCCCTTGTAGCTCTTGTTTCTCTCTGTCAGCCTGCTGCTCTGTGCTGCAGTTGACTGGGTGGCCCTGCCATCCCACAGTCCCTAGACACAAGACATTTGAAGACTTGTTTAGAGCAAATGCTTCACTTGGCTGTCCTGATCCCCCTGGTCCCTGTCCAGAAACCTGGTTTGTGGTTGTAGTTTTTAGTGTTTTAGAGCTTAGTGAAGCATGGTTAAAAATTTAGTAACTCAGTCCCATGTCTGGATACAGACAGTGGTTGAATTGATTGAGGTAGGCCCATGAGGGGCAGAAAAAAAGGGTGAGTAGAAAGATGGAAGATGGTTCACCAACAGCTGAGCCCTGCTTGCCTTTTCCCTCTGATGAAGAAGAGGAGTACATGAGCCTGTGATGCCTCCTGGGTGTGATGCATCTATCAGAGTGGAAAACATCCCACATACATCCACTGAATACTATAACATCCCTGCCCCCCACCCTAAGGGGCATATAGTGAACATGTTAGCTAACATGCCATCTGAGTCCAGGCTCCAGAATGTGCCTGCTGTCTAGGTCAAAATGTATCTCATGAAGCCATCAGGTCCCCAAAGGCTCACTGTGACAAAGAATGAACTTGTGGCTGTGTCGGTTTGTTACAGCTGGATGGACGTCTGGTACATAGTTCTCTGTATTATTGAGTCTCTCGTCTCTCCCATCAGACATAACAGCTGTGTATACAGCCTCACGGTAAAATGACCAGTGTGCACAATACTATGAATGCAGCGCAAGGTAATGGCTTGTCTATAATGGCTATTATTTGTTTGATGTCTCTGTGGAAAGGCATCATTAGAGGCTGTTTCTACTGAGTAATGTAGTGGTATGGTTTACCTATATGGGTTGTGTTTCTAGTCTTGTGTCCAGATTTCTGTAATTTTATATTATGACTCAGACTCAGCATATGTGCCATTTTCAGAAAATGTAAAGAGAATGTATAGATTCAGTTCTATATGGGGTTTATTGCATTATCAAATATCCGTTGACTCAAAGCACTTAATTACATTGCAAATGAAGCTGGTTGCAAAATCAGAATTCCAGTCAAAAATAATCATTAATTTTCCATCTCATAATTTACATCAGAATACATAAATAAATCACATAATACAAAAGGGGCGGCAGCTGTTCATTGAAAACACTTACTTACTTACTATTACTTACACCTGTGATTTTACACTCTAGTCAGTCAAGAAATGTGATGTGAGGATGTCCATGATCATGCCTTTAAAGATCACATTATCACACAAGTGTTTTCACCCATGTTGTCTGCTCAGACCTGTGTGTGTCCACACAACAGTTGGTTGACATCGCCCTCATGCTCCCTGTCAGTTTTGTTGCACTTTTATTGTTGTTATTCAGAACCAGAGTCAGAATTTCTTCGACAAAGCCCTATAAAATCCCCAGGCAGACATGGGGTATTAGTACAAAGAGTTTGGTTACATCACGTAACTTCCAAAGTGGCAAAGTTCAAAATGGCATCATTTTCACATATGCTTCCTGTATTTTCAGAAGAGACAACACATATTTCTCCTCTGTTTTCATCACTCTTTGCTCAGCATCCTTCATCACCTCTCTTTTTGCAGGCTCTCCCCGCTACTCTAGAGCCACCAGGCAGTGGGGAGGTTTTTGAAGATGGGGAAAATCCTCCCAGCAGTCGCTCCTCAGAAAGTGGCTTCACAGACTTTGTCCAGTACCTGGGAGACGGCCAAGAAGAAACAGAACGAATCCCCCATCCTCATCCAGCGCTCAAAACGGGTCGTCGCTCCTCAGGCCCATCGCAGACCAAACCTGTGGACAAACCAGTCATGCAGTGCTGCCTGGAGCACTTCCAGCAGTTTCTCTCCCGACTCATCACGCTGTATATTACCCCCAGGCAGGCGGATGGACCTGAGAGTGAAAGACATGAAGTCATGCAGTCTAGGCCCCTGGTTTCAGATGGCTCCCAGCAGGGTGATGATACTGAATTGGGGTCAGTCCAGAGGGAGTGTGTTGCTGCATTCACAGCTGCCTGCCAGCTTTTCCTAGAATGTTCTAGTTTCCCCGTCTACATCGCTGAGGGCAACCTCAAGTCCTCACCCACACAGGAAGAACAGCTAGGTAAGAACCAAAAACACTATGTAATAATGAATGAAGGAAGCCTATTTCTTTTTTACTCACCGTGTGCATGCTAATTTACTTAAATATTTGTATCCATCCAGACAGTGAACAGGTCCGTCTGCCAGTGTGGCTGCAGACACTGATGGACGCCTGCTGCCTGGCTGGTGACTTCAGCCTGCAGGGTGTGGCCATCTCTCTGCTCATGGACCTAGTAGGACTCACCCAATCAGTTGCCATGGTGACCGCTGAGAGCGTGGCATCTGGTGACAGCACAGAGTCTGCCCAGACCATGAGCCCCAGCCAGGGTCGAGTAGCTGTCGTCATCAGGCCTCCACTTACTCAGGGAATCCTGAAGCACATCGCTAACAAGACAGACTTCTTCAAGGTAGAGACCTTATTTCTGGTTATAGTGGAACAATAACTTATCTTCATTTTTTCATGGATTTAATCTCTAATCTTTTACTCAGAGTGTGGCTTTGATCTTGTGGGACCAGCTGAGTGAAGGGACACCTCAGCACCATCAGCGCAGCGTGGAGCTCTTCTACCAGCTCCACAACCTGGTGCCGTCCTCCAGCATCTGTGAGGATGTCATCAGCCAGCAACTCATGCACAGAGACAAGGTCAGTACAGTCAAGTCTTGACCATTAGCACACAAAACAGAAGTACACGCACACCATCAAATCCATACTAAAGCATGGTTTATTTCAGAGGATTCGGTTGGAGGCCCATGTGAAGTTCTCTGTGTTGTGGCATTTGACACGAGACTTGAACATCACCAAGTCGTCTCCTTTTAGTCGCACATTTGACAGGTAGGTCAGGATCTGCCGAAGATGCGGAGATGGTGCTAAATTTATTAAAGTTCTCTGTGCAATAAAGTTGGATTTAGCCTCAAATGCCAATTTTGTGATTCACTGTCCATTTCATTTTTTCTTTATGGGTCTTTTCATATACAGATCTCTATTCATCATGTTGGACAGTCTCAGTTATTGGGATCCATGTACCAGTGCTGTTGGTCGGGCTTGGCTGAATCAGGTCCTTCAGAGACATGACATTGCTCGGGTTCTTGAGCCACTTCTCCTTCTCCTACTCCACCCCAAGACTCACCGAGTGTCCATTCAGAGGGTACAGGCCCAGCGGCACTGGGCCCAGGTCTTTCCTGAACCTCCTGAGCACGAGCCTTCAGAACCCATCTACAACAGGGACTCTGGCTTTTCAGACAGTGAGCAATGCCCAATAATTCTAGGGTTTTAGCTGAAAGTTACTTTGTTCTTTGCTACATTCAGTGTATTTCTTTTTTTATGAGAAGATCATCTGTTTACATACACTTTTAAACATTTTTCCTCTGTCTTTCTTTCTTTAGACTTCAGTCAGATCCATGGGCAAAGAGTTACACAAGAAGAGCTCCGAGGCCTGGCAGTGGGTGAAATGGAGCCATTCTGTCTTACTGTCAACCCGCTGAGTGACAGCCTGTCCTTACTGAGTCTGAGCAGTGAGAACTTACAACTAGCTGGTGAATATCAGCCTGTTGACCAGCACGGGGAGCAACAGAGCTCAGAGTCCAGTGGTTCTCGTTCATCAACAATGGAAAACGGCAGCTTCGAAGAACCAGAGGGTGTGAACATCACAGTCAATGGCTCAGACCAACAGCCTGGATCCTCAGATGACCTGTCTGACGACTCTGTAGAAGAGGTTGTGTCCTCTGTCATAAAAGAGCTGATAGACAGAGTTCTGAGTTTGGTAGATGAAGGATCTCTTGAAGTCTCATTTCCACCTGAAAACTGGCCACAGACAGACACAGACAGCACTTCCTCAGATTCCTCCACTGGTCCCCGTCTTGACTCTGGCCCTCCTCCCAACTCCAACCAGACTCTGCCAGAGATGCTGGCTGGAGGCACACTGGAGTTCTTCTCTGTGACACCGGCAAATGCATCCTCTGAAGAGCAACACAAAGAGGGAATCACTCGTCACAGTTCATCTCCCTCCATCGTCACTTTGCCAGACAGCTCTGACCCAGCCACCCCAGACCACACCCTGCGGGTGGATGACCCTCAGGCCCGTAAACGTAGCCATAGCAGCACCCAGCTCAGCCTTAAAGGGAAAATCATGGAGAGGCTGGCAGACAAATCTCCAGGGGCAAAGCCCAAGATCAAGAAGACCAAGAGGAAGGAGGAGGAGAGGCAGAGAAAGGCAGCAAATCAAGCCGAGAAACTGCGGCCACCCAGTATTTTCTTTGGAGACAGTCTGGATCTAGAGAACTGGTACAGCTGTGGGGAAGGAGAGGTCTCAGAGATTGAGAGTGACACTGGTTCACCCAGTGGGGGTTCTGGTGGGACAGCTGGGGGTGTCAGTGTTACAGGACGCAGATCATCCTCTGCTCCACCTCGGTTTAACATCCATCCTCTCTACCAGCATGTCCTGCTCTACCTCCAGTTATATGACTCCTCCCGGGCCCTCCACGCCCTGTCAGCCATCGCAGCCATGCTGAAAGCCGCTCCCTCAGGGTTTGTAAGTGCCATCTCCACCACCAGCATTAACAACACCTACACTCCACAGCTGTCTTTACTCCAAAACCTGCTAGCACGTCACAGGGTCTCTGTCATGGGTAAAGACTTCTACTGCCCCATTCCCCAGGACTCCCACTCCCACTCATTTCGCAGCGCCATGTACCTGGAGATCATCATCTCACTTTGTCTTTATTTCTTAAGAAGCTATTACTCTGCCCACTTGGCAGCAGGCCCTCAGGACTTGGCAGGGAACCGAGCCATGCAGCTGACCAGTGTGGAGGTCTTATCTCTCCTCTTCACTGAGCTGTCCAAAGTCACCGGTGGTTCAGCTAAGGGCTTTGCTAGTTTCATCAGCGATGTCCTCTCTAAGTGCAAAGTTCAAAAGGTAGTTCTCCACTGCCTGCTCTCCTCCATATTCAGCGCCCAGAAATGGCATGAGCAACGAGTGGCAGGGGTCAATGTTGCCACAGTGGAGGAGGGTCTGTCTGAGGACAGCGTCATCAATCTGTCAGAGGACCAGATAGACAGCTGCAGTGCAGTCCAGTCACAGCTGTTACGACTGTTGCAGAGCCTCGTTGTGCTTGAACACAGAGTCCTAGTGCCTGGTGAGGAAGCTGGGGAAGGAGGACCAGTGGGAGGGGCGGCAGGAGCTGGTGCACCAGGAGGTGGTCCTGGGGCAGGATTTGAGATTCTTGGTGGGGAAGTGGAGCATGTCAACCCTCAGCAGCCAATGACGTCACTGCAGTACCTCCATGGACAGCCTATCACGGCGCAGGGTATGTTCCTGTGTGCAGTGATCCGGGCGCTTCATCAACACCATGCGTGTAAGATGCACCCACAGTGGATTGGGCTCATTACAGCCACCCTGCCGTACATGGGCAGGGTGCTGAGGAGGGTGGTGGCCTCTGTCACTCTGCAGCTGTGCAGGAACCTGGACAACCTTCTTCAGCAGTATCGCTATGAGACAGGGATAACTGATACCAGGTATTAACATCCATGTGGATACAGACAATACAATAGCATGGATTTGGTCACTAGGTGGCACTCTTCATTATTTGATGTGATTGCTCTTTCATAAACCATCTATTTTTTGATGTATTAATTGTGCTCAATGTGCAACATTCCAGATGCTTCTATTGACATTTAAAAAGACACTTATTTAACAAATATTTATTGAACAAACAGCATGTTCCCTCAACCTTCCAGACCCCAGTGGATGGCTCTCTGCATCCCTCCTGACCTGATTCTGACGGTGCTAGAGGGCATAACAGCCATTATCCATTACTGCCTGTTGGACCCCACTTCCCAGTACCACCAGGTGAGGGCGCTGTGCAGCAAGTTATTGTATTTGCTCAAAATTAAAACATAGTCTTGTGCATAGGCAGCAATTCTGAGCACAAGCATTCTTCACTGTGTTTTAGATATTGATATCCTTGTTTTATAAATATATGTGTAAAATGTTTAAACATGTTTAATAGTTTCTATTTGAATGCATTATAAAGCTTTGCAAAATAAGTAATGACAGAGTTGTTCCATTTCCTGCCTCACAGTTACAGGTGAGTGTTGACCAGAAGCACCTGGCCGAGGCTCGTTCAGGAATCCTGTCTATCCTTCATACCATCATGTCATCTGTCACCCTGCTGTGGAGTGTCCTCCATCAGGCTGACAACTCCGACAAGCCAGCTGCTGCATCTGCTGCCTCCACCTCCAACATCAACCTGGGCTCCACCAAGGTAGACCAGGCAACATTTGTGGTTCCATTAATAATGCAGATTAAGCCCTAGCACCATGATAAAGCAGCCACAATTATTCAGCAAATGTCCTGATAGTTGAGTGAGGACGATGTCTGACTGAACAAATAAGGAAATGAGAGAGAGAGACTGAGAGAGACTTTGGCGTTGATCAGGAATCTGTAATCCATGAAGTACATCAAATCACGAAACCTTCCCAGAGAAAACTTACACATGTGGGTGGACTAGTCTAATAATTCCACACACAGTACTTGGATTATTGTCTCATCAGCAAGAACAGAATCTCATTACTGACAATTAAGGAGTTTTTTTTCAGCAGTTATATCTCTGTATTTCCCATTAAATAGTTCTTAGTCTTATCCAAAAGGAATTTGTTTTTCCTCATGTGGGCTTGTAATATAATTATCACTGAGATAATGCAATGATTTTAATCCTACATGGAACAAAATATGTGATCATTACACAACTTGTGTCTGTGAAGGAAGAACAGTTATTTATCTTTCAGTGTGTGGACAATTACAATTTTTAAAAACTTCCATGTTGGATGTTGAGCATATTAGGTTGGATCATGGCCATGGTACTTCGAACTAGCACAATAATTATTTTATGTCTGTTAAAAGAACTATATATGAAGAAGGATTGTGTGTGGGTCGTTTTGAATCTGAAAATAATGTCTCCCTGCTTTGTTCGAGAACACGTGCTGTGTGTTTATTCTGCAGGATACACTGACAGATTAACATGACTGAAATTGTTTGCATAGTAAATTACCAACTGTATAGTTCTAACAAAAGTTCTCTCTGAAATCTGTTCCACAGAACCTCCGTCAGCAGATCTTAGAGCTGTTGGGTCCAATCTCCATGAACCATGGTGCTCATTTCATGGCTGCGATTGCCTATGTTTGGAATGAGAGGAAGCAGGTTAAGACTCCAGTCAGAAATAAGGTGGGTGTTGTGTAGTCTGCCAACACTTAAATCTGTTTTGTTATGTTGTCATCTCTGTGAACATGTGAACGCTGAATGCTTGTAAACTGGTATTTCTGTAAAACTGTAAATAGCTGGTATTGATGAGAATTTAGGTTAATTATTAAAACATTATTAAGACAAAGTTGGTAAATCAGTGTACTCTGAAAACTATGAACCTAGTCTCTATGGCAAAGTGAGACTTGCAGCTTGTTGATGAGAGTATTTGAGCTTATATCCAAAAAATCTGAATTTGTATTGGGTCTGAAAAAGTCAAATTGACACACACCTGGTAAGAACAGGACTTTTCATTGCACCTTCCACCAACATACTGCAGAGCAGATGAGTTGAAAATGGTCTTTGAACAATTATTAATGTCTAGTCATTAGATACTGTGTCAGTAGCATCAGAAATGCTATATATCTATATAAGACTCACTGTGATTTGAGTGTAGTTATTGTATTATAATCATTACTCCTCTGACACGTTTTAATGTTGTTTGTCTGTCAGGTGATTCCTGTAGCCAGTGAGGAGCAGCTGCTACTGGTTGAGCTGGTGCGTTCAGTGAGCGCCATGCGCACCGAGACTGTCATGCAGACGGTCAAAGAGGTTCTGAAACAGCCACCTGCCATCGCAAAGGACAAGGTTTGTGTTTGCTGCTAATTTCAGCTGTACTGCTACTGTGTTGTCACTTACTATAGTTTAAATAATTTCATCCTTCTCATCTGATTCCTTAGTAAAGGGCTGTTAGACACAGCACATCTGTAGGAGCTTTCTTAGTATAACCACATCACATGTATCACTGTTTGCATCACTGTAGCAGTTTATATTTTTTATTTAAGTTAGAAAAATTTTCAAAAATGCATTTGTTACTAAAGCAAAGACGGTGGAGGCGTTGTATTGTTCGATGTGTGAATTTTTTGGTGGAATATTGTGATTTTTGTTGGTTGTGAAAGTCATGTTTGTGATCATTCATTATATTTCCTCTCCATATGGACAGAAGCACCTCTCTTTGGAGGTGTGCATGCTGCAGTTCTTCTATGCCTACGTCCAGAGGTGAGTCCATTGATTGCCAGCATTGTTTTATATTGGATTTATTTGCTATTTAATTGCTCATATTGTTTTAATCCATCTAAACTTCCTAAACTCCCATATTTTTTTTTTTTTTAATCCTGATTTTGTCCCAGGATCCCCGTGTCCAGTTTAGTTGATAGCTGGCCGTCTCTGCTGGCCCTGCTGAAGGACTCTGTGCAGTTAGGTCTTCCTGCCCCTGGACAGTTTCTCATACTGGGGTTAGTTTCTCCTCTGTATCTATTTATCCTCTCTGGGGAATCACTTGTACAATTATACTGAATCTTTTCAGTTTGTGGATGTTCCACAGTAGCCCATGGTTCACTGTAACTGCTTTGAATAAATCAGTGCACAGACCATCACACTTGGTGTATTTTAACTGATTTGATAAAGCTCTCCCTTTGCTTCTTTTCTTTAGAGTTCTGAATGAGTTCATTTTGAAGAACCCGAATTTGGAGAGCAAGAAGGACCAGAGGGAGCTGCAGGTAATTACTGTCGCCACTTTGTCCCAGCTCAGTTCTTAATTGTTTGCCTTGTCAAATTAGATATATTTCTCTTTGGAAATTGTGTAGTTTTCATGTTGTCTTACTGACAATTTTTTGCTTTATTTTCCTGCTCTTGGTCACAGTTGATTACAGTGAATTACAATAAGTTCACCAGACAGGACCGGACTTCTTGCTAATGTGACTAAATGTTGTTTCTGTAATAAGGATGTGACACATAAAATAGTGGAGGCCATCGGGACAATTGCAGGCTCGTCTCTAGAGCAAACCACGTGGTTGAGGAGAAACTTGGAGGTGAAGGCGTCTCCTCAGATAATTGTGGATGGAACCAGCCTGGAAGCTGATGTTGAAGGTGAGACACTGCCATTCACTAAATCGTTAGAGAAAATGCCTGTGGTGTGTACCACTCAACAAGACTGTCAGGCTCTATATTTATATGACACAAACAGCTTTAATATATGTCTTGTTACCCTGCAGTAATAACTGATGGAGTTTTCTGGGTGATCTATGCCATCAGATAAAACACCATAACCATAAAATTCAAGTTTAAATGAAGCTCAACCAAGGATAGACACCCATGTGGGCCCTTTAAATGTCATGTGTAAATGGATTTTGCATCAATCTACACATAAACCTACAGATGCTGCTGTCTGATTCCTTAAAGAAACTCACATCAACAGGGTGATCAGCTGATTGTGAATAATCAGTGTGTTTTGGTGAGAGAGAGATCATTTTTGTGTTCATATCAGAGATGCATTTTAATGTCAGAGATTAATGTAATCCAGCAAAATCAAGTGTCCTGGTTAATCTGAGTATGAGACATTGAAACATCGTGTGAGCGGTCAAATCAGAGCACTTAGCTGCTTCTGTTCACATATACTGCCAAAAGCATGTGAAACATTTTGTTGTTTTGCAGATAGTCTGCATGTGTCAGCATGGCTGTATTAATATTATTAATGTTTTTAGCTGTGTAGCTGCTCTTAATGTGTGGTCTGTGTTTTGTAGATTTAATGCTCACAGTGATGGAGGCCTCCAGCTTCACTCCATCAGTGTACAGCGTTCATGCCCTCACACTGCTGGCCGAGGTAAAACACTGAACTTTCTGAACTGCTTTGGTTTGACAGACCATTAGCCAGTGGCTCGCCCTGTTATTTCTACTGTTCATCTTGATTATATCTCAAACTGCCCTCACTTATGTTTACCAGCAACGTTTCAGCCTGTTTATCTCAGGCACAGGCACACATAGTCCACTGACTACACACAGTACTCTGTAGCACAGTACATGGTGATCTGACTGCACACTAGAGTACACTCATATGCACTGTAGTCAGTGAATGCACATACACTGAGTACGTACAGTTCAGTCCAGCCTCAATGCTCCTAGCTGATTTATGGCCACTTTTCCACCTCTAATCTAAATCAGTTGGTTTGGTTTAGTGTTGAGTGCTGTGAATGAACAGAGCTGAACAATTGGTATCAATAAATTGTTTATTTATCCTGGCTGTTTATGTCAGTCTGAAACGTTGCTGTGCTTTACTGCTATTTGCAGCTTTATTGATTAAGGGTTTTTTTATGTCTGTTGCACACTTGGTAGTTGTAGTAATATGTTGCCTATATACCGTTTTTCAGCCAAGGAATGAGTTGAACTTATCAGTATTCAGTGTTGTCATGTTTGCTGGAAGCATACGGAGAAGAAATAAAGCATGTTGAATTTCTTCATCAGGTGCTGGCTCATCTATTGGACATGGTGTTCTACAGTGATGAGAAGGAGAGGGTGATCCCTCTGCTAGTTAATATCATGCACTATGTGGTGCCCTACCTCCGCAACCACAGGTGTGGACAAGCTTTTGTATCATTGATATATCATCTGAGTGTCAATGTTTGATTGTGTTTAATACATTTTTAACTGTCAAATTCCACTATTTATTTGTTCACTTATTAAAATGGAAACAAGCTAAAATGCCATGAACAGGAGAAAATGTTTTTCCATGTTACGAAGGATGATGAAGTGAAGTGTGAAAATGAGTCGTAGCTGATCACATACATGTTTTCAGTGTGACAGTATAATATTTTCTGTTTGTCCTTGTAGTGCTCACAACGCCCCCAGCTACCGGGCCTGCATCCAACTGTTAAGCAGCCTAAGTGGGTATCAGTACACGCGCCGAGCCTGGAAGAAGGAGGCCTTCGACCTCTTCATGGACCACACCTTCTTCCAGATGGACTCCTCCTGCGTCAGTCAGTGAGTAGGACTGTATGTGGGTGATGAGATGGAGACAAAACAGAAACACCTGCCCTCAGAATGTGCAAAAATCATATCGGATAAACAAAGTCAAAGTGGAAACAAAATGTAGTCAGTGATTCTTTTTTTGTGCCTTGAAATAATTCATACTTTTTTGGACTTGGAAAAAAAACTGTCCATTAGATCCTTTCAGAGTTTGAGTATTAAAAACTGACTAAGGAGCTTCAATACAAGTCCAGTATTTACTGACTCCTTTATCTTCCTTATTTGGTTTATAATCAAACCACCACATCAGGTGAAATGGAAGCATTTTTTCAAAAAGCAAAGATTTCTATATTTGTTCAAAGTGTGTTATTACCTGTCTACACAGTTGAGGACACACTGCTATTTGCTTCCTGTTTGTTTTTACTTTGGCTCTGTGTGTTTATGGAATATTAACTTAACATAATTGTCCTAATTTTTCAGCTGGAGAGCAATCATTGACCACCTGATGACTCATGACAAGACCACATTCAGAGACCTCATGAGTAAGCATTTTTATGTAGAGTTTAATTTAGAAATAAGTGTGGATTGTCTGGGTGAGGTTACACATCATTTACCAGATTGTATTTTTCCTGACTGACACCTGTAGTGCATGTTTTGCCCTTTTTATGTCTCATCTCAGACTTATCAAACCTGCATCTTGCAAAGTGTCTCGATCAAAACAAGCACTTGCATTTCCACTCCAATTAAATCTGTAGCCCATTCAGCTGCAAACATATGCTAATGTGACATAGTTAAAGCTGATTAAGAGGTTGAAGCCTGGCACATACACCAATAAAGACTGTATGTGTTTCTGTGTCCAGCCCGGGTGGCCGTAGCCCAGAGCAGCTCTCTGAGTCTGTTCACCAACAGAGATGCTGAGCTGGAGCAGAGGGCCATGCTGCTCAAACGCCTGGCCTTCACCATCTACAGCAGCGAAGTGGACCAGTATCAGAAATACCTGCCAGACATTCAAGGTAAACACTGAACACACAGAGCAGCAGTTACCATCTTTTCCTCAATAAGCAGCAGAAAAATGAAGCCTGTTAGACTGTCAGCCAATCATACATCCAGGTTGATAGAGGTTAGGATGTAAGTACTCAGCTGTTTGTCTGTGTGTGTTCAGAGCGTCTGGTGGAGAGCTTGCGTCTGCCTCAGGTGCCCATCCTTCATGCTCAGGTGTTCCTGTTCTTCAGAGTGTTGCTGCTGCGTATGTCGCCTCAACACCTCACCTCCCTGTGGCCCACCATGATCACTGAACTGGTGAGTGCTCCATGTCACTGACTGCAGTCTCTTCCTCTATCTCTTCCTCCAAGTTTCTGCACATATCGACCTACTCAGATAAACTGACTGACACACACTCACACCACCGTTTTCCTGCAGGTTCAGGTGTTTCTGCTGATGGAGCAGGAGCTAACAGCGGATGAAGACATATCAAGGTATCTACTGATACTGTAAACTGGATGTTTCAGCAGCAAATGTGATTTTTTTTTTCCTGTGCTCCCTTAATTATCTTGTCCATCTGCAGAACATCAGGGCCGTCTGTGGCTGGGTTGGAGACCACCTACTCTGGAGGGAACGGCTTCTCCACCTCCTACAACAGCCAACGCTGGCTCAACCTTTATCTGTCTGCCTGCAAGCTCCTGGACCTGGCTTTGGCGCTGCCCCCTGAGAGTCTGCCACAGTTCCAGATGTCAGTACAAACCACCATGAATCATAGTTCGGTTTGCATGTGATAGGGCTGGGTCAGGGAATCTGTCAGGGAACAGACATAATCATAAATTCTGATGTGTGCCTGTCATCGAGATGGATGAATACAGCAGGGATATTTTAAACTGGAAGGAGGTTGTCACTCGTTTAAAGTTTGAACTTGTTAAAGAGATCAAAACAGTGGAATTTCTGAGTGACTTGTGTCTTGTTCTAGGTACCGCTGGGCCTTTATCCCAGAGGCTTCAGATGATTCGGGATTGGAAGTGAGACGTCAGGGGACTCATCAGAGAGAATTCAAGCCCTACGTGGTTCGACTGGCTAAACTGTTGAGGAAACGAGCCAAGGTATCTCATCTTCCTTCTGTCTACACAAGGTTAAATGATGGAGACAAATGGCTGCCTCTTACAGGGTGTATTCAGGGAAATGATACTTAAAGACTGTTTTCTCCAGTCTAATTGTTTGACAGTTTTCCCATATTTTAATTGTGCAACTCATTTCATTTGTGCTGCAGTAGCATTCCCCTGCAAAATGACACATTCGTTTTTCTACTTTGTTCATTTGTTATATACCACCCCCTCCCTTAGAAAAACCCAGAGGAGGACTGCTCCACCCGGACCCTGTCCTGGGAGCCAGGTCACCTGATGCTGACCCTGTACGTGATCCGCAGCATGGAGCAGCTGCTTCCCTTCTTCAACCTGCTCAGCCAGGTGTTCAACAGCAAGGCCAGCAGCCGCTCAGGCCCCAGCTACACCCACAACCCCACAGACACCACTTTCCCCGGTCACAAGGAGGGCCACAAACTAGAAAGCCAGAAAGTGTTTTGGAGTCGAGCTCGACAGAATATCGAGGAGATGGTGGAAAAAGACTTCCTTGAGGGACTTATCAAGACATGAGAATACGGCAAAGGGGAGGGAAACAGGGATTAACACATGATCAACACTAGTGAAAAACCTCAACCTGTACAATAAAGGACAAGGGAATTCAATTGGGGGGAAATAGTTTGTACATTTTTTTGTATTTATAATATTTTACTTTTCAAAAGCTATTTAATTTTAATTATTTGTATATATGGAGCAGCTTTGATGACTGACTTTTAACATTTCATGTGAGTCCACTGGGACAAAGTGAAGATGCTGTGCCATTCCATATCGATGTGACTTAATAAAGATTTCTAATGGGAGGGTTACAGAAACTGTGTCTCTCTTCATGACATTTAAAATGCACTTACACCATGTCACTGTAGCTGTAACTTGATTGTAGTTCAAACTGATAAAATGTCAAAAAACTTACTGTTCTTTGTGGTGGAAAGGAGCAGTTTGCAGACAAACTGGGATTCATGTCCTGATCTGATTATATTAGGGGACTATTAGGGAATGAATTAACAAATCCATTGTCAAATATGTAACTGTAACAAAAGCACTTGTTTACAGGGTGCTATATTGTTTTGGGGCTATATGTCAAATTACTACATTTATACATTAATGAATCAAATAATCATTAAGCCTTTTATGTAAGAGCAGCAAGGCAGTAGTTAACGATTGAATCAGCACCTCTTCAGCAGGGCAGGTCATATCAGCACCATGGACAGAGACAAGGACAGAGGAAAGGCACGTGCGGCAGTTTTATATCTGTTTATTCGGCTCTTTGATCAAAGAAAATTGCGTGAAGTGAAGCAGAACGCTTCATATGACCTTCATAGTCCTGTGGCAGTACGATGAGCATCAAGCTTGTCTGTGGAGCAGCTTCTTTAACCCTTCACGTCCTCTCACATTCTCAACCTCCAAGCGTTTTCTCGTCTCCTCCCAGCTCTCGCGATGACACCGGCGTCAGCGTGGTTGGCAAGTCTGCGTCACCTGACTCAGGGGAGGAGTGAAAGGGGCGGGGCGATGTGTCAAATATAAATACATTAATAATTAAATAAACAAGAGGATGTTAAATCCTCTGAAACGCATCGCCATCCAACGACCCGGGTTTGAAGCAACCATCGCGGGCTAAAACTGGGCCGCAGCACAGAGGAAACGTCCGGCAGGGAAGGAGGAGGAGGAGGAGGAATAAACTGCTGCACTGGATGGTGGAGGGGGGTGGTGGTGATGCCAGCCAGGGCCTGATGTTCTCCTGCACGCCCCGCTGATACACAGGGACTGTGGGACTGGTGGTGGTGGTGAGGATTATCCAGGAGACTGGAGGAAGGAAGACAGGGAGGGGGAGGCAGCGACGAGCATCATCCGGAGCGGAGCGCTGTGTCAGGGAGGCTGAGAGACAATAACCCGAACAGTAAGACACTGATCGAACAGAAAAGGAAAAACTGGATTAGGATTTTTGCAGTTGGATATATTTTTGCCTCATCTAGCCTCTAGACTGTAGTTTTCAGAGGACACTGGCCTTCAGGGAAGAAAGTCAGTTCATGATTCTTCCAGAAACGCAGCAGATCCAACAACACTGAGACAACAAACCTCTGTCTTTAGCGTAAATCAACACGAATCAATTGCTTCTCTGTAGAAAGTGAGACAGTTTCTTTTCTGTGCTGTGTTCATCAAGAGCAGCTGGGATTACTGCTTCACTTCGGTCTGTGTGTGTGTGTGTTTGTCTGTGTGTGTGTGAGAGAGAGAGAGGGGGGTAGGACCATATTGGACGCTCGGTAGTCGAGGTTGGACTTCAGGGAGAGAAGATGTCGGGTCAGACGCTGACGGACCGCATCGCCGCGGCACAATACACCCTGACGGGATCCGAGGTGTCCCGAGCTGTGTGTAAATCAACCACACATGAGCAGACAGCCCCGAAGAAAAAACACCTGGAATGTGAGTATCTATCTATCTATCTATCTATCTATCTATCTATCTATCTATCTATCTATCTATCTATCTATCTATCTATCTATCTATCTATCTACAACTAGGCCATGCACCAAGCACTAAGTACCATGATGGTTGCCTCCCCCATCCACCACTCCACTGTGTGTTAATGTGCTTGGAGGGGTTCCTCACATGTACATGCAGTCACACTCACATACACACATTCAATGCTCTCGGCATCCACTGCTTTAATTTGAACCTTAAATGAACAAACCAAACCTATGACCTAATCACAGCTTGGTTTTTTCACCCACCGTTTCAGGGCAAATGAGCATCAGTGTAGAACCAAAGATAAGCCACAAAAACTTAAAGCTGTTTTTACTGACTGGAAACTCCATGCTGTCAAATGCATAATTGAAAAGGTTGAAACCACACAGGCCTTGACTGTTGTCATAAAGTGCACAGTTGCAATTTGCTGATTTGTCTAAAAAGAGAGAGTGGGAGCATGGAGGTAGGGTGCCAATTCAATTTCAAGTACTTTAAAGGAAAGGGCCAAATAAGACCACAACGCTCAAACAGTAGATCGGTCCAATAATCAGACTGTTGGTGGTTCCACTCCCAGCTTCTCCAGTCAGCAAGTCACTGAACTCCAAATTATCCTTGATGGCTTCCCCATCAATGTGTGAATTATAATCTGCCAGATAAGCAATTGTAAATGTAAAGCTGAATTAAACTCAAATGAGATGACGAGGACAGACGAGAAGAGAAGAAGAGCCTCTGTGGTGCTTAGATATTTAAAGGGTTTCCTCTAGACGCTGTATCTCATGAAATGGTTCTGTATGTTGGGATCCAGGCTTTATACTGGCCCCAACACTCAGTAAAATCATCTTAAATCATGAAGCATATACGTTCCCGCTAGGGATCTTTGGTATCATCAGTATAAGGACACTAATGAGTACATAGGTTAAAAGCCCAGTGCAACCAGAGCCACCACTCACTTTATCTCTGTTTTTCTGACAAGGACAAATACTAATCCATCTAGATAAAACATACCTCTCCCACAAGAGCCACACAGGAGGGGCATTGTAATAAAATATTTGCCAAAATAACAGCCTGTACACTATAAAACATAACCAACAGTGACAAATAATAAAGCACAACAACGGTGGAAAATAAAAACTCTCATTCCAGCTCCTTTCCCACCACAAAATAATTCAATAAAATATATCTGATGGTTGCAGTGTTAAATAATAAAGCAGGAAATACCTCTCTACCTCCTGCTCAAACTAAATAAATGTTAGCTTATTTGTAGGTTATTTTTTATGTTTCAAATATATTTCTATCAGTACCAATGTGAGAAAACTGTTATATTGGCAGGTGAAGACAAACATTATATATAGAAGAGCAGGAGAGCATATCATAGACTGAGAATAAACATGGTGGGTCTGGATGATTATAAGTAAGTGACAGAACAGATAAGTCAGATGATACCTCCACTGTAACAACAGGTTACTGCAGATGACTCAGCGATACCATAAATACACCATTCTGTCACAATGCATGAGCTGCCAGCTTCATACATTTATTGGGTCTGAGGAGCCATCAAGTTCAAGTTGGCAAACTCAAACTCAAACTCAGTGCAAGAAATAAATCGAGCTGCTGATTTGAGTCCAGACTAGAAAAAAATAAAACTGACCGATGAGCTGCATTGAATCATAGCACAACAAAGTGGAACGCTCAGCCATTTGCCAAAGTGTGTGTCAGCACTTTGATGATGCCCGAGCACTTACAGACGGCGACTGCATGACCGAGCCAAAGTCCTGATACCAAAAGGGACAATGTGTAACATTCAGGGGAAGGAATAAAACACTGTACCTCTGTTAATGAATTAAATCAATTATTATGTTTAATAACTTTATGCCTCTTGATTAGAATTAGTTAATCCAATGTCTTCTTGCAGTGTTCCCAGGAAAGATTGACATGTGATATATCCAGCTTGTTTTAGGTTGACCTGAGGTCTCTGACAAGTTGTAGGTACCTTAAAAGCCTCTGAATCTGAGGTGTTTGGGAGACATCATGATCAGGTGCCTAAACTACCCCAACAGCAGCTCTGTTGACAATGAAGGAGCTACCACCTCTTCCTCAAGCAACCTGTGCCCAGTGATATTGTAGGGGAAAATCATTTTAACTGCTGGTGTCTGTGACTCTGAGTCACTAACTTAACCTGAAGTCCTTCATACGAGTTAGCAAGTTTTCCCCAACTGTGAAGAAGCAATCACCCGTCCCGTCAGCTGACACTCGGCTGAACCCACTGAGTGGTGGAGGATGTGGACTGCTTCGATTTCAATTCAATTCAATTCAATTTATATAGTGCCAAATTATAAAAACAAATATCTCAAGGCACTATAGATAGATACATGGAGACATCCAACATTTCCACAATGAGCAAGCACTTGGTGACAATGGAGAGGAAAAACTTCTGCGGGGAACATCCAGCAGAACCAGGCTCAGAGTAGACGGTGATCTGCCTTGACCGGTAGAGTTGAGAGAAAAACAGAGAAACAGAACAGTCAGAGGAAAGGAGGGGAGGAGGATGGGGGAGAGGAGGAGAAAGAAAAGAGGGATACCGGGAAGAGACAGTAGAGATTACATATCTACAGGTAGTTATTGAAGCAAAATTATCATTACCATTACCACGATGAATCCAAAAGAACTGCATCATCTGCAAATAGTAATGACAGTCACAACAGAACAGTGTTTCCTGTCAATAGAATTCAAGTAGAAAGACTGAGCAGGTCAGAGGTTTGTTTTATTTACATATTTAATAAACCAGTTTGACAATGCAGCCTTGAGAATATCATCTGACATTATATCCAGTTTCATCCTTAGCTGACATTTACCCAGAATGCCTTGTGGGGAAGCTGTCCAGATTTGGATTTGCTGCCATTTCTTGACATGATAATGACTCTGTGTCAATCAAACCTGTTGACACAGAACATCATCAGGATCCCTCGACACTGCAGATCACTGCAGAACTTCACCACAGCTGCCCCATCCTTTTTCTCAGCAACAGCACACTATCATTCATTACAGCAATCACACTTACTATTGGTGTATTTCTATAAGCCTTCTTGTTTTATACAGGTTCAATATTGATAGAAGTTTGCATTACAAATTAGTTCTCCGACTAAATCACTCGTCTTCATAATTAGCCTCCTATTCCACCTCAGTGATCCTCTCATTATGCTAATGCACTCTGTCACAAATATTTCTGCTACTTGCACACAAGCCGTATCATCTACACACTCATGTGTATTTGGTATCTTTAGCTCTCAGACATTATAATTTACTATTAAAGTAATGGCTATAATCCGCAGAGCTGCTTATCAGTCTGGCTGAAACATGTAGCAGTAGCAGATCAATTAAGATGACAAAGGCATCTCTTATCTTGCTTTTTTGTTTCTTTTTTTTTTTTTCGTTTGAGACGTCCATTAAATAATGTAGTCAGTCGATCTGATCGTGTATAAAACATCAACCCTTGACCTGTTGTTTGACTTCACTTTGGCAAGATGCATCGAGTGGCTCTACATCTGGATGTTTGTGCAAAGATAAATTTCCATGGGTCTAAAAATAATCTCTTATGGATTGTTCCACTGACAGTTGAACGCGCATCGGTCTGTTGCTCAGCCAATCTAGTTTAAGCGACATCCAGAGAGCAGCAGGACAATAAGCTCCTCATGCTGTGACCCCAAAGCCCCGGACAGAGAGAGAGAACAACTGAGGAGACCAGAAATCACATAGCTTTTGGACTGAATCAGGTGCTGCAGCTTTTTTGTGGATCAAAGTCACCAAAAATAGAAAATGTTAGGAAAGAGAATTGAGGTGGTTGTAAACAGTTACGGTTTTTCTTTGGGGTGTACAGTGAATGTCTTAAGATTTGTGTCTCCTTTTTGCATAGTATTCTGAGATAAGTTCATTATTAAGACTAAAGCAGTCAGTCTGTAGACAAATCAGCTTGTATTGTCATGCAGTAAACTGCAAACTGTTGGGACAAGTAAAGCCCAAAAGAATTAATTAAAAAAGTATTAATCAGTAATGGCGCAATATTTGAGGTGTGTCTCCAGACGAATTTGGAGTCAGATCAATATTTATTTAAAAAGGCTGACAGATGACTGAGATACCGGTTAGACATCTTTTAAACTCTGAAAAGATTAGAGCCGAGGCAACACAGCAACACAGATTGTCTGACACCCCACATGGTCTGAGTGTGTGTTACACAAGGATCGTGACATCTTAGAGCTGCAGTTGCTGCGTGTGTGTGAGCTGCGTGTGTCCACATCCCAGTACAGGACTTGTGTCAGGATCCAGAAGAGTGTCTGAATGGTGCAGAGAAGGAGGTGCAGCTGTGAGTCAGCTGAAGTGTTCAAGGCTTTAGGATAATTACAGTGAACAAAGACCATAACTAAGAAGATCAGCTGTTTTTGGTTGTGACAAATTCTGAAAATTTAAATGTACATAGTAAGCACAGAGCCATAAAGTAAAATCATTTTGTGTTTAATAGCAGCACCATACAGGTCTGGTAGTGGTTGCTGCAAGAACAATCCCACTAATATGTTCGTCTCTTATAGTCTATTATATTATTAGCCTTGTCTATTATAGGAAAATTAAGAAGAACAGGCTTTTCATGACAAGTACTTTCCTTTCTGTAACTCAACAGTTAGCCTTTGAATAGCTTAGTGCAGTAGTGCGACCATCTGGCAGTCTGGCAGACACAGTGGTTCAGTACTAGTGAGGCATGGCACAAGCATTGCCAGTGGAAGTATTGTGGCAAGTATTAGAATAATTAAGTGATGACCGAACAAGACAACAAAGGTAAATGCATCATTTATGGGTGCTGGCTGTGAAATTCCACCATATTTTCCATTAGCCCCTTTCATTTAGCAGTGTGAATTAGGGGTTAGTTTTCGAGTTGGTTCAGGACACAAACTGAGCGGCTTCTCAGTGTCAATCCATAGGCCCAGAGCGCAGATCAGAGGACACACAGGGTATCTACGCCCCAGAGGACGACAGCTAAACAACTAGTGTATCAGGGTTTGAATGTCTGCCAAATGACACTGGCTCTGTTTTCCAAAGACAGACCTGATCCACGCCTCCTGCTCCCAGAAGCCTCCATCTCTATCTACTGCGACTTATTTAGCCCTAACCTCTTAATCTTCCCTCTTTGCAGAGAGTTAAGACAAGGTTATAGCTCAAAGGTTTAAAACAAAATGTGTAGCATAATCCCCGCCCTCAAATTTCCCATTTTCATAGCTCCACTCAGGTGACAGCCGTAATGGTTTTGGGTTGTGTGCATCACATTGTTGTGAGTTCAACATCTTAGTAACGCACTGAGGTAATTACTTCACATTTGGACCAACCATTCAAGGATATACTGATAAGATTTTGGTGGTTAAATGTCAAAATTCAAGGTCACTATGACCTTTAACACCATTCTTAACTCAAGAATTCACACAGCAAACAACTGCAATTGGACTGGTTGGTGACGACATACAACTATGATGCTGTAATTCTAGTTTTGTTTTTATCTTTACATTTGAACATAACTGAAAGGAGCAGGATGTAAGATTTTTATAGCAGTTAATCATAACATGTTCCTAATATGTTGCCAGAGATTTAGGAATCATGCTAATTTGAAATATTGACATCACTGACCATAATAGTACAGCCAGAATATTAACATTTTAAAATTTAATTTACAGTACGTAAGTCATATGCGGGGAGGATGTGCAACAGTATTTTGAATTTGACTGCAAAATCAGTTTTTGCCACAATTTTATATGCTGCTCCTTTAAACCAGTGTTTATCATCATAACCTTATTTTTAATTCTGACAGCTGAGATTCACTCTATCTATGCTGCAAAAATTATCACCAGCCCCGCTGCCACTCTAATCCCAGTCGATCAAAGTAACAAGTTTTTTTTTTTTTTTTTTTTTGACACAGAAATGTGATAAGTCTCTGCTCAGAACTAATGTAGAATATATGACCTGCTTTGTGTGTGTATGTGTGTGTCTGTGTGTAGTATTTAGTGAGAGGGGGTTGAAGACAGGAGGGTAAGTGGTGAGAAACATAAACAGCGTGCTGAGTCCCCTTTGGCTGCTATGGCGCTGTTACCACAACATGAGTCACCATCAATGTGTTACCACATTTGGCAGAAGGTCTTCCTGACATAGGGGGAGAGGAGGAGAGGGTGGTGTGTGGGGGCTATCATGATAGTCTGTAAGGTTTTCGAATATTTGTGTGCATGTCAAGTGTTCAATTTTTCCCTTCAAAAAAACTATTTTAATTTTATTAACATCATATACATCTTTGATAGTTCATCAACTTGCAGAGAGTCTGATAAAAAAAAACTAATACCAGACTCATAAGTGTATAATAAACAAGGAGCTACAGCCAGGCAGCTGTGGTTTGACTTAGCTTGACTTAGCTTTTTCTCTCCGTTTGATAAATCTGAAACAGCATTTACAGCATTTAGCTTAGCTTAAAATGTAGCTTGCTGTTTGAATGCTTCAGTTACTGAGTGAATTAAACAAAAAAGATGTGTAAGAAGGAGGTGAAAGAAAGTGTTTTTTTTCCATCTTGCCACAGGGTAGCTTTACATTAAGGTAAACAGATGAACATTTAAAATAATAATATTTCTAATGCCTTAAGTCTGGAAAAAGTACCAGATAAATAGTCCAGCCTTGGAAAACATTTTGCTCATAATTGACAGGTTATGAACATGATGGTTCTCATTGTCTCTTTTGCCACCAGTTTGATTTGATATAATGTTTTTTGAAAAAAGCCAAATGTGAACAAAAGGACTGTATTTCCCAAGCAGTGGAAACACATTCTGCTGAAGCTGTCGTGTCTATGAGCTTAGCAGGATTTAGGCATGCTGTCTTCACATCAGGTATGAGCAGTATCCTGTATTCACAGGAGCAGCAGAGGCATGGCATGGCTGAAAAATGTCAGTAAAACTGACACAAAGGAACATTTTTTTAAGTACCCGCACATGCTGACCTCACACTGTCAGTGTAAATTGTTCAGTGAAACTATTTACTGCAGCTGCTGGTTAGTTCTGTATGCTGCTTTAGTATAGTATAGCATAGTGTTTAGGAATATATTCTAATATATGAATTATATACAGACTTATCTCAAACATTTAACACAGACATCTAGTTTTTTTAATGGCTGTTAGAGAGGCTTTTAATGTGGACAAAATAATGAGGCTAATCTGCGTATCATCAAAATATAATGAAGTGATCTATGAATGATGTGGTCCCAAAATTAAGCCCTGTGGTACTCCAAAGTGCAGCCACCAATAGCACAAAAACATTTTCAGTTCAATGAGCAAAGAGGAAACCACCTCAAGGTCAACCCAGATGAGCCACTTCAGTCCTGATTTGTTAAGATTTGTTTGAGATTTGTTAAGTGAATGCTACATAAGCAATATATTACTACAGCAAAGACAGTAGAACATCAAAAACTAGATAACTTTGTTGGTTTTGGTGTCTCTTTGAATGTGACAAAGACAAAAGTCATCATTCTCCACAGCTTCCTTCACCCTTTCTGTCCCTCAATTGTCCCTCATATATTTCCCATTTACTGACATCCTGACTCTCCTGCTCCTTCTTCACACCATTACCCCCACGCTGCTTGTCTTACTTTCTCTCTCCTTTATACAGCTCCAGTGCAGTGCTTGCCTAATGGTGAGTTGCAGTGAACAGAGCAATGTGAAAGGAGCTTGATAAGAGGACTCAGTATGTACTGCAGTGCTGATTTCACAGCAGGTATCCTTGAAAACCCCAGAATGGCTCTCTAATGTCAAACACTGTGTGGGAGGTGGACTGTCCTACTAACAGTGTGTGTTCAGACTAATGATCAGGACCAAGATCCCCCATACTGCAGCTACCAGACCATTATCAGCTCTAAATCAGAGCAGCTGATTCAAATTGATTTGCGTCTCTTTTTTTTTAATAGCACCCGTCTCTCCCCATGCCTCTCCATCCTCTCTCTGATCTTCTCTGGAGGTCGTGATGCCCTTGAGCCTCTTAGTCAGAGGATAAAAACATTAATATTGCAGTGCAGTTGTATCTGCAGGGGAGTTTTGTGCACTTGTATTGGCAGAATGTAAAGGCAGAGGCTTGTTTTACTCAGAATAGGGTGCAAGTAAACAGTCTTTTGTCTTGATACACAGGTAAACAGCAGCAGCTTTATCTGCTCAAGCACTCCAGGGATATGTCTATACCCTGGCTACATATCAATAATGCAGAGAGGTGGGTTTCCCACTGTTTTATTGCTGTCTGACTGCTGAGTTCTGCCTCAGAAACAGACTTTGCAATAAAAAAAACAGGTAAAGTGTCACAGAAAAAGTATTCCCCTGCTGACTGAATCCTCTAAGATGAGGAATGCTGTGGGAAGATTTTGATTGTTTTAAACAAGCTTGGGGTAATTTTGAAAGTTATATGTCGCTGGCTTCCTTGGAATTATTCTATGATGACATTTTCACACCAGTGGACATTCATTATCTGTTACTTGCATTTGGTTTTGGAGTATCTTGTATCTATTCTCTCTTAGGTGTGTCACCATAACCACCCCTGATCCACATCTTCGGACCTTACCTGGTAGTCCTCTTGCTTCTCTGACTTATTTTCAAGCTGTTTTCTTTTTGTTCTGTTTCTATGAAGTACAAAAGTAGCATCATAAAGACCAGTTGTCCACAGACAGTGATGATAAGATTGTCCTTCATTTCTGATTCTTGGCAACGTCAGGAGAATCTCAACACTGATAGGCTCTCAGGACACAGCATTGAGTGAATTCTAACTCAAGCTGAAATATTTTTAACTCAAACAGATGTTTGTATCTGCTCGAACTGACTGGTGCGAATGTGTAGTTACTTGATTTGGTGGTTTGTCTGAAAATGCTACATGACCGTGGATCAGTATCTGTCAGCAGATAAAACAGATCTTTTGTGTTACTGTCGGTATGCTTGTTGCTGTGACAACACATACGTTCTATACAGTGATGATGTAGCAGATTAACTAACAGAACCATAGGGGTTCTGATTTAATATAGAAGAAATCTAACACACTGAGACATACAGTCTTAGAAAAGAAATAGATCGAGTGATTAGATACACTCTTGTTTTTAGGTTTTTAGTTTTGGAAAGGCCAAGAAACAGGCCACCGCCTGTCACAATTATTATATATGGAGTTCTGAGCCTCATACACACATGCAGGTAGTGAAACATCAGGTGGATTGTTGTAACTTTTGTTTGTTTTTCATGCTAAGAAGAATCCAGGTTATTCCTGATAAATTTGAGGGACATAATAATTTGTGTTTTACTCATTGTACCCATTCTACCAGTGTTAATGTGATAGTGGTTCAAGATGAGACATTTGTTCAGACAACCAGATATTGATCTTGAGTACTACAAAGTCCTCTGTTGCTTGTCGTAGACTATCATAACTCGAGCTTCACGTGTGAATTTTGTTGAGTAGTTCCTCTTCTGTATGTTCCCTAGAGTTTAATTGAATAACACACTTAGGCCCTACATGCTGACAGCTTGGTTTAGATGTTTTGAGTCAAAGTTGATCAGATTTTTATAGAACAGAGCTGTCCCAAAATGGGCTTGGAATTCAACCAAAGTGCTAGCTCCAATTTGTCTTTTAATGGGTTTGTTAGATCGAGTGGGAAATGACCTTTTCTGTATACTGCTACAGCTCAGAACACAGAAAGTGGCCAAATGTGATGCAGAAAAACATTTGTCATCAGGGCATAGATGATTTTAATAGCTTATCTTTTCTCTTCTATGTTCTGTTGTTACTTTCCCACCTCTCACCCTCCCTTTCTGAGCTTCTTCAGTCCTGGACAGACCAACTGTAGCACCCACACAGATGCAGATTTTTCTCCGTCAGAAAAAAGAAATCCAACAATCCAGAAAATAATCATCTTGGCTGCATTATTTGGTTCAGCCTACAGGGTAGAAATCTATCTCTGTTGGAGCAGAACCTGCATCCAAAGGAAAACACAAAACACAAGCGAGGGATTTTCTGTTCAGACAGGGAAGACACTAAGTCTCGTGTGAAATGAACTGATGATAATGGACCAAATGAGGTAGTTATACTAAAATAAATATACACAGGAACAGATGTTTGACTAATGATACCTAGGAAGTAAAAAAATAGGCTCTAATATGAGTTTGTGTTTTGTCTGAGAGAGCATCTTTAGTTAGGAGACATGGGAGCTGTGGGCAAGAGGAAGGACAATTAAAGTAATTAGACAATGATCAATCAGTGAATGCAGCAGGGAAAAGCAGATCTGTTCACCAGGAGAACAGATTTATCTAATGTCTGTTTGGGTGCTTTGTTGACCAATGAGGGAGGATGTTCAAGGTTCAACCACAGAGTAATGAACAAGAGTCTATTTGCTATGCAGTCGCTAAATAATAGAACATCACAGTTAATCTACTTGTCGATTGTTCATGAGAGAGCTGGTCTGAATACTCCATATGTAGCAGCCTCCAGGACTTGTCTGTAGAGTAAGGGGTTGTTTTTAATGATTCTAGTTGTAGCGACAGAGTTTAGATCGAAATATGCTAGGCAGGTGAAAGTAATGTTAACATTGCTAGCATCCATGGTAGACTTAGGGTTAACAGCTAACGCTCTAGACTAGCTTGACACAACATAAGCACTATCAGTTGATAGCTAAATAGCCAGCATTTCCACCAGTCCTCCAAAGTTACATTTCACCATAAAGTTAGCTCTCAAATAGGATGTTAGTTGTAACTATACATCTAACACACTACAGTTACAAACCACAGTCACAAAACTAATGGTATTAGCTATGAACAGCCAAACCAAGTCATACAACAAGCACTAGCCCAGTGCTAAGATTCATACCTTACCCATCTGACCTCAAACTTTTGCCCTAGTAATAAGAGATCTGGGGTTTTTTTTTATTATTTTTTTCATAAAATACAGTATGTATACACTATTTACAGCTACTGAAACAACTTTAATTAATCCACTGTTAAATGTTCATGATTTCTGGAAAGAGCTGCAGGGTTTCTACCCCCAGCTGCACAACAACAAACAAACCCTAACTACACCAGTGATTGAAGGAAATGTCACTGAAAGTCATCGTGTCTTCTTGAAGACAGTGCTGTTATCTGACCACCAGCTGCAGCAGCATTGTTCAAGACACTAGCTTGTTTCCTCACATGTCACTTCCAGCTTCCACAGTGTCTGCTTCCCAATGGCTTCCTCTTTGTTTGGCTGCCACACCACACTGGCATTATGCTGTGTTGGGGCACAGTGCATTCTGGGTAGTTTTTTTTCTTTCCCCTGTACATTGCTTGAGGGTGAGGGGAGCTATAAATAAACACTGTACTTCCATGGTCCATTCATGTGTAGCTCAACAAAGCATCACCCTTGCAGCATGGCTTGTATCACACGCTCCACTCTTACATAGATGAAGCTCTCAGTGAATATATTACTACTTTTACAAAGACATGGATCTGCATGAAGCATGACATTGTATCGGACATTTTAGTATAGAAAAATAGATTAATAAACAGGTTTATATGAAGAGTATTTATACAAATTCAGGATTCAGTGTTGAATCTTTGAGTATCGTTGAGGTTAGTGTGACTCATGTACATCGTGCTTTGACTAGATGACCCCTATCACTCTACTGCTGTGGGAGTTTGCAGCTGTGAAGACTTTCAAAGGAATTTTACCGAATCCTTGATGCCACTGCAAATATGAGAGCCCGTTGCCTAGGAAACCACCTTGGCATGTCCCCAGTGGTACTTGTTGGAACGTTTGACAAAATCTAACTATAAAAAATATGAAGAGGATGCTGGTTATGTGTCGTGCAGGCTTGCGTATGTGCTTGAGTGTGTGCTATGGTGCACACATGCTTGGCAGTTTGCCTTCAGTTATACTCACACAGAGGCAGAGGGTTTGATATCCGTTACATTTATTGACATGTTAAATGGCAGTATTTGAAAATGGATTCCTGTTAGAAATGCATTGGGTGTGGCGGGCGCCACAGGGCATCCTGATATGGTATTCGGTGACAGATATCTAATACTGTGTCAATTCAGAGTACACTAGTCCAAAGTGTGAGAGTAGAAGATCTCAATCAATACAAGGCTGCTGCAAAACTCTAAAAGAAAAAGCTAAAAGAACGCTGCAGGATGAGTCTGATGTTATTCCAAGACTTTTTTATCGTCTACAAATCCCATAAAAAGACCATAACTAACAATGCACCAGTCCATTAGTCCCTCCCTGCACTGGCTGTAACACTCAGCTCCAAGTCTGTCAATGTTGGTCAGAAACTTGGTCCGGAAACTGCTGATCTCCTGCTCAATAGTCTGTAGAGTTTACTCAGAATGAGTTGTGTTTCCAAAGAGGGAAATGAGCTATTGATGACAGAGGTCAATCAGAAAGGACATGGTAACTCAGATAACCACCCTTTGCAACTGTGAGAAAAGCGTCTCAGAATGAACAATATGTTGAATCTTGATGAGAACAAGCTATAACAGCTGTGTTTGGTTCAACTTTGGCTGCAGAACTGGATAGTTGAAGACTGATGAACCTAACCTGAGGTGATTTCATCAACATCATGAATCCATGGATCCAACTTATCTTATGTCAGCAGTGCAGGCTGATGTTGGTGTGGTGTAATGATGTGGGGAATATTGTCTTGGATCTCTTGAAACCCTCCAGTATCTTTCAATTTGCTTCATTTATTGAACGTTACAGTCTATCTGAATATTACTGTTGATCATGTGATGTATTTATCCCTCTGAGAGGTATGCTGCACTCTGAAAGACCTCATCTAGAACTGATTAAAAAAACATAAAAGGCTTATACAGTGCTCTGTTTTGTGTTTATAATCATGATACACCGCATATTTCCATTATAGTAAACACAATCATTGTATTTTATTCCTGCAGCTCAGCAACAAGAAAAGCACTTCTGCTCTGTTACATCTGTGGAAGCAGAATTACTCCCTAGAGATGGAAATGCAGTCACAGAGTTATTTCAGTGTGAACGTCAATAAAACCATATTTATTTCAATGGATGAGTCAGTCCCTCTCATTTAACTTCTTCATGAGATTTTAATATGTTTTAGACCAGGAAGAATAAGCTGCATGAAACACAGAGCAGACTGGTGAGGATTTATTTAACTTTAGCTTTAGTGAGTATTAACAGCACTAACATCCACCATGGTTAGACAAAATGCTTGAAGCTTCATCATCATGGTTGAGTGATAAATTGTGGCTGTGAACTCGAGAATAACTGCTGTTAAAAATATCCTGCGTGTGGAAACGCTGCTATACCTTTGAGAACACAACTGCACTGAGACAAGCCAGGTGTTGTGATGAATTTTAATTAGCAGATGTAACATGATGAGCTGTAAGGAGCTTAATTCCAGTCGTCATAAACCCAAACAGCCATGATGGCGTCTTTCTCCATTTGGCTTTGAACAGACAAACGTTATCAGCTTTTATGCGTAACAGACAAGGGTGCTTGTTGTTGTATGTACATTTGTCTTTTGCTGATTCATATTTAGTTGTGTATTGAAGCACAAGTTATTGTTTGTAAGAGCTCTTCACATTCAGACAGGTATTCTTTTCTGTCGTGAGCCTGTTATATCAGTGATCCTCAGTGTGCTTGAATGTGATTGTACTGCTGCTAAAGAGTGCATTTGTGCATATATCACAGTAGAAAAGAGTCAGGGCTTTGTAATTCTCGTGTCAGTCATAATCTTGTGTTATATCTAAAAATTCCCCAGGCTTCAAATGAAGGACATGCTCTGTATCCTGTCACTGGGGAGCAGACATGTTATACTGTGATCTCAGTACAAGGCACTGTTGGTGCCACATTCTTAGAACTAGATTACATTTTGTAAAAAGTACTACATATACCACCATACACTTTATTACCAATATAATTTCAGCTAGTAATACAATCTACAGATGTTCAACTCAGATGTCCCATTTATCCGTGTGTTAAAGCCATAGACTTTTAAAATCTTTTATTTTGTATGGCCTCCCTACTTCCTGTTTTATCTCACAATCTCATTTGCCATAAATCAGCTCCCTCCTATGTTTATTCACAAAGTAAAGTGATGATGGGATTATGTGCTGATGGGCCCTGTGGCATGGATATGTTTTTGATTTCTTTTGCATGTGTGCTACTTTAAGCAGCACAGCAGCCAGAGGTCCACAGCAGAACTGAATGCTTGCAAGTGTGTGTGGATTTAAAGTGTAGATGTGACTGTTGCAGTAATCACCAGCTGATGGCAAAATGCTCTGACAGCATAGACTCACACTGCAATTACTCTGGGCTCAGTTCGATACCACCACTTCTCCATGGCGGCTCACGCTGATTCTACATCCCCTTCAGGATTTTATCACGGCCGGGTGTCATGTTGCTCCTTCAGTTGTTACCTGCACTCACCTACGTTTTTCAGTGCTCTGATCAATCCAGCCTCAATATTTAAATTGATTTTAATTTCATTTCATGCTTCACGGACAATACAGAGAAACAGATACAGTAGACATACAAGGAGTATCTTGGTATCTTGTGTGATCAGCTAACAACACTTTAATCTCCCTTATCTTAATTAATCTTTGTTATAAAATTGTTCCATCTTATTTGAGTTGATCAACAATTTTTTTCTTTTTTTCTTTTTTTTTCCTGGAGGACATTTTCTCTCAGATTTTATTGTGAAACAAGGGGATTAAACTTTTTGCAGTAGCTCAGAAATATAAAAGTAACAGTAAAGGTTCAAGCTCAATAGATGATTTTTCTTGCTTTTATCTGACCTGACCCTTCACATCGATATAATAATGGGTCTTTAAAGGTTAGCTCCATCAATGTTATAGTTAACTATTCCAGATAGTGTTGACCAGCTTGAATCAGTTGTTCTTTAAAATACCTCATGTGGCTCTGGAGGAATAATCCAGAAGGTATCACCGTGGGTTAGCATCAAAGAGGACATGTAGTTATAAAAATGTGGATGTTTATGACACAGAGTGGACCATTGAGTCACTGAATTGAATTATTTGAACTGTTGGACTCTCGCGCAGGTCACTAAAGCTGGAACACACTTTTTACATCAATACTGTTATTCACTTTCTACGTAGACAAATTGCTTTCTTTGTATACTTGGCTGTGTGACTGTGTGTGTGTGTGTGTGTGTGTGTGTGTGTGTATATACAGGCAGTGATGCAGTGCTGAAATACATATGACTCATTTTGCAGTGTGCTGCATTATACAGTAAGTGGAATATGGATACATACATGCAATTAATTTGTTAGGGAGCGTGACTATCTGTGTGTGCTATCACTTGTCATGGGCCACATACTGAGCTGCCTTACACTCTGTCTCTGCTTTACTCACACTCACGCATATGAATTATTGAGAAGGGGGGTGGGGGGGGTTAGTGAGTCAGGAGTTCCTGCTGAATTGTTGTTCAGCATTTCAATCAGAACTGAGACTCTGTCTCTTCTCTCTCTTCTTCCTGCAGATTTGAGATTCAGTTCCACCGCATGAAGGAATAATTTAATAATAAGACATTATCTAACACATTTTCAAATAAAATTATGTCAGTTCACTGTTGGACATCTCAGTGATTCATCAAATTGTGGGTGTATGTATAAAAATTTCATCAGTATGATTCAAAATGCTGCGACGAGCTGGCGACCGTCCAGGATGTACCTTGTCTTCGCCTGTAAGCAACTGGGATAGGCTCCAGGCCCCCCACAACCCCGAGTACGGGATAAAGGGGTAGAAGATGGATGGATCGATGATTCAAAATGATTCATATCAGCCAGTGATTGGTGTCTTTTTTCCAGGGATACCTCGTTCAGTGAGCATCATAAAATATTAAAATAATGAAGTAAAATCCAGCTATACTCTCATTAGAACATGATTTACAGCGAATTTGAGGCAGCTGCTCACGCAGATATTAGATGGTTATATTCTGTCTCAGAGATACAGAGAGAGACAGACAGAGACGGAGATGTGAAAAGCGTAGCACGATGCAGCTGCTGACTCATCATCCTTATACGCGTCATTCTTCATATTCTGTGTGCACTGTATATGTGTATGTTTGAGTGTGTGTGTGAACAAGGACATGCAATAATTACAGCGTGATGGAATAATGATAGAGGAAGCCGACCAGTAGCATGACAGTCAAAGCAAAGTGACCTTGAACACGTGTTTGCATCGTTGTATCTATTTGCTCTCCCTCTCCTCCCACAGTGGAATACTTGAGTGTAATACATGTGCATTTTAAACTTTAGATTTAAGAATCTCTGTGAAATGTCAATGCAAAGCAGAACAATTGCATTTAAATTACACAAGGAGACTGATGATAGATGTGTTCAATCATTTGACAGACACCAAATCATAATTTGGTGTCTGTGGAGCCCTATCAAAACTGTAGTGTTGTTTGTAATTGATGAAGATCAAGGCCGGTGTGATTGTTTATTTTTGTTAGTGCCAACAAATGCCACAAGAAGACGTTCATCTCCCAACATTTTCTGACTGCCCTGCCCCAGCTGTGGCACTTCGCCTCAAGTGCATTTGTCACTAGTGATAACATAAATCTTTCTTCACCACAAGGACTTTTTAATCTCCTAAAAGCCGTCGTTGGAGTACTCAGAAAACATAACTCAAATAGGACTGGATGATATATTTCTAGGGAACTATTTTCAGTTATGGAGTAATATACATTTAGTTGTGCTGTGAGCGTTTCCTGTACCAGTGTGATGACTGGTCTTTGCTTGTTGCCTCATGGTGAGTAAGTCACAGCTAACAAGTACTGTGGTCCTACACCTACTGTAAGCTCCTTTAAATGTGCAAATTGGATGAGGAAGCTTGCTCCATGCGTGAAGTGTGCTGGGTGTGAGGTGGACTTGCATTTGATCTATTTAAAGCCAGGAAGGAAAATTCAATAGACACCTCTCAGCTGCCTCAGTGACTGCTAGCAGTAAATGTGCAGACATGGATATGACACTATTAATGAATCACAGGACTCAATAGTCGTCACTCTGTGCCCATCCTGCTCTGCTGAATCAAGGCTTTTAAGATGACGCCGCGTCATGTTTTCTCTCCTCCTCCGTCCATCACTCTGTGCACACGCCCACTTTATCTGCTCCCTCACACTGACTGAAGATGTGGCCTGAGGATCTCTGTGTTGAGGAAGCTCTCCTCCTGTCTGCCGGTAAATAGATACTGTTCACAGAGGCTCTGCTGTTGTCTGACAGCCACTGATAAACACAAGGAGGGAACACTACTACTGGCTAGTCTCAATGGCTATTAGTAAAGTATGATAAGCATTTGATAGAACGTCCTCTTGGTAACCTGGAGAGAAAATAAACTGGTATGAACTCATTATTCATGTCATGCAGAAGGACTGTTTACTTCATGCTACAGCAAGTATTATAACAGTTAACATACATTATTCAAGTTAGGTTTAATGTAACCCAAATGGTACTACATTTTAAAATCAAAGCAGCATTGAAAAACTTTTTTGGCCACACAGGGGCAGGAGTATATACTGGTAGTACGCTGTGTTAGCACACACATTCAGGCCACACTGACATTGATGGATTTGTGTTCCTCGCAACAAATGTCCAATGTTTATTCTTTCTCTAACTCTACTTTCCACAAACTCTTGAGTGAAAAATCCAATTCTTTCTGTGCTAAATGCTCTGCTGTGTTCACAAGCCAGTTCACAAATGTAGTGACTGAAGTGCTTCTACTTGATTCTGCGTTTCAGATTGTCCATTTTGATGTCCCATTTTTTGTGATCCTCTCAAGAACACTGTGAGGGAATCCTTTCAAATTTGGCACAAATGTTCAAAAGCATGAACTGATTAGAATTTGGTGTCCAAAGGTCAAAGGTTACAGGCAAACAAACAAACATATATGTGGCCCTTTTGAATGTGATACAACATTAAGGAGACAATTTTAGTAATGCACTTTTTAGATATGGTTATAATGATTTGGTAAATGTGAAAAAAAAAGTAATTTAGAAATGCCTTAGAAATGCAGGTTTGACAGGAGGTTTGACGGGTTTGTCTGTCTGTGTTGTGGAATATTCCCTCTTTCCCTCTGCTTGTATTAATGACTGGCTGCAGAAAGGAACAAAGCAGCAGCAAGTGTGACTCATAGCAGCCAATGGTGGCGTAATGTGAAGTACTCATCCAAAAAAAATTTCATTAAGATGGAAGATGGCAGCTTCCAGAGGCAATTGTGTTGATTAAAATGGGCTCCCTTCACGCCCACGAATACTGTAAGTCTCCTACATATTAATGGACACTTAATTTACAAAATAAGAATGAGCACTTTTAGACCAATATTGATCTCTGCAGAACAGTTTAAATAGTCTGTCACTGACACATTACATTTGGTTTGTCATCTACTAGCCACCTGTCTTCTTCCACCATCCCTGCAGTTGTTGTTAAAGGGCTTTTGGCACAGTCTGTACTTGTGCTGAGTCTCTCCCCTGCTAATATCCACCACCTGACCTCCTGTTCCTTCTCCTCTCTGTGCTTCTCAGACCTGATCCAGGCCACCCAGGAGACCAATGTGAACGTCCCCCAGATGGCCGACACGCTGATGGAGAGGGCCGGCAACGCCAGCTGGGTGGTGGTTTTCAAAGCGCTGATCACCACACACCACCTCATGGTGCACGGCAACGAGGTGAGATTATAACACAAGCACATATTGGATCTAACGTAAGTGGATATGATTTGAAAATGCAGTCAGAAAAAGCGAGTATGTTTATAGTTTTTGCTGAACTAGGCACACAAACTCCAGCACTCCACTCACCACCATCATGAAACTACAACCCCTGGTAGCAACAGCAAAAGATTTGCAGAAGTGGGAATCTGTCAGATATAAAGTAGGGCAGCACTGGACAAGGGCGTGTGTGCTTTCCACACAAGACAAAAATACCTGCTCAGAAACACACTGCAGCAGCAGCACAGACTGCATTTCATGCATGTAAGTACAAGCTGTGGTCTTAACCTCTGCTCATTCGGCCATGTCATGAGCCTCAAAGGGTGGAAACAACTTTATCTGCACACTGATAGAGTTAGGTTCAATGAAAATAACATCTGACAACTTTGTCAGTATTTAGATAAAAAACGTTTTTATTATGAGAGGATAAATATAGTCTTCTCAGGTTGTCCATTCATGTGTCCCACCTTTATGGAGACAGTATCTTATGAATGCTATGAGGGAATCCTTTTAGACTTGGTATAAGCATTCACTTGGTCCCAAGGATCAATTGGTTAACTGGTTCACTAATTGGTTATCATGACCTCAGCAGACATCTTTGACTTGTGAACATAAAATCCTCATGGAACGTTGTGAGGTGATATTTGGTAGAAATGGTAATTTGAACTCAAAGGTGAGCTGGGTCTATTCTGGTACCCAAAAGGTCAACATGTTTAATTTCACTGGATTGGCAGTGGGGATAAGGCTTGATTTTGGGGGTAAATCTGAGCAATTCATAGATTATTTACATTTGATTTGATGTTTACAGCCAAAAAATCCCAATCCTGCAGTTGCTTCAGTGAAAAACAGGGACAAATTGGTTCCTCATATACTGTATATGATGCTGTCCAACAGTGTAGAAGAAGATTAATATGTGGACAATGGTGCAGATAACTATGTGTGGTTTCAAAGCTCATGTAGCGTTTTAGCATCTTTAATTCTTTACTGGTTTAACAACCTGTAACTTTACTGTTATGGCTCATTCTTTTCACTGTCACGTAGTATACGGTCTCACAAACACACACAAACACACACACACACACACACACACAAATCTCTCTGGTTTTGCTTCTCCTCCATATTTTCTAAATTTTTGCTCAACAGTTGCCATGGAATCAGCAAAAACAGACCAGCCGTCTGTTTTCTGGACCTGACCTTCTGACCCAATTCATGTCCTGACAACTGAACAGACAAAGGCTCCAAATGGGCAACAAGAGATAACTGAAGAGAGATAAACAGATGTTGTTTTACTGCCCATCAAACTGCCTAGGCTGCCACTGAACTGTAGATGACATCACAGATAAAAGATAGAGAGACTGATACAGCAGAGTAACAAAGAAGAGATGATGACTGATGGAGACTGAGAAGACAAAGAGAGAGTTTGCTCCTGTGTATTTCCTACAGGGTTTGGATGTGGTAGCGGTGAACAGATAGCAAAAAAGACGACTAGCAGAGATCCACTGATATGAAGATAATAACATTAACCTTTTGTAGTCATTACAGCAGGTGTCAAGGAAAGGGCAAGTGTACTAATGTTGCCAACGCACACACACGTATACACCTCCTGAGATGTGTTTGTTGTTAGCCAAAGCTATAGTATAGATCATATCACAGAGAGAATGAAAGATCGGAGGAAATCGGAGGAGGAGAGGTGAAATGTGTTGCTCATTGGTTCTCAAGGGAGGAATTTTCATTCTTAACCTTCCATCTTTATTGTGCTCTGCTTTGTGTAAGTGGAGTCACTAAATAAGCCGAGCAGTGTGCGTGTGACTGTGCACCAAGGTTTTTATGTCCATGTGTATCAGTGGAGTAATCTGGTCATTGCAGGGCGTCTAATTCATATTCACACCCTCCCACTTGTGGAGCTGCAGCATTGCTCCTTTAAATATGAATTTCTCCTTAATCAATAAGATAAAACACGTAGAATTACATCCTTGACGTTAATTACATTCTCTCCTCCAGGCATGGTAGCAGGCAGGCTAGCTGTTTGTGTGCTGAATGTGCAGCACAGTTATTTTATGCAGCCATCTATTTTTATATCATACATAAATCATCAATAAATCACAACTCCAGGGATATAGCTGCGAAGAATGATACCACTCTCGGATCTATGCTAAATATGAGGCTGCTACCAGTTAGCCTATCTTAGCATATTTACAGGAATCTTGCTTCTTCTGAGTGATCTGAGTAAATATTACATTTTTTTGAAAATTAACTTAAGCTAATTTTTCGTGCAGTGCCTGACAACAGACTAAACCCTGTGTGTTTGTCCTCCTCTGCAGAGATTCATGCAGTTCCTGGCATCTAGAAACACCTTGTTCAACCTCAGCAACTTCCTGGACAAGACTGGATCCCATGGTGTGTGATGTCTCTTTTCTTCCTGTTTATGTTGCAACTAGCCCTCCAACATATTCTCATATTTACTACATATACTGTCGCTCTCTGTCATTCCTTTACTGTTTTTCTTTTCCGTAGTGTAACTGTAAGGCACTTACCCAATGTTTTTTTTTTTTAAGCAAAAACAGCTTAATAATAAAACTATCCTGACCACTCTTCCATCTAGCCCTCGGCTCAAGTTCTCCTAATCCCTGATCCCTTCATTTAAATCCATCACCATGTAAATTATTGCAGTTTCTCATAGAGATAAACATTGGGTTCATCTCGTTGACATAGATATGCTGTCTACTGGGTGGGGACTGGAGTGTCTGCAGACTGTAACAATAACTTATAAATTTAGTTTGTAATTAAATTAGAATCAGGTTTACATTAAACACCTATGTACTATCTATGCATGGACTCATGATGCTCGAACTACACAATGACGAAGATATACAATGAAATTTTTGTTAATGTAATCCTTATTATAAAGAGAACTTTGACATTTGAGAAAATTAACCTCCAAAGCTTTACAGAGATTAACATGCTAATCGAAGTTAACCATCTCTAGGCTGTAGTCTGGTATTAAACAGACTGATGAGAGAGATGAAGATTGAGTCTATTCTCTCGTCTGTGTGTTGATGATGAAGCTACCACCAGGCTGTTAGCTCAGCTATCACAACTAACTACAAGCTATTAGCATGCAGCCTGGAAGCATATATGCATACATACATACATATTGATTTTTGGGACAAATTTATGAAAACTAAGCTTGGTAAGTTAATTAATTAGGCTTTACAGATGCATATTTACCATTTCACGTTGGCTGTTTTGTTTTCATTTCTAGTAATTATGTTAAACTATATGCTATTAGTACCAAGAAGATAAGTAAGTGTACTTAATTAAAATGTTAAATTCTTAATTTTAAAACCAAGATTAATGCATTAATGTAAGACACTACAGTAACATTTTGACATAAACCTATAAGATCGTACTAATACCACTGAGTTAACGTTGAAGAATATGTGTGTTCACATGTGTTTGTCTGTGTTTTCCTCAGGCTACGACATGTCCACATTTATCAGACGCTACAGCCGCTATCTCAACGAAAAGGCCTTCGCCTATAGACAGATGTCTTTCGATTTTGGCCGAGTCAAGAAAGGGTAATGGTTCTCATTCCCTCATGACACCACATTGCCACATGATCGTTGCAACATTATTAGCAACATTGTTATGGATGTTTCTTGTCAAGTAACAACTGAAGTTTGTATGCACTTATCTCACCACGTTGTTGCGTCAACTCGCCCGAAAGCGAACTTGGTTACCTCCAGAGCGGTGATATGCCAAATGCATGGTTTTTACTGCCGTGCAGATATGAATTCAGAGTGAGTTATCGCTCATACTTATAGAGTGGACAGCTCTCTTCAGCTGGCAGACACAAGGTCCCTCCAGCTTCATAAGCTGGCATTGAAAAATACAGACATAGCTTACAGAATAGAGATCCGACAGGTTGGTGGATACTGTGTTTTAGGAAGGTGCAGACAGGTATTCATGTGTGGAGACAGTATCGGGGTCTGTCTCTGTCTCTCTGTTGCATTCATTACAGTGGTTACGCAACCATGCAGGGACCAGGTTGTTCCTATTGGTTAAAAGGAATTTGATAAACTGATTAAACAGCTGAATTTTCTCATTTGTTTTTTATTTCCTTCTCTATTTCAGAGCGGAGGGAGTGATGAGGACCATGACAGTGGAGAAGCTGTTGAAAGCGATGCCCACCCTACAGAGCCAGCTCGACGCACTGCTGGATTTCGATGTGAGTGACACTTACTAATAGGGAGCAAAGTCACAAGGTTACTGAATGTGCTGAGGGATAAACACAGTCATGAAAGAAAAGCTGCCAAATGGGTTTAATGGGTTTAACTACACTTGTGGCGCTGCAGCTGAATGTATGATCATACCTCCCAGTCACACATCAAGCTCACCATACTTGGAGGGGTTATCACTATTTTTCCTTTTACTTTCATTTAGTACCGCTTGTAAGTTTGTAACTTAAAAGCTGCTATTTGCTACATCATGCTAGTCATTTTTCTATTTATGGATGTATGAATTTTTTATGTCCACAGGTGCATCCACAGGAACTGAACAATATGGTGATAAACGCCTGTTTCCTCCTGCTCTTCAAAGATCTGATCAAGTTATACGCCTGCTACAATGACGGCATCATTAACCTGCTAGGTAAAGTAGTAGTAGAGTCACTGCTCTACAATTAATAATCAGTGAACAATAGTTAAACATTCTGAAAGGACAAGGAGTAGAAAGTCTACACACCCTGGTGAAACAAATGTGAATGAGATAAGTAATTTCAGAACTTTTTCTCACCTTTATAGTGTGAACTATAATCTGTGCAATTAAATTGAAAAACAACCTGTCAACATTTAGAGGGGGGGATAAAACTAAAATAATGTGGTAGTATAAGTGTGCATAACCTTAAACTAATTTGTTTAATAATTTGTTGAGGCATCTTTTGATTTTATTGTAGTGTTGAGTCTTTTTAGTGTGAGTCTTTTGGCAAAATGAGGCAAAAAAGGCAAGAGCCTCCAAATCTGCTCTCTTCAAGCTTGATGCTTCCGCCACCATGCTTCATCATGATATAGTGTCTATTGTTGATGAGCATATGACACATTTTCTGTTATGCCTTTGAAAACTTAAGCAAAGTTTAGCTAGGTTTGGAAGGTTTTCTTCATAGGTTTTGCAGTTCCTGTTTTGCAGGAGAAAACGGAGATGTTGTTGCTTGTATGTTATGTGTTGTACGTTATGTGCTTCACCAGTACAACTAGATGATGCATCTAAGTAAATGTTGGAAAATCAAACTACACCAGCTTTATTTGGGGTTAATGAGAGTCACTTTAATTGATGGAAGTTTGTTTAAATGACCAAAATCATCAAGGTGTTGAACCATTTCTCACTATTAGACTGGACTTCGTTACCCTGTCTGAGGCAGTCAGCACCAAGTCACTCTTTTCCACAATATTGATGAAAGAAAACTTGTGTACAGCTCAGCACTCTAGTTTTCAACAAAAGCTCAAATACGTGAAAAAGTGTTGTTTGGAATTGGAAGTGATTTGGGATGTGAGTCAGTAGTTACAGCTACAGAACAAGGAATGTGGGATCATTATCTAAAAAGAAATTGTAGTGCTTTGGTTTAGAGTAATTTCAACAAATATTGCAGTTTTCTTGTGTCTTTTTATGCAATTTAATAAAAAGAAAAATATAGAATCTCAGCAGATTTATTCTTAACTATGTGATAATAAGGAGTCATATTTGTCTTTTGTCTAGAAAAATTTTTCCAGATGAAGAGAAGCCAGTGTAAAGACGGACTTGAGATCTACAAGAGATTCCTGACACGAATGACGCGGGTTTCTGAGTTTTTCAAAATTGCTGAGGTAGCACATTATTTTACTGAATATGACCTAAATCATTTACTGTTCATTAACTGATGCATTAAAAATGTCACTGTTTTCTTTTACAGCAAGTGGGAATAGACAAAAATGACATACCTGAACTCACTCAGGTAAGACTGACTCAGGCTTTTCTTTACCTCACCTATTATCATTGGATCTATGAAGATTTTTTTTAAGGCTACATACTAACAGAGCATGTTAGTACTGTGTTTTTACCCCTAACTGTACTGCATGTTATGGCAACATCTAAAGCTATTTTTCCTCCTCCTGTGTTCACCTTAATTTTTTCCCTTTTATTATAACCAGACATTCACGGAGAGCTACACTATGTCTCTTATTTAAAGAGGGGCATATCTCACTGTATCCCATGTGCACTTCCAACCTCCGTGGAACCAATGAGCTGTGGTTCTTTGGTGATTGATGGCCCCTGTGCCCCCCTTCTCTTTTCACTTCCAGAGATGCAGATTGATCATTCAGGCTGAGAGTGTGAGTAGTGAGTAGTGCACAGAGCTAGCTTTGGGGAGCAAACAGCTTAGGGAAGGTCAACATGTGAACTCCCTTTTGAGTGCACAGAATTGAAGCACACTGCACACAGCGAGTGCACACTCAGCAGACAGACATCAGGTGCTCTGATGAAGTGGGATGATGTGACTGGAAGAGCCGATTGGATAAGCTGCGATATGCTGAGCAATGCTGCTGATCAGGTGGCTGTTTCCACTGCTACACCTCTTGAGCTAAACAAAGTTTTAGTTCAACATCTGCGTAAAGGAACAGCAGACTGTTCTCTTGGAATTGAGCTGCAGAGTTTCCATGACAGTTTCACAGTAAAGATTATGTTTGATCTCTCTGATTCCTGATGTTTTGGTTGGGAATACTACATGTGATTCTTAGGATGAGAAACCTGACTTGTCCTGTTGGTTTGTGGACCGGTCTAAGATTTCTAAAACTCTGTTGTGGAAACTCTGCAGCTGTGGTTATCCTTTCAGAAATGGCAGCGTGGTTGATTTGCATGAAAAGCATGATGTAATGCTGTTTGATTCAGCTTAGGTCACTGTAGATCTAGGGGTATAAAACAAAGCCACACCATGCTAAATGATACTGTAATGTGGGACACTTTGAAGGCAGCGTTTGGAGGTTAGATTTTCAAATTCATATTAAGTAATTTTTGTCAAAGGGTCTTAGCTTTAGTCCAAGCTGACAGTCTGTATTATGTTACTATGGTGGATTTTGGCTTGTAGATAGAGACAAGCATGACATGGATAAACAAACAAGAAGACCCATGGATGCTAGCTTATGTCAGTAGCACATCAAGTGTTTAAATTCAAGTGGCTACGCTACATATGTGAAATATAAAGCTAGAACCAGCAATCACTTAGCTTAACGTACATTAGTCTTGAAATGAGCTAGCCGGATTTTTATACAGTTTAAATAAATCTCCTCATCAACACCTCTGAAGCTTGAAATTAACATGTTGATTATGTTTGTTTAATCCATACAAAAATCATGAGAACAAGTGTTTGTGAGCTTCAGCAAATTGCTAGCTTAATATTTACAGCACAGTATCAGTCTTGTCATTGAACTTGTGGCAAGAAAACATATAAGAATTTTAGTTATATAGTACTTTATTGGGTATCCTAGCATATGAACAACAAACTCTGAAACTCCCACAGGTGTCATTTAAAATCACTACGCCCCTTACGTTTACTACACAATAGAAGTTAGTCTGAAATTTAGTCTTTTAAGTATCAGTTTAAAATGTGCTTGATGTCTCGTGTTCAATGGTCATATTCTTTAAATATCACATTCTTTAAAAACTGGCCTAATGTTTTTATTAAAATTACTGAAGCTGTTTAGATTTTAGCTTGAAGCCACCTGGGCTTAGCAGTGGTTCGGGTTAGTGGGAACAAAAATGAACTCAAAGCTGTAATCAGGTGGAAAATAAGATACTATAATGATGATAAAAAAAATAGATTTGCATGTCCAGGACAGTAAATTATAACAGTCTCCCAAAGCTTTCCAACTATTATTGAACAATCCCAATCTCAGCCACCCGTTTCTGCTCAGGAGGTATAAAAAAGGAGATTATTACCATCTGACTGATTTTGTAGTTGTGTTGTCATCACTCACATCCATTAGGGTTCTGTTTTCTAGAAGTGTGTTTTTGTAGGAAATTCAACATATTAGATAAATTCAGATAATCCTTAAAACATATGTTTGGAGGGACATGGTCCAATAGGTTTTACATTAGTTTTCCTGAATGGGAACTACAACTATATGTGTCTAGATATGCACTGGTGGAGCTGTTCAAGTTGTTATATCTGTCCTTTGTCTGGTGTTCTTGGTGGTGAGGACAGACACTTTAAAGCCCCTGAATGATAAATGGTCCACCCATCTCTCTGTGCCAAGACAAAATATTAATCAGCCTCGCTCCCTTGTTACTCTTTCAAAGTTTTAGGGATAATAGATTAGACAGCTTTAAATGGATATATCCAAGAAATGGAGCAGGGAATTAAGGAAAGTGAATTAGTGACTTATTTCATTGGCTGAAATAGCTTTAACCTCCTTTAATGAGCCTGCTGGATATAATTATGCTATTCTTTTTTGCTGCATGTTGGGAGGTGATGATATCCTGCTCAGCCTGAGCATGAAGCTTTGCATCATGGCTGGTTTTGGACATTGTTCTGTTTTCTCTGCTGGCATGAAGATTAAAACCTGGTTTTGTTTTCATTTTATTGTTAGTTGTTGTTTTTGTATCCTTCTTTATCCCCACTATTGGTTTTCCATTTCCTTTTTAACAGTTGGGATTTATGCAAATGATCAAATTATACTAACGTCTACCAAAAAATTAGAAACGTGATTCTACAGATGTTTATTTATGTAGCTGTTCATCACAGAGGCCTATGAGAATTAATATTGTGCACAGAAAATTGAAAATAATGTGTTTGGGCTGGAGGCAATTTAATGCTATGGTTTTTAATAGTTATGAATTTAGACCCCAGCACAGTTCAGTCATGCTAGCAGAAGATAATCATGCATTATGTTCTGTTATTTACAAGCAGTTAAGCCATAAAGTTTGGCCTGTAGATTTAAACACCATCTGTATAGCAGTTAAAGTTAACATTATATCAAGAATACTTTACCAAGTTGTAGCATTTAAGCTCAGAGAGGCAATGAAATGCAGCTGTGAACCCTGTGTCCAACTAAAGTTAACTCGGGTGAAATGCACACAGTGATGGATGAGTTAGGGGTGATTAGATTATACTGAAAAACTGCACAAGGAAGAAGGTTATCAGTGTATCAGGGGAAGGACTCATGAATGTTCAATATTTATCTTCATTCTACTCTTTATACTAAGAGGAGGAGCAGAATAGGAAGCTGCATCTTTCAAGGACCCACTACCATCTTTACAGATCTTCATTTGCTCTAATGTAGTCTCTTAGTGACTTCATATATCTTCCCACAAACGTATAAAACAGCAGATATACAGGTAAACTCTGTCGAGTGTCTAACAGGACTGTATTATAACACTAACCTGTGTTCCACTGTGGGGTGTAATCAGTGTTGACATCCTCTCCAATTCATCCTCATGTGTTAGATAACAGTAAGGGTCCCTGTTGTAGTAGCCTCTGTGTATCATTCTGCAGGCCCCGGAAAGTCTTCTGGAGTCACTGGAGACCCACCTCAACACTCTCGAGGGGAAGAAACCGTAAGTAGACAGATGTATCTGCAGCCTGTGTTGTTTTGTATTTGTATTTGATAATGTTGTAGTTGAAAGACATGACTAGTGATTTTGGTTCATTAAAAGTGGATTTATACTTAAAGTGGTTTTTCTCTTTCTCTGGGGCCTGTTTGACCTTTAGTTAGTGTTAAGTGAGTAACAATATCTCCTTTATTATTCTGTCATTTTCTCTCTGTTTACCCCACTCAGAGAGGATAAGTAAGTATTCTATGGAATTGATTGGACTTGAATGATTTAATTGTTTTATTGATTTGAGTTGTCAGTGTTTGACAGATGTCAGTGTTTCTGTAGAATGACATCTGGACAAGACACTGACAGTGTTGTGGTTGTATGTTTAAAACTTGTTCAAGATGCACTTCTATAGCAAACACATACAGTTCAGTTATTTTTTGTACAAATTTTGTTCATATTTTATATATATTCGTATTTTTTGTCATTATTAACAAGCACATCCATCTTTGTCACCATCTTTCAATCAGCTCTGACTTAAACAAAGCTTCGGAGGCATGCTGTTCAGAAACGTTCAGCTCTGAACTTTCTGCCTGACTGTGAAAAAAACAAACTTTATTGAAGTGGAGCCGGTGCCAAGATGCTGTTACTCAGCACTACAGCATGGATCCATTAATTGTAGATGTTTACTAAATGGAATTGCCTTGAACGTTGCCTGCCTGAAAACACCAAAGTGATACTTAAGCTGTCACTTTGCCTCTCATCTCAGTAACAGCCATTATGTTTCAGCAAGTCCATCATTAAGCTCTTAAATTCATGTATTATTGTTGTTTTTTGCAGGTCACCAACCAAGGTAAGATATGTCTCATAATTATCATAATGTAGTAGTAATAATAGTCCTTTACAAGGTCACAATGAAGTTACTTATGTTGATCGGTAATGCAAGAACAAAAAAGTAAATGATAACTGTGACTTTTCACCCTCAACAGACAGGTAGTGATTCATTGTGAATTCATGTGTTAAAAAGCTGTTTATGTAACGGTGTTGGTCACCACCTTAACGGGGTCTTCCTCTGCAGCAGGATGCCACAGCTAACAACAGCTCGCCGGCAGCAGCTGCCGCCACCACCACCACTGCTGCTGCTGCTCCACCTGCAAAGCCCGCACCTCCCACTCCCGCCGGCGGGCCTCCTGCTCGCCCCGGGCCACCTGCCAAACCCCCGCCGCCCTCTGTCACCCCCACTGCACCAGCTCCCGTCGCTGCCACCACCGCCAGCAAGTAGGAGTCACTCCACAGAATTGCAAAGCGTTCAGATAAAAATGCATCAATATCCGAGCATCAATATTACATTAGAAATGGATTCCACTCTGTCAACACGGCTTCTCTGCTTCCTGTGTTTAGTGCCCTTGATGATGGGTTCTTGTTGGATCTAGACCCAATTTCCTCCTCATCAACAGGAGGCGCTGCAGCAGCTTCCTCCATGACTGCATGGGGAGGTGAGAACTTTTGCTTGTCAGTAATTTCAGTCACTGCTTACTCAGTGATGTACACTCGATAGAAAACAGTAAACTTTTGTTATGCCTCATCATTTTTTCCCTTCATTTACTATGTAGTGCACCACATTCACTGTCCACCTGTATTTGAATGTCCTAATTCTCAGTGTGCAAACCTTTTATAGCATCCTCAAACATTCTGTCACATAATGAAAAAGTACCACCCATGGCAGGTAAACTTGCTAACAATCCTACAATGCAATGTTCCACATTTTATCTACGAGAAAATTGCTCCCTTTGCAAAATTTGCTGACAGTGGGAAAGCAAATGTTTCACTTTGTCTGTTATACAGGAAGTAAATGACTCTACAGGGAGGTATTTTCAGGCACAACATTTTTTGCACTGTTGAATTTTTAAGGGAAATATATTTTGGATAAACACACAGAATTCAGACACTCAAAAAAAAAAAAAAAAATGTGGATGCCAAATGTAGTACGTTATAGTTAAAATGCAGTGTTTTACAGTTTTCCTGCTGCATTGTTCTCACAAGGCACAGTGACATATTTATTATTATTTTGAAATTCTCAGATAAAAGAAATAGGTAGTTTAAGATTACTGATGTCAGAAAGAGCCAAACTGATTTTGTGCAATAAAGTGACAGCTGTTGCTAACAGACTTTATCTATTTAGCTACCAAAGTTAAACTACTGTATCTGAGACCATTGCTTTTCGGGACGGACTTTCACACTAGTGGAAAAGTATACTGATTGACCTGAAGTTGAATCTATTTACAGAAACAAATAGCAGTAAATGACAAAATATATTGAACTGATAAACTCCATCACATTCAAGTGAACATATTCATGTTTCATCTCGTTAACTATAAACTGGTGTAAGGTCTACAGTGAGCTGAGGTCACTGCACTTTGACTTAAACACCACAGTAACATTAGATAGGAAGAAGAAAATCAGTTTAAAAAGCTATAATGTATTTTGAATAATGGCTGGCAGTATTATTAACGATATTTGCCATGAGTGAGCTGAAATAAACAAATTGTGGCCTTTTACAATGACTCTCTATGGGAACATTTAGAATTTATACCATCCTTGATATTTATTTGACTTCGTAAAACTTTTAGATTTTTAAATTATAAAGCATTTCCATTATAAAGCTGCTGTTGGCCTCTGTTTATCCCCACGGATACCCCCGACCATGGCCACAGTCCAACTGTAAGCTTTCTATACATAAATTACATTAAAGACCTTTTAGCTCTATTGGGTTTTATTGTTGTTGTATATCTGTTTCACCCTGGCTTCTGCTGTTTAATGTTGGCAGCTTCTACAGTAGAGATCTCTAAGTTGCATCAGAGCAGAGCTGTCATTCATTTTCTCCCTCTCCTGTGTTTGTCTCTGTTGTGCAGACCTCTTGGCTGAGGGTGAGTATTCAGTTGACAGCACTCCAGAAATGCCTGCCCTTAGGTATGTTTTTTCTCTGCCCATCTTGGCTTTCTACCTGACGTTCTCTGACATCTTTGTGTCAGGCTTTGTTTACTTTAAAAACAAATGTATTTTCACCCGTAGCAACCAAATCCTCCCTGGTAATCTCTCACCACACACCAAGGCTGTACTTTTTAATTTTCCAGTCACTTTGACGCTGGCGTCTTCCTCCTATCTCCTTTTTTTCTCCACTGTTTCTCTCCTGTTTATGGGGGTTGTGACTGGGTCGTGGCATTCGGATTACGGGGTTTATCCGCATAGCAACTCCGGCTGCTGCCGCTGACGGAGCCACCGAAGCTCTCCTGGCCGAGGGAGAGTCTGCTGATGCTGATGCTGCAGCTGTTGCTGCTGCACCTGCAGCTGCCGTGCCTGCAGCCGTCGTCACCGCCGCCGCCGTTACCACGGCCGCCGCGGCCACACCGGTGCCCGCCTCTCTGCCTGTCTCAGCTCCCGCCGCCACCTCTGCCACTGACATCGACCTTTTTGGAGGTCAGTGTGGTAGGAGGGGAGGATGTAGGACACACAGCATGGCAGCCTGCCTGCTTGTCTGCAACAACCCCTCCATCATTTAATAATTTACAGGTTTCCTTTGGGATAAATTTTTTATGTAGGTAACTGGGCTTTCACTATCACTCCCTAAATTGTAATTACTAATATATTCACGAAGAGTGTTACATCATAAAACCACAAAAAAGTCTACAGGCTTTGGTCCTATCACGTTACACATGTGCATCCTTCCTGTGATATCTAAAACATTTTTAGATGTCACATGAAAACCTAGTAGAAACCTGAAAACCCTTCAAAAAAAAAATATGTAAATGTACTTTATGACAAAGCACCACAGGTCTGCGCCTTTTGACATGTATATTACCATCATGTTTGAGTCACAGAGTTACACACGAGAGTTTCAGTATTTCCACAAACCTTCAAGACTAGAAGTCATTCTAGTTTTCTTTCATTTTTTCATTCATTTTGAAACTTTCCTTAAAATTCAACTGTATTTCCTTTTGTAAAACTCAAGCAAAATATAATATAAATCATAATATAATATATATAAATATAATATAATATAAATCATTTCAGTGCACATGGTTGGAAGAGTACTTGGAGTTCTGGAAACACCTTGAAAACAGTAGGAATTGTTGTGGGTTTTTCCAGAAATTGTCAGGTTTATATTTTTCAGATGAGATGCTCGGTGCTGTGACTCTAATGTAATGGCTTCCTAATGTTTGTACACCCCGATTTGTTATGTCCATGCACACTATTGTTACTGACGTAATGTCAAGTTTTCACACACCCTGTTTTGCTTTTAGCAAAACTTTTATCATTTGCAGCACATCCCAAAAATACAAGCCAGTAATGAAGATGACTTACTTTTCTCTGAGGTTATTCCAAGTACAGTTTTCTAGATGTTAGTGTGTTGTGTACATTCATTAGTGTGTCATCATTATCGTTTGCACCTCAGTGTAATTAATCTTCTATTACCACTTGTGATTTTGGGATTTGCTACTGTTTGCTTTTTTATTGTTTATAGTCCTTAATGATTTTCTCCCTAATGGTTTACTAATTTCATAAATATGTCAAGATGATGAGTAACCTGATTTCATTTAATGTTGTTATTTTTTGGCATTGTCAATATTAACTTCAGCCCTAACATTTGATGAGCATTAACCACATGCTGAAAAGAACCAAATGAATTTCTTTGTCAAAGAGACTGTTCCTCGCCCATCCCTTTAACTTGACATTCTCCTCCTTGTCACAGAGTACAAGTAACTTGTGACAACGTGCCTCATTTCACAAGCCTGCACTGATAGTGCGCTCACTGAATGCAGCATTATGCAGCCTCCGAAAACAAACGTGATTGACGGCTCAATCAGATCAATGAGCAGGCTGCATATTTCTTGTATTCTCTGCTTTTTCCTGATGCTGACCTCTCATTTTTGTTTCCTGTCCATTCCATCTGTTTACTCATCCTCTCTTCTTTACATCCATGTGTCTGTCTGTGTTTTGGCCCGGATGTTATGTTTTGTGTTTGCGTTCTGGCTGTTTTCGTCTGCAATACCCTAGATGCGTTTGCACCTTCCCCAGGAGACGGTCCTGCTGCCGTGGCTGCCGGCCCTGCTGCTGATGCATTTGGTGGATCTGGTGGGTGACAAAACAGCTACATGCAAGTGTGTGTGAATCTATGGATGTGTGTGAGTGTGTGAATGTAAAAGCTGTTGATGCTTTTATTATATTAAAGCTGCTTCTGCTTCCACAGGAGACAGTAGAACAAACATGTGCCCTTGGGGCCTACTGTCTCACCCCAAATCCTGCTGTAATGCCCCAGTCATGGACCCTCTCCTCCCTCATCTTGACTACTCTTCTCCTCCCAATATTCACCAAGTGAATACAGCAGTAAAAAGCAGCTATTTATTATACTGTATTCCAGTATATTGTTTTGATGCCACTAACCCTGATACTACCTAATGATGATGATTATACTGATCATCGTTGAGCCTTTTTTCTTTTTCTTTTGTTTTTATTTTAATAACTCTTTTTAGTTTCCCTCTTTGGCCTTCTGTATACGACAATGAACGGAGCAATCAACATGGTGTCCATGCTTTCTCACAAATTATGGTTTTCAAGCACAGTCAAAATGTTTCTTGCACTGTGCATTTTGTAGCTCTGGTTTAGGCAGAGTACTGTGCAGAGACAGTAGCCTGTTTGCATGCTTTTTCATTTTCTTTATATCTATTTCAACAGGCATACCGGGTCTGGAAAACTTTAAAGATGGGTCATTTTAGCTTTTGACTGATGAAGATATAGACTCTTAAAATTTACATTTGTCCTTTTACAGTTTTTAGTCATTTTCATTGTGACCAGAGGATGATCTCAGCTGATGTCATGACTTGTCTACTGTCATTATCAGATCAAAAAAAAAAAAAGAGAGTAAATATCTGAAAACTTTAACATTCTTAATGTGTGCAGTGATAAAGAACTAATATTAACACACTAACAGGCTAAACTGAGATCATGCACTCGGTAAACATACAAAACATCAGTATTTTAACACAATAACTATATGCATGTTAGCATCCTGACTTTTTAGCATTTAGCTCCAACAAAAGGTAAAACAGTGGGTAGAAATAGCTATTATACAGTTTCAGCAAACATTTGAATGCACAGTTACTTAGCCGATGGCTAACGAGCTAATGGTCGGAAGTTAATGGTCGGTTAAGTTACTTGGTGATAGAATTTTTTTTTTTTTTTTGCATTTTCCACCCCATGTAACAATGTGCAACCAGATGCGAGGTGAATGAGTTGAATGACCTGTTTAACTCATTATCAGGGTGAGTAACAAATAGCTAACAGTGAATATAGCTAGGTTTAGCTAGCAGATAAATTGCTGTGAGTAGTTGATCCAAGTAGAAAACTGTTTCTGTAACAGATTTTGTTATGTGCAAGGCCTTTGCTTTTAATAGCATGACAGTGTTCTACATTTTATATTTTTCAAGTGTTAATCAGCTTTTTGTATGCTAACATGTTAGGACAAGCTTGCAAATGCATGAATAGTTTACTTTCATGTACTTAACCCTGATTTGGAGCTTGAGAGGCATCTTGCCTCTCAATAATGCTTTTTACAGTGTTTGTTGTTTTAACAAACCCTCAATCCCCCCTTCCCTTCCCTCCCCCATCAACCCACCATCCCTTTCCCTTCTTCTTTACTCATACCCCTTCCCCCGCTAACCCTTCAATGTCATCCCACCCTGCTACCCCTACTGAAGACCCCTTCGCTACGACGGAGGGGAGTGGGGACATTGCTCCAGAGTTGGACCTGTTTGCTATGAGGCCCACTGACACGGGGGCCGCTGCTGCCATCACCCCTCCCACCTCCACTGAGGCACCGACCATCGTCGCCCCCATCGCTGCCCCTGCTGCCCCCACCCCTTCTTCCACCACCACCACTACCACCACAACCACCACCGACACCACCACAGAGTCTGCAGCCGCGCCGACTCTAGATATCTTTGGTGGTAAAGTCCTCTCGCTCATTATACCTTTCACTGCATTGCCCTGCATTATGATTATGATGATGAAGGTTTTGATGATGATGACTGTGTTGCTGTTGCTAGTGATGATGATGATGATGATATCAACAGTGATAACAATTTGCCCAGACCCTACATTTCAGATTTGTTTTTATATTTTCCATGATACCTTCCCTTCAGATACAGACCATTTAAAGAAGCTAATCAAGCATCTTGACCTCCTCTGCATTACAGAAGTAATTAGGATATTAAAACCCACTTGTTTACCACTGTGTCTACTGCTTTAAGTGGCAACACCGTCCTAATTAATGTTTGGGCACTAAAAACTGTTAATTTGATCTCATGATGCAGATAATGGATATTGGTCTATTTTTATTAACAGAGGTGGCTCAACTTGTTATGATTATTATCCAAATACTAACAAACAGTCTGCCAAAACTTAGAGGGAAGAAATATATTTTCTTCTCCTGCTTGTGGCCAGTGTTTTAGATACTGACAGCTGAGAATGCTTTAATGTAGCATATGCACTCTTGTTAAAAGGGAATATAGCTCAAATATTATTTTGTCTGAGAGAGCCCCAGACTGCCTAAAAATATGCAGTGAGATGGGAGTTGCAGTTGATTTTGGTTCAACTTGAGCCACCATTAGGATGACTCCTCTGGGGACTGTGGCTGTCCCCAGAGGATTTGTTTTAACTGTCAAAAGTCACAGATGCCTGTGGCACCACCAGCTCTGAATTTTTTTTGTTATAGTGCGACATCTAAATGGCTGGTTGGCTCAAAAAAAAATTACAGATATTCATTGTTTCCTGATGATGAATCTTCATGCTGATATTTGGTCATATTCCCTTTTAACTTTTGCACTGTTTCATTTTGCAATGCACTGAACAGATGCACAGCAATTTGTGCAATTAATAATCAAAATATATGCTCTCTCTGTTTTCCCTCATCTCTCTTCTTAACTCATCATACTGAATGCACTGGACTTGAATTCTGAATGTACATGTGATTGTGTGTCTTCTTAGATATGTTTGATTCTTTGCCTGAGCAAAGCCCCACCACAGAATCCAAAGCTGCTACCACTCCTAGCGTAGACCTTTTTGGTGCAGGTACAGGAGCTGATATCCATTTCTCTGTGTGGAACCACTTTCATCTCTTCTGGTTTCCATACATCCACTCCTCTGTCAACTGTCTTTTTTTTCCACACGTCTTGGTTTGTCCCCCATAGTGGTATGAGAACTGTGCATGTTCCCACTCGTTGAGTCTTTGGATTGTCGTTGTGGCTGCTTTCTATCTGCGCTGTGTCTCTCAACCTGCCACGCTAATGCTTTTCTTTGCTTCTCGACGGTTTTCCTCTTTCTCGTATTTCTGCCTCTTGCTTGCATTGGTAAATTAGACCTTCCGGCTGTTTCGCGCGGGCCCTCTCCTTTGCCCGAGCCGGCTCCGGCTGGAGACATCGTAACAGGTATGTAAAGCTGCTTTACTTTTACTGCATCACTGTTTCCCTTCCTTTTCCCACGAAGAGTGCAGCCAACTACTTAAGACTCAACTTAAGATGAAGACTTTGCATGGTGCTGGTGTCTGCATGCACATGCACACCAGTCCTATACTTCCAAATCCTGCACGCTTCAAGGATGTGGATACACAGTTAAGATGCAGGGAAGCTTGCTTCATTCTCTGGCATCCCCTCTGCATGCAGTGGCCTACTGTAGCTATTTAGACCAGGAGTAAGGAGTAAACCATTGCATGAGCAGATCATTATCTCCTTGGTGATGAAGCTGTCAGTGACACGTGCACTCTGATTTAAGAGTGATTCAATCCCTTCCTGTTTCTGTCTCTCTGTTTAGACTCGTTTACATCTCCAGTTCCTGCCGCTGCTCCTGCTGCTGCTGCTCCTGCTGCAGCTCCGGCCCCAGAAACCTCATCTCCACCCAAAGCGGAGCCAGCACCGGTCATTGACCTGCTGGGTACTGTTACTCATGATGCATGAATACACATATGACCTACAAAACAACAGATGGTGTTTATTATAAGTATATATATGTGTGCATATTGTACACTTGTGCATTTTATAATTAATTTTTTTCTTCGTCTTAGACTTTTTTCATCATGTTTGTGGGTTGTCTGTCCATTTGTCTGTACCATTTTTGTGACGGAAATATTTCAAACACAGCTTAAGGGAATCAAGTTCTTCCTTCACTTGGACTTAAGTATGATCTAAATAGGATTTGGTGACTAAAGGTCAAAGGTCGAGATTGTTACTGTAACCTCACAAATAGCCATTTGCTGTTTTTTTTTTTTTTTTTTTTTTTTAATTAACCCATTAATTTAAGCACTAGTTACCTGCAACTGGACTGTTTGGTGGAGGCATGTAACTGAAAGTTTGTAATTCTAGTTTCGATTACCGCTGAGCTGTTACAGGAAGTTCTGAGATGATTGTTTGCACCAATGAGGCTGATGTTGTCCAGATGTAGCAATTGGCTGTAGGTGTAGTTACAAAACTAACATCAGCTGTTTTTTTTTTTAAATAAGACTACAGAAGATGGTTGGCAGCAGAATCCAGTTATGTGTCCAAAATAATTATTACTCTGTATTTTTGTGTGTTCAGTTCAGTTTTTACAGGCTAATACTAAAACATTTTGCTGACCTATTGAACTAAAACCAGTGATCCTACTTTTTCATCGTGAAAGCAGTATGTTCACACATTTCAACATTTACCTCTGAAATTAACTCAAATACTCAAGACTTAAAAAATAATGAAATATATTTCTTCTTCCTTCTCTTTGCCAGACATCCCGCCACTTACTTATATGTTTCCTGTGTGTGTGTGTTCATAGAGATTGTCAGTGTGATGTGTCTCACTCTCTCCACTCCGCACCATGTCTCTGTGTGTGGTCCAGGGCTGACCTCTCACCCCTTTTTGCCCTCCATGCTGCTTTGTGGATAACTGGACGACACTACAGACTCTTTTGGTGGCCCCGTGGAGGACACGCAGAGCTCAGCTCCTGGAGGCCCTGGAGACGACCTGCTGGGAGGTGAGACTCCTCTTTTTTTTTTTTTTTTTAGAAAATGATTTAATGCAGATTACGATTAAATAAAAATGGCCAAATGGATCAATAAATTTTGATAAATTGTTGTCAGTCTTGGAAGAACATTTTTATGTTGCCAAATGACTGTTAGAAATGTTTTATGTTGATGAAGAAATGATAGGTAATGATGGAGGTGCATTTATCAAATTGGTGATGGCACAGACTTGACAAAACTGGTTGAATTAAATACACTGCAAAGTGACTTTAGACTGGAGTTTGGATATGTCCACCACAATCTCCTAGTGATGTCACTGCCAAACAATTTTTGTCACCTGGCCAGTAGATGATGAATGAGAACATTAAAAAAATATCTCCGTTGGTGTCTTTTTATTACCTTTTTCTCATTCAAAACAGTTGCTCTGTTCGTGTGGCTGCACTTTCAGTATGAAAAGTTTCGACCTTCATTTGTCAGTCAGGATGAGTCACACCAACATGTACTGTACGTATTTTTCTGGGACATTATGAGGTTATTGTTGAGTTTCTAGAAGGGTAGACGCCCATGACAGTTTTTTTCTCAACCCTTCACAGTAAAAGCACTTAGGTGACCTCCAGTGTCCCAGAGAGTAGATTTCAAAATAGTGTCACTTTCCTACACATCACTTCATGGTTCAGGGCCTGATGACATCTCTGGCCTTCTACACTATCTACTCAGGCACCAGTCTTTTCAGTGTCCTAAGATTTAAACCATTCATTCGCGTTCACAACTGAAATAACTTCCAGAGGATCTGAGATGTGCCACAACTCTGGCTTCTTTTAAAAACAGGCTAAAGACTTATAGCTTCTAAGAACTGTACTAAGTTCTTGTTTCTTGTTAATTCTCTTTACCTTAAGAGGTAATGCTCAGGAGAAGCTCAGGACAAGTAGATGCTGTAAACTTTATTGGCCTGTTCATGTACATGACACTGTTAAAAATACATTTTGCTCAATATAAATAATGATCAGCAGTGAAAGACGTGTAAATGTCCATTATTTTAAAGTACCCAAGCTTTATCACCCATCATGCTGGACTTATAAAAAAAAGTGCTTGTTCTGCAGGTATGTTATTATGTGTTTTATTATATAAGATTGTAAAGACTGGTGCATCAGTGCATTAGCAGTGTTTTATCTCTGCAGCTGGTTAACATGGATTCATTTTTAACTACTGTATCTACGATCACATCATAAATCTGAGGATCCATTAAGATTATTAATGGTTAATTAATGATTACATTTTTTTCATGTCATTTCCTGTCACTCTTCACAGCAGCTATCAAAATAAAGGTTTAAAGAAAAAAAAATGCTGCTGATGAAACACAAATTAATTTGTTGTGAAATGTCACAAGTCTTTAACGATGTGGTGTAAATATTTTTCTCTGATAAGTAACTAGTAACAATAGCTGCTAAACTACCGTAGAGAAGTAAAAAGTGGAGTAACATCAGCTGAAAGTTGTGAAGTGCCGACAGGAAGAGAAGTATTAATTAAAGTGTATTTCTCAGTCTTTTCTCATTTATTATAACTTTTCATTATTTAGTTTCTGATATTAAATGTTTCTTTGCCAAATACAGATTTTTCTATTTCTACATCTGTTGTCTTGTGGTTTAATGTTCCTCTAATTCGATTTATATATGTCATGTATCAATTTTAAATAGATCTATTGTTGTAACTGGGTAATTTGCTGTATCATCCTGTTTTTTCACATTCGCTATTGCAGCGATCAGCTTTTTCCCAGATGAATACCCCGAATTTCATTTTGCTGTGAAGTGTCTCATAAGCCTCCTGTTGCTACATTAATCAGGTTTAATGTGTGATTCTGATGTGAAACAGGACACGCAGCTTATTTTCCTGAATACTTCCTGTCCTGTGACTCCATCGCACAGGCCTCATGTCCCCCACCCTGGCCCCCACTGCTGCTCCCGCTCTGGCTCCCCTGGCTGTAGCTCCAACCTCAGCTCCCTTGCAGAATGACCTCCTGGAGTCAGGCTTTGATGCTCTGGGCTCCCTGCCATCTCCAACACCACCAGTACCTGCTGCAGTGGCGGCAGTACCAATAGTGCCAGCTCCAGCAGCAGAACCTGCATCCACCACATCGGCTCCCTCTGGTGGCTTTAATGCATCAAGTAAGTGAATCCTAATTTTAATTTCAAGAAGAAGAGATTTCTTTTTTCTCCATTGCCTTGTTTCAGGAATCTGTCTCATTATCATGCACTGTGAAATGTGAAATATTACAAAATATTATAAAAGTCTACTGTTCATATTTACACAGGCCTTCTGCTTGATGTGCTTTAATTTGGTCTGCTTTATTAAAACTGTTCTATCTTAACAATGGACCTAGTTACGTCCTTGTGCTGAGCTTGACTTCTGCATGAATGACTGATATGTGCTGCTGTCTCTGTCCTCTTGACACATAACTGATGTTTCTGCTTAACGCCTCAGCACTGCTCCCTCTCTTTCTCTTTCTCTTACTCTCGTCTCTTGTTCTTCTTGCACTTCTTCACAAATTCTGCTTATGCTTTCTCCACCTCCTGCTCATTCACACCCCCCTTCATTTACTTCTCTCTCTCTCTCTGTACTCATTTCCCTCCTTTCTGCTCTACACATTTTCTGTTCTGCTTCATCTCCCTTTCTTCATTCCTGTTCACACCCCCCTCCACTCTGCTGGGTCATTGTTTGCTTCTTCTAAACTGTACTTGGTGAGTTCAACCCTGCAGTTCATTGCAGCATGTGCAGTTTGGACAAGTCTTCCCCTCTTTGCCTTTAAAGGACGTTTCTATTTTTTGCATGTTACAAAATGAGCCTGTTTGACTCCTGCATGAGACACAACTTGCTGTTTTTTGTATTCTTACAGAACTTATCTTTATTTTTGTTAGAGCAGAGACGGTCTGTCTGCAGTAGAATCTACAGGTTTTCATTCCAAATTCTTCTAATCGTGTTTTTCCATTAAATAGCATCACATTCGGTTGGGCATATTGTCTGACAGACAAACAGCACTATCCATCCATTGTCTGTACCACTTATCCTCCGAGAGTTTCTTGGTCTGAGCTGAGAGATGAGAGGTGGGGTACCCCCTACCAGGTCACTAGTCTATCACAGGCCTAACATATGAGAAACAAATGTAGAGACGTATGTCAAAATGATAGAATATAAGATTGAATTATACTTTAGAGCCCTGCTCTGGGAACATTAGATCAAAACTTCAACTACAGATTCATATGTTAGTGAGTGTTAGTTAGTGTTAAGTGATGGATTGTGAGCAGGATTCTTTGTTTGATAAAAAACCGATAAAACCTGTACAGTTTTTTTTTAGTTTTTTTGAAAGTTCAGTTTGGCTACTCTTGCTCTATATAGTTGCATATTTGCAGATATTTTTACTTATGAAAGCTTTTTAATTATCCTGTGATGCCTCTTAAGCAATCTAATTTCTGCTGGTATAATTGGAATGAAAACCTGTAAAGGCCTAGTTAAAATTAGTGCTGTAATCTAAAATCAGTTAATGTTGAAGTGATTATGTGAACTGGTCTGAGCAACGAGCCAAGTGAGTTCAGTTGCTGTAATAGTTTCCCTCTGAATGTGTAAACATATCTACAATCCTACTTTGTGCATGCGATGCACAAGTGACTACAAGTGACACTGTCACATCTGGATCGTCCTCCTCACCGTACAGCCTAGTCTCATGTCCCGCTGCCTGTGTTACAAAAAGATTAAGGATTATCATGTTTGTAATCTGTGTCCCTCCCCTGTCATTCTCACCCTCCCCTCTTCCAAAGTGTTTGATGGATTAGGCGACTTGCTGATGCCGGCCGTAACACCCCAGAGCACTGGGGGCAGCACCGCCGGGAGCACAGCTGGAAGCATGGGAACCCCCGTCGCGGTGGGAGGCATCGCAGCCATTCCCCCCGCCACCCCGCCCGCCACCAAAACCATTGGAGGGGATCTGGACTCATCTCTGGCCAACCTGGTCGGAGGTAGATAGCAGCTTCCTGAGTTCAAACATTATCTGTTCATAGCAAATATTTAATAGGAAATGAACTTGTTCTTCTTTCTGTCTTCTCCTCAGACCTTGGAGTAAAGAAAAAGTAAGTCTAGGTTCACACACACACACACACACACACACACACACACACACATATATATATATATATATATATATATATATATATATATATATATGCTATAAATGTGTGATGTTTGTGTAGATCTTTGAATGATTTATTCAAGAGTTTCATTATATCAGCTTCTTACTTTCTCTCTCCTCAGTGTTGTTTTGAGCTAACTTTGGTTCTATTAAATCATATCCACTAAATGAGTGAGTGTTCCAAGAGCCATTTGGGTGTTTTCTTCACATTATTACTCTGAGATCAATATTAGAGCAGAAGATGGTTTAATTAGCATCTCTCATGAGCAAATTTAATCTTATTTGACAAATATCTGAGGTGTATCTTGTATTTAATCTCTTTTAGGGATCCACAGAGTGAGAAGAAGCTGACAGGAGGCGCCAACTGGATGCCACAGGTGGCTCCCACAAGCTGGGCAAAACCAGGAGCCCCCATGGTAAGAACAGTCTGAGCTCATGCTTCATCAAAAAGCAGTTTGGTACTGTTCCTGCTGCCTCACACATATAAAATCTAACTGTTAATATACTCTGGGTATCAAGAACAAAAAAATTCATTCAAGTTGCAACCATAATGCAAACATTTTCAAGGCTCCAACAAGCTGTGTGGTTCAAGTTTCTGTATGTTTAAACTGTATACAAACATACAGTTTGTGTTGATGTGATCACTGTCTGTCCCTTTAGGCTGGTGCCACCCCTGGAGCACCAGTAGCAGCACCACCCGGTGGAGCCATGGTGCCCCCAATGAGCGCTCAGCCTGGCTTTGGCATGGTGAGTTCTATTTTATTTCTTAATGAATTATGCTGCACTTCAAGTTACATAACATCCTTTCTACATCACAGTCTACTCTGATCTCTTCTTCATTCCAGCCTCCAGCAGGAGGCCCAGGAGCTCCCATTATGCAACCAATGATGGGGCAGCCTATGATGGGACAGCCCATGATGAGACCACCCTTCACAGGCGTGGCTGGAGCTGCACCTGGAGCTGCTGCACCGGGAGCTCCGGTAACACACCACACACACATACACATAACATACACAAGCACTTTATAATTCACTGGTGTAGACAATGTCCCCCTACCACATCATGCCTGGTCACTTCATCATGAGGTTCTTCTTCTCATTGTTGCACAGCTTTCTCCAGGACCTGCAAGCCAGAGTCCCAAGAAACCCAAGGACCCTCTGGCAGAACTCGACCTCAAGGACTTCTTATAACGCCCCAGGTGGGAGAACAGGAACACACATATAATACATAGAGTAAAGTACAGTCTTTATGGTGGGTAATGGATCACTGGCTGCTACATGATTTATGATAAACACAAAGATAAAAAATCATATTACTGTAGAAAACCGTTTTTTTTTTTTTGTTTGTTTGTTTTTTTAAATCAGATCAATCAGAGTGTTAATTACCAAGAGTGTAGTACCTGCTGAGGGATTTGGTGACCTGTTTCCAACAAGTTGTTAAATGTATTCCTTATATCCTCCTCTATCAACTAACAATGAATAATAATAGTCTATATTCGGCTCCTTGTTCTGGTCATGTTTTTCTTTAAATGAAATATACACTGGGTTTAATTGTTCCAACTGGTTTCTTTAATATAAATAAAAAGCTGAACAATTTTACAAAGTCCACTGTTTTGCAAACTAGTGGTTCATTAGCGACTCATTGTTTCAATGTAGACAACTATTTTGACAACACTTCCTAAAACACCACGTCACTCTGTATCATGTACAAAATGTGTCACATGTGAGTGCTTCCATATTTATATTTTATTGTATTTAAATACACAGGTCAATGTCCCATTTGCAAGCATAGAGGAGCAGGGATTCTGGTATACAGTGGAACAAGCCACTGGGGGGATGATCAAGATGTTTCTGCTTTATTTTTGGGAGCTGTAATGCCATCCATATTTACAGCCTGTTATTAAGAACCAAAAGAACCACACGTCTCTTATGTTGAAATATTCTTCACTTCCTGTCTTCCAGCTGCTGTCGTCTGGGGAGCAGGGCCTTTTCACCTTTTGCCTGGTGTCTCTCAACATCTCAGGATGCCAGCGATGTTCAGCTACTCAACCTTATAAGAGTCTCTTTTCTCCACCCCGTCCATCAACCCCCCCGCCCCTTCTCCTGTGTGATGTTGTAGCACAAACTGTGAAAGTGAGCCATAGCGGATTATCTATAAATATAAGAGAAAAAAAAAAATTACAAGCGTGTGCTTATGTAGATGTATCGATCTTTTGTCTAAACAAAATCACACAAAAGCCTGAAAAAAAAGTCCACAAAAGTACGTGAGAGGAAGTGAAGGCGTATGTGTTTAGACTTCTTTCTAGTGTTGAGTTGAATGATGGATGTGCTTTATTGTCCTAAGCTTCACCCACCGCCCCGTATTTTTGTCCCCACCTCCTTATGAAGGGGGAGCTCTTCTCTGTCCCACTCTGACTGGACAGGAGTGGTAAACGAAGCCCCCCCCCCCCTGTAGATTTTCAGACAAACATGTGGTGTGTTGTTTACAGAAAGGTCCTCATTGATGTACATAGATTTCTCTGGCGAGGAGTCTGTCTCTATTCTGTATGTTTGTTGAAGAGAAATATAAATGTGGATCTGACATGAAATTGTTAGAAGTTGTGTGAGTATCCTTCTATTTCCCGTCATCATTTGAAAATATTTGGAAAGAAATATGAATTAATATAATGTACATTAAGAAACAAGCTCTACGGGCTTCAGTCATACCAGACCAGCAAGTGATCCTTTAAGTTGGTTTTGATTTTTTTACTCATCACTCATTTTTGTATGTTTCTTTTTTTCTTTTGTCTGAACGTATGTATATGTTCTGTTTCTTTTTGAAATAATCCTCCAGACTGCTGTTGATATTTGCTGTTAAAAAAACATATCTGATAACTTACTTCCAGAGAAAATGCTTTACTTCTTCATCATAAAGTTGAATTTCAAACTGTCCTTTAATGTAAATGTACAACTGTCTGTATAATGGTCAGATGTGGGTCTGTCTTTTGCTTGTGTTTTCATTATGGTTTCATTAATATAAAAACAAGGTCAGTATGGTTGTTTTGTATTTAATGATATATTCCATTGCCATAAGAAATTATGTTCAGACAGGACAAATGAAGTCTTTTCAGACCAGATTCCAGTTAAATTATGTTGTCTGGATATGCAAATGAAGGTACCCTCTTGAGTTTTTTCTTTTAGTTGTTTACAATGTGTTGAGAGAATTTACTTCCTCACAAAATATTTGAACACAATTTTCCTGCAAAAACCTTGAAAACTACATAGTTTACAAACAAAACGTGGTTTTTCACCACAGTGCTCATAGTGATCAAAATCTCCACAGGGTACCTTTAACTTCCAGCAGACCACCTACATGAAACTGACAGTCAAATATGACTAAAAACAAATAAACAAACAGATTTGATTGCTGTCTGAACATAATATTTTCCAAGATGCTCATTGCTTATTGCTGACCTTTGACCCCTTGTTGCTGTAACTTCTGTAATACTGTATGTGGCCACATGAGGGCAGTGTGTGAAGACGCCGTGATCCTGTTCCCCACAAGCATCTTTACAGTGGACTTACAGTGGTGTCAGTACAGTGTGTTGTGGTGTTGACATGCATTTGGAGTCCAGTCCGGTGCTGTAAACCACAGACAGTTATAAAGTTTACTCTGTGCATTGTGTCAGTGGACTACAAAGCAATTGGTTGTGAGAATCAGGTGAGATTCAGAGAAAATATTGGGAGATTATTAACATTTTTCATGACTGAATTATTAAAATTGTATTTTTGTTTAGTTGTAAATTTATTTTATTTACGATGGCTCTCCCCAGTGCATGTAAGCCCTTTGAGATGCAATAAATTCAATGACGGATTGAACTGCCAACAAAGGATTTTCTTTCCTTTTTAATGCTTGAAACTGATTTAAGACCTGCCACCTGTTTCTGTTTTATTGAACAGAAAGTCTGGATCATTAACACAGGTCACCAGGAGCAAGTTGTTCTAAAGTCTAGTCTAAGTATTAAGTAGAGGACCAGATGTACCATAAATCTGTTTTGTACAGTATGTTGTGTGGACTAAACCTGCATTCATTTGCTTCTTTTGTTTGTTTTAGTTTTTTTCTTTCTTATTTTATTTTGGATATCACACAATAATGGTGATATTTGACACATTTATTTATTTTAACACATTTAGCAAGGTGAATCTACAGTAACATTAGTTTGTCAGGATTCATTTAGAGTCATGTTTCTGTCAACCTGGTCCAAAATTAATTTTCATTGAAACACTGGGTTTGTTAACACCTGTTAACGCCTCATAACATCCTGGCACCTTTCAACATGAAAAGTCAGCAGCTATGCTTTGACCTGCTCTGATTTGGTCACTGCCCAAAGGTCATGACTGTAACTGACGGTCAGAATGAAGATAAACTGGCCAAACAGTTTCCACATTAGCTCCCTCCGCACTATGGTCTGGTACAAAACCTGCCTCAGTGCTGGCGCAGCACTGACCTATCAACCTGTCACTCCCTCACAAACTCCTTCGTTTGGGGCAGCACCTCATCCCAATCTGAAGAGAACCATCTCCAGCATCCCTTTCTGGCAGGTAATCATGGAGACACTGACTCTCAATCTGCTGTGGTGTGTGGTGGAGGTACTAGCAGCCCTTTTCACACCACCCATTGCCACCTAGTCCAACTCTCTTTAATACAGGCCATATTATAAGCCATATTTGTAGCATTAGATGGTGTGACTTACGGTGATGAATTCATTATTTTTGAGTTAGTAAGTTAGACAGGTACAGTAGTAGGTCAATAGTGAATGGTTGTTCCTTACAGGGCAATCACAAACACACACACACACCCACACACACACAAGTAGTAATCTTGGTTTAATGGTTGGTAGTCTTCAATCTGCATCATTCATTTCAGATTAATTTCATTATTTGGTGTTCAGAAGGATTCTTGTGTGAATTTTTGGACAAGATGTTATATCAAAAGTCAAAAATATCACATCCTGATGTTAAATTTGTTAAATTTGTTAAATTTGTTATTGTTATAACAATATTGTCTTTGTAATCTTATCTAACCCTTAGAATTACAGAAACCTAAACAGCTCAAGTAAAGTCCCATCTTAACATATCCCAAATATGTAGCCTCACATTAAATACATAGTTACAGTACTAGGCTATCAAAATATATTCTGAGAAGACCCCCGCCCCCCTCCCCCCAAAAAAGTTTACATTTCAACATAAATTAGCACCGCGTCATCTGGATAAGCACCGATATAATTATGTGCACAACAATGAAACCACATTTCACTGCTTTGCTAGAACAGAGAAAATAAAAAACAAACAAACAAACAAAAAACGTGAGACTCACAAAACAGAAAAGTCTTCTATCCAGGATCCATTAGGACCCTTTCTCTATTTTTAGAGGGAAAAAAAATCTTATTTAAAATGGTAGGTGTAAAAAAAAAAAAAAGAGACAAAAAAACAAAACTAAACAAAATCAAAAACAAAGGAAAAAACCCAGACTTCTAGATATACACAATGCGTAACACCAGCTCATTACATTAAAATGTTTATAAAAACAGTAATCTCAATATCTCTATATAGTTCATTTGTAAAAAGTTAGCATTTATTTTTCCTGGGTCTTTTGTCAAATCCAATCTGAGCTATCTACTTTACAGTGGTGGAGAACACTCTGCAATGCAAATCTCTCCGTACAACACCTGGTTGGAATATACAATAAATGTATCAGGGCTTTGCTCACAGACATTTGAATATACACGCTTTCAAACAAGGTCAAATCTTTTACAAAAGAGTCAAAATAGAAAGCAAAACTGCAGATCTGAATGATCTGTAAGTACATACAATACATGTTTTTTTTTTCTCAGTTGTTTTTTTCAAGCAAATAAATTAGAAAAGCTGAAGAGCCACCGCGTCGACGAGTTCCTGTTGTTGTCAACACAGAGTCTGCACGGCTGTTTGTGTGTGTGTGTATGTGTGTGTGTGTGTGTGTGTGTGTGTGTGTGTGTGTGTGTGTGTGTGTAGATCAATGAAGAAGGAGTTGCTGGGAAGCACAGGAGGTAACAGGAAGGCAGGAAGAGGCAGTCGTTGGGCCCCTGGTCGATGACAGGTGGTTGGGGAAGTTAGAATAGGTGAGGTGTCCTTTGGATGAAGGTGGTCTGAGGGATAGGTGGATGGTGGGGGTTAGGTTAGGGTGGGGTTCCTGTGTTGTCTTAGGCTACCTGGCACTCGCTTGAGTCCCCATGGACCCAGGTGCAGATCTGAGCGTATTTGAGGGGTGTTATCCTTACTGCCACGTTGTAATCCTGTTGCATCCCGTCTCCATTTACATCCACCCACTGGTGACCAGAGAACACCCCAATGATCTTCCTCTTCCACTTCTTCTTGCCAGGCTCTTTGAGGCGAATGTAAACCCCAGAGCCACTGGAGCCAGGTTTAGCATCGCAGTATTGATAAAGTAAATCATTGGATTCATCAGACACGGAGCAGAACCGGTACACCAGGTTACCAGGTCGGTCATCATCAAAGCCAGAGAAGTGGATCCTTCCAGCAGGGAGCTTCTTCACTGAAGGGATAACACCCAGATCCATATGCTTGACTTTTTGGCCTTTCTTCAGCTCCAGAACAGCATAATCATAATCTGCAGCCAGTCCTTTAGCCACACCTTTGAACCAACCTTTAGGAATCTGGGTCTGCTTGACCCTGGTCCACTTAAATGAAGGTTTCGGTGATTCCACACTTCGCCGACTCCGGCTTTTCCTCCCTTTTCCTTTTCCTTTACCATTACCTTGCCCTCCATTTTCTTCATTTTCCTGGACTTCTTCTTTACCTTTGTCTCCCTTTCTCTTTTTGCCCTTTCCTCGCCCTCCTCTCCCTTTGCCTCCTTTCCCTCGTCTGGACTTCTCCTTCAGAATGCCAACACGTAGCTTCTGTGCCCCATTGAGATAATCCTTCCCATCATGGATGCAGTGAGCAGCTGTCAGCACATGTTTAGGTGACACCAGAACGCCAGAACATCCTGTGGAGATCTTCACAGAAGTGGAGAATGGATATTTGGTGGAGAACTGCTTATCAGAGATGGTGAAGCGGGTGTCTGTGCCATAAACCTCACGTTTGTTACGGGAGGTGGACGAGGCGTTTCTCCAGGTTGTCACTTCATTGAGGCCTTGCACAGAAACTGAGGTATACGTGCGTGTGCCATTCTCATAGACTGTCTCATAGGACAGAAACTCCTCCAGGTCATCTAGAGAGGGGTTAGGGAGACGACGCTGACATTCAATCCCACAGGTCCCACTTATCTCTGACTGTTGATGGGCTGAAAAGTAGGGGCTGCTGAGCTGCACAGTGCGTCTTTTTCTTACCAGAGGCACTTTCCACTGAGGCCAGGTATACTCATCATCGACTGCGTTCTCAGCAGATACAGCCACTACAGCTAGTACCATAACTGGGAGTAGGACACACAGGGGTATGGGGCCCATTGTTAAGTTGGGCCTGATTCTGAAACACAAAGAACAGAAAGGACTATTTAGAGGAACTGTTCAGTATAAGAAGGCATAAATCACTTTCATAATGTGTTGAGTTGAGCACAAGATTCAGTTTGCTCTTTCTAACCACATCAACAAAAACCACTTGTTCAGGGATAGGAGTGTAAATAGTTGCTCTGTCACTTTTGGTCACAGCACAGAAATAGTTTAGCTGAACTATTAAAATGGAATTTCTTGAATTCTTTGATGCCTTAAACTTAAACCACCATTGTGTTGACATTTAGGAATTTTGATTAAATGTCTTGACAGATACACTGTGGATTGCCAAGTTCATGGCACCTAGAAAATGACCCTTAACAACTTTAATGATCCCCATATTTCCATGTGGTGCCACGAGCAGCCAACTTGTTCAATGAAATAGCTCAGCATTATCTTAATGGATTGGCATAGAGTTTTGTACAGATGTTACTGGTTACCTGACAGTAAAACCCAATCACTCTGCTGCCATGAGGTTTAGCTTTGCATGTTTGGGTGAATTGTTTCAATAAACTATGTGAGACTTGGTTCAAATTCCCCTCAGGATGATCTACAACAGCTTTTGTTATCCTATAAGTTCTTCTGCAATCAATTTGGTCAAAATTGTAACACATCCCTGCCAAAGTAAAGGCATTTTTTATAATCAGATATACTATGTTTACTGTAAATTAGCAAATGTTAGCATATTAAAATTGTAACTGAGAACATACTAGCATGCTGTAGTTAATAATACAGATGTTAGTTGTATTATGGCTGAACACAGCTTCATAGAAGCACATAAATGAGAGATTACAACAGTGGTGTATGAGGTGTTAGGACCGTCGTTATGTAGCACTGTAGCCATTTGGTTACCAAGGTTCTCAGCAGTGTTGCAATGAAAAAGAGATATCAAGCAGTTTGTTAAAATACTTCACTGCAGAAAACAACAGTTGCCCTAGTGCCAGGTTAACAACTCAGGAAATAAGCAAATTCACATGATGATTGACACCTGTGAGGGGGGTGTATATTTGTCAAACTGTGATAAATAAATACCAACCATCTCTACTTGGTATTCTAAAATAGATAATAGTTGCTTCTGTATTAAAGACATCAGATCTTGCTTGGAACCAGAAAAAAATGTTAGTTTTAATTATGGCCATAGGGAGGCAGTGTAACCCAGAATATTAAACACATCCACTGTGTGCAGAAGTATACCACAGCAGACTGTGACTGCACGCACACCTATTTTTAAGAGTAAAATTCTTCAAAATGTTAAAGTTTGCAGAAGAGGATCTGTGTCATTATTCTTAAGGAAAGGAAAATGTCTCATATTGAAAACACGTTCTTAAAAGATTTCTCTGTAGCCGGCACATTTGCCTTGTGGTTTTAAGGAGATTTATGTCATTTAAGTCTTGCTGGAGGCTGCGGGTAGTGAAAAGGAGAGGATGAACCCTGATCCTCTGAATGGGCTGAGACAGTGGCTTGGAGGTTTGCCACAATGGTTAACCTTCTCTCTCAGTAATGACCATATCTGGTTTCCTTAGCTCCACTCTGCTGCTTGTACATTGCACACAAATGACATCAAACACAGAGATGGTGCAGACTGCAGACAGTGCTGGTTCATGCCTTCTACTGTATGGATATGGTGTTGCCAATAATCTTGATAACTCCATAAAGAAAATGACAATTTGTGTGCGTTTTTAATAGATTCAGCAGACCATCACTTGAAGCACAGAGTAGGAGAGCTTCAATACATCAGTGTGGCTTTGGTAATGAAGTCACACAGGAGACTCCAAACACAAGGAGAGAAAATCATTTGGATGATACACATTGAGGAGTGAAAATCCAACATTTAATTTCAAACAGAAGTGAAACAGAATTTTACTCTGTATGAGAGATTTAAATGGATTGTGGCAGATCTGGGTTGTTCACCCCAAAAAAAAAAAAAAAAAACATATCTTTGTGGATAGGGGGCTGCCTCGATTAGCCAGAGGTTTCACGGATGCACAATCCCTTTCAAATTAGATGTTAGCGCAGCATGAAAATGAGACGTTGCCTGGTTTGGCAAATCTCCCACGAGACTCAGCTGAGAAGGAGAATAGCTTCAGGGCCTGTATGACATCACCTGTGATCCATATCACTGCTTTATCATCTGTTTAGTGATTTTACCCAAATGCTACCTTTGAGCTGAGACTAGACTTTGCATTCCAGATTTTGTTTGTGAGTGAGTGCCCTGTCATCCAGCTGAGTCTGGCTGCAAAGTTTTTGACTTAATTTTACCACAGCATCCAATAAAACATACCCAGTGGCCAACATTTAACCAGTCCGAAACAGACGGTAATAAAATACAAGCCCGCAAGAGCTGTAAAGCAGTCTCAATAAATGATAATACAAAAATGACCCTCAGTTTCTGCTCAGCTTCACACTCCCACCGCCAGACTTAGACATAACACAAATCCAGAAGAAAGCCTGCAATTATTCAACATAGAGTGGAAAGTGATATGCTGCCATGATGGCTCCTGGTCATAGTGTTCATTTCAACTCAGCTATTTTCCACTGCAGTCAGCTGAACGAGAAGCTGTGCCCTCTCCATCCCTGGGCAGGGAGGGAGTCACAAGAAGCTGCGCCGAAGGACCGAGGAGGTAGACTGACCAGAGGGTGGCGCTATGGCGCAACTGTCCTTCTCCACTTCAGCGAGCATGGATTAGAGTCTATTGTCTAGTTCAACACCAGGTTTATTTTAAAAAAAGGGGTGTTTTCATTCATTTTGACCCATTTTCCACAACTTTAAATAAACATCATTTCTCAGGCACAGACTCGCCACACAGGCACATCATGAAAACAAAAGGTGCACAAAAGGTCTGAATTATATAAAAATCAAAAAGTTTCATGAAAGTTTTAACCCATTTATGTTCACATTTCACATTTCTTTATAAGAAATTCTTCTTTCTTTCTAAGAAATATCATACACACACACACACACACACACACACACACACACACACACACACACACACACACACACACACACACACACACACATATTACTTTAGATATTCAGTGAAATGGAAATGTCACACATCTGCATCACCAGGAAAGAAGAGCAACATGTGCAAACATACCTTAGCTTATATAAATGATCTATAAATGTAAATAAATATATGTATGACTGAATGATAGAAATGCTAATATAATCCTACAAGTAATCAAACTATTTAAAAACAGTGTGCATGATTAAGAATTATTGCGCAGAAGTTAAAATTCCTGAGGAAAAAACAACAGTTGCATCCCCAAAAAGAAGCAATAACTCAAACTGAAAGAAAGTTATTTAAATATTAAAACTGTCAAAAGAAAGAAATAAGTGTTATACGTTCCTCGTGGTTCCATCAAAAGATTGGAATAACTGTGCGTAAACAACAAACTTGCCCTACCTGCTTGCATCCGACTGATGGATAATCCAAAAAAAAATCCGCAACGTATTGTTTGTCTTCCCTCGGATATGCACAAATATGATCCCACTAGAGAGCAAACGGGTGTTACTGCATCCCAGACGTCCCGGTATCAGCAGCGCGACGTCTCCCTTCTCCTCATTACTTCTTCAAAAGAGGTTGAGAGAAGAGAAAGTCGCGGCCGGGACGCTGCGCTTGGGCTGCACTTGATGCTCAGGAGGGAAGGAGGGAGGAGGGAAGAATCTGAAAAGGACTGATTTTTTTTTTACTTCACTTGTGACAAAAGCTGTTCACATATGGGTGGGGCCAGACTGAACCCTCTAACCATCTAAAAAGGCTGAATTGGGTGAAGTCAGTGGTCTATTCAGCAACTGCCCGGTCGGGGAGGTGTGTTGTGCGGCTTCAGGATGCAGGAGGAGAGAGAGAGAAAGAGAGAGAAAAAACGTGAAGTGCGCCTCAGTCAACGAGCCTCTGAGCTGACTGTGGAGGAATTAGTTCCACTGCTCTCAACAATAGTTTCTAAGGAGTTTCCTTTTTGAGCCATGTGAGCCTCCACATCTGTGGCTCTTTAATTCTTCAACATGTTCACTGAAGTGGAAAAGTAGGTCCAGTAAAAATCAGTCTGCACCAAATATTGAGGATTTGTTTTTTTAAATGTTTTGTACCTCCACTTCCAAAGGTCCAGAATTCCATCTGATCAGTCTGACTGATCACTGTGTGGTGTAATGGTAGAAGATGCATTTGCATTCTTCATATAGAATCACCTTCTATCCAGTCCAGATTTCAAGTCAAGTCATTTGCAAGTCAGATACTTTAATTCAGGAGTTACAACTAAAAACATGTGTACAGTTGTCATGACCTTGAACTTCACCTTTAACCTTAGGATACAAAAATCTAATAATTCGTGTCTAGATGAACAATTCCGCCAAATTTCTTGTGATTTACACCAGAGTCTCGAAGTAAAACCAAAAGCCAAAAACATATTTTATAAGCTCACAGTGACATTAACCTTTGACTTTTAACCACCAGTCATTAGTTTCAAGGGAATAATTTTGTCAAATTTTAAAGGATTCTCTGAAGTCATTCTTGAGATAAGGGACTCTATGAAGTGATGTTTGTAGGAATAGTACATATTTGCAAAATAATAAGTAATAAGTAAAGCCAAGTACAGTGTTTCCCTCTGAAATGTTGTGGGGTAAAGTACAAGTACAAAAGGACAAGTGTGTTAAAACTGTGCTTTAGTAAATGTACTATGACACTGCTTTGATGGAGCTGCTTAAAGTTTGCACATTAACAACCTGTGAGCTCATTTTGGAAAAAAAAACAACTTATCCTTACAGACTGAAACAATATTGGTAAAATATGTGACACTCAAAAGAGATGATATATAATGGAGTTGTCGCTGCCCAAATGATATATACCTAGCTGGGTATTCTCAGAGAAAAGGGTGCACAGTATCTTAACTTAAGTGCTTGAAAAAGCAGATGCCTTTGCTCTTATTGTATCCAACTCCTCAGTAGAGAGGGATGAATCTGCGAGCACTCAACTGGTTTCCTGCCTCCGCAGAGCGTCAAGAAATGAGAGAGAGACTATGAGTTCAGCAAAGATTGTTTTTGTGTTGTCACTGTACAAAGTCAGGACCACAAGTTAAGAAACATGGGCCTGTCTCACAGACAAAGAAAGCCATGGCGACTTGTTGAAATCTTAATGAGCCAGGGAAAGACATGGAATATATGCGCAATGAGGGAAAGAGCAGAAAACAGGGGAGAGAGAAGGTGATGATATACATCTGGCTCAGAATGGAACAAGGAGTGCAGGATGTCATTTGCAATAGAAACTGATCTTTCTTGTAATGTCTTCTGTCTTTCACTTTGATGTGCAGCATGTTTCGTGCCACATCTACTGATTTCAACAAACTAGAGATAAAATTACACCTGTTACACTTGAACCTGAGTATGTCTGAGTTTGTTTGTGTGTGAGAAAGAGAAGACTCGGGTGGGCTGCACACCTGACCACTATGTTAAAGATCATGATGGATGCTCATCCATGTGGGTGGTGATCGCATGCGTGTGTACACATGGTACACACGGCTACGTGACCTAATATTTTCTAAAAAGGATGGTACGTTTGTCTCTGCCCTACTTTCTCAGGGTGTGGTCACGATTCTTCACTCAGGCTCTGCATGTTAATGAAACCTACATTTTGGGAGACTGGCCTGTTGGTCAGTGAAAACATACTCATACTGCATGGTTTGCTGTTGCCTCTGGCGTACAATGCTGAGACTCTTGCATGGTCATGCTCTGCATATTCAATTATACAGAGGGCCACACAGTTTGTGGAAAAACACTGTACATGTGACGTCACCCGTAGCTTTTTGAAGTGACTTTCTGAAGCTGAAGCTGGGTTACCATTCACCCCCATCTTTCTTAAATTACCAAAGCCACCATATCTAAATTATTTAGTCAAAAAGTTTGGGTGGACCAGAGGTGGGACAAGTACATCACAGCCACCACAGCTGAGACTCCTCCACAGTCCCCTATCCACTCAGGGATGTGTTTTCCTAATTATGGGTTTACTGATGTAGTTTGAGATGATCTGAGCTGAGTTTGATGTGTACTTCATCAAAGCTAGTTTGATCATGATAGTCATGTTCGAGTGTGCAACTGCACTGAAAATGAGGTAGTTTGCTGTTACTTGTGGGTCTTGTTGCTCTGTTGGCTTCCATCCTCACAACATAGCGACTAGAACCATTGGTACAACCACTGATATCAGGGTGTTTACAGGTTATCATATGAATCCATATTCTACAGCTCACTGGCATCTCTGCTGTAGTAACATCACTGTATCAGACACTGTGCAACCTAAACTCAAAACCCTCAGGATCAATTGACTTGATCAACTGTCTTATACTATTACTATGTATTACAGTGAGTGTACTTTGATTATACTCTGTAGCTTCTCACTTCAGCGGTCACACACCATTGACCCTCACACCGTTCTTTTACCAGCTGTTTCAGGTTACCTCTCCTAAGTCTGTGTGGGTTCTTCCTTTGAACAGATCATTCCTACATTCCCACATTGTGTTTGTGGTCAAAAGAAAAAAATCCTTCTTAAACAATTTCGCCATTTCATCTACACAAGGTATTTTTCAGAGAGTTTATTTTACAGACAGTTATATGCATTGACAATAGTAGCCTGACTTTAATTTTGAAATATCAGCTTTATCATTTTTATCATCAGCTTTATCATTTCAATGTACAATAAAATAAAATTTCCCCATGATTTTTTTCTTTATACCCTAACATTCCTTTGCACTTGAGATGCTGATTTAATGTGAATTTAGTTAGCATCTAGTGGCCATTAGAGAACCTGCAGCCTAAAATTCTTGATTCAAACCACCTTGATTGTTTTTATCACTACTGACTGTAAGAAAGTAGACCTCCATTAGCACTACACCCTAAATTAAATGCAACTGTTGGTGGTAATGGTTTTAGCAGATTACCAAATGTTGTTTATTATCACACAAATATCACATATGACAAAAGTTTGAACCTGGTGTTTTGAACATTTTTTTTCCACCAGGAGTATCAGCACAAACTCAGAATAAACATCTATAAGATATGTTTGAGGAGGCCTCAGTTTCAGTTTGTGTAAATGAAATTATAGAAGAATTAAATCATGTTCAGCCTATCCAAAAAGTGTTGTATTGTATTGTCATGGTTCTCCAGGCAACTTTGTGCTACTTCTCTTCTCAGACACCAGTCAACATCTCAGCACAGCAACAACAACAAAAGATGATCAGCATTATCACAGCCACAACACACACAAAGACAGAGAGACACAGTAAATGTTCCTTTTTTTTAGTTAAGTTCAGGGTCAAAGTTCACAGAAGAGGAATGAGACAACATAGTGTGTGTGTGTGAGAGAGAGAGAGAGAGAGAGAGAGTGTGTGTGTGAGAGAGAGAGAGAGCGAGTGTGTTGTCTGTGTTCCCAGCTCTGCTGCTTCCAAATAGAAAGGCAGTGAGTGATATTTCTGGTTGGGGTCGGGGCTGCTCTGTGTGGATAGAGGGGCTTTTGTGCCGAGCGTCACACCCTCACGGGAAGTGCTCCCTTTTGCACTCTGCTGTGGTAGATGGATGCCTATTGGTGGGGGAGCTGAGTTTGAGGAATTTCATTAGTTGTGTTTGGGTGGACTGGATGACACTCTCTCTGCACTCACAGCAGTAAACCAGCACATAGGTGTGGCCTTTAAAAGAGTACACCAAAGTTTTTGGAGGATAGGCTTTCTGGTTAACTTCCATCCTTAAGCAGGCATCTGCCTTGACCCAAAGTATCTTAAAAGGCAACTGGTATGTTGATACTCTACATGATTTATTGTTTGGAAGCCACTGAGCAACTGTGAGCTCCTTGATTTCAGTTACAACAAATCTAAAACCTTTTTTCCAATTGAAACTCAACCTCTGAAGACCTCATTGCCCTTCTCTCTGTATATAGCTGTGTACTTTAAAGGCTGCCCACTCCTCATACATAGACCACACTAATAAACCAACTCTGAGGGCTGCACTGACCCACAGTTCACTTCCACATGCTTTATTTTGGCAACTGAAAGGTCCTTTAGCTCTGCTCAATGTGAAACAGACCACCATTGATATGATAGGACTCTCTACCTCACTACCTCTCTCTCTCTCACACACAAACATTAATACAGTATATATAGTAAATATATATAAACAGTAATGGGACAGTTAGTTAAAGGTCTCGCTTAGATCCACATACAGTTTATAACCTTTTTGTGATAGTAAATATTTGGGTAATGGTTAGCACGGCAACTTTCAGAGAGGAGACTGTATGTGATGAAAGGCTGACTGAAGTTACACGTGCTGCTTTGAATCTCCTTCATAAATGAACAAGCAACCGCAGCCCTGCTGCAAAGACCGACTTGTGAAGGCAGGTCACGGCACTGTCATCAGATTAAAATCTACTCTGAAGAAAGTCAACTTTTTAGGAATTTAAAAAAAATACTATGTTCTGTTTTGGGAATGCTGCTGTTGCTCCAAGAAAAAAGATAAAGTGTTTCTCGGTCTTGCTGATCACGGTAAGATGAAGTGTGAGACTGACAAACAGAACAGGAGCCCACAGGAAAAGCAGGAGGATGTAGCTAAGGAGAAGGACGTTTGTTTGCCAAACATTTCTGCAGTAAATGGCAGAAAATGAACGGATGATTGATCGATTTAAGGAACCTCTTTGTATTTGACTTAATCTCTCTAAACATACCAAACATCACTCTTCTCTGATTATTGTCATAACTGACACGAACCATTTAAACTGATGTTGATGCTAGATAAAAAATGAACTTATCATCATAGTTCACAATTAACCACACCTCAACCTGCTGGTGATATGGAATTGAAAATCAGGGGATTGTAAAAGTGATAGGAGTTTATTCAATCTGTATCAACCTCCAAGTCAGTCCATTTAATAGTTGTTGGTGAATTTCAGTCTGGACCAACACGGTGGACCAATAACAGACTAATGCCATTGCTGGCATGGCTGCCAATTACTGCAGCTAAATTATAATTATCCAATACAGGGTATCAAACATCCACAACAACAACAAAACCAACACCACAAAGCTGTAGATATGCACTAGAGTTTCTGGAAGTCTTGTGACTGATTTTTGCTTGAAGAGAGCTTGAAGAGAGATTGGCTCTGCTACCACCCTCAAATCTAATGGATGGATGGATGTATTCTTAGTGATAAGCTAACTGAGAAGCTAACATGCAGGAAATTAAAGCCAGGTACATGCAAACAGATCAGTTTTGTCTTAATATCAAGATTATGTTTGTATATGCTGATATTAAATGTAGGAGTAATTTATTCATCAGTAATAATTTGTTTTCCTAAGCTCTTTGATGTAAACTGAGCCTGTTCTTTAAAACAGATCAGCTTGTATTCCTTTATCATCATCTATGACTCGCTCTGTGTGTGGCCATATGTTTACACAGACTGCCCGTAATTCCTTCCTGCCATAAAACCTGAAAAATATCATTCCACATCACACGCATGCATACACCTGAAACATCTACTATAAATGCTTTTAATCCCCTCTTCACAGGAAAAAAAAACAGCCTTACATGTAAGTAGTGAAGCTTCTGTTGCTTTTTTCATAGCTGGGGACAGTATTTGGACACTTGAGGTTTTCAGCCATGATTGACGAGCTTGTAATTTGTACTCCAGTACAGTAATGGTTAGTTCAACGGTCCAAAAGTGCATGATAGAAATTGAACTTTGGAGCTGAGCCCCCTTTGAAAACTGGACACGAAAATAGGAGGTGCTTTCATTTTGACTGACCTCTCTGTCACATACAGAGATCTTCTTCATGCTGCTACTGTGCATACATGGTAGTGTTTTACTGTTGCCTTCATGCTTCTCCAGGTACTGAAAAAAAAAAAAAAAACTCATGCTTGAAACAGCTGTGAATTAATTTCTACTACTAAAACATTTTTTTCCTCCCCATCCGCCCAACTGGTGTCAAAACATTTATCAGAGCTGAGAAATCTGGGCTTGAGAAGAGGAAGCAAAACACAAAGAGAACACAACTCTTATCATGGTAATAGTGTGTACACACCAGGCAACCAAACATTTGCACAAAATGTTGGCTTGCGTGATATCAGTTCTTCGCTTTGCAATAACTTTACCACCAAACATGTATTTTGCAGATTATATAGTAGATGTCGCATCAGTGAGTGTCATCTGGCAGCAACGAGGAAAGTGGAACCAACGATTCATCCCTGTTATTGAGCAACGGTAACAGATCTGCAGTGTGTCCGTGATGAGATGAAACTGTTTAGACACGCCGAGACAAACACGAGGAAATGTGACATTTATCCCTGACAGGCCTCTTGTTTATAGTGTGGATTTGGATAGAGGGGGTGTTTTCGTTTCACAATGTGCTGCCAGGACTTGAGACATGTGAGATGAGGGAGGATACAGAGCGAAAAGGTATTTGTTGAGCTCAAATGTTGCAGATATTAATCAGAAGAATGGGTCCTGTCAAAGAAGAGAAGAAGAGTGTCTTGATTTTATCAATTCAAATCCATTTAATGTGATAAATTCTCATATGCACATGCAGGACAACACAGACTCAAATGATTCCTTACAATGAGACTGAAGTAAGGAAGGATGACAACAAGGCTGTGTGCTTGCAATGTTGAAAGACATAAAGAGACTTACATATTGTGTGGGGTCAGAAAGGTTACACAAACACACTGTGTGACTAGGTTAACACACTGATCTCTGTCCTCTTTCTTGGAGAAGAAAGGAGGTTTTGTTGAAGTGTGGTGATCACATCTCTGTGCACATTCTGCCCAACACTGTTTAGCAGTTTAACTGGTGAAGCTTCACTGTCTCTGAGGCTGAACTGTCGTTCTATGAGGTTCAATGCCTCGTTTACTTCTGTTTGGCAAACCTTGACCTGCCAGCCTTCCTTCATTCTGCAGTCATACTAAGTTCACTGGCACACCTTGTTTTTGTGGGTGCTGTCATTATTAAGAGGGCCAAAATACACCCACCCATTCATTCTTGCAAGATGAAACACACACACTCACCTATACCGTGCTCCAGAAGAGACAGACTTGTTCTTCAGTGATATAATGGAAAAGTTTCTTAAAAAAGACTCACACTTTATATTCCCTCAAAGACCTTCAAGAGAATGTTTTTATTTGACAAATAGTTATTTACTGGCTGGAAAAGAGAATAAGAAGATCATTAAATATACTGTGTTACAGATATAACCGAAATCATGACTTATTTTTCTATCTTTTTATAATTTACAAAACCTGTCCGAAAATATATATACAATTTTTTAGCTGTCAAAAGGTTTTAATAAGCCAAAAAGCTTTGTGCACATTGTCACTGGGATGTTGAACCAACTCCTCTTTTGCAAACATCTGAAGTTCTTTGACATTTGAGGGCTTTCTCACTATCACTCTGGTTTTCACTTCCCACCACAGATTCTCACTTTGATTCAGGTCTGCACAGACCTGAATCCGGCTGGGTCACTTCAAAACAATAACACTGTTTTCCGCATTGCTTGACCATTTTGGTTGTTTGATTCAGATAATAATCTTCTTGTAAGGTCCAGTATTGCTCAAGGCCAAGTTTTACTGCAGACTACCTGATGTTTTCCTTCAAAATCTTAATGTAGTCCTCTTATGGTGTTTATTTTGACAAGGTTGCTTGATTTAAGAACATTGCCAAAACATAACATTCCCCCACCACACTTGGCCATGGGAATTGTATTTTGGGACTTAAGTGCATCCCATTTTTAGGACGATAATGCTTGGAATCTTTTCAGTCTCTACATCCATTTCTGTCAGTATAGGGTTCAATTTTAGCTTCTTAATTCAAGATTTTTCAGTGTGGATTGCTCATTGTGGAACTACTAGACTTTTGGATTAATTTGACTTACACTGTTTCCTTGACTTAAAACTGCAAAAATAACTGTGGCAGTTTCTGTCACTGTTTGGTGAAATAAATGACGAGGACTATGTGGAATCATTGCCTCAGTGACTGGTGATCATTTCAACGTGTGGATGATTTTATAACTGGAAAGTTGCCATCTTTGATAATTTATTTGCTCTGTTTTGTCATGATCTCACTTCCAGCCAGGAGAAATCTCTTCATCAAACAAAAATTAATTTTTTTGCCACAACTGTTAGTGGAGAAATCAAGACTATGATGTTAATGCAGCTGTTGTGCATACTTTTTCCAATTTTCAAAAGAGGATAAAATAATTTTTTGGACATGTTTGTGGACAAATTGTCAAGTTTGAGCCTGAAGGTGGTTGTTAAAAACTGATCTGTGGGTAGCACCATGACCACATTCACACAGTACAGCCTTTCCTATTAAAGAAAAGGCTCAGCAGTAGCTTCCTCAGGATATGTTCAGGGCTTCCTTAACCCAACCCAGCCTATTATGATCAAGCTCTGTCTTGCAGTACACACATGTCAACTCAGCTTTCTCTAATAATGCAAGACAGAAAAGCTGCAGCTTAAAGCTCTCTCTTTTTCCACCTCTCCCAAAATATCCACAGGCTCAAACAGTGGGTCATTATGAAGAGTGATCAGTGAAAGGGCCCATTGATTTTTGGGGGGCTGGGAGAAGGTCAGGTATAGACTCGCAAGAGGGAGAGAGAGAGAAAGCAATGGGGGTGAGGGGATTCATGTATGTATATACATATGGCAGCAGACTTGGAAGTGTAACGCTGCTGAGGAATCCCTCCAAAACATCCATCCATTTCCTCTGCTGGTACTGAAGGTGCTCAGCAGATCCCGATGCCTCTAAGCTCTTTTGTGTGTGTGTGTGTGTCTGTTCTGGATCCAAACATCCACAGTTATGGCTTCATAAAAGCACCTAAAGGAAGGAGGAAATGTGGTTCTTGTTCAGATTTTCCTCTGCCAGTGATCATACTTGGATGTTGCCAGCTCTTCTGAGTGGAATGGCTTTTGAAGACCTTGGGGAATTGTGGAATGGTTAACTAAGGGAAAGGTTGTTCTATAAGTCTGTGAACCCACTGCAGAAACAAATCACACAGAGTTCATTGTAGGGGGAGTTTATTGCTCCAAGGTAGCAATAATTAAAAAGGCTCAAAGGTCATGATGCCCTGAAGGCCACGGCAGGTGAACACACCTTTGTGCATGTGAGGCTGTTTCACCTCAATCTCTTACATTCCTTGAGTTTGACCTTTGAGCATTTTCAACTCTTCGAAATATTCAGATTTCCCTGATGTCATGGTCTCATGTCTCAGCTTTTCCTTGAACCATTGAGGTAATGTTTCTATATAAGCTCACCCACCAACTCTACTACCATCCTGTGGAAGTACAAGTTAGTTAAATTAATGGCTTCAAGTGGCTTCAATGAGGTGTTGAACCAATCTGTTGGAAATTGTACAGTAAAAACTTAAGAGGGACCATTCTTCCTATTGAACTTTGCCACAATGGTTGTGCGTGTAAAATCCAACTGCATTTTATTATATTATGCATTGTTTAATCATTTAATAGAGTGTCACCACTAACTATGCATTGCTTGATCATATGCTAACTATGCATTGCTTGATCATAAAAAGAACAGAAAACAGTATTAGTGAGATGTCAGCAAGGCGTGATACCAAAAAAGAGTAGGAATGTAGTTTGATAAGAGAAAGCTACGAGCATGGAGATCATCCATCCATCCATCCATCCATCCATCCATCCATCCATCCATCCATCCATCCATCCATCCATCCATCCATCCATCCATCCATCCATCCATCCATCCATCCATCCATCCATCCATCCATCCATCCATCCATCCATTTTGTGCGCAGAAACAACCAACCAGCAACCATCCTTGGAAAAGATCAAACTGTTTCCTCCTACTCTGAAGCATCCTGTTCAGGAATATAAGATTGTGTTAGACGCTCATTTCTTTGGATTTTTCACTAATTCTGTACCAGAACCCTGTGTACTTTGTGTATTCTGTGTACTGATTCCCCTTGCTGCAAGTAAAACTCATCTATCTTTTGAACTCATCAACTGCCTCCTCTTGATGTGTGTGCTGTCTGCAAATTAGTTACTGGGAAGAATTTTCCTGACAAGTTGTGTAACAAACTAAAAACCAAGTCACCTCCACAAAGCTGGCCAATCATGGTGTAAAATGGGTGTGAATTGTTGGATTGTCGGTTTTGGAAAAGTTTGAAAAAAGGAAAAATGACCTCAAAAGCAAAAACATATAATCTCTATATTCATTGCTCTTTCAGTGCTCTTTGGTTTTGCTAAATTTGAGTTATTTCTGACAAATTCAGTCTTGGTGGGTGTTAAAGAGCTACTGCAGTAACAGTTAATTGTCAGGAGGTCAAACAGAGGTACAACTTTATTTATCTTCACTCCTGTTCTGCATGTCATTGAGCAAAAAGATGTATGATACAGAAAATAGCTCTTTATTTTATGAAAACAACACTAGATTTTACATTTCACATGTTACATTTCACATGTTCTCTTCATGATTTCTCCTGGTGATGCTTCCTCATTAACATTAATCTGACTAGGAGGTTTGATTAATTGATGACTTTAAATTACCTAAAGGTGTGAATGTAAATGTTGTATAAGGATAACAGGTACAGCTGATTGGTGGATATTCAACATGCTGTATGTTTGGTCAGATTAAATAAATGGCTTTTAAATAAATTTGTGTTAAAATGGCTTTAATACAAATAGTATGTGCACAAACTATATGTGTACTGTGTGTATTCTACAAGGAACCCTATATGTTGGTCATTTAACAGCACTGATTATTATGCTTTGCCACATTTTAAAGATGAAGTCACAATGTAACATGTTCAATGTAAAATAAAATGTAAACTGTCACTACAATCTCAGTATACTTCTTCTTCTTCTTCTTCTTTTTTTTTTTTTTTATACCAATCTAGGCTGATTATTGTGGCTTATATCGTGTTTAAATGTAATCCATTACTATGCAACATATGGTTCTATATAATTTATTTATTTATTTTTATTCAAGATATTATTCAAGTTCACTATTAATTTAGATTTCTTATTTTAGAGACTTTATTTAATGTGACTGAAAAAAATCTATACTCATTATTAAGTGACTGCATTTGTTTTTGTCTGGAAAGCAAAGTCTGGCCTTTAATTGAATCCTGAATTACTCATATGTTAAAGATTCACCTGGAGGAAGCATCTGTCTGAACAAGTCCAATCCATGGGGGGTCCCGCCTCACAACCCACAGGACGTAACGAATCTGCCGATGGCCTGCTGCGAGACACCACAGCACATGTCCACAGGCACTGTGTTCTGACAGGTGAGAGCTGTTTTGTTGTTCAAATAATTGATCTACATGGAATAATTAAAAATACAAAAACAAAACAAACAGGATTCAAGGTCCAGCACCAGAAATTATGTGAAAAAGCTCAACTATATTATTAGCTTATACCAAAGTAAAGTGACGAAATATGAATGAAGTGAGTGAAGAAATTAACATTAACATTGTTTGTGTGGTCTTCAGTGCAATTATTAGAGCCTGTGCTTAGCTGAGTTTAATGAAATGAAGAAGGTTACATGAGCAAAGATGTAATAAAGGAAAGATGTTTTTACTTAAAAGGCTATAAAACATTGTTGGTATTTAAGAGTCAGTCATAGAAAGTAATAAGAGACTAACCCAGGTGCTTTGTTTTTCTTTGTGCTCATATACAGAGTTCAAAATAAACTGTTTCATTGTTCTGTGGCTGCTGTTTTCTTTCCACTAAGTAGGAGTTTTCTTCAAAAGCCCATATTCCTGAAACCTTTACATGAACCCAGTGCTGTATAGTTTATACAGGCAGGTGCCAATGCAATCAGAAGGTATGGTTTCCCCAACTCCATAACGTATAACTGTAATTACATTTAATGACCACTTCTGTGAATCCTTTACCATCAGCACCAGTGCAGGAAGTGTGGCCAGGTGTTGCTGTCAGTGTGCAGCAAAATAAATGGAGGTGGGAGAGAAAACCATGTGTTTGTGGGTGATTTGATTCTCAGTAATTGTATTTGTCTTTGTCTACTGCCTCCTCCTCTTCCTGACCAGAAAAGCCCCACAGGGATAAACAAGAGTCAAAACACAGACAAGAAAAAAAAGAAATGCTGCGTAAGATGCAGACTGTATGAGTGTGTGTGTGTGTGTGTGTGTGTGTGTGTGTGTGTGTGTGTGTGTGTGTGTGTGTGTGTCAGGACTGTGCCTGTTATTAAGATAACGAGAGATTACGCCTATAAAACACCTGGTTCAACAAGGTCATGAAAAGTTGATTAGGATAGATGATGTGAATGAAACCAAAAGCAGCACATAGATGCTCTAGAAAGCTTATATATCTTATCTAATCACTCCCCAATTCTGTTAATATTACATCTACAGTACATATAGCTGAAACTTTTCATTTGGATGTTATTACAACATAAGTAATAGCAGAGTTTTATGTTCCCTTTCATCATCTGTAGAGCCTTGGGAGTTGTAGCGGGTCAACTCAACAGTGAACTTTGACTGTTGGCCCCCATTCACTGAAAACTTAGAAAGCTTTATTACTTATGGTGCAATTCAAGCTTCATCTCTGCAAGTCACATGCACCAGGACAACCTCTTACTTCGAATACAGTGAAGTGACTATATAGAGAGCAGAAGGTGTGGTGGTGGCTCCTACATGATTCATGAAAGCCTTCAGTATTGTTCCACACCTGGTTTTCAACAGGTCCTGGGAAGTCAAGTGTTTAACATTTTCAGCAATAGAAGATGAACTGGGTCACTATTTATCAAACTGCTACAGTGAAGAAAAATTGAACTTAAACCAAATAAATTTTAACTCCCACTTGCAAACTGCAGAACTTTTCTCTGTAGCAAGTTCCCTGTGTCTTAACATTTGTTCCCAAATAAAGAAGCGCTCCAGAGGTCTTTTAGATCATTTGAGAGCTGCTGCTTTGAGTCTGTAGCCCTGACAGTGTAGTGATCACACACCCAGTGACACATCATGGGGTGATGATTGTACAAAATGTACCAGTCACGTTAGCCAAAATAGTATACCATACCAACAATGGAAAGTTTTTGCCTTTTTTCATCTGGTTGGAATATTTGATATGTTGTTGCTCTGTTTTTTCTGCTTTATTACGGTTGTTTGCTCCAAGGGGAGAAAATATTTGTTATTTACTATTCATTCCAAATATTTGCTTTTGCTATTAGCACTCTTTGCTTCAGGGGAGCAAATAGCAAGAATGAAGCTGGTATTTTCTTGTTTTGTTTTTTTACTTGTAGAAATGTGAATCAGAAGAACTAAACTGACTAATATTATTTTCTCTAACATAACCAAAGTACATTGTTATTTTTGCTTAACATGTCTGAATAATGTGAATACCATTAGTATATACCTTATGTATTACTTACATTATAGCTTATTCCAAATATAACCTTATTCAAGTTAAGGTGCTGAAATAAATTCAGACCAGAATGTTGTAGTCCATATGAACATCATTGTTGTCATTAACAGCTGTTAACTTACTAATCTAAATGAAACCCAGTGAGATTAGCATCAAAACTCATTTGTTTATTCCCCAGGAATGTGGTAGAGTCGTTGAAAGCATCGCCAATGGTATCTCTGGCCCAGCTAGCCTGTTTCATTCTTCACTGAACAAGAAGCAGGTGCAGAAAGTGTATTATCTATGTTGTCTTGTAAAAGCAAAAATGGCTTTATACAGCAAAAACTATAATAACAATAAAATAACAATACAAACTTAAGTAAAAACATCAAGACGCTGGACACCCTGTTTTATTGACAGAGGGTCTGTGGAAAGTGTAGTGTCAAAAAACTTTGAGCTGTTGGAACAAATCTGAATTGTCTTATTAATGCAGACATTATCACCAGGTAGACAACTGTCATGACACCTTACAGCTGCTGCAGCGCTGCGTTCACCTCAGATAGGTGCGCTGATGATGCTTCCACAACTGTCCCCACATTCTTTGTGCCTCTGTGCTGCCAACAGGCATCATGCCATAACCTGAAAAAAAAGTTCCAGACTTCCTTCCTGATACAGACACAGATGGCAAATGTTTGTCATCCATATTAGTCATTCAAACACAGGATGGAAGCCTGATAAACAAGGTGATCAGGAGGGGCTTGGTTTGCTGTTTCTATATAAGGAACTGTTTTGAGCAGAGACACTGATCAATATCAAACACTGACCTCAGCAGTACAGCTGCTACTAGTCTAAGTCTTTTTGCATTTACAGCTGGCTGATTCTCAGCCTTCATTATTCAGCAACTGATACCATTTTCTACCTTACAAGTGTCTTGTGAAAATGTTTTTACTGCTGCAATTCTGAGGATATTGCCAGCAGTGCAGCACATAAGATGGACACGTCAAGGCTCCCTTTTAGTGCCTTAAGCCCGCCTGCCTCCATGGCTTATACAACAGGGCCCATGTCATCTTCTACTCTGTGCCTTACTCTTTTCATTTCCCATTTTGATTTTTATCCATAACTCCAAGCTGTGAGCACACCAAGCTAACAACAAACGCAGTGCAGACCATTTAACAAAAGGTTTATTTTGTTTCCTGCAAAACCAGCTGGATTTTGACTGCAGAATTCCATCTTATCCAAATTAAAAAGCAAACACTCCAACACTCATATTATTTTATCGACAATTTAAGATACAACTAGTGCAATGTGTGCTCCTAGGGATTTATTCAGGCCTTTGGCAGAAGTCTGATGTTGACTTTGAGGCTTGAGGACAAAAGAGCCTACCGCTGGGTCTTGTTGCCAGAGGGAACAACACAGCACAAATGTCATGTGACCCCATGTGAACCTCCACAGCCTGTTGGTACTACATACTGATTTAACTGTAAATTTGCAAGAGTAAAACTTTCAACAATCCAAAATGTCAAGGGAAATGTTGAAGTTCTTTGAATGGCTGCCATTTTACATCTTCAACAGACCATGGATCAAAGATTAAAAAGAAAAACAGTGATATCAATCTCCTCACTAATAGCAGTGTGACGATATTGAAATACAGCCACAATGTGGTAAGATTTATGTGTGGAAATGATGCCTGGATACAAGTTCAGACACTTTCTTCGCTCAAGTATTGTTGGGACGTTGCATAAAATTTTAATACATACATAAATGAAGACAATAACAACACACAAGCCCTGAATTTTCTTGTTCTTTCTTTACATGAATGCATTACGCTCCCACACTGAACAACTCTCAAGTCTGACAGTGTTGTAGGACTCACCTGCCATACTCTGCAGACCTTGTACTACAGACACAATCTAGACACACTGTATCAGTGTGACCATCTTTACACTCTTGGCACATGTTCAACCTTGAGGTGAACTCAGATCTCTGATGTCCTCATCCAGGGTTCAAAATCCCTTTATCTCAGTGACACACAGTGACAGGGAATGTGTGGTAATGAAAGCACATTATAAGAGAGACAGAAAAATCATTAAAACATGTGACTATGTAAATATTTTGAAGAAATGAATGAACTAATCTTGACAGATCAGCTGGTCCCCTGGCAGGACTGTTGTAAATTTGGAGCAGTCACCCCATCAACATGTGGTATGTGGACTGAGGGTTGAATAACCTCCCCTTCTCCCCTCCCCCTCCTAGAGGGCCACGGTATTCCTGACTGTCAAACGTTCTCATGTATGATGTTGCACAACATGCTCTAAGTGATCGAAGGCTGGAGACTGACCTTGGCTTCAAATATCTCCACCCATGTCACTGACACATCATATCATTGAAAGATCTTATGTTACGTGTTTGTGACAAATGTCTTGACTCAAGAAAGCTTTAGTCCTTTTAACTTATTTTATTTTTATTTAAGAACTAATATATTTACAGTTAGTCACGTTAATGGTGCCAGTTCAATTGTTTGATTACAACTTTCTAACTGCTATCATGTTCACAGATACTACTTGTGGATAATGCTTTATTTCTGTTCAGCAGTTGTTTCTGTATACTCAAAGACTGTTTCTGGTTTATTTCAATGCACAAATGTGTTGTTTTATTTTATTTTGTGTATTTTCAATGAGCGAGAGATGTCAGTTAACATTGGACTCTATGGGACAGCTGAAGTGTTTCATGTTGCTCAGTGACAGAGTTCTAGGTAGTGATTAAGTTATCATGCTGTGTGATACGATACAAATTTCCCATCAATTCTACGTAAAAATTGTTTATGAACAGTGAGAGATGAGGCAGCTACAAGAGTGAAGTAAAAACAGCTGCAAAGTTAGAGTGGGTGACATTACAGGTCATGTGACTCACTCTCACCCATTATAAACTCGCTAATAAAACACACATTCATAACTGTGGTAAACTATAACAATTAGAAATAATTTGTGCAGGATAAAAAAATAAAAAGGATATAAAATAATAAAAATAAACAGCAGATGAATAGCTGAAAGCCTTGTGACGTGTAAAGCGTTGTTGAGGATTTTATGTTGTTGAGGTTTTAACAACTTGTCCAATAGTAATAAGATTCAGAAAGTATTACACATATCAGGAGAAATGAATGATAAAAAAATTTGAGGTCAACATTGTTGTCCGAATGTCTGAAAGTTTCTGTGTTGAAAAATGGTGAAAATTATGGAGTAACATATGGTCGATTTGGCAACAGCAGCTCCCAACAACTGAAGGAAACTCCTAACATATTGTGAAACTACGTGTTAACTGCTATTTGATCTTTGTTTCAATAATTTACAATAGATTATTAAGTGCACACTGACTGTGCCTCTGCGCACCTGTTACTGTGATACTGGACAAAAAGACTTTGCTCACATCAAAACCTCCAGTGAATTATTAGAAACAATAAAACATTATCGTTGATAAGGAGACTGGTTTTCACTTGAGTGACACACAGACAGACTGACCGACAGACAGAGCTCAGTCTGTGGCTCGTCTTCCGCATCCACTTGTTGAGTTCACAATAGTTCACCGGCACCGCTCTATTTAAAGAGGCAGCGACATGGCACACGGTCTGGTCAGACGTGAGTCGGTGGAAACGGAGATGCAGAAGTCCGAGGATAAAGGGAAAACCTTTGTGTACACTAAGAAGAGGGGCTACGATGTTACCCGAAACCCCCACCTCAATAAGGTGAGCGTGAACGCGCAGTTGTGCGAGTTTTCATCTTGTTTCTGTTAAACGACAAGGCTGACAAGCTAGCTGCTGCCTTCAGGTACTGTGGGAAATGGCATCACCAACCATAAAAATGTCAATATGACTAAGGGATGATTGATGTTTTATAATATCATCATTTAACACAATATACGAGGTTTAGCTAACATTTATGAACTGGAGAGGGATAGCAGGTAAAGGGTTGCAGCTTCACAACAACGCCTTGCTAATTAGGTTAAAATACTAATGTTACACATTGACACCTAGCTTAGTGAGGTGTTAAAGTCTGCTCATTAGTTAGTGACACTTTTTTTCTTCTGCTCAATACATAAGCAGCAACCACCCCCCAAAAAACATTTAAGATATGAGGTTTGCATTTTCCATGTCTTATTTTTGATTGTGGGTCCCTCGGGGTGGTCGTGAACGCAACATTAGCCAGGAGGTTTAAGTATCAGCTTTAGACGCGGTTATATTTAGATTTAAAGAGACCAAACGCTGCTGTCACACACACACACACACACACACACACACACACACACACACACACACACACACACACACAAACACACTGGGGTTTAAAATTGCACTGTCACTGAGTATTGCTTTACACATATATAGTGGTGTAGTTGTTACTGTACCATTAATACTGAGTCACTTACTCACGCCAATATGTGATTCAGCAGTTTGTGATGCCAGGTTGAAAGATGACATCATTAACAAGAAAGACACTTACCACTGCTACTGTAAACTCATAAATATTTAAGATCAACAGTTGTGTTCAGGCTTTAGTGAAAAGAAGAGGGGTGGACGTTACATAATCATGTTAGACTCAATGCTGAGCTACTTCCTTGCAGCAGAGATCATGAGATAAAGAAATGACTGTACATTTTCTTTTTGTGGTAAAAACAACAAAAAAGCCTTTTCATCAAAGCGTATTCAGCTGATTAATCTAACATCATTCTTATGACTGGCTACTGCTGATCTGTTTTTTTCCCTTCCTGTATCTTTAACAAAAGAGGCTGTGGCAGCACTTTGAGCCTTTCCAGTGTTTTCCTGGTTTGTGTGGTGGGCCCCAGAGGTCAGGCCATGTTGTCAGGGTCTCTGTCCATGGTGCTGACTGACCATCAAAACAACTGGCTCAATTTAGGGTCATTCAAATGTCAAGTGTGCTTTGCTCTCCCTCAGTGTCAGATTGATTTCCTAGTTTATATCACAATGAATTCACAGATGCAATGTCTAAGATGTGATTTTGCAGAACACCGGTCACTGGACACCATAGCAGTTACAGATAAACGCTGCAGGCAGTTGACAATCAGCACTTGGTCAGCCTGGGTGGAGCTGATAAGCCCCTGAGCAGATAAGCGAGATAGGGGAGTTGAACCAGGTCTGTGTGTTTGGGGTGAAGCGTGATGTGGTGGTGGCTGCACAGAGACCTGTTTGTCAGGCCAGTTAATGACTCCACTCTTGAGCCTGCCACATACTGCACATCCACCCTCTGTGTGTTTGTTTTCCTGTATGTGCACAGTGTGAAGGGGTGAGAAAGGGGGGTGTGTGTGTGTTTGTGCGCGTGAATTATGAGCAATAATTTGAGCAAATTTGATCTTCCCTTGTGACTGAAGATAGCTTAACCAGTACGTCATGTTTTGTTGTGCAGTGGTTCTGAAAGGTTAAAGATCGTTGAATTTTATGTTAACTCAGTCATTCAATTGAAAAAATTACAAATGAAAAAAAAAAAATTATTTTGGAATATATTTAATAGAACCAGTAAATGGAATTTCTTAAGAAATCACAGTGGGGACTTTTGCTACATTTTATACTTAACACTTTATACTCAGTGTTAGTGCTTGATTTTCAGAGCATAGTTTTAGTGCATTTAAAGGCTAGAACACGAGGGCACTCCAAATTTAGTGTCAGCTGACTTGACCATGGAGGACGTAGTAGTTGGTTGTAATTGTGCCGTTTAAGAGCAGAAGCCAACAGCCTTTATTTAAAAGCCGGGGCATAATGTTTAATGTTTGATTCTCCGTGGTCCAGTCAGTCGACACTAAATTCAGAGTGCCCCTGTATTCTAGAATTTATGTTGAATACACTGAAACGGCCCTGAGCGAGCTGAACAGGGTTAGTGCTATCCAGTGTTCATGTCGAAGTGCTATACAAGATAAAATAAGGAAATGAGTATGAATGTATTAATCTAATTTCCCAGTATTAGTGCATGGATAGTCATTTAGTGATTAATTAGTGTTTAATTTTTGCAATTTAAGTGTTGCAACAATTGACTTTACATGTGAACAAATTAAAACATGACAAATGTGAGCTAAAAAAGAGCTAAAGAAAAAAAAAAAACAAATAGAGAAAAACATCAAGTCGCCATATATGACAATTACCAAGAACTAGAGTGGGTGCCATCACAGGTCATGTGACACACTCAATCATAATAGGAAACTCAAAAAACAGCGTTCTGTTTAAAGCTTTACTGACGTCTCTGAATGACAGTGTGCTGAAGTAGTTACATTTCAAAGAGGAGAGCGCTTTTGAGGTGAACATCTTCATCATGTTTATGACAAAAAAAATGTTTATTAAAAGCTGAATATTTCTGAAAATATGACATGTAAAAACTGAAAAGATCAGATAATGTTTGAATTGAGTTTCTATGTTGATGCATGTTGTTATGAATCAGATGACAGCAGGAATAATGAAGCAGCTGATTCAGATTTTGCAGCAATTGCACCAACAAACCAGATGTCACTGAGAAAATTGGCTCCTCTAAGCTGCATTGCACTTGGAAGTTATTTGGATTGCATGATAGTAGAAAACAGTGGGGGATTTTGTTCTTGTATCTTAGAAACAAAATAGACGAGAAACTAGAAACAGCAAACATCCTGTCTGTGGTGTAAATTACAGAGTTCATGAGAAGCGTAGTACTAATTTACTGAAGATACCGGTGCTGTGATGCTGAGAGTTATCTTTTTCTTTATTTAGGAATGACTCATCCTGAGGAATCTAATGATTGTTTTACCTACAAAAGTAATGTATAGACAGAGTGTAAAGCTGTGTCTATACAGAAAATGTGGCAGCTGTGTTTTTCTGCCGTCACATGCTCCTATTTCCTTCAGTCCAGCTGTCATGTAACAGCTCACATACACATGTAGACGTGTCCTGAAGTGTGTTTTAACACTTCATGTCTTTTTTTATATTTTAACTGCAGTGATTGTGTGATGACCTGTCAAGATGCTGGTGAGCTGAACTCAGTGCTGAGCCTGAATCTGCATCTGTGTAAACAGATAGAGGACTGAAATGACTGCTGCTGTTGTAACATATGCAAATACTTCGTAAAACAGGTGCGATGATAGTGACAGCTTTACTGAACATGGTGGAGCTTTGGTTTGAATAAATGGTTCCGCAACTCATTAGACAGCACAGCCTGTTAAACATCAGTGGTCTTGGATTTTAATGTGATAATCGGTGTTTGGTATCTGTCTGTGTTGAGTAATTTTGAACTGCACATCTGTGGGATCTGCTATTTATCAACTAGTGCATTTATCCCTTGATTTTACTCCTACACTGCATCAATTTCATCATGTCTTTATGTTAACTGTCATGCATTCTCTCTTGATTTTCTTTCATCCACACTCTTCACTGTTTACAGACAAATTTGAGGACATTGTGTTTTCTAGCTGTCTGTCCATTCATCCCGTTCTCATGAGTGCAACATCTCAAGAATAACATGAGGGAACACTCAAACATCATTTCAATAGATATTTTGGGTCTAAAGGTCAAGATCATTGTAATCTCACAAAAAACATGGTCATAACTCATGAGTTTCACCATCTCTGTCCACTGCTGTATCTATGAACTAATCTCATTTTTTTATGTTTCGACAAACACTTGTCAGTGTTGTCAAATTAGAAATGTTGCCTACATCATTGGCTTGGCGGCTGATCGGCAATTCTCCGTGCCACCATCTTGAAAATCTCTTTTTTGATTTTCTCTTAATGAAACTTGAATTTGTTAAGAGAACAATTGCCTTGCTGATCTGATTTTTAAACTCACTTTAGATTATAATGATGGTTGTTTGTACTAGAGGTCAATCTGGGGGCCTATAGCTTCAGAGCTTAGACCTGACCGAGTAAGCTGTTTGTTTACATCTCAATTTACACCTTGGGATCCTGAATAGACCCAGTGTACATGGCAACTCATAATAAGTCCTCGATAGCTTGACCTAAATGCATGTGAAAGAGTGACTGGTCAACCACGGAGGATGTTACTCTATGCTTATTTTTTTTTTTTAAGTCAAGTTCTGAAGTAATGTGGAGGTTAACAACAGGGACCTCTGAGACAGAAATCAATTAAATAACTCTCTCAGCCAGTTCTCTTGTTATTTTTCTCTCTTTGCCTTTTCCCTCTTGTCTCGCTTCCTTTTGAGTGGCCTTAAGAGTTAATGTTACAAGGGCCTTAGTGCTTTGTTCTTCATTTTACAATATTTCTTTTCATCTCACTATGAAGTTGGCTATCTTAAATGAGCTCACAAATTGCACTGCTTTGTTCTTTTGGGAAAAGTTTAATAAGATTATTTACAAGACAAGAACTGGCCCTTCAGATGTCCAGAAACAAGGATCTGAACAGAACAATGAGGGGGAGTTTTTACACATTTAAACATAAGTAAAAGTTTATTATTCAGCCTTTCTGCATATATTACAAAATGTTCTTATTTTGTATTTTAAAGAGATACAAAACATATATTACATACAGGGTGACCGTTACTGGTCAACCTGCCCCAGTCATCAGTGGCTAAATTGACCTAAAACGCAGGCTCCCCCAAACACACACAGGTTGTAGTAATTGCAGAAAAAAGGTTTCTTATGCTGCCAGGTGAACCATCCACTGTCAACCCCATACGTGAACCGGGGCGAGGAAATTGGAGGAGAAGGTAGGAAATGACTGCTAAAGCGTGTTAGTAGCCAGGCACAGGCAGGCTTCTGTGGCGCAGGCAGTGGCACATTGTTGCCCTCCTTCTGATTTCAGCGAACCCTGGGGATAAAGTGTGTTTACCTCCCTCAGCTGGCCCACTTACCCCTAACAGGAGCCAGTCACAGCACAACCTGCTAATTGATGCTGAGGGACGCAGCGTTGAAAGCGGCCTGTCCTCACACTGACTGGCTTCGATTTCCTTTTAATCTCTCCACATGTACACATACATACACACAGAACAGATGTATGGTCGCACATGCACACAGCTTCACCTTACTCTTTTGGTTAACACTCCCTCCTCCCTCTCTAGAGGTGGAACCGGATATTATAGGTGTGTTTTGTGTGTATTCACTGTTGCAATAAAGAGATGAAGTGGGGTGCGAGGTGTAGAAAGGGTTCTCTGTGGCAAGGAAGAGAGCGCTGGCTGCGCTCCACAGACGTCCTCTGTCTCTCTGCTTGATCACACATTAATGAGGCATGTGTGTGAATCCCAGCCCTCAGTACGTCTCTCTGACGCTGGTTCCGACTGCCGAGGCCTTGAAAAACAACAACAACAACAAACCTCCTTAAAAACGCTTTTAGCGCCCAATCAGGGATGCTGTTTCACCTCAAACACTGAACTGAGCTGTCGTTATGTCGGTGACCAACAGATGCCCATTCACTCGCTGGTTCTGTACTATAGGTGAAGGTGACTGTAACAAGTGCAGTCAGTCATAAAGGTCAAGGAGAATAAGAACTGCAGCTCCTGTCTGTTTGTCGACCTGTTTTACAGTCACTGTCTGGTGCATTTTACTTGGTTGCACAAAACCATCAGACCTGACAGTAAAGAAAAGCAGCATCACAAAGACTTGCATTCACATACAGTAGGCCCCTGAGTGAGAAATTGTCCTGTCATTCATGCTGTTAGCACTAAATACCATGAAAACACACATTGATCCCCTTGATTAAACAGTAACAATTTGTTTATTGAGGTTTTTAAATCACTAACATTATGCATCATTTGAGCCTACAAATGCTGAATAAAATGAAGAGCCTATGCCCAGACAGCGCCGCAATTGGATGCACCATTAGCAACCACAGACTCCACATATGACATTGCAAGATGGGCCATCAGATGAAAGACTGAAATTAAGAATCTCTATTCTTGGCAATCGCTGAACAACAATGTATCTGATTGGGAGTTGAGGATGTGCTGGTATGCCAAATGGCGACCGTCCTGATAACAGTCTGTTACAACTGGAAGTCATTAGATTCTCATGTTAAATTTGCTTTGGTTTGGCTGCTATAGTCATCAAACTTCTTTGACCAAAAAATGTGTTTTTTTTTTCCATTTAATAGAAATTCACATAAACAAAATTTGCAATAGACAAAGAAATAGTAGCAAATATAATATAAGTTTTTTTTTTTCCCCATAAAGTGGAAATATTTCTATACAAAGTTCAGAGTGGCTCTGAATCCTCTCCTCCAGCTATGTGTTGTGTTGGTTACTGAGCAATGACTTCTTTGCTGATTTTCCATGTGAATCATAATGTGCTGCAGCCATTCTGTGTCTGGTAAGGTCTGTTCATGGACTCTAACAAAGTTATGTCACAAGTGGTAAAAGGTGGCAGTGCTGGTGAGAACAGCTTGTTGATCTGTGACTGATTTAAGCCAGTACAGTCTGTTAACTGTCTGTCAACTTTGATAATCGCCGAGTCACCGTGTCAGCATGACACAAGGACAAAGTTTTTTTTTTTCTGCAGAGTCAAAAGCAATAAAAGCTTTGCACTGACAGTTTTCTGCATTGGTGAAGGATTACGGCATTGTTTTGTTTGTGCTGCTAGCCAAGGTTCCCATGGACTAGCAGCACAAACTAAATTTATCGGTCTGTGTGTCTCTGGTCTCAGGCCCCTTGTTCTTTGTCTGAAAGAAAATCCTCTGATGAATGTCGATGATGATAGGGCAGTGGTTTTTAAAGTAAATAGTTTCTTAAGGGTAAACAAACAATGAGCACTGATGCAGCTGATTAGATGAGAAGATAGATACTACAGAAACATAAATCAGCATAGACATAAAAATGTAAGCTATGCACAGGAACAACGGTAATTGTAAATGATGATAAACGAAATAATTTGGAAATTCATTTTTTTAATTCAATATATATATATATATATATATATATATATATATACAGATAAAGTGAAAATAATTGATATATGTAATGAATATGTAGCAGTTTCCTGTAGAAATTGTTTATGAGAAGTGAAAAATGGCCATAACAGCCACAAGCAGCCACAAGAGCTAAAGTAAAAAATAATGCAGAAGATGCATCTATTATATACTCAGAATAGAAGCAAAAAAAAAAAAAAAAAGATTAAACTTAAACTGTAATAATTAAAAGATGTAGAAGATATCACAATCATTTGATTTATTTTCAGTCATGTTGTGTATCAGTGTGTGCTATATATAGTAGAAGTCATGTTGAAATACCACTATAGATAAATGTACAGTCAGATAGAGGATGTTAAGACGAGGATGACAGTGGTTATGCGAAGCTGATCTGGAGTATGCTGGTAGTCAGATTACAACTCCACATTTAACCGAGCAGTGAAGATTAGACAAACCTTTCTCTGTTTAAGCTTCTTATGGAGCAGCTGCACACCTCTCTACTTCGGCCATGGAGCTCTATGAATGTGTGTGTGTTTGTGTGTGTGTGTGTGTGTGTGTGTGTGTGTGCATTGTCCCAGGTGTGTCCAGGTGTTTTCAGGTCGACCGCACGCATCGTTAGTGACCAGACATTCCTCTGATGGACTGGAGTGCATCGACTGGACAGGAAAGAAAGTGCGCCCTCAATCTCCTGTAGTAACCAACCTGAACGTTACACACACACACACACACACACACACACACACACACTGTGATGTTCACAAGCTGGTTTAAAAAGGTTGTTAACCTGCAGACACGTAAGTGCTTTTATCAGCGTTATCTTCAGGACTGAGTGTAATATGATCAGACTGTCAATTCATCTCTCTGCATACACACACACACACACGTTTGATGCTGAGTTTATTCAGCAGTGGGTCTTTGTAAATAGCCTCTCTTCCTCAGCTCACCTTTGTGTTTTCTCTGGAAGATGGTTCTCATTCATGTGAGGACAACAGAGAAGTCATTAGCTTGTCCCAGACAGAGCGAGGGAGGCAGTCCGAGCCTCATCACCTTCCTATGAAGCTCATCTCAAGCATCCCTCCTCTTTCAGCCCCTCCTGTCTTTTTCTCCTCTTCAATGTGGCTTTTGTGTGTTATATTAGAGCGGCGGTGGAAGAGAGGTGGTCTCCATCTGTTTTAACAGATAAAGCAGAAAGAATTTAAAGGCAGGATTTTGTTTCAGCGTTCTGACAGAGTGGATGTATGACCATCATGTACAATGGCTTTTCTCAAGGTCTGACAGAGCGCTATCAGTATGACTGATCCTGTGTTGATTGACAGCTTTTTGCGTAGAAATTAATGTATTTAGTGTGATGAAGAGCTGTAGATCTGTTAGATAAAGCACTAAAGGCCCAGTCACACCAGCATTTAAAATGAATTCATTCCAGCTGAACTGCTGCCATCACTGAACTGGCCTGGGGGCAAAGCAAATCTTCACCATTTTTGTGTGTGTGTGTCAAACTCAACTTTTGTGAACTTTGACACACTAATTTGTGCCTTTGACCAACAGTAAGCCACCTTGACAGTGTGGACAGTGTTTGAGAGCTGGAGGAAGCCATCACAGCTTATTTTCTGTGGCGTGTTTGACCACCTCCTGTTTGGACGTAAAGCGCTTTACAAATAAGGAATAGGTGATAGATAGCAGACCATTATTATATGAACTCATTGTTCCATTAGAGATGGAGTTTCCCAGCATGCGACTTCCTTTGTCCCCCTGCAGTATTTTTTATAATTCTTTGCCAGAAAATATCTCAGAAATAAGGGAAACAAGGGAATCTTTTCAAATGTGTGTCAAAAGTAAATGTTTTAGCCCAAATATTTAGAGACAAATTACATATAATACGGTACAAAGATAATGTTTGACATTTTGTAGCCAAAAGGTCAAAAGGTCGACTTTATTGTTATGTTATTACGTTCTGACAATAACCAAGGGACATTAAGGGAAATTGGGACCATAATTCACATGTGGTTGCTGAACTGGTGACAATCTGTGTTTTGTCAGAATTACCTGAGTTTCACACTGGTTTTTGTTTTGTTCTGTGAACATACACATTAATTTAGCTGATATAAACCAGGGCAGGAAAAACAAAGCCCAACAAAGTAAAATAATAATCTATACAGTGCCAATAAAAGCACTGTCACAGCAACTTTATCTCAGGGCACTTTTCATATATTAATTTTATAATAACTAATAATTTCAGTAATTAAATTATAATTGGTTACGATGGCCCAGCCAGATTGATTGCTATCGGTAATTAACCAGCTCAGTGTCTGACACCTTCTACAACCACACATTTTAAGGATTTTCTTCAGCTTCTGTGATGTCTGGGCCTTAAATCTTCATCTTCTACCATCATTGTGTCCTAACCTTTAAATATCGTTAGTAAACAAAGGTCCAACACAAGTCGAATGGTCCAACACAAAGTAGTTAAAATGTGCAAATTCCTGGTGTGTCTCATTCTCTCTGTAGTGAAGCTCTCACAGCTCTCACTATTGACCATGAGCTCCTGCGTCACTGCTGACAGTGTTACAGCCTTTTACCTGTGTGTTAACAGCAGCCATGTTTGCTTTGTGAAGAGACAAGTGATTTATGTCTTCGTGGCAGAACTAGCTGCCACGTAGGTAGTCTGTCATCAGAGACTGTCAGTGATAATAGAGAAAACACATTTCAGCGGGGCCCTTACATTAACTCAACACTTTCACTTCCGAGTATTGATGCTGTACTTCCCTACACTAGTCACAGAGTTAAATGGAAGAGAAGTTCATTACTATAACAGAAAAAGGGTCAGTGGAAATACAGCTGTAAATCTCCTTTCTTAGTGATGTGAAAATATCCGTCTTCCTTCTTGGTATTGGCTTCAGAATTAGACAGTTAATTTGAGACAGCCTGTGAAATTGGATTGGCCCTCTGTCAGACCACAAAGAGATTAATTGAGGACTTCCTGTGTTGTTAAGACAGTTCAGCCAGTGGATACTTCACTGTGCATAACGGATACGAACAGTATTAATGCAGCTCATAGTTAATGCACTTCTGTAAGTGGCCAGGGTTATTGTGTTTTATTGTACTCTTTCCACATGACTCATCTGCACAGTGTCACTTGGTCACTGAGCCAGAAAAACAGAATTATAAATGAACTTTCATCACAAACACCTGTTTAGTCAGAGATATCTAGCAAACCCCAATACTGTCACCTGAGCATGGCCAGTGAGTGCTGATGCATCACTAGCTAAAAGGGAATATTTGGACTTGAGGCTTCACAGAGGCGCAGATTTCTTTTAGAAGCTTGGACCCTTTCCCAGCAACACTCAGGCTCCTAAGGGACCTGGACTGTTCAGCATGAAAGGGCTGCCTCAAGGGGGTTTGGCTGCGTTTGAAGAGCCCTACATGTCCACTACCTCCACCCACTCAAGGCTGCCCTCCCTAAGTCAACAGTGGCTCGGTTTTCAAGGCTGTTTGACCAACAAGCGTGTCTGTACATTCACAAGTTGACACTTCTTGATTTAAGGAGCCCTGCGCTTGCATATTTGCTCTGGATGAGGAATTTAAGACACTTCTTGGAGGCCATCTTGGAGCTCTGTGTTGCTAGGTGGGGATCATGACTCATTAAAGTGAAAACTAAATTAGAGGCTGAGCTACTGTCTGTTCTCACTAATGGCAGATTTGGACAGCAGATGTGCTGTTGTAGTCCATGTTGGTTTATAATAGACACACAAAACTTACAAACACTGTGTGAGATCTTAGCCAAGGTAAACCTCGACCAGGAGAAGATTTTACAAAGAGATATGATCATTACGTGCGATAAATAAGGTAAAGTAAATTAAGCGTGATCTACAACAAACACAATCTACTTCATCTACTTTTGTCAACAGCAGCAACAGCAGCTATAAGAAAGTTAAATAATATGAATCCTGTCCTTAAAGAAACAATACAGCAAGACTGCAATGATGGCCAGTTTATCTACTCTATCTACCTGATTAGATCAGTTTAAGTCCCTGAAAATAACCGTTGCTGATACATCTCATTACATCCAGTTTGTGACGATGTTTCAATTGGGGGCCATGGTGACCATCGTGGGGATGGTCCCCAGGCACTGTACAGCTGCCCGCTACTCATGTGTGTGAAGGGTTAAATGCAGAGGTCAAATTTAGTTGTGTACATGGTGTGCTGTGTGCTCAATGACAAAAATGGGAATCACTCAAGGTGTTGTTTAAGCTGCATCAACTCAGGTTGAGTGAGACTCTTACAAGGATAGTAATTATATATTTTACAATAAAAACACACATATGAATATGTGTTTGAGACCTGTAATTTAAATCAAACAAAGAGTGAGAAATGAGGTCAAAGCTTAAAATGTTAACACTCACAACTCAGTTTCTGTCTTGATTGTGCCTCATTTTGTCATCAGCACGCCTTTTGTCAGGGTTCATATCTGACAACATTATTACCACAGAGCAGAAATGTTGATGTTGAAACGAGAAAACACTAGTTATCTTGCTGATGAATGTGTTTGGCCCTGTGAACAAAGTTTGAGTGCCATAGTGCTCAGGCTGCTAATGACCAAATTTGTTTAGGAATGAGAGTGCACATGCAGGGCTTCCACGGCACATTTGCTGAGAGGCATTCACTGGGAAAAGCTTAGTCAGGCCGTAGGATACTGAGAGGAGATGACAGGAGCTGATGTGTGCTGTTTCTCTTCCTCCTGAGAGGAAGGGGTGGATTTAAAGGGTTTTATTTGCGGGGCAATCCTCTTGAACCCTGCTATGGCTGCCATTTTAGCAGGAAACAGATGGGGGGCACTTGGCATACGTTGAGACAGGATTTGGACACAATAGGGCAGCCTGTTGCTATGTGGCTAAACACTAATCACTACTTATTCAAAATTGAGAGCTTACATGCATACAACATTTATTTATCTTCAAATTCAGTTCTAACATTATTAACAACATTTATTTTATTCTACTTGGCACTATTGAAACATTGAATGGCTTCTGGCCTTTTAGTGAACTGTATCTTGTATTCAGACTGAGATTAGCCATTGTGAGATATGTATTGCATCAAAGCCCCAGAGTTCTGTCGATAGTAAGTAAAAAATAAACACAGTATTATCCTGGAGGGAAACATTTGCTGAATTCAGTGGCCCATTTTCTGGGGCTTTGTACAATCTGTACATTGAGGCCTTGTTTCCGCTTTGCTTTAGAAGTTATTTACAGCTCCTTGGTGTGTTTCTTGAGAACCTCCCATACTGTACATTCCTGTACTTCGTCCCGTGCTGTTTATAAAAGATGGACAGCGAACGAATGTAAAGATTAGATTTAGACTATAAAGTCTAACCCTCCTCAAACAAACTGTGTGCAATGTCAGTTAAAAGGCTGCTGATTTACTTTAAATGTATGGGAATTATTTTTCCAGTATATAAATGTACAGGCCTGGTAATAAATGTTAACAACACTGTTTGCAGAGTTCTATTTTTTAAAATGCCCAATGTCAAACTGAATGTGATTTGAACATTTTACATAACATTTTGTCAGTGTTCTCCCTCAGACTTCTTACCTGCCTCAGCGCAGTTGTCTCTCACGCATTGAATGAACCATTTGTCTGGCACTTCATACAGGTGGTCTGGAGTTTCTCTCTCTGGCAGGTTTAGTGGGCTCAGTGTGCAGCCGTGTCTATCATTGAGCACTGATGGTCCACAAGCACAAGACAGGGGATAATGAGCTGTCTTTGATTCCCACTAAGCCACTGCAGGACACAGGCTAATACAGTACGTCATTATGGAAGAGATACAGGTTACAGAGGTACATGTTACAGTGAGAGGTGATGATAGGGATAAAACCCATTGTAACAGTGTATGTAATGTTGTTGAGTAACAAATTAGCAGCACTTGCACTTGACAAATCAATAACATGTACCTGTGCATTATATTTTCATGGCCTCAAAACAATATAAAAAACCTTCAACCACAACAACAGGTATCTGTGGCTCAATAGGCTGCGATTAGAAGTTTCCTTTATCCTCATCAAGCGAACCTTGATTTGAACCAGGGGCTTCATCAACCTAAAGTGAAACTCATATCCCAAAACCAACAAGCCATCCCCATTTGCAGTTTTCAGCTAGTCCCTGTCCTGGAAATGCAGCTTGAGCCTGTGGAAGACATCTCATGAAATAGGTGAAAGCAGTTTTCAGTGTGTTCCAAACACATTCTTATCAGTTGCTAAAAGTGTGTTTGGACTAAATAAGTTGTTGATTTCAAGGAGAGGACCTGGATAAAAGTCAGAGAAGCAGTAGGAGTACTGGCTCTTAAGAGCCAAGTATTGGGATTACAAAATAATCTAATCAAAAACAGTTCAGCAGCCATACTTGAGTTAACCAATGAGGCACATGCTGCTTTGAAATACGTGCATATATAAAACCATTTACAAGTGAAAATGTCTGCAGTGAAAAGTTCTTCATTTTTGACTTCACACTGGCCTGATCTGAGATTTGAACCTAGGACTGTTCATGTACCCCAGGGCCCTTGAGCCCTACTACTTTGATGAAAGTGTACTTTTACCTGCAGGAACTGCTGCTCCTGTCATTGTACATGTCTTCTGTGGGAGACATTTTTGGATCATTGTTACATTATTCACTGAACACTACATCCCTGCTGTTTCTTTACAGCAGGGATGTAGTGTTCGGGGATGTAGTGTGTAGTGTTGCCTATTTCTTCCCATACAAAAAACTTTTGACCCCCTCAGCAAAGGGACAAACTTAAATTTTACTTTTCACTTGACTTTCGCTTGACTTGACTGTGGTTGAAAAGTGATACATAATCCCCATGTGTCATGTGTTCAAAGAGCGTGTGTGTGTAGAGTGTGTAGGTTTAAGATTTTAACTGAATAAGAGAAAGAAAAATGTCATGTTTGTCCCTTTCATGTGGTAGTTCACATGGCACTTGTCAAATGTCTGTGTTACCATGAAGTCGTTACAGGAGATTCATTGTGGCTATTTGTAATGGAATTTCCACAAAGAGAGGGAAGTTCCCCTGTAACACAGTGTGGAGCAGCTCTGGACTGTTTCAAGGTTCCTTCAGTGGACACATACACACACACACACACAGGCACACACCCTCTTACTTTTTCATACACAAATTCATGCACATGCATGCAAGCATGCACATACAAGGTAATTTACACCAGACTGTGCAAGGTTTTCCATTCTACAATGATGCACCTGCAGGCGGAAGGGAGAGCCTGTAAATAAACTTTCTATTCACTCTCTGTTTACAATTAGGAAAACATTTGCTCTTTCTTTTCAGTCAGAGAAAATGCTTTAGTGGATCTCAGTGTGGACCTTATGAAACGTTTGGACCGCTTCACTGTGCAGTTTGTTAGTTTTGGGTCAGGCATGCTGTTGTCCTGATGACAAACTGAAAAAGAGCAGGGTGTCAGAGGGGGAAACTGTTGCACCTGTTATGCACTGAACAGAAAACTAGTCATATTTGTTAGAGGGCAGGGTGTCAGCCAGTACATAAATTTCTGGCATATGTAGCATTTTTGAAATGAAGCAAGCAAGACAAGGGCCATTCAAAGGCCTTTTTATTTACCTTCAGGATGTGTGTCAGTGCTTCACGTCCATGGGGAATGAGCACAGACATCTCTGACCTTTATTATCACAATACTGCTTCAAACTTTCTGAATGAAGTCAACATTCTAACCCAGTGGACTTTTCAGACTCTTTTGACACATTGTATACATTCACATGAATTTAGAAGAGTTTTGGTCGTGACGAGTTTACTTTTGTTTTTGACTGGTCCTGATGGATGTCCAGCGAACATATGCTTACCGGGTGTCAGACTGACTGTTCTGTTGAATAATTTGGCGGTCTTTCCTGCCTCTGCTTTCACAGGCATGCCTGATTGAGCTTTTTCCAAAGAAAAGCCACACAGATGATTGTATTTGTCATGCTAGTCCCCATCTTAAACATAAACAGACATTGGAACAACCAGGAGTGTAAGGAGGAGATATTTATTTGTATGTGAGTGGGTCCAGCACTGCTGGACTAGCGTAGTCGCCTCATCCAGCTGCACTCAAAACAATTTCACAACATTGTGATGAAAATAGTGAGAGGTGACAATTGGTGATTGAGGTTACATCAAGTTAACCTTTTGCTTAACTGACCACAGGACATGACAATAAACTATACACTTTTATACTTACTCCAGTGCAGCTATAAACTCGCAACAGTGGGTGAATTGTCTTCTGAGAAATGGAAGTTTGTTTATAGTGAAAGGTTGGATTCAGTTACAAACTGCTTGTTTAGTTACACTTCATATTCTTGTAGATCTATGTATTCAAACATTTTTATTTTTTGTTGGATTGTTTTCTACAACCTGACAGTTACTTGATTATTGGGACACTGGGCAATGGACTGTTAATTCAGTCTGTACTCTGCTCTATTTTATGTGTTTTAGAGATCATCCTTGCAATATTGTGACTGCAGTATACACTCAAACCCTGGTCAAATTCAGTGTTTGGTATGATATTGAAAGAGCTCAGGTCACATTTCTCTGAGGCCATATGTGAACTGCACTGCAGCCATAGCAGGATGACTCTGTTTGGGGATAGATGGTCGTCTTATGTTGCTACTGTTTCCACTTGATTGCTGATGCCTGTAGACTTTACATACACTAGGTTGACTGCTTTGGCCATTGGGAACAATGAGTGCAGTGATGCCATCAGACTTGCTCCCTTCAAATGAGGAAATGCATTCCTGTGAAGCGTGGGGGAAAATATGTAGCTCTTTAAAAAGGACCTGGTTTAAGTTTACCATGAAACTTGCAGAATTTACCTTTGTGAAATTCAAGAACAGGCAGACCCCCTATGGGTACACAATTCAGATGATTGATATAGACACTGATCCTGAAACCACTAATAGCATCAATGATATCCCATCATTGAATGCAACAGCTGGATGATTGACAGCAGCCAAGCTCATATACAGGTTTTTCTAAATGGGTTCTAGAAATGAGAGAGGAGATAGATGGACGGCCAGAGATAATTAATGAACGAGGAGAACAAATATTTCTGGGAGACTGGAGAGAATTTAAAGGAACAGGTCAATAGTTTTAGTATGAGAGTCAGTATTTGTGTTGGACAAGAACCAGTCCAGTACTCACTCCCACTCACAGTCATGGATGTTTTACAGATCAAATGCAGAGTGAGCATTAACACACACACACACACACACACACACATGCATGCATGCATGAATCCGCATCATATGTCATGACCACATCATATGTCACTGAACTAGGTTTTGCTGGGCGCCTCCATTGTGCACCAAAAACCACTGAAGACTGCGCCATAGAGGTTTAACTCCTGCTTTCTATCTTAATAAGAGTTTGAGCAGAGAATGTTTGTGGAGGCCTACAACAATATTTTTTAAGTTGAAACTGCTAATCACATAAACTTCCATTATAACAGATATCACCAACCAGAGACCCTGAGCATGTACCTAAATATTTGCCTGAAATGTGTCCTTAAGAAGTGAAATAAAATGTGGAACAAACTCTTGAAATATGATCTTCTTTGGCAGGTTGTTCTAAAATCTAGAGACTGCGCGATCAAAGGCTCTGTCTCCTTTAGTTTCCTAACTAGACCTGTGAACGGCCAATAACTCGCTACTCAGACCTATTGGCTTCTAGGGAATTAAAAGCTCAAATATACTGTACAGGGAGCTAACCTCGTAGCTCTAAGTATATAATAAAAATATAGATTGCTCATGTAATGATTTCAATGAAATGATTCAAAGTGATGATTTCAAATAAATAAATGGTGAAAACATCTAACTTCAGTCAGTCCTACCAACACAAACACTGGCAAATTACATGCTTCTGGCAAATATCTACTTTTATATGGTCACTGTTATATAACTTGTTTTCATTGTTTTGTCATTTTTTAAGTCAAAATTAAATGGAAAAATGACCTTTTCCACTAAGGACATGACTCATCTTTTTAACTGTCCTTTTAATCTTCTTTACTAGGTAATGATGACGCTCACAGACTTGGGTCTTAACAAAACCCTGCTATCTGCCCAATGCATTAACCAAACGCTATTATTTTTCTCCTCTGTCCTTTTCCATCTTCCCTCCATTCCCCTCCATATTTCTTCCTCTTATTGCCCATATTCTCTCGACCTTGTCCTCTCACTCATTCTTCCACACCTACACCTTCTCAGTCTGTCATCTCTCACTTCCCCAAAGCTTTTGATGATTAAAAAAAATTGTAGTGGTCATATTTCACAGGAATCGGTGAAGGGACTGTCTAGACCCTGCTGCTATAGCTGGGTGAGAACAGTGATATAGCAGCCATGAGCTAACTGCTGTAGCAGAAACTCACTTGTGTGTCTGTGCGGGTGTCTGGTTTGTTGGGATGTCAGTCCCTCAGCCAGAGAAACAGGACCTGGATCTGTTTGGTGTCATGTCTCTCCAGAAAAACCGTTCTCTGGTTTTTCACTCTCATGTCACAACCTGATGCTGACACAAACCAGACTCCTTGGAAAGTTGTTGCATTTTCACCTGATGAGCAGCATCCTCTTCTCATATCAACTTTAATTTATCTGTAGGTCAAGTTTATTACCTTCTATTCTTGTGACACATTTATATGTAGCAATTTATATCGAAGGACAGTTGTAAAGCCTAAACACATGGAGGTATCATGAACACAGATCCTCCAGTCTGGACAAGCCATGTATCAAGGTGTCAGGATCTTCCAAAGGGGACAAACTAATATGAACACTAAATTTGATGCAGAAACTTATGACAAAAGAAGACAAGAGAAGCCTTGATTTCACAAGCTCTAAAATTTGAATAGTAAAATTACATCTCAGGAATGCCTTGAGGGAACCCTGCCAAATTTTGCACAAAAGTTCACAAAGTTGGTCTGATTAGATTTTGGTGGTCAAAGGTCATTGTGTCCTTGCAAAACAAGTCGAAAGTGTTACCTTACACTCGAAGATGAACTGATAATAGGGGAACATGTCACATCAGGAATGCCCACAAAGAACAATCAGTTAAACATAAGGCAAAGAAGTTCACTTGGTCAAGCATCAGCAGATTCTGGTGTTTAAAGGTTAAGGGTAAACATTTTTTTGGTCTAACTGCACCATCTAACTACAATTGAAGTGGTTGTTGGAGGGACACAAGTGCAAGGCAGTAATTCTTGTTTAATGAGACATCAACAGAAACACCTGGTGTTTCATATGAAATGTCAGCAAATCATTCTAAAATCCCACAGCACCAAATCTAATTGTGTATGAGAATGGGGAAATTCTCACCATAGTGCTGATATATTCTTGCTGGGTGTGGCTGAGGGGTACCCACACAACAGAAATGTGGCAGGAGTCATGGGAACATGTGCACTTCTTGTTGTTATCCAGTTGGTTGAATACACATCATTTAGAGCAGTATCATATGTATTTGTCCAAAAGGAAAGTAAATCTGTCTCATGTACTAAAGAGGTGTTAATGATACTTTGCTTTGTTTGCTTTGCTTTGGGAAGATTCCCTGCTGGTGATTTCACTTGATGGCAGATACTATGTACTGTATCTGGAACATGCTGTGATGTTCTTCTTTGCGTGAGGCCCTAATTTTGACTTGGACAACTAAAATAAGTGCAGTTTAACCAAACAGTCTTGAAATGATTCCTCTGCTTATAGTTCAAACCACATTTGATGGCCTCTGATAGTCTCTGACTGCTGCATGGTAGATTGTTCTCTTCTCTTCTCTTCTCGACGTGGCAGCACCAGAGAGAAAGAAAGAGAGCGAGGCTGAGCGGAGTGCGGTGGTGGTGAGTGGTCTGGTGGTTTTGCAGTTATATAACAATCTCCGTCGACTGGCTGATAGCAGCCTAAAAGAGCTGTGAATGCTGGCCCAGTCCTGCTGGTCCGTTACATCCAGTAAGCCAGTCACTCTTCCTGCCAAATGCCTAATCAGTTTGTCTTTGACCTTCATAAAAGAGCAAACACGCCTCCTTCTTTCTTTTTTCTTTTCTTTTTCTTTGTTTTTGCTTTTTGTCACTCTTCAGCCCACCACGTCTCTCATCTTTGGACTCTTGTCCTGTAATCCCAACTATGATAACTGTGGGATAAATCTGTCATTCCACTGGGCTATCCACTCTCTGGCTCCCACCAGCTGTTTTTACAGAGTCTAGACACACATGCCGCTATTGATAAAACAAGAGGACACCCTGCTGCTGGACAATGAGGACATCATGCAGTGTGGGTCTTCTCCTAGTATAGGATTAACTGCTCTCACCGCTGTCTTTTTTGCTCTGAATCAGGATTTATTAAAGCTCAGTGTGTGGTGTGTCTTTATGTGCCTGTGTGTACATTGTATGTCTGCAAACATAAGCACGAGTCTGTGTCTATTTAGGAAGATTTCACTTAAATCTGCATCAACATCACATGCACACGTACGTATGTGTGTGTTTATAAACACGAGAGCAGGGAGGTGCATGACTCAGTCTTTCCTCCAGCTGTTCGCCAGAGTTCCCCCAGTGTTGGTCACCGACAGCCAAACCAGTGAACTCATCAGGAGCCTTCCTGTGATAGCAAGTTTCTAATTCTGTTTCTGCTGACTCTCAATATTTCTTTCATGTGATGTCTCCTGCATGAGTTTTGGTTTCCAAATGGGCTTACTTTGCATGTCTGGGGCACAGAATGCATCCAGGGTTAAGTATAAAGATGTAGACGTGGACATGTCTGAGACCTTCAGGCAAGAAACTTTTTTACTTTAATGCCAGGTTCAAATCCCCATCTTATTGTTTGTTTCTCTTCACAGCAGAAATACTTTTCTCTTTTTGCTGATTGCACCAATTCATATGATTTACTCAGATGCTACTGTACGGCTGCACCCCTAACTGTAACAAACAGTGCAGGGTGCACTGTGGGAGAACATGTGGCAGTAATAGTGGGGTAGAATATGCTGCGCTGATGGTGGTGTTTATGGGAACGACCTCAGTGCTGCTCTTCTCCCTGTTTGGTCAGCTGCAGAGGTTGCTGGTCTGGGTTGCTCTGACATCACCCTAGAAGTGAATCCAGATATGCTGGTATATATTATAAAAACAGTGTGGGTGAGCTCGACTGCTGCACTCAACTTTCTCACCATCCTGTTCAATGTTAAACGCACATTGCTACCCCCCACAGTTTCATTTTAGGTTTATTCAAAGTCAACTTTTGTATTGGCAGACATTAAAGAAGTGCCTGTTTGTGTTGCCAGCTATAAAAACCTTTCTAGCCTCTGTCCTGCAAACCATAACATTATGACCACTAACATTTGAAGAGAATACCATTCATTATAGTAGTATTATAGTAGTTACAATGGCACCTGTCAGTGGGTGGGATTTTGTGCTTGAAGTTGATGCATTGGATGCAGGGAAAATGGACAGAGTAAAAAAGAGTAAAGAAATTGAGTGACTGTGACAATTATGATGGCTAGACAACTGAGTCAGAACATCTCCAAAACTGCATCGCTTTGTGGAGCTGGTCAGTACCAAAAGTGATCCAAGAAAGAAAAATCGGTAAGAGGTCATGGGCAGACAAGACTCTTTGATAGCCTATGTGGTCAGATCAACAGAAGAGCTACTTTTGCTCAATTTGCTGAAATTTTGATGCTGGTTCTGTTATAACAGTGTCAGAACATACAGTGAGTGTGTCACAGTTTAAAGGGCTGTGTACCTGCAGTCATGGTGCCTGTGGTGACACCAGTTCACCACCAAAAGCACCTACAATGGGCACCTGAGCATCACTAGACCATGGAGCAATGGAAGAAGGTGACCTGGTCTAATGGATCACATTTTCTTTTACACCACTTAGATGCCAAAGTGCATCACTTATTTGAGGATTTGTTATTGGAAGGAGGTGAGCAAGTGGAGGCAGTGTGACGCTTTGAGCAACATTGTGCGGGGAAAACTCAGGACTTGCTATTCATATAAATGTTACTTTGTTGGTATTCTCTAATGGCTGAGGGCCCTTTCGATTCGATGCGATTCCCAATTTCACATTGAGGAGATCTGTAGTCCTTCAAGAGTTAGCATGTCTTTATGAGTGTGTTATGTGAGATCTGATTATGTTTGTCTTATTTAAAGTATGACATGAGAAGTGCATAATAAAATTAGCAGTTGAAACATGATAAATTTGAAACAGATTTAGAACTTGCGACTGGGACTTAGAAAGTGGTGACGTTGATCCTGTTCCATGTTCTCAGCCTCATATAGTCAATTTCCTGTCTTTAAAATGTGATGATGTTGATTAAACACCTTCATTAACACCCTTTAAACCTCCTCATTACTTTTATAGTTTTTCGGTGTGACTGATGTGGTTTACCTGTTCCCAGTGTAATGTGTCTGTGCTTTTGGTTTTTCTTTGTTCTGTTTTAATCCCAGGAAACACTGTCCAACACTTTGTATTTAGCTGCCTCATAAACACTATTGACTTCACCTGAATCATTAAGTAACGTGGCAATATGGAGGCAAGATTGATGAATGAGGGGAAGCAGGGTTAAGATGGCTATCAGGAGACATTACTTTCAGCAAGTGGTTTTACTGATAAACAAGTCATACAAGAAGGCCATCTCTTGTAGTGCCTCAGCTCTCCCTTGTGAAAAGAAAGCACTCCCTCTCCCACACAGCACTGAATAGAGAAGTGCTCTGTGGCCACACACATCTCTGCCAGGCCTGGATTGCAGTGCCAAACATTTGAGCCCTCTCCCTGTTGAAGGCCTGAGGGCTTTTGTCTGTGTCTGATATGCAACTGTGGCTGTAAGAGGCTCAATGGGGAAAGGCCTCCGTGTCGTGTTAGGCTCAGGTCTCTCTCAATAGAGCTTCTTTCTCCCATACCAGAGGGTACTTTCATTGAAGATGCAGAACACCCAGAGAAAGAGAGGGGAAGGGAGGGCAACATCCACATGTTTGACAGATATTTATGTGGATTTTGTATTTATATTACTTCAGTGTTGGTGGGTAGATGGCTTTGAGCAGTAAAGTCTACCTCCCTCTTGCTGCTTTATCTTAGAATCTCACAAGCTGAGTCAATCGTGGCTTTGTGTGGAATTACAGCATTTTAAAGTTTTTCACAGAGAGCGGAAAGGCTTTTTAGGGTTTCATGTTTTTGGTTCAAGTTGTTCTTAGTCAGCACGTTGACAAAAACGTCCAGCTAAACCAGTTATTTAGTCTCATAAGTGAGTCACAAAATTGTATTTTTGTTTCAGGAAAGGAGAGAAAAGTAACAGTTGAAGGAAGAGAAGATTTCATTCACTTTCACTGCAAGATATTTCTGTGCTTTTCTGCCATGCAGTACGTGATGTGAGGCACCTATTACATTAGAAACAATGTAGGATGATATGTATTTACACAATAGATTTGTCAAAAGGTAGAGATTTCTGCTTATAGTATGCAACCTATTGTTAGCTCTGGTTACAATTCTGGTTAACTCTGGTTACAGCATGCTTGGAAACCTCATCAAGAGAGGCCACTATGGGGGCTATGAAACCACCTCAACATATCCAGGCAAGGCTAACTGATATAATGATAGGTGATTGTGAATTTTCTTTGTTATTTGACACTTCCTCTACAGAAAATACACCAATCATGTGTCATTTACTTTAGCCAAGAAGAACATGTTTTTATATTGGAAATCTCTGATCAGTATTACAACAAACCAAAGCAAAAAGCAATACTGTTGCAACTTACTGTACTCTTGCTCAGATTTACTGCATCACCAAATGGTTATGCAGGTTAAATTTGCAATATAAGTTGTCATGGTAATCTAGCCAGGTTAAAAGATTTAGCCTCAACAATCCCCAGTGATGCACAAATCCCAATTCATAATATACTCCTTTGACTGACAAAATTATTTAAAAATAACAAACAAAAGTAATAACAAAATAATAAGAGGTGCTAAACATCTGATTCCTCATCATCATATCTAGCTGGGACAAAATAATGGGAAGACCTTATTAATTTAATTTATCACAATTCCCACTGTTTCTCTAGAAGACACTGAACATATAGTTTTTTTTCAGCCAATGAGAAAACATAACTGTTTAGTTAGACCCAGTTTGAGAACCACTGTGTTAGACTGTACCACTGGTCATTTTTTCAGGTCTGGATCTGACATTTGTTTCATTTGTTTCACACAATGTGGGAAGTTCCCTTACACACAGTTAATGCCTTTGCCACTCATCAAACATAAGAAAGGTGAGCAGTGTGTGAGAAAAGCACACTGTGATAAGGAACCCTATCCCTCAGTAGCATGAAGGAATTTAACTCCTTCCAGATCTGAGTGATGTGTAACTGTAACGATGGGAGTGGCCCTAGACAGAAGTCCACATGGTTGTGGCAGAGAGAAATTAAAAGGTTGAGGTAGCCGAATGTTTAACTTTCCAAATTCTTACTGCGAGAAGTAGCAGCAGACCCTCCCTTTGAACTTCTCAGGAAGCACAGAAAGGCATCTTATCAATTTCAAAAGTACATACGTGTCCACCTTTCTTGTTTGGCGCTCTGGTGAACTAATTAGCTCCTTCCTCTCCGCTGAATGTTTTGGGGTGGGCATGGCGAGAGTCCGAGGTTTAGGGGGTGGCACTGCCCAGTGGATAGATTACAGGTCAGGTTTGTTACCACGGCTTCTGGAACATGGAGCTGTGGGCATCACATGTGTTGGCAGAGGGTGCGGGCAGTTCAGATGTGGTCTGGGACATGTGGAAGCTTTCTAGAGTTTATCCTGCCCAGCCCAGTTTAGAGCTTCTCCAGAGGGGAGCGAAAGCAGGCATTACAGCTGTCAAACATTTGAAAAGCTGTGTTCAGACAAACAAACATAGGGATGGTTTGTGTGTGTGTGTGTGTGTGTGTGTGCACTTTTATGAGCTTTTGGCTTTGGACGTGTGTGTATGTATGTATGTTTGTCACTTTATTTTGGTTTTGAAAAACTTAAATCAAAACATACAGTTAAAATGAGGCAGTTAAGGAGTTTTTTTTTTAATTTATGATTGATGAATCGCTGAATCATCTGTTTGCATGTTTGGCTAATTTAGGTTCATTTACGAGCCAACCAGGGGCTGTTAATGTATTTAACAAGGTGTCAGTGGAGTGGCAGGTGAGAGGCTTTTTCTGGGGTACGGACATGCTGCATTGATTTTAATAAATGTTTTTTTGTCATGTAAAAGGAAACAACATTCCAGAATTTGTATGCAGTGTGTCAGATTGTCTTGTGAAGCTGACAGAACCATCTTGGATCAGTCATTCTTGTAGCATATTTACCCTGGCATGTGCTGAGACAATGTCTTTTCTGGAACGCAGCCTGATGGACATGTTGACTGAAAGAGTCCAGCTTTCGACTTCAGATTGAAGAGGTTGGCGCTTCTATTTACGTGCTGAGGGCAAGGGCGTCCCGAAGCCAATACTCAAGTCAAAAGTCAAAAAGTCAAAGAAATTTTAAAACTGGCGTCAGTGGTTCCCACGCTTTCCAAGCCAAGCTCTACCAAATGTGCTGTGCTAATCTTTTTTACCGTGACTCCCCAAAGCCGCCCCTGCTTTTTTCTCCATCCAACACCAGGGCACAACCACTCATATCTCCACTCCACAGGCCAAGGATCTCCCCTTTGTATAGCCAAGTTCCCTGCTCCTTTGTTGGTGATGTTAATTGTCCATTTTGGACTTAACTGCAATGATGGTTTCTATTTCATATGTGTGGCTAATTGTTCTTAATGGGGCATGATAAACCTTCATGGGTTGTTTCATTCAGATTGCCTGGCTGTACTGACCTTGAGTTAATGATCTGTCTTGTGGTTTGCACTGCCTGTATAACATGAAAAGAACTGATCAATTGATTGATTCATACAAACTATTTTCTAACACAACACAAAAGCTGTTTAGCATAGCACCTGATTTTTGATGAGTCATGACTTCAATTTTTCCTGTTTTACTCCTGGTCTGGAGCATTATATTTTCTCTCCATCTGTCCCGTCCTTGTGAATGCAATATCTCAAGAACACCAAAGGATGAACAGATTAAATTTTGGTTGGTCACTGTGATCTTGCAAAAAATATTTTTTTCATTTGAATACAATGTCTCAGTTACACCTTGAGGGAAAACCTCAAGGTCATTGCTACTTTACAAAACACCTTTTTAACACAACTCAAGACTCAACATATCATTTAAACACAGCTGGACTGGTTGGACTAGTGACTTTGTTGGTGGTTTTATAACATGTGCACAAATACAAGTACAATACAAAATACATATTAAATACAAGTAAAACCAAAAAAGGAAAGATAGTAAAAAGAGACAAGAGCCAGTGTGTTAACCACACCTCCTTTTCTGCAGACATGTTTGCATGTTTACAACTTATTATCAATTATATATAAATGTCCAGCAATCTTCAGCAGTGTGGCTTTGGTAGAAGTGACTAGAAAAGAAGATGAAACTTAAGGCACTTAAATACAAATGACTGACAGTAAATAAGAAGGGCTGCGGAGGGTGTGACATGCATTATGAAGTTCCAGTAAATCAAACAGCCTGACACGTCTTACAGAATCAACAGCAGAATTAAACATCACCATGGAAGGCAGTAAACAGTAAGAACACCACAGCCTGCAGGCCACAAACACACATTAAAGCAGAGGAAAAAAGAGGCTGCACAGTTTTAGCTGCACTGTGAACCTTGTGCACCGTGAGGTCCTTTGCTATCTGCTGTAGATTCAGCTACTTTACCTAGTCATTGTGCAGAAGCTATGCACTCTTCACTTACAGTATAAATGTTGGTCTTGCAGAGCTTTAGGTCTGTTCCATATGTGTCGCTGTGGTGCTGCATAAAAATCACTGATTGATTAACACTGATGCAAGAGTCATAACTGAAAGGAAAAGTGAAATGTAAGCAAAAATTGTGAACTTGTTTGTGCTGATATACTCACACATGCTTGTGTGTGCAACTCTGGTTGTTCTGTGCAAGTGGTGTCTCCAAAGGAAGTGTAAACCCACATGGACAAAATGTCTTTAAGATAATTAAAGGCTCATGCATGTCTCATTGTGTGGGTGTAAGTGTGTGTGTGTGTGTTCTGCTTTTTTCAGCATTTCATTATCCAAGTGAAAGTTGTGTCGGGAATGGGCATTTTCTCTCAGAAGGAGCACACGGGAATGTAATAGTGTTCACTCTGAGTGTATCTCAGCTAATGAAAGAGCACTGTGAGTGTGTGTGAGGAATGAATCTCACTTTATAGCCTCATATTAAGTTCAGTTTGCCTCTGTATTTTAGGACTTTTCTCCATATATTCCTCATGGTCAGCTGTGGCAGACAGTGGAGCAGTGGTGCGTCCCAAACACACATGGAGCCTGAAGTGAACAGCTGGCTCTCTGAAAAATAGAAAATCTTTTTTGATAATTGGGGAAGGTTGTAATTCAAAGCTGCTTCTGCCTATTTGAGGTCCGTTAAGTACAGACTGTGTCAGGCCTCTGCGAGCGGCGGACGGATCGGGACTCGTGCTTCAGCTGAAATAACCAATTCCCTTTTCTGTAGACATGTTTAGATAATTTACTGCTGTGAACTAAACATTGTTTGTAAGGATTTATGTGCATGTTGCTCTGTGTTTATATATGTAATCACGTACACTAAATCCAGATAGATTGAAGATGTAAAGCAAACACAAAACTTGTGTCGTTCAGATGTTTTGCCAAAAAGGAAATGGCATGTTTGGCCTGTTTTCTCCTCCTACCCTCCAGAGTCATTGTGATTAAATCTAAAAATCAACCTTTAGTAAGCCGCCTGCTTTTTTACTCAAAATAACTTAAGTCTAATAAGGTTTGGAAGTGTGTCTGTGGTCAGCACCGATGGTTTGTCTGACGTCAAAACCGCCAAATTTGATTCCAAAAGCCTTGTTCGGTGTCGTGTGCTTTTCTGCCTCCCTCCTGACAGCGTCTCGTGTGATCAAGTACATTTTCTTTACGACCTCAGAACGGTTTTAACACAGCCAGATACACAGAAAGTGCTGGTGGCTTGGAAAGGCTGTAAATTGTGGTGGCAGAGCCAAGCGTCCATGGATCTGTTCCAAAACAGAGACGTTTGTGTTGCTTGTGTCTTAGCAGTCGGCAGCAGGAGTTGGCATGTTGAGGCTGCGGTTTCACCAGGTCACTGGTCTTTTAAAGATTGAGAGAGGACTGAAAAATGCCCCTGTACCTTGCCTGAGCTGCTCAGAATAGTAGAGAAGAGTAAACATAGACGTATTGCTTATACAAGGTGCTTTGGGGACACATTTTAGATTCTTTTAAATGCTGAAAATCTCTCATACTTTCCTTCCCTCAGTGATGTCCAATCCGTGGAATAACCTCACAGGTCAAAGATCTGACACATCAAGGCTAAAAACTTGACACTAAACATGTGTGTGTTTTCCAAAATGCCTGTTCAGAGGTCAGAGGTGAGTAAGATAAAGGTCAAAGTGAAGCGGGCTGGTAGCCTGGACCTTGTGAGTGTATGTTTTGAGGGATATGCAGTGGTGAAAGCAGGCATGACACCAGCATGTGAGTTTACGGCAGCCTTGATCGACAGGAAGCCCCTCTGAGAGCAAACAACCCGACAGAACAGAGGACACATTCGATCACCTTCGTCATCACTCAGGAATGTTTGAACAGAAAGGAATGGGGAATATTTTCCTAAATATTCATTTGTTCAAAGTTCAAACAGAGTTGTCAGAGTGTAGCTAGGCCGAGGAGATGAATATCAAAAGTGCAGTGAGGTCGACCATGAATAGGGTGGCCTCACAAGCACGAAATAGAATATACTGTTATCAAAATATAAAAATCACTTTAAGAAGGCAAAATTTCAAGAATGACTGCTAAACCTGCAAAACATTACATTTTTAAATCTATTTCTGGATTCTATTGAAACCATAAAACATTTGGTGCAATAACAATATTTCAACCTGTTTATATCTGTTTTAACCTGTTTTTCAACCTGACCCACTGTTTATATAGATATTATTTATAAAAGAAATGCATTTCAAGTGCATATTCTTGTGGTACTGGGTGATTTTTTTCCATCTATGTAGCAAAAAAGATATTAGTTCAGTAGCTCAATTTTGTACCAAAATGTTCAAAAGCAAATGATTAATATGTTTGTTTTTTTATATGTGCAAAGTTACTGTACGATATTAGATTATCAGAAAAGTTGTGATGTACGTGAAGAACATGAAGTAAGTGTCAAAACAGTTCTTATGTAATTGTATTTGTATCAATGTACTTTTTACTTTCAAATTCATCCATCACTCTGGAAGCAGAAAGCAGCAAAAACAACAGATCATAAAGAAGTTTTAAAGGGCAGCCATTTTAATGACTCATCAAGTCTCCGTCAGTCATCAGTCATAGAAGATTCAGACACCTAAACATTAATTTTTGTGCCTTAATACATTGAGAGCAACTGACATTGGCTTCCAGTGATCTTGAGTCTCTGTGGATATCTGTGTGTGTTAGGATGGTGAAGGTTAACAGAGCCGTTTGTGTTTGTGTTATAGGGCATGGCTTTCTCCCTGGAGGAGCGTCTCCAGCTGGGGATCCATGGCCTGCTGCCTCCCTGCTTCATCAGCCAAGATGTTCAACTGCTCCGAGTGCTCAAGAACTACGACATGAAGAAAGACGACTTGGACAGGTAAGAAGACAAACACAGACCAAGCTTCTCACACTTAATACCCCGTCTTCTATCAGAGTTGAATTTCAGTTGCTCCCCCTGTGGATTCCTCTGCCTCTGTACACACAGAGACGTCTAACATCTGGAAGCCCTCAGCACACAGGAGGCAGATTAGTGATCAGCCCTTGGAGATCTACAGTACCTCCATCCCCCTGCACCATATATTTTACTAAACAAATCTCCCTCACACTCTTCTCTTTTCTTTTCCCTCTCATTTCTCCATCTTCTCCCTGTGCTCCCTCATCTGTGAAGGAGTGTTTTTATAACTTCCACAGCGACTAAATGAAAACTTCACTTCACTTTCGCATGCTTCGTTAGACGCCTAGGAGTTGTAGCTGTTAACATTATGTAATGAATTTCTCACTTGCCAACATTTTAGCCACAGCTCTTTGATCAACACGATCAGACCTTTAACTGAAGACGCAACCTGATTTAATGTTTTCAATTGTAGGTCCGGAGCTCAATATTATTTGTCTGTTAAAAATACCCTGTATTTTGTGTCCTCATCTCTCGGTCAACTGCTCCATCAGCCGTCGCTTCTAATGTCAAGGATGAGCGAGTTATCTGTGAGACAGTACTAATAAGAACTAGACAGCTTCTTAACATCAGCCTCATTTTCCATCATAGCAACACGACAGCATCAACATTTATAAACAGCCATTATGAGCTTGTCATTGCCATTCCCATGGCCTATCAATGTCACAAGCAATCTGTCTCCAGGGCTGGGCTGCATTCCAGCTTTGGGCTTTGGTTTGCTATCTGCCTGTCGTTGCTCAAACCTGCTGTGTTTACACACAGTCTATTCCCCGACTCTCAATCCTTCTTTGGTATTTAGTCCTAGACGCTGTCATTTATTTTTTATGACTTTGACTTCTTCCCATACTATTTTAATCATCTATCTAGACCCCCCCCCCCCTTTCCAGTTGAATTTGTCATGGTTTTTGAGTTATTCTAACAAATTATGGAACTGCGCTGTGTTTATGATCTGCGATGATTGAGAGAGTTAAGTACCTACTGCGACTGTGTCGTCAACAGAGGAAATAGATGTTCAAATGTATTGCCAATAAAAATATTGCTATGGCTGAAGACAAAATCTTAGAGCCAATGAGGTTGTTAGAAAGCAGCGATAGGTCTAAAATGAGTCTGAAAGAGTAGAGCTGGTTGGTCACTCATGCTGAAATAGATCAAGGTAGAGATAGATTATGCCCTGGCTGCCACAGGAAGTTGACTTTAAAGGAAACACTGCACTCACTCAGGATGGATAGTGCTTTATAAAGAAGTGTGTACTGTAAATATTCTTGTTTCCTGGGTGTGGGGAGAGCTCATGCCTTTTAAGGTGAAGAATGAGGCAAGAAAAGTGTGCCAGCACAAAATCAAACAATATAAGTGCTGCTGTGATGGTGATGCCAGTGTTTGATGTTGTTGGATTTAATTAGAGTTTTCTTTGATGAGTCACAATAACTGATTTACAATGACAGTGAAGTCATTAGAGTGTTGCAGCTTGTTTGACTTGAGAGAGGAAATATTTTAATCAGGCTAAATACAAGCTTGTTGTTTTCCTTTTCTATTCTTTAAATAGAAACTTCACCTAGTTTACACATCACACACCTTCACAGCTCTTGTAGGGCTATTTTTGTCTAATGCCTAATGTTGACTGATCTGAATTGGTGGCCAAATGTCAATATTTTTTTTCTACATTTTCATGTAGTACATTTACATGTACAATTTGCATGATATAGTGCAGCTCCATATACTGATCTTCATTTGACAGAGCTGTATTATTATTTGTACTTGGCAGAGGTATGTGCTTTATGTATATAACAACATTTAGTCCATAAAGGATCAGACATGGAGGACCCCAAAATATTTAAAAAATAGTCAGTTTTTTAAAAAGCTGTGAATTTTTACATCTTAAATGCAGGAACTTTGGCAAGCTTTGCTTGAAAAATGATCTAAACAATCAATCAGTTCTGAAAATTCTTTCTTGGTTGACTTCTAGAGAGCCCCTTTTAGCTTCTTTTCCCCACAGCGTTTGATTATTTGTGCTGTGCCACAAGTGGTTTTACACATATTTGGCATCTTTTTCAGGCTTAACTGGTAACCTCATTATGAAATGCAAGCACTTTCTATGAAAAGTAGATGTTCAGAATTTCTAGCACCTTTCACAAGTGGGTGGACGACCATTCTTCAACAAAGACAAGGTAAAAACTATTTTTCATTCTCTGTCACCTGTAAGGGCCTAGCAGCATGTAGATAAGGTCAGGGAAAGAACACAGTCTGGTTTAATACAGAATAAGTTCACACTGACTTTAGACTCAATATGGGTCATTTACATTTAACCAAAACCACAGTCTCTCCCTGATCTGTGAGTTGTGTCATTGCCTGAAGCTGTGGATGCAAATTGTGGTCTGGGATGTGACGGTCTTGTACTTTGTTCATCGGCCATCTGTTCCGATCACCTTCCTCTTCCTCCAGTTCCCCTGCTGATGTAGCTCAGCTTGTGATGTTGATGCACTGATGCAGGCAAACATCACGCTGCTGTGGTCAGGACACCATGCTGGGCACTTTGTGCTGCATTATTATTGTACGAAAAGTGCTACATAAATAAAGTTTGATTGATTGATTGATTGTCTCAGCTTTCAATTGCAGCTTATGGATTTCCTCAGCTGAGGCTTTTTTTCGTTTGTCATGCAGGTAGTGTATATGTCAACACATGACCTTTCTCAATGAAAACTTAGTAAACTATCTGCCAAAGAGTAATTTATTTTCTGTTTTCAAAAGTGAAATATCCCATACATGTTATTCTTGAGTCTACATGGTGAATAATGACTTGGTTGAAAGATTAATTTTAGCTCTTCATTGTACAGCAAACAGTGATTTTTCATGTAATAAATTACAGGTGGCAGTGGCAATATGAAAACAGTTTTCTTCAAGAGCAGCTGTCACCACAGCGTATTGTGCAGCTGCTGTGGGTGAACCTATAGCAAGGGAGGGGGTGCATGCATTTAGCCCCTCAACAAGAGGCACCTTGTGCTCCTGACTTTATGGAAACTTTTCTGATTAGGAAGTCCTTTCTGGCTTGCCCTGACTAATTTGGGTCATATGCAAACCTTCAGTTCTTGGGTGATCTACAATCAGAACAAAGCCCTTGTGTTAGTTGTGTTAAGAGACTTACTTTTATTTTGTGTATTTTTCCAATCAGCATCAAAAGCAAAAAATATCTTTCTATGGAATCACTGTACAACAGAGCAGAGTTATTCTCTCTTGCGCAGTAGCAGGGACTGTTCATTTATTCTCATACTAACTATGTGAACCTTTGCCTCCTAGTTCCTTCAGTCTCCCTGGTACATATCACTCACAAACACACAGCATTAAACATCTGATTTTAATAAAAAGTTTTCCTCCTCAGATCAGCAGGTATGAATCTTCAAGATGTTACAGATTAACATGTGGCATTTTCTTCCCTTCTCCTCCCTGTTGTTCTCAGATATGTCTTCTTGATGGGGCTCCAGGACCGCAGTGAGAAGCTGTTCTACCGGGTGCTAACGTCAGACATTGAGAAGTTTATGCCCGTCATTTACACCCCCATTGTAGGCCTGGCCTGCCAGCAGTATGGCCTGATATTCAGAAGACCGAGGTGAGTCACACTCACAACATTTTCCTCCCTGTTGAACTTTGAAACAGTAAATTCTCGAGCAGATGATCCTAATTTGCATTAGGTTTTTTTTTTCTTATTTCTCACTGCTGTGAACAGGAGGCAGCTGGTTCCTCTCTCTTTTCCCACCCAGTTGGTCTTGGCTATTATGTTTTTTATGGTATTGGCTGTTTTGTTGTTTTTCTTGCTCCAGTTTGTGTCAACCAGCATTTCCACTCTGCCTTTTCTCACATAGACACTTGTGAAACCTACCTGGCATGGGTCTGTCACAGGTTTATGTCAGTGACACAAAATCCAATATATAGGAGAAGTAGTATAATTGTATATATAAGTATTTTTCAGCTCAAGAAACATAAACTCACATTACTAAGGTGACATCTTACATATGATGTGTGTTTCCACACACCTTTTTAATGTGTGCATTTAGGCATAAAGTAACCAGAGTAGAGACATTGAAACAAAAACCTAAATGTTTTTTTTTCCTTTGCCTGAGTTGGAAAAGTTGTGAAGGTTTTTTCTAGTAAAAACAAAATGTGATGAAGTGTAATCGAAAGGGACAGTGGAAAAAAAATCATCATGTAATTTTAAGTGTGTGATTTTAACATCCTCTGAATCTTCTGCTCTGTAGAAGAGACTGAAAAATCTGTGGAGACAAACAGTCCCCAAATTAGTACATGAAACAATGAGAGAAGCCACGTTATCCACATGGCATTGTTTGAGATTTGAATGACAATCTTGTCGTACCCTCTTCTCTGCAGTGATTTAATGGCACCAGTGATTTAATGGCACTGTTACACTATCTGCTTGTACAATTCTTGTGATTGGGATATCTCAAAAACATCCTGATGGAATCCTTCCAAATCTGGTACAACGATCCAAGTTTACTTGGACTGAAGCTTGAACTGAATGGAATTTGGTGTCTATAGGTCAAAGGTCCATTTCACAAAAACAGTTTTGGCCTCAGCAATTGAGTTAATTGTGGCGCAGAGTTAAACTATTTAGATGTTGATCAAATGGTGTCATGTTGTCAAAGGTCATGATCATGGTGATCTCACCCTTGTGAAGGCAATGTACCAGTTGTACATCTGGCACAATCACTTGTGATGATGAAGTGTTGAAGTGATTGGAATTTGGTTAAAGATCAAATGCTGCTGTCTCACAAGTGTGTTTTGGCCTTGAAAACACAATATCTTAAAAAGGCCTTGAGGCAAAGCTCCCAAATATGACACAAATGTTCATCTGGCATCAAAGACGAATTATATAGATTTTTCTGGTCAAAGGGTAAAAGTCGAGGCCACTGTGACTATTTAAGCCTTAACTAAAGATGATAACATGATGACATATAAAAAGTCATGGCTTGCCAGTTGAGTGTTTAGTAAGTACAGATGGTGAGGTTTAAATACTTGCCAGAACCTTCAAATCTAAACTACAAAGGTGGGACAACAATGTTAATGTTTCATTCCCAAGAGGTGGGTTAATCCATTTGTCTTTTGACATACATTTACCTTGGCTAATTTCATCCGTCAGAGTACTGACTGATCAAACCACTACCCAAACAACTCTGTTTTCATTATCATTCCAGCTGCTTATGGTGACATTACCCAAGAGCAGAACAGATATATCAGGTGGTGGTTTGTTATTTCACAGGTAGGATTTTTTTCTTTTAACTTTTGGTGTATTGTTTCACCTGAAGCCCCATAAAATGTTACACCCAAAAACCTTGTGGATCTGTGGCCATCTTTGCCAAACCCAGACACTCACCCAGATGATTTGTTGTATTCAGACAAACGCAAGTTCCCGAGGACTCCTAAAGCATGTGTAGGTTATGTTGGAATTGGTCTTTGATGCTGTAAAATCTGAACCAAATTTGGAGGTTGCGGTAGCCCCTGTGCAGCTGGAGTTTGGTTAGACAGCTCAACTCGAGGGAAACCACTGTAAGCTGTTGAAATCAGTTCAGGGTTCACCTTGAGTGGTTTTGGCTCTGCTTTTAGCAGACACGCGTTCATTGCTTTCTTTTTCTCATCTACTATAAACACACTTTCGCTCTCTCACACACGCACATGAACATATATCCAACAGTCTGCTAGCGTCTGTTTTACTTCAAAGAAGTTCATCAGGTCCAAGGCTCTCGCTATCTGACAGGAACACTCCCTAAATAGCTCCCAATAGATATCAGATTGATATAGTTTCTCAGTGCTTCATTCAGGGCCATGTTGTATTTTACTTGGCCTTGCCTCACTTCATTTACACTTACTCAGGTGGCTACAAGTTTCAAGTGTGTTTTTCCCCTATAACACTGATGGCAGAGAGACCACCCTGGTCAACTGTTCTTCACAAGCACTTAAGCTCACTTACTCCTGTTGTCTATAATCGCTGACTCCTTTAAGGGACTAAAAGGATTGATATAATTCACTAATCTGCAGCTTAAAGGGGTGAGCTATTGTTGGTAGCCTGCAGCAAGCAGCCAGGTGAACATTTAACCTGATATACCATTGTAAAAATTCATTCCACTGGGTTGAGATGTATTTACTTTAATGAGTATTTCCATGTTGTGCATCTCCTTTCTATCAGTGCCAGAATTTGCCTTAATAAACTTTTAATTAGGCATTGGCTTCATTTATTTCATGATCATGGATGTCTTTGATTATCTTTGAAACCCCAAATTTTCCTAATTATGTCCAAGTAGTTTTATTAGAAATGCTTACCTTGGGTATGTTTAAAATAGTCGGAAAATCAAGTTCTCATATGCACATAACTTTGTTGCCCAACAGCTCCTTGTTTCCCAATCCCTGCACAACTATGTGGAAAATATTCCTAGCATGCTTCCCTTCCTCACACTGAGCTGACTGGAGGAGTCATTTTATACACTCCCTCAGTCTCACAGTGCAGTGGTACCCGCTGCCAGAGCCCCTGGAGCTGGGAGCTGGGCCTCTAGGAAGTGTTCATCAGGAAGTCAGTCAGCAGTATACACTGGGGACAAAGCTGACTGTCCCTGACAGATTTAGAGTTTCCAGCCAGGCTGTTGTGACATACATTTAAACAACTATATGATAATAATAACATGGACTTTAGTGTAGATTTTTACGGTACACAGAGGATGAATTCTAATCACTGCAGTGATCCCTCTGATCTTTCCTCTAGCACGGTTTCAGTTATCTAATGAAATCCTTAATCTTAGCTGAATGGATTGGCAAACTTTGTGTACACATATTCACAGTTATCAGATTGTTATGACTTGACATTGCAATTTTGTGGCTCTGAGACCAATATCTTTCCAAATGTTGGATGGATGTCCCACTCAGGATGAATTTATTAACTTTGTTAATCTTTTAACTGTCTATCTAATACCAACATCAGCCAAAAAATGTGACTCCTACTGTACATTGGTTTATAACTAAATACCTGCCAAACCAATGACATCAGCCTCAGCTGTACTCTGTGGTTAGTGCTGATTAGAAAATGTTGCATGCTAACAGTCTAAACTAAGGTGGTGAACATATCTGCTAATCATCAGCATTGTCAGTGTGAGCATTTTAGCATGCCGACAATTTAGGACCACTAAGTAGAGCAGAGCTGCAAAGCCTCCAGCCTGGCTGTTAACTTTTACACTTTTAATTTTATAGGGTACACATTAAAAAATGTATCTGCTGGACATCTGGATGCTACAATTGTCACTGAGTTTGGTTTTATATAAGCTTGAAGGGTCAATCCATGTCTTCAGTCATCAGTTTCTATCTAAATCTAATGCCTGGGGCATTTTACCCACTTTCATCGTGTAGAAATCCCAGTAATGGATTACTGATGCTACTTTGCACGTGTGTGTGTATGTGTGCATGTATGTCTTCCGACAGGACCACCATGGCAGCAGATTAGGTCTCTAATCACTGGCTCTCAGGTATAAAGACTTTCTGTGTGGAAGCAGCAGCCTCTCTTTGTCTTGTATAACTTTACTTGCTAATCTGTTCAACAAAACTAAACACTGTGACACAGGGCTCAGTACCTGAGGCCGAAGGTCAAGCGCAATTAAGTGTTAAAACACAGCCAATTCACTGATCTTTAGATGGTGCAGATGCAGGAAGGATGAAAGGAACACATTCACCTCATCTGAAGATTAGTGGAAACGCTTACTTTTATTGGGTTGTAAGCTCATGAGCGGACATGGTGTTTAAACAGAGACACACAGTTTGTTTCTGTTTTCACCATAAATGTGGGTTGTGTACTTTGTTTGACAGCTGAAAGTGCTCAGTTGTGATAAATGATAATGTTTTGTAGCAGAAAAATGATCCCAGCTATTGCATGTTAATAATTAGCATTAGTTCAGTCATTTCCAGTGGCAGTGCACTGCTACAGAGTTTCTAAATAAACTTGTAATGGGCCCCTTTAAAGTAAGAGACGGGTCTATTCAGGAGGCCCTTGTGGTAAATGACATGAACCAATCCATCTTACTGATGGAGATAGATGATCATTGGTAGCCCATTAGTGGATTCCTGCTCAAGGGTCAAGGGTGAGTAACTCTGTTCTACTACAGCTGTCTGTCAGGAGCTGGGAAGTAAGATACTGACATTCTTAAACTCTCCAGAGAGACAGAGAGAGAGAGGTCTGGGTGAAGACCAGATGCTTTTGCTTCCACCGATCCTACTGTATGTTGTAGTACTGTAGATGTTAAGAGATTAGATTAGATTTCATGTTGTAAATAGGCTTCAACTGAGATGTTTACTTAACTAAATTTGTGACATGACTGATTGTCAGGCAGCTTGATGCACCTTACTGTGAGTGAGGTGATGCTTTTTCCCAACTCTCAAACAGTGTAAATAACCACTTAAAAGCTGTTTTTCTTTATTGTTTACCACCAACAAATCTAACGTTTATCATTGAACACCAATATAGTGCTGATGGTGTAAGTATTTACTCACACACCCGACTTACTGCTGACACTATTCAAGTGAAGTGACTTTTGAGACTGTCCACTAAAAAAAACTAAAACACCCTAAAGGTTGTCTGTCCAAGTAGCTGATTGAAACCCATGGTTGTGTTTTGTTGTTATGCTACTGCTAGTGGCTGTAGTAGTTATAAACAAGAGAAAAAGAGGAAGTTCAATGATGTTGTATATACAGCAACAAAGTTTATATACAGGGGAAGGTTAGAATAAATGGACTGATGAGGATGTTGACAAAAAATAGGACTCGCACAGGCAGGTAAACCTGCTGCTCTTATGCGCCTCTAGGTTGTGTAGGTTGTTGATAATAGCTAATTGATAAATAAAATTGCCATTGCAATTATCAACAAAAAAATAAGATCAATGGAAAGATGAGATTTTTGTTGTTGTTGGTTTAAATGCTGCAGTACCTTATCCATGTTGCAGAGGATCAGGTGATGCTCTTTGGCCTCCTCTGAAGTGACGCATGATAGGCAATGAAACACTCCAGTCTTGCAGATAGGAGCTTTTGAGCAGGGGTTTTACACATCCAGGCCCACACACAGTGTCACTCTATATTTGTGTGAGAGAAAGTGCTTCATTTGATGAGCATCCAGAGCAAGCAGAAAATACCCTCGCCTTCTGGATCATTAATCCAAAAGCAATTACTGAACCGTGGTGAACCCTCCCTTGCAACCATGAGAAAGAATTATCCCTTTTTCTCCACAAAAGTTAAGTCCAAAGAGAATTTGTTCCTCATTATGACTGATTGCATGATTTTCTGTTTGTTTACCACATTCTGACTCTTTGGTATGCCATAAGAGAGACACAGAATATGCTTTGGTTGAATGTGAGCAGCGGGGAGGAGAGAAGTGGTTTGGAATTACACTGACATCATGAGGAACGTGGCAAACATTTGGGATTAATTCCACCCTGGACTTCGAAGACCTTGTCTAACAATATAGAGCTCATGTCTGAGGAAACTTTCGAGCCAGTGAAAACAAAGAAACTTTAGGGCACATTAAACTGCAACTGCAGTTTTCCCGCATTATCCCTTAGTATAATAAATGAATGCATCGGCTAATACCCAACTTAAATCTAGAGCTGTGTTACGGTTTACTATGTAAACATGGACAGTAATCAAACTAAATATGTTTTCAATAACTGTCTGCTCGACTAAGACTACCTGGCTGAATTGTCTGCGACCCACACTACCAGAGATCATTGCTCATTCAAATAGCCATAACTTTCCATGACTGAGTGTGGAGTAGCATGCCCAGAGTGCAAGGTGGTTGGATTTGGCTTTTCAGGAGAAAATCTATTTGTTCCATTGTGTCTCTAAGAAACAGACATGAAATCTTAACCTATTCATTTGGGTTTTTTTGGTCAGTCTAAGCGTCTGCCTGGCAGTCTCTGGTGCTATCTCATCTCACTTCAGAGGTGTTTGGCTTCAGTCAGGCTTCAATCGAGACACACTGAAATGCTGACTGTCAGGTCCAGGACTTGTCAACTGACCTGATGTCACTCAAGTTTAGACTTTAAAAGAACATGTCTGCTTTTAATTTTTGCCTGTCAAGCTAGTAAGGTCTCCAAAAGTTAGCCTACTGATGCCTTTAGTTGTTAAAGTGGTTAAGATACCTGATTTATAGATTTATCAACCTTCCAGCCAGTGAAATTTGTACACTGACCTACCCCTTCAGAAACACACAAAAATCAACATTTTCAATATTTCCCCAAAGATCTGCTTTTTTCTTTTTCTTATTAATGCAATTTCAGTTTGACTTCTCTGGAGCTGCTGAATGACGCATTAATAAAAGACTCTTCATCCCCACAAGGAATAAAATTATAGAGCACAGTTCTTTTTTGGATGCTGTCCCTATACCATCGCCACTGGTCAAATTTTGGTGCGTAGTAGTAATTTTTTACCAGCCCACACTGGAAAATACGACTTGCTGATTGTCCTGTGACGCTTATCTGATACTCTGAGTGAATCTGGTTTGCAGTTTTGAGGGAAATCTGAAGGTGTATTTGCAGCATGAGGCAGAAAATCCATTCAGCATATGTCACACAGATTGGCAGCAGGGGTAGAATCACTCTGATGGCTTTAACGTGGATTTGTCAGGGCATCAGGAATAAAAGAAAAAAACCTAGAGATTGGCATTTAATGACAGTGATTCAACAGAGTTGAGCACATAAGGATATTCAGCCTGGACTCAAACTCTGCTAGTAATAATCTGAACTAGCATGGATGTGGCTTTGATCTCCCAGTCTGTGGTTGAACTATAAAACTCAGAAGTGGGAGAGTTGGTGAGTTAAATACGATGCCTTACGGAATAACCCTGTTTGCAAATGTTGGCCACATCCACTATTTTCTTCTTAAGTGCACTGTATGTTTTAATGATGTTATCTTTTCTTCACAATTACAGCTGCTGGGGCCCAATAAATTCACAAAGAGCCTGCAAATTAAAATAAAGCTATATTATTTCTTTATTACACCTGTCAAGGCTGCAGTGTGTATTGCTCAGAGGACGGAGGTGGCCTTTCCAAAGCTAGTGTAGGAGGATTGCCAGAGACTCAGCAGAGACATTTCACACCACTAACCTGCTTTGGCCTCATTCCTGCGAGGCTTGATGTATGATGTAATATAGTGCATGTAAGTAATTCATATATATGCATGTGGGGTAATTGGAGAGTCATATTTTGGCCCTGTTTGGACAAGTTTCTGGCAGCAAACTGGATATTTAAAGCAGTGTTATTATAATTTCCCTTGTTGTTGGACAAGTTTCATGTTTCCCAGTAGCTTCTTCCACACACAGGTAAATAGACAGGGATTTGAAAATCTGTTACCTGTGGTTGACTGTCTGCAAGGGATTCCCTCACACCAGAATAATGGGCATGACAGATTAAGACAGAGTTTAAGGGAAAGAGTTCACATGTAAGTGACAGATTGGTGTTGCATCACAGATCTGATTATACTCATGCAAACCACTACTTTAGTGTGTGCAAAAGTGCCTTGTTAGTTCGATGAATCCTGCTTTGTTTCCCTCTGGAGTGAGTGGAAACTCCAAACCAAAATTTCCCAGAAACATAGTCCAACTCCAATTGGTCATCCACAATCTCTGGTGTTTTTGTTCCCTTTCAAGTGTAAAACTCACATTTTGACCTTAATGGGGTGATGCAAATGTTGCACCAACCTCCATCAGATGCAAACAGCTGCCACCATGTAACTTGGTAATGACCTGATGAGGCCATTAAGACTGTGGGGATTAGTGAAGACGATGGAGCTTGACAGTTTGTGGTCACTGAGCCCAGATGCCCATCTGATTCACTGTAGTGCCTGTTTTTCCAGGTGTGGTACTTCTAGCTTCAGCTCCACATGCAGCTTTATTTTTTTTCCTGTTACCAAAAATTACCATGGGAGTGTGAGAGCCAAACGGAGCAAGTGATACATGCTTGAATTTATTCATTCACTGCTGTTTTTGTATCTGTATTATATATCAGTGTATGAGTTTTTTTTTCTGGTTGTTGCTGTTGTGACTCATCACTGCTTTTATTTTTACTTTGACACAGAACTCCATTCAAACTTCAAAGTGGTCAATAAGGACGTTATTGGATGTGTTCCTTTTTGTCATGCTTGATGAAATAAAAATGTACCATTTTTCCTCAGTGAAATGAATGAAGTAGTTGTTAACATCTTAAAAAATGTTCTTTGAAGTCTAACTACTTAAGCATACTTCAACTGGAGATGCGATTTTAGCATAAAACAGGTCAAAAAGGCTTAGTTATTATTAAAATCTTACAGTACGTTTTTTTGCTTCTTGACGAGTTTATAACCGGTGTGTATGGGGGGTAGGTCAGAGTGTGACCTGTGATGTCGCTGTCGCTCTCATAGCTGCCAGATCTTTCACTTAAACAGTTTATACATGAAAGTGTAGAGAAATCTATGCAATTTTACACAATGTGTCAAGCTAATCTATACTATGTGGTTTTTGTACTGGAAACACCCTCACTCGACTCCCCCATTGACTCCAATGTTAACTGACCTCTCACACTTTTAAGAAAATATAGGGAAGTGAACTTTTCAAGCTGCTATATATCATTGTATCATTATAACATCACTGTAGTCATTGCTCATATTATCTACACAAATGACACATGTAGGTCTTCAGTAAAGTGACCAGATGCTTTCTGTGAAAACATGTAAACATCGTGATTTAGAGCTTTTGTATTAATTTATAACATTAACACAGAGATCATCCTGATTGTTAGATTGTTGGACTAAGCAGTGTTAAACCTGCATTCATAAACACAGTTGATGAATGCAGGTTTCTTCAGAAATGTTACTACCTAACATTTCTGTTAGGTAGTTTCTTCAATGAACAGTACTGAAAAGATTCATCACTGCACATACTACATACATACCAACTCATGATGCCTGCCTTAAAAAGATTATTTTAGTAAAGGAAACTTTGGTAACATCACACTTCTTTGTAAAGGCATAGTTTGGCTTTGCATTAGAAAATAGAGACAGCTGTCATGGCTGTGTGCAACATTTAGCATAGTTAAGCTTGGCTTAAAGACCAAGCCATTTTTCAACCATGACAACAACATTTTCTGAATATTAAACAAATTGCATTTTGAAACCCAAACTATAACCACAACCAAATTACCCTAACAAAGTTAGTTGTGTTTATAAGTCTAGCCCCGCCCTCAACCAAAGTGGTGGGAAATCATAAAATGCTTGTATTGGACCCAGTGAAAGGCAGTGAGCAAATGACGTTGAGTTTGAAAGACTTGTCTTATTGAGAATTTTTTTTAAAAAAAGCAGACAGTTCAGAAATGCCTAGAAGACCTGTAAAACTCTGAAAGTGGGTCAGCTCCATGTTGACATGTTGCTCCTCACTGCTGATATAACTTAGGTCAACAAATTTCACATTGATCACCACCCAAAGACACCAGCTGTAGTTAGATATGAATATTCATCTGACAGTAGTGCAAGACCTGCCTGTATCTGATACTACTATCTGTTTCTTATTTTTCAGTTTAAAACTTCCTGCTTCCTGCTTACTTAATGGATGTGGTGAGAAAGAACTAAAAGCTAATTGCTCATTGTTTTGACAGCTCCATCAGCTCTCAGCTCAGTTTTGGCTGTGAACACTTGTAGTTCTGTCATGTGTTTGGCTAAAGGTTAGAAACTGAAAATTTGAAGATATCCATCTGCACTGTAAAAGTAGTGGAATCAATCAAAATACATCCAATTTTTGACCACTATCCAATTGTATAACATACAGTAAATACATATGGCTTTAGAGTGGTGATACATTTACATATTATATTCAAGTTTGACAGACAATCAGGACTCTGTTTATTTGAATAGTTTATTGGCTTGATTCAAGCCTGTAAAATACATCAGTCTGTTCAAACTTTTATGTTGCTCTGCTGCTTGATGGGAAATCTCTCTGTGAGAATGCACGTATGAGCTGCCCTCCACAACCTGACTTTGTTAGTTCCTCTCATGCTTATATTAGTCAGCACTGTATATTCTCAATATCAACACAACATCACATGTAACCGCGAAATCAACCCAACAGCTTGTATCTACAGGAGGCTTGATCTAGAAACAGAGACAAGGAAATAGATGATTCAATCTACCAGAAATGTAACCCAACTAAAGTTGAGTAATTGCTAATACAGTTAGATTACTGCTATTTTTTTAAGTTTCACCATGCGGTGAGATTAAAATGCCCAGAAGTCTCATTTGACTTTATTGATTTATTTTTCCCTTTCGCAAACTGATAGTGCTTTGAAAGAATTTTACATATTTGAAAGAAAAAAAAACTGAAGTATTCTTGAGAGAGCCTGTTTCATCCCGACCTCAGTATTGTTATAACTTCACATATAAATACATTTGACAAATGTAAGTTAGATTTAGAGCACATTTTTGGCAGAGCTCTAAAATCCTCTACAGTTTCATAGCAATCATATTTCCCCTTGTGCGTTGTACTCTCTAAGGTCAGATGTTTATGAAATGTTTAGGTTTTGTATAAATGGAAATAATAGCAGATGATTGTAGGTGTGTGTTTTAGCTCTTAGTTCTGCAGTGTGTGCAGGGCGTCAGTGTCTTTTTACCTGACATGAACATTTATAAACTTGTCACTCTGACCTTCTGGTTATTACAGATGATCTCATTGTCTGATGACTGGTTTTTGTGGTGATGTAGACTCAGTCTGATCTTTACAGGAATGAGGGTTTGACCCCAGGTGACTCCACCTCTTGACTCTCTTTGATCTGTTATTATTACGTGAGATTTAACCTCTTCCCTGGCACCGTGAACCTTCGCTTTGATTTAGCTCTTGAGCATTACATCAGCCTGAGTTTCCTTGTTAGGGAGATGACAAATGTTACCTTCAGAGCCAACAGGGGGTTTACATGCTAATGGTGCTCACATGCTTCTCATGTGGAAGAAGGTAGAAGTGCTGAAAAGTATCAGTTACAAATGATGGATTATTAACACAGAATCAATGTGCCTCTTGTCAAACCAGTGAGGCCCTCATTTTTATGAATTAGTCATTTAGAACCTCAAATTATTTTTAATGGAAAGGGATGAATTACTATGTAGGTATAACGTATTCACAGTGTAGAGAAGAACAGCACCATCAGATATTTCATAGAGTTTGGAAATTGTCACAGATATTAGCAATGCTTTTGCTTTAGACATCCAACAGGAGCTAGAGTCAAAGATAACTTCCAGAGTTCCAGCAGCCTTGATGGTTAGTCAAAGTGTCATGATCTATCTCTTATCATTGTTACTTCTTCTTCTTCTTTCTTTTTTTTTAATTACTTTTCTTATGTGTCTGTTAGTTTTTTTTACTTCCTGGTTTATTTTGTTTTTGTACTTTTGTACTCTGAATGTACTTCACCTTTCTTTGTCTGTTTGTTCCTGATCAGTTTCACAGTTTGTGCTTCTGGTCATTATCTTGTATCTTCTTTACCTGCACTATTGGTTAGACCACCTACTTGTTCACTTTGTCTGCCTATGAACTCATCCTTGGTTGTCATCAGTCTGCCTCTGTGTTTCATCATTCTCTGAAATTGTAAAAATTCTCAATTACCTGGCAAACAAAACTTCCAAGACTCCTATTGTCAGGAGGCAATCCTCTCAAACTGCAATTAGCTTCAAGAACCTTCACCAGTGAGATAGAACAGCCCATACGTAGCCATAACCAGATCTGATCATTCACTGGATGCACTTGCAAATGTTTTCAAGATCATAAAAATGTGCAGTAGCTTACACTTGCTCTTTTTTCTACTTACTGCCCATATTGTAAAATGTAATGGTTTTAACTTCTCACTTAGTGTCATATATGACATGAAATATCTCTTAAGCTCTAAGCCATGAAGAATCTGAAACTGTTAAATCACTTCCCCATCTGTTTTACAGTGGACACTAGTAGGTCGGCTGCCATTACCCCAGACATCTCTAAAATTGGACCTATATTATTTTCTGTGAATGTCAGAGAGAATACAATGGAATGTAAATCATTGTCATCCATGCTCAGTCCCTTTACAGTTTTCTCCTAACCTGTCTTGCATCAACAATGCAGCTTACTAATGATGGGAAGGAAAGTTGCTCTATTTGAATTTTAGACCGTGTTGGTTTTCCCCACATGTGCTGTTCTCGACAACTGTTGCTAACACAAAGCAACATTTGCAAAAAAAAAAAAAAAAACTTGGTACATGCAACACAAATATGACTTTGCATCCTACACGGAACATCACTGGCTTCCTTCGAACTGTCAGGATGTGTGTTAAAAGGCAAATGAATGGAAATCCTGGTTGCAGATGGTTGAAATTCATCTAATATCCAGATGGATTCATCACATCTTTGCCTCTAATTCCTTTAGCAGGACCTTTGTGCTGGAGCAGACCTTTTCCTGGGCCTTGTTGTTTCTTGTCCCAAGAGTTATGTAAGGCTGGCTGAGAAAGAGACTGGACTTCCACACAGCGGCTGTCAGGACACCTGACTACCTGTCCTTCGCTCAGACATCAACAGTGGACGTTGAGTCTTTGAAACTTCAGAGCCTCACGCTGTCTGGTTGTGATTCTCATCACCTGCAGGTTGACTTGGGTCAAAGATTCCTTGGCTTTTTATATTTTGCCTTAGCATGTCACCAGATGTGATGAAAGGCCAATCAGATTGACTAAGCTCTGTACGTTTTAGCCTCAAATTATCTAGAGTTTCCCCTCTTCTCTATGTCTGGAAAAGCTTCATGAGGGAAGATTAGTTGTGTGGAGGCCCAGGCTGATTTCAGTGGGCTCCAGTGGAATGAGGTGGGGGTGGGTTATGGTTTCCTTCGGCCAGGGACTGGAACTGGTCTTTGCTTGTGTAAAAAGAGGGGGTGATTCAGGCAACATGTTGAATATTTGTAATATGATGGAATTCTGTCAAAGTGTGAGCGTGCCATGGAGGGTGGGAGGCAGGAGAAAAAGAAGAGTGCATTGTCTGTGGAGCGTCAGACTGCATGCGGAGAGGAGGGTGTGAAGGGAAAGGAAAGAGAAGGGACTGGAAAGAGAAACTCCTGCTTGTTACTTTTAATTTCCAAGTGATGAGAGCTCTGCGTTGAACAAAAAATTATTGATGTTAACATAAAATTCTAGAAGAATTAAAAACACTCCCCACGGACATCCCACATAATTGTATTAGGCTGAACCATAGGCTTACAAGTACTTAGTCAGAGTTGGAGAGAAGGATTATGGACTGGATAATTACGTTTGTTGATCTGATGCTCAATTATTCACCCACTATCCGGATGCTTTTGTCATTTCTATTTATTTATTTTTTTCCTTTTTGGGTTCACAGAGCACTATTTTCCCTCTTCCCAGAGTCCTATTGCATATTTAGTTTCTTTGACGATCATCCTTTCCATTGCAATTAGTTATTTTTGTCACTGGGCAGAGTTCACGTCAGCCCAGGCTGTGGCATGAACATGGTTATTGATTGGCACTGCCAGTCCCCTTGCTCTCACTAAGTTTTCTTCTTCTGCTCTATTGCTTCAGTCAGTCACTTGGCTACTTCATGTGCTGCAGCATGAGTATGGTATTTGTAATGCCAGTACTGTTGCTGCTTTGGCCTCACATATTTAATTGCTTTGGAAATTACCAGTATGAAAAAAACCAAAGGCTTAAGAAGCTTGGTTGTTCTCTTGTTCTTGTAGATGGATAGTTCACTTACTGCTAAGTGCAAAATTAGCAGAAAAAAGGGAAAAATGTATGAAATTGGATCCAGTCTCTGCTGTAAAAATAACAAAAAAAAAACATTTTCTTCTCTTTCCATGCATTGTCATTAACTTATTTAATACCACTCAGAAAAAGAAGCAAGAAAGTTGAAACCCAGTGGCCTCATTGCTTGGATAGTGTGCTCACAGTCCATGTCAACAGCTTGCGGTCAGATACCACATCCAGTCATAAAAATCAGCCTGTCTCCTTATGGGTGCATTGTATGTCTGTGTGCAGAGGATGCTGCACTCAGGGGAAGATAGACCCAGTAGGTCCCAGTAGTCTGCAGACACTGATGTGTTTCCGGCTTAAAGACTGGAGATATTTAATACAAACACAAACACAGAGTAGAATCCACAGTGTTTATCCTTATGTGATGAGCATGGCAGATGTTTGCTTTATCTTGACAGAGACAAAACCAAGAGCTCATGGATGACAGCAGGCAGCCAGTTTGTGTCTTTGTTTGTCCTGTCCCTGTGTCGGGTGCTGGGAAACTAGAGAGTGATAACAGTGTTAATGGTGGTTCTGGTGTTAAGTGCATGTGATGCTGTGCACATTCAAAAGGACCGAAGCTGAGACAAGAATGAATTAGGTAGGTCAGTCTGTTAGTTTATCACTTGGTCAGTGACTAAAATGTCTCAGTAGTTGGATGGACATCCATGACGTTTTTTTTTTTTTTTTTCTAGACTTTTATATACACCAGAGGATGATTAAATTTTTGATGATCCACTGATTTTTCCAGTTGCAGGGCCACAAGGATACGTTGGACATATCTTTGTAACATGACACAGATATTCATAGTGTATAACTTTGGTGATATTTTGATAAAAGCATGAGAGTCAGGTCAGACTACTGGTTCCATCAAATCCTTATGATTCAAAACATGCAAAAATTACAACTTTTTCATTAGATAAAAAAGTTAGCTAAATGTTAGCTAAATCATCTAAACGTAAAGCTTAAAAAGAGCATACAATGGTCCCTTCTGTATGAGGTGAGAATTCACGAAGTAGTAACCATATGTTTATTTTATTCAAGCCTATATAAACCCTCTCCACACAATATTTATATTGGTATTAATTGTTTTAGGCTAGAAATTGCTTATTTTATTGCAAAAGAAAATTAAAATCTGAAAACAATAAAAATACCTGTAGGCCGCAGAATCCCAACGACATTTACATATACTAGCCACACAAAAAATGCAATGTATCAAAGCTGCGAAAGGTGATCCCTTACCATATCGCAGCTTTTAGTGGAAATGGTTTAAGTTAGACAGTGTAGTGGCATTGATTATTATGTTAATTGATATTGTGCAAATAAATTCTTACCTTACTTTACCTCAAAGTCAGGGTAGTGGGGAGTGAAAAGAACTGTTTAGACCATGAAGTCTTGGTTGGGTTGGGTACCTTTAGGCATTTTATGTATCTTGAATCTAACTTTGCCACCCACATTTTTTGTCTATAGATTACTTTGAAAGAAGAATGAATTCATTAAACGTCATTATACTACTCCAGTTTGTAATATCTAAATAAAAACTATTTACAACAACAGAAACTCAAAACCAGTGGTTTATTCTTTCATTTTTAACTTTTTGTTTGTGACCATCTGAACCCTGTCCAAGTAGTGAGTCTATTAATGTAGTCCAATGAAATTTTACATATTATTGGCAACTGCATGTTTTTGTTTCTGTGAAGACTTGCTGAACTTCCCATCTTTAATAAAATGACTTCTCAAATGTCGCAGCAGTTGCTTTGTTAGAAGGATCCAGTGTGTTCATTTTGGAGTGATGCTCTTGTTTGAACTTGTTTTGAAAAGCAATGGATCTTCACTGGGGAGTTCAACCAGTGAATAAATGTGTTTCTTTTCCTGTCAGAGGCAGACTGTATCTTGGGTATCTCTCAAGATTTCAGCGTGATCCATGTCATTGCTAGGTGTGAGTGTATGTAGCACCACTACAGTCTGTGAGTCTGACATGAGCTTACATCACATGGAGTGATGAGTGTGTCTCACAGTCTCTGTATGAGTAACTGGTGGTATATAGCTTTTGTTATACTTCTGACTGAGACACCCAGCTTCAAATGCATAATTTTTCAAGTTGCATAACTTTTAAGATACAGCGACTCAACTATGTCAAACAGCTTAGTCTAAATGTGAGAGTTAATGGTCTAATGGTAACAATTTTCTGGGTAGAATGATAGCTCCAGCTGGCTGATGGCTGGAACAAGTACCGAGATCTATAAACACATAGAATCCCTGTAAAAAAAAACCCTGCACAGTTTATTATCAGGTAAGAACATGTAAATTGTAAAAGTTCTAGTTATAATCGGTTGTAAATGAAGCAATCACCATTGCATTATACAACCATTGGACAGTCTTATTATTAGACAGTGATAATACTCAATAAACCAAAAAAGGAAGATTAGTATGTTATGAAAAGATTAATTGTTGAATAGTTCTTACTGAATAATTTCATGTGGTCTTGCTTCTGATTTGCACCATAATCATAAATAGTCTGTTTGTATTTTGTTTTCCCCAACAGATGTTCATCTATTTGACTTCGAACTTGGTGACGAAGAGAGCAAAATATCAACTGAAATTTTTCGCTTAAGCAGTTCTTGAGCAAACTTTTTTAGGCCTTTGCACCAGTGACAGCTGTGGTCAGTAGCATTATGCTTTCGGGGTTGATGGTGGTAGTCAGTCACCATCACAGCAAAGCACTACATTATTTTTTACTTATGAACCTTCATGTGATGATGCTGACACTGCATAGTTTTCATGGTTGCCGTCCTGGGGGTCAGTGGTCTTTATGGGATCACACAGTAAAATTTAACTCCCCTAAAGGCGATTACATAGATTTTCAGCAAACTTTTTTTGATCTTATTTTAACAGTAAATACCTGCATAACAGGTTTCACTTATTTATTGCTCCAACATAATTCTTGATACACTGCATGATGGAGCCATATCAAACCATATGTTTTAACTGCAGTTCCAATCTGTGTCACTTAATTCACCTGTGTCTCACACTGAAAAGGAAACTATGGCTATGCATTTACTGAGCATGTGATTTTCAAGGGGAAGCCTTTCCTTTAAATATGTATTATGATCTCTAGAAAGTTAGTTCCCTTTGAATAGTTACTGTATATTTTTTTCCTTTTTGTTGAAGGATACCATACATTCTAACCACAGGAAGACATAATATTTTTTACGTAACTCCATTGTTTTGTATTTTTGGAAAACATTTTCCTTCTGTCAAAGTGACATTTCAGAAGCTTTTATAATCATGTCAGGCATCTTTTATTTCCAAATGAAAAAACTTGAAGTGACACACAGTAACAAAACAGCAATTGTCTGCATTTAGGTGACATTTACCTCCTCCCTCTGAGCAGAGTTTTACCGCACAATGTTGGCTGCATTTGGCTCCAATTAGGACTCTTCCAAACAAATTTAGAAAATCAAGGAGAAAATTCCCTGTTGTATTTTTTTCTCAGGGGACACACAGTAACAATAAAAACGTTTCTGTTGTGGCAGGTTTGGAGCTTAATTAGTTGGAAAGTTCTCACATTGTGTGACTGTGACCTTTAACACTATTTTCACTCTTTTCTCAGTGATTTGTGTCAGTTGAACTTCGCGTGGTTTGCTAACTGAGGGCATCCAGCGCAGCGAAGATTAAGGTTATGCAGTCAGGGTGAAGAATGGTGATTGGTTGTGTTTTGTGTGGTCACGGGTCAACGACTAGAGGCTGGCTTCCACATGGGGCAAGCAGCTTGTCCTTGTACTGCGTCTACCCCCCTGCAGCTTTTCCACAGTCCCTGGGGTGTGTTTTGTGTTGAGCTGCAGGTCAGCATTGGTGCTGTTTCAGGCCATCAGGTTGTTTTCTTTACCCTCTCTGTTCTAGCCACACTCTCGAACAGGAGGAGCCAGACAAAGCAGCTCCACACTTTGTGGCCCTCCTCTCATCTAGAAAATGAGGCAACTGCTATTTATTGTGGTTACTTCAGCTGCAGCAGCAGTAGTCTGACACACATGCACACATACAAACACACACACATTTTAACTGACAATAAGCAACAATATAAGGGGAAATATGTTGCGGGAATATCAGTTTCTCTTTCAACAACAGTCTTTATAGACTAAAAGCAATGCAGGACATGTTCTGGTGTTGCTTTCATGTGAACTTAACAACCATGAAAGTATCAGAGGGTGGAATTTTCCTCCTACCCTCAACCCAAATGCTAACCCTAATCTGTCCACCACAATGACTTCATTTTGCAACAATGTTCTCACACAAATATGTAAAACACATTTTTTATCTTTTTTTTTTTTTTTATTTCTCTCACACACTGTGTACCACACACACACACACACGTGCATAAACACACGTTTGTTCCACTACCCTGTGAAGACAGCCATGGAAATTATGCATTCCCTAGACTCTTACTCTGACCTTAGCTATCACCAGTACATGCCTAACCTTAACCCTTAACCTAACCTTAACCACTGACCCCGACTGGAGACACAGTTTCGTCCCTAGTTGACTAAGCTGTCCCTCAGTTAAGTGGTCTTAGATAGTAAATGACAGTCAGTGACATACAGTCATACATGCACATATCAACAACAGACACTCGACAGCTCCTGAATACCATCAATGATCCATTAGACAATTTTTTCACCATTTCAAATTCTTGCTCTGAGAAAATCATCATTATCTTAAGAGGTAGTGGTGATGGATTTAAAACATGGCATCATGACATTTGAAACATGTATTTTCTACTGCTCTGGGTGCTGTTTCATTGGTGTGTGTGTATTTTTCATCTTGTTGGTAGGCATAACTCCTACAGCTCTATGTCATTGTACTCACCAGGGTCAAAGGGCAAAAGGTCAGCAGTTCTCCTGAAAGCACAGAGAAGCAGAATGAGACCAAGAGGAGAGAACTAATGGCAAGCTGAAATTCAGATGGTTTTGGTAACATTCAGGTTGGCATATTAGAAATTACATCGAGGTTGCCTGTCTGCTTTGATCCATCTTGTAAAGTTGTTTTTCAGCAGTCATATTTTGGGGTCAACCTGTCAGCTCCAGTGCTGCTCTTTCTCCCACATTCCTCTTAATGCTGTTGCTGGCAAGTGACTCACGCACAGCAGGCCACATGCCAACCCCGCTGCTGTTCTTCTCACATAAATACACTTTTTGAAGAAAAAGGCATTGTCAGGCTCATAGCAGCTACACAAATATCACTCAGATTTTTAGATGACGTACCCATGGTGTATCTCAAACTGCATGTATCTGATTCTTTGCACAGATGTGCAAATGTATGCAGATGTGTGTCATGACATTGCCAGAAAATATGCCTAAAATTACAGATACCAGGTGTTTATGGCACAGTGACCTCAATGTGACCTGAACTTTTTACAGGGAAGAGTGTGTCAGTTTTAAAGCTTCATGGTCAATTACTGTCCTCTCTGTCAAATTTAGAGCTGCAGCTAATGGTTATTTTCATTACTGATAATTCAGTTAACCTTGTACATAATTAAAATATAAAAAAATAGCGGAGAATGTTCATCCCAGCCCTCCAGGTATAGGAAATGACTGCTCCCTTTACTTAATTTCTTTTTGTATTGGCAATAGAACAGCTTTGAGAAAGATGATAAAAGTTGAAGTCAGTTTCTTTGCAGATGATGTGTTGATGTATTTGACTAACAAGGAATCACAATCATGATCCGAAATATTTTATTGATCCCAGGTGAGAATTGGGTTCAGTGGTTTCAGGTGAAGACAACATTGCTCTTTCATGACAAAAAGAGCCAGTTGGGTGGTTATAGCATCTGATAAGATTAGCAGAATCAGGATTCCTTAGTAGGCACTTGAAGGTTTGCTGGAGAGAAGAACATCTGGGCTACCTTTCTTGATAGGATAGTTTAAAGCTGATATCTATTAATAAATGACTGAATCATTGTTTTAACTGATGTATATGCCAAACAGTGTTTTCCATTATTTAAATTTTCAAAATGCATTTTGACTCTACTCTGATTAAGCACTGGCACTGGCAGTAACACAAAGAGCAAAAGAAGAGTGTGAAATCACTCTTGGTTCACCTATTTGTCCAAGAGCTAACACTGCTGGTTCCAAGAGATAGTTGTACTGTTACATAGTAAACAGACTAAGTAAAGTTAAGAGTTGTTTGAACTGCAACCCTCTGCAGAGTGCCTTTAAATACCAAAATGGCTGACACACACAGTCAAATTCAAAAGAAGGACCCACACTGTGTGAGCTCAGCCTAACTGATTAGAGATTAGAGAGGACATGGTGTTTACCTTTGCAGAGCAAACATGCCAAGGCCTGGGGCCGCTGCTGTCGGTTGCCATGTGTGAGCTCTTCAGCTATTTCACTGCAGTCATTTGGTCACTGCTCTAACTGACTGTACAGTGTTAGTGCTCACACCCAAACACTAACACTGCAGCTGAGAGAGTTTTTCAGTTATCGAGAGGTTTTCTCAAATCTGTCACACATTTTTATGTCACACTTTTGTCTTTCTCTTTAACTCAAACTAATATTTCATTCTTATCTTTCAACGACTCTTTATACTGTTTCCATCTGACATTCCCCCCTCCATTTCCTTCCACTTGCATTGACCTGAGATGGCTTTTTACTTTATGAGCAAATTCTTGCCAATAGTGATGTTTTTATGGTCGCTGGCACGTGAAGGAGCTGTTGCCCCTCATACTAAAACCAGATGGATTGGTCAGGTAGAAAAGACACTACAGCTGGACCCCACGCACTGAGATGATCTTTTTTATCCCAGATCATTCTGGAGCAAAGGACTATGGTGCTGAGGAACAAGGGAAGGAGGGAGGGTTGGTTGGAGAGGTGGAGGCTATGCCAAGATGAATGGATATTTGGAGGAGCCTTAAGGGTCCAAAACAAACTCCCAACAGTAGCCCTGGGCTCTAGGCTCATCAACATAATCCCACATGCCATAAGCATTTGATAATGTCTTAGATAGAAGAAAGGCATGAAATAAATAATAACTTAACTTCAAACAGTATCTCAGCTGCAGCTCAAAGCAGATCTCAGATAAGAAGTTTATATGTACATGAGTGTATGTGAGTTATTTCAGCCCCTATAGATCATTTGCTCTATTGGAGTTGAGCATGACATGAAACTTGGCTGACAGAGAAAGAGAAGGACATTTTTCCGTCACACCCCGTGAAGCCTTTTGAAGATGTAAAAACATGTGGTATAATTTTTCAGCTTATTTCAGTTCCTGTATTTGTTTTTCTGTTTTGCAGGGGACTGTTTATCACCATTCATGACCGTGGCCACATTGCTTCACTACTCCAGAACTGGCCTGAAAAAGACATCAGGGTAAATGAAATCATGCAGATTAGTAGCAAAATATTTGTGTTGTAGCAGCACTACAGTACAAAGTTTTTAGTGCTTTCTTGTTTTTATGTGACTGTATTATGAGACCAGATTACAGTTCCCCACCAAGAGACAAATAAGTCAAATAAGTCATAAGACAAATAAGATAAAGTCTAATAAAGACTAACCCAATCTAGGATGTATAATACTATGCTGGATGATAGCAGTCCACTATAATAATATAATGACCATTTACATGTTACTCCACATGTTTATGTCTAAATTAAACAGAAATTAAAGTAAAACATAAAATTTATTTGAATAGATGAGGCCAAAACACTTAGCACTTGGTTGATAGTTATGGGCAGGTTGGTCTGTAGTTTATAATAAAACATTGCCACACTGTCTTTATATTCTATTAAACTGTATTCTAGTGATATGGATTGGTTCTTTTTACCTGGTGTAGAGGCCAATTTTCCAAAAACCTGAAATATTCCTTTACTCATGTCCATAGAGCATCTATGTGCAAGTCATAATCTAGTCATATTTAGAATGACGAAACCAGCAGGAATGCCCGGCATGTCAAATGTACCTGCAGCCTCAGCCACCTGTTCACAGCTGTCAACAGCAGGGCATTTACCTTAGGGGTGACACGCCGCCTCTCTTTCTCAGGGTGGTCTTATCGTAAACTCACCTAATATGCCCTACTTTTAACATTTCAATAGAGAGAGGGCAAATGGAAGCCAAGGTAGTCATCTGCTGATAAGCTTTGGAAGCCTTGGTAAAGGGGAAAAAATAGCTGCTAATGATATGAAGTTTGGTCATTATGATTTTTAACATTCATACCGGAACGTAATGACACTCTTTAAACCTGTCAGATTGTGGGAGGAACAAGGCTATAAAATCTTCGCGCCAGACTTTTGTACGTCACACTGATGGTGGAAAAAGAAAAGAGTCAGAATTAGGAACATTTCAAATTACACATTTCTGGTGGTGATATTAAGAGCGCAACACAGCTGCTGTTATTTTTAATGCTGTGGAATCAACCCAGAGGAACTTATTTATTGCTTAATAAGTAAAGCGAGTGGTGAGTGGAAAGTCAGGGGGATGTAGGAGGACCTGGCTTAGAGTGAGGGGAAAAAATGTGTTTCTGGGCAGCAGGCTGGACTTGTTTTAGTTTAGAAGGTTTAAATTAACAAGACAAGCTATCAGTGTGTGTGATATGAATTAAAATTTAAACAATGTCCAACATAAAAAAAAAAGTAGCATTAAAAAAGATTAAAGTGATGAGGTGGTTGGTGTGACTGGTGTGCTTTATGACTGACAGATATATTGATTGACAGGCGGTGTGTATGACGGATGGAGAGAGGATCCTGGGGTTGGGAGACCTGGGCTGCCATGGCATGGGCATCCCCGTGGGTAAGCTGGCACTCTACACAGCCTGTGGAGGTATGCCGCCACAACAGTGCCTGCCTGTCATGTTGGACGTGGGCACAGACAATGAGGTAAGAGCTCAGCTTTAAATCATAGCAACATACATGTTATATTATCTCTACATTACAACCATCAGAGGTGGGAACTAATTGTTTATGTGTTGTGTTTTAGTGTATTGTCCATGCAGCTTAACATGTGTGCACATGATCTGGTCATAACAATCATTAACAGTATGAATAATCCCACAGTATACGTAGCAAATAAAAATTCCTCACTGGTAGGTAGCTGGCCTGAGTCGACAGCCAAGCTCATGAGTTTTGTGAGGCTGTGTTTAATGCTAACGTTAGCCCACCAACACACTTACAAGATCAATGCTAATGGGTAAATGATTAAAAGATACAATGTTTTCTACATTAATCATCTAAGTGTTGCATCTTCATCATGCTAAAATTTGCACTACCACAATAAAAATTGGTTAAAACATAGCTAATGTGTTCCTGAGACATGTTAATGGACAATAGTGTTTTGAGTTAAATGCTAAATTTACAATACCGACACTCTCACAAAGACAATTTTATAAAAATAAAAGATAAATACTTTGCAGGTATAATTTTTAAATGTGAGTTTACTGTGTTAGCATGGAACCTTTTTCTAATTAGCACTTGTACTATATATTACAAAACCAGGCTTGAAGCTTCATATTTATTGTACAGGCATGAGAGTTATATCAAGGTCAAAGATAAATACAACTTCAGAGCAGCTGGAGCTGGTAGACTGTCCTGCGCAATGTAAGGTGGATTACATTAAATAAGATGAAAGTCTAATCACCCCTGTGGGGAAACTGGGTAATTACATCCAGTAGTACTCGTCAAGTGTGCTCTTCCTGCTCGGCTCTCAAATCTACCAACCCAGTCCCCGAACTCTAAATATTACTTCAACAAATTTTAAATGCCATGATGATATGCCAGTGGGGAAATGCTCTTAATTCACCGTAACCAGGTAGGCCTTGCTCCAGAAATAGCCAAAAAAAAGAAAACAAATCTCACACTTTACAAGCAGGAAACACCCTTCACATAAGTGAGGTAAGCAGCTCCGTTGATGGATGCCAGCTGGGAAAGCACCTCTCCCCTCTGTGAGCTTGTGAGAGCAGCCAACACACCAGTGGTTACCCACCTGGTGGAGAGGTGCCTGTTCTCTATAGCAACATCTTTAAGAAATGAGTCAAATATTGGGGCAGGACAGCACGTGAGTCTGTAGCCTTTAACAGACTAAGAATAGTCTGTGTGTGCTCCTATATATAAACAACTCTGTGTTTTGGCCAAGGGTGTGGTGGCCTGAGATGCCTGCATGCCCAACAGCAGCTGAGCTTTGCCTGTCAGGATCTGTCCTTCATTTTCCCAGACAGTCTTCAGATGACTCAGATCCTGGAGTTCACTTTCATTCCAAGCAAATGTTTCACTTGAATTAAAAATGAGGGATGTTGTTGAGGTTGCATGTGTTTGCAAAAAAAAAAAAAAAAAAACAACAAATGTAAGTGGCAGGAGGATATGGAAGAGTAGTTACACTGGACAGAGCCAAAAAAGAAGAACAAATTTGAAGACATGCAGGTGATGGGTTCCCTGATGACCTGAGCTCCCTCTTTGACAGCACGTACCTCAGGCTCAGCACAGAAATACTGCAGTCTCCTCAGAAAGCCCATAAAATACATTGCTACATTAGTAGTACTATATGTGCTATTTGAATGGATTAAGAGCAAATCCATTCCTGATTCTACCAGGTCCTCCACCTTTCCTCTTTATCTTTATAGGTCCATTTATTATAGTTCTACCTTTTGACCTCTTCTCGTCCTGGCATCTTTAGGCATTTCCATTTCTCCCTGCTACTCTGGATGATTTGTTTAGGGTTGATACCATCTGTAGGTTGGATTTTTTGGCACAGAAAAGAAGTTTCACATTTATGTGCATCACAGCACAACTTGAACAAGCTGCTTTTGAGTCTTTGGTGTGTTGTTGCCTGTGTCCTCAGCTGACTTATAAATGCTGCCAAAAGAGGGCTATTTTTTTTTTTTTTTAAGACCCTTAAATCTCAATAAGTAAGACACTGTACCTCAATTGTTTCAGGAGCACAAAAACAGTATTTGTGGTTTTGTTGAATGAGACTTATGATAAACATTGTTTACCCTTTAAACCAAGATCTGGATATGGGTTTTTGATTGGGTTGTGTAATTATTAGTTGGACAGAAAATATTAAAGAAAAAAGAAATATTTGCAGGCTAAGTGCTATATGTCATTTTGACATTGAATGCTAGAAAGCAGTTAATTTTACTCTCCTGAAGGATGTTTGTTAGAACTCAGGACATTAGACTCAGAAATGAGACAGTCCTGCACGTACTGGGATGTCTGGTCACTGTACATATCCATATTTTTATATTTATGTTTTTGGGTTTTTCCTCTATCTTTCTGTCTTACCACTCCATTCTTATGAACACGGTATCTCAAAAATCCTTTAGATTTTGGAGGTCAAATCCATTTTTGTCACGTGTTTTTGGCTATAACTCATAAATATAAGCATTAATTAAACTGACTGGTTGGGAATCTGTATGGCAATACTTCTATTTGTAGCATAGAAGCTTTCTAGCTGCTTTATTTAGCTTCCTGTATTGTGCTAAGTAAGGTTAATCAACTCAGCTAAATGCTTCACACAAATGTATATGTTTTTATAGTAACACATTGCACTCTTGCACAAGTTGAATTAAAAAAAAAAGGATTTCAAAATTCAGTAATTACATCACTGTTATAATTCCCAGTAACACTGTTGTTTTTGCTTATCTGGAGTTGTGCATGTTTGCTGTGTTACTGGTAGCTGATGGATTTTTGATATCAGTTAGGTGTCCAGCAGTGGCAGCTGCTGGTCTTTCAAACAGGGGAAGCTCATTTTAGGTGTGTATGTATCTATTCTATCCTATATGTATCATATGTATACTATCCATGACATCACTCTGGGAAATCTGCTAGGGACTGAATTCTACTTCGCTCCGATGCTGATGTTTGTTTCCAAATCCCTGCCAATCAAAAAGGGTTCAGCCTTTTAGACAGTTATTATTCAGTAATACTTTATTTATGCACAATGATAAAACAACAAAAGAAAACACATTCAATAATGCAAAAACAAATAATTGTGCGAGGAGAGGAAAGGAAGCCCAAAGGGCTTATATAAAATCCTCCCCTTAATACAAAATCACTTAAACAGATCAACCAATCAAAAGGAAAGTTGAAGAAACAAATATATATATATATATATATATATATATATACACACACACACACACACATACACATATACACATATATATATATACAAAATTAAAAAAGAAGACAACAACAGCAGTCAAATAGAGAGAGAAAATTACAATACACTACAATAATAACAAATAACAAGTTACGATAATTACAAATTAATTTCAGTCAAATTAAACATGAGCATTATTTTGCCTGGACCTCACCAGACTAAACATTTTATAGGATCATATGAGCTTAAGAGACCTGTCTAAAGAGTTCCAGAGTTGCGGTCCATGGAATTTAATAAAAAAATTTATAACTGGAGGTATGACACAGAGGTAAATGATAGTTCTTCACATCTCTTACTGAATAGGAATGAATATCTGATGATAACAGAAAAAACTTATGAAAGGTGTCTGGAATGTCTTGTTTATAGTAAATAAATTTAAACATAAACAGACATGTTTGAAACATATTAATAGAAAAAATTGATAAAAGTTTGTATTTACTAAATAAAGGTGCAGATGGTGTTTGATTAGTAGTTTGAGATCATTCTCAAGAATCGTTTTTGAACTAGGAATAACTGGTTAAGGTATGAAGAATATGAAGCACCCCAGATAATATTACAGTATGTCAGATATGGATAAATTAAAATGTAATATAATGTCATAAGACCGGACTGATTCACTAAAGTGGGTGACTCTTCTGATAGTGCCATAGGACTTCATAATTTTTTTTGCATACATACTCAATATGGTTTCCCCAGGACAATCTTTCATCAACTAATATACCAAGAAATTTTGTACAAGAGACTTGTTTGATTTCAATGTTATTAATTAACAGCTTTGAGTTCTGATTAGGACAAAAAATATTTTTGTTTCTAAAAAGTATATAATTTGATTTGTTTACATTCAAGGAAAGCTTGTTCATATGAAACCATCTTGAGGCATATTCCAGCATGGTATTGGCATTTCTAATTTGACATCCAAAATCAGAGTGAGACATGTCAAAGTTAGTATCATCCGCAAATAAAATGGGCAGAGAAGACTCAGACATTACAGCAAAATCATTAATATAAATAAGAAACAAAAGGGGCCCAGGAATTGACCCTTGAGGCACACCATAGTATAATTTTGCTTTTTTCATTTTAGTTAGTCACTAAACCATTTGATCACAACCTCTTGAAGACCATATCGATGGAGTTTTGAGAGAAGAATATCATGGTCAACTGTGTCAAACGCTTTGGAGAGATCCAAAAAGATACCAATAGCAAACATGTTTTTGTCCAAAGCAGTAGAAATTTTATCAATAAGTTGAAATATAGCCATATATGTTGAGTGCTTTTTGCAAAAACCATATTGGTGTTTGTATAATATGCCATTATCAATTAAGGTGTGTAATAACCCTTGTGTAAACTAATTTTTCCAAAACGTTGGAAAAACATGGGAAGATAGAAATCGGCCTATAGTTGTTAAAAATGCTGGGTTCACCTTCTTTGAAAAGCGGTAAGACCCTTGCCACTTTAAGATCATTATGAACTACCCCAGTTTTTAGTGACACAGCAAATACATGTGTTAAAGGTTTGCTAATGAAGGGAACTACTTCTTTTAGAAGCTTAGCCTTGATTTCGTCATGACCCGCTGCTGAATTTGAAGATTTGAAGATTTACAATGATATCGATTACTTATTAACTGTGGGTGGTTCAAAGTTTAGCAGGGCAGGGAAGACACCAGTAATATTATCCGTAGGGCAGTTATTAGATGGAGAGATTTTCATGGCAAAGGTGCTACCAACATTTGTAAAGAAATTATTAAATTCATCTGCTATGTCAGAGAGACTGGAGAATGTGGATTTGTCATCAGTAAACTTGGATGGAAATTTTGCAGGTGCCTTTTTCTTATTTAATAATTCACTAATAATGTTCTATGTATTTTTTATACTGTTAGTAGATTCTTTAAATTTATCAGAATAATATTTCTTCTTTGCCATACGAAGTAGATAAGTAAATTTGTTTCTATATTTTTTTTTTTATATGTATTACAATTCTGTGGAGTGGGAATAGAAATGAACCTTTTATGTAATCTGTTTTTCTTCCTTGAAGATTTTAAGAATCCAATAGAGAACCAGGGTTTTTTTTTAAACCATGTCTTTTATTGATTTTGAGCCTCACAAATGGAAAGCACTCATTAAATGCAGTCTTGAAAAATTAATAGAAGAATGGTTCTCAATATTGATAAGATTTATGTTAAAATCTCCAAGCAAATAACACAGTTTACCTTCCTTATTAATAACATCAAGTGAAGCTGTGAGTATCTCAATGAAAAAAAATTAATTTCAACATGAGGTGGACGATATATACAACTAGTTATGACATTTCTGCCACCAAAAACAGGGCAAGACATTACTTCCAAAAAGACAGATTCAACCCCAGTTTCATCTGAGATTAAATCTATATCTATTCTTACTTTGATCTGGTATTTATTATGAACAAAAACAGCTACTCCTCCTCCAGCTTTTTCCTTCCTATTTGAAAATACTAAATTGTACTGAGGTATGTTGTAAAGCTCAGCATTTTCATCAGAAAGCCATGTTTTCGTTAAGGCAATGATTGAAAATTTATGATTTAACTCTGACAAAAAAATGCATAAATTGCTCATTATTCTTAGGAAGGCTGCGTATGTTTAAGTGAATTGCAGAGAAGACATCGGAATTACTGATTAGATTACCAGTCAACATATAAAAATTCCTCTTTATTATAGTAGTTACATAAATTAGACTCTCTATTAAATTTACTAAAGAAATTGACTTCAGGGTCATATAAATCAATGCAGGCCATATAAATATAATTGTTTGTAATGAATGGGTACAATTGAGGTGGTGTTGAAATCAACTCCATCGCATACCTGCTAGGGTCAGACGTCTCCCTGATGCCTTGGGATGCTGCTGCGGATGTATAATCAGCTTGTCTTGACGGAGGAAAGCTATGTCCCTTCTGTCTCGAGCAGCTTTCAACTTAGGCATCAAGTCTCTTCTTTTTTGACGGACAGTATCTGTATAGTCTTCATTTATATAGATTTTGGAGCCTTTGAGATATTTGGCCCTCTGGAGAAACATTGATCTATCCTTGTACTTTACAAACTTAATTACTATTGGCCTGGGTTTGACACTCCCTGGCACAGGTTTCCCTGCACGGTGAGCCCTTTCCACCTCGATCATCCCCTGCAGTCGTAGTTTCTCCATGAAGACTCTCTTAACCTTTTCCTCTGAATCAGCCCATGTTTCTCCTGGTGTCTCCTCAATTTCATCTATGACCAAGTTGTGTCTTCTGGACTGACTCTCCAGATAATCCATTTTGTCAGTGACCGCCAACAGACTCACAGATCTTGAAAATTTCAGATTGCATATCTTTACAGTGCTCAGTCTGTTTAATGTTACCCATTTTGATATCATCAACCTCTTTCTGTGTGAAATGAAGGATGGCTTTAATTTCTTGAACTTCCTTTGAGATGTCATCCAGACATGTGTTTGTTGAATCCAATATTATTTTAACAAAGCCTTTAAAATGCTCTTGCTGTTGTTGCAAGAGTGCTAAAAACATCTCTGTTGTCTCTGTTGTTGCAATAGTTCATTCACCTGTGTGAGCATAATACACTCTTCCTCAGTCTTCACTTCTGGCTTCTGCTTAGGTGGCATATTGTTACTGAAGGAGGCCTTGGTCTAGTCTGGTGGATGGAGGTGGTTGAGCTGCTGCTGAGGCCTTGTGGTTGAGCTGCTGCTGATGAGGCCTGGTGGTTGAGCTGCTGCTGATGAGGCCTGGTGGTTGAGCTGCTGCTTGCCAATTTATAAAACAGCTTTCAAAAGAAGTGCTGAAATCTTCATGCATGGACAGCTTTTTGATCTTGTTTGGAGCAGGGTGTTGCCTGAACAATGTTCCCAAGTAGATGGCTGTGGAGTTCCACCAATCATCACACAAAAGCCCAGCTTCATGGCCAGTCCTCTGCTCCATTCACCCCCAGTGAAGCTGACGATTTCCAGAATTTATTCAATCACCACCTGGCTTCACTGCATTGAAAAAAAAAGCATTGCATATAAACCCATTGAAGTTCAGTGTCAATTAGATTTCATACACAGTGCTGCACATTCAAAATCACTGGAAAATCATGTTAGACAGAGTGAAAAAGACTTGAATGAAGTTACACATTCTAGGCTGCTTTTAGTTTTAACACAATGTCAATTGTGTTAACACACACACACAGAGAAAGAGAGAGAGAGAGAGAGCATTGCTTAAACCAGATTTTACTGTTGTCTGTTCAGCTATGGTTGACATTTACATTTCTTTTATTATTCTAAAGAGATGACAGGCTAAATGAGATGTAATGGGATAAATGGACCGACTGTGTGTGTGTTCATGTGTGCTTCTGGACCAGATTCATATGGGATGCAGGCTAGCCTGCTGCCTCTCGCTACAGCCCTGACTGTGGAGACATGATGGGAGCAGATGGGGATAGGAGAGGCTATGAGGTAGTGGTAGCCCGAGCTAATTATTAAAATGACTGTTATTATGGGATTATATTTGTCCTTGAGTGGCTATGGGAGTGGATATAGAGGCATACAGGCAGACATCCAAACAGACAGACCCCTGAACTAGAAATTGTTTTTTGTTTAGCTTTTTTTTCTCAAATCCAGGAGTTTAGTATTTTGGAATAGAGCCTTATTTTTATTTCAAACTTGGATGAAAATATTGATAATATCTATCTGAGGAGGCTCTGTGCCTGTAAAATGTCTCAGACATTCATAAAGTGAACCACTGTGGAGTTGTTATTTTTCTTCTGCTGAGGAATGTGATAGCTGTGTAATCTTGTGTGAGAACTAGCAATATGCTCTCACTACCTGGGAAGCTCTTCTTTCACATAGAACACACACAAGACATGTAGCCATATCTGCAGGAGGACACGCTAAGAAACACACACACACACACACACACACACACACACACACACAGCTTGGGGGAAACTCAACAAGTTTTCAGGTAGTCCAATTTTTCCTGCGTCATCCTGTTATCACTCTGGACTGTATCTTTCTGTGTATCACTCAGCCTGATGTCACCTGGAGCAACTTCAACACACTTACTCATGCTGAAAAGAGACTCAGTGATGTCATCCTGGACAATATGCTGTATGTGTATTTGTGTGTGTGTGTGGGTTTCATGGGTCCAGTGTCAGTATCCTTTACCTCAGACAGGTCCAGGCTATTCTTGATGTCTGACCACATCTTTTTATGGAGGCTTCCTAACTCCCTGAACTTAAACGCCCTCACTGGTTTGACAGTCATCATTTCAGAAACTGTGGCGAATATTAAAATGGGGCCTGTGTATGTGTGTAACAAGCAGGCACTGTAAGGCTTTACACAAGGATTAATCCCTCCTGAGAGAAACGGCACTGGAGAACACAAAGAACAGCTCAGCCAATCAACAGCAGATAATCTGTTACAGAAAAACAAGTCATGTCAACGAGTCCAGTCTGCTACAAAGTCACTCACGTCTACGAGTCACTAGTCAGTTTCTTCTTTTAGTTTTAAATCAGTGTTGTCACTGTGTAAACTCAGTAGAAAACACATCAGCTGTCAGTGAGCCGAACAACTCTATGTAGTTTTCTCTTATGTGTTTTTTATCTTTTTCCTTGCACACTGTTGCATCATCTTATAACTCACCAAAATTCCTCTCTGATATCAGTCCACTTCTCTGTGGGACCATACCAAAATGTTTTTCTTGTTTTGGTTACAGTTGAATTTGGCCACCATTACTGTCCAACAAATCCTTGCCAGGAAATGAGTTGTCAACTTCAAATAAATATTGCCTGAAATAAACTTTTTAAGCTGCTCTTGGATATGGCACTTTTTGACTATGCCACGGAAAGGTGGCCACTGCCTAGTCCAAGCCTCACTCATCTTTGTGACACCCTCTAATTATCCATCTCCAGAAGTAAAGGTCACTGGTCCCAATGAGGCATGGCAACGTTGCGACTGATTCATTCTCCGCCCTTTGGGATTAGAATTCCCTTGGAGGTCAAACTGCATTTAGATTTTGAGTCTATAATCCAAAATTTGTCAAGAAAGGGATCTGCTGCTTGTTGTACATTGAGACATGGCCATGTTATATCAGGCAGGTGCAGCATGTCAAACATCTGATGAAATATGGGCCCATAAAGCAAAATCTGTAATCAATCTGACTGGTGTAAGGTAGCAATTACTTCCACCTAATTCATCACACTATAATGATCTGTCAATGTCACACACATTTCCATCCTTGTCTGCCCTTCATTTTCACATGTCCTTTCCCACAAAATGGCTGAAATGTTTAAGTTATGTTTGCAGAAGATGAGAGACTAATAATGATTGCACGGCATTACCAGATGCTTTGTAATTACATTAATTCAGTGGCATTAAGACCCATACCATAGATACATGTCAAAGTGAACAGTGTTACAGTATGGTAACTTTGCAACAACTTATGCCGTATATGTATCTGTAGATCGTGTATGAATTAACATGAAAGGAAGACTTTAGAATCACAAGTGGTTCACATTATAGCAGAGGTCTATTGTTTGCAGAGACACAGATGAGTGAACATGTGAGGACATGTTCACATTATGTACAGCAGTCGGTATATCTCTCCTCTCCCGTCTGCATCTCACACCCAGGAACACACCTCAACACTTCTTCTGTTGTTTCTAATGAAATAATACAGAGGCTTTATACTCTTTCATAAGTATAAAGATATCTTTGGAACAAGAGGGTACTTTCCAAAGTCTGTATACATCAGGGTTAGTTAGGGTGGGACCCTTAACATTTTTGATACAAAGCCTTTGTTACAAACTGGGGCTTGGAGTCTCGGACAGACATGGACATGGACCAGGCCAGGGCTGTTTAATAAAAAGACAATATAAAGTTCCATTATGGGAAATGTAGGGTCAGATGTGTTTGGAGCTTGAGTGCCAGGGAATGAAAGTCAGGATGTCTCCACTTCTGCAAAAACAAATTTTAATCAGTGTCTTGCACGTCCACCAGCTTTCTGAAAATGCAATCATGCCGTGCCATGCTGTCATGACATTCCACAATTTCCTCTTACATTAGTGGATAATTCTGAGATAGAATTATGAAGTTTTCAACTAATTACTGCAAAGAAGTAATTAGTGAAATATTAATTTATTACTACTACAAGTTAATATTGGACACCTTGTTGAACTGTATAATTTACTGTAGACAAATTTCACATATTTCATATGAAACTACAACTTTCAAGGTTACACCAGCAATTATGAGACATTTTGTCAATTTATAATTAGTGCCACATTTGATAGTTCTGAGCAGAAAATTAAAAATGTACATTTTTAGCTTCACCACAGCTGTGATTCCAGGCCTATAGACTATAGACTAACTGAGTGACAGAGTTACACCATTGCTTTGCAATGTGACTGCACAATGAATAGCTTTCTCATTTCTCAATGTTAAACAGGTAACTGGTTTTAATTTTGTGGTGAATCAGTGTATGATCAGCTGGTCAGTGTGTACTAGGTTTGAAGAACTGTAGAAGTGTAGATGTGTAGAAGTGTGTAATGTAGAAATGATAGGTGAAGTGAATACCATCAATTATCTCATCACAATGGTACCTGCCAGTACATGGGACATTTTTAAGGATAAGATTGTAAGCAACTTTGACTCGTCTGAGATGTTCTCAGTCATAAGGAAAATGGAAGAACCAATGGCCGGGCAAGGCTCATTGACACTAATAGGGAGTGAAGGTTGGCCTGTGTGGTCTGATCCAACAGAAGAGCAACTGTAGCAGAACACACATTGCATCCCGGGTTGTTGTGTATGTGGCTGTGTAGCCGCAGACTGGTTAGGGTTTCCATACTGGCCAATGTCCTCACTAAGACCACCTAAAATGGGCACCCGGTGCATCACTCATCTGGTGAACATGGTAGAGTACATGAAGAAGGCAAGCTGAGGCAGTGTGTTCCTTTGAACAATGTTATGTTGGGGAAACCTTTACTCCTGCCATCTGTGCGGATGCTATTTTGGCATGTATCACCCATCTAAACATTGTTGCCAACCAAGTACGTCCCGTCATGGAAACAATACAGTGGGTCAAAGGTGGTTATTCAGTTAAAGTTCAATGTTTTAGTCTGATTCATCATCATATTTTAGTATATAGAGTATGCTTGTAGTTTACTTGCATCACATAGCAGACATTTTGGAAGTTTAGGTTTCTCGGATACATATGGCATTTATAACTGGAGAAATTACATAGTGTAGATTAAACACAAATGCGTTAATCCTATTTGTGAAAATAAATATTATGAATTCCTTTCTCTCTCCTTCCTCTGCAGGGTTCTTTGTTTTTTATTCTCTCATCTGTTTCTCTGAACTCTGTCTCCATGTGTTTTTGTAGGCACTGCTGAAGGACCCTCTATACATTGGCCTAAGACATAAGAGAATCCGTGGACAGGCCTACGATGACCTGCTGGATGAGTTTATGAAAGCTGTGTCAGACAGGTATGATCATATCAAGCCTCAATTCATCTGCCCACTTCTTGCACACTGTCTGCTTTTGTCATCATAATAGAAATGGAGCACAGTGCTCTTAAAAGAAATATGTTGAGCAGTTCAGCGTGGTCAGTGCATGCAATGCGATGCAGCCAATTCTTATGGGATTCAGGAGTCTGGAACTTCAGTCACTGGTGATTTGGTTTTAGCTTCTTTGAACAAAGTTTTGGTTGCTAAGCAATTTCAATGAAAACTCTGCACTGGCTGAATGGCATAGCTTATTGAAAAATGATCAGGAGCAGCCTTGGTAATAGTTGGCGCTATTGATTTTATTGGCATGACTCTCTCCTGACAACATGCCAACCATCGAAGCAACATTCCATAATATTATCTATTTTAAGACTGTCCACAATAATCTGATTTATTTATTCATCCACAGAACTCAGCCAATTGTTTTTTTCAGGAATGATGGAGGAGGTTTTTTTCTGTAAACAGGATATTTTGAAATCCAATTCTTGATATTATGCGTAATGTCAGGGGAATATGATTGAGCATTTGATGCTTATGGGACTTGTGGGAGACCAGTGGTTTGTGGAACATTTTTTTTTTTGTGTCTTGACTCCACTTATCATGTCTGAGGGAAAATATCTTGCTGTATTAAAGGATGAATAACTCAGTTATGTCGTTACTGAGCAGTAGATTGTATTCAGGGTTTGATTCTTCTTTTTCTTTTATTTGGAGTGTTTGGTATTACTGTCATTCATTTAATTTTGCTTTTGCCTCACTCGTGCCTTTGAACTGACATGTGGTCAGTCATTCACTCTGATTCCCTTCATTGCTCTTTGTCTAATGTATTTACTGCAGTGCTGTCCTTGTTTAGACTTTTGTATACCTTTGCTTTGTGACCATCAGAGTCACACACTCATACACATGGGCATGGTTAAGCCTTGTCCTAACCCAGAGAGACTGAAGTCCAGGGGGAGAAGCCTGGGTCTGGGCCCCTTCCAGCTGGCAACAGGAAGCCATGACTCTAATAACTGGGTGGCTTCTCAACTACAGGGAACACTGATGCTTTTTTCCCCAAAGGAGCCAGATTGGCGGAAAATGAATAATTATGGGCTCAGAGATTGAATGAATGATTACAGCCCTGCAGTCTTTTAAGTAATATTCGTGTTTAGTTTTCTAAGAAACTTAACGTGAACTAAAATACCCCCAATTGAATCATCATCAATAAGCAGAAGTCTGGAGAGATTTTTTAATCCACTATTTAAAAATACTTTAAATGTTGAATGGTTTGTGATGCAACCAAGAATTTGATTTCAGACCAGCCTTCTATTCTCCACAGGCTAATCTGCCCTGTTGAGCAATCACTACATGTTGTCGGGTGCTTTTGTCTGGAGGCAGAAATAAATGATCTCTTAATCTTATCGCTCTTGCACACACCCATAGCACTTTAAAAAGGATGAACCAGTGTCTCAGCTGTGGTTTTCAAACTTTGAACTCAGTATTTTCTTCCAGGATAAAACTCACCATTTTGTCACAGCACACAGTGCACTTAATCCCCCCTTGAATACTTTTGACGGCATGGGCAGATTCCTCTACATGAAAGTGTTGAGATTATGATGGCGTTGTGGGATGTGCTGGGAATAAAAAACCAGACAAGTAGTAATTAAGAAGAATCACACAGCAATAATACTTTTGACTTAATGGTGTAGAGACATTAGGATAAAATATTGCTCTAGTGCTGTTTTACAAGCTTTTGTAACCAGAGAACTTTCCAATGGCAAGACCATTTCTGTCACATCAAGTGTGCAGATATATGTCAGAAAAAAACTGAAATATGTTGAAAAATGAAAAATACTTTTGGGAACATTTCACTTTATTACAATTGGTTAAAACATAATGAAATAAAACACCTTCACCTTCAGTCTTTCAGACCATGTCAACAGACCAATTTCAGACTAATAATTCTTGGGACATTCCCAAAAATCTCAAACCATTTCTTTAAGGATAACATAATCTACAGTGCTTATCCATCTGTCAGTGTTTTTAAACTATGTTTTTATTTAAAGATTTGTTTTTTTTTTTGCCATGTTATGCCTGTCTTTTACAGTATTAGAGGAGAGAGTAAAGAAATGTGGGGAATGACAAGCAGCAAACAGGAATAGAACTGACGACTCGCTCATAGTATCTACGCCTGTGTGGTATGTGCCATAACCACTGGGCTATTATGTTGCCCCATCTTTTCATTTTTGCCCAGTAATTTCTAAAACATCTGGACACTGCAGTATTTAACCAGTGTTACCCGAGCGGTTGTAGGGGACTATTTTCAGCCATGTATTGATACACATTTAGAGCTCTTGTGTGTGTTTTTTTGGCAGCAGGATAATGCACATGGGTTTGACTCTGTCGGTGCAGTGGTCTTACTCATTGATTGTGATTTTGATAGCTTTTTTAGCACTACTACACAGATGAATAAGATATATCAGTACTTGCTAGCAGGTTGTTAATCATTAATGGGTTTGGTCATAAAAGTATTTGTAGAGCTAAGTCTCTTATTGGCAGCTGTAGTAAGCTGTAAATATAGTAGCAGTCGTACAGTTTAGTCAGGAATATTTTACATCATGTATCAGAACTGTTCATGTCACAAACGGTTGTATAGTTTTTGACAGCAAAGGATGTTCCCCATACAGATTGGAGTAGCATGCAAAGACTACAGGAATGCCATCAACTATTTAAAACTCTTGGCACAGAAAGAGTAAGGAACAGACTGATGGACTGATGGATGGATGAAAGGAGCAACAGGGAAAGAATGCAGAATACGTCCTCGTCATTAATGACGGCTCTGGGATTTGAGAAATAATGTGTGCTGAGAGATGCTGGCTCTCTGGAGAGAGAGAGAGAGAGAGAGAGAGAGAGAGAGGGGATTTATTAAGGCCTCAGCCACAAAGCCCCATAGGGACAGAGGTAGCACACATATATACACACAGGTGCGACAGCTGTGTTTGTACAGAGCACCCTTGTCTGTGACCTTCTTCTGTGAGATCCTCGCTGGCCCTGCACAGCCCTCAACGAATGTGCTGCAACTAGAAAAATCACATTGCACCTTCTCCTGTGCTTCTAGGTTGCCCCTGAGAGCTGGAAGTATATAGGAAACCCACCTACTTCCTGTTAGCTAGAGATTTAGATTTCATCAAGTCTCAGATGAAGTCAGATTGCGTTTCCTGAAGGAGCTGGGTCACTCGTTAGCTTGTAGGTCCTGCAGACTGGCCCAGACGAAACACCAAACGTCTGAGTGATTTGCCACATGGGAAAGCACCCGTCGTCTCGTGTGTTACGTTCTTTTTTATTCTATCAAACATTCGCAGTGATGTTGCAAGCTTTTAAAAACGCTAAAATTACTGTTCCAGCAAACAATGAGTTTAAGTGTTTTTTTTTTTTTTTTACTCTTACTACCAGAATCATTGTGGCAAGTCATAAATCACAGACAAATAAAAGTTAAGAGCACAAAGGAGCTCTGTGTTGTTCTGGTGCTGTGGCTCAGATAGCTTAAACAGCCCCGTGGCAGGAGAGGTTAGACGGCTGTCTTCTCTGACTCTCTGGAAGTTTTCAGTGACTGATATTAATAAAAAAAATCAATATAAATAAAAGCAGCAGGGTTTGTATCAAGGAAATGGATCCTACATAATTGTTTATTTTCTGTATCTGATTCATGTTCTTGAAGAAAACATCTCCTGCTAAGGTTACAACAGTTCTGGTTGGTCATTTGAGATTTCTGTCTGATCTGATCTGTGTGCTTAAATGGGAAAAGATGACTCCAGTCATTCTTGAGATTTTTTCAGGATTTGTCATTATCCAAATAAATGAACATTTTTGTGGACTGTGTCAAATCACATCCATAGTCTCTATTGATGCATAAAAAATGCATGAAAAAGATGCAGAGTTTTCTAGATTATAGAAAAAATTGTGTAGTACCCAGCACCCAAGAACCATAAGAATGGATCTGGTCTAAGTTTATATGAAAGAGGAGTGAATCAGTAAATTAATGAACAAATGTGTGTGTGAGCTCTGTTGATTTTTACTATTTCTCCCTGAAATGAGTAGTGGCAGCAGTCTCCCTGCTGCCACATAGGGTCACAAAGGTCACAATTCGAGCACTTTTAACTCATTGGACTCCTTAATAACAGGACATTAAGCCTTATTCTAATCCTCCATGCCTTTCTACCATTCTTTGTTTTTTCTGTGCTTGTGTTTTGGTCTTTGGGAAACCCGAGCAGCCCTATCAGAATTAAGAGCTTCTGCTGTCACATTTTATATTCTTCAGCAGGTGTAGGGGTGATTTTTCTTGCCCATTTTCTCTCATCCTGGTGACAGATGCGAGCACTTTTCCCACCAGGTCCGTTTTGGTCTCAAAGCTCATTGAGGAGACTGCTGTTGACAAAGCCCTGGAAAGTGATCAGTCTCTCTCTTTGTCTTTCTCTTTTTCTTTTTTTCCCAGTTAAATAACAGCAATGACAGGTGGAACCAGGTCACTGTTTTACATGACAACACTTTGGCCCAGTATGTGCACATTACTTAATGTAATGACATTTTAAATTGTAAGTGAAGTAGTTAATTAAAGTAAACTAGATTAGACTTTGTATTATTGTATATATGGAATTACCATTATTTTCTTTATATTAATGACCATTGGTGCTACAATGAATAAGGACATAAAGCAAAGGATGTATTTATTGTCAATATTCCAAAAGCATATACAGTATTTATATCACCATATTTTTGAAGGTGCACAGTTCATCACAGTTAATGTACTTATTATACAATGGGGTATATTTCTATACATTATACAGTACTGTGTAAAAATTATATGCACCCCCACATGTTTTGTTTTAGCAGTGCTTCAAAGATCATACATATTTATCTCTCATTTTCTTTATGCAGATATAATAAGAAAATACAGGAAATGTGTACAAAATATTTAAGAACACATAAAATGTACTAATGAAATAAAATGTACTGGATTCAGACTCTGGACACCCCAACATTTGTTGCCTCAGCGGTGCTTAAGCTGATAACAAAGCCATTGTTTCACACTCAGATCACTGATAGACATGCCTACCCTGCCAGAAACAAACTGTTGGCAGATCCAGATGTGACAGGGGTCTTGGGGTCAGCTGCTGATTTCACTTTGGATTCACCCAAAGGCAATTATGCAGTGACAAGCATACTGGCAAGGCATTATGGGTTGGGGCCACCCAAAACATGCTTTAGGTCTCTCGTGACCCTCTTTATTGTACAGCGAGGGGGGAATTCTGCCCCAGTTTGCCTCATCAGGACTCTTCAGGATATCATGCTTTGGTCATTGGCTTTTTCCATTTTGACCAAGGTGAGATCAGCAGCTGATGTCAAGACCCCTGTCACATCTGGATCTGCCAACAGCTTATGGCAGGCTAGATATGTCTATCAGTGAGTGTGGAACAGTGATTTGCCCAACAACTTAGCCTTTGTGGTTGTTGGTCACTGAAGCACTGCTGGGGCAATAAATTTTAGGGTGTCTGGAATCTGAATCCAGAATCATTAGTACATTTTATGTGTACAATTTGTACACATAAAATATAAACAGTACAATATATGCTGTATTGTACAGTACTGTATATTACAGTTGTATTGTAGGTGTTTTGACACAATTAATCCTATTTTCTGTCACAGCTGTACTGTGTTCTTTCCGTACTTACTTATTTACTTACACTTGTGAACAATTCTTATGAAAAATGCTGTTATCTGCCCCGCTATTAAAGGTGATAAAGTGTTTTACCTCGTCTTTGTTGAAGAGCAGTCGCCCACCACATTCAGGAACATGTGAAAAGTGCTAGAAATTCTGAACATCTCCTTTTCATAGAAATTCCTCTTTTAGAAATGTCGCTAGAAAATGGGTCAATTTCAAAAATGGTTGTTTGTGACGTAAAACGTATTTCACTGCCCCCCCACTCTGATTCCATTCCCTCCCTTTCAAAGGTGATTAACTGCAAAAAGATGGTCTGTCTGTGTTCTGAAGACGGCAAAGTTACAATTATTTGAGTGACAGTGAAGGAGCCAATCAGTGCTTGCATTTCATGATGAGGTGGTCAGTTAAGCCTGAAAAGATGCCAAACAGGTGCAAAACCACACATTTCAATCCCCCACCCTAATATATCTTTCTGAGAGAGGTTGTTGTGATGCTTCTGAGGTGTTACACATCCAACCAACATTTTATTGTGTATACGTCACATCACATCACAGAACAAGAATCAAAACCCTGTTCAACCATTCTCTGTCACCTTAAAGGGTACATATATATGGGGAGATTATTACACTTGAATTATAATTTTATTAACCCTTTATTGCAATGCAAAACAACCTGGGTCAATTGATGCATAATACAAGTTTCCAGTATTAACAGCTGCATTTGTGTTTATTGCAACATATTTTGTTTACAATCTGTTTCCCAGTCGTTCCTTCTCTCTGCTCTACTGCTGAGGGATTTGTGGATTTTTGACAGCACATTCAGGAACATGGCCTGTGTTTTTCATCCTTTGGGTGTGCCCTATCTTGCTTAGGTTACTGCCCTTGATACTTCAGCTTAGACACAAAAGCAAACCTAGCGTCTTTGTGCTAGGATTTTTTTTATCCGCCTTGCACTGAGTTGTATTGTCAGATTTTGTTGCTCCTTTCAGAAGGTCGTCAAGGAAAGATAACTGACTCCCAGGGAGAAAAAGGGAGAATGAACACAAATGGCCTCCAACAGGAGCTTTGTTATAGGAAATACACACACAAGCTGGTCTCTCTGTAGTTGTGAGGACATTCATTGACATAATATATTCACCAGCCCTTCACCCAAACTTAAACCATCGCAAATACATTGTAATTGTAATTCTAACAAGAATCTTAAAACCGTAAATCTCAACCATCAAACAGCCCTTTGAAGTTGTTTGTACAAAAATGTCCTTATAATGGCAGTTTAAATTTCTCTGTCCACACAACCAAAGAAACACACACACACACACACACACACATATGGTAAAAACACTCCCCCTATCTTTATTGGTTCAGACTAAGGACCAAAGAGCTTTCTTCATTGGGAAGATGTTTCTTTCTTTCTGCAATCCCACAACCACAGATAGCCACTGTGTAGTTTCTGGTCAGTGGATGTCCATAAATATGTGTGTGTTCACAGCTCAGTCATCCTCAGATCCATGATCTAAGGATGGATTCCATCAAAAGTCTCTGATCTTCTATAACTGTCACTGTGATAAAAACTATGAATATAGTGTTTGACAGGCCTCATAATCCTCTGTCTTTACTGTATGATGAGAATAGTTGCAGGACACTCAGCATGTTTTTCGTGCACTCCTCTGCACACTGTCCACTTCTGTGGACACTGTGAAGCCCGAGCAGCCTGGTTCTGTGTGAACTGGCGTGACCCCTCCAGTAGCGAGATGCACCAAACCATACCAGAGGGAGCTGCGCTGGCACAGAGGAAAGGCTGCATCTATCCTCGCCCGTCGCCTGTCTCCGTCTCCCAAAGCCCAAACACAATGAAAAGTTTATAGCTCCCTTCTTGGCCTCATTATTCCTCCTCTTCACACAGGCTCTCATTGCTTTAGTGCTGTTCTCTGCTTGATAGAAAACACATTTCTCTCCTCAACGCTACTGCCGTGTTGGCAGTGAGTCAGCGGGGCTGTCAGTATCTGTATTAGGCGTCGGTGTCTTGCAGTGTGGCAGAGGGAAGGATAAACACTGACCTAGGAATGGCACACTCTCATCGGGACATTAAGTTTTATTACAGCTGAACTCAGGTTGCTTCTCACCCTGCATTTCTTTCTTGCTTCGCTTCCGTTCAGCTTCATCCTCCTCCTGCTGGAAATCTAAGCAGTTTAGCAGCCACTGTAACAAGTGGGAAACAGATTTAGTGGGCCATGCAATGAATGGTGCAGACAAAGATCTGTTTCCTCGTGAGGTATTAGGTGCAGTTTTTATGAAAGGATGGAGAAAGAGAGAGATAAAAGACAGTGAAGGACAAGAGAAAACAAAACAAGAAACCTTAACTAAAGAAGATGAATGAGATGAGGAGCAAATAAAATCTCACCCCTTGTTGCCTCTTCCTGTTAACTCACAAGGCTGCAGGTGTTTGGGACGGCTTGCACTGTTTGCTTTCCCTGTTCTCAGTTTCCCCCATCACTGACAGACTGACTGAAACATGAGCACTGATGTTTTTAATACAGGTTTCAGACGACCTCGCCCTTTCTTCTATTGTTTCTAGCTGTGAAATAGACTTAATAAATGTTGTACTTTATTTCATTTTGTTTTTTAATACTAAACTTGTAGTGTCAGTTGTTTAATGTACTGGAAAATCTTAAGTGCAGTTTCAGCTTGTGAGACTGAATTTCCTTGAAACAGAATAACAAAGTGGGAGAGGACTCTGGTGAGAAAGTCTTCTTACCAATTCTGTATACTCATGTATACACAGAAATCTCCTGGTTAATGCTTCATTATTACCTGTTTGTAAGAAATCATTTCTGAATACTGCAATACATAAGGTTTCCCAACCTGTCTCTCTTTAATGACTCACAGGGACATAATTTTTAACTATGTGATTGGATGTTTCTTTCTGAAATACAGCTTTGAAGTCTCGGTTAACTTGTGCCTTGAAAAGTTTCTGTATTGTGCCTTTAGCAAAGAAACAGATATATTGGAACACAGCTGTTAATCATTTGGACTGCAGATTAATGATGATAGTTTAGCGCAAGTTTTCCAGCTATGAGTCAGGTAACATTTTCTTTTGGAAAAAACAGTTGGATTTTTTTTACTTTCAGGATCAACAGCTCCCACGATCTCACAATCCAAATGACCTTTTGCTAAATCCCTTTCCAAACAACCTAGCAACTTTTGAAGTCAAACGTCAAGTCAAACCTTTCCAGTGTCAAAGCTGAAAAGCTAAATTGTAAGTGATAGGTAAAGCTCTAATTTAAGATACAATCTTTGACATATTTGGCTAATTTATGGCAGTAAACTGTCATAGCCTGCAAACCACGAGTAAATACTTACTGAATATAGCTGTTTTAAGATACTGTAATGTGAGTAAACAGACATAAAGTGCAGACACCATGCTACACTTTGCAGAATGTAGTAGCAACTTAGCGATTTTTGTTAGCACCACTGTCCAACACTAACAGCTATCGACCGGTCTGCAAAAACATACTACCCAAGAGCTTTTACATTTACATTTGTAAAATGTTTCAGGTTCATCCTAAAAGCTCTTTTCTCTCTTCTGGAAAAAGTGAATCGTTTTGGTTTTTAAAGTACAGACTTCGAAACTAAAACTAGAACCACCCTGTAATACAAGAACAGTGCTATTCATTTAAATGGCTTCTACATCAGTTGGTGCAGTTGCTAACTATTTGCCTTTGGAGAAAGGAAGGTTCAGCCTCTTCTGTTTTACAGCATTTTACCGTATATACAGTTTATATTTAACGTTAGCCAATGTTAGCCTCGTTAGATAGAGCTGATCAAATTCACCAGTGACAAGTCTCTGAGGTCAAGGGCCTGTTTATTTGTTTAAAAAAATGTTAGTTTTTTTTAAATGGTAAATCTGTCACTGTTAATCATGAACCACATCATGTAGCAGTCCTGCAGCAGCAGTAGGTTTGATATGCACAGCAACACAACTCAACGGTTGATTTTAACAAGGTAGACACTTTTGCAGTAACAGTCACCATAAAAATCTCTATTAATTTACATTATTTTTCATGTATCTTCTATTAGCTTTGGTATCCTTCACACCTCATCTTCAAGCAGCAGCAGTTGCTCTGCAAATGTCCAGTAAATTCCTCAACAAAGGTTCCAGCTGTCAAAGAACATGGGAACCCCAGATTCCTTTTTGTTGCCCAAAATTCAATTTACAGACTCATAACACTGGCTTTATGGCTTATTTTTCTTATGTGTTTTTGTAGAAGCTTATTGACACAGGCTCCTGTGTTGTGGCGGTGATGTGAGAGGTGGTCTGAGCAGCATCTTGTAAAACTGAACACTGTTGCTTTACTGTGGGACTGGGTGGTCTCTGTGCTCTCTGTGGATGTTTGACCTCCCTCGTGGAAACTCATTGTGACACGCTGTTGTTCAGCAGGTGTCAGCTTATCAAATGTCTTTTAAACAAAACAGTGCACAAGTTCTTTAACCCGGGTTAAATTGTCACATAAGACTTTAAAGTGATATTACTGTTTATTTAATTTGAAACATGCTCATACAACTTTTTATGTTCAGAAAAGTGAATCAAATCTATTATGACTTAATGCATTGACAAGTAGTATCCCTTCTCTTTATTACTGATCTTGTGCCTTGTTGTGTAGTGGGAGAGCGCCCTCGTCTGGCCTGAAAAGTCTTTAAAAGCAAAGGCTGCTCTTTGCTTTTTCATGGCCTCTGTTGTTTCGGTCAGAATAAATATCAGCTGTCTGACTTCACAGGTACGGGATGGACTGTCTGATCCAGTTTGAGGACTTTGCAAATGTCAATGCTTTCCGTCTGCTGAGCAAGTACCGCAACAAGTACTGCACATTTAATGATGACATCCAAGGTAAATGATCATAATGATAATAATAATACTTTATATATATATATATATATATATATATAAGTGTCAGGTCAGGTGTCAAGTATATCTACCCAAAACCACTTAGGTCTAATGCAACAAACATATAATAACCATAGAACAACTTTTACCCTCATGTGTCACACACACTCACTGCTTCATATGTACCTGAGCTACCTGTGGATTTTAAAATTAAAATTCCCAGATTATATTACCACATCATTGTTTTTTCTTCAGATATTTACTTTACTCTAACATATACTTTAACATGTGGTGTGATCACACTAGTATAATTACTCAAGTAGAGTGCACAGTCTCAGTCTTAATTGTATTCAATTATAGTACATACCTTTGACTTTTCCCCCTTTACACTCATCTGTCATTGTTTGAAATACAACAGTAATACCAGTTTACTACAGATATAGATTATGATAGATTTCACTGTTGATGTTGTTGTATATTCTTTAGGTACTGCTGCTGTGGCAGTAGCTGGACTGCTGGCCGCCCTACGCATCACCAAGAGCAAAATGTGTGACCACACCATTGTGTTTCAAGGTGCAGGAGAGGTATGTGCAATTCAAATCATTCATTACTTCTGATTCATTCTGATAACATTACTCAAGCTTTTCACTTTCAAAATGGAAAGAAAATATGATTTGAGATCAGTTATTCTTTTAATCTTGCTGCCAAAACTGGAAAAGAGATCTCTTGAAAGAACTCTTATTTTATCTCTTGTCTTGTGTTTCCAGGCAGCGATGGGAATTGCTGAGCTGATCACCATGACCATGGAGAAGGAGGGACTCGCTAAGGATGAGTGCATGAAAAAGATCTGGATGGTTGATTCCAAGGGTCTCATTGTCAAGGTGTCAATACTAAAATGCTGCACAAATACACAAATACTTCACACAAAACACTAATACTCGCAGTGAACACAGTTGCATTTGCCTTCAAAATAAAATCTAACAGATAAGACAGAAAGCAAAGTACTGAAGTAAAATGAACAAAACATGACAGACTGATATTAAATAACATTTTAAGACAATCTGAGGGTGGACTCTCTGGAGCAGTTCGACATGAAACTACCTCCACAGTCCAGAAAACATTTCCTTTGGTTTGTTAATTTATATGACAGAGATATTTCGTAGGAATGGCTGCAAAATACTCTCCGGGGGTTATACATCTGTTTTGTCCACAATCTTCATGTTAGTTGTTATTCTGCCCTCATTCTTACTAATCCTCCTCTTCACTAACGTCTCTCTCCAATGCCTCCTCTCACACTCCCAAGAAATCCTTCACTCCCTTGGCACTAAACATTTAGAGGCAATAACAGTGGCTACACACAGTGTTAACAGTGTAAAGTGTTTCCACACATGCTTTAATATATTCAATGTCTTCACCTCTTTATTTACTCTTTCCAAATCCTCAGGGCCGGGACCATCTGACCCATGAAAAGGAGAGGTTTGCTCATGAGCACCCACAGATGAAGAACCTGGAGGATGTGGTGCGGGAACTGAAACCCACAGCTATTATCGGTAAAACACCAACACCATGATCGTCATAATCGCCTCTTGTATCAGACCATTAGAATTAATGAACAGCCATAGTTTACTTAGGTTTATAAACAAAAAATATCAGGTTTAGGGTTTAAAAACTGTAATTCATAAAGGTTAGAGGATCTTTGCCGTCACTGACAAACAGCTTAAAAACAGGAAATGAGCGTTGCTCTTTGATGTTAAAATCAAACACATCCATCCTGATTTCATCTCATTTCACCTGACTTTCTGCTGTGACCCCATCATAACTACTCCAAGCACTAGAGGTCGCTTAAAGATGAAACCAAACTATGAGTATAATATACAACCTGTACTTAAAAATGAGAAAAGTTAGGAAAAATTCCTCTTTCCATGCACTGTCTCAGGCGTGGCAGCTGTTGCCGGAGCGTTCTCTGAGCAGATCATTAGAGACATGGCTTCCTTCAACAAACGCCCCATCATCTTTGCCCTCAGTAACCCTACCAGCAAAGCTGAATGCACTGCTGAGCAGTGTTACACATTTACAGAGGTACTTGCTCACCACACTCTAGACTGATTTTACTTCTGATCATGGGTGTGATTTATTCCTGTGCCTGCATGTATACATCACTGTACTACTCTGTGCTGCAGGGGCGGGGCATCTTTGCCAGTGGCAGCCCATTTGATCCTGTCACTCTGCCCGATGGGAGAACATTCTACCCTGGTCAGGGGAACAACGCTTACATCTTCCCTGGTGTGGGCCTAGGTGTCACAGCCTGCGGCATCCGACATATTTCTGAGGAAATATTCCTTGTTGCTGCCGAGGTAAAGCATCAATAGTTCAGAATTATAAAAAATAATAATGAATAATAATATTAAATAGGATATTTAGTGTTTATGAAGGATAACGACAACCCAGAGGCTGATCTGATCCAATAACATTTAAACATGTTATTGGATCAATGTTGTGTTTGCTCTTTAACAGGTGCTGGCTCAGCTGGTGACAGAGGGGGACCTGGCAGAGGGAAGACTATATCCTCCTCTCAGCTCTATCAGGGAAGTCTCTCTCAAACTGGCCATCAAGGTGAGAGCTCAATACACACACAACATATAGAAGATGTATTTAACATATTTGCCTTAGTCAAGTCGTATTATTGGAGAGTTTGGGAAACTGCAAAAACACTTTTCTTTCCAGATCATTGAGTACGCCTACGAGCACAACATGGCCACACTTCACCCTGAGCCGTCTGACAAAAATGAGTATGTGCGCTCCCTCACTTATAGCACTGACTATGACGAGTTTGTACCGGACTCGTACCGCTGGCCAGAGGACAGTATGACTGTGCAGTCATGCAAACTTTAATGCACTGGACACAGAGACAAGATGAGCCCTGGGAGGGGGCAGGTAACTACTGATGTGCAATATCATCACAAGATGTGATGTTCATGTTAAAAAAGGCATGTTCAGAATTTTTCATTAATATATTACTGTAAAATTAATGGTGACAATGCATTATTTGGGGGAAGAGTCAGTGCTATTAGCAGTGATGTTTCACACTTCTGGTGGGTCTACTTTAGGAATTACTGGGCTTTATTTCTTGTTATTACCCCCACTAGAATAGCATGCTAGTTTATGAAAGAGTTATAATATTTTATAATGTATAAGGTGAAAGGGAAGTGGATGAGAGGTGAAACAGATTGCAGTTTAGGAAAATGTTTCAAGTATTGCACTAATTGTTATAATCTCATTACATTTTACAATAATATATTTAGGGAAAAACTTCCACTAATGACTGTACTATAGTTGTACTGTACCAGAGAAGAACTTCATGACTGCATCAGCTATGTTCCAAAAACTCTTTGTCGAATAAAGATGGATTTCAAATAACGTCTTTAATGTTTGATTATTATTATATTTATCCTTGTCCCTCAAGGATGCATTGAGTGTTTCACAGTGAGCTAAAAGGGACACATAATAAATATATGTGATTGATATATGCAATCATTTTTGAATAAGCACCCATTGTGTTTGTCTTACAGAAATCCTGTACTAAAACAGTGTGCCTGTCTCTCAAACATATAAGCGTAATTATATTACTATGATTAAAACGTATGCCTTTAATTAATAGCATGGATATTGTATGGCATTATACAATGCTCTGGCTTCCTCTAGAGGTCAAAGTATATAATTGCAGTAGAAAATGAGGAATGCAATCATAGTGGGGCTTTGTCAAGACGATCATTTTCTGTGGTTTACTAAGATTTGATTGACAGTAGCCAAACAACTCAATATATGTCAATGTAGTTTTACTTAAATTTTGCTCAAATCTGATGTGACAACATTGTTTATTACCTGATTACCGTCCACCTCGAACCACTGACAGAAAGTATTTGTGAGACTTGTGTACCATATTGTTTTCTTTTATATGAAGTAAGAACACGTTAAAACACACACACACACACACACACACACACACACACACTTTTGTGGTGTCATGTTAGCGAGCTGCAATATAAACCAGCAGGTAAATCAAACTGGTTTATGGTCCAACAGTGTATTTTGTGTCTGGTGTTGTCTGAATTGAACTGAGGATGATTTCACGTTAATCAATCAATCACAGACCAGACAGTCAGTACCAGAGGCCTTGGCTGGCCCGCTGCCCATTCTACTCTGAAATCAATAGAGGAGCAGCCAGAGTGCTCAGTGTCCAGTGATGAGCGTCCAGCCCCAGGCAACACACTGAGAGACCAACATTTGTTTTTCTCACTTTCTTTGCCTCACCCTCCATTTGAATACTGACATCAGCCTGAGGCAACCAGCGCTCTGACATGACAATATGTCTCAATGTCAACACCGTCCACATATCTGTTAGCTGTGTGTAGAACATAAATGGTCTATTAGTTTTAAAACACATAAATAACCTTTCATTGGTTGTGTATACATATACTAATTTAACTAATTTTAGCTACTGTAGCTCTCACTGTTTATCCAATAATTGTAGATTATTAGATGAACTATTCATTCTACTAAATGTAGTATATTTTAGCTAACAGTAGCAGCTATTTATTCTTTATATTTAAGAAAAAGTATTTATCGCCTTGAGCTCCTATTTTTTCTTTTTCAATGATTTTAACCTTGTTTGGCTTTTCGCTCAGAATGTCTGTTTATTAAAATGTCAACTGTCATAGTGATTCACTACATTTAGCGCATTTACATTTAAAATTTAGCTTTCTTTATCACTTTTTGCCAATTATTGCTTTGATTTAATCATTTATTTTTTAGAAAACATGACCTGTTTCAATCATTTATTTGTTACTTTGCTACAGTATTTTAACTTATTATTCATCTTGTTTCAGGATTTATTTCATATGTGTCTTTCAGTCTTTTCTCTCACCCTCCAGGCGTCTGTGTCACCTTTGCTGGTCACACACTGGCTGGGTGACTGGCGGCTGTAACCGACATCCTTTTGACCTTGTTTACAGTCCCACATTAAATGGCACCTTTCTCACCGACCTTGTGATCAGTGTCTATCAGTAAAGGCCCTGAGGGGATGTTGCATGTATGAGTCTGTCTGACCATGAAGTCAAAACCCCCACCACTGTATTGACAGTTTATCCTCCTTACACTTGTTTCACCTAATTTCCTCTCAGGGGACATAATTTGTCATTTTAACTTTTTTATTTATTTATTGTTGTCTGTCTGCATAGTCCATAGTTTGTTTTACTGTTATTATCATTTGCCTGTTTATCTCTTCTATTGTACACTTGTATTATACTAATGTCTTTACTGCCAGGAAAATACATAGACTTTGTATTACCTCAGTGGTTGGCCTGAGATTGCTCGTTTGACGAGCAATTTTCTATAAGAGACCAGAAGAGGGCGCTCTAATCTATTGTTTGAGCAGATATTGGCAAGACCACGTGAAGCACCAGTACAACATTTTTGATTTTAATGCTTACATTTGTCCATTATCATCATCTATCATCATCATCTTTTGATATAAGTCTACTGCAACTTTTGTTCCCAATGACTCCATGTAATGACAAGGTAATGACTTGTACAAATGCAATAGTACCTTCCTTATAAGTCATTGAATTCACTCTGGGCTAAATTTCTATATATCTATAATAGTTCAGACCTCTTGTATTGTTGCAGGTCTTTGTGCGGCAGGGCTATTGAATGAGCATTATAGGCTGAATTATAGCCTGAGATGATGATGGGTAAATTGGCTAAAACCTATATGGATAATGCAACAGCCCATAAATAGCTCAAATGGACAAATTACCTTATGTGGACATTTTACTGGTCTGCTGGTTAGTTCATTACTAACGATGATGCCAAATTCAGATATAAGTTTGAAGAATAGCCAATTAGGTGAAAGATAAACTCTCTTTTGAATTGCATTTACTGCATTGTTTACAATTTAACTTTAAATTACATTTTCTTAAATATTACAAATATCCCATACTCTGTATCAGCATAGATAAGTAGTGAAGTACTGAAATATCTGTAAAAAAATCAAACCACAAGCCTCAGAAAGAATATAAAAAATAAACGCGTTATGAGATTTGATGTTATTTGGACAAAGTGTTTTGAGTGTGGCCCAACATTATCCACTCCTTGAATTATGAAGTCACTGTTGTCCTCTGCTGGACAGCACTTTATTCTTCAAGGATTTACCTCATTATTCATTTTCACTCAAACAGAGTGTTATGCATGTTCTGAAGATGCACAAAGAGCTGATACGTATTGACTGAATACATTCTGAAAATGTGAATGGAATGCAACCAACATGCAACTTCTCTATGCCCTTTTCAATAAATGTATTCATGTTGGCAGGGGCATAGAGTGGAGTGGAAGGATCAGTGTACAAAGGAAATCCTGAAAGAATAAACAATATCGTCAGCCTCCACTTTTCACGAACATTTCACTCATTCTTTAACTTCGACTAAAATTTTAAAAAACTAAAAAGTTTCACAGCAGTTTTCATGTCAGGAAAGAGATTGTGTCAGATGAACGGATGTGGCTGAAATACCATGATGCCTCTGCATAGCTTGGATTTGGGTATGTTTTCAATAAATAGAAACAAAGTACTGCAGCTGAAACTGAAAAAAATTTCAGTGGACACCTCCCACCAACACTAGTGAACATCCAGGACGTTCTCCCTGGACAGTAAACTGGACTGGACAGATAACACCGACACTGTAAAAGAGACTCAGATTGAGGTCCTGGAGACCTCCTTCAATCTTTCATTTGAGGCATTAGCTATTTTCCATGGAATGGTTTGTTGGGGCAGCAGCATCTTGACCATTGGCATGGAAGAGACTGTTTAAGAGGATCATTTCGGTCCTGTGATGTCCCCTCGACCTGACAAAGATGGTGGAAGGTAGGTACCCAATGGAGAGTGGGTCCCACCCCATGCAGGACACTTTGCCAGGACTGAGAAGCTCTATCAGCAAGCATTCAGTATTTTTTATATTCAGTTGTGTCATAAACAAAGTAAAGTTTGTGAAGCTTCCTTTTAACATTTCCAGGTTTAATTCTCACAGCGAGGACTGTGAGGATAGTGTGGTCATTGACAGTAGCATAGTGTGGACACTGGTTGACCTTGCTGAATTGTGCCCGAGCAGCACATTATCAGCCTCCATCCTGACCTCTGACCTCTCTGTGGAGACCAGTCAGTAACCAAAAGGCAATTAACCAAGGATAGATGACCCTGACATCATAAACATCACAACTTTATTTAATTACCTTTTCTTTATCATGTGCAATATATTCATCCTTTACAGGAGTCCAGAACCTTCTGCCTATAAAATAATTTTTGGTAAGCCTTGCTCCACAAGAGTGACCTTTATTTCTTAGTAAATTCAGTGTCTTTCATGGCTGGTTCTGAACTGAATGAGTACTATTACCAACAAACCTCCTCTGCTCGCTTGCCTCATACCGTTCTGCTGCTCCTGTGAATGATTCTGTGAGTAATTTAAAGAGACATCAGTGTTTTGCAGACATTTTGTGCAGGTTTTAGCCTAAGAGGCAGTGGTGTGCGCAGGTTTCTGACAGCCTGTTGTTTCTCGGGCGGGTACCACGCACCAGATACCAAGCAGGAGTGCCGGCGCTTTGACAATTTTTCCATAATTAGATGTGGCCTTGTGCTCAGTGTGAGGACTTCTTGCACTGGAATCTAACATGATGTGTGATCATGAACTAAAATCGTGTTTAATTCATTTTTATTACAACACAAGGAGCATAGACAACGTTCCCTGCAGCATTTAGTAGCATTTGTGAGTATGTTTTAAGAACTGAACTGTAGTTTTACCAAAAATTCAACAAGTGAAGAGACCTGATCTTAAGGACTAATATTCTTTTAACTCTTGTAATTCAAGAATAGGAACATTAACTAAAACTAACCCCATTCAGTTAAGTTACACAGCTTCTTGCCTTTAGCTGTTGAGCATGTCTTTGCCGCCTTTTGAATGTCGGCACATGCTGGCCAGACTTGTGCTTATTATTCTGCTGCAAGCTCCAGATGGATCAACACATGCTGAAAATATTACGAGTAAGACATTTGCATGTGACCTAAATCCCTCACTTCTGCTCCACTATGCAAACAAGTCAGCGCAAAGACATAATTTAATGATTCTTGATTAGAACATTTGTACGACACTGTTTATTTTCCCAAACCGGGAGACACTTAGATTAGCTGATTTCATCTGATTATTTCAAAATGTGTATAATATATGAAATTAAAGTAAGGAGATTCAAGGTGCATATGATATTGCTGTTGTATAGTTATTAGCATCATTCTATATTTTATTTAATAAACTTAGGGTAGAGAATAATATAATTCATGCATTCAGTTATATTATTCTATGTAATGTGTACATGAGGTTTGTCATTTGCATTGTATTTGAATGGATGGCTTTAAACTTTGAATTGTATCTTCAATGAATATGGACTATGGTCCAAAATAAATAGAATTGATGGGCCGACAAAGAAAGGTAAGCCCACCATCTCACTCGATGCTCTCAAGACCTGTAAGAGAACACTGATAATAAGCCTGAACACACTCTGAGGCACACTATTGGCTGAAATCACATTTAACATGCACACACTTTAAGATATTAACATGCATGCATTTGCAACAATAGGCTCTGCTGTTGTTTTCTGAATCTTCATTAATTCTGTAATTGTTTGCTGCCAGTGATTTACTGCCAAATTTTGTGAACATCAAAGCATGTTCTCTTTTTTTTCCTGAAACCAGACATAACCCATTAAATTAACATGCATATTGCATCTTGAGCTCAATAAGTTGCCTAATTAATTGTGAGCGGCAACAACAGCTTGTGGTTGTCATGTGTATAGAAAGTAGTTTGTCCTCTTAGCCTATGTGGTCATGGTCATGTATGTTGAGCGTGTGTGTGTGTGTGTTGCTGAATGTAAATGAGGACAGCGAGGTGTATGTGATGGTAATGCAGCCTCCAGTGCTCTCCTTGCCCATTAATAACCAGGTTCCCTTTGAACAGGCAACGATGAGCGAGGTGGCCCTTTTTTTTCACCGTTGGATGTAAATCTGCTTGCTGTGTTATCTCCTTAACTGCTCAAGGGTCCACCTGAGTTTGTCCACCTGATGGATAAATTAAAGAACCTACAAAGGCTGTATTTTTTCTTTTTGATCAGTATATAACCATGATGATCACACACTTTGCTGGCTGTTGGGTGCAAAGGTTGCACAGAATGAATATGGGAAACACTATGTCCATCTGAATGGACACAGGCTTTCAGATAGAAATTGATGATCGTAAAGCCTAAGACATGAAATGGTAGTGACTTTTTTTAGTGACACATGCAACATAATATAACTGCTTGTTAATTCAGCAAATTGAAACAATTGAAAATGACTATGTATGATGTTAAATGGGCTGAAAAGGGGTTGCTCGTATTTACAGTTATTATTCACACTGTTCCCTTCAGCTCAACTGAGCATTTTCAGCCAAGTGTTTTGATTTTACACCTTATACTTAAAGGTGCAGGTGCACCCCATGCAGGACACTTTGACAGGACTGAGAAGTTCTATCAGCAAGCATTCAGTATTTTTTATATTGAGTTGTGTCATAAACATTAGTTTTTCACTAAACCTGCCTCTTAATCATATTATGTGTTTGTACATGACTTTTCTTCTGTGCAATATATCCAACAATACAATGTTGTAATAACAACATTAAACATTGTATGTTTTCTCTGGTTGGAGGGGAAATTATTGGGTTTTTTTACCAGTTGTCTTCCACTGATGGTTTTTGGTTTGTGAAGCTTTCTTTTAACATTTCCAGGCTTACAGGCAGGTTTTAATTCATTCACTTTCACTAGTAGTAAAACTGTGCTAAAACCACTGTGCAACACATATTAAAACAACTGACAGACAACATTACAGTTTAGCATGAAGCATTTAACTCAGAAGAGCCTGAAGTTTGAATTCGGTTGGTCAAAGCAAATGTTGTTATATAATTAGAAAATGTTTTTTAAAGGGATAACAACTTGTCAGTATTGTGTTTACATCTTGTTTTGTTGATTTCAAGTGTCTAAAATCTTTTAATGCAGATTTATTTAATAATTCAGAGGATCTAACTCCAGTATAATGTGAAGGACACTGTTCCTATTATATACATGAAAAACACATATGCACACAACTGTATTTATTTGTTGAATGTTATACAACAAAATACAGTCTACAAAAGCCTGAGGTAACTTGTCTTTTCTTCAGAGGTTTTTCATAGGCCTGTAAATAGCACCTGATCAGACTCTTGACCTTGCACTCAATGTTCCATGTTCCAATCCCAATTGCAAAAGTAGTTGTGGCCAGAAAAAATCATGTGAAAATAGAATATCAATCAATCACTGATAAGTGAGGACAATACTGGCTAAGTGTTTGTGTCCCTGTCTTAGTAAAATAATACTGTGTGTGTGTGCGTGTGTGTGCATGTAGGTGTAGGTGTGTCTGTCTTCTGCCGGCTGCATATGGGTGGATAGCTCATTATCTATTGTCAGTGAGCACAATGGCCTGGAGGCCAGGCTACGCTGACCCAACAGCCCTGAGCACAATACCTGTAAACAGCGAGCAACCTAATTGAAAACAGTGTAGCATCACCATGTTGCCTCACAATGAAAAATCTGATGAATAGGGAGGGTTTTTAAACAGACAAGCTTTATCTGTTGAAAGGTGGGAGTGTGTTCCATATTAAAGAGCTGCAGCAGTGAAGGTATCAAGTGTAGCCTGAAATGTATCTGTTGTCAAATTGCAGGTGCTCTTATCAATACTTTTTTTTAGTTGTTTGGCTGCACTGAACTGTGCATGTGACTAACTTTAGCTAACTGTACATTAGCCATTAGATACAGAATCAAATGAAGCACAGCACTGATTTGCTGGAGTAGCTTTTAAAACGTTATGCATCAGCTCACTAATGCATTTAACCCTCATGTTGATTGGTACAAATGTGACCCTCATATGAGCCTCTAGGCACAGAAATCAGAGATATAATAGTCCTGTATGTTGCAAATGAGGCCAATATGTGCTTTAAATGACATGGACGAGTGTGGAAACGTTGGTCATGTAGGTCACTCAGTCCACATACATCCATCACCTCCACCCACCAGGATCTGAAACTCATCGAGAGAGATAGAGGAGTCGATCTGAGAGAAGATCTTTGTTTTACTCACCCTCAACTGGGGTTAAATTAACAGAGATCCATTCAGATAAGAGACTACAAAACGCACAAGTTTTGCCAGATACTTCAGCTGCTGTGCACCCACCACAAACTCACTACTTTCCTGTCGACCTGTTGGCTTCCATTGCACTGAGCCCTGATATTATGGACCTAATTGTCTTGATCCTGTTCTTTAAGTGTTTTTTTTTTTTTTCTTGTCATGAGTCCCAGATATCTGCCTCTGTTTACTCTCATGCATAACAAAGAGCCGCAGCCACATCTGTTACTCTCTGTTTCCACACTCTGTTAATATACAGTATCTTTTTTCTCTTTCACCGAGTGGCTTCAATGCTTGTTCTGAAATAACGTTGTATGTACAATAAGCCTGTTTTCAAAGGCATAGATGTGGATGGTGATGCTCAGATGTTGAGTTTCACAGATAAACCATCTTGAAGGTCAGTGAAATGGACAATATACATTCAGATAAAAAACTAGAGAAACAAAAGTGGAAATAAAGTAGTTTGAAACTGAAACTATCTAATTCCACTTTTCCTGATGTGTTACAGATATCACACAGAGATGGAGCCTGTGAAAACAATTCTAAAACTCCGATCTCATCAAAGGTACATTGGATTGAACCTGGAGTCTTTGTTACTAACTGTTGGTGAGTATGTGCTTTTCAACAACTCCTCCAACTCAAATAGCCTTACCAGTAGGTCTGAACAATTTATGATATTGTGATCACAATTCAGTTTTCATTTTTTTAAGTTGAGCATTACTACATGAAATGCCATCTTTAATGTTGTATACTCTAATGCAACTTTGAGAACATAGACACTGACGAACTTTAGCCATGCATTTCTTATGTGTTAATAATAATTTATCCTGTTTCTCTGTGATGTGGAAACTGCAGGTCAGGGTTTGCATACCACTTTCTTTTGATGAAGACTGTTTTCTCAAAGTTTTCTAAAGGGCAGAGGATTCAGTCATTTGCTGCCGGTGCCCCCACCATCACTTGGTGATATACAGATCCCTTGGGTCCCCTCTTTTACAGAAGTACTCTGCTATTGTTGCATGGGAGTCTAAAACATATAGCATCTTCGTACATTCCTTAAAGTTGTTGAAAGTTTAGACAGTATAGTTTAGATGTTATATAGTTTAGTTAGGGCTTGACACAAAAACAACATAGTTAGTTTTAAGAAAAGGCTTTTTAAAAAACAAAATATAAAAATATTAACCTCAAAAGTGTACTAGCAGTGGTCTTACCAGACCCCTGTTCTTATGCTTACAATAATGGTTAAATTTGTGGAAGAGGTCATGGTTTGGTTTTGGCAAAAACAAAAACAAGTTGGTTGTTTGAATGTTCATTTATTGTTGTGTCAGTTAAAATAAGTGCTTCCATAATCAAGGTTAGAGGATCTTCATTATCATAGTCACAATAATAAACTTGTGTTGGACGGTAATAATGAAAACAAAAACTGACATGGGCAGATTTTAATGAGGACAGTCTCAGCTATCCAGTGAATATATGTCCTGTTTTGGGAGTTGCTGAATAATTTGTTTTTCCCCTCGACTCATTTTTTTAATTTTTCTTTTGCAAATCTCAAAGTGCAATAGTGGAACTTTAAAATACTGTTTTCATGAGATTCAGATACTTCTCCCCATTGTTCTTACGTATTTTTCTTTATCTTTATGTCACAAGGGAAAATATCAATGTCAAAATGCTTTTTCGACAGAGACCTTGTTAAGAAAATATAAAAAAAAATCACAATAAATAATAAATGTTGCACAATTTAAGAAATATATGCTTTGATAAAATAAAATAAATGCTTTGGAAGGTTTGGAGAACTATATAGGATTCAAAAAATAACAAAAGGGTTAAAAACATGATTTTTCCTGACTGGGGTTATTATGGGTTTAGTCTCAGTCTTTTAACATTTAGTCTACCTTAGTCAAAGTCTCAGTCTTTCCAAATTTACTAAATCTGTCATTCTGTCCAGAATACATTACATAAAATACATAAATAACATTTTAGTAGAGTATAGGCTCAGAAGGGCTCTGAGATCTGCTGACTCAGGTCAGATAGTGGAGCACAGAGTTCAAACCAGACACGGTGAAGCAGCATTGAAACCAGCTGACCAGCAGAAATGAAATCAGTCCCAACTGTAAGCACATTTAAATCCATGTTACAAACATTTCTTTTTTCATGTGCTTATGGCTAAGCTCTTTTAACAAACTTTTAATTGTAATCTTGGATTTTCACTCTATAATTTTCAGTCCTGTAAGTCCAAACAACCTTTGTCCTTGACTGGCTTTTCTCTCTCTATCACTATCTACCTCACATTCCCAGTTGACTATGTCCCACTTCAACCAAAGACCCAACTCTTGCTGCTCGCAGCGATGCCCTCCAGATGTTTTTTAGTCCAGAAAACCATGAAGGGTCATCATGTGACCATCATGTATCTGACCATGCTGGTCTTTCTGGGTCGGAAAGCCTCTCCCTCCCTCTCCCTCCCTGCCATGGCTACTGCACCCCTTCAAGGCCACTGAGGCTGGTCAGTGAGACTGCATGACCTCGGGCTATGGGTAAACTCGGGCAGGTCTTGGATCTAGAGATGCCGTCTTAAATTTGTAGTTAGTTGGGATGAAGAGCCTCTGTGATAGGCCTAGATGTGATCGGATCCGAGTAGCACTAATCCACTGGGCTGGTTGAGGCGGGTTGGGACTCTGGTGTCCCATTAAGTTTAGCCTGGAGGATCATAAGGTTACAATTTCAAGAGTCTGGGCTAGCCTTGCATGATGCAATCTGAAGGTCCATGGCGCAGAGATCCTTGAGAGAATACAAGGGAAAAGAAGAGCTATTAGTCTGTCAGAGTGACAGGCACAGAGAGAGAAAGAGAGTGGTGGGAGGGTTAGACTCATGAAAGGAAACGAGACTTGCACAGCTTAAGTATTAAGCTTAACCTCTTACTTCTGGACTCGTTGATTGTTACAGTTTGTGTTGTACAGCCAGAAGAAAGTGACCATTTGGGGAGTTTTTCTCTTCAAATTTCTAGGTAATTATTTATGTTTACATGCACAGATACAAGGTTTTGAGTTCCTTTGGGCCCCCTTTTTTTTCTTACTGAGAGTTTTCACATGTCTGTAGGTGACGGTCCTCAATGAGAGTGCTGGTTTCCTCACACTGCCCAGTGACAAGACAAGAAAACAAGACACCTTTTCCATCATCCAGCGCTGTACATATGATTTTCCATGTGCTAGAGATCTGTCCTCACCCAATTCATGATGGATTCAGTTCACCTATGGTTCTGAATAGTGGTCAGCACAAATGGGAAATAGATTACTGTAGATTACTCTGAGGTTGTTTTGATGCACAATTCTCAGAAAAAGCTCAGAACATGGCCTTTCTATGTGTTACCTGACTTGAAGGAAAGACATTACATTACAGGGGCTGTGTAGCATGCAGAAAATTTAATTACTTTTCCTTGACCTCAATGAAAAACATCACAAGGTCAACGAGGTCAAGACGTGGAGGACAATTCATGATGACTTTGGAAAATACAGCCGCAGGGCCAAGATTGCACTTAACAAAGGCTACATAATTACACAACAATGGATGTTATTGATGTGGGTCGATAAATTTAGAGAATTTGACCAGCTCTTATCATGGCTGCCACTCACATGCTTCCAGGTCATTTCACTCTATTAATGGGAACCTTCATAAATAACAAAAAAAGACTATTCTAGTGCAGCCATGTTACTTGACATGAAAAAGGTGGAACCCCACTATGATGTAGGGCATCACCTGTACAATTTATGGTGCACTGTAATGGGTTAGAGCCCATGTTTTTGGAGTTTTTTTTTAGGTAGCTCAGCAAGATATGGGGTTTCCAAAATATTCAGTTATTTTTTAAAAGACAACGCATCAGCCTAACCAGGCCCTGTTGTTGAGTCTGAAGTTGTAAAGATAAATGTAACAGGTTAGAGTGTTACAGTGGACAGACAAGGGTTTCAGAAGAGGTGGAAATCAACTATGATAGCTTTTCCTACACCATCAGACACTATCGGAGTAGAGCAGAGCAATAGGATCAGCTTCAGCAGGACCTAATAGGACCTGCCCGTCTAGTGTGAAGTTGTTTGGATGATGCTCATCAAAAATGCAAGCTGGATTAATACAGGCTCAGTGGTCAGTCAGTACCAACAGATATTTCTGAATGAAGGTGACACCACTTTTTAAAATTATGCTGAATACTTCGGTCAACCAGACAGCGTATAGATTTGAAGTGTCAGTGTTTTCCCTGGAGATTGTTTATTATGCTGTGAGATGCTTTGGGAAACCAAAACCATGAAAAAAAAAAAACTAGTTGACTAAAAACATATCTGCAGTGGTCAGACAAACTATGAGGTGAGGTTGTCCTTGTCTTGTTATATCCAAACATTTAATTAATTGAAACTGGTTTTCCGTTGTGTTGGACATTTACAGGTGAGCTATGAAGGATCAGCGGACATATAGAGATTTAGGTCTTTAGTCTAACATACCCTCTGGGCATTATTCCTTAAATTAAAGCTGATGTAATCAGATTCAATTACATCCTGAAGCCATGTCCCTTTAACCCCCTCCCCTTCTCTTTGTATGATTCAGGTTTCATCTCGTGATATTAATTGGGTCCCATCCCATTCCACTTTATTGGACATGACACCCCAAACAGGCCACGCGTTTACATCTAACAATATGGAGGAAAGTGAAGGAACAAGAGGAGAAAATTTTGAATAATTAAAATTAAATTACTGACCAGTTGATTTAGGTATTATGGTCAATTAGCCAGCACGTGTGGAAGTGTGAGCATTACAGCAGCCCTACTCTTCAATGAGCATTTTGACACTGCGACCTGTTTTAGCCTTCAGGGATAAATCAGATATTTGGGAGCAGTGTGTGGGCACAGGCTTCACACTCTGACACAATACACACACAGAGAGAGCGAGAGAGAGAGAGACATGCCTTTGTAATAGCATATTTACATAATTACAAAGTACCATTTGATGGAACTCAATTAAATTGAATGCAGATATTAATGACTAACAGAATGCATTTCTCAATATTTGTGATATTAAGTTATTAAGTCTAAGTTTCTTAGAGGATCCCTTAGAGGAAATCCTGGTTGATGTGGTGATCCCTTCGATTTTTTTCCCTCAGGTGGGGTGGGTGGTGGGCATGCGGGAGTGATGGCTTGCTGCAATACCATCAGCTCAAAATTTTACCAATCAAAAATTTCACAACCATTTCTTGAAGACTTGAATAACACTGAATGTGATGTTTTTTTTTTGTTTGTTTGTTTGTTGTTTTTTTTTTTTTTTTTGAAAAAATAATAAAATAATAAACTCAAAAGAAACATATGGCCTTGGAGTTCATAGTCCATTCTGAAGAGGCTATAAGGTGAGGTATGAGTGAATATATTGCTGTACCCCCACACTCCACCACAGCAGTAGGGTCACTTATATTTTCATTCATTAAGATCATTTCAAAAAACACAATAGAAGCTCTCACTCACAAAGCTTTTAAAACAGTAATAAATTCTGAATGTGTCAAAATAGCTTCAAAATATCTGTTGTTGTCTATTCCAGTGCAGATACAGAATAGAACAACCTGTCGTGAGGAGGCATAGTGGCTCGTGCTGTGCTCTGTTCCAAACATAACAGATTTCATATGGCTCAGAAGTTACTGAGGGAACAAATGTTACATGCTTCAGTTCCCCACAGTAACAAGCAGCGTAGAATAATCACAGACAAGCTGATCATCCACATGAAAGTCTGAAAGTATTAATTCCTGCTGGTGATTTTGGTTTTCTTGGTCTACATGTTTATTTCTCACATGTGAAATAAACAAACACTGTGTTACTCCATCACATTTAAAGTTTTCCTCAAGAATAAACGTCGAATGAAGTCAGTCATTGCTGTGAGTCTTGTTAGAGCTCAGTATTTTCTCTTCAGCTGCAGATGCTCCTCTTCCTGTTTACACCAGTTTATCACTTTCCACCAAAAGTCTGAGGGCACCTAGGTTATAACTGAGTTTCTCCCAATGCCTGGTTCTGGTCAATATTTCTGTCTTTAAAAAAGCTGTGTATTTCTAATGGGGAAATGATGGTGTCTGTAATCATTTAATCTCCAGATTTTCGAAAAAATGACCTCTTCTATGATTTTGTGCTGTATAAATAAAACTGACTGTCCCACCTCCTGCCTACTCACCTGTCCTGCACTGTTCCCATTCCCACCATAGTGCCCTCCTACATAAACCATGCCAATCCACAGTCCATCATCTTCTTTTTTGTTTCCATGTTTTGATCCTCATCATGTCATTGGACCTTGTCTGTTTTTCTTTGGCATTTCTTTCCTTTTCTCTCAGCCCCTTTTTGCTTGCCAGCTTTTACTTTTGTATCCTTGTTTTTTTCCCTAACTAAAGACTCTTTACTTTTACATCCACCTCCTGAGTTGCACTCTTACATCCCTTTTCTGAGAATTGTGACATTGTTCTCGTCCCCCTTGGGGGAATGTTTACTTCCATGACACTTACAAACTAAAGGTGTTGGAAGTGTTACCAGGTTAACTGCTAAAATCGTTGGCTTTGGTTAAAAGTAGCAGAATGTGCCCTTGTAGTTTTTTCCTCCAGAAAATTTTGTTGTGACACAAACCTTGAAGCAGTGGTGCGCTTTATTTGCAGTTAGATAAAGGAAGACTTGTATCCCAAGACTACAGTATGACCTCATTCTCAGCTCATGAATTGATTTTATTCAGAGGTGGAGAAATTGCAAGGCCAGTATCTTTCAATTGTTGGAGAAGTTCTTTGAGAGAGAAATAATAATAATAAAATAGCCCATTTGCCTTGCAATTCCTTAATTCTTAAGGTAATTTGTCCATGCCAATATACAGTTCCTTCTGCTGTTTGGCACGCTTCAACAAGGATGAATGTGTTTACATGGTTCTGACTGCTCCTGAGGTCATTTGCATTACTTGGAGCCAATCCTTTCAGTTTCCAGTTCACTGGGTAATTCAGTACTTCCCTGGACAAGTCATTTGATATCCTGCAGTCGAGTGATTTCTATTGGTGAGCTGTCAGGTTCTCCCTTATGCGAGGTGTGAATGAAAGAAGTTACTGACAGACGCTCGTCTCATGGTCCTCATTAGAGCAAGCGGCGTCCTGACCTCTGTGACCTGAACGCCATCGTTGTGACTCTTAAAGACCAAGAGGCGACAACTACAACAACAACTATCAACAGCTACTGTAACTTTTACAGGTTAACACAAGAAAAAACAAATTTTATTTAAGGAAAGATTATTACTATAAAATATAATTTGACATTTTAAATAGTGTGAATACTATGACAAGACAGTGAGTCTCTTTAGAAAAGAATATTTTTATTTGTCCCACAAGGGGAAATAAATTTATTGTCTCTTTTGGTAATTGTGTGATGGCTCTTTATTAAAAGGATAAAAAAAAAAAAAAACATTATTATAAATAGTTCCAACATAAGTGAAACTGAAATACTTTTAGCCTTCTTGCTTTGATATAGAAAAAACAAGGTTGGATGATAAATTCTGTGAGAAGTAGAAATTAATTCAAATATAAATAGATGTGTGTGGACATTAGAGCGGACATCTTGTCGACTTTTATCTTCAGACCCTTACTGTCACCTAGTCAGATAAAATAAAAAGCCAATTACTGTGACGAGACACAGGTTGAAAAGCTGGTTAAAGTTAGTTTGAATCGTGAAGCACTGTCATGTTTTGTGATTCCTGCGAAGAGGAAAAAGACTGGAGAACCAATTATGATAACAAGAATACTTCCTTAAGGAAGGCAATGGAAATAATGAAAGAGGAACTTTCTGTAGCTTTATTCTGCTTGATTTGGTTGGTTTTCCGAGGCCAAGATATTCAAAAACAGCATTTATAGCCTTAAGCAGCATTATTAATTCATAATAATAATAATAGGAAGATGTTTCCTTGGACATGCACTTGAATCCAGTCCGCTGCACTTTTGCACAGCGTGGTCTGCCCGTCTGAGTTCACAAGCCAATCCTCCCTCCAGGTTTGAAAACTGCACTGGCCTCTCATAGACCCCAGGGGCGACGCATTCACATGGCAGGCGAGCTGCATATTAGACACATATGGTGCCAAAACAGATTTAAGAAATAAGCTGTCATCAAATAATCAAATCATTCATGTTTCAGGGGGCAATAACGGAGGTATGAGAGCAAATATGCGCGGGACCTCTCCTAGTGGGACGCCTTTGTGTGTGCTTGGTGTGCCTGTGGACAAAAGGCTTGTTACCGTCTCCTGTTTTCTTCAGGGTCACACACATGCAGAACAGTAATGTAAACGAGACATTGTCAAAAAACATCAGAGTGAACAAGTTTGATCTGATGTGTATGCTGATGCTGATTGGGAAGTTGATAGAAATTAGATCCATTTCATAGCTTCTTTTATAGCCACATAAGATCCATGTTCAAGTACAGGTGATTAGATCATTATGTTCAGCTGAAAAGCAGAATTTCAAAATGTCAAATGTCTGGTAATTTTTAGTCATTTATCTGTATTTTACTGAGGATTTTTCTATTATGCCTCTATTTTCTACCTTGTTTTTGTATTTTATTTTTAAATAATTTGTAAAATCTTATCCAGAAAGGTGCTAATAAACTTTCCTTTGTTCTTGTAACACCTATGCAACCTTAAACTCTCTCCCTGACAATTACATTTACAAAAACTAAAGTTATACTAACTAAAATAAGTTATAAAGACTGCTTTTAATCTGTTCCGTACCAATTACAAGCATGAAAAGAAGATCAAGTCGTAGTTGTACACAAGTAAGGTTACATGTTAGATGCATGATTGTTTTTCTTTTAGTCAAGAGTAGTTGCTAACACTTCCTGTTGCTAATGAAATGGCTGCTCATCAATTCTCAGTGGTCCAGATAAGCACTTAAATTAATTCATTAGAGGTTTATCTGAGCAGAGGCTGGATATGATGCACACTATGCAAGCACTAGAAAAGACAAGCCGTGCTCCCTGTGCCCTGTCTGCATTCATCCCATCAACGTCAACAGATCGCAGTGTCCTCGCTGAGAAAACGAGCCGGCGCTGAGGAAAAAGATGGGAAGTAAGAAAAAAAACATGCACCAATCCGCCCACCAAACCCCAGGCTCTGCTTTTTTTAACCCAGTGCCTTCGCTTCAGCCCGTACCCCGCCTGCTCGCCTGCTACTATCCCCCCTCCATCACCACCACGACCCACCCTCCACTTGCAACCCAAGGCCATGCGTCCATGTTGTGCATGACAGCTCACAACATCCTCTGCCACAAATGTTTTCTCAAAGCATCCACTTCCGTGACCCTATCAGCACATAAAACCTCCCCTCAACCCCTGCTGGAGTGCGCCTCTCACTTTTTTGAATGTGTCAACAATTTCTGGCTGGCTGGCCACATACTGCATCCTGGCAATGTCTGCTGGGTGTGTGTGTGTGTGTGTGTGTGTGTGTGTGTGTGTGTGTGTGTGTGTGTGTGTGTGTGTGTGTGTGTGTGTGTTTATATGTATATGTGTGTTTTTGCACTAGCTTATGTATGTTTGAATATATTTACATCGTTGTCTTTTTTCTACATAAAGCAGGGAAAAAGGGCCATGTCATTCTTCCACATCTTAATCAGGAGCTACACACAGGAGAGGGCTGCTGCAGCATGGACCTCTCTGATCATGTTAATGAGGTCCCCTGGCTATGCAGTCATTGAAGTATAATTGACTTGTTCGTCTCTTATCTTCCTAATAGACTCTCTGACCCAGAGCACGTTTATTTCGCTATGAGAAATGTCAAGAAAAATTGGAAGTTTCCTCAGTGTGCCCATTAAAACTGAAGGCATGCCACCCTGTCTCGAGCCAGCCAGGACTGCCATTGGCTCCCTGCCTCATTATGCAGATGCCAAACGCAAATAAATGATTTGCAGATCACTGCTGCCTCCACCATTCCCCCTCCCTGCTCATCCTGTCCCTCTCCCAAATTGTGGTCTCCTCTCCTGTGCCAGGACTGGGAAAGGAGGACAGGAAGGAGGGAGGGAGCAGAGGAAAACACAAAACTGACCACGGAGCACCATGACCATGACAATTTGTCTCTAGAGCAAAATAAATAACACATAGGTAGTAATTATAATAAGACATGCCCCTGACTTGAAAACCTGGCGAAGCGCATTGATGTTGTTACAGCCACGTACGTCTCCTGGCTTTCAGGACTGATCAGAATCAAACAGGGTTGTGTTTAATGTGGAAGGACCAAGAGACAAAGCTGCGAGCAGGCGCCGTGTCGATGGTGAACCAGTGACTGCGGTCACATGCTTGTGGATGTGAGGGGGAACATCTGTGTGTATCAGCAGCCTAGCGTCCCTGTGTGACCACCATGTGCTCTCGAGCCAGTCACACGCTCACAAAGAAATTACTTTTGGTCACAACACACAGTTTGCTGAAAACTGTTTTCCTTGCAGCAGCTTTCTGCATGTTACAGATTCCATATCTCCCCAAATTCCTCCGTCTATGCTCTTAAAATAACTCAGGACCTTTACTTTGGCATTTGCTACTTTTTCAGAGAATATTTGATGAAAGAACAATAAAAAAAATTGTTTGATTATGAAATGTTTGGGATCTACTACTTTTTTTTTTTTTTTTTACAATATGTGACTATCTGAACAGATGTAATTCATAATGTAATAATTTCATGTAATTCTAAATAATTATATCTAAATATTACAATATTTGAATGTGTTTCATAAGATGCACATTTCTACATAAAAATGGTGTCAAATTAATGTTATTTTACTCGTGTATTTATTTATTTGAGATATGTTACATCCATCTAACATTTTTTTAAATGAGGAATAAATAAAAAATAAAATCTAATTATTCTATTATTCTGTTCTATTATTTATCATATAAATATAATGATAATGTATATAACATTTTCAGTAACAGCTGAAATTAGTCAGAGGTTAAACTAATTGGCTTGGTTACAGCTGTAGAGCATAATTCAATTCATAATAAAGAAACTGATATTATTATTGTGCAAAGACTGAAAAAGAGATCAAACTAATTAGAGGAGAGGTTTACATTTTGGAATGTGTCTAATTTTCCATTAGCAGCTATAATCAGTAAAAGCTGCCATTACATTTAAAGTTTAACAAGAAAAAGACACAAAAACATATTTTGGTTCCATAATTTTGCATTAACTTATACAATATTCAATAACATATATTGGTCATCAAAACAAAAAAACGCACACACTGGTGAAGGTTAAATTTGGTTTTTATCTATCGAATAATTTTGTCATCTTATAGAAGACTCTCATTTGATTTCAAATAGCCTGCATATTGTTAAAGGGCACCACACACAGCAGAAAGGGCACAAGTCATGAAATCATCGTCCTCAACAGGGATTTTAGAAATCATAAGGTCATGAGTCAAACCCCAGACCCCTGGAGGAATTTCATATTTCATTCATTCATTTAACTTTTTTTTTTAATTCATTTTTTTTTTGTCCAGTCTGTGATAAAAATGAAGAACTACAATCTAAACTCAACTAAAAACTAATAAATAATATAATTTTGAGATTCCCTTGAAAGTATTGATGTGGTGCAGGAATTTTCAATAATTAAAACATTACAGTGACAGTAAGTGATTTCATTTGTTGAAGGAATGACACATAGTAACCCACAAACCTCTGCATTGTTTGTAAGAACACAATAAGAGTACAGCTGTCCACCTCACTTCATGTTTGTAAAAAGGATCTAAGAAGGCTCTTTCTGTCATTTCTCCTTATTTATCCTGCGTTAATGAGATGACTGAGCTGCCTCATGTGCCCCCTGAAATATTTTATTTTCTGATCAGCTTCTGTGTGATCGCGGCACTGGCTCTGCCTTGACTTGGAGACATCATTATAGTAATTACCACAAGCTCTAGTAGTTGCAGGCAAATAATTCTGCTGGGTCCACCCCCCCCTCCCTCCCTACCTCTTCTTTGCTGCAGCTCCACAGAGGAGGGGAAATTACATTTTCGCCAAGCCTCTCTGTTGTCTGTATTGTGACAGCGGTCATACTCCATCACATAGCCACTCTCTCAGCTATGAGTATCCCACAATCACAGTAATGGTGAAAAAAATCTGAGCAGAGGACACAGCCTATTTACTGCACAGTCCCATACCCACCTTTAGCTCGTGAATAGAAGAATAGGTTTAGTTCAATGACTACTTTTCATTCACGTTCATCTCAGTGATGGTTCAGAGATCAGTATTAATTAAATGAATCTGGATTGAGGGATTCCAATTAATCTTTTGCAGCAATGGCATTGCCACAAGGTAATAATTATTCTCTTGTATTGATTCATCCGTCAACACAAAATCCTGAATCTTTTATTTGATGGTTTATATTTAATGATGCGAAGGGAAGCTTCAAGCAGCTGCACACGTGCCTCAGGTGACCGGTATCCATTTGTTCTGTGACTTGTGAGAAGGCCAATTGGATGAGAAAAAGCCCACAGTAACACAGTGTGTTAATTTTTTTTTTACTTAAATTTTTTTTTTTTTTAATTATGTGTGTGTATGGAAACAAAACACAAAAACTATTTTTTTCGTTGTGTCCTCTGACCTGCACTGAAAACACGGCTCAAGCTCCTCTGCAGCCACAGACCTTTCAACCTTCAGAGATGTAGAGCGCGATGCATCAACAGTTTGATATGCTGCAGGTTGGGCGACTTAGGAAAAGCTTTATTTTTTTGCTTTCCTTTCATACAACCCACATCCATCCTCCCTCATATCATCAAAGATCTATAGTGTTTTCTGAGAACAAAAATGACCCCGTTGCCATCACTGCTGCAGCCTACAGAGAATTTAACTATAAATTTGTTTTTCTACTGTTATTTCACCATACTCACACACTCGCTCTGAGTTTTTTTTTTTTTTGTTTTTTTTTTTGCAGTGACCAGCATATCTAAACCAATTGTTTGGCATGTAATAACAAACATTATTAGCATATCTATTATTTTTAAAATGATTTTTGATTAAGCACTGAAAAACTGCACTGTGTCACCATGTTGAAGTGTGCTGGAGTGTTAGCTTGTGCACAACACTGGTGAAGTGCCATTGTCGTGCCTCACTCGTGCACAGTGCTAACACTCTATTTAACAGACAAACAATTAAGAGAGATGCAATTCATGTAAAATAGATAAAGGCGGACTGGTGAAAAGAAAGGCATAAAGAAACCCCAAACAAAAGTGGGATAACATTGGCTGAAAAACACATTATATGGGCCTGAATATCAGCCACCACTTCACACAAATAGACACACAAACGCACACATAGACACACACATAGAAAGACAAGCATGGGAGGGACTGAAGTGTACACTTTATATCAGAATCATCATCAAATATACAAATTGAGTGTGTGTGCTCAGATGGTCAGGGTGAGAGTCTGTTTGTTGAACCTGACTGTAATTTTGAAGAGAGAGGGCTGGATAATTTTTCACTGTGTAATTAGGTATTCAAGCCAAGGCCAGTCTGGTCACTCTGTGTGTCTTCTCTTCTAATTAGCCCAAATTGAACAATTTGTCTCTCCTTTTTAAAACCCTAAATCATCCCCTAATCTAATAGTCATTTATTTCCAGAGGAGAGACAGCAAGTGACACTGGTTTCCCTCTTCACTGAAACCAAACTTCAAAGTGTGACTGTTGATGCTGCAGTTCATAGGTATATACACACTAGTCCCAAACCTTGACTTAGCATAGATGTCAATCATTCCCTGTTTCCCATGTGTTCAGTTTAGAAACCTGATTTGAATTTGATTTGTTTTATTCAATTCTGACTATGTTTAAATTGGCCCTGAAGTTTAGCTCCAGTCCCTCTGAGACCCTCAAACAATATGGCTATAAAGGATTAAAACAAGTTATTGCTGTAACTTCTATGTGTATATATATTTTACATTTGTATGTATCAACCCATCAATTGTGTTATTTCTCTGTGGCTGTATGTGTTTGTGTTGGAGTCACTGTATGTTATTTAATAGCTTTAGACCTGTTATGTCCTGGTTTAGGTCAATAGTCAGCACACTGGAATATTACTTATATATCATATTTATATTTGTTGTTGCAGTGATGTTAGAAGGTTAAACATTTCTTTTGTAACAGTTCGAACTTTCTGACTCCGTCTGATTCCACAGTGCTTTTCTATCATCCCTTAAATTCAAATCTCTGTACTATGTATTGTAAAATCCACCATGTCTGCTCTTTGAATGAGCCAAGCTGCTCCTCATGAACAGTGACATTATAATGATTATTGAAATGAAGGATGTCGACAAGCTGCTGAAATGTTGGCCCAAAACAAACACAGACAAATAGCAAGAAGCTTTCTCTGTCTGAGATCCTGTGGGTTTTCACAAGTCAACAAATGAATGACCGTGATGCTTCTGTACTGGAGTAAAAGCAAAACCAAACAGCATAAATGTTACTGCGATGAGTTTACTTTTTCCCAATTCCATTTTAAATTTTTAAGCTTTTTAGTGAAACAATATCTGCTTCAGGAAATATGGTGGCTTATTGTCCACAGCTGCATTGACCTTTACTGGGTCATCTTATTTAAGAAAGCATCAGAATATCCCACCACTCTTCTCTTGGACCAACAACAATAATGATGATGCTATTATTAAAAGTAATAATGGATATCACACATAATTCTGTCTAAAGTCTGGTTAGGTGGAAATGAAATATTCACTGTTTTTACGGCTCTGTGGTGCAGTGACCATGGGGGTGTAGGAGAACTTAAATTGAGACAAAAATGAAGGCTGCTAAAATATAAATATAAACCAAAAGATGGCTCAAAAGAGAATAGCAGGGGCCTCTGTTATGAAGCAGGATTTGTGGTTATTGAAATAACTTCAGGTTTAACTCTGGGGTTTCAAATATATTAGTTTCATTGATATTGAATTACAATTCTTTTATTTTGTCACTGCAGCTGAACAACACGAGGAGACTCTTTGATTGTAATCATTGTAATCAAAAACTAAAGCCTTTTTACTCAAAAAAAAAAAAAAAATCACTAGTGTTACACAGTGTTAAATCTTCCCCTCAGTTTTAAATGAACATTTCAGTCAGAATGACCTCATCAGACATGAATAACTTCTCTCATCTGTATCACATTTTCATTTAATTTCATGTTCATTATCAGGCAGAGGAGTGGGAACACTCTCTTAGTAAGAATCATAATAATGTCTGTGATTGGTCTTGATGTGTCTGAATTTAGTTACTGAATTTATCATTGTTTTCTCTCATTTCCATCCACCCACTACTGCTAAACTCTGTACTGTGAGTGAGAGCAGGGTACATCATGTGTCATGCATTCACATGAACTTGTTACGACATGAAATCCTGAGTATGTTGAACCTGCTTCATGGTGCAGGCCGCAGCACTCACCTGTAGCTGTCATTACAATGACATTTGTAACAAGTCTTTCTCTCTTTGCTGTTGTTATAATTGGTCCCCAATTAAGCCTGTATGCCAGTATTAGCATGTTTTCTTTTCTCTCTACGACATTTTCACTTTACGAATCTCAGCTCGACTCTAACATAAGGATTTGATTTCAGACAAGATTTGAATAACAGGAGACCTGGCAGGTTTCTATTTGTTGCTGTCCTTATTACCGTGGTCGAGAGTGAAAATTAGCCACAGGATTAAACTGGGCCCACCTCCTGTCGAGATATAAATCCAGTCCGAGTGGTACTTGAGTTTTAGTTTAGACAGGAAATGAGACAAAAACCAAAGTTAGAACCTGGATTGTATGAGTTATTGTGATGTAAACAGGCTGTAAACATAAATAATTATTGTGTTAAATAGGACTGATCTAAAAAGCATTATGTGTGTGAGCTGGTAACCTTTGCCCTCTCATTGATAACTACAGAATACTACCACTGGCGATGGTAATCACTGCTTGGACCCTCTGCAAGTGTGTCCATGTAAAGTGTGCGCCTGTTTCTCTTTGTGCATCTGTGTTAGTGTGTTTTCATTTGTGTATGAATAGATTATGACTGTGGGGGTGCACGTGTCCTTGAGTGAGTCTGTGTGTGTGTGTGTGTGTGTGTGTGTGTGTGTGTGGATGTGCGTGTATGCGTAGGCCATGTGTGAGCGGCAGCGTGTGTTGAACATGTGCTGGCGTTCTCAGAGGAACAGCAGGGCACTAATAAGGACTAGTCCTGGATGGCAGCTGGTAAACTCTGTCCTCAGAATTGGTGTCCTTTATCCACACACAAAGGAATGCAAATTAGTCCTAGTGCCGAGTGGACACTGAGAACGGATCCACATGGCATACACACTCTCACTCTCAGATGTGCATTGAAACTTGCACTGCAATGCAACTTCCCTCAATCAAAAGAAAAACAAGCAGGACTAATGACAAGGGCTACCCACACAGCTGTTTTGTGTGTGTGTGTGTGTGTGTGTGTGTGTGGAGTCGAGGGTATTCCTTACGTTGTGGGGACTTAAATCTGTTTGCACACTCACATTTTGGGGACCTGTATCCTCTATGGAGGCAAAAAGCATTTTTTGCCATAATGTAAAAAAAGGTGGTGATGTTATTTAAGGTTTAGATAAAGGTTAGACAAGTAGTAGCAACAACTGAGATCTCTAGGTTTTCCAGGAAAGTCTCCAGGTAATGAATGCAAGTCAATGAAATGTCCCCTGAAGTTATGGAGAGTGTATGTGTGTCTGTGTGTCTGTGTGTGTGTGTGTGTGTGTGTGTGTGTGTGTGTGTGTGTGTGTGTAAGCACATGCAACCACTCAGGATTTTTTTCTTCTATTGGGGCAATGGGGCCAACAAAAAGTCTGGCAGAAGTCTCATGAACTCAAAGCACACACACACACACACATACATGCACAAGAGATATACATCATTTTCTTTAAAACCTCCACCTGAGAGCTCAGTATAGAATATCTACTGGTGACCTCCTCATTGTTTTTGTTGTTTTTTGCACATACCTCTTTTTTCACCACTACAGCTTCAAGATGGCAGATTAATGTCTTTTAATTAAAGGATCAAGAAATATAAATATAAATATCAAGTGCAGTTTTTTTTCTTTTTCCAGCAGGTCAAATCATTTTTACACAGCTTTCAAAACACTCCAGTTTTGTCTTATTCTAATTTTATGCATTCATCAAATAACAGCATTCACGGCCTATGTTAAGAACATCAGTCCTTGAAAAGAAGTCAATAGTTCAAGAGATAATACACAGATGCATGCTCATATGAAAGGCAATGATCTTTTGATGACATATACAGTCAGCTTTTGAGAGTGTTTGTATGTGTACTTCAGGCTTCATTATGAAAATGTAATGTCTTTGCATTTTGATTCAGCGAATTTTTACTTAGTGATCTTGAAATTCAATACCCTGCTGCCATCGAGATCTTCTTCTTGCAACAATTAAAATAAAAATTGTTCTTTGATATGTATTTAATTACACTCAGAGCATGGTCAATGGGAATCAGTTCTTTGCTTGACACATTCTGTCTTACACCCAATAGTAGGAGTGTTGGAAGCTAAATTGCAGATTATTTTTTATCTTTCTTGGTTTGGTGGAGACTAAAACAAAACTTATACCAACCAAATTAATTGCTGATATTGATATCTGGAAACATCATTAACATTAGTAGTATATATATTAGTATACCTTAGTATAATGTTTGCCTATCTGATTGTCTGAGTGGTCAGACAATCAGTCTTAAACCCACCTCCATGCTAGCCAGACCGTACATGATATTTCAATCAAAAGAGACTGCATCCCGAGTGATAATGAGAATGTCAATGTGTACAAACACAATGAGAAAGTCCATCTATTTTCTACCCCTTTATCCCTTACTCAGTGTTGGGTGGGGGGACTGGACCCTATCCCAGCTGCTTATGGGCAAAGGCAGGGTACACCCTGGACGGGCGCCAGCTCGTCGCAGGGCCAACAATGAGAAAGTGAAATGTAAAAGTAGAGGAAAGTGGTGAAATTCTTCTAGACAACAATTACACTTTATAAACTTCCCAGTTCAGTTTTGTCCCTCTTTACTTGCCGGGGGACACCCTTACTTCAGGTATACTTTCCTTTGCGTTTACCTTTTCTGAGGTTTGGGCCTCAATGTCAAGAGTTCTTTCACACTATAAAGTTGCAGATGTTTGGACATTGTAACAGATGTGTTGTTGGTGATGAGGCTGGCTACAGCTCAGACAAACTGCTTCAAGTTCAAGTGAAAAATACTCTTTAATCAACTGTAATTTTACCTCAACCTGTAATTTTACCTCAAAGGCAATTAAGATATTTTTCCTGCTGATGAAGATACAATTTTGTTGGGATCTTTCATCCCTGAAAAAGAAAGAAGATCTTTTGGCAGATGTAGTGAAAAGGTGTTCAATGGACTGAACAGTCAAAGCATTTTTGTCATTTTGGTGAGCTATCAAATTTTAGGTGTCAGGAGGCAGTCCAGGAAGCTCATGATTGGTATTTGTAGCATGGTGCCATATAGAAAATGATTTCCGTGTCCTGAGAATAGTGTGAATAGAAAACCCTGTCAGATGCAGCAGTGACGGTGACCCAGTGAGAGGCCAGTCAGACATCAAAGGGTGCCAGCTGTTTCCTCAAACTGAGGGGTGGGGTGGTGAGGGTGGGGGGTAGACGAACGAGTGGGACTGAAGAGGAAGATTGAGATGACACGTCGGATCTCCAGGAGTGTCACTTTGTGTAATAGGTGAGTGGTGGGTATTCATCTGCCTGGAGAGAGAGAGAGAGAAGAATACTCTACATGGACTTCAATGAGACTTCAGTAATTACTTATTACTGCACATATGGATGAGATGGGCGATGAGAGGACTTGAGGCGTTCACCGCTCTCCCTCCATCTGAAAACCACCTCCGGGGTGACTTCAAGAACATCTCTATAATGCTCCAAGACAAAAGTCTCATTACAGGTAATTATGGACTGCCTATACCCTCCACCCAACCACCCCCTCCCCCTTTCTGCAAAAGCCCTCACTACTTTTATCCCCTCATTCAACAGCAGGAGCAGCCCTGTGAGAGGCAAGTAGGGATGGGTCGGGGGAGGGGAGGGGTGGGGGGCTATTACCTGGGAGCAGCCACTGATCATGGCCACTGACGCTTACTGCACTTCCATTCATGTGGAGTGGCTCACTTGTGGGCAGCAATTACCGACCAAATGATCCAAACTGGGCCTTGTGATGAAGTAGCTGGACTGACTGAGTGACTGGCTGCATCATTCTTTTTTGCTTGTGTGCATGCTATTGTCCTTTCTGTTTTAGAACAGGATAGGGCTTGTGGCTAAGTATATGGATATGTGAATGCATTGTGTATGTGCGAATGTAGTTCGTATCTACTTGAGATTCCTCTGTTACAGAAAACTTCTACTCTGTGCTAAATGCAATGTTCATTTTTGCTTTTTTTTTTTTTTTTAATAATTTATAATAATTTCAGTTCAATATGAATTATTTCCTCTTTCTATTATTACTTAATCTTGGAAGGTTATGCAGGAAAAATAAAAGAACAACAATAAGCAGAGAAGCTGCTACTTAAGATAGAATTTGACATTGATACAATGGGCATCGAAAACCCAAAAGGACTAAATAAAATACATGTTTGAACTATGTTTTATATGCTCTTGAGAAACTACACATTCCTAAAAATGTATGACAATGCAAAATTTAACTGGTGGAGGGCAGTGCAAACCCAGTGTTGTTGTACAAATGAAAATGTCAGTATGGGGCAATTCTGTAAAATCTAATACTATATTCAGTTAAGGTAAGACAACAATATCTTGGTTAATTTACAGAAAGGGTTAGTTTATGGGGTTAGGGTTATGGCCATGATTACTAGATACAAATCAACAAGTGCATAACAAGCATCCTCAGATATTTTTATGTCAATAAATTGCTCAGTCTATTGTAAAGTGATCCAGTAAGTTTACAACACTTCAATCTTGCAAACTAGAAAGGGGTTTGTTTATTTGAGCCTAAATACAATGTAACTGAAAGCTGTTAATAATTGTCTGTGGTTGGTTGAACTATATAACTACATCAAATTAAAAAAACAAGTATAGTATTTCCTTCTCATACATAAAAGTTCCATTAAATGGCTATTGTTCTAAACACATCACGTGATGTTCATCAGCAGAAGCAATTTGTTAGCTGTCATGAAATTATAAACTGATAATCACCAGACTCACACCAGATATCCTTGTACAGTTGTTCTTTTTGAAAGTCCATATCGATCACACTGGGCCTGTACAGTACACACCCCTGCACACACGCCCTGCTCCCCTCTCACCATGTGCCCGCCAGTGTGGAGCTGGTGCAACAGGCAGGGCTGTCATCCACAGATCAGAGGCAACAATGGCGCCTTCCTCGGCCGCCTTTGAATATGTCACTGTGGGAACAGCATAATCAACCCCATGTCACCACCAGCTGCTTCATCCGGACCACATTAGAATAAACAACAGGCAAGGCAGAAGCAGAGGCATAAAGAGACAAGTGGGCAGGAAAGACAGCAATTCACTTGTCTGCCACCAATGGAAAGATGATATTGTTCTGGGTTATTTGGCCCGCTGTCAGAACTGTGCTCCATCTGTGGCCGCTGGTGAATGAGGAGGCATGAAGCACAACTTGAGCCAGTAGCTGAAGGGTGAAGAGGCATGAAAAACCTCCTCTATCTATCTCTGTGGTGCGCCACATCTTGAAGAACAAGAGACTAGTCACACTTTGTTCTAGGACAGGCGTTCAATCCTATAGGATCTTATATTGGAGCAGGTTTTATTCCTCACAAAGGCTGACCTTACTTTTGGATGTACTTTCGCAAATGCATGCAAACAATTTGGTTAAAACAGTGCCAAAGATTTACCAGTATATCCACGTACAATAGATGAATGAGGAAGAGGAATGAAAACATAAGTAGCCCAGGCACCATGACCACTAGAGCAGCCATTGTTCCTTTTAATGAAAGATTCAAGGCAGGGATATGTTTGATGACAATGAGGTGTCCTTGGAAAACTCAGGCAGATTATAAATAAAGGTTTTGTCAAATCTTTGACAAAGAACCAGCGCTACCTGCACAGGGGAAGCTGTGTTTCCAATTTCTCTGAGTTCAACCACTGGCCACCCTCAAACAGGCCAAAATGTAACATTTTGAGACAAGTATGGCTCCAGAAACACCAAGTCAAACTGTGTTGAAGTCCCCTTGGATAAACACTGGAGGAAGGTAAAATTTCCCACCACCGTCTCCCATATGCAGCAAAATTACGTTAAATATAGGTTGTGTGATGCATATACCACTCCCTATTCATCCTGTCTGAAGTGGCCTCTCACTAGCCAAGATCTCGTCTCATCTCCAGTACCTGTGAATTATACAAAATGATGCATTCGCCATTGATTTCATCAGTCCACTGTAGTCGCTAGTAATCCCATTATAACATGTCTGTTAGTACAATAGCCAGATATGGCCTGAATAAAGGAAGCCTTTCTTTGCCTTGTCAAAGGTAGGCTGTCTTCCAAATTACTTCTTCAGAAGTTAAAAGGCCCACGGCCTAATCAGTCTATTATACAAGACTAATAGATGACCAGTAATTGCAACTAATAAGTTATTACTCATCTACACAAATATTCTAATAGCTTGTATTTAGAAGCCAATTTTTTCAATGGACATAGTGGGGGGGTGTCCTATTCACGAGCCAGACAGACAGTAACACAAAGAAATGCTCCCACAAAGGAAGCCTAGAAAGCAACCTGTAGCATGTTTTTTCTTCTCTTAGCTGGATTAATATCTAACCTTATTCATGGGGATGTGAAAACTCAGCTTCGTCTTCATCTCCAGAGCTGTCTAGCAGCAGGGCTTTGTTTGGAGCCCCAGGCCCTTTTGAGAGACAGACGGCATGGGGAATTATAGATAATGTCCTCTATCCTCTCCCCCTGCTAGCCTGCTAGGCCTCAGACACAGCGCTCAGTGGGGACCACAGAGGTGGACACACTGTACATGATTTGAGCCACAGCAGCCATTGTAGTAGCGACAGGGCTCACAGGTGGAAACACATTCAGTCACAGCTCAGGAATTACCTACAAGATAAAATAATACAGTGTGGTTTGCTTTTGGTATATTTGGCGTTCACTTTGTTGCAATGTCTGTGATCCACATATATGATCAGAAATATTAATAATTGCTTATTGCTCAATGAAATATAATTATAGCACTGAGAATGTGATATCAAAAGTTTTTAGAACACTGACAAGCTCATGCATTGCAACTTCTGTATTTAACACATTAAAAAAATGATATTATGGTACGGCAGCATGGTGGTGCAGCAGTTAACACAGTTATTGATGATTCTTGTTTCAAACCTGCCAGCTGGCTGGGACCTTTATGTGTGGAGTTTGCATGTTCTCCACCGCCTGTATGAGTTTCCTCCAAGTACTCTGGCCTCTTCCCGCAGGGCAAAGACAATCAGGTTAGGTTAATTGATGACTGCCTGTTGCCTGTTGTTGTGATGTGTCCAGGGTACACTTTCACTCAAACAAATTGGGTCCATGATGGTTTAACAAGCAGCTAGACTGCAATCTGGAGGTAATTATTGGTGAATATCAGCAGTTTAATGGTTGAACATAGTGATCCAGACCACCTAACCAATTTCTTGAATTTAGGCTCAACAGTAGGTATACATTAGCAAGCATGTTGTATACATACAAACATATAGATACAACAACTTAGTTGTACCAGGCAGAGGCACAGATTTCCTACAACTATTGCATCTGTGTCTTTTATATTACATTTGTATCATGCTTTTTCACTGGGTTTTCCCACTGTTCAAGTAGCCAAGGAATCAAGGCTCTCTAAAACTAACCTCAGTCCATTGTGTAACGGTTGGAGTTGCAGCAGTGCACCAAGACTGCATCACTATCATCTCTAGTCCTTGTGCAATGATAACATTTACACAAACACACAGAGACCAAACTAATATCAGCCTCACACTGAACAACCCACCACTCAGACTATAGTAGTATTAGGTCAGTGACTTTAGATACTTTACTTACAATGTGCAGTGCTGTGCTTTACAATGCTGCAGTTTGCTGAGATTTTATGTCCATTAAAAGTTACATGTGTAACATATACATTGTGGTGCATAGTAGGTAAACATGCTTTGCACTGAAGCTACACTCGGGGGGGAAAGCATCATTAACAAATATGTTTATTGACCACAGTGCATTGAGGGTTGAATGGGCAGAGGACAATGGGGGTAGTTAAAGGGGCAGGACACACAAAAACCCACTGGGAGTATACAGCCCCCGCTGATCAATGACCTCATCCAGAGTCAGTTTCTCTTTCAAAGGCGGCGAGACCAAAGAGCAGTGGGGCCTTTTCAGCCCCGCAGATAACAAACCAACACCAGACATCCAATAAAGAGACTTCCACTTCATTTAAAAGCAATTAATATTCTTGGCCGGCCGGCGTGATCCCTTTGGTGTGGCAGGTCTGAACACGCCCCCTGCACTGTAATGGAGTTGACTGGTTAACTCTGAGTCTGTGGCCACAGTGTTGGCTGCCTGGGTGAGAGCGCTGATGCGCAGTGGGACAGAGTGTTTAGATCAGAGTGAATGGACCTGTCTCACAGCCCAGTGCACCCCAAAAGAGGGTCCTCTTCTCCATCTCTTTCTCTATACGTGTCTTGCTTTTTCCACCTCTTTCCCTCTCTCCCTCTTTTCCGTCCTCTTTCTCTCCTCCACCATCTCTCAGAGTCTATCTCGGCTTTTGTTTCCTCCTTTTTTCCTCCCTGCCTTTCTTCTTTACTCTCTCTTCTTCAGTTGGTGTGAATTGGCTTTCAATAGGAGCAAGGGTTTAAATAGTACGCCTTTGTAATGTTTGATAATGATTGTCCCCTGAGGATGTGAAAGACAGGCTGGAGGGAAAAATATTTAGTTTCTTAAAGCACACACACCCCTGCCCTCAGCAAGAAGTTATTAAGTGTGACAAATAATTGAGTGATTGAGTTCAAATATTTTTACATTAAACAGATGTACTGTGTGCCTATACATATATTCCAAATGAATATAGGGCAGAAATACAAGAATGCAATTCATTACATCTTTGTTAAAGCTTTGATGACTTACATAAAGAAAAAGGATTTACTTGTGTGACAAGTGTCTTCATTTTAACTTTCTGCCTCCAGATTCTGCTTGTAGGTGAAGACAGGCACCTCTCCTAGTTGAGCAGCCAAGAAAAAACACAGCTTAGATTGACATGGCAATGACACTGTGAGTGACAGACACAAAACAGCCAAAACATACACTCCAAACGTAGTAGAAATAAAGTCCATTCAGCGCATTTGAAAGAAAAGAAGCCTTGGCAGTTATCATGTCGACAGTCAAAGTAGGTCATGAATGTTAATTCATCCACTTTTTATACTATTTAACCACGTGGTCTGGAGTCTATCTAAGTAGCACTGTGCTATCACGCATACACATACACATACACAGGTAAGTACTGACAAAACACTCTCATTTCCATCTGAGTGTAATTTAGAGTTTTCCCTTCCCCATCAGAGTAGTGTATAGGTATGTCTGTGAGAGGAAATATGAGCAAAAAGAGGAATCCTATATAGTCACAGGGAGACTGCAAATATAATCTAATATATATAGATATAATATGATAGTGACCAAGTTGCTTGCCACAGTTGAGAATATGCAAAAAGAATAGCTGAGAGTTTATTATTTGTATATGCCACTTGTATGTTGTGTTTTAAAGAGCTGTATGTTGTGCTCCACTGGCTATTCATAAATCCAGCTCTCCAGCTCTGTATTATTTGAAGATGTTCAAATAATACAGTCATGGAAAAAAATATTGTTTTAGCAGTACAATGCCATAGTTATTGATGTAAGACTCAAGTGATTTTGGTTATTAACAAGAAAACCATAGAAAATGGCTAGATAACAGCTCTTAAATTAAATTCGTATGAGGTATTTTTGTTATTATTGTCATATGTTTCCAAACAAATGTACCTTTAGTTATACCAGGTATTACAACAAGAAATTGAAGAAAACAAGGGTGGTCTAATTTTTCCATGACATATGTATATTCAACTTCTCCAGTCCAGTCAATGACTTGGTAGTAACTTAGTTATTAATAAGCAAGTGGCTATGATTACAAGGATGTTTAGGAAAACTTGACAGACATAAGTTTTGTAATTTGACCAGAAACTTACCTAGTTACACTTTCCATACAAATGTTTTTAAATTTTTGCTCAAAAATGGATCATTCATTTCATCAATTCAGTTGACTAGGCAACATCATGCAGCAGTTAAACCTGGCAGTTTGTGGGTGGGATGATTAAATGATGGTTAGAGCTGCTCAGTACATGTATGATAAAACTAGAAGCTGTGTATGATTTAGACATTTTTGTTGGTGGAAATAAATCAGAAGATGTTTTGTCATGTTTCACAGTTCAGACCAAACAGCTTTAAATGTAGAACTGAAACAGAGATCCAACAGTTTAAGTGTTTGCTTTCATTAATAGTGAAACCTCTGTGTTGATTTCCATTGTTTAATGTAAACTTAGCACACATACTGCGTACAATAACATAGCAGTGAATGTCCTCGGGGATTGTAGAGAAAGGTTTGCTGTCAGAGACATTGTCCAGTCAGTTGAATGGTAATGACTAGTGCATTAGCAGTCACCTGGTTGTTTAGTAGGCTGAGGGTAATGAGGAAATCAATGGACCACATTCAACACATCTTCAGCTACAGACAAATGCAGAGATAAAGGCCTTTTTCTCCAGCAGTTTATTCTTTCTCAGCTCTGTGAACATTTTAGCAGTCAAACACCATACACATAACACAGAACACCTCAAGTCTGAAAACACAGCAGTGTCAGTGAGGATGATAAATTGACCGGTTAACTGTTATTCTCCTATAGACCGGCGTAAGCAGCCTGTCGATAGCAGCTTGTAGCAGCCTGTGGGCTTCAATTAAATCCAACTTTTAACCCGCCATTTAGTCAATGGGAGATAGACCTGCTACTTTTACTGGCTGTCATGTCGATACAGAACTCTATCTTTACTCTGAAGAGTTGACAACTATGCAATGACGCAGTTCATCCTGAAGAACATGAGCACTCTCTGATGTTACAGTGATATCTTTCCTGTCATAAAGAAAAAGTTCAACCTTTGTTTTTGTTTGAGAATCACCGATATCAGAACATTTGTGTGTTTTCCAATGTATCTGGCTTCCTAGCTATGACACAGTGAAGGCTGCACTGAAGCTATCACTCCAGGCTGAGATATAGTCCTGCTTATAAAACCACAAACTGTTCTCCACTCGACCTGGTTTACCTGCTTCGGGAGAGCAGACTGCCAGCAGCAAAGATGCCACTTCACATTCACTTTGTGTAGAGGTATACCACATGTCTCTCTCAGACGGATGCCTCACATTGTCTACTCACATTCTCAGTGTATCACTCCTCCTAAAGTCACTGTTTGCTGGATTCAGTAACAGACACAATATTAGTATTTATTCACAAAGTCTCCCGAGATGTGAGATAAAATCGTGTGTGTTTGTATGATTGGACATGAATAGACTCCTGAGCTCACATGCCTGACTGCTTGATGAGAGGGATCTAAACAATAGGCATTTTAGTTTTCAGAAACCTGCGCAAATGAAAATTCATCCTCATTATTCATGACATCAAACAGGGCTGGGGCCCAGAGCGAGCTCATTTGCAGCTGAATGTGGGAGGCAGCAGAGACACTGGCCTGTTTAGCATGTGTTTGTGTTGCAGAGGTGGTGGAGGGACGGAGGAGGAAAGGGTACCAGTGGTCCACAGCTGGTGTGCCACAGTCTCAACCCTCTACCTGCTGCGATCACAACTGACAAGCCGAGCCACGACTACGGACTAATGGGTTCTCTCTGACTGAAGTTATGACTGTGGACTCTGCCCACACATCGACCCTCACGACCTCCATGTCTGCTTGTTTATCTTTTGGAGCCAAAGTTGTCAGCTTGTTTCATCTGCTGCAGTCTTTTATGTCAGCCTGTTTGCCTCCATTAGTGAAAAGGACGAAACATTCCAATACTCTGTGTTTCTCTGCTTCATGAAGGGTAGTGACCTCCTGAATTTGTCCCTTAAATTAAACCAACTCCTCTGACCTTGATAGGCAGTGAAGGCCAGATGTACAACCATCCATCTTCCTGATCCCAGCTTGTGTCCCTCCGTCTACATCCTTATATAACTCCTGACAAGTCAACATTCATCAAATCCCTTTCATGCTTATATGTGCTTTTCTTCTTGTATGTGTGTTTCATGTCTCTCTCTGCTGCTCGTTGAAACCAGCTATGTGTGTTTACTCTACCTGGTTTACCTGCTTCAGGAGAGCAGGCTGCCAGCAGCAGCCCTGTCACTTCATATCCACTCTGTCAGACTTCTCATTGCTGGGAGGACAACATCTCTTCCTTGTGATTTATGGTCACTGGGTGTGTAGCTACTGTCGGTCACTTCTGGTTGTTGGTGGTTTTTATGTATTTGCATGCATGTGGCTTACATGCAGGGCCATTTGTTCCATCTCTTTCAGCTATATCTGACCAGTTGTGCCTCTTGACAACCTGCTTCAGGAGAGCAGGCTGCCAGCAGCAGAGCAATCACTCTGTATCAGCTCTGTTAGTCTGAAAACCAAGTCTAATGAAACATCTAGTTGTGTAGCAGATGCGCATTTCATGATGCATGCAACTATTTTCCTTCTATAGGTTGGTGAACACAGAACAGTGTCATATGCTTCAGTGAAAAGTCATGTTTCATGAAAATGTTAATCTTGTGAAGTTCTCTCACTCTGACTTTAGTTTCTGTCCATTTTACCGAAGTACAACGGATGGAAATGAAATTTTATTATTTATATTTATAACAATGATAACGCATATTTAAAAAAAAAAAAAAAAAAAAAAGTATGTTACCTCAAATACAGGGGCTATTTCCTCACCTGAAAATACAGAGGTTCATCATGCAAAATACAAGAGACTAGTTTTGTGAAGATACATGGATGCTGAATGTACTGATATTTTTTCACGTCTTTGCAGCAAAAGACAAAATTCCATTTACTTCCTTTGGTTTGGGCTGGTAGCAGACATTCAACGGCGGAGATAAAGACCTAGAACTTGTGAAGATATGCGTCCACACTGGTCCGTCAGTCTCTATGGGTCGGGTGGGAAGACTGGAGGTAGACGAAGGGAATGCCTGTGATTTGAAGAAAAGAATTCCATCTGCCTCCACTGCACCTTGACAAAAAATAAGAGAGCCTTGAGATTTTAAGCCACATTTTTATTTTGTTGTGGGTAGCGACCAAGGTTTAAGGACTCTTCAACACCCTGAGAGCAATTTCAGCATGTTAAGTGGGACAATGTTTCATTTAAGGAAAGAAAAAAAAATTGAAAAAATGTGTTTTTTGGCAGAATATTGAATAAGAAACCTGGCAGAGCACTTGTTATAAATTCTAGTAATCTAACTGGTAATCTAGTAATGTAAGTAAAATCTTATCTAATTTAGATTTTTTTTTTTTTGATTCATTTATTATCTTGGCCAGGAGGTGATGTTTCACCTGTCAGTTTACCTGTTAGTTTGTTTATTGTCAGTAGGATTATACAAAAAACTGATTTTCACCAAACTTGAAGCATTGAAGCATTGAAGCATTGACCAGGAAAGAAGCGATTCAGTCTTGTTGTGGATGTGGTCACATGATTTTTTTTTTAAATCACTGTCCTTCACATCGCAAGATATGACATTGTTCCAATATTTTCCTCAATATATCAAGAAATAACATATGTATCTAAATGTAAAAGATCAGACATCTGTAGGTTGTTTCAATTTAGATTATATAGATTATGTACAGTTCGGTGTAGATCCAGAAAATTGTCCAGATTTGGATGTCCTTTACGGAAATATGCTAATGCTACGGTTAGTGTGTTAATGTGCATGAAGACAATTCCAGGTGACACCAGGTGAGAGGCAATGTACACCCTCAACAGATCACAATTTGACATTCACAGTTTCAGGCAGTTTAGCCCACAGTTTTCCTGCATGTCTTTGGACTAAGTTGAAGGAAGCCAAAGTAGTTTGTAGAAGTTTTTTTTGCATAGTTCTACAAACTTATTTTTCCTCTGAAATAATTAGTACAGCATGCAACAGGCAACCAGCAATACTATTATGTAAGTGTTATTTGAGTAATATAGTGTCCTGGTGCTCACTGCTCTACATCTGTCTGTGTCTCCTGCCCCTATTTGATTTTTTTCCTTTTTTCTTTTTTTTTACCAGGAAGTGCACACACAAAGCATCTTCTCCCTGTTTTTCTTTTGTGACATCAGTTTGCAGTGCTTTCAACCAAGTAAGTTTAGACAGTACGTGTAGGGACATGTTGTAATTTTAAGTTGAATTTCCCATCACCTCCCAGGAAACTGCACTGAGGATGTCCCTGGCTCAATTCTCGCGGGGAAATCTCTCTTTCTCTCTAAATTGCATTTGGATAATCCGTTAGTCAAGGAAAGGATCATGGTGTCAGTGGACATGCACAGTTTGAAGGTTATCTGGCTCATGATTCTTTCTTATACCAGTTTGTGGTCTTGTTATTACAAACATTGCATTTAAATTGTTGCATAGAGCTGTGGCAGACACTGACTCTCTGGCTGCCCTACAAATGGAACGTCTTCACCCAAAGTGCAGGCAATTTTGTCTGCACTGCAGAGAATCACCCTTAACTTTATTGACACAAACACACACCTAAACTACAAATCAGGCCTGATGTTTTTCTCATGCCAACTATGTTTATGACGTTCTCTGGCATTAAGCTCATTCTTTAGCTAAATAAAGGCTGAACAACATTACAACACAACACAGGCAGTGTGAAGCGAAAAGAGTTAAATCTCATTTGACTTTTCATTTTTGACTTTTAATTTTTGTCTCAAGCAGTTACATTCAAGCTGCTAGTCACACAGTGTGTAATACAATCAATGAATCAATCAATCAATCAATCAAGCAGTACCTTTTTTTAGCTTTAAAACTATATTGTCTGTGGTATCTATGTTTCAAAACATATTTGTTCAATGATGCTAAAACAAAATTCAGACTCCATCTCTTCTGAGTGCTTTGTGTTGAGTAAATTCTTCAACGAAACATTCATATTTCCTTTTCAGGATCTCAGCCTTTACAGTGCACGTTTACAATGTAATGTATACAGTATATTACTGTTAATCTTGAAAGAAAAAGGACTGAATAATTGGCACTACAAGGCTGACCTACGACTATTCGTCCCTGTCCCCTGGTAATACAAGACATCCAGTCCAACGTCTGCTTTTTTTCTCCCTCTTTTGTGATTTCAGCTTTTGTGTCCTTTTTGTAATCATGCTCTTTTTTTCTGCATACGTGCCAAGAACTATTGATTGGATTATGTATGACGACGGGCGTTCAGTCTGATATAGCCTCTTATTCAGGTTTTTGTATTGAAAGAACATTTTAAAGGCTGCTACAAAAGGAGATATTCCTTTTTAAGTGATTAAAGACCATACGAATATTTCAAATTCATTAATTCAAAAGTCGTACAGATAACCTTATGCTAGCCATGTTGGAGCAATGAATAGAATATTTAGTGGTTGAAAACCTCAACTTGAACTAAAATATCTGCTGTCTTCATCATTTCACATCCATTGGTTGGTCAGTCAAGGCAAGTGTCTGAAAAGGATTCCTCTGATCAAGGATACCCGCACCAGGCTTTAGAAGAGACTCAACCGTAGCCTGGATACGAGTCAGCCTCGGTGCAGTGGTTGGCCTGCTGGTGAAGTCTGGTTTTGGATCAAATTCTAGGCTGGGAGTCAAACTCCCTCAATCAAACTCTTTTTCCCTAATGTTCCCACTAATGAACGGCACTAATTGATTGAAAACGCTGGTGGGAGGGGATGAGCGAGCAGGGTGTTTAAGTGTGAGAGAGTGAAGGGGGAGGGGTTTAAACACAAACAGTGTCTGGATCTGGTCCAGACTGATGTGGGGGCCCACAGTGGAAAGCTCTGGGTATTATACATAGAGGAGAGAATATAATACAGGGTACAGTGAACACAAGGGAGCAGACACATAAAGGGACAGTCAGATCCGACTCTTTGAAACTGCTTGCCTGCTGAGTGTGAAAACATTTTGTGGTTAATTACAATAATTCCTGTGGGTTAAATCATGTCTTTGCATTTGTGGCCAATTATAATGAGAATACATGTTTAGCATAAATTTTAGTGACAGATTTTATGTGCATCATACTGTTCTTTTCTTCTTGCTGTCTTAAAATCACTATAAGCAGGGAAATAAATCTAATCTGGGCACACATTACAACAACACATTACATCACATTCAAGTGCAGAGCAACCCTTTGCAACCATTGCTGATGATACAATCACAAAACTCCACTGTTGGGAAGAGAGGGGTCAACATCTTCTTGGAAAAATCTCATCTGATCGCTTGTACCTGCAATGACATTCTTTCTGACACACATCACAGCTTGTGACCAGCAGGTGAACAAAGATCAACCAGCAAATCAAAAGCTTTGCTTTGTTGCTTGGTTCTGTCTCTACCACCGTGGGCACCTGACTCACACTCAATCCCAGCATCCATTTTGTCAACACTAATGGAAAAAGCTCAAGATATCTGCGCTGCTCTACTCTGGGCAGGTGGAAAAGGCCACATTTTTTCTGTGAGAGAGTCAAAGCCTCCACTCAAATCCATTGAGGCACAAGAGATGGTGCTTGAATTGCAGTAATAGGTAGCATCATGACATGCCCAACTAGTTACTCAATACCAAATCTTTCAGATAAATTTCGTTAGAAAAATTGTCCCATTTCTTTCTCAAATAAATTATGTAATAGGACAAACAAAAGAAGCCGTGTGAGACAGAGGAGCAGGATGAACTGAAGCCGTCAACATGTGGGCGCTCCAACCATACCTCCAACTACCCTCAAACTCTGCCTTCATTTTAATGTCAACTTCAAACCTGGAGAGTTTTATGAGTTTTATTTTATATGTTTTGCACAGTTGTGACAGAATAGTGGTAGCACAATTTCTCCACAGGTGTTTGTCCAAACAGCCTCTGTGGTGTCTTTAGCATCTAATTTCCCCCTGGTGACTCAGAATATGAAAAGAAGACGTTATGAAGCATCTGAGTTCAGCAGGTAACTATTTTTTGGTTTAACTTCACTTCCCCTTGGAGAGCTGCACGCTAACAATAAGCTAGTAAATGGGTGGTAAATTATTAGGCTGCTTTTTGAATTATAATGTGAAATATGCAAGTTGTTGAAAGACACAGCAGCTGTGGCTCAGGAGACAAGGGAGACAGGGAAGGTCACTGGTTTGAGTCCCTGCTCCTCCCGTTAGAGTGTCCTTGGGCAAGATACTGAACCTCAAATTGTCCACGAGTGTGTGTATCTAAGCACGTTGTATAAACACACTGTATACATGTGTGTGTGAATGCAACTAGTAGTGTAGGCACTTTGAGTAGTCATGACGACTACATGAATGCTGCCCATTTGAAGTGAATGTGAAGAGAAATAATAGTATTTGACAAATGAATGCATTTTGTAGTAAAAACGTTTAATCATCTCAAATCAAAAGCCACATCCTAAAATATTCATTTTATTTTATATTCTTAACAAACATCAGCCAGTCATCAAGAAGTTATTAATATGAAATTGTGTTTACTTCACCTTCACACACTTCAACCTACACAAGCATTTAAATTGAAGGCAATCTTCAGCATCTTTACATCATATTTTTGCTTATAAAATTATTTTTTGTATTTTTGAATTTTCATTTTGAGATATTTCATTTCCTACAAAATCAATATTTATCTGATGGTTACAAATCAAAATACTGAAAAGGTTTTTTTTCTACATTTTAGTACATTGTTTAGAGTATATTAAAAATGTGGGTTATATCTATAACATCTGGAAACAAACATATACAACCCAGAGAGCCTGAACACTACGAAAAGAAAAGAGAAAACAACTGTATGACCCGTCACATGGATTTTTGAGCTGAAGTGTTTTTCCAGTTTCACCACCACGACAATGTACTCAACCGAAGTGACAGGGACAGTGGAGATTGAACATAGTGGTTCACTATGGATTCTTTAAAATTATTACAAATAGATCCACTGTGCCACACCAAGGTCGCACCTATCTTTACCGCCTTCGCAGCTCATAGCAATAAGACAGTCTTTCACAAGTGGCCGATTTAAAGAAGTAAATTGCCAGCTACTGTCATTGTGGCTCATCTGCTCTTTATTTGCACACAGCCAGAGGCAATTGTGTACAAAACAAAGCATGAATACAGGGTAGTTGTAGGCTGACAGAAACTCCGCAACAGCTACCAGCCCGACACATTCTCAATCAGAAAATGTGACACAAACGTAAACTCCAGGAGCAACTGAGATATAGTTAAATGAAATAAAGGCAGTTGAACCCACAGATTTTACATTTGTTCAGATTGAAATAAAGTGGAGCATGTGCCTACAGTGTTTCCTCTTGTGTGTGTTTGTCTGGTCATTGGTATTGAAGTGTGTGGAACCCAGGCTTGTTGGAGTCCATCACATCCAAATAGGAAGTAGCACTTTTTTTTCCTTTTTTTTTTCTTACAACCAAATCTTAAAACATACATCTTACTCATCAAATAAACTCACTAAGGTTTGTGGGAAGGGAAATGAAGAAAGCAATGAATGAATGCAAGCATTTAAAAACTCACATTTCTTGAGGTACATTTGAAATTTCAACATTCATGTTTTAGATTTTTTACAGATGATTATTTATGTGATTATTTAAAATTTTTTAAACCTTCATCCCTGACCCTGATCTAGAGATTTTTTTTAAAACTCTCTTTGAACAATTGTAAAAAACTTATTGGCAAACATATTTTCTCTCTATGGTCAAGCACCAGTGCATTATATTATTATTAATAATATTAATAATATTAATAATATTAATAATATTAATAATAATAATAATAATAATAATAGCATTGCGATTATATCAAATTATATATATATATATATATATATATAATAGTCGCCATTAGAATTTTTAATATTATTTTCATAGGCTACATTTTCTAGCGGATAATTTCAGTCACTAAATCATGAAAATGTGAAGGTTAGTCTTGTTATTACTACTGATCATTGACTTGAAAATCAAAAAAAAAAAGAAAACAAAAAGAGAACAAAAGAGATAAACAACTCTTCTCATTTTTTTTTAAATAAATTTATTTTATTTTTTTAAAAAAAAAAAAAGAAAGAAACAACTTAATGGACAGGAGTCAAATATTGCCGTTATAGACAATATCACTTATAAACAAACATATACAACACTTCTCCACTGGGATGTGAAATATCATACTGTACACATTTTTACATAAAAATCCTTTGACTGCAATCAGTACATTTTTTTTTCTTTCTCTAGAAATAAATTCCTTAAATAAACTGGCTGCTGCTGTTGCTGCTGCTCTGAGATCAGCGTGCGCGACAAAGTGCAAATCCAAGTACAGCGTGTTGCTGAGCGAGGCGTCGGGAATTTGTGATGAAATTAATAAGTTTAATTATAATAATTTATTTTTTAATTTTTTTGCTGCCGCTTTGCTGAGATGAAATGCCGATTGCTGTTTTTTTTTTTTTTTTTTTTTTGTTTAAAGTGCAACTAACAGTTTAGAGGGGAAAGATGGGAACAACACACTTAATTATTATTCACAATAAAAAAACAAAAGAGAATCATATTCTTAGCAGCTCATCGTTTCTCTTCATTTGTTCCTCTCCAGTCTCATGGAATGTAGTGCTTTTCTTGTCGTTTTTTTTTTTTTTTTTTTTTTTTTCTCATGGGAGATGTGGTTCTGGTTTCTTTTTTTTTTTTACACTGGAAAAGAAAAGTCATTTAGTCTCATATTCAGCCTTGAAGCCTTTAACGACTGAAAATGAAAAAAGGATGATGGATTGGATCTTTGTTCTTGGTTTGTTTGGAATCGTTTTGATGGTTTTACAGTTCGTCGTGGACAAAGACATGTTTTATTTTTTATTTTTTTAAAATGCTGATCTAAATTTCAAACAAACGAAAATGTCTCTAAGAACCACTGGTATAGTCTGATATTTTTTATAAACATGGCTGAAATTGGTTGCCCAATATTCCAGAGGCTGCAGATTCGTTGTTACTTGTTTTTGTTTTGTTTTGTTTGGGGTTTTTGTTTGTTTTTAAAATGTAGATAAAAGCTTTGTAATGTGTTCGTGATTGTGAAAAAAACAAACAAAAACTTTATTTGGAAGTCATGATTTGGTTAAATAAAAAGACTTGACAGGAGACTAAATGACCCATGTTGTTGTGTGGACCAGTTAAGCTCAATGTGCAGTGTGTGTGTGTGTGTGTGTGTGTGTGTGTGTGTGTGTGTGTGTGTGTAGACATGGAGACATCTCAGTCATTGTTTTTGCTCGACTCCTGGTCGCTCTGGTCGTCGGTGAAGCAAACGTCTACATCACTGTCATTGTCGCTCTTCTGCTCTGCGCCCTCGAACAGGCCGTCCGGTTTGTCGTCAAGTTTCTTGACGGTCTGTCCGGGGTGTCTGGACTTGACGTGCCTCTCCAGGTCCCGCCTCCTCACCAGCACCTTGCCGCAAAAGTCGCACCTGTATGGGGTGTTGCCCTCAGCGTGGAGCCGGATGTGTTTGTTCAAGTTGCTCGGGTCCCCGAAAGGCCTGAAGCAAACTTTGCATTTGAGCGGTTTGTAACCAGTGTGAGTCCTCATGTGTATTTTCAGACCGTATTTTCTGGAGTACAGCTTGCCGCAGTATAGACACAGGTGTCCCTTTTTCGGTTTGCCGGACCCCGTGTTGCTGGTGCCAGATGCGGGCATTGAGTCCAACCTCGTCCGGTTCTTCTCCGCAGCGATCTCAGACAGCTGCTGCGTGTGCATGGCAATCTCCCGGTCTATGTTGGTGATGGAGCCCAGGTCTTGGCTCAGCGTAGGCGCACCGAAGTAGGACATTGACTCTGGGTACTTGAGGAGGTTTCCAAAGTGGAATTTGAGTGGATAGTAAGGTGAGCTGTAGAGGAGCTCCCCGTTATAGACGGTGAACGGCATCAGTGGGATGTTACAGTCTCCCCCATAAGTTTTTACACCATCGAAGTGAGGGAGTGAGAATCTTTCAAAATTAAGTCCAGGGGGCATCTGGGGGTAACGGGACGGGGACAGGCCGGAGTGCATCCGACTATCCACGTGTTTAAAAGCTGAGGTCTCCTCCATGTGAGGCAGCAGCGGGAATCCCCGGATTGTGTTTGTGCACGGCACCATGGGAGATGTGGCGTCCATAATTGCAGGTGCGCATTTTGGAGGATGGCTCCCTCCTCCGTTTAGAGTCTCGCCCACGTTGCGGATTGGTTTCATGTTCCCAACCAGTTTTCCGAATCCCAGGCCGCTCAGCTTCCCGTTGGCTTCCTCTCTGGAGGCATCTGGACCGGGAGCTTTGGAAACGCCGGTCGGTTTGAATGCGGAGCGCACACCCGGATGGAAGCCCATGCTGCTCAGAACTGAGGACGTGGGACCCAGGCTGAGGAGCTGTCCTTGGTTTCTGGCTGAGGTAACGCTCATGTCGAGAGCCCTGTCCTGCTCCTCAGAACTGCTTTTCTTTGACAGTCCCGCTTTGTTTAGAAACGACGAGGAGGGTGCTGCCCGCCTGCTAGAGTCTGAGATGGAAGAGTTACTGTGACCGCTCCTCGGAGACGTGGAGGTGTTGGGGATGTCTCCGGATTTGGGTGACCTGCTGAATGCCTCTGTGCCTCTGGCCTGCTCGCTATTCACAAAGCCTCGGCCGTTGCTCAGAGCACAGTGGAAGTGAACGTGGGCCTTGAGTGTGTTCGGGTATTTGAATATTCTCCAGCAGTACCAGCAGATGTAACGCTCCTCACCTGTAGAAACAACGACAAACAAGACATTGGTTGTGAGATGGATGTGGATAATAATGTGACAAGTTCACATTAATAACGTGGTAACATACACTATATTTCTGTGCATAAAAAATCAGGCCCGTGCGTAAAATGTAAATTACAGGTTTGGCAACCTGTAGCGACACGACCTGTGACAGCCTGCACAGACACGCACCATCTCTCTTCCCCGAATATCACTAATGCCACCAAAACCACACACAGCACGCCAGAATAATCACACAATGAAGAACATGCATAGATTTTGCTTTTAAAAAGGGATTTTAATTGGTCGATTTTTCCTGGAAATGTTTCCTTTAAAGACAATTATTTCATCATCTGCTGCTGCTGCACTTCAGCAGATATTTAAACAGAGGCCTAATGGATCTGATCCGGTTTCTAAGATCTGGTGCCAAATGGTAATAGACCCAGTGAGCCATCTCAATGACCCCCAGTCGAGCACTCAGAGGTTAATATAGATGTAATGATTTTGTAATCCTCATAGGGGCCATTGTTTATGATCGCCATCAAAAGAGCAAACGCCCTGCCCAATCTGGCGCTCAGAAAGCCATTGCATTGAATGCGGGACTTTCCCCTATCTGCGCTCTTTCCCGTGGAAGTGACAGCAGCTGTTGCTTGAAATCGCAAGTCTCCAGAAACAATGGTGCCGGCCCATCTGTTGACGCCTAATAATGGGAGCGAGCGTATGTCCAGGAGCGCACACGGTGTGCTGGGCCGGAGAATCAGGGCAATATACACCCCACATAAAAGTTAGCATTCATTAGGCCACAATACCTTAACGCACCCACCTAATTCACCGTGAAGCACTTGTTTTTGAATTTATTTGCTTTTGACTACATGAATATTAATGACGCCGAGGCATTTGTTAACCTGAATCACCCGACTCTTCTTCTTCCACGGTCACCCAGACACGTCAGTTTATGCTTTTAATCGCTTTTTTATTCTGTGCTTCAAGCACCGTAATTACTTTAAGCTATTACATTTTTTGTGCAAGTTTTTGTGACATTTGAAGCGTCACTGTTTTGCTTTTATATTAATTCAGCCAGTGAAGAGACTATTCCAGCCCCAAATAAAGAGCAAATCATCGTCTGTTGAAGGAATTTCCTGCAAAGTATCTGTTGATAATAATCTTTTTTCAAAAACGGATTAGTTCCTGCTGAGCTGGTGTTTTGTTCAGATTAGACATTTATACCCAAGCGCAAACAATAAATCCCCGGCTTATCATTACAGCCCAAACAAATGGATTAAAAGTCCAAACACAGACCAGACAGAAAAAAAAATTAACCCAATAAAAACAAATCAATTTGAAAAGCAGAAGTTATGGATCGGAAGTAAATAATATTTCTTCCGAAATAAAAAATAAAAGTCTTTTTGAAAAAACATTTCTCTTTTCACGTTTAACGGAAATGCGTTTCGTTTTTTTTATCAAAAAGAGACAGGATGCCTCAGGAAAAAACAACAACAATAACATCCAATTGATTTCCATATCTGAGCAATAGAGAAGGGACATCAGGGGTATTGGCATCATTTAACTGAGCTCTGATGGAGCCTTCAACATGTCGATTACAGTCAGACCTGCTGGATCTGATCTGGACACGACTGACAGTCTGACACTATTATTATTATTGTTATTATTATTATTATTATTATTATTATTATTATTATTATTATTATTATTATTATTATTATTATTATTATTATTATTATTATTATTATTATTATTATTGTTGTTGTTATTGTTGTTATTATTATTGTTGTTGTTGTTGTTGTTATTATTATTGTAAAAAAATATGAACCGGTTCTCCATAATTCATTATTATCAACAGTGTGATTTTTCTTACCTTTCTCGTCGTGGGTGGGAGTGGCCGTGGTGGGGATGTCGTACCACTGGGCCAGAGTGTTGGAGTACCAAACACTGAGCTCCTCTCCTGCAGGGATTTCTCTCAGCACGCGGTAGAAAATCTTTAAAGGGTGGAGCAAAAAAAATCTTGTGGTTAACTCACTTGTTTTGAATGTGAAATTGTGAGGTTTAACATTCAGAATCTCCACCGAAGTTTTATATTAGTTGAAACTCACCTGTCCACCAGGTAAATCTGACGCAGCCTCCAGGTTTTGCTCTTGACTGTTTCTGGCCGCGCGGATGAATCCGATCCAGTCTGGTGCGGGACAGCCGGACTCATCTACAAACTCTCCACGGACCAAGCGGATCTGAGGGAGGAGCAGAAAAAATAATGAGAGCAATGCAATAGTGCAATAATGAGAGTGATGGGAAATATGAACACAAACGACCTTTTACAGCCTTAAAACAAACAAAAAAATCAATTTGTTATAAATTCAATACACTGACTTTTATTTTCCTATTTTAGGGTATTTATTAATCCACTAATATATAGTTTTATCTATATGTGTCCTTATATTTTTTCCTTAAAATATTGTCACAATATTGACTTTGTACCTGGAGGTGTCGCGGCCACGGATGAGCACATCGCGCTTAATGCGTCTTTATCCGCTCTGCTGATAATTTACTAAAGAGAATGACACACGGGCCTAATTGTGTTGATATGGGAAACGAATTTGAGGAGTGTCAGAGCGTTTCTAAACTGTTCAAGGACATTAAAGATCGAAGCGTGACATTTGACACGGAGATTGCACCTGATGATCGCCGGCAGCCCCGGGGCCACGCATTTAGACGCATCAATCACAGCGGCTGACAGCTTCAACAATAACAGGGTGCGGTTATGGATGCGCTCTTAGATGGATATTGTTCACTACTGTTTATGTAAAAGAGAAAAAGAAACAGAAAGTGTCTGGAAGTTTGATTTTTTATTTTATTTTTATTATTATTTAACTTTATTTAGTGTTTTTTTTTTCATATGCTTTTATTTTCTGATTTCTTTTCGGCACAAATTGAACTCAAGGCTGCTGTTAATGAAGATTGAGATTTGAATAAATCTCAGTCCAATAATATGACCACATCTTGTTTGATTTTTTGTTTATGTATTTATTCATTTTCCAAGTCCTTTATTATCATTGTTAGTTTTCACATCATCAGGCCTCGGTGGCATCTTTCTGTGGCCGGATTAGATTAAAATTAAACGGCTCATCGGGATAACAGGCCCGCCAGGCAGTGAAATGTGAGGCGGCTGGGGGCATGAAAGCCCACACAGCGGACCCCGGTCGCCCATTAGGCCGGTTAAGTAGAAGCACAGACTGACAAGTCTGCCACTAATGGAGCTCAATTATTTCCAACATGACAGGCCAAACCAATTAATACGCGCAGGCCCGATGGAGTTTGACAGAAAAGCTTTAAAATCTAAATTCAGTTCGTTTTTATAATTATACATTATAATTGAATGTGTTATTTTTAATTTGTGATCATTAATTTTTTTGACATAAATTTAAATGTATATGTTTTAACTAGCGCAACTTCCTTCCAAATGAAAGGGTTTTAATTCAGTTTTGTAATAAATGAATAAGTAAATAAATTCAATATTGGTAATTAAAATATCTCAGCGCATTTAAATAACCCATAACATTTTATAATGAGAGCATTATTTAGGCTTCACAATAAACAACAAAACAACAACAAAATGAAATCAATTACTTTGAAAGTTTCAGTGTTTAAAAAAAAACTTACCTTCTTCTTGGGTCCAACTTCCTTTCGATCTGACACGTACTTCCCCAGTTTGAAGATGCCCGGTACCGGTCCTATCCGGAGCCCGGCCGGGATGCTGGAGTCCGCAAACACACTGACGGTGGTGGACGCCCTGGTGGCTTGCATGGCGTGGGGTGAGATCAGAACCATGAAGACTGGATGGAGACCGAGTAGGAGTGTGCGGGGAATGATGGAGAAGAAGAGGAAGAAGGAGGAGGAGGAGAGAGACAGAGAATGAAGAGAGGATGAGGACCGGCCGATATCCGCCCTCAAAGTGACGCGGTGGCGTTATGCACTCCGGCTTTTCTAGTGATGGTGCAAGGCAAGGTAGCCCCTCACCCCCTCCCTCACTCCCTCCACACACACACACAAACACATACACACACTCGACCTCTCTAACTCAGGATGCAAGTGTGTATGTGCTGTGGGGAAGGGGGTGGGGGCGCAGAGAGGTGATGCTGTGCTATGTTAGGTAGTTTAAAGGGGGTAGGAGAGGGGGGAGTTTGCAGCAGCAGAGTAGCAGTGTGTATGTGTGTGTGTGTGCGTGTGTGAGAGAGTGTGAGAGAGTTGGGCTCTCCCAGCAGCTGTGAGGAGAGGAAAAACGGGCCGGCCTGGTCACATGGAGACTTTCCCTCACCCCGCCGCATAATGAATTGCTCCAAAACGGTCAAGAGACACAAAGGGCCAGGCGACCTTCCCATCCCCAAAATCCAATTTGTCAAGGGCAGAGAAAAGAGGGAGCAGAATCAAAGGTCCAGAGCGACCATTAATCCTCAGCATGTGGCTTTGTCCTCCAGACAGTTCCGATATTTTAACTGACAAATCCACTGTATAATTTCACCATAAATCCTCACCCTTTTCCATTCTTCCTTTTCAAGCCAGGTTTTGGAAATCAGTGGCTACTTTAAATCTACTTGGCTGGCATTCTTTAGGTTTTATATACTTCAAAGCTTCTTTATTCTGCCTCCTCTTTTGTGTCCTTAGTTTAACAAAAGGAGCAGGAAAGTTTAGAGGACTTGTTAACTTCTATTGACTCTCGGCGTGTGCCGGATTGAGATCAGGCAGGTACTGAAAAGGCAGAACCACCAGTAGGAAGGAGAAGAAGAAGAAAAAACAGAAAATAACCATCAGCATCTTCCCAACGCACACACACACACACACACACTCGCTCTCTCTCTCTCTCTCTCTCTCTCTCTCTCTGTCTCTCTCTAACACACACACACACACACTTGTGGTTTTTCTGGTCTTCCTTTATTCTGCTGAAGGAGGAATACAAATATTTCTTTTAAAATCTAGCAATATTATCTCATATTAAAAACTCATATTATTGAAGAAAATCATATAAATCTTAAAATAAAAAATAATATATATATATATATATATATATATATATTATATTAAAAATGATATTTAATAATAATAATGCCGAAATTATGAAACGATAATTTAACCCAACCATCCATCAGGGATGTTCTGTGTGTGTGTATATATATATTTGACACATATGAAAATAACCAGAAATGTTCATGTTTTTTGATTGATGGTTAAATTCTACAATGACATCATAGAAAATAAATGTTGTGATGAAGTGACTGGTAAATATTGATCCTCTGAGTGACTTAAGTGACTGAAGTCTTGATTGACTGTTTGATTGGTTAATTGATTGATTTTGCAATAAATGAATATATCTAGTGTCCTGTGATAAACACATATCTCAAACATTTTCATAAAATTAGAAAAAAACAAAAGTGTTTGATTGTTTATTTAAACTGGGAATTTCAGAGAGTGGTATTTTACACCAGATATGAAGATGGAAGATTATGTTTTGTTGCCTCCTGCACATGACTGTGTGCAGCAGGTTGTTTAAATGTGCTGGAGTCTTTGGAAGAAGAAGAGCATTTTAACCTTTGACCTGTCCTCTATAAGCGACCTGCCTGACGAGTGATTTGTTTTTTTCTTTCTTTCTTTTTGTTTTAGAAAGTTTTCAGTAAAATCAGAAGACTTGCAACAGTAATAAAAGACAAGCAGCTGCGTTAACTTTACGAACTGAAACATTCAGGTGATGTGATAAAATGCTGTAAACAAACAACTAATGCACATTAATCTCTCTCTCTCTCTCCCTCTGCGCTCCTCCATAGTCAAAGAGCCTAAACGACACGCGAACAATCTCATCAATAGGCGCAATGTTTGCACCCGGCTGTGCGGAGAGGTTATTTATTAACGCCTCGGCATTTGCGGCTGGTTCCCATCCACCCCTGCGCCGCTTCTTCTTCTTCTTTTTTAAAGCCCCTGCACTTCACCACAGTTACAATTAATTATTGTCCGAGGAAGAAGGGGGTGGGGGTTTTATAAGGGGGAGGCAGAAGATGGAGCGAAGACGTTTCCTTTTCTGTTTTGCGCAGAAGTCGCTGGGGTGAATCCTCGCTCCACTGTGCGCTCCTGAAGCCCCGAAGAGCCAAAGAGAAAAGACTCGGCGTCAGAGTGAAAGCAGTGTTGGGAGCAAATGGGATGGAAAATTAAATGAAATTAAATGGCTTGACCGGCGGTATTGTCCCTCCTCCCTTTTCAAAAGAAAAAGACACATTAATTACATGGTCGGATCTTTACTCTGAGACAATATTGCGGAGTCAATCAACAGGATTCTGCAAGTGCGCTCTTCTCTGAAATGAACCCTGCGTCTCTTTAATGAACTTAAATAACGACCTGAGAAGAATCAGAGTTTGGGAGATGAGGGAGACGTTTTTATGGGGCGGCTCTGCCTCACTGCTGCCAACCTTTTTTTTTTTTTTCTTGGAGAAGGGGGGTTGACTTCAACTAAAACGGAGGAGCTCTGATTTAACTGGTTGGCCATTAATGAGCCATGAATATAGAGGAACAACCTGTCTGCAAAGCAACGCGGTAAATACAGAGAGCAATACCCCACCAGGGATCACCATTCATGCACCCTGACTATACCTCAGGGGTGCCAAGGGTTCACCACCACCTCTCCTGGACTAGTTTCAATGGCCTACCATTTAAGACCCCTCTGAGCTCAGAAGAAAACACATTTTTTATGTCGACCCATAAACTTTGTTTGGGTCTATTCAACACAGCCCAATCATTGTCCCACTTAGCAATGTGGCCTATTTCTCACAGATTCCCACGTCTTGGAAATGACTTTGTGTTTGTCTAAATCCATTTATTTCTCCACATGTAAGCCCGCACCTTCCGCACCTCTCACATTAATTTGGTCACACTTCTTTTAATTAAAAAAGAAGACTTAAATCCTGGTGGTTTTTCTGGACAGTCTGAACTCTGTCCAGCAAAAATAAAAAAAGAAAAAGAAAGAAAGAAAAGAATCTCAACTTATTATTATTCCTTTCAGATGTGAGCCGCTCTCAGACCTCAAGACTCTTTAAAAAAAAAAAAAAAAAAAACCCTTTTCTCTCATCTTTCTTTTTCTTGATTTAAAACAAAGGCGTGCTCATATTTAAGGTGGTTTGCTTTTGTGAGAAACCTGGGGAAAGAGACAAGCTGCAGCAGAGGCAGACCAGCTGTCTTCATGCGGGTGGGACATTTGCGACGCGTTTGAATAGTAATGATGCTTGTATGGGACTCCCACCAGATGACATGATTGGGATTTTAACCCAGACTAATATTCAAAATCGCATTAGAGAGGAGCCGAATAAACGGCACCCGATTCAACGCTGTTCATGCGTGATTTCATTCAGATGCCTTCTCTCTTTTCGCCCCCAGAAGGGGGCTGCACCGTTTCGGTATTCAAAGTCTCTCTCAAAGTTTTTGCGCTTGGCTTTTCTCACTCTCCCTCTCTCTCTCTCTCTCTTCTCCATGACTTTAAGCTCACTTTGTCTCGCATGAACAGACGCGGATAAAAGCGTGTGAAGTTGCGTGAATTGATATGTTTCGGTGTACCTTATAAATTCATACCTTTTCTCACTCGAGCGCCTCAGAAAGAAAGTGTCACTCAGGCCGATTCTCTCTGCTGTCCGCCGCATTTAGCAGGAGATCTATTTGAGGAGTTCATTCCTAGGCAAATGTATGCAGGCATGGCTCTGCGTGAATAGAGCAGCGTGTCAGCCGACCCTAATTGGGATTTAGCCACCCCAAAGCATATGCACAAAGTGACAGAAAATCACAGGTCTCAAAGAAAGTCCCAACTTTTGCCCTTCTCTCTGAATATGGAAGCTCCTTCCCTCCGCTGCGAGTAAAACACCATTTTTCTTCTCAGATGAAGGTTCGTGACCCAGTTGGCTCGGTGTGTTTCTGCAAACTGAGAGTGTGAGCAAAACAACTAAAATGGCAAAGAGCGCGTTTAAAGACACGTAACCCTGACTGGTCTGTATGTTTGAATTGGGTCACATTTTTTAGCCGAAGTCATGGATATTATGTGAACAAATATCTGAACCATGTAGGAGTCGTTTTCTTTTCATTTGTTGAACAGAAAAAAAGAACTAATTTAGTTAAAATGCACGATAAAGGAAGTAAAAAAAAAAAAAAAACTGTAGCTTTTAAACAGCGTTTTGTAATGTGGCTTCATCATGATAATAATACCGTCAATAACAATGGTAATAATAATAATAATAATAATATGATAATTAAAACTTATAACTAATTTAAAAAAAATAAAAACTGCATCACATTTTCTAATTTGAAAATATATAGGTAATTTTGTGGCAAATCTAAGTTTGTTTATGAAACGTAGCAAATGTGCTTATTATTTATTTACGTACTTTTTATTTATTTATGTATTCATTTAATTTCATTATATAATTACTTTATTTATTTATTTATATCAATTTAATCTAGGCGTTTGTTAGTCAGTGACCAGACTCTACACACTTCATTTTCTCCGGTTGCGTCAGTTTCTTTTTCCACTCTGAGGAAATGAGTGAAGCACCATGGAGAGCTCCGTTTCACACACACACACACACACACACACACACACACACACACACACACACACACACACACACACACACACACACACACACACAATAAATTCACTTTCTCCATATTTAACTAAATATGGGAAACGCATTTACATCTTTGAAGTTAAAATTAATTATATGTACTGATGGGTAATATATAAAATGTATGAACATGTTTCGGGTCGGATGCACAGTAATAATAATAATTTACCGTTAACAAAATGTGATCCACTGATATGAGCGGCTCCTCATTATTTCTCCGATTGACAGTTTTAGGTTCAAACTAATTGTCTGCTGCGTGTTCGGGTGGGATGAGCTTGTGGAAGCGACGTCCGAGTGAAATATGGATTATTGTAACGTTTAATCGTGCGCATGGCCATTATAAAAATGATTTGTAACGCAGTGATTTGGAATAAAACGCCAGTGGTGCATTAACTTCAAGAACAATTTTTACTCATAGTTTTGGTTTAAGTTAATATGTTGTACATTGTTATCAGGGTGATTTTAATTTAAAAAATATATATATAAATGAATGAATTTAATCCTAAATATGTCAGTTATTCAGATTCTTTGCATTTCTCTTGTGTGAGAAATGATGATTTATGGACACATTGCTCCAAAAGTGTTAAATCAGCACAGCCAGTAAAAATATCAGTGTGAAGCAAAAGCAATTTAAATGTAAAATTATATGTTAATCACCAGCAGAACTGTATTGTTATATGATGATCCACGTTTGCCTTTATTTTGAAATTCTAGTACCGCAGGTGGAATGTAACGAGGAAAACATATCTGTAGTTACTGTTGCCAAAGGACGCAAAAAAGAAGTAGCGACAGAGAGCTACAGAGTTACGATGAATGTCTCCAGTTTGTGTACAATATAGATTACAAACATATCGTGAGTAGTACATCACAACAAGAACAACTTAAGGTCCCTCTATATTTCATAAAGAAGTATTATAATCTGCAATAGGAGTATATATTTTTATATATACATATATATGTATTATTGCTGGTCCTCTTCATGTTTTTGCTGCAGTTCTTCTCAGAGGATCAGTGCATTGCATGTTGCTGCTCTGAGCCTCTGAGCAGGACACTGAGAGCGTTTGGCATCTGCTGGCCAGATCCAGTCGCTCTCCATCAGCAGCAGAGGGAGAAGGTGTGGATGTGGATGGAATGAGGACAGAAAACGGCTGTGAGCCGTCAGTCCACCACAGAATAAATCTGACTGATGGATTCTTAGGCCCTCCAGAAAGTGTCAGGGCAACCGCCTTGACCCTCAGGTGACTCCATCTCTCTCTGCTGCCTGATTTCCTTTTCTTTCTCTGCTTCATTTCACTCTTTTTTTCCTCCCAGCGAAAGCTATGAACATAAACATCTCTTCCTGCTGAGCAAAACTATGTATTTTTTTACAAGGATTTCATGTAACTAGTGCTACATTAAGTGTCTGAAAAAGCCACCAAAGACAAAAAATACGATGAAGACATCAAACAACAGACAGGACAAGGTAAATGAATGCTGATAGCTTTATTTGCAGTGAGTAGAAAAAAGGGGGAGTGTAAGCCACACAAAGGTTTAGAGACCATGATGAGTGCTTTTGGGTATATTTAAAACCCTCTGAGGTGGAGGTTTCACATTGTAGCAAAGGGTCATTCATGGTCTTCTTGTCCAGGCCAAAGGTCAAAGGTCAGTGCCCAGACATGGGGTTTGGTCAGTGCAAAGCTCAGATGGGCGTGGAGGTTTAAGGGTGAGGGGAGGTCACTTGGGAATTTGTGCTGTTCACTCTTCTTCGGACTCATCGGCGGCACCGCTGATGGTGTAGGTCTGTTCTTGGTGGTCCATCTCCACCACGTCACCCTCGTTTTTGACAGTTCTGTTGGAGAGAAGAAGAAGAAATAGAAGAATTAAGAAACAAAAAGAATCTAGGTACACCTTTTAAACTAGTTGGATCAGGCATCACTTCTCATTCAGGGGTCTGGTTATATTTGCTGAGTTTCAGTGCAGCAGTAAAAAGAAGCTTTGCTTAAACAGAAATAGAAATGATACCTGATGGTTCCTTTACCTAATGAGCACCGTCCTTCTCTCTGTCAGCTCCACAGCCTGGTCAGCATAGGTCTCAGTGCTGTCGTCATATCCATCTGATCCATGTCCTCCACCATCCATCCCCTTTCCACCAGCGCCTGACAATGCAACTTCTCCACCTACACCCTCAGAACCTCCACTGCCTCCACTGCCTCCAAGCCCACCACCCATTCCACGCTCTTTAGCTGCATCGCCACCACCTACTCCACCAATGCCTGCACCTGCAGCACCACTCTGTCCGCTGCCAATGCCGCCTGAACCTGTGGATCCACTACCTGCACCCATTCCACCACCACCCAGGCTACTGTCACCTCTGCCTTCAGCACCAAAACCTGCACCTCCAGGTCCAGAGCTCAACCCCCCACCCATACCTGGAGCACCCACTCCTCCACTACCTCCGCCTACACCGCCAGCACCAACACCAATTTTTCCACCCATTGCCCCGGCACCACTGTTCAAACCTGCACCCATTCCACCTCCAACTCCTGCTCCAGTGCTTGCTCCTGCACCACTGCCTCCAAACTGTCCACCACCTATTCCACCTGCTCCACCCATGCCTCCTCCACCAAAGCTCATCCCAGCACCAATAGCTCCCATGGAGCAGCTAGTAAGAGACAAGGTTTGCATCATGCCAGACAGCCGCAGGTCCTCTCCTTCGATCAGTTTCCTGCAAAGACACAAGACAAACAATAACACAGTTATCAATTATATGAATTCAAATATTTGGGTCAGGTCATTTTTAGTTGCTTTTCTTTTACTTGTAAGTTGTGATCTCAATTTCCAGAGCCATCTTAACATTCAGGAGGTCTTGGTATTCACGCAGGTGCAGGGCAATTTTCTCCTTTGTGGATTTCAGCTCAAGCTGCAGGGCCTCAATCCGAGCCTGTTAAATTCATAAAACCATTAAATTACCTCACGTGAACCATGATAGTGGCTTTGTGTCTGCACAAATGATAGTGATGGTATGTATTCACAGCTGACTCTGGTGTGAACAGGTGTGCACACTACAAATCTATGCTTACTTGCAGGTCTTCAAGTTCCTTCTTGTGCTTTTCTTGCATCTCTCGGATTTGGGCCTCAAGAGCTTCATTCCTGGTTCTCAGGGAATCCAGGTCACGTTCTTTGTTTTGGATCTGGAGATGTTTCAGCATTATTTGGGTTATTTTGTATTTATTCTCACTCCAGCTTATTATATTCATTATCACTTACATCTTTTTTGGCACCTGCTACTTCTTCCCTGAAGCTTCGAACCGCATCCACGTGTCTTGTTGACTTCTTAGTTAGATCTTCAAACTTGTTTTTATACCAGGAATCCATCTCCTAGAAATGAAGGGAAAATTTCACAATAGCTACACACAGACGATTTCACACTGTACATTTCAGTTGTGATGTATAGTTAATCTACCTGGAGATTTTTGGCAGCAATATCGTCATACTGAGTTTGGATTTGTTTCAAAGCGGCTGCCAGGTCAGGCAGGGCGAACGCGCTCTGAGCAGTGGCATGAGCTGAATAGATCTGTTTCATGAGCTCATCAATTTCCTAAAAAAAAAAAGGAAAAAAAAAAAAGGAATCTTTACTAAACATCAAATGAACTAAATATGCACATCACTATATATGAAGGTGTTACCCACTTGTTGGTGGACACGTTTTAGGAATTCAATTTCAACTTCCAGCTGCTCCAATTTCTTCTCCAAGGCGATGCGTGAGGAGGTGGCTTTGTCAACATCCTGAGGAACACAAACCATGAGTATCATGCATCATTTACAAATATAAATTGATATGATTAAGAGTGGTTACATTAAATATTAAATAAATGCAACCTACTGGACGGAAGGCTTCGATGTCTAACTCGGCTTTCCTTCTCAGCTCCACTGCCTCTTCATATTTAATTTTTATGGCCTCCAGTTGAGCAGCTGCAGCGTCCTTAGCCGCCAAGGAATAGTCCTGAAAACCAAGAAACTGTAAGTAATGTGCTCATCTAGTAGATTTGAAGGTGAGTGTAAAATGCAGATCAGACTCTTTTGCATTTTATATTTTGAATTCAAACCTGAATGTGTGTGTGTGTGTGTGTGCATGCGTGCGTGCATGCGTGTGTGCATATGTGTGTGTGTGTGTGTGTGTGTGTGTGTGTGTGTGTGTCTGCAATCTGTGTATAAAACATAATGTAAGATGAAGACAGCTGTACTCCACGACACCTTAACACGCTGAAGCACCTCTATATTTGCCTGCCAGGAATAAGCCTGTTACCAGATAAAGAACCTTGAAAACACCAAGTTGACGTCTTGTATCACTGCTTGGATGGATCTTGTGCAGATTAGTGAGGTGTAAATCTTGCCAGAAACTAAGAATTCAGTCTTTCTGCTCTATAAAGCAACTGAAATGAGAAGCAGTCGAAGAAATACACAGCTTGGATAACTGTGTCTCACCCGTTGAACTCTCATCTGGTCAGCGATCTTTTTCAGCTCCCTCAGCTGTTCCTCGTACAGGAGGCGCAGACCTGTTGGCTTCTCAAAGCGGTTCTGGTAGGCCTCGATTTCTGCTTCCAGCAGCTTGTTCTGCGCCTCAAGTGATCGAACCTGTAAGCAAGAAAACACTCAGCTGTTATGTTTCAAGTGCAGACACTACCATGCATTCTCTGAGGTAAGAATACAGAAGACTCACAGTGTAGATGGTTTGAATACTTTTACCTTGTCAATGTATAAAGCCAATCTATCATTGAGAACAACCATCTCCTGTCTTTCACTTGTACGGGTGCTGAGGAATGCCTGGTTCTCAGCTGCAGCCACATCCAGGTCTATGGCAGGCTCCCCACTAGGCCCAACACAAACCATCGCTCCTGCACTCACACTGAAACACACATAAATGAATATTAGTCCCTGACCTGTAGACGAATGTATCAACCACACATTAGTCTGTATAGAAGAACATTTATGATCCAGCTCACCCTGCTCCAACCATGCGAGATCTGCTTGCAGCTGAGGCCGTCCTTCTTCCCACTGACTCCACACGCATGCTGCCAGCCCTGGGTCTGCAGGGGTAGCCGGCAGAGACATTTCGAGCCTCCCGCCTGGTGGGGGATGGGCTGGACACCCTGACTTGATGGGACATGCTGCTGCTGCCCTCAAAGTGACGGCGGTAGGACGAGATCCTTTCCGGGCTGCGGCTCATGGTGGCGGCGGCAGCAACTGTGTTTCCACTGGTTCTCTGAAGATAAACGAAAAGAAATAGTCAAGCAAGGCCTGTGTGTGGTTTACTGCACTTCACTGCCGCTCCAGCTTCTGTACTTGCACTCTCTGATTGTCAACTCATTCTCAGGCTTTATACCTCCTATTGTGCATCAAGCCCCTGCTCTGTCTGAGACAACCCAGTTCATGAGGCAGCACCTGTGGAATGTCGAACCTCTGCACCAACGCAGCCTTGACCTCCGGTTCAGACATCTGTCAGCCGCTTGTGAGAAGCTGCTGTGAGCTGGAATAAAGACTGATGGCATCATTAGAAGTTTCACATTTTAGTCTCTCTGCAATATGCAGAGTGTGCTCATTTATTAGACTCTCTTTTATTAGAACTAATAATGGGTTTCACCAGGATTATGGTACATCCACCACCTCAGTGTCCACCACAGCGCTGGGCAGCAGATAGCCAGACAGGCAGGGTCTGGTCAGTCAGAACAGCCAGTAGGTACAGCACTGATGTGATCTGCTCTGATGGGATAAGGGACTTTAATTGAATACTGAACAGAAGCTGGAGGGTGACCTGATGAGGCCGCGACTGCAGATCTGCAGATTTGACATGAATTAGTTCTTATTAGTCTGGTCTATTTTCAACATATTAAAACTGGAGGATATGGGGAAAAAAAGAAAATGGAATTAATCTGTTCAGAGGGGAAATGTGGAGGATGAAGAAAAGGGGGGAGGAGGGGAGAGGGGCTGTAGTCTGGAGTTCACGGTTGACATGACACAGTGATATGAGGAGAGAAAACAGTGGTCAGGTCAGCGCAGGGCAACTCTTCGTTGACACCTATGAGGTCACTTGGTCAAGGTCAATGAACACTGTCACTGTGTTTAAAGTTTACTGTAAACCTGCCCTGCCAGCTAGTTTCACACACACACACACACACACACACACACACACACACACACACACAGAATAACCCAAGTAATAAACTGTAACTAATCCTGAAGACAGATATGACCAAAACATAAAAACCCATTAAACTCAGTTTATAACATATATTTCACTTTGTGAACTCATTCTTGATGGATTAAATGAACGCCTATTCCTCTCCTCTGATCTCAGATCTGACAGTAGTGTGGGACTTTTGATGAGAGGTGAATTCTTCCATTGATTAACAATCTGTCTCCATGAATTATCATCATCTGTTCCAAATAACATCACTCATCATTTTGCTATTTTTACACGCTACATCACAGTATTTATGTCTCACATCAAACGCAACCTATCCTTCCATCTTTCTGTTTACTTTTCCTTCATAGACAAATAAAGAATTGTTTGAAATTTCCTCACTGTGGGACATAATAAGGAATTTGAATTTGAATTAAACTACATCATTAGATACATAAAATGTATTTTTATGTCAAATATGTATCATAGAGGGATATTATTTAAATTTTCAGTCACTTTAACTTGACAGAAATAAAGATAAAGCTGTAAAGTATGAAGATGTCCCTTGGTCAGTAGGAGGAGGAGACAAATGATAGATGAGGCAAACCAGGCCACATGACAGGTGGAGCTAGGATGATGTGTTAATAGTTAAATATGATACTGAATAATTGTGCAGGATTCCTTTAACCACATGGAGAATACTGGTTTATATGAACAGAGACACAATATTTACTTGCCTTCAGGAAGTCACTTGGATTTCAGTGTCTTTTCCACTAACAGTGTCTCAGATTCAACAAGCTGCATTTACATTTTGCTGTGATCTCAGATCATTTATAAATATTTCCTAAACAGCATATGTGAATATTATTTGTGTATCCTTTTTGGACTTTAAGCTTAAGCTGTAAAAGGCGACGTTAGCAGGGAACAAGGTCCACGGCTGTAGTTCAACACAGTTCTCGGTTAAAAACAAACACATTCATTATCACAGATGACGAGGGAACCTGTTAATGTTCCATAGAGGGTTGGTGGCAAATTCATACTGAGAAACTGTGAATATTACACGTACCACTTCAGTACCGTAGATCATCTTAACCACAGAGGCTGTCACCTCTGCATTGCCTGGTGCCTATTTATAACACAAATTATCCAGGTCATCATTTATAAACATCATCTTTAAGTTGGGAAAAAAAACACAAAATAAATATAATTTTAATCAAAACTATAATTTATTTATTGGATGATGTTGGCAACAACTGTAATGACTTCTGTATATTTGAGCAAAATGCTATTTACATCAACTGATCACAATGTGCAACGGAAGACTCATTAACTTAAAATCATACACAGTTACATAGTCGTTTGCATAGTTAGTGTAGAAACAAAAACTTTAGCACTTTCTGTACAGTGTCTGTTTATAATTGTGGTATTGTTAAGCACAGGCAGTGTTTATACATGTGAGTTTGTTTTTAGAGGTTTATAAGTTAAATCAATGTACAAGAAAAAAGTAATTTTACAGTAAATTTGAAATCCTGGGGACACTGATGTGATTATTTATTTGTGTTGAGCCCTCTGGTTTCAGTCTTTGGGATTCACAGATGAAGAACATAACTTCAATCACTGGTTCTTAAAACAACTGAAAAGTGGATGAACTTTTAAAAATAATAATAATAACAATGATAATAACCCTTAACGTGACTCCTCTTTACACACTCTCAATTTAGACTTGGGTAAATTACATAAAAAAGCGCTTTAAATAATGCTTTATCCCTTCAGTTACCCCTGAATCAGTTTTGTTCATTCTTCACCCAGTCTTGCCATCCACCTGGATAATGCTGGACACTGAAATGGAGAAGAAAAAAAGTAAGAATCATAGCAAGTAAGTGCATAAACACAAAGAAAAATGCATTGAAATTTAGCTATTCCTGGTCTTTCCTGGTCAGAAACTAGAACTGTGGGATGTGGCATTTTGCCAAAGAGCACTGCATGATGGGTTGGCATTTTCCAACAGAGGGGCAGTAACCTCAAGGTGGTGAAACTGTTGTGTCATGACAAAATATAAACCTCAGAGAGTTAACTCTAACTTCTTATTAAGACTGAAAAATCAACAACACAATATCTTATTAAAAATTGTTGCAATTGTCCAATATTTGATTCAATAATTTTGCAGAATTCATGATGATGTGTGATGTGCCAAGGAAACATGTCTCACTCTTTGTATCCCAATGAAACAGCTGCATTGAGTGCAGTCTTGCTGCGGACTCCTGCCAGACAGGTGAACACAATGTTATCTGTCTGCTCAGGCATTTGACCACCATACTTTTCTTTGAAGTCTTCTGGACCCAGCTGGAGGGCGTTGTCCACCTGTCCCACTGCACAGACAAAGAAGGTACACACAGGTCAGGTACTAAATATGTGGGTGCTGTTGGTTTTAGTGTCTCTAGATGTTGTAGTGGTGTCAAAACTTTGCAATTATTCTTATTAGGATAAGTTAAGCAGCACGTTCTCCCTCATACGAGGTATGTCATCTGAGGTCTACTGCAGATATATGGGTTATATAATGTTAATAAATGTTTTAATGACAGACTTTAAAGTTTGGGATATTGCTTGAGTTTTATCTTCAGATGCAGACACAAACTATGGGCTACAACATGATGAGCCTGACAGATGATTCTACTTCTCTTTTTGAGTGTTTATGTAGAACACCACTTACAGGGGACGTTGATGGACCCGGGGATGAAGCCGTACTCCCTGAGCTCCCACGGCTCCCTCACATCTATGACCACAGCTTTGCGAGCGGCTAAAAGCTGCTTCAGTTGCTCGTAAGTCACGTCTGTGCTCGGAGTTGAAGCTGAGCTGAACCTGCTACAGAGCAGCAGCTCTGTGGCTGAGAGCAAAACAAACAACATGTGACATGTTTATGTATTGGTTTATTGACAAAACAATAATAGTAAGTCACAAGCTATCTGGTTCGTGAGACTCTATAGATATATCTATGGTGAGACTCAAACAAGCAAGCTGAAGCATGAGCTGAACCAAATAATACAGGGCTTTACGTAAAACCTCGAACTCACCTCTGCAGCCAGGATGAGTGTTGACCAGGCTGGACACGGAGCTTTGTCCTCCCCGGACAGAAGCTCCACACAAGGCGGAACTATTCCATAACAACCGTGGGACGACCCCTGCGATCCTCCAGCACCTTCTGAGAGCCATGCGTGGTCAGTTACACTCTAAATTAACACTGCGTCAACATAGGACCCGTAATTCCTCCGTAATAATGCGCGTGACAACTATAAAAGTCACACAGCTCTAGCTCACCCTTCCGATGGTGGCCTGCGCATGCGCAGTAGTACGGATCACCTGAAGGACAAAATTATTCCTGTGCTTTGACTTTATGAAAAACTCAAACGCGAGTCACTAGACTATTTTATTAAAGGTCAGACGTTATCAATACAATTAGTAGACATGAGCTGGCATGCAGCTCAGATTAATACACAAGAAAATTATCAGAAAACAGAATCTATGATGCCTTCGATGTCGTGGGAAAATGGGAAGGTGACAACCACACGTTTATGGCGTCTGACCACAGTTACTCAAGACTTCTCGTAAAGGCATCAGATACACCCATCCTGACTAAGACCTCTGGATTTAGTTATATCCAGTGCATTATAAAATTGAAAATAAAGACCATGAACTAAATATATGCCGAGTCTTGTGACACCAAACGACTGAATTAAAAAATACTGTTTTTTAAACTTAAAACAACAGACGTGACACAAAATGACATAAAGCAGCATGGTCGCTGCTCTTCTTGGAGTTATTTTCACAGTTCAGGTTTCCGTCAGTTAATTATATCAAGATACTGATCGTGTGTTTCCACACGTTTTTATAAAACACAAGTAAAACGCCTAAAACCAATACAAACGGGCGATGTTTTGACAAACTGGGAAGAATTCCCATTGTCAGTGAATGCAGCATTAGGCCATGTTGAGCTACCGTACTGCGTCACATGTTGACTAGTGTGGCTAGTAGATGCTATCGATAGTCTGAGGAAATTTAGAAAGTCGGAGGACAAAACGAAGATTTTTTAAAACACCGTTTTGTTGCTGTCTTACCGTCGTTTGAAATGCCGTAGCGTCTTAAATCTCATGTTGATAAAATACGGCTGTCAATGTTGTATTTATTCTGACAGGCTAATGTAGCTAGCTTGTTTGCTAGCCAGGAAGACTTGACATCTCACCGTTGGCTTCAGGTTAGCTAACACAGTCAGGATAGGAGCTGAAGTAAAGAGGTGAGTCCACATTGCCTTTTCATCAAATGTAAAGAGCTAAAAGCAATTCATTCGTCGACTGGACGTCTTCAATTAACAATATGAAGGCCTTTCATATTTACCTTTACTGCACGGCCGGGGGTAGTTTAGGCCTCTTAACCGTATTCTTGCCCATCGCCAGGTCATATATAATATACGATATAATATAATGTCAACTTTCTCATTCATTCTCAGTGACATATCGTATTATTAAGTATTTGCTGTTATTACGGACGTAGCTTAATGTTTCTGTGTAAAGATTTAGAAATGGAAATCTGATTGGGATGAGTGATTGTCAGATTTAGGGATGCTTGAGGATGGCCCCCATCTTAATCCAGGCCAAGTCAGTCACCTGAAGTCAGTTCACCTGTGGAGGTGTTTCTGGATGTCTGTGCAGAAGTACAAAAGGCAACACAACAAAAATGTGTTTCCCTGTATAAATATTTATTGACTGCACTTTAGCGAATTTCAAAGTTGCTTGCTACAACAACTTCAAGTTCAAGTGTGATTGTTAAAACATAGTTAGTGTGAGGGTTTATCACTTTGTGTAGTAACATCTATTGTATGTTCATCCTCCACATCCAGAGCTCCAGATGCGGCTAAAGGACCCTTTCTCTTTGAAAGCCGCCGATATGACTAAGCGGACTAATAAACCAAGGAAACCTCGAGATGAGGAGTCATCAGATGAAGTCAGTGGTAAGTCATTGATCAGTATTGCATACTACATTGTAAAAGTGAGGGCTGTGAGTTCTCATGCTGTTTTACTCTATATATCACATTAAATAGTAAGTAGGCTTAACTCGTTGGTTGTGGATACATGTACATTACTCTTCAGTGCTCTTAGTAGAAATGTTACCAGAGATCATTAAGTAACTGGGTACATTTGTCCACTGCTTATGAAAGTATTTGACATTGGAGGGCAACAAGCCATGTTTAATCAAGCCCTATTACACAAGTGGAATATCCACAACTGGAGACTTATTTGGCAGTGGATTAAATATATTATAGTTGTTTGGAGAATGTCCCATCTGTTTTTATTTCCTGCTACTACTGTGCACACGGTCATCGTAAAAAATGTAAACCACTACAAAAAAATCACTCAAAAGAAATCAAACAGATCCTTAAAAAGTGATTTGAGGAGAAATGTATTATTATAGTTAAGTTGTTTCTTTGTAATTAGGGTTGACTTGCCAGCATGTGAGTAAGGCAGTGGACCTGAGCTCGGTGAAGAAGTCGGTACTCTCCAGTGTGTGGTCAATATGCTCTGAGTGCTTGAAGGAGAGGACCATGATTGATGGAGAGCCAGCAGCCTCTCATGACATCCTGGTGTGCTTAAAGTGTGGTTTCCAGGTAAGAGTCTTATTTTAAAAACATTTTATTACTGTTCAATAATCCTGTATATGCACAGAAAGCAAGCTGTTCATAGTATATCCAGTGTGAGTGTGACATATTACAAGTATGACCATGAAAATTCAAAAGAAAAAAAAGATAAATATCTGTGTATATATTCTATTTTACACTGTCAAAGGGTTTACTGAATATAAATGTATTATATTTGTACTGCTCTAGTTCCACCACATGCAAATATAGATGTATTTAGGTGGAAATGAGTCATTTGTGCTTTGGGTCTGAAATTGCTTCATTCTGGTTGGTAAAGCTTTTTAAAAGTTCATGTCTTAAAATGAACTGTTTTACAGGGCTGTAACCAGTCAGGGATCCAGCATGCTGTCAAACACTACCAAGCTTTTCATCCAGAGTCTCACTGCATCACCATCAGCCTGAGCACTTGGAAGGCCTGGTGAGAAACCCAGAAACTGCATTCATTGTTACGTGAAAATAAAAAAAGGAAAAAACATATGTTTACACTGCTGGTACGAGTCAGCTTGTAAGATCACATGTTGCTGACAAGTGGGGCTTAGAAAACGATAGGCGGCATTGTTTTTACATACATCACTGTAGGCATATGTTGTCCCCAAGTTCTATCGCACATCTATACTATATTGCCTCATTAAGGTGCCTAAATAATAGGTTTAAAAAAAAAATCTTGTTTTACACACCTATTCATTTCATTTGACATTTAAAGGCGATGGTTTTCCACTTTAGCAAAGTAATTCTGTTGTTAGATAATGGAGCTTTTCAAGATGAGTTTCTTTAGAGCTATTAAAGTCCACAGAAACTTAAAGCCTTTCTGTGTCTGTCTATGGCCCTCTCTCATTGTAACAGGTGTTTCGAATGTAATGAGGAGCTCTCTACTCACTGCAACAAGAAGGCTTTGGCTCAGTCTCTGGACTTTTTACAAAAGCACTCTGTCAAGGCAACATCAGGTAAGGTATTAGCAACATTCTTCAGGTCTGGCCACCTACTGAAGTTGAATTAAACTTTTTTGTTGTGTACATCTTGCAAATTCCATGCAGCAGGAGTCAGTTGAGTTGATTTGAGTTTTGTACAAACATTCATTTCTTCTGGCAATCATTTAAAGTAGAAAATGGTTGACCTTGAGTACACACAACTTGTAATGATAATCAGATATTAGTGCAGCATATTTCTGAGGCTCAAACAAGGTTTAATGTGCTTTTGTATTGTATTGAATTACAACAGACATACCCATAATATAATGCTATAATAGCAGAAAGTGAAATGAATAGTTCACTCTTCAGCAGAGGCTCAGAGCGCAGTACACCTTGACAGCATATGAAGCTGTTACTGGCTGTCTTGTCACTGGATCAATGGTTGTTGAACAAAGTAACCTGTAATACTGATGAACTCATTTACCTGATCACAAAGGGGCTCAGTTAGTATTGTCAGTGATTCACCCACACACCAGGAACTGACTGCAGTACACCTGCTCCCCCTGGTGGCTGAGGTCATCTGAGTCCCTGCATTTAACCTGACATCTTTAGTGTAGAGTAAAGACACATGTACATTTTGAGGTAATACAGAGTAATGAGTGAGACCACTCGGTGTTACAGGGATGATTACCAGCTGCAGTTGTGGGCCTGGTATTGTTTTCTAATTCTGAGGCTGTACATGTGTGTATGTCATCATGGCCTCTGTCCGGACACAGAGATGCGTCTGTGCGGACAGACTCGTAACTGTGATATCACTCCAACTGTAAAAGATACAGTACAAATCTCAGCAGGTGTTCAGCTGAATCCAAGATGAAGGTTATGTTCAGAACTGAGCTCTGAGTCACGTACAGAACACTCATGTAAGAACACAATAATGATAATAATGATAATTCTCAAATACACATGGATTAAAACATTGACATATTGATGGTTATTTTGGTTTGATTGCTTTGACTATCAAAATACACAGGATGTTCCTTTATATCGCAACCTGTTGCTTTCATCAGCAGTTTTATTGACATTCATACATAATGCCTCAGCTCCACCTCAGCTCCACCAACATGTTGTACAGATAAGATGGCTTTGAGTCATAACATGTTGCTCTTTTCTCCATAATTTTTGTTGAGGTTGATTTATCAAAAACTACTCTGGTTTATTTTTTTATTTTTATTTTTTTACTGTCTGGTCCTTTGGTTTTGAGGTTAACAAGAAGTTTACCTCCTGTTGTGGAATGAGAGCATTCTTGGCTCACTGTTCAGTCATTAAGTGGGGTTTTCTTCACCAAACAGAAGTTTTGTGTAGATATCTGCTTTTTTAGATCGCTCAACCACTTATTTTTAAACCAACTACTTCTGATATCTTTTTGATAGATTTTTGAATTATTATCTTCTTCACTTGCATGGTGACTTCTTCACTTCACTTATCGATCAACAGTTGCAACTCTCAGCTGTGTATTGGCTTTTTTTTTTTCAACGTTCATGAGCTTTGAAGTGACACACTTATATTTGAAGCCCTGTAGTTTGCGTGCTTTGTAATAGAAGTACTATATATTTCTATATTGCTATTGCTATATTTCTCACATTGTTTTTTCTACACTGATGGTGACAGTAGACAAAAGAATTATGTTTTCAGATCTCTCCCATTCTTCTGAATGTGAATCTCAGTAACACCTTAAGTGATTTTTATTAAAAAGTCCAAACACTTCTGGCCTTGACTTTTTTGTCTTGCATATTTCTTCCCTTTTTATAGATGAGTAAGGAGATTTTATTGTTTTGTCAGACTATGCTGTGTTCATACTGATGTTTGGTGGCCCAACTGCTGTAAATTGCTCTCGGTCTTGTGTCCTTTCACCTTGCTCAGACCACCTGAGCCCTCCTGCCCCAGTCAGTCAACCATGTGCAGTTTGTATTACACCCCCACTCCCTCTCTATGTACACACATGTCACTAACTCTTGTACTTCTCCTAGATTGTGCTGGCATGGTGAGAGGCCTCCTAACAGGTTTTGGCTGATGAGGGTGGTGGGCATCATCACTTTTAGTCTCATTGGCTGAGTCAGCTTAGCCCCCTGTCCGGTGCCTAGTTGCCAGTGGCCAGAGGCCAGCCATCCAAGCCCAGTCAAGCTGGTCCACCCTTAGTCTCTCGGCCACTGTTGCAGAGTTATGGGCTTGATGCTGCAATCAACCCTGTACCCTCACCCCCACCCTGCTCGTCGCATGACTGCACACATTAAAGGAATTAGGCGCTTGAGCGATGCTTCCCGGCTGGGTTTCCCTGAAGAACAAGAGCAGCTGCACGGGGTTCAGCCTCTGTTCTGTCGTTCTTTGTCTTTCCATCACTATCTGTTTCTGTCCCTTGCTTCCTCTGCCGAGCTGCTGTACATCTCACCACCTCTGGGCCTGTGTGCTGCACTAGTGAGAGCCAGGGTCCTCAACAAGTCAGAGCGACTAACAGCTGAGCGCACTAACTCTCGGTGGACACACACATAGCATGATAAAAAGAATAATCAACCCTAGAAAAGTTTCTCTTTTCTTTCAAACTGTGTTGAACCTTTAACTGCCCATCACACATGACAAGTTTCAGAAAGAAACTTTGTTGAATTCTTATCGTAGAATTTATTCTTAGCAAAAAAGAGCACAATCTCTTGCTGGAGCTAAATCTGAATAAGATGCTTTTTCCGGGTACATCGCATACCTGAGGAATGTATAGTTTGTTATGTTTTAGGGTTACGCAGAACCAGAGAGAAATAGAAGTATTGAAAAGTTAAATTCAAAGTTGATTTGCACCATTTTCCCCACGTTAGATTCTGTTAGAGTTCATGTTGCTTTCTCAGTGATGCTGCTTTTTCTCATCACAATATACAGCACTCTTCTGCAGACTTGCACAATTACAGACCATGAATGAGCAACATTGCTGTTTTGTTCTGTATGTATATATGTTGGTGGCATTACCCTTCAGTGTACATAGTGCTAACCAGGTGTCCACTGTCAGTGAGAAACAATGTGATGAACCGGACAGACACAACCCACGGTGTTCCCCTGCGCCTCTTAAAATTACCTGTCACCTTTCTTGCCACCCAATTGTTCCACACCGGTTGGCCAAATGGGTATAGAAGCGGGCAGCCACTGTTGTCGCAAAATAGGCAGTTGTCATCTGTTGAGGAGCTTGTGAAATTGCATTTGCAGTGTGAAGGCCAGACTCTGAAAAAAAAAAACTGCTGTTGTACTCTGTTTTTCCTATGGACCCAAAGCACAAAAGAGCCCCAGCAAGGATTTTTTTTTTTTTTTCAGAATCCGTAATAATTTTGTACAACAACAGCTCAGAGAAGAAAGAAAGTCGATTAACTGTGCTCTCTCACCATCAAGGCCTTCAGCTCAAGTACCAGAGTCCCAGTAAAAAGCTAATTGACCTCAGGGAGCGAGACTCCAGCAAGTAACACAGCTGGGGAGTCTTTGTGGAGCAAATTAAAATGTTGGTTCTGAATAGATGTTAGAGCTTGTTTCTTATTGGAATCTGTCAATTCTTTCTTGTTTTGAGTTACTTATTGTTATCAATTGCTGTGTTACCGTATCATTCTGTTCCTGTAATATGTATATTAGCATAATAGAAATATTTTCTTTCTTATGCAATGTTTACAACTTTTTAAAAAATCAAACACTATCTCATTTTTATTAGGCCTGCATTGACAATGTCAATATTAAGAGCCAATATTTGTTTTGACCTGGGTACCTTGGATCTTTTCTCTGTTTGAACTTTTGTGTTTCCTACCAAAGTGCAAGTGATTGCCACTGTTTGACGTATAAGGAGACTTGCACTTTCTATATTTATATCTTATATTTAAAAAAAAAAAAATCTATTCCATGCATTTGATTCCTGGCACTTTGTTTGAAGAAGAAGGATGACAGCTTCAGTAGAGCTGGCTAAAACATGGCTTACAATATTACAAAACTATATCTTGATGCTTTAAATCCTTATAAATAAATAAATGTGTCTATCAAAATATTTATACTTACTTTCAAGACTGTCGGTGCAAAGGAATGGAGATTTTTCAAATCAGAACACTAATGTTAAAACCCTTAAAACACTGTAATACTGACCATCAATGAACACATATATGACCAGAAAAAGTAGCGTTACAAATAACCAACATTCGAAATTGCCTCAGTTGGATAGTGAGACGTCAATCACAAAATGTCTAATGTCTTCTCAAACTTACAGAATTGTTCTTTTCTTCTCAGTGTTCCTCAAAGACAGTGACAGATCTACGTAGACAGTTACATACAGCTACTGATAACATACGCATGTAGTTTATTTCTGCTGCGGCTCTTTGTCTCTCCGGTCAAACACCTTTCCATGACAACATCATGGATCTCGGATAGTGTTGCGTTAAAATAACTTTTTTTCTTATTCATTCCTGCCTCTGGTTGTTGGTTTTAGGAACCATAGTCTTCTGTAAACTGTCAGTTTAGCTTAACTGAGTCAGTAGCCAGTAAGAAGCTTGTTCCCTGGTGGTGCTTTCATGGAGGTAATCAAGGGTGATTTTGTCTTTATTCCCACCACCGCACATGAAAGTAGGCCAGATAGTCGGTAGCAAAGCTGTGTACACATATGAGTGTGTTTGTGTGTGTATGTCTGTAAGTAACATGGCGCTGGGTTCTCTTGGCCTCAGATGGCAAGAAAGCAGGGTTTTCATGCCCTGCAGTCACAACAAATTAGCAAATTAATAAGACATTTGGTGTTGCCTGGCCTTCCTCTTGACTGCATGCTCTGCATGAAGGGATCTGGCCTTGACCCCCACACTGCTGCACTGGAAGTGAACACGTGGCATGAAGCCCACTGGCCATACATTTTGAGGGTTTCTCAGCCCAAACGTGAACCACATTAAGATGACTTTAAAATGTGTTTTTAAAGATTCTTATTTTTGTTTATTAATTATGTCAGTGAAGTCTTTACAACAAGCAGCTTATTGGCTACAAAATGCTGCTGTGCTAGATTTGGTTCACTTGCAAATTTAAGAGAACAGCAAGTATTGGTGTAAAAGGAACCTGAAAAGAATACATGGTGTTTTTTTTGGCACTGTTTTATGAGCTCGATGTTTTTTTTTTTTCTTTACATGAAATCTTGTGTTGGCCTTCAGTTTGACAGATTGTCAAAAATAATAAGACTTTAGTTTAACATGCTTGTTTTTGCTTTTTCAAGTAGTGTAGCACTGTTCACTGTAAAAGTAAACAAGTCCCATGTTTCTTTGTATATCTCTTGTGTGAAAAAGAGCCGGGAGAGCAGGAGGTGTTGGTGTACATGCATGCATGTGGATGAGAGCCTGAACACCGTGATGCTTTCCTCTACCCTGGGGAAAGGCTCCGCAGTGTCACTGCTGCCCATACTCGGTGGCTGAGCAAGGAGGGCCAGGTGGTGGTGCCGAGTGCAGCACAGTCAAGCGTGGTCGCAGTGCATGCTGACATTTGCCTTCGCTGACTGCTGCAGGGAGAGGAAAAATCTGCTTTTCCATATGCTTATGCTCGTCGCAACCCTTCCCTCCACCCACTGCACTCTGCTGCCTCCCCCCTCTCCCCAGTCTCAACCAGATGGCTCCCTGAACATTGTTTACCTTGGGTGACGGTCCCAGATGCAGTGTGTGTCCGTCGGCATCCCCATTCCACCCAGTTAGTTTCCTCATTCCTCTGCTCCCTTATAGCTCAAGTGTCAGTTGTAGCACTTAGATTCGAGTTGCATTAAGTCTGCTGATTTTGGGTCTCTGCTCAGAAACACTTAACTAGTCAACACACTCATGTACACACACCTTCTTTTCTCTCAATTTCTTTCTCTTTGGTTTAGATGTTCACACTTGCGTAAACATATTTTTTCACACCTTCCCAGTCTCACACCAAATCCAATAATACTCAGTTTGTTTTTGAGGATTGGGGCTCTGACTTTTCCCATCTCCACGTGTTTTCCATGCATTGTGTGTGCTGGCATATGGGAGCTCCCTTATGGCTACATATTGAAGATGGAAATAGGCCTCCAGATGTTGCCAACACAGAGGGCCAGATGCACCGAGCACCACTGGGTGGAGCGTCACAAAAGCATGTCTTCCCAGCAAGCTGAACCTCGCCTCCTTGCTTTGTAGATCCTAAAAAGTTCAACATTTTTCAGTGAAAGCTATTTAAGTTTAAAACAAAGTTCAAAACTATTTGACATAGAAGTTGCCCTTTTACTAAGACACCTTTCAGTGGAATTTGATTGAGTATAAAATGCAAATTGTCAGGCCACGAGTAAAAAGCCCAAGGTTCACATTCCACCGACTGTGACCAAGGCACTCCTGCTGATGTCCTTGGCCTTGAAGAGGAAAAGCTGTAGGTTGAATAGCTTTTTCAATAAATGTGTTGCTTAACGAGTGGGTCCATGAATTGAATATGTGCTAAGGCAAGGCCATTTGTGTGTTGAGGAGAAGAAAGGCAGGAGTAAAGGTGCGGGTTGTTACACTGATTATGATGGTTGCAGGTTCATTTTAATTTCCTTAACTGTACTATGAGCTGGTTCAGGCCAGTGACCTCACTGCTGCCCTGCTCTCTTAACGGGCTCACATGGGTGAAGTGCTCAGACCTAACTCTTTTTGTGTTTATCAGTGTATAGGTCATGACTCCCCAGTATGTCATTGCACTCGTACAGAAATAATATTCTAATCAACGTGGAAACATTCCTTGTGCTTTGACTTGTAATTTACTGCAACATATTAAAGGTGACAGGGAATCAAAACCGTTTTTACCTCGTCTTTGTTGAAGAATGGTAGTCCACCCACATTCAGGAACATCCGAAAAGTGCTAGAAATTCTAAAAATTCTAGAAATCTCCTTTTCATAGAAATTCCTTTTTTTAGAAATGTCTGCTAAAAAATAGGTCAGTTTCAATGGGTCAAAAAGGCAATTAGCTGTAAAAAGATAGCCTGTCCGTGTTCTGAAGCCAGCGAAATTACATTCATTTAAGTGTCAGTGCTTGTATATAATAATGAGGTTGCCAGTTAAGCCCGATAAGATGCCAAATACACACAAAACCACGCGTTTAAATCCCCACCCTAAAATACCTGTCTGAGAGAGGTTTTTAGAAAGCTTCTGAGGTGTTACACATCCAACCAACATTTTATTGTGTATTTGTCACATCACAGAACAAGGGTCGCAACTCCATTCAACCATTCCCTGTCACCTTTAAAGAACCATTCAGTCATTTTGATTTCATCAGTAACAATGGAACAGCTATTGTTGTTCAAACGTTGCGAAATTTTGTGTGAGTAATGTGAATGTTGTGGTCTTTAAGCTATCCAGTTTAACATACTGTCTACTATCTATCTACTATTTTTTGCACATAATTCACTGCTCAAAGCTTTAGTAATGTTTGTTCTCTTCTGGCCATTACATTGAAATATTAAGTTGAAAACAAAAATTGAACAATTGGTCAAATGAAAAGAAACAAGAGCTTGGATCTTCCACTTGAATCTTGAATTGTTCAGTGAATCAGTAGACGGAAAGTTAGTAATATTATCGAGTCATCGTGATGTTACCTTTGTTTTCTTGCACACTGTCAGCTCACACAGCTACAGTACCTAGTCTAGTTTGTCCCCAGCAGACTATCTGTTTGACACTGTTAGAATCTGGCCATCTGTGTCTTAGTTGCTGTTTAGGGTTAGTTTTCATTGGTGATCAGGAGGAACAGCTGGCTCTGGAGAGCCGTCTCTCCAACCCCGGCCCCCACCCCCCTCTTACTAACCAGCGGAAACTTCTACAGCTGTCATCTGCTTTCCCAAATGACCCAGCTTTCTTTCCAGCTGCCATCCCAGCACCCTGCTCTCAACCCCAGTCTCGCTTCAAGGCTAAGCCCAATTTTTTTCTGTGTCGGGGCCCAGTCCCAATTTAAGGGGAGCTGAAATTTTTCCAGCTACAAGGTTGCCTTCCACCCTCAGTCACAATGAAGTTGTCAACCCGGCAAACATCTCAGCTGCAGCTTTAAGCTCGGCTGCCAAATCTTGGTGTAAAAATAACTTAAAATAAAAGCCAAATCAGTTGGCCCACAAATCGTAACTTCATGTTCTCTTAAACATGCAGACTTGTACAACACATTGCATTCATTTTGAGTGTCTGCCACTCTAAATGACAGACCTGTGTTGTTTTTCTGGTCCAGCAGCATCACCCAAGATCATCAAGCTGCGTGAGGAACCTCCAGATTATACGGAGCCACCTAGAGGCAAGAGTCCAGTCATCAATAGCACCCTGGTTCCTGTCAAAGGCATCAATAACCTTGGCAACACCTGCTTCTTCAACGCTGTTATGCAGGTTGGTATTACTATCGGTTCAGACATAAATATCTGTGTGTCTATACAGCCAATTTACTTCAGTATAATTAAACTCTTTAGTTAGCATGTAGCCTTATGAAGTAACAGAGTAGCAGGTATTCATTATCATAAGTCTGAATCACAATCGCATTGTTTTAAAGTAGGTCTTAGTGAAAATGGCCTACTTTGTGAGTCACTGTTTTATGTCAAGAGACCTTATAATAGTCTAATGAGTAACAGGGGTTTCCATTCTGACATGACAATACAAATATGTTTGCCTTTATAATGCATAAACACTTCTCAAGCAGTAATTCTTACAGGTCTGGCCTAGTAACCACACTGTGTTCTCACAATGACTGTGGCTGTAAACAGACTAGGCCTTGAGCTCATTTTGAAGTATATTGAATGCAGCAGTAAATGCAATGCTGGTTTGGACACATTCACCTGCCTCCGCATGAGTGGCACTCAGTTGGTGCAGAACATGTTCACCATACAACACAGCTATAGAGCCTCCCCGGTCCTTCTCTGGTCGTGTCATGGTGACTGCAAACTTACATGCCTCTTCAACAATGAAGCTGTTTTTTTCCGCCATTTTGTTAATCACCCTCAGGGCCTTCCTCGTTGATTGAAATTCGAGTGAGCGCGCTTTACATGCTTTTCCCTCCCTCTCCTTGTCTGTTTGTAGTGTCTCCTTGAAAATTGCAATCTTTCTGGTGAAAACACATAATTGTCAAAGGATGAGCTGTGTCTACGTTCACAAAGCCAGCTCCATTGTGTGTTTTCCATAGCAACTGTCTTCATTGCCAGGATGTGACAAAACAAATATCTCTTGAAAGGGAAGAAAAAGATGCTTCTGTAACATGAAGGGACAATGACTGCTTCAGGCTATTTCCTCACCAAGGATCTTTTCTACATTTCAAACTCACAGATCATAGATAGATTTGAAAGCCTCTTTCAAAGTAATGAACTCACCACAAGTTTCTTAAATCCTCCTAAAATGGAGATAACATTTCACAAAGGTATTTTAATTAACTACATCGAATCGCCACTGACTAGGTGAGGATACAGATTCATATCTTTGATTGATGATAACTTTTAGATTTTTGATATTTTGTTTTTTTGATTCGATGAATTGTAAGATCAGTACACACGACCGGTTCTGTGTATTTTCTTAATGGTTTTCAGATGCTTGATCTCATGTCGTACTTAAACAACACTTTTCCCCAATGCATGGTTAATTGTTAACAAAACACTGTGATAATAATTGGGCTCTGTCTCCACAGAACTTGTCTCAGACACACATGCTCATTGACCTTATCCAGGACGTGAAGGAAAAAGGGTACAAGATGAGGATTTCCCCTCCTGTCGAGACAAATCTGGTACACTTTCTCTCTAAGCTTAGTCTTCTCTAAACCAAACCACAAATGGAACAAATGCTTTGAAATTATTATTCTAGAAATATTTTTTTTGATAGTCTTTAGTTCTATCATATATGTTGCATTCATTAAATAAATTATATTTGACATAGAGCAGAAATTAAATGTTCAGATATGATCATCATTAAAGTTCTTTCAAATTCTTTGGCATTTTGTGTTCTTTTTATTTTTAGTTTAACGTAACATTTTCAGGGGGTAAAATTGGAACCTCTTCAAACAGAAATGGCATTCAGAGCACATGCCTCAGCCAAGGCCAAACAGTCGTACATGTCTGTGGGATCTGGATTATTATCTGGTTGTTCAAATTATACAAACTCATTGATCTAACATGATAGAACATTGTAATCATGTTTAATTGTTTCTATTTATATATTATTGTATACTGTTTCCTGAAAATATTGAAAAATGTAAAAGAAAAAAATGTTTTTTTTAATATTTTTTCTCTTCTAAAACATATCTTTCTTGTCGTAGCATTCATATGAATTTTAATGTTGTCTTCCAGAGTCCACTGACAGTAACTCTGCCCAGCCCAGACCCGCTGACTGCAGCCATGTTTCTCTTCCTTCAGAGCATGAAAGAACCAGGGAAAGGCCCGGTCAATCCCAAGATACTTTTCAATCAGCTCTGCCAGAAGTAAGGCACTGCTCCCTAATGCTATTTGCTGCTTCCTTTTATTCTTAGAACTTTGTTTATTGATTGAAAGTGAAACTACTGCTCACGTATAATCCTTACTAAGTTAGATTAGTAAATAAGTATTGAGGAGGTTAGAACAGCCTTTTAAATCTGTGTTTTTATAATGACAATCACAAAATCATCCCTTGACCCTCTGCTCTGTTACTCTGTCTTGTTACTATGGCAGTTCCCCGTCAGTGTAGAACACAGGAGCCTCAGCTTTCACCTGCTTTCATCCCCTCACTGTGGTGGTGACCATTTTAACCAGCCAGACCCAGGTAGCACCTGGTCCCAGCTGAATGCCTTTCACGCAGTTTAAGCTCAACATACACTTAACACACTGAAAGCACTGTACTTCAGTAAATGCCTAGCGGCAGCTAGCTATTTGTGGCTCTTTCTGCTGTTTGCCACACTGCTGTGCCACCTGTGTCATGTTTGATCCAGAGCAAGGTCTAACAGGCTGTGTGACAGGCAAGAACCATGGCTGCACTTTTGTCAACTGAACAGTTGTTTTGCTCTCTTTTTATGAACAGTGTGAATGTTTGGTTGGCTGGGTTCTTGTTTGAGCATGGTGCACTGCTGGTTGGGTCCACCCTGTGTGCATGTGTGAGCGAGGGTGGGGGGATTCTTGTTTAATAGTGCAGGTGGGTGACCAGGGCATTTAATGTTGGGTGACTGGATACATCTCTGGTGTGGCTTTGACAGTTATTCTGGTGCCTAGCTTTCATCAGACAGGCCTCTGTGTGTGTTTGTGCATGTGGGAATGTGTGTGTGCGAGGGCTACCACCTCACCTGGTACCACCTCAGTCTGCGACACTCATGCAGGCAATTGTGCATTCACACAGCAATCATTGCACACAGCTTTGTGCACTCGCACACATCCAATTTTAAGTAGGGCTAATCTATTCCACTGACATGCATTTGAATAGAGAAATATGACTTTAAGCCTCAGCACTCATTACCCATGTTACCACTAATACCACAAGTGAACTTTTATCATCATTCATTCATATCATCATGTCATTGTTGTGCACACCTATACAATAAATGCTAATATGAGGCCTAATATTCACTGACATTTTGTTTCTTCTTACTACACAGGTGTAGAGCAAATGTTATTAGTTTATTCACAAATAATCACACATGCAAACGCAGCTGAAAATCATATTAAGTTTTCATCAAGTGTTGGTCCCTGGCTCTCACTGTTTTAATCTTTAAATTTAAATTTTCAGAAGCGGCGAGCATCCAAGCCAATATTAGGTGAAACATTCTCTGAGCATCTTTTGCCAAGAATTCAACAGTGGTGGCTTTGTTCTGTGTGACCTTGTTAATTTCTTGAAAAGAGCTCCTGATTCCAAATAGTAGTAAGGAAAGAGCTGAGTGCTAAGAAGGAAAAGATACCAGCAGGTGAAAAAAATCAATGCAGGAGTTGTTGCATACCAAAATGCCTTAGTCGTATCAAAGGTTTCGACTGTGAAAGTACTTCTTCAAGTATTTCTCAGTCCTTTAAAAGTCTTTCTGATTTGCAAAATCTTTTTCATTTTTTTATCAGCAAAAATATCAGGAAATTCTCTTCTTGTCTTTGTTTTATATGATTTTATATTTACATGTGAATTGAATATCTTTGACCAATTTGGAAGACCTCACTTTTATCTGGGACTGGACATATGTGATGACAATTTTTTAGTTTCCTGACATTTTATAGTCTTTATAGTTTATCTCAGAAAAATGTATGTTGATATGATGGTTATAAAGATTTAATAATGGCTTGCTTTAACTTAGGAAATAGCTCTCATGAAACACCTATATATATATATATATATATATATATATATATATATATATATATATATATACTGTATATATATATATATATATATATATATATATATATATATATATATATATACTGTATATATATATATATATATATAACTCTTAAATGCCTCTTGAGACTCCTCTACACAGCAGCTCACCTACATTCAGTCAAGTCTAAAGCTTTGTGCAGAAAGCTTGCCTGTTTACTGGGACATTTTTCTCTATTGTAGTGACCATTTATGATGGCTGCACACTGTAAATATAGCCTGTCCTCACTTGTCACTGCCAGCTCTTGTCACTCGGTTGGGTCTGCCCTTGACCTGAGGGCACCGGAAGCGCTTTTCCATTTCTTTTTCACTTTTTTATGGTGCGTGTTTGTGTTAATAAAGATAACACAAGCTTAATAAAGCTCTCTGGTTTTCAGGGGCCATTTTTCGTGCAGCACTGGGACCTTGTTGAGGCCAGTTTTGTGCATGTTTGTGCATGCATTTGACCTCAACCAGCTGAGCACCCCACACCCTGCCCCTCTCCTCCTCCTCCTACCGGCAGAAGTGGTCTGGCTTATGCTCGGACCCCTGCCAAGCTGTGTGGATTGGATGGTCAGCATCACATACACTGTCTTGTGCCAGGGAGGTCCCAGTCTGCTAGTATAAGCTATTCTAGGAAGCATAACAATTAATTAGACAGACAGGGGTCTGGGGTCACATAGAAACAGAGGCTTTCACACAGGTTCTCCACTGCTTTTGTTAATTTGAAGCATTATTAAGTACTATTTACTGAGGACATTATGAGTTGTTATTACTAGCTATTATTTGGATGCACGTCTAATGCATAAACTGGACAAATAGGCTACACAGAGGCATTCATGTACCTCATCTTCTCTCAAGGACTGATTATGTTTTCAGGATGGCCACTGGACTTTTGTATTGCAAAAAATGAAAAGTACGCCAGCTCTTCTCTCCATCCAATGCGCTCTGTATAAATGTCCACATACCCACATCTTTCAGACATGGCTCACAAGCCTTTATGAGAAACCTTACATCCCTGATAGAAATTGCAGAGGACAATAATGGATTCTATCTCGTGCTTTGGCATCCAAGCCATGGGCACAAACACACACCGATACATGAACATGCATACAATCCACACACAAAGAGGCAGGGCTGACATGCTGGTCTTGCTGGGGAAGAGGGTTGAAGAAAGGAAACAAATATTCACAGATGGTTTAAATTGCTTCTCCTTGTAAACATAGGCCGAATTGAATTTAACACACTGATTATTCAAGTCCCTTATTCCCTGAAATCGGATGTTTATAGTGTCCTCGTGTTCAAAAAGAGGAAAAATAATAATGTTTAAAAAGACCATGGACCATGACTCCTCAACCTTGTCCAGAAGTTAACTTGTTAAAGTCCATAATTGTTGTCAAAGTTCAAATTAAAATTGAATGTCCATCAGGCCTGTCTGTCTATGAAACTTCAAAGCATACAATGGTACAAGGCACAGAGGCAAATGTGGTGGATGTTTATTCTCTGAATTATAGTGTAACCGGAAATATTTTTCTTTGTCTGATTGGCTGATAGACAGTCAAGGTTAGATAAGACTTAAACGGGCCAATATGTTCACAAAACACATTTTTATGAACATATTATAGATTATTGAGTCACATTTTGATGGCCGTAAGTGAGTAAATATTGGGTGTATGGCATTGTGTTTTTCATATGCGTGTGTTTTGTGGGAGCTTGTGTGGTCTTGTGTCTGGTACTAACTCATCCGGCTATTAATTGTGTTAGCACCGCAGCTGTTTGAATTGGCCAGATTGGGAGCAGCGCTACAGGGCCCTTCTGCTTCTCTCCATTGGGATGAGCTTCCAGACCTCCTCATTCCCACTGATCCCAACCAAGCTTTTCATTTTTTTTCTCTCTGTATAGCCCTGTGTCTGTTTGTGTGTCTTTTTATTTACATTTTACTCATCTCTGTTTCCCTGATATTTCAGTCTTCACTCTCTCTCACTCTCATGGGAGACTAGTTAGTAGACCAAGAGGAAGACATTCCTTCACATGCTGTTCGTTTTTCAGAGCTAGCGAACAAATGGCATATGTGCACCCCACCATCCCCACCCCCTATGCAACCTTGTCCATGTGTGTGCGTGAACAGGGAATCAGAGATAGACATCATGTCAACGTAGGAGGATGGGGAGGGGGCGACTTTAGGCTCCTCCAGACCTCCTGGTTATGACCTGTGTTAAAGGCAGGTGGTTGACCATTTTTTTTTGGCTAAACATCAAAATATTGTTATATCTCTTTAATAAAGGTTCATGAACAGACATTTAAAGCAGAAATGTAGTCACTTTTACCAGATTGATGATGTGAGCATTCAAAATATGGTGATTAGATATAGTCTTAAGTATTAAGGGATTGAAACACCTAATTCTATCTTTGAACTAAATTGCTTTTCCAAAGTTGCAGGCAATCCCTTAATACTAGACCTTGAACACCACTCGCCATGAAGTACAAGACTTCTGTTGTGAAAGGAGTTCGTCCTCACAGTCAACATTTGACCGATGGCCTCTCCAACCAATAAAACACGTGACCTCTTGGGGTGTGCACTGTGCCTGTCAGACCAACCTGTCCTGTGGTTATGTGGCGGGCTCGGCCCAACAGGTTGCAGTGGCTCTAGCCTCGTCTGCCCATCTGCCCCTGGCATCTGTCCTCACATCTGCCTCACCATGGACAGCCAGGGGACGGACACAAGGAGAGCCTCTCCTTTAAACCACTGTGGTTTTAATGTCCAGGATGGAAGTCAACCCTGTTTTGCCAGCAAAATTCTCAGCAAAAAGGGGAAAGGATGTGGAGGGAAATAATTGGCCTGACAGCCAGATTTATTTTATTTACAGATTAATCGTATCTTTGTTATGTACTGGACCTCTCTAGTTGTCTTTTTTTCACAGTTGCTTCAAACACAAATTATTGATGTGTGGAATTGTCATAATTTCAGAAATATATAAACCGTCATGTTTATTTATTAAGGTGTAAAATAAGCAAGGTTGATTTTTTTTTTTTTTTTTGATTTTAGGGGCAAGCAGAGGCCGTTAGATTTCTTTAGTAATTGTTTAGTAATAGTAAACAGTTTAGTAGTTGTCTGTTAAATCTATAACATGTGTTTGTTTACTTGTAACCATGTGTATGAGCCAGAAGTGATAGAAATGTCACAGTGTTAAAGACCAGGACCTGGTAGGATTTCATACGTACAGTACTGAAAAGGGCTGATTGAAGCGTTTTGTTCATGTTTCTCTACAGATTCAGTAGCTTTGTGTGTGGTGGTTTTCTTCCACTTGACTTGATGACACATTGCCATTATGTAGTATGGAGCCTAGCTTGATGAGGGGAAAATAATTTAAATGATTTTATCCTAAGGCTATAACACAGCAAAATGTTCTTTATTGTTACAGAGGGTTTGTTAAGTGTTTAGTAGAACAGGTTCTGTGGTAGAGGAGTGATATATAATTTTCATTCACAAAGATTTGATGTAATTACACACTTTACCCAATGTATTTGATTTCATGTTGAATGAAATGATGATTACAAGAATGAAGTGAAACACGAGTTTTGCTTCTGATCATTTCAGAAACACAAATCACAACCTAAAGGACCAACCTTTTTTTGAAACAGTACGATGTAAATAATTGAACTTTTTGACAAAGAAATAAATACAATAATATTATAAATGCTAAATACAAAATGCTATAATTGTCTTACATTGTGAGGAGTCAGTAAAAACTGAGCACAGTACAGTTCTCACGTCAACTGATACTGATGATCAGATGTGGTTAAGGTTGAGTAATTTCACCAAGGTCAGTTATGTTGATATGTTTCACTATAAAGCACTAACTCTACCATAATTGTATAGTATTTGTGAGATAATTACTTGAAATGTATTTTGTATTTGTTTTGTTTTCTATTTTTACCTTACAGGATGAACAACATATTCTGAGTCTTTGCTTCTTTTGATAACTTAGTGTGTTTGTGTGGTTCTTGACTTTCATCTGTTTTTTTTTTAATATTTTGTTAATTTCTAGAGCTCCACGTTTTAAGGGCTACCAACAACAAGACAGCCAGGAGCTTTTGCATTACTTACTGGACTCCATACGAGTAGAAGAAACTAAGGTGAGCATACATCCAGTGTTCAGCTTTACACATGTACATGAATTTGATTAAGGCTGTTAAGGCTTCACAGCATTTGCTTTTTTTCAAAATCACAATACATTTGTTGAGGATTATGTCAACAAAACATACTTTTATACAAATACATTGTCAATATTTGGTGTAAGAAAAAGCAAACTGGAGAGTTTTGTCAAGTTATGACAAAACTTATGACAATCCAGGATGTTACTGTCATTTTTTTTCTGTGTAAAGCTGTCCGAAATCTGTAATCATGATGTAAGATGTTCGTCTGTGTGCTTGCTGGTGGCTGTGTGCATTCACATACACCAGTGCCTCTTTTTCCCTGGCCAGCCAGTTTTTGTGTTCTAAACCTTATGGTGCCATGTTTTTGGCAAACACAGAGATCCCAACCCCCTCCCCAACCCTTCACAGGGCAATTAGGAGACCTCACAGCAGAGCTGGCCCTCATGGCCCCACCAGTGGTAACGTGAACCAAGGAGGAGAAGTTAGCGGGTGTGTTTAGTGGTCAGCCCCAGGCCCAGTAGGAGCTGCAGGCTGGGCTCCACTGCTCCCATTCAAACTTGTGAACACTGACAGTTGTGCCACTTAGACGACTTGCAAGTGGCACGGCCGGCATCATTGTGTGATCTTGGGAAACCCACAGCTGCTGAATGAGCTCCAGGGCCGTCCCATTATGCTCGAGGATCACCCATGGCCCCCTCCTGCGTGCACACGTGCACACACACACACACTAACACACACACACACACACGCATGCACACACTCATCAGTCCGTCTCCCAATCTAATCAAGGAGGTAAAGAGGGAGGGAGGACGGCCTTCCCTATTCATTTATTTAGAAACTCATTTATACATCCAAGCACATTCAGAGATATAGTGGCATTTCGAAAACAATAGTTTTTTAGAAATAATTTTTTTAATGAACCCTAAATTATAAGAAATATATATTTTTAGTGTTATTAATAAGACTTCTGCTTTTAGGAAAAACATGGCACAAACATTTTCTGTCAAGCAGCAGTTCATTTATAGCTTTCCATCTCAAAAAAAGACAATGACAAGGATGTTGAATATATAAATTCAAGGTAACACATAAATGCAATTTATTTAACACTCACACACTATCCTGAGTGTGTTCGTGTGTCAGAGGGAGCCTGGTATTTTTACAGTGGGTGGCACCAACCTTTTAGAGGCCCTAAGTGTTTGTGTTGATTGGCCATTAGTATCAGGGATCTAAATATGCTAATATGGCCCCAGTCAATTATCACCAATTAGCTGAGACGGTAGATATTACTCTCTCAGGGCATGGACTGTCCTTCTTCGCCCGTCTTAATTTTAGTTTCCACGCCTGCACCCTTATACCAGTAACCCTCTCCACCCTCTCACCCCCCCTCACACAGCCCATTCTGCGTGGGGCAGCACACACTGTTACACTGGGGAGAGAGACGGGGTTGAGTGGGGGTTACTGGTAATTAATTAGAGTCTCAGTCTGGTTTGACTGTGCTGACTGAGTGGGGTGCACACTGCTGGGCTGGGATTAACAGGGCTTTTTGACCTAAATAGCCAGCCCAATGCATGGGTCCTGGGACAATGGGAGCTGACTGGTTTTGACCGCAGACACAGACCATGGCCAATTATCTATTGATTGGTGCTTTACTCTGGCTGTTTCTCTTCACAGCTCTCTCACCAACACACTCACTGACCATGTCAGCTCCAATAAGCGAGCCCCGCCAGTAACTTATACACACACACACACATATGCAGACTTAATTATGAGATTTACATGTTAATGTATTCAGACAAGCACAATAATTATTTTACACAAATGATGCTTATAATAGGTATACCTGTCAATCTCAGATATGAGCTCAGCTGTGATATGTCAGTAATGACTGTAGTAGAGAGAATTCACGAAAAATCTAACAAAACCCACAGAGTGAAATTTGCTTTAATTTTTATAATTATGTTCGCCTTAATGAATGTCAGTGAGCTCTGCATTGTGACATTATTTTTGTGTGTTTGCAGAGGGTGAAAGCAGGCATCCTGAAAGCTTTCAACAATCCCACAGAGAAGACAGCAGATGAGGAGACCAAACGACAAGTCAAAGGTTCATATGCTCACAGCGCGAGGCAGATGACTAAGATCAATAGTCCCACCTTGTGGCAGTTGATGGAAATGCATCTGAGACATTAACTGGACAGAGGACAGTGAAGGAGAAGATAATAGTAGAATAGAAAATGCAAATTCAAATCTATATTATCAAGAGAGAGTGAGCGTTCTAGTTAATGTCATTAGTTCACAGCATGTATCAGAGAGTTACTGAGTATGATGACAACAGTGGTTTAGTAGGCTACACACAGACAGATAAATTAGGTCAGATCACTAAATTGTTTGGTGTATTATCAGTAGCAAAACAGTTTTACACATAAATGATTAAAAAACAATGTCTTGTCTTCTCCATCAGCGTACGGGAAAGAAGGTGTGAAGATGAACTTCGTTGACCGCATCTTTGTGGGCGAGCTGACCAACACAATTATGTGTGAAGAGTGTGAGCATGTAAGTGTGTGGGTGTGCGGGTGAACTATCGTCAGGGAGATGAAGAGTCAGTAGTATCCAGTCAGGCTCAGGCTCAGGCCCAGCGTGTTGTTCTTAGAAGAACACGTATGAAGCAGAATAGGGTCGACAAGTTCACAGGTTTTCTCAGTTGCCTCTATACAAATGTGGAACCTAGAAGCTTTGCTATGAAACTTCACGCACACACACATATACACACAAACTCAGACACCCTCATTATTTCAGAAAAGGGGTAAATAAACCATCAAAAATCATGGAAAGTTTATGCAAAACCAGTGAAATAGTTTCATCGCGTTTTATCACGTACTAACCCTCTTGTGCTACTACTGTAAATCACTACTCTAGGAAGTGCAAACGATTGCCAGTATCCAGCCACTCTGGCATTCTTGATTATATACATTTTATATATAATCAAATATACATCACTGACCTGTAAAGCCTACAGACATTACACTACAATTTCTATTAGCTCCAAGAGCATTTCTCACTTTGATAGCTTCAAAGACAACAGCAAATAAGTCAACCAAAGAGGGGCAAAAAATCACGGTATGATTATGGTAAATGCACGGTAATACTGTATAGAAGTTGTAGGCTGTTAACGGTGCCACTCTGAAAACTAGAGAATATTTGATGGTGGATATTACCAGCATCGGAGCTCGAGAGGGAAAAGCAGAGAAACAGCAGCTTCCCATATCTGCTCTTAGACCTGTAGGAAATATACAGCAACTTCTGCTTCACATTAGTGCGTTGTTATCATTACTACTAACAGTTTGCTATTGTTTTCACTATAACAGAAGATTGCATATGCTGACAGGTCTTACATGTGATTCCTCCCTCAGATCTCCACAGTAAAGGAGGCTTTCATAGACATCTCTTTACCCATCATAGAGGAGAGGGTGAGTTCCTTCAACCGTTCAGAAGAGAATGTGTGAATAATGTCCAGGATGATTATGATGATTCATGCTATGGATGCTTATTTTCACCTGATAAAGCTATGCAGTACCTGACTGTGCGTCCTGTTTTCACTGATGAAGTTTTTTTTTTTGTGCTCAGATATCAAAACCATCCAACCCTGGAAGGCTGGGTAAAGGCAGCAGGGATCAGGACACCCACACTGCTCACACTGATCAGGTTCTGTCTGCAGCGCACTCTGTCAACCGAAACACCAGGAAGCTCAGTGGGCAGGTAAGATTGTGTACAGCATATTTCTTATTGTGTCTCTATTGGTACAGTAGCTGTTGTTAATCCTGTTATTCAAGCAACTTTTGTGTTTCTCTGACAGGCATTAATATGTATGTTCTGTTTCCTGTAGAAGCAACAGAGCAGGAGGCCTTCAAGTTCTGTGGAAGAAAAGGGAGCAGGTTGCGGTGCAGAGCGACCAGAGGAGGACGTGGTCGCTGGTGGATCGGCTCGTGGTGTCACAGTTTGCAAGATGGCTGCTGCCGGCAGCCTGTCAGATGGTAGTGAAAGAGACTCGGGTGCTCAGGACAGCAGTAACGACGCTGACAGTGAGGCATCAGAGAGCGAGTGGACCCCGCGGCCCTTCTCCTCCAGCCACGGCCACGTGTCCACCCCATCCTCCACCTCCACCCTCACTCCATCACCTACGCCCGTCTCCGCCTCCTCCCCCATGTCATCATCCTCCACAAGACAGGGAGGTGCTGTGGAGCAGCTAGTTACCGCAGTGTCTAAAGTTAGCCTGGGTTTCAGCTCTGGAGACTGTTCACCTTCCACACACTGTTCTCCAGAGGAGCAGGGAGACGCACAGTCGAGAGATAACCTCCACCACCAGCACCACCAGGGAGCCTTCCAGGCGCTGTCTCACAGTTACACACCCAGCTCTAAGGAATGCTCCATCCAGTCCTGCCTCCACCAGTTCACCTCTGTGGAGCTGCTGATGGGCAACAACAAGCTGCTGTGTGAGAGCTGCACCGAACGCAGACAGAAACAGCTACGAAAGAGCAGCTCAGCTGGTAAGATGAAGTGTTGTCAACCTGCAAATGACTGACATAGTGTAGTTTCATTGCACATCTGATGAGTGGATCACAGTTTGGGAAACCTTTAAAGTTATACTCCACCAGTTTACCATGTTTTGAATGTTGAACTGTCACTTCATGCGTGTGATTTAAGCAGAAAGGCCGTTTCAAAGTTTGTAGTTTAGTCATTCATGGAGCTCTGCTGCTACATTTACAGCTGTCTCTATGAACATGTAATGAATACTTGTTCATCTCTTTGTTTTAATGAATCACTCAAATCACAATTCAAACTTCACCCTGCTATTCTGTGCTTCTGACAGATAAGAAGATGGAGAAGATTTACACCAGCGCCAGGAAGCAAATGTTGATCTCTTCGCTGCCTCCAGTCATCACATTGCATCTTAAACGTTTCCACCAGGTTGGCAGCTACACCCAGTCTTTTCATCTCTCCATTTTAGCTGTTGCTGTTACATTTTTATACCTCTGTGTTTACGTATCTTAAACAGAGATACCGAGGCATGTGTTTTAGTCGACAGGCCTAACTTTAAGAACTCTGGTTGTGTTTTTGCTCTTTAAGGCAGGGATGAACCTTCGAAAGGTCAACCGCCATGTCGACTTTCCTCTGATCTTGGACCTGGCTCCATTCTGCTCAGCATCCTGCAAGGTATTAAACTATTCCAACGTTTCAAGAAATATATTCATTTTACTTGAAAGTGAATGAATCACTTCTGTGTCAAAGGGTTTTTTAAAACTCTTTCCTTCCTTTTCCGCTACTTCACTTCTGTTACTGCTTGCCTCTGTAGTTCAGATTGTAATGAATGTCCTTGGTTGGTACTGCTCCTGCAGACTTCTTTATCTCTGTCTTTACATTTTCCTCTGTCTCCCTTTTTCACTAATCCTTTTTTTTTATTCATTCCTACTAGAACCTGGCAGCCGGGGAGCGAGTCCCCTACAGTCTGTATGGGATTGTCGAACACAGTGGCTCGATGCGGGGGGGTCATTACACTGCATATGTAAAAGTGCGTGTTCCTCAGAGGAAAGCAGAACCACACCACAGGAACCTGTCAGGTCAGGGGTTCAGTTCTCTTGATTTCTTTAAAGACTTTTGTCTGTTTCCTTCTTGTGTGTGTGTGTGTGTGTGTGTGTCAGTGGGCAGTTCATGAAAGCGTTCAGTATTTGTGCAGTAAAGGCCTCGTGTTCTGTGAGTTTAAAGATGTCCTCAGCAAAGAACGCGGTGAATGGATGTCTTTGTGTTCTATAGATCCAGGTTGTTCTTTCTTTTTCTTTTTCTCTTCTCCAGCAGAGATATGTAGATTTATAGAATAGTGTTGAAAGGTAGTCAGAAAACTAAAGGAATCAGTTGTATGTGCCACTTACAAGCTAATTTAAGACTTGACACATTAGAGTTAAAGCCAGCGGTTACGATGAAGTTCAAATATTTTAGAACGACTGCTGACTGACTCTGGTCCAATGATGTGATACAGTATCTACTTAGTTTAATAAATGCATTAGCACGGATTTGTCTTTTATCATCTGTTCCTTCAGCACCCTTTAATACTTTCAAATATTAAGTCGACAAAATTCTCAATTTAAATATCTGATGCGTGATTATGGCCACTTAATATCTTTGCCTTTATCTCATTTGTAAAGGAAATGTAAAAAGTGTGTATGAGCCTGTTTTTTCACAGTCAGCTTCTTAGAGAGAACTGTTTCCTCTATTCATTTTATTTGTTGTAGCTTTCTTACTGTGCAGTGATGTTAAAATAGATCTGTCATGTGTGTATCTGTGTATTCAACATAATTTCTATATTTTTATGACCCTCCTTCTCAAGACAAGACAAGCATGAAGCCAAACAAATAACCACTTCTCAACTCAAGATTCTTGCCTTGAGATATTGACACTGTGTGTTTTCCAGGTGCGAGGGAGGCCAGCAGCAGCTCCCAGGGCCAGTGGGTGTACGTCAGCGATACCACCGTTCAGACAGTACCAGAGTCACGGGTCCTCAACTCTCAGGCATACCTGCTCTTTTATGAGGAAATGCTGTAATATGACCTGTGGGGGTCATTTTCCCTTCAAATCTGTTTAGCTTTGTGTTGTTTTTGGCACAGCCTGTGCATCTCCTCTTACTGTATCTGTGAGTGGACAGAGGGAAGAAAAGGGAAAGACTTCACCCTACGCTCACGACTCTTACAGGAGAAAAATGGCCATTGTGTCATTTCTATATAAACTATGAATCTAAATCTAAAATGGGCACTTTTAAATATCTTAGATGTATAAAAGATTTAACATCAGATCTTCTGCTTTGATATTGTCCAGTTTTCCATTCATATTTCTATTTGAGAAATCCAACCCCTTAAAAAGAGGATGGAGCAAAACGTGTTATTGAACTTGAGCTGTTCCAAATCATCTTTCTCTGTCACAACCATGTGCCTGAGATATGAACTGCATGAAGGAGTTTGCTACAGTACCTAGCAGGAAATAATCAAGAGTTATTGCATGTTAAACAGTGCTCAGCACTGACTAGTTGATGTCACTAGAGTGAGTATGAGTGAGTGAGACAGGAGAATGTAGTTTTAAGGTGCTATGTGTATCAGTTTCACATCAGTACGACAGCTGCCATATGAAATGGGCATAGTTGGTGCAATGATCGTGAAAACTCAGGACCATCATAACATAGCCTGGCTCTTCTGTTAGTGCTCTACAGATGGGATTGTACTTGGTCTGGCTCTGGCTTAGATTTGGTGAGAAGTGATTGGTATTTGTTTGTAGTGACAGCAGATGATAGATGCTGAGGAACAGCAGCAGAACAATGCTCAGTAATGCTAAAGTCATTTTTACTCAAGTCAACAGAGCATGAGGACCAGCAGCAATATCAGTCATGATCATTTCTATGGGAAACATGGTCACATACTTGAGATATTCAAACACTAATAATAGTATTGTTAAAATTGTTATTGACTTGGCCACATGATCATAATAAATACCAAGTTATCATATCTTACCGGAGTTTACATGGACACACTGATTGAAATTGCTACACACTGCACCCTTAAAAGAGTAGCACAACAGTTATTTTACAGTCCTACTTTAAACAGATTGTTACTCTCCTTTTTTCTTTCTTTTTTTACATCAGAATGTATAAATGTAAAGACTATCAGTCAGATACATTTGCCAAAGACGAGTTTTGCAGCTGCATGTCAGAGCAGAATATCCAAACCAAACACATAAAAGAAGAGTTTACTTCATACAGAGCTTCATTAGCATTTGTTCCTCCGAGGTCAATCAGTGTGGGTCAACCAGACACGATCGATGTTTATCAACCCAACAAAGCACCTTGTTTGCCTTTCATTGTATCTGAGTTCTACTGTAACCATAGGCACACAAACACATCCATTAAGAGTCAGCACAAGACTGACTTTTTATCCCCTAATACTATCAATAAGGTGGAGCAAATAATAAGATTATAAATGAAAAAGGAAAAAAAAAACTTGTAGGCGTCATGCCGAATTAGAAAAACATCTTTCCTGTAATGTGCATGGGTTAATGTTCTAATGAATGTATTGCCTATTCTGAAATATCTGTCAGATAAACTCCTCATCTTTTTCTATGAGAATATTTTAGATGAAATTGTTTTTCTTGCTTGTCGGACTTTTGCCAAAACAGTAGAAGGGAAAGGTTTCAACGTATGCATCAGAGTCCAGAGATTAATAGTCTTCAAAATTCAGTGCCTGTGCTTCAGGTTTGAGAAACCTGTGCATGGTGAGAAGAAAAACATGCAAAGAGGGACACGTGTGGCATATTTATGTACAGTATAACTTACTGTAAGAAAAAATAACGAGTATATGTAATTGTACATAGTAGTAACAATACAAAACCATGGTGCTTCAGGCGTGCAGGGTTTTTCCTCAAGACAGATTTTTGTTTCTGGAAAATCACATTCAGTTTTAGTTTTGAGATAAACATTTGGAATGAGTGTAACTACATACTATATCAAAATAAATCTAATTTATGAACTCAAGATTTTGTCTGTGTTTTTAGTCTTTTTAGTCAGTAAGAGATTGCAATAGATTTTGTCTTTTGTTTTTTTTTTGTTTGTTTTTTTTTTTTTTTGCTTTGGAGGCAGTGTCATCCTGTTTTTGCTCTTAAGCAAGATGTTGTTCACCATCGCGCTCGCCTGTCACCGCAGATCCCCGGGTGCCATATTCAACCCATCTTTGCTGGTGATCGGCCCCGACGGGTGCAGAGCAGCACTGCTTCCGAACATGTCGCCAAGCTGGTGAAGAGGAGGTGGGTGTGGAAGCAGGAAAAGGGCAACGTCCAAAAACATCGCTTCACACGTCTCGTCTTTTCCCACGCGCCGTGACATCCCAGTCACGCTGCTGGAGCTTTTAAAGCAGGTTGTCAAGCCGCCACCAACAAAAAGATCAAATCCTTTCTGAAATGTATTTGTCTATTTTTAAAGTGTGGGTGTGGGGGGGAGGTTGGCTTTTGGCTCTAGGACATGCTGTTGAAGCATTAGATGTGATTTGATGTCAGTTAACGAAAGACACCCTCCCCCCTGTGAGAGACAGAGGAAACTAATAAGGTGCTGGGATGCTCATCTACCAGCAGTGGAGGTTAAATTATTTTGCTCTCACTGTGTGCACTGCTGTCACGGTCAGTCTCACCCAAACTGACACCAAACCATATACACTAATAGTAGACACATTTCCTCATGGAAACATCTACGCACTTGGCCTGCAGATGCTTCAGGTTTTACTCCATCAACAATATAATCAAACACCAACATGGTGCATGACAGAGGACTGAACACCAGCAAATTGGCATTTGATAATCCAGCAAAAACCTGTGTAATCAAATGGGCAAAATGGAAAACTGATCCTCAAGTGGTGATGTATGGTGGAATGGTGAGTGTCTGAGTGTGACTTCTGCTTTTTTTTTTTTTTTTTTTTTTTAACTTATTCTGGCCATGTCCTATGCAACAATGTTGTTCTGATTTTTTTCAGTTGACAGTAGGCCTACTGGTGTTGGAAGTGCATCTTTTGGAAGGTAGTGTGAAAGTAGTAAAACCACCACATTCGGTATATTTGAATATACTTTTCATTGTTGGATAAAGCAGAAAAGGCTTTGGCTGTCAAAAACACATAAGTGACTAGAAGTATCTAGCTACATCACACTACTACTTGGTGCATATTTGAAATACATTTAAGATAATAAACTTGTCAAACAGAGTTGGAAAGTATAACTCATTTTTTCACCTTGTGTTTATCTAACCCTTGATATGCTTGACATTGATACACTGTCTACATGAGACCAACAAGTAACACCAACCAGGTTCATAGACCAGCCTAAGATCTGCCTGTAAACTCTAATCTTATCATACATACAGTAATTTAGGATGACATTAGTTTGGCCTCTGGAGTGATCTTTGACCAGGACATATCCTTTATGTCTCATATAAGACAAATCTGAATGACAGCTGTCTACTTGTACAAAACATACATCTCAAACAGATGCTAATAAACCAGCCTATGTATCTATTAACTTTAAACTTATTCTCTTTAATAAACCTAATTGTGTTCAGTCAGACTTGTCTGAGGTTTCTTCCTATTACAGAGGATTTTTTCTCTCCATTGTTTCCACCATGTTTACTTATGTCAGGAACTGTAGTGTTTCTCTCTGTAATGTTGTGAATATCTTACTCTGTAAAGTGTCTTGAGATAATACATGTTGTTATCTGGCACAATATAAACAAACTACTTAGAATTATAGCAACAATTTTATTCTATTAATCTGCAGAGAAATATTAAATAATATCCAATATCAGTATTTTCAGTTTTTGTCAGAGCCTCTGACTTTTTTGTTCTGCTTTGAGGAACAACTAGAAGAAGAGAACAACTGGGGCTTTCATGTTTCAAAAGGTAGTTTGTTAAATTATTTGATTCATTTTAAAATCAATAACTGTGTAACCAGAGTGATGTGTTATCTCCTTTTGGTCTTAGTCAGCACTGTTGCAGCAAAGTTTTTAATTAACTGTAGGTTATGTACTTAATTAATTGCAGCATATCTATTGAATTACGACTTGGTACTCGGAAATACCGACTTCCGATTACAAATGGAACACATCATGATGCTCAATAATCAATCAGTCTCAACAGCAACTGAAACGGGTGCCAATGCTGCCTTCAAGTGCTGCTCGTAACCTCCCACATACTGAGGTAGTCCCTGGGAAAAGTAAAGTACATTGATCAGTGGACAAACTACCTATAGATATATAACTGACGATTTTATCAAACAGTTTAAACGAGCTTTGTAGTTTTTTGTTTATTTGTTTGAAACCACCAAGCTACAAAAATACTTTATCCAACTCCAAGAATATCGTTGTTTTGTCTTAGTCGGGTTGTGTAATTATTTTTTTTAACTAGACCGATAAAGTCTAGTTGTTTAAGCGCATGTGTGCTCGTAATAAGTTTAATAACGGTCAAATCACTCACAGTATCAGAGATTTACATGTGATAAACTTTTCGGTATCCCATGTAGAAACGACAAATGCAACAACATCGAGACAGGCCCAGGTACCAAAAAGGACACCAAGACGTCGTAGGCGATCTATTATTAACTTATTACATGTAGTTTCCATTTTAAGAACTACCCCCCATCTGCCTTAATACACGGCCGACATCAACGCAACCTGAGAATTACAACACTCCCGGTAGCCCCTGAAGGCATCAGCAGGGCTTCAGTTCACACTTCCTCCGAGCAGCTCTCCAGTGCAGCCATTTTGATTTGAAGCCGCAGCGCTGGACATAAACTGTGTGGAAAAGGTGGGGAATATGTAACTCAAAGCACATTACTGACATAAGTTTCCTCTACGCTTTCCCATTAGCACGGAATGTAATTTAAATGTAACCGCACATTTGATCACCCGGTGAGATAACGGCGCTGCCAGCCGTTAGCATTCAGTTGTAGCTTAGCCAACGTTAGCGCACGTTAGCATGGGTCATCTTGGTTAAACGTATGGCCCAAAGGTAGTTCAGAGGCTTGGTTTTCACCAGTCACACAGTTACTCCCGTATCTTGCTTCAGTAATTCTATAATAATTTGTATTGTCTAGCTTTGTTTCTGCTATTTACATGGATGAATAGTCTTTGGCTTATTGGACTTGCTAGCTTGAGGTAACGTTAGCACTTTTATCGAAGCTAACGCTTATTTTTTTTTTCTGTTCATCAAATGAGACCCGAGTGTAACGTTATACCGCAGGAGGTACCCTTGTCGTGTCAGCAAGAGAGATGTTCAGCGTGCAAATAAAAGTCTAAGTGTCTCTGGCCGGGATATTTCAGGTTGAATCCAGAGGACAGAGATGTGGGACCAGGGAGGGCAGCCCTGGCCGCAGTGGCCTCTGAGCCAGCAGCAGTGGATGCAGTCTTTCCAGCACCAGCAGGATCCAGGTCAGTGAGGGATACACATGCACCGTGAAATTATTTGCCTGTGGAAATCTGCTGGGTCTATTTTGCACATTTTAAACAGTCCAAATAGCTAGACTTTGACGAAGCGTAACACCATCTGTGTGTTTATTTTTTGCCTTGCAGGTCAAGTGGACTGGGCTGCTCTGGCACAGGCGTGGATCGCCCAAAAGGAGTCGACAGGAGCTGAGCAGCAGAGCATTCCAGCCAACGGCCAGGACATCCCAGGCCTTGAACCTGTCACGCAGAGTAACCATGGTGCCTTCCAGAGTGACCCGGCTTTTGGCAGAATGTGGCAGCCAGGTATGAAGTTATCCACTTGACCTGCTTGGAGTTTTTTTTTTTCCACTGCTGACTTTGTATTTCAAGGTTATGATGCCGTTACAACATATGTCATTCAGAATATTTAAAGTCAGCATCATTTACACAGGCACAGTCACTGTACACATTTCAAATAGAAATAGTTGTCTCAGCTAAGCACACTACATCTGTTTTAATGAATACTTTGCGCAAAGAGTCTCCTTACTAATGCAGTTTCTGTCAGTGTTTGTACTAACATCGGCCCGATATCTACAGACAATTCCTCAACAAGAACCGGCTGTCCGTACTCTATTTAGTCGACTTCCATGGTTTCACATGTCTGAGCCAAAAATATTCTCTCTTCAAAAAACACAAGCTGGTAGCTCAAATCAGTGCATTGCCTGTTTTTTTTCAATCTGTCCTCCCATTTGCATTTGCAATTAGCTGATTTGCTACAAAATAGCCAGACTACGTTAATCACCGTGCATCACAAGCGGGCAAATCACATCAACTTCAGTATAAAATTGCTGGGTCTCAAGAGAACCAAGCAGATGTAGCTTGTTGCTGATATATGAAACATTTAGATATATATTATCATGTCATTCAGCAGAATGGGGAATGCATGGACAGCCTCCTCCCCCTCCACCTCCTGAACAGACCTGGATCCCTCCAGGGTCAGGACCAATGGATGTGGTGAACCCCAGTGAGGACAGCAACAGCCAGGACAGCGTGGAGTTCAACTCTGAGACCCACCACGGGGTTTACCCCCAGAACAGCCATGGGTATGGGGCACAGCCCGACAGCTACGCCATGGCCCCCATGGCCATGAACCAGTTTGATTATCAGGTATGCAGATGCTACAGTAGAAACTGTTGAAGCGTTTGGGTTTAAGTGTGACAACCAAGTAACACAAGAAGGAGCAATCCATAGAAACTGTGCCGGGCCCCTGCATCTAGGTGTATCAGTCATGCAGAGGAAAGTGTTGGCTTGTTGAGGATCCAGCATGGTTTGGTTTTATTTTATCAGCTGATATTGTTCTTTTGTTTTTTTAGCAAACAAACTTTCTATTGCAGTTAGAAGTGATGGATGAATGCCAGCTTAAAATAACCTGGGGAAAGACAACAACAGCCCCACACATAGTTAATGCCACTTGGTGGCAATACCAGGACCTTGTGTATGTTAAACTTTGTTTAATTTTCATTCTGTGCTGTCCCTCCACAGCACGGAGCAGCCTCATCCTTTGCCCCCACGCCCACGGGCTTCCACTCTCCATACTGGCAGGGTCCTCCTCAGAACAGACGAGACACCAGACCACCCGGGTTCAGAGATCGGCCCAGATCCCCCATCCAGCTCCCTGTCAAACAGGAGGCTCCGGCACCGTTAGGTGAGTGTGTGTTCACACAGTTTACAGGCAGCATTTGTGATCATGATGATCATCTAAAATTTTCAAACTACTGTTTGTTTGCTATACCTCAAAGAGGTAGGAGAAATCGTTTTCGGCTTGACATCCCAGATCAGTCATGTGAACATGTTGATAAATAGATTTTTTGTCATTAAAGAAAGAAATGCAAGGCTCTTACCTTGCAACAGCTTTTCAGTCGCTAATGTTTTGTGGCCTTTTTATGTGATATTGAATTTAATTTCTTTGGGACTGCTAATGATAAACAAGGAATTTACACATACTGACATTTTATTACCCAATTTATTAGTTGTTTAGTCAAAACATTAAACTGTTTCTGAAACATAATTCTAGCTGCACAATGCAGAAATGTTGCTTTATTGTGGAAGACAAGCTTTTTTAACTGTTTTCTGCCGAGTTGAGTTCATTTATTGTTTGTTATAAACACGAGCGTGAAAGCATTAATAGAGTTGATCCTGTTTAAAAGCGTGCCGTATGTGCACAACTGTGTGACCTTGGATTTCACCCTCAGATGCTGTAAAAAGACGCACGCTACCCGCTTGGATCCGTGAAGGCCTTGAGAAGATGGACAGAGAGAAGCAGAAGAAGCTGGAGCGAGAACGAATGGAGAAGGAGCGTGCAGAAATGGCAAAAGATGATGGCAAAGAGCACGAAGCAGACAAGGAGGGGGACGGGCCACGTGTACCTCGCAAGAGTAAATTTGTAAGCAACACATTTCTGGCCTTGACAGAAGAATTATATTTTCTGTTTACAATTGTGAAAATAGTTTACACTTTTTATGTTGTTAGTGATGAATGGACATCCAAGGTCATGATCTGTTTTCTGCAGCAAATATATTACAACTGTAGCAAAGATTGCCTTTACAAACTACAATGTCGGTCTTTGCTTATGTGTCCATCAGGACAGTGATGATGAAGGAAATGATGACAATGACGATGAAGAGAAGCCCGTCATAAAGAAGGAGTTTTCTCTCCGAAGTCCTTCGCCTCCTGCTGAGGACAGTGAACCTGAAATGACAGAGGAGGAAAAGGAGTTTCAGCTGGTCAGTTTATTTTACATGTTTTGCATGTATGCTTTTGTAGATTTTCCAGACTGATTAATTGAAAATAATAAAATGTTTACGTTTTTTGTTTCTTGTTTTTAGATGATCATCACAAAGACACTTCTGACAGAGATCCTTCTCGAGGTCACTAATGAAGAGATCCTGCACGTTGCCAAAGACACTCACCGGAAAGCCACTCGAGGTCTGCTTTTGACTTTTCCAGTTTATGCATCATCTATACTTCTCACAAAGACATTGTGTAAATCTCAAGAGAATTCATTATGTAATTATAATATCTGTAAATTATTCTCAATTATTCCCTGTAAACCAGGGAATTGAACAGCAAACATGGGAGTTTGATATGCATTTTCAACCATTCTCTGCTAATGCATCAGAAGGAGAGAGCAGAGCAATGTTTCTCACAAACAGTAAACAGACAAAACCTGTCCATCCTGGTATTGAAGGTCCCGCTGAAAGACTCCATGACTGAATGAGGTCTCAGTAATGACTCTGACCAGCATCCACTTAGATACAAGTGACTTCCTCCATTGAAGTGACTGTGCATTAGTACAGATTGGTTCTTTCCCTCCAGTCCGACTGTTTGACTTGGATTGTGTGACAGAAGTTTGTTTGTTAACCTTCTCTCTTTTCTCCATTTTTTTGTTTTTTTTTCTTTCTTTTGTTTTTCTTTTTTTGTTTTTTCTCTTGTTACCAAAGGCAGCTCTTTGAATAGTGCTTAATCTGTGACACCCTTCTCTAGCGACTCTCATGCCTTTGAGAAAATGGCAGTATGTGTTTTAACATGTTGTTCCTGTTGTTGATGTGAATCAAAGCTCCTGCAAAACAGCTGGCACAGTCAAGTGCACTGGCTTCTCTGACTGGTCTCAGTGAGTATCCCTTTTTCTGTCACCGGGGGGAGGGAAGGAAAATATTTTTATTTCTTAACTCATGGAGCCGTGTTAGTAGGAACATGACAAAAGCTGTTAACGCAAGACACATCACCTAAATACGCTTCCTAATTGTTAAGATTCATTAAGACAGAAGTGGCTTCCTACTGACTGACACGGGTTTAGTTTTGCACTTTGATGTTAGAAGCATGCACTCGAATACAAAGCATATTAGTATTTGTATTACTTTTATTCCTTATGGGCTCTATGTATGTATAAGATTGTTTGTAGAGGGTTTATTATTCTAAGATATTAAGTTATATAGGATTAAGTGTCTTTCATTGGGATTGAGTGGACCGTGGGGTTGCAAGGTTTCAGAAGTTGGAACCTGATTGTGAGAATAGATGTTGGTCCTTTCCAACACTCAACAACCTGGGGGCTCTGTTGTGGCAGGCGGGCTTGGTGACTATGGTTCAGATGAGAGTGAGGATGAGGATGAACGCAGCGTGCGAGGGTCTGAATCCTCCGACACAGATGAGGAGGAGTTGCACCACCGCATCCGGGAGAAGCAGGACGCCTTCCGCCGCAAAGAGCGGGAAATGCAGCAGCTGCAAGAAAAACAAGCACAAGACGCTCTGCTTGCACGCGGTAAGACGTGACCATGTGATACAAAATGTACTAAAGCTGAAAGCAAAACAGTTTTTTTCTGAAATTCGAATCATACCTAGTGTGTTATCTACAGTGTGTTACAAAAGAGCATTTGATATTTTTGTTGTTTGTTTGTTCTTAACCTGAGTCTTTGTTGCTTTCTTCCCTGCAGAAGATATGGTGAAGGAGAGAATGAGCAGAGAAAAAGGGGATTATGATCAGGGCCAGATAGAAAATCCACACAAACAGGAAGTAAAACAGAGGGAGGCGGAGCCCATAGTAGAGAGACGCAAGTCCCGTAGTGACAAGGAGGGTAGTGAAGGGAAACACTCAGGTAGAGGGAGGGAGCGTTCAGGACGAGGTGGCAGTGATTCCCCGGCCAATGGTCGCAGCAGCAGCTCCCTCTCCAGCTCCAGCCACAGCAGCAGTCGCTCTTCGTCCTCCTCTTCTTCATCAGCATCTTCCCGCAGTTCCTCTCGGTCCTCCTCCCCAAGAAGGAAGAGGAGGCGTAGTCGTTCTTCATCTCACAAGGCTCGCCGGCGCAGCCGCAGCCATAGCTCCCATAGGCATCGCAGTGATCGTAGTGAGAAGGTCAGGGACAGGAGGAGGAGCAGTGCCGAGAGGTCAGGACGCCACAAGAAAGACCGCAGTGACTCCAGGGAGCGCAGGAGTCGTAGAAGTAGGTCCAGAGACAGGGGCAGAGTCAGGACCAGAGATAGTCGCAGCCGCAGCCGAGACAGAGAGAAGGAGAAAGACAGGGACAAGGACAGGAAAAGAAGCAGAGAGCGCAGGGACAGCAGTCACAGTCGTAGCAGCAAACACAAGCAGAAGGCCTCCAGCAAAGACCGAGAGAGGCGGAGAGACAGGAGTCGCAGCCATGAGAAAGATAAGAAAAAGAAGGATAAGGACAGGGATAGGGAGAAAGAGTCTGACAAAAAGAAAGAAAAACCAAAGGCCAAAGAGAAAGAAAAGGAGAAGGAAAAGGGAAGCTCTGTCGTTACAGAGGAGAATGGCAAATCCAAGAAAAGGAAAGAGAGTGACTCCTGTGCTGACTCCCAGAGTGACAAGCATTACCGACAGGACAGCAAAGCCAGCAGAAAGGGCTCCGCCAAAGCTAGCAAGAGGCGCTCAGACTCCGACTCGAGTAGATCCCCTTCCCCCGAAGTTAGCAAAGAAAAGAAATCTAAGAAATCAAAACGTAGTCGCTCAAGGTCGACGGAAAAATCTCACAAGTCTGGTAAGAAGGCAAGCCGCAAACACAAGTCTAAGTCGCGATCAAGGTAGTATTCGTTTTTGTTTCCTCTTCTTTCTCCTAATGTTTGTTCTCATTGTGTGTCTCATTGTTATTCCTCTGGATTCCTTTGAATCATTATATTTTCAATAACTGATGGAAAATTATGAAAATTGTTGCCTGAATTGTTTTTTTGAAAAATTGTCAAATGCAGTCACATCTGCTTTAATTGTATAAGGTCAAGTCTGATGCAATAAAGAGTTTTACTTAATGATGGTTTTTATGAAATGGAAATTTGCCATTAATGAATTTCTGATCACTTTCATTAAGTGTCCTTATTGCCCAGTGTTGCCTCAGTAGAACCGAGGTGTCTGCTTTTAGCACCTTCTTAGTAATGTCCAAGTGAAGCAAACAAATACATTTCTGGCTTTTGCACAGGATAGATGTGCTTGTTTAGAGTCTCCTTTAGAGAACATGTTTTTTGGAGGTTATGTGCAGTATTTCATACATGCTGGAGGGGATGGGGTATTTGTGCATGTCTGTATTTTCTGTAGACTGCGTGGGTAAGTGTGTCTGATGTCTTATTAATATTGTGTCCACGCCTCTCTTGCAGGTCAGCGTCCCCCTCCCGTCGTAGCAGACGCTGAGGAGCACAGTTAACCTCCTGATCTGTGCACTACCATTTTAAATTCCATGAGTTGAACAGGCTTGTCTCATTATAGAGGCAGTTGTGTAGGTGAAACCCCCTCTCATTCACATTTCTTTCATCCTTGTAAATATGTTGTTATTTTTAGTGTGACTGAAGAACAAGACAACTTTGAATGGTGCGAGTTTTCATGTGTATTATCAGAAGTTAACAATAAGACTCGGTGGACACTAAAAACTCAAGTTGAATCATTTTAAACCGTAACAGGATTAACTTTTGTTTTCCAAATATTATTGTAAAATGTCCAATAAAACAGTTTGTTCCTTGTTTTGTCTCTCTGTGTCTTTAATCCTAACGCCACATTAACCATATTCAGGAAACCATATTCCTCCATATTGTCAACCACTGACACTACTAAATGAATACATATAACACATGAATAAGAACAACACTTGCAGGTCAGGAGGATTACATGCATTCAAATGGCATCACATTCCTGTCAGTGCAGCTGGAGGGTTTTCAGGTATAATTATAGGAAGTAGAGAAGTATTTGCCCCACACACAATGCTTTTTGGACTCACCTGGAGCATGCGCAGTAAGCACTGAAGGCTGTGAGTCTGACACCAGAGATACGAGTTCGAGTCCCTCCAGGGTCGTTTCTGAAAGTGACTCCAAGGACAGCAAAAGAGATATAAATAACGTAACATATTTGTTATTACCACAAATTAAATAAAAATTAAAAATGAAATTATTACGAATTAATTAAGCATAAATGTCATGCTCCGTTTGTGTTTAGTGAAAGTGTTTTTCGATTCACGTCTGCACGAGGAACTTCACGTGTCACACCAGTCGGAACTAAACAATCTCATGTTTCTACCCGAACCGAAAAGGTTGGCGCACTTCAGGTTCCACTGCAGGAGAGTGAGCATATCACTGGAGCTGACTACAAGAGAGCTTCATGACATGTATTGTAATAAGTTTAGCCGCCTCATGTTGGGGCTGTACAGCCGGAGCCGGGCCGCTGTGTGCAGGCTGGTCCAGGTCCAGAGTGGCGCGACGCGGAGCGGGTCCAGCTGGACGGTGGTGTGTAAACAGCGGTCATTGAGGCTGCAGAGGGCCGTCTGTTTGGAGAAACAGCGTCCTGTCGTGTCTTGTCAACACAGGTAGCTACTGTAGTCGGGAGATCCGGGTGACAACAGTTTCACTTTACTGCTCTTTATAAGTTGTAGTCTCCCCTTGAGGTAAATGAATGTAGCGGCGTGTTTTGTTTATTTGTCCATATTTTGTTTTTTCTCTGCAGTATCCGCTCACTCTCCCATAGCACAGTGGACCCTGATGAGGTGAGGAGATTCCAGTCACTAGCCAACAAGTGGTGGGATGAACAAGGAGAGTTTGCAGCCCTTCATGCGATGAATGACCTGAGGGTGCCTTTTATACGGTGTGTACCTGCACAACATATCTGTCAATATTTCTCATATGTTTGTAATTAAGGGATGTCCTGCCTGAGTGAGTAACTATAATCGACAGAAGCATCAGACAGTTGTGTCAAAACAACAACCTGAAGCAGATCAATCCTTGTGGTATGTGCATCACATCAGGGAGACACTGAGGCAACAGAGATGTGAAGTGACAAGATTCCTCCACACATCAGCACATTTTCACCCCTACACTACGTGTGGGTGTTTTGGGGGTCGAGCTGCTGCTGTTTTGATTGATAAGATCTGCTGTTGAGGCCGTTCATGAGAATCATTACATTACTCATCCAGCAATGAGCCTATTGATGCTGTGCCCCTCCCCCTCTGTGGCTCTGTTGGTGGTGATGATGATGGCTGTGAATGCTGACAGTATGACAGATCCAGAGCCAGTATATGTCTGAATGTGGCTGATTTTCCTGATGTGCTGCTGCCTCCAGGGTGTGTCCAAGTGAGATGCCGCTGCACTGTAGCTACAGTTGCTGCCATACCTTCACACTCACAGTGGTACCGAGAAACAGTCAATGCTGCTGTGTTACTGTGTTTTCTTCTTTGTTTTAATAGAGTTCAGTGAGTTCACTGTGTTATGTAGTATGTTGTTATTAGTATTATGTACACACTGTGCAGTTGCTTTGGCTCCAGTTTCAGTAAAGAGATTCAATTTATGAAAACCTTAATGCAAAATTTTGTATTGCAAATTCTCATATAGCAAATTTTTTAATCATTATTTCATTTTAAAATAACAGATACTGGATTTTTTTTTTTTTTTTTTTGTGGCTGATGCTAATACTGGTATTTGGGAGTAAAAAAAAGTCTGATAACTGATGAATCTGCTGATAGTCATTATGTAACATAATCACAATGTTTTTTATTCAATAATCCTTCAAACATGGTTGAAACACCTGTAATAGATATTTAGACAAGTCAGAATATTTTACTGTTAAAGAATAAATAGCCAAATATCCTAAATAACAACATTGCAGAGCTGCAGTAAATATTTAGCATTTTCCTGAAATAATTATAACAATAAAAGGACAAACCTTTATGAAATTGGTCAATTCTTAAGTGTCTGAGGTTAATAAGGGCCAGTTAATCAGTCAGATCCTAATCGTCAGTGATGACCTCAAGCACCGACCTATTAATGATAAGGATGAGGTAATTTTATTTAATGAATAAACTGTTAAGTAGTGTAAAGTCTAGAGTCCATCCTTACATATCTCAGTCACTTATTATTATTGAACATTAAATATTTCCACACATCAGCACTCTGTCGTAACAGTTCCCATTAAAAATTTGGTTTTAATTTGGCAGTTTTTCATTTTCAAATGAAAGAGACTACACATAGAAGTCAGAAATAGATTGAATTATGAATAGATTTCATTATTACCAATGAGTCATATTTTTATCTTTAGCGTAACACTTCATCGAGCTAATAATTGTTTATCTTGTGGCGATATCTTGACATGCTGCTCTGAGCCAAGCAGCATTTGTCACTTTTGTCTCTGTATGTTGTGGTGATGTGAGGACCTAGTTAGGTGGTTGTCTGGCAACATCTAATCTTCTCCCCTTCACTGTTTGCACCAACGCTCCCGCATCGCAGCAGAGCTTTAATGAGGGTGATGCATACCCAGATCTTAGCCTTGTTTCATGCCTGAGGGAGACAGCCATTAGACAGAGTGTGAGGAAGGAAGGAAGAAAGGAAGGAAGGGAGGGAGGAGGGAGCACAGGAGTAAGGTAGAATTGAATTTGTAGCCAGAGGATAATTCATGGTTGTCAGCTGGCTGACACTGCAGCTAACGGCAAAATGGGGGTGGATGTGACAGAAGTTAAAGCAAAATGTAGAGATTCTCTGGGTCTCCAGCCTCCAATGCACAGCTCTGTGTGCTAGGCAGCATTATGTAGACTGTGGTTGTTGAAGAATACATCAGAGGTCTCTCTGTTCTTTTCACTTCAGGTTTACATCTATGACAGCAACATGATGGGTGGAGGAAGATGTGATGTTTTAATTAGAAATTCTAACTGTTCAATTACCTGTCCAGGGATAATCTGCTAAATGTGCACAGAAATCGTCATCCTGGGAAACCTCTGGCAGGACTCAGGATCCTGGATGTCGGCTGTGGAGGAGGCCTGCTCACAGAGGTAAAGTGTGTATGTTGGAAGAAACATTCAGACCCAGTAGGAACAAGGACATGTTGACAGAACTGTCGTTCCCTCTGCATATTCTGTTCGCTCACAATTGTTTCAATTGTTTCCTTTCACTTCAAAGTTCAGTCATTTTTTCAGATAGACTGTTTCAGTGTAAAATTGTGCTCTCAGTGCATTACAGTGGCAATCTGGTCACATACACCAGCGCCTAAAAAACATTTAAACGTCAGCCCAGCTCATGTTCTCTTTGGATTTCAACTGGTCACAGTGTGGTGGATCAGACAGTCGCTCGTTTACTGTTGTTTATGTGTTTGTAAGAATTGAAAGACGAAGCCCCTGCCTCCGCCTTTTTCTGAGCTAAGGATACACCAGCTGTGTTTTGTGATTTGGGAAGACAAAATCAGGTCCTGTATTTACACGGCTCCATAACACAGGCTGTCATACTGAGCTGCACACACATACACAAACACACACAAAAAATGTCTGTCAAGATTTATATTGCGTTTACGTCTTTGTGTGTCTCTTCACTATGAGTCGTCCCATCAGAAGGGATCAGCTGTGGGAGGATGGAAATCAGCCCTCGGGCAGAAAGTGCAGCTCTCAACACATGGGTGTGTTTCAACCTATGGTCCAGCAGAGGGCACTGTAGCTTGTTTATTTGTCTGGGGTCCACACATTGGTGTATTTTCACTGAAGCATTGAATTTTCATTGTTTTTTTTGATGTTATAAATAGTGCTTTTATTTTGTGGACTACAGACAAAGAGTAAAATATTCCATAGTGTGTGTTGTCACAGGTATATCACAGATTACCACTTTTTTTAATTGCATTTGTTGTTTTCTTTGTAAACCAAAGTATACTGACAATATGGCTCAGGTGGCTGTATATGTGAGTGGTTCATGTGGAAGAGACGTTCTTGTGGTAATTTGCTAAGACAGTTGATGCAACGATTGTGTTGAAAACACAAACAAACAAAAAAATCTGTAGAACCTGTATGTGATTATTGACCACGTCAACTTATAATTCATATGGAATCTAAACTTTTAAAGTAAATGTACTGTAAACAGACATTAATTATAGTTATAAATGCAACCAAGTGAGAAAAATTAATAAAATGTAAAGAGTAAAGCTTTCCAGATTGCATGTGGTCCTACCTTCAGGGAGATGCATGCAGACGCATTGAAGACAGGTGTGTGAAGTGTGTCTGTTTTGCTGAATGCTGTTACAGAATTAAATATAAAGCACCATAGAGCCAGTTCTAAATTTTCCCTCCTCTCTGTCCTCTCCCAGCCTCTAGGTCGCCTTGGCGCTAACGTAACTGGTATAGATCCAGTAGAGGACAGCATCTACACTGCCCAGCTGCATGCATCCTATGACCCAGACCTCCGTGACAGTGTGTCCTACCAGGCCTGCACCTTAGAGGAGCTGTCAGCAGAGGGGGAGGAGGAGGAGGAGCAGGGTGGAGGCCAGTTTGATGCTGTTGTAGCGTCCGAGGTGGTGGAACATCTGGCTGACCTGGAAACATTTGCCTTCTGCTGCAACCGTGTGCTCAAGGTGTGTCCCATGGTTGTGTGTGTGTGTGTGTGTGTGTCATTCCCAGCTGTTAGCTCATGTTACACTTACGATGTGTCTATATGTTCATCTGAGCATGTACTGTTTGTTGTATTTACATCTGCTATACACCCCTGGGAACAGAGTAGGTTAACATGTGTTTGTATGTGCTCAGGTTGCATTGAACCTTTGATGAAAGCTGTGTATCAGTACTGAGGCCAGATGATCATAATCTCCTGGGTCAGTGGGCTGGAGTGTTGAAGGGGAAAAAGAGAGTTTAATCTTCATGTAATACTTCCACCTTTGGCTTGGACACAACTGGATTTTTTGTGTTTGCACTTTTATTCTACTAAAAAAAATCTTTTAAAATGAAAATTGATTTAATATGTTATGATTTAATATATAATGTTTTGGTTCATTTCATAGGAAAAACAGCACATTTATTTTCAACTTCCTCCATTTCCTGTCCCAACCCTTCTCCTCCTCCCTCTATCTTGATTACACTGTTGAATCATGACCGACGTTGAACCTTGAGATTTGGCAGTATTACTTCTCAGTCTTGTGCACTGAACTCTATCCACTGAAAGCTCTAAATCCAGTCTATAAATAATCTATTGACACAGGTAGCAGTGCTCACTTGTGTAGAATATACCTGCAGGGATGGTTTGGCATTGTAATAATTGATTTCACAACTAAAATGGTCCATTTTCTCTCTCTCTCTCTGTGTGTGTGTGTGTGTGTGTGCACACGCAGCCAGGCGGCTCACTCTTTGTCACGACTATTAATAAAACCAACCTGTCCTATGCACTGGGTATAGTTGTAGCCGAGCAGGTGCTGCGCATTGTTCCCAGCGGGACACACGACTGGGAAAAGTTCATCAGCCCAGTAGAGCTGGAGCGCCTCCTAGAGTCCAGTAAGTTCTTTTTATTTTCCACAAAAGAGATTGTAGGGTGTACTTTTTTCTTAGCTGCACCATCACTTTTTCATGTTTTTGCCAGAGTTGAAGATATTAAGTTAAATATATGTGCCCTCTCTTCTTCAGGCTCTGACCCCTTCTCTCTCTTTTCTCTCTATCAGATGGTTTCTTGGTGCAGTCTGTACAAGGAATGCTGTACAACCCAGTATCAGGAGCTTGGAGCTGGACAAACAGTACCGCCATTAACTATGCCCTCCACGCTGTCAAGCTGAGCGGTGATCCTCAGACCGAGGAGAGCAGCCCCTGTCCAGAGGACCACAGTGCAGCTACACATGGCTGAAACACAAGACTGAACAATGAGCCAAGAAATCTCACGTGTGAAGTCGTAGCTTCACAGAGGCCACAGGTTGTGATGCAATAATAAATGCATTAAAGGAAGCCTTGAGATAGAATTAGAGCTGTACTGAGGCTCCTGGTGTGCTCTCAGAATAAGATCTCATTAAGCCGCGGGTTTTCAGCCAGTTTTTGCTTTACCTCAGTCTAACAGGAGGTTTTATTAGAGTTTGATGAGCTGTGCAGGGAAACTGTACATCCTCTGATTAAATGATTTAGTAGCAGCTGTAAAACCACACGGCCTCAGAATTGACAAGATTCTCAGTGATCCATGTCTTGCTGTTTGAGGTTGAACATTTTGTTATTTGCCATATTCTCAATTAAAACTGTCTTATGAGTGAAAGTGCAAAACCAAGGTTGGTTTGATCCTGCCACTAACAAAGTGTGATTTCATACTGAAGCCTCTTGAAGTTGTCTGTGCCTGCGCGCGAGTGAGGCTGGTCACTTACTACAGGATTACAATGGGTCTCGTGTGGAAGTATTATATAATAGAAATCATGCCTATGGCGGAAAATAAGTCACGCTTACGTGATATTCTTAGAGACCAATAAGTAGGCTTTAAGAGCTGTGCACAAATCCTGTTTTACTCTAATGCAGAAGCTCATAAAATACAGGGAATGTAGAGATTTATGAGGAAATGTGTAAAAATCTACTTAATCCACTTAATGCAGTGTATTACTTTATGATGACAGCCAGTAAAGGACACGTGTAAACCTTCAGAACACCTTTGATAGTTGTCCAGCCTCAGTAAACCTCTGCGACAGACTGTTATTCCCGCCGGTTAAAGCGGCCAAAATAACAAACACTACTGCTCTAATGCGCGTCCCCACAAACCCGCGGGAGCGCGCGTCTAGTTTGCAGTAGCCATGGCTGCACCGTGCGAAAGATTTAACGTCCACGAGCGGTTCATCGCGCCCGTTGACGGACAGGAGCCGGTGTTTGACCACATCACGGTGATGTAAGAGTCACAGCTGCAGCAGCTTCACCAAATCTTCTTTTCTCCAAGTTGTCTTCCACACACCTCTCGGCATGCTCGACGCACACACTCCCAGATCACCTGCTGGATTAATAACTCGTCACGATGAATATCTTCTTACACTTCCGAAGTTGCTCCAGAGTAAGTAGACTTTACTGTTCATGTCATGTGTCCTTGTCCCAGTTATTCGTGTATAAGTCAGTTAATGAAAGCTGTTCATCCGTGAAGCGCAGGTGATCTGTTCCCTGTCCTCAACAATGATCAACACTCAACCTAAAACTTTATATTTATTCGCAGTTTTAATGAAGAACAGACATGAACTGAATCATGATCGCTATCTTTTTACATGAATTCAGCATAAAAGTTATTATTGTAGTTCTGTACAGTGCGGTGTAAACACATGTAACAGACTGAATCGGATGCACCAGAGGAGCTGCACACACTTCATGTCCATATAAATATTAGAGGCGTTATGACGTCATAATGTAGTGTTGTGTTCGTCATGGTCAGCCACTGGTTTCACTGGGATGCGGGGAGCTGGTCAGGGCGGGGTGACTTCCACCGGAGACAATAGGCAACTGCGTCAAGGTGCCGTACTGAAACACGTCATCACCGGAAGTTGTTCAAGTTCGTCTAATAAAATAAAAGCAATCACAATCACCACAGTTTTGCTCCAACCACCTCGATCGACGGGCTGTTATAGATTAATATAATTATAAGTCAAGGTTCACTTACCAGCACTTTCTAATAGCATTTTTTTCAGCCTATCAATATAACATTTTTTCTACTAGAGACCATGATAATAATAATATCTACAAATATATTTTGAAAGAGCTACAGAAAAATATTTAATGTAAATATTTAATGCTAAATAGCATAAATGTAAAAGAGGTAGAAGGTGAAATAGCTGGATAGTGCTGGACTTCTTTGTTTGAACTTGTTAGAATAAGTAAATAACATCAACTGATTTTCTGCAGCAACAGTTAGAGTTGAAACAACAATCAATTCGATCAGTTGACTCTAAATGTTAACCTGCTGCTATTATAATAACTGACTCATCATTTCATAGCAGTCTGCCACACATTAGCTGTGCCAGTTGCTGATATTCAACAATCTTCAGTTTATATGATCGTACAAATAAATATGTATTTGAGTTGTGAACTGTGATGGTGGTACTTTTAGGAATTGTGCTTGATATATTTAACTGACTTCTGACATAAAATAGTAAAAATATTCTGGTGTCAAAATAAGATTCAGTCTATAATGATGTTAGTTAATCCTATTACTACTAGTTTAATAGTACAAGAGTTAATACCTAAATTTTAAACACTGATTATAGATTAACAAAGGTCAACACGGCAGCACAACTCAAATGGACGACATTTACTTTGAAATGTTTAACCGGAAGTGTAGTTGTTGTATTTCTTGACTTTGTTGAGTGTTGACGTCGTTGTCCAAACGCTGCAAAGGAAAGCGGAGTGGGTGCTGAGCATCCTCCTGGAGAAGGATGTTTGTTCCCTGTGTCTGTGTGAGGGAGTGTTAACACACCGCCGCCATGCCGTAGACGAGCCGCCCGGCGTTTTCATGAAGCCGAACGGCGCCTGCAGCAGGGAGGACGCGGGGCGGCTGTAACCGAAGGGGAGAGGATGTACTGGGCTGCTGGCTTCGCCTCTTCCCGGCCGTGTGTGGTTGAACTCGGGCGGAATCACAGCCTGCCCCTTGGGCTGTGTGCCTCCGAGCAGCATCAGTCTTTGTATGGCTATATCATTGCCTTCCCTTTACAGGACTACGGAGGCATCATGTCGGTTCTGGGCTCGGACTCCTGGTGGAAGAAGACCCTGTACATCACCGGGGGGGCCCTGCTGGCCGCGGCAGCATACCTACTGCACGAGCTGCTTGCCATCAGGTAGGGTTTCACAACACGACCGACCTGTTTCTCATCTTTTTATGTGTTTTTATTTATCCTGCGGAGCTGCGGTGCTGATCGCTGATCACACCGGTGTCATTGGACTGGTCATTGGGTTGTGTTGAACTAGGAGCAGTTATAAAAGTGCGTCCATTGGATGTCATTTCCACAGAGATCTCGCGGTGCTTGCTGTGCTCTCACTCCCTGTTTTCCTCCTTCCAAGGACGCGACAGTAGGTGGGGAACAACATTATAAATAATAAAAAAAAAACGCGAGTCACGCGTCCGCTCATGTGCCAGCTCTGACTGCACCTGAGCGTGAATAAACGCAGCGCTCTCCTCCGCTGCAGACTCACACTGACCTTTAATGAACTCCATCACATAAACACATAAACTCGAGTATATGAGTAGCAGCTGCAGTAGCAGCGGTGTTTGTGCACGGGGCGGATGTAGGAGATGTGATCAGTTCCTGATGCAGCAATGATTAATCGGGACTATTATTAGTGCAGGAGATGCGTGTCAGAGTGGGATTATTTTGGGCCCAGACCAGTGCTGAGGAGTAAGTACATCCTGTCACAGTGGCCTGGTAGTTTCTGCTTTCACTCCCCCTCCTCCATCCCAACATAATCTGTGTAACCTTGCATTTATGCAGAAACGCTGCTGCTGAATCACGTGCAGGCTGCTGAGGCTCGAGCCGCAGCCTGTCGCCATCATCTGTTCCTGCCATGTGATGTGTAGCTGGCACCGGCGGCGGCTCTCAAACACAGAGAGGCCTTTTATTCTGACGGTGCTTTGCTTTAAGTGGCTGCGCGGGCTGATTTCAGCACCACGTTTCAATGGACAGAGACATGAGAGAAACATATGAGTGTAGAGCATTTGGATTGAGTTCAGCACCACGTGACTGTAGACAGCGACTCACGCAGACCTGGGGCTGTGTCAGCATCACAGGACACAGCAACAGTGGTCGTCTGAGTCCATGGTCCAGCAACATATATGATGTATGAGTCAACATACGAGATCTTTTAAAAATCAGCTCTCCATCATGAGAAAAACAGCCCAACACAGATACCGACACTCACTTTTTTCAGTTCATTAGTGTTTTAATAATAAAAATTTAAAAAACAAATTAAAAATTAAATAAAAATTTAAAAATTAAAATCAGCTTCTTTTATATAGTTGTAAAGTATAAAGTATTTCTTTTATAAACCAATTCCTAGAGGTTTACTACAGACCCGCACCCTGTTATTTTGGAAAATGAAAGTTGTTAATTGTTAAATAGTAAAATCTTCTACCTCAAATGTCACAAGTGTTTGAGGGATCATGACAAAATATGTTTATATTACATAAAAAATATCCTAATTAATTTGTTTTTTGAATTTTTACACCCTAATATCAGTATTAGCATTGGAAACACCAAAACTCAACACCCCTAAATACTACTACTACTACTACTACTATTAATGATGATGGTGATGATATTATTATTATTATTATTATTATTATTATTATTATTATTATTATTATTAATATTATTATTAATAATAATAATAGTAATAAAAGATTACTTAAAGATTACAAGTGACAACACAACATTAATTCAAAGCAATTTTAAAAAAAATGGTTATGGTAACACAAGATAAGATGGTTCCAGAGGGAAGAGACTTTAGCATCAGATGAACAGAGATACAATGAGGGACTGTGATGAAGGACTTTTAATGCAGGGTCAGTGGAGCTTCAGGAGGACAGGGATGATGTTTTGTTGACGTTTCTTTTCTTTCAGATCTCATTACTGTATGTGTAACCTCCACTTCACCTGCACATGTGGCGAAAGTCACAATATGTCAACAGCAAAACTTTGTTTCTACCTAAAATAGAAATATTTCATGTTTATGTTACATTGGCTGTACATGCACATTTTTACCAGGGCTCAGTCTGACTGGTAAGGGACTGATATTAGAGACTAAAACTTTGTGTTATATGTTATATAAATACACACATTCTGCAACGGTCCCTTCAAGCACTCATGATATAGATATGTACTGAAGACATATTTACTGTTTAACAACACTTAACCTTTAATGGCCATAAGAAAGTTATATCAGTGCAGTACTGTTGTAAACATCTCGCAAGTGTTTTTTTAAGACAAATATTAACTATAAATTAAAATAAGCCTTTATGAATAAGTTGAGCAGCAAGTAAAAACAGTAATAATCAGCCAACATATACACAGACACTGACATGTCCGAGGATAATATCAGCTGATTTAATCAGTTGGACCTTAATTTTACAGCATCTCCAAACACATGTCATTGGTTACTGTCACGTTTATAAGTTGTTCCCATTAAATTAAGTCCTTTAAGTTGATAAAATCAATATCAAGTATGTATGTTTAAGGTTTTAAAACAACCCAGTGTTTCCAGAGGCAGTTAAAAACCAAAAACTATATTTTCACCTGATCACACACTTCTAATGATAGGATTTACCCCACATAGATACTTTTCCGTATATATTATTCATAAAATAACCTTTAGAAAGTTAGAGTGTGCAGTTAGAGTAAATATTGGCAGACCACTGTACGGTTATTTAACAACCTCTGGCCAGTGATAAAAGAGATACTAAACAGAACAGATAGGATCTGTCTGCCTGGGAACTGATGCTAACACTGCTTTGTAAAATCTCAACTAACCCTCTTACTGAATGATGTATTTCTAATATCTGTTGAGAATCTGGAAAATCTGTTCATTTGAGCTTTGTATTTTTTTGCTACAGACTTTTTGTTTCTATATGACTGATTTTAACAAACAAATCCAGCAATCCAGGGGTCACAGATAGAACAAACAACAGTGCGATCATTTATAACTGTACATGTGTTTCTATAGCAGAGATACAGTTTGATGGTAGCACAGTCGCAGCAGTGTGTTGGCTTCAAACTGGAGCAACGTGATGACTCATTTAGTCAATAATTTCAACTCTAACAGAAGCTCTTAATACCACTCAGCTGAGTGGGCATAGTGATACACAAGATCAGTGTCAACAAAGGATGAAAACTATCTTCAGATAGCTGTTGTAAATGTAATACCTCAGGATTCTGTGAGGACTGTGTTTTCTTAAACCTAAGCAGGAAATAATGTACATATGATAAAATAGGCAATGTGATAGGTAAAGTACCAGTAAGGACTAGAATCAAATTAACAGTGTGTAATTCACTTAACATTTCTGATGCTACATCCCAGACTTCAACCAGGACAACAAAATATAGGTCGGTACAAGGCTATTGTTTGAAAGTTAATCAAGTGAGGCCATGTGAGTCACTGCAATTTCAAAAGCACAGAGAAAGTGTGTAGGATGGTGTGTTGTTGTAGAGTGTTTAAAACAGCTGAGCTCTGGGACACAGGCAGCGTCAGTGCTGCGCCGCTGTGCTATAATAAACCACAGGTCTGACCTCTGCCTCCCAGGAACGTTTGCCACAGGCTGAAACTGAAGCTGCTCCTGTTTTCTCACATACGTTTGGTATGAATCTGACATGAAACATGCAGAAACACAACTCATACTTATGACAAGCTCAGCATTTTTTTGTTTTTATTAAAGTAGGGTAACACTGTCTTTATGCTACTGTTTCTGTTTCATGTGCTTCTCAGTCATTTCTATAAAGAAATATATATATATATATATATATATATATATATATATATATATATATAAATTACTGTCTGTGTTCTCTGTGTAGGAAGGAACAGGAGCTGGACTCTAAAGATGCCATCATCCTCCACCAGTTCTCCAGGCCGAAGAACGGAGTGCCCAGCCTCTCGCCTTTCTGCCTCAAAATAGAGACGTACCTGCGCATGGTGGATCTGCCCTACCAGGTGATACACCCACAAAGCTTTGAGCTGTCATAAATAAATTCTGACTTCTTCCAGTATTTATCACAAGCTGCACTGCTGCTACTGCTAAAAAATGAAACATATTTATTCCTCAGTGTCAAAAGATTAAATGCCTCATCGCCAGCAAAGCTGTGACTGGAGTCATTATGTTTCATTCTAGTTTAATGTGATATCTCAGGAACACCTTGAGGGAATCCTGTTGGTGGTCAGAGGTCAGCGTGACCAGACCCTTCGTATAGCACTAATACCATTTCATAAAAACTTGGACTCAGTGATCAATTTGTTCAAATTTGGTTGTAAGAGTGTGTGTTGGAATCACCTGACAAAACCTTGTAAATGCAATAGCCCATAAATGTCTTGAGGGAATCTTTTCAAACTTGGACTAAAGGATGAACTAATTAGATGTTGGTGGGCAAAGATCACAGTCACACTGATTTCACAAAAACACACCTGTGGTCATAATTCAGGAATTCTAATGCTAATTAACTGAAACTGGGCTCACTTACTCAGGCTTTTTGTTATTAATTTATTGTCTCCAGGCACAAACTGAGAAAATAACCCTGATGATGTCAACGGGGTTGTTTCCACCACAGCTACGTGTTGATGTTATACCAGTGTTTACACAGGCTCTTTTCACAGAGTATGACCCAGAGTATGACCCTTTAAATCACCTCATAACGTCTCCTGTTAATCTGTGACCACACTGTGAGTTCTCAGTCTCATCATTTGAAAACACTCAGAATCATTTCATATTCTCATCTGAAGCTGTATCTCTGTGCAGAACTACTTCGATGGGAAGCTGTCGCCACAGGGTAAGATGCCCTGGATCGAGTACAACCACGAGCAGGCATCTGGGTCAGAGTTCATTGTGGACTTCTTGGAGGAGAAACTGGGTGTCAACCTCAACAAGAACCTCACCCCGCAGGAGAGAGCCGTGTCCCGGGCCGTTACCAAAATGGTAGAGGAACACCTCTACTGGTAGGTGACTGGTACATGCAATCATTAAGCCTTTTTTAGATGTATGGGAATGCTGTTATGTGATGTAACTATTGTATCTGAAATTTTAAATGGTACTTTTCCTGACTTATGTACATTTGCATTTACATATTTATACTTAGATACATGAAATCTTTTTTTTTTTCAGACACCACTTAAACTGGTTTTATATTGTTGTTTTTGTATTGTAGCACTATTTGTGCAGCCTTACAGCCCAGGTTAACTCTGTCCTCACCATCACTACTACTGTTTTGTCAGCCATCATTCTCTGTGGTGAGTCACTCCAGGACCTCTGGGTGAGAAACTCACTGCTGCTAGGGAATAGTTTGCTTCTCCTTCCACACCCGGCGAGGCTTCAAGTGTTTTCCATTACCTAAAAGCCTCTATTCATCCTTCAAGACCAACACACACACATACACTCTCTCTCTCTCACACACACACACTGATCTAACATTGTTTGATCTAGTGCGATGTGGCCAATTGTCATCTATTAAATAATGTCAGGACTCATTTTGAACTAAACTCTTGGCACTTTAAGGTTTTAACCACCAGGAAAAAGGAGTAAATGAAGATGTGACACTGTTCCCCGAGTTGAGAAATGTTATAATTGGAAAAAAAATAGATGTGGGATTGAATCGTTTGTTGTTGTACAGAGGGAATTCCATAACACTTCTCCAAAGCAGCAGAGGTCATTCACATAACCCACATCTCTCTCTCTCTCTCTCTCTCTCTCTCTCTCTCTCTCTCTGCTCTCTCTTCTTGTTTTATCTCCCACCTCCTGCTTTCTCTGCTCCTCCATCCACCCTGTGCCTGTTTAGACCCACTTATAGACCTATTGATTGAATTATTTATGTCTGGGAAGAGCAGAGGCAGACACAGGCACTGAGATATGGTGAGATCATACACACACTCACATAAAATAAGAAAACAGGAAGTTGCCCCCTGGAAGATGTTTTTATATTTTATCCACCATTTCTTTCCAAGTAGTGTCTGGAATTATTAGTTGTTATAGGTGATGGTCAACAAAGACAATGTTTTTATCAACAATTCCTTTTAAAGTCACATCAGCTCTTTCATCATAACTGTTCAGACTGTCCAGACAAGATGTGACTTGAATTTTTCTCCAGAGAGCATTTTAGCTTCCTTTAGCTCCTTGTTAGCTTAAAGCCTTGTTTCTAGCCATTGATGGCAACTGTTTCGAGGAAAATATTATCTATCTCATCTGTGTGTTTCCTCTTCAGTACTAGACAGTAGACAAAGAAGGTTAGTGACTAGCATTTAGCCAGTAAAGAGTCAATGAAAGTCAGTTTTCAGGCGCAAAAGGACATACATTTATCAGGATAATGGAAACATGACTTCCAATGAAAGCAAATGCTGAATGTGTAAATAGTCAAATTCTGCTAACACGTTAGTCAAAAGTGATGTATGCAGATGTTTACATCTTGTCACAATGTTCCCAGAAGGTCAATTATTGCTAGTTTGAATAAAAAAATACAGTTCAGTGTAGGTTGAGGTCAATCATCATGATAACATGAAAGCTTCAAAAATAATTTTCAAAATTAACTTAGTTATTTTGCTGCCTTCACCTTTGACTGCAACCTGAACATTACTTAACATTTCTTTACTTTGTTCACTCAGCATTGAATTCTGAATGATCAGGTTTCATCTGAAATGAGAATTCATATAGTGAGTTTATTCAAGTTTAATTTCTTATTATTATTTGAGGCTGCATTCACGTTTTCATATTTTAATATGAATAAATTTTCATCCAGAAACTACAGTCCCTTTGTTTTTTTTTTTTTTTTTTTTTTTTTTAATCAGGGACAAAGATTAGTAATGATAATATCCCTGTTGTGGTTCAATCTTTCTGATAAAACGAGATCAAGCCAGGTCTTTATGCTTCTATAAAACCTACAGCTACACGAAATTCTTTCCTTTCTAGTAACCTGTTTTTTCTGGTGTTTTCTCCAAATCTGTAAGCAAAGGACAGAATATCCTCTTGGGACATCACGTAATGCAACAGGAAGTAGTAAATTAGTCATTACTCCCAGATGTAATGTACGCCAGATGCTTTAATTCAATTTACATTGAGTGAGTGGCCGTATACAAACATTCAGAAGACAACAGGCGGAGACGGCGGTTTCTTTACAGGACTATCATGGCTCATGTGTTAGTCACCAGCAGCAGATATATGACATCAGGCCTCCAGCTGAGTTGAGGGCAAAACTCAGTCTGTAGTTGTAGTAAGGTGGTGTGAGGTAGTGTAAGAGTGAAAGGATGAAGCAGCTTAATCTTGTTAGTGTCTACACGCAAAAACATCAGCGGAGCAGAAACAGCACTGAATGAGCCAAATCAAGGACTCAATCAAGGTGTATAAAGGTAGAATGATTGTTCTTCATAGGTTTTCTTTATTGAATATGTTGCAGTCACAAAGGAAGAGATGTAGATTAATAAAACAAAAGTCAGGGAGGGATTTTAGGCTTTTAGTTGAGCTTGTTTGTGCGTAAACCGTCTACAGCCGTGACACAAATCTCAGCTTGACCTCAGGACACACCCCCACCCCGGGTTTAGATTTAACACAACTAAGAATAAATGTGATTGATTCAACAAAAAGACTGAACAATGCAGCAAAAATCAATTGTGGAATTCCTCAGTTGTGTTGCTCAGTCACCTTTTCTCTTCTAATCTACAGCAACAGAGGCAACACCAAGCATTTCCTCATGTTTATAACAAGGAGCTGACAGTTTGAGAGGCTGAATATACGATGCTGTGTTGTGGTCAGTTCAGCTGATGAATGGACAACAGGACGGAAGTGGTTGTGCACTTTTATTGATTAGGATGAAGTAAATAGTAAATGGACATGCAGCTTTGCTGGTAACAGGACACAGGGGCTGAATCTGTGGTTAAACAGTTACTGTTGAAAACTGCTGTACGTTCTGGTTTAGAGCTGCTGATGAGATAAATTGTGTGTTGAGATTGAACTGTTTATCATCCTATAGAGTTAAAAACAGCCCTGGATAAAAGTTTCTTTTGAGGAAGTCTACATCATGAAAGACATAAAACTCCACCCATTCTTCCATTATCTATACCGCTCGGCCTTAGAGGGTTGTGTTGGGCCGGAGCCAGTTTCAGCTGAACTATATCAAACCCAGCTGTTGTGTATAATATGGCGCTCATCTATAAGGCTGAATAACATTCTCTCCTCTTCTTTCATTATTACTTACCACACACTTCTCAGTTTGTGGTTTACTGTGGCCTCACAAAAAAGATGACTGCTCTGTGAATATGTGAGGAATGCTTTAAGGGAAAATCTGCAAATAAAAAAACAATATAGTGACATCATATTTATACCTGGAAATTATTCACTGCAACCACCCTCGACACTTTGGTCATTATATGTTTGTGTTAACCTCTGTAACTCTGTGTGTGGTTTTAGGACGATAGCTTACTGTCAGTGGGTTGACAATTTGGAGGAAACCCAGAAGCTTCTCTCGATGAGCGGCCCGCTGAGCGACACGCTGAAGTGGCTACTGAGCCACCTCAACGGCAGCGTGGTGCGCAGGGAGATGTACGGCCACGGCATCGGACGCTTCTCTAAGGAGGAGGTCTACGCCTGATGGAGAAGGACATGAGGACACTGGCCACACTGCTGGGTAGGGAGAGGACGGGGGGCAGTTGTTTGTGTATGTGCCTGATGGATAAGTGTTTGTAACTAAGCGTGTGAGGGATTATCGAAACTCTTATATAATCTGATATAATACTGTTTAATGTGGGATAATAAAATTACATGCTGTAGTTACTACAAATCCCTGACCATTAGCAGAGAGATATGTTTGTTTTTTAGTTGTTTTTAGGGATATTTGTGGAGAAATTTGACCAAAGAAGAAAAAAGAAAGAAAGAAATTCCAACAACAGCCCAAAGTCTGTCAAAGCTCAACTATTACCAGATTATAATGACCATAGTAAAACTTGTTGGATGACACAGGCTAATGTATTTATCACTAATACACATGGCACTGAACTATTTGAGACAAATTACTTTTCTCAGAATTCACACACAAAAACAAGACTCATATCTCTGGTTTCAGTATATAATGATTATTGTTGTGTTGTTTGTGCTCGACTGGTGAGGAAATATAGACAGAAATGAATGAAAACCAGGAGAGGTTTGGACGTCGGCCATGAGGATCTAGTATCACAATGTTCAGATGGAAACAAAGAGTCAGATGCTGGAGAAAGAAAAGTGATTTTGCATCGACCTGTTTGTGCTATTTCAATGAACCGCCACTCGCTGTAAAATGGAAAGTCACTCCTGCAGTGAAAGCATCAGCTTCCTCTGCTACCATGTGGCTTCACTTTTCACATTCTGTTCCAGGCGTGAATATGAAATTTGTTGTTGCTGAAGTGTGTTTATCATGAAGAGCTTTCTCTGAAAGTGCAGGGAAGGAGGAGATAATTGGCTTTATATAAATCACTAGGCCACACTTATTTTACCATACATTATAGTGGTGTGTTTGTGGGCTCTGACTACTTAACTGGTAACTATCCTAGATTTTTCACTTCCAGTAAACTAGCTAGACTGGTAACTATCACAGGGGTAACATGCTAAACACTATATATGCTAAATATTAGCATGTTAGCATGCCTATGTTAGCATTTATACTTTACAGATGTGGCTGTAGGTCTTGTTCACAGCTGTAAATTGACTTGCTGTCTATTCTCTGTTTATCTCTGCAGGAGATAAGAAATACTTTATGGGCTCCAAGATGTCAACATTAGATGCTACAGTGTTTGGCCACCTAGCTCAGGCTATGTGGACTCTACCTGGGACACGACCAGAGCAACTCATCAAAGGTCAGTGCATGTGCTCAGTACTTTAAATGAGTGGATCAGAATATTTTTAATAATAATCCTCAGATCATTTCATGATTACTGTAGATGATTTTGCTTTATCTAGAAAAATTACAGTATTCCTTAGTCTTTATTGTCACTGATAGTTTCTCTGCTTATTTGTCTCCTGCTGCCACTAGGTGGCAGTGATGTTCTACTGCAGTGCAGTGTTTACAGAGGCTTTGATTGTTGTCAGTGCTTGAGTTTCTGTCTCCTTGGAGCAGATTTAGAGCAAGTGAAGATTCTTTGTTGTCATTTTGAATATATGATGAAAGAGCTTGTAGGAGAGGGACAAGACAAAAACAATCATGTATGATCACCTGTCCCCAGCGTCTTTTCTGTTCTGCATCAAACTCAGTGTCAGGAAGCATGTGTGACACCTCCTGCTGGATTTACCTGCATCTATAAAAGCTTGTACATGTAAACTTGTGTATGTCTTTACAGGGGAGCTGATCAACCTGGCCATGTTCTGTGAGCGGATGCGGAGGAAGTTCTGGCCTGAGTGGTTTGTGGAGGTGGAGGATCTCTATTATGATGGAGACAGTGAGAGCAGCGGCGGTGGCTCCCCTACAGGCCTGCTGGACTTTGGCCTCTTCTCCAGGACTGACACTCTGGACGACAGCGACGGCAGCAGCCACTCGGCCGCACACACTCACACACACTCCCCCGACTCCGACCACTCACTCTTTGACTCGGATGTGGGCACAGGGTCTGACAATGACATTCAGCTTAAAGAGGACTTAATGCCAGATCTGGAGGTTTGACCTGAGAAAAGCCATGATTGGCTGACAGATTGAAACTGAAAGGAAGCTGGAACAATCAGTTTTGCTCGATAAACCTGGTTGAATGAGCCAGACAACAGCTCTCACAGCTGAAGAGACTATTCCAGCTCCTCTTCCTCCTACAAACTGGGTATTTATATGCAGAGCATACAAACTTAACCTCATAATGCACATGCTACTGTCTGTCCCCTCTCGTAACGTCAGAACTGTCCCCGTGGCAGTTTCTCTTTGCCTTATTCGTCTTGTCCTAAGATGCAGAACTGGTGTGAAAGATAAACGCAGAGAAAAACTTTTGTGAAAAGTGCAGCAGCGATAGAGGAGCGTTGTAGACAAGACAGGTGGCACGTCACTTGCTATGAAATGATGCAACTCATCACCACTCTGCCATGCGTCTTATGCACAAACCCATTCAGACAGGTGGAGATTGATCATGTGGCTGAAAGGAACAGCTGTTGTGTCTCAGCTCTTAAAAATCCACGTGCTGAAGAGGAAACACAGTCGACACCGAGCGCCAGTTTGTGCCCTAGATTTATCCTTGAGTCATCACCTTCACTCTGTTTGTGGGAAGAGTCTGTATCAAAAAAAAGACATGTCTCCATCAAACATGGATCCACTTGTAGTTTGAAGAAATCTGGATCAGGAGGAAAGACAAGATTGAGCAGATTGGTGCCTATTTCATTTCCTGGTTATCGTCCTAATTTCATTCCATTAGTTAACTATTTGTTTGCACGTTGTTATCGCTGATCGTGTAGCTTTTGTTTATCGATTTCAGCTAAATGTAGGTCTTACTGAAGAGCTGTAGTTTTTGTATTTGACCACTAGATGGAGGCAGCAGACAGCCTGATATCTCCTTCATCCTGCATAATGAAGGTCATTCCACTCTGACAACCTGCAGTAGATTTAACACAACAAATCATTTCTTCCATCTTTAAACTGTAATATTGCAGTTCCCATTCAGAGATAACCAGTGTGTGCGGGTGCATGTGTACTTTGCATGCAAACAACAACAAATCAGCCTTAGTGTTCAGACTTGAGGGTGAAAATACTCTGCAGTTTTTGTTTGAATATAATTTATTATCAGTGCCACTTGATGATTATTGTTTCTATATGAACATATGTGTCAAATATATATATATATATATATATATATATATATATATATATATATATATATATATATATATATATATATATATATATATATATATATATATATATATATATATATATATATATATATATATATATATATATATATATATATATATATATGTATGTGTGTGTGTATATATATATATATATAGATATGTATTGTTAATCTTTCTTTTCTTATTTCTCTCAAAGAGAGATATTATTTTGCACTAGTGGAAATTTTTTTTTTCACCTCATTTGAATGGGAATGGTCTGCTGGAGGAGGTGGAGAACAGAATGGGAACCATGAACGTGTAAATCAGAAGTGCAGGACGCTGAGTGTTGTGAAAATGATTGTGTTGTGAGGGGGACAGCGCTGCGTACGATGGCTGCGTGTGTGTGTGAATGGTACTGTGTGTGAATGTCATCAGTGAAGCAGAGACGGTTGTAATACCAAATCAAACAGAACTGAACATCGCTAAATGAAAAATCCTGAGTCAAAAAAAAAAAAAAAAAAAAAAAAAAAAAAATGGGCCAAAATGTGTCAGGGGAGGGGGGAGTGTTCACTTTAGTCTGTTGTGTTACGCTTGGTGGAAGTTCTTGTAATGGCAATACAGTGCAAAGCTGTAAAAAAGATTGTGGTGCATATAGAGTAGATGTAACTTAAATTAAAGGACCAGTTCATTCAAATTACCCAAACACATTTTGTCACACACGTATAGTGGTATTGAGCCATGTACATAGTTTTCGTTTTGTCTTCCTACTTATGTCATAGAGGTGAGTGGATTTGAATTCATGGTGTTCACAGCGTTGAATAATGACATTTTGGCAATTCCTATTAATTAGAATAATACACAATAGAATTTCCTCAGTGTAAATTCATCCTTTGAGTGAATTTTAATTAACATGTAAATGATTCAGATCAATCAAAACGCAACACATGTAGCTTAATTTTAACTGGTAGAAATGATGTGGTTCTGTAACATTCACAGTGTAGCTGCCACCACCGCCTCACCTGAGCGGCATGTTAACACGCGACTTGGAATTTGTTGGTGTTGTAACATAACTGGGAGGCATCTGCATTTTATAAAGCCTTACTTCGAGGCAGGAGTTTTTCTATCTGAGGTGTTAAATCCAAAACACTTCCACACATTAATTCGTTCATGAATTGGCGGTTCCATTTTCTCTTTGGCACAGTTTTATTTTTGACCATGATAGGAATTCAATGTTTCGAAAAGCCAGTATTTAAAGTTGAGATATTATATTGAACATCACAGATTGAATATTATATATTGAATCATTTTTGCAACTTCTTAATGAGCCTGTAGATTATTTACACTAAAAGAAAAACATCTACATAAAATGTTTCTGATGAATTATTTAAAGCTGCTGCAATCAGAATCTGTATATTATCAGTGGACCAAAGAACTATGGGTAAATTGAAGGGATTCGCTCATAGTGACAGATCATTAACTCTTCATTTCTATGAAGCATTTTAGTGTCTTTTAGCACTTTGTCTTGGTGTTCAGACTCTAGCTGGTGACTATAGTGAAGCATTTAGCAACTGTAGAGCTTGTAGAACTTTTTCAACAGGTGGATACAAACATGACCTCAAGTTGTAGTTTGTTCCAAAGCCCCCAAGTGGCCAAAAAAAAAAAAAAAAAAAAAATCTGTTTATTTTAAATGTTTTTTATTTTGGTTATTTTTTATTTTAATTATTTATTTATTTTTGTCAATGCTGTGAATGTCACAGAGAAGTTTGAGTCCCTTCTCTTATATTGGCGTGAACAGAGATCTTGTAATTTCAACTCATCTCACAAAACCCCAACATAGAACCAAAACTGTTTACATGGCTTTGTATCCTTGTGTTAACTGAAATATTATCTTGCAATATGGGTGAACTGACCTTTTAAAATAAAAAGTCAGTGAGTTAGTGACATAAGGCCTGGGTGTGACTGAGACTTTTATAAAACAACCTTCTTCCATCATGTCGTCCTGTGGTCTGCATCCTGACCTGCCCCCGACCCAGGTCCTGTGCTTCTCGGTTGTCTCACCCGGTCTGGGCATCATTTACTGATGGACTGCTTTAATCAAGCCATATTAAAACTAGAAGTCTTGTTATTGGATACATTTCATAGCATTACTGCTGAGGTAATGTAAATATTGTATGTGTGTACCATGTAGAGCTGATGGACTGATCAAACTACCTACGGATGTGCAGTGATACGAACTGGAGCGACTGAATGATTTCAATAAAGAATAGCTGTGACAATTTTAATCATACATCCTTATCATGTGTCTGGGTCTAATAAAAGGGTGTTGATGTCATGGTGCAGCTTTAATGAGCTGTGCACTGTATTTTATTGTGTCATATTGTCATATCTCCAGCTGTATTTTATGTGTGTGGTTGTGTATTTTCAATCAGGCTAACAAGTAGCAATCATTCAGGTGCGGAGGGGGGCTGATTAAGACTCTGCCAGCTGCTGCAGGCAAAACTGGGGAAAGGAGGGAGGTTGGGAGGGGAGGAAAAGTTACAAGGGAGGTGTGAGAGGAAAAAATAAGGAGGCAATGGAGAAAGTTGAGCGGGGAGGGGGGCAAAGACAGAAGTTACCAGGAACAAGGAGGGATGGATGATGAGGAGAGCAGGTGGTGGAGAGGAAAGAAGGGGTGAAGAGGCCAGGACTGAGGGATGGAGGGGTGGAGGGAAGCCACTGGGGAGGAGGAGGAGAGAGGAAGAGAGCATCAGGAGTTTTTGGAGGGGAGAGATTGAGGGTTTCATAAAAAAAAAAAAAGTCAAAAAGGTTCAGTTAATTGAGAAACGCTGCATACTGCCTTCAAGAACCAAACACCTTCCCCGTACATCTAGCTCCTCTTGGATCCTAAATGAACAAAGACATTAAAGACCCATCTCTTTAACATGGTTTTTAATTCAGTGGTAACTTTATTTCTATTTTCTAATATTCTACAAATAAAATTATTGTTCTCACTATTTATGTTTAACAGAAGGAGAGAGGAAGAGGATGGAAAGGAAGAAATGTGAATTCGATGCAGAGGAGAAGAGGAGAGGATGAGTCGGCTGGGTTAGGGGCCCGGGGAGGAGAAGCGAGGGCCACGGATCACGAACCAGGCTCCCGGGGGGGCGGAGCAGGTGCAGGCTGCGAGCAAGGCCTTTGGGCCTGAAGGGGCTGCCAGAGCTTAAAACAATCTGCACTGCTCCTTTTTTAATTTGGCTCTCCGAAAAGCCCACCCTCCTCACTGAGTGTCTCTCTCTCTCCTTCCTCTCTCTCTCTCGCTCTCTCTCTCTCTTCCTCTTTCTCTATGCTTAACAGATCAGCGATCCACAAAGAGGGGTAAACACACACAGAGCAAAATTAAAATCGGAACTCCCCTGGCACAGCAAAACAAATTAGAGCAAACAAATTACAGTGAGTCAACACACAAACAGTGGAGCATCTGTGGCTCTCTGGACTACTGGAGCCGGTGGCTACCTCCCACACCAACACCTATAGTACACATTCACCATAAACTTTGTGTCAATACCACACACTCAGACACATTCTCTTTTAAATTGCTGTGATTTCAAACAGTGTTGTTTTGGGCAAAGTGCTCATGGTTTCCTCTAATGTGTGGCTGCAGAAAGTTTAACAAAGACCAGACAACTGAAGGATGCATGTTTATGTGTATTGTACACATATACATTCATATATGGGTAAAGAACAGCTTTCAATAACAATATTCTTGTTCTTAATTGATGTTACATTCACCGTAACAAAATTGTTCTTTTATTCTATCTGTTTAGGTTTTTTGGGGCCATTTATTGTTCCCCTTTATATCAGAACAAACATATATTATATAACATAGTGTAAAGACATAAACAGAGTAACTATAGTTCAGTTTGGTCACAGACAGTGTAAAACCAATGAATGTTGAACGTTTAGGTTTTGGCTCCAGTGCCAAGCAAACAACTCATTCAGAGTTTCCCTCTGGCATGTTTAATGTCTGATCTTATTGAAAACTCACTATACACTGGATTTTGCACTAGATATAAGTTCAGACATTTCTTTAATCATTTATGCATCTAGCATCTTATTATTATTTTTCACTTAACTCATGCCACAGTTGACAGGAGCACAGTCTCTAAAAGCTTTCTCTACACAACAATGTTCTCTAATGAATCATCTGTACGCTGTCTTTTCCCAGTTGTTCTCTGACCACCGTCATAATGTACTTTTTTTTTTTTTTTTTTTTACATGTATTTAACTGTTACTATGTTTTTGTGAGAGTGTTTTTTTTTTTTTTTCTCTGTGCATATGAACTCACCTGGTGTTGGCTGGCCCTCTCCCCTGGCCCCATAGCCCCTTTCGGCCCTCTGGCAGTAGCTGTGGCCTGTCCATCTGCCTCCTACTGTCTGGGTCTGGTGGGACAGGGGCCATGGAAGACCCTCCCCCCCTACCAAACACCCACACCAGCCCCCAGGCCAGCTGCTCAGGCCCCAGAATCTGCACAGTGCTGCCAGGTGGGCCCCAGGACACACAGTTGGACCCCTTCACACACACACACACACACACACACACACTCAGACACACACGTACACAGAGGAGCATACAAATACACACACGCCCTCACAATACCAACACATATGCTCAATAAGCCTCTTTACAAATGGAAGTCCTGAAACACACATGGTTACACGTTTGGCCCTCACAAAAAAAGCTTCCTCTCTCTCTCTCTCTCATACACACACACCCGTCATGCAAGTGTGCCAACCTTTAAACACACAGCCTTTGCAGGCTCAGGTGTTTCCCAGAGCTCACTGTAATGGTCTGAGTTCACAGGGGTGAAACACCAACAGGTGGCGCTGTTTTCTTTACTAATTACAGCTTTATTTATTCATTGGCATGTGGAAGCTTCCAGATGACTTTGGCTGGCCTGCTCATTCACAGGATAAAAGCTTGTGTGTGTGTGTGTGTGTGTGTGTGTGTGTGTTGTGTCTTTTCCAGGATGCTTTTTTCTCTCCTGTGGGACACAAGCCATTACCTGCCTTATTGCACTCTTATACTTTTCCAATTTTTTTCTGCTTTGGTACATTCATCCTGTGAGTGTTTTCTTTCCTGGAACAAAATGAATGATATTAGATGAGATATTGTGAACTTTGTGTACCAGTCCCAACAGAATACTTACAGCCCATGAGCAAATGATGAATTAATAAACTTGCCGGTAAACAGATAGTGTGACATCTGATACAACACAGGGATGTTTACAACTATGCTCTTTACTCCTGCTCTGTTGTCAGATGGTGGTATTCCACTTGGATCAATGCTTGGGCCACTCATCTTCTGTAGATGAGTGGCTGGTCATATGTTCACAAAAATACAACACTATCAACACTTTTGCTGATGCCCAGTTTGCTACCGATACAAGGCAGAGCTGGTTTCAAAAGGAACTGGCTCTTTCTGAGATCTTCAATCCACCACTCAACAGACAGTCAACATTTACATGTCTTAGATTCAGTAAGAAATTTTCCTGGTTGAGTCATTGCACACTGAGCTTCCCCTCTTTGATACGTTCACTGATACATTCACATTAAAACCTGCATTTCCAACAACAGAAACAGAGATAATTTGTTGATTTGATTAAATATATGTAATGTGTGTGTGTGTGTGTGTGTGTGTGTGTGTGTGTATATCTTTCTGATCTTCATCTTTCTGATCACCTGACAGTTTAAGGTCAGTATTGCTTCTCTGCTTCTCCTTTTAGCTCTGTTTTTGGTCTGGCTATTTAGCAACTAGATCTTACACTAGCTAGTTGAAAACTTTTTTTTAAAAAAACAGAAAAAGCTGTCAGAAGGCACTGTGAAAGTGGTGAGAGTAAACTTTAAGCCAAACTGTCATGATAAAGCTCTGCAGAGCTAAGAGAAGCTGCAGATTCAGCTGATACTTCGCTGTGGGTTTATCACTTTCAGTGACCTCTTTCACACTGAAGATGTAATATGAGCCATTGGTAATAATAATATTGAAGAGTTCTCTTAACCTCTATTGTGTGGTGCATTTAATATTCTTATGTATGTCTGATATTCATATATTAACCTGTAAAGCTGAAGTGTTCTGTTGTAATAGTGATAACGCTCTGATCTCACCTAATTCATAAAACGTCCAACGTTATAAACTTCTCTTCACTTTTTAAGATCCTGGTAGACAGTGTGAGTCAGAGAGTCTCCTGATTCCGTGGTGTGTTGTTGCACAGAGACAGAGACACCACCACGGACCAGACCCTATCATAGCTTACCTTCTGTCATCCCATTATCTTTCTCTCCCCTTTCCTCCCCTTTCCTCCCTTTTCCCTCCCTCTCGTCTTCCTCTGGATGTTATCACCAGCCGCTTATGGCCTAATACCCCAATTGTTGTGCTCTAAAAACAATAATTAGCAATCCCAAACGAGACTGAGGGGCGAATTTAACAGCTTTCTTCTGATGTGGTTTTCCTCCCTCTTTTCTCTTTATCTCCCCCTCCTTTTTTCATAAGAGCAAAGAGAAGTGAAGGTGGGAGGAGTGGGGGTATCGGGGAGGTGTTGGCAAAGCCTCTTTAAACTCTCTGGTATTATGGGGGATTATTTTGTGCCGAGATCCTGGCTTGTGTGTCTGTTTTTTTTCCCCTCTCCTTTTCTCTTCCTGGTTGTGGCAGACACGCTAGGTAAACAGTTTGTGTCACACTTGATTGCGTTTGAGAAATTAAAAAACAGGAATGACAATAGGCCAGGGCTGGGGATGAGGACTGGGGGGACACTGACACCATAAGACCCTGGCTCTTTGGGGACCCCTGCTACGCCATGTGACAGAGCGGCCCTCGCAGCCACAACAATGCAAGACCTCGTCCTTCAGAGAACACTTCTTGCTCCCAGTCTCTGAGTCTATCTGCACTGGGCCATCTGCTCTGCTCCGCTCTTCTTCCTCCTCCTCCTCCATGATTCCTTGTTTGAATCTGGCTCAATTATTCAAGTGTTTACAAGCACAAACACTCTGCCTGTGTGTGTGTGTGTGTGTGTGTGTGTGTGTGTGTGTGTGTGTGTGTGTGTGTGTGTATATATACGTGTGTGTTTTCTAGACATATTCCCCTTGTGATTCTCATACATTCTGTGTATATAAACACAGTGAATGTGACATCTGTGCCTGCCACTGAAATCAGCGCAGAAGTTATAGCAGCAAGCCATTTACAGTTTACTCTGACTAAAGCTCAAATGAGGAAAATGTTTCTGAAAGCTTCTCAGCAAAATACAATTCTCTCTGTGCTGAAATGTAGATCTGTAAGACACTGTGAAAACAGCTGTGGAGGGTATATGCCTGTCATATACATCTGTGTATTGAGTCAATCCAGCGCACTTAGGATCCAGACCTATAGGGGGCAGTGTGATACTATGAAAGACAGCTGAAACTAAACATAATGATTTCATAGGCAACACTGGAGCTGCAGAGAAGTGGTAAATGTTGTGTAGGTAGTTGCTAATGACAACCAATTACAGGAAGTGCTCTTAAAATTACATGAATTTAAATTGCAGTTATTAACCAAACCAAACTTTGACCTACAGTAAAAAGTAAATCAAGTTAAACAGGATGGTCAAATCTAAAGCTATCGCTGAAGTCAAACTAAAAGTTTATAATGGATTTAATCTTAAATTTTATGTGTAAAAAATAAACTAAAACAAAGTTAAAAGCTAAAATGTAGCTAAAGTTTCAAGCTAAATGTCACCAACTTCAAACATTGATCTAGGAATGAAGTCTGCCATTAAATCTGAAACCTAAACTCTAATCCGATCCTAAATAAGATGTTTAAGATAGCCCTAAACTTTAAAATGAAAGCCTTGCAAAAGCTAAACTTAATTTAAGCTCAGAGCAAAACCATGGCCATCAGAATTTTTGTGTGTGAAATGAGCTGTCTGGTAAAAAAAAAAAAAAAAAAACTGTCTGTTTCCCCCCAGCCAAAAAGGACTGAGGTAAGACGCTCCACAAACAGGCAGCCATGTGACACTGAAAAGCTGCTGTGGAAAGCAAAAGTGTCAGGGTGGAGGAGAGGTGAGTGCAGTTCAACTCCACTGACACATATTCATGTTACGCCGAGGAAAACTTTTCTTAATCTTGATTCTTACAGCAAATTAAGCCAGATGCCTCAACTAACCAGAGTTTTAACTGTTTTAATGCCTATAAAACCAACATGATATTATTAGATTAAAGCTGCTCACCAGCCTGTGTACATGAGAAAACATTAAATTTTAAAAGTAATAATTTATATTCTATTCATTTATTCTGTATTTCAGAATTTGACCACATTTCACAGAATTTGAGACCCGTGTTAACACGACTGGTGCAGGAGGATGAAACAGTCTCAAGCTCTTTCAGAATAGTTTGTCAGCCCCAGAGAGCCGTGATCTGTTTCATTTCCTTTAGTCTTTACTTTGTGAAGAAGGATTTACTTGTGGCTGGCCAGAGCCACAGACTCTAGCTTAAAGCCAAACACGGCCACTAACCCATTCATCACCCTGGGCTTTCTTGCTTCTGTTTGTGTTCTCCCTGTCTTACAATCAATCATGTTTAATTCAATAGGCCTCACTTTGCTAAATCAAATCTGGAGTTTGGGATAACAGTTTGTGTTTACCCGTGCAGCACATTTACTTATGATTATTTGCATTTGACAATTTAGCAGGAGTAAACCTGAGACAGGTTCCACCCAAACTGTCACACACTGCACCTCTGTCGAGGGACCAACCTGCACCGGCCTGCCAGCAGCTTGCGGGCCTCCCCTAATATATAATCTGTTGTTATACTGTCACCACAAGGAGCACAACCAACCCCACAGAGACGGCACCGAAATTCATTAATCTAATTAAATATGTCGTATTGCCCAAATGAGACGCTGGTATGGCTTTGCTGCAGGATAAGTGCAAAGTAAGGCTGGGTCCCACAAGAGTAGCATACAGCCGACGTGCGCTAGCGCTACTGCGCTTCATTACACTCTTAATTACCTATTGTTTCTAACTAGTTGGTGGCGTTTTAATGAGAATCTACAGGCAGTTAAATGTAATCTAAATTTTCTAATCTACTGGTCCATTACCAAGGAGTCAAAATGTTATTGGTTTTGTGAGTAATCAGACTTTTAAATGGTGCTGATATCACTCCCGGAGGGCAAGGAGTGGGTTTCGACTGTGTAATTGAATTCTGTTTTTTTTTTCCTACTCCCTCTACTTCTTCCTCTTCTTTTTCGGAGGGCTGAGAGGAAGGCTTTTCTGTTGCGGCTGGTCGCTCGGGTCGAGGAGCATGTCTTTGGTTCCGGTTGGATCACAAGGTTTTTCCGCTGACGGGTCACCATGGCGACCCCTTCAAGAAATGTGTGTGTGTGTTTATGTGGAATGCGAGTATGTGTGTGAGTGCGTATGCATGCATTTTTGTGTGTGTTTCAGTTTGTTTGTGCCCCAGCCAGCCTCAGCGCTCTGCTGTGCTGTCACCTGCAGCCAGATAAGCCAAAGGATTTATCACCCAGTGAATTGCCTTTGAGTGGTGGATAAAATGGCTCCAATACATTCTCATATGAAAACGCTGCGAGGTTAATGAGAGCCAAATTCACAGAGGGCTAAATCTATTAGGTTTTCATGGATGGAATCAATCAACATGCACCACACCGGCTGATTTGTCATATTGAAGCATTGCCCGTTTGAATTCCAAAACACAGTCCTCCTCACGGAATGATTCACTTTGATTTTGATTGCCTCTTCATCAAGAAGATGACAGCTATGAACTAATTTTCTTTTCTATCATGTTACACACTTATTAGCTCCGGCTGTCCTTGGCAGGTGACTGATTCCCTCCTTTTATAGAGCTACAGTTGGATTTTCTTTAGTTCTGTTCAAACAATCACAGTGTTCCTGTTTTGAATCAAATTATTTCCTTTTGACAATTTTTCATTTGCATAACAGATTATTCTTCTGACTGACTGAACGCCTTCAGTGATATCCTGCTCATGCAGATGGATTTTCCTGCTGGTGGAAGTTACTGCTTATATACATTAACATCCTCAATCATTCAATGTTTAAAATGGTCAAGTTGACAGAACAGTTCAACATTGTGGGAAATCTACTCATTCTCTCTGTTACCAAGAAGAGAAGATTGTCATCTTCAGAGAAGATTTATTGATACCAGAAGATCAGAAGATCAGAGGACTTGAATCTTCCATGAGCAGCTGATTAACTTAGCTTAGCATAAAGATGAGAAATGGGGAGAAGCAGCTACCCTGGCTCATGTGTTGGCTAACAAATACATGGTGATGACAATTGCAGGAACTTGATACTTTTACATTGTATATTATTTGTATATTCTAACAAATGAAACATACACTGCTCAGTCAAAACAATATGACCATGGTGACCACCTAACATGGTGCAGGTTATGTCCTGTAAAGGGGAGGCCTCCATGGTTCAGATTTGTTTGTCCATCCTGTCCATCACTTGTGATGTACAAGGTCTTGACCTGGTTCCAAAGAGTCAAGACAAGACCTTGAATGTCTTATGTTCCTCAAACAATCTTAAACCATTACCCTACTGAAAAAGGCCACTGCCATTTGGGAGTAAAGTTTCCATGAAGGGGTGTACCTGGTTTGCAACATATCACAGTGCTACTTGACTGTTTTACACCTTTCTATCAGAACCAACATTTTCCTTTTCAGCAATCTGAACTACTGAGTAACTTTTGTATTTGAGCAGACCTCATAGACCAACCTCTGCTCCCTATATCCAATGATAAGCCTTGGTTACTCATGACCCTGTCACTGGTTCACTGGTTTTACTTCTTTGGGCCACTTTCGTTAGATACTGGCCACTGCAGACCAGGAACATCCCACAGGAGCTGCAGTTTTGGAGCTGACAGTTGTTTAGCATTCACAATATAGCCTTTGTCAAAGTCACTCTCATATTCTGCCCATTAACTAGTTAAATGTGTAGAACATGTGAGGTGCTGGTAGGATGAGTTTATATCTCTAAACAGATGCTCTCTAAGTGCCTGCTGGTAGTAACTTCATATTTATTACAATACAAAATACACTTAACCAAAATTTGTGTGTATCCTTTTATATAACCTTCAATAAGAAATCTATGAGGGATGTTTCTCAAAATGTTCAACTATTCTTTTAACAGAATAAATAAAGTCTAACAAAAAAAAACTGTTATTTGGTTGAACTGGTTGAAAACTGTTTACTTTAACATCTGGTGAGTCAGTGGGTTCATTATTGTTCAGTTTGCTGATACTGGAGTTGATAAAGGACTACCAGCAGCTCAGTCTCTTTCAGATGTACAGATCTTTCTTCAATAGAGCTTTTTGGGTGGCTCCATGTACAGTGTGAGGAAGCTGGAATCACTTTCTTCTCAGTGTGCGGATGCTGTGATGCTTCACAAGAGAAAATGTCTAATCATTTTCACCAGGAATAAAAAAAAAAAATGAAAGATGCATTTGTCTTGGGCGTCTAGTACCTTTCTCTCAGTGCAGTGATGGATGACAACCTTGGTGTTGAGTGTGTGTGTTTGTCTATCGTAGCGGTGCAAAGTGACCAGGGACAGGCGCCAACAGAAAAAGGCCCTGTCCCCCAGCTAATGAGCAGCATTATTCAAATGGGGTCTTTGTTGTCAGTGTACAACACTGTAGTCCACGCGCTGCTGTCACAGGCAGAGTCGCCTGATGCACCACTTCCTCTTTCTGATTCTTTACCATTTTATCACCAATCGAAATGCTTAAGGGAAAAATAAGGCATCTTAAAAATTGTTGGTAGCTCAGACACCACCTTGCTAGAGATTATCTAAAAGTGATCACTTGCTTAATGTAATCAGCTTCCAAAAAATAATAAAAGGAAGGATTTTGTTGCACTGTAGCCTCAGAGGATTCAGATGAAAGCTGTCTCAGAGGAGGATTACCCTCTGTGCTGCCAATACACGGTGTCAGCACAGGATCAAACAGCAGGTGGGCACCGAGCAAAAGGCACAAAAAAGACAGCAAACACAAAATGTCAACAAATAGAGGAATATCACCCAGTTTGTATATCACACTGTGGAGTCACATGAAAAAAAAAAAAAAAACAGGGGAGAAGCTTTCAAGGCCTGCACCAGCTGACAGGAGGAGCAGCAGCAAATAAAGGAAGAAGGGAGGAAAAAAACGATGGGAGTCGAAAGAGAAAAATCGCCCTTTCTACAAAGAAGGACGGGCACGAAAAAAAAAGAAAAAAAGAAAAGAAAGCATGGTGTTGGAGGAAGCTCCTCCGACCGAGCCCATCTCCAGCTGTCACAAATCATTTCTGCTCGGGAAGTGAGGGGAGGCGAAATGTCAAAATATTTGAATAAATTCCACAGAAGCCTGTTGAGAGTGGGGCGGTGCGGTGAGAGGGGTATTGTTAGCGCCAATGGGGTGGAGAGGGGATGAGAGGGTCGGGGAATAAAGGGTGGGGGGGGGTTTGGTTAGTTGGGTGTTGAAGGGGTGAGGAGGGTGGGGGGCAGTAGTGGAGGGGGTCTTGCATGTGAAATAGCCTTTGTGGCCTTGTGTCTTGTGTCCCCTCTTGAGGAACACAAGCTAAATGGAAATCAAAGGTTTGGCCACTACAGTGATATTTTGGCTCATTTTAAACAATTTCCTCCCTTGGTGTAGATTACTGATAATAATACTGACAATACACAACAGTACAGTCATGTTCTGCACTCTTACTGCTCCTGAGAAATGTATACAGCTCAGCTCCTGACTTTTAGACAGCCAGATCCTCCCTCACCTTCACATCACACTGTATATGTCAGATGTATGTCTATATTTTTCATTCCTACTTTCATGCACAGTTTACTCTCTTGCAGACTTGAGCTGCAGGATATGTTGTTTTCACAACCTTTTGGTTGTCTCCCATTTGGTTTTGAGTCTAAATGTCATATATTTCATATCTGTATCTTTGCATCTGTATCTGATATTGTTAGAATAATTTATAGTGTGTTATCATCTCACCTTGTTGCGTTAGTGGTGAACTGTTTGGCTACCGGGGCTGTCGTCGTCCATCAGTGAGGCAGCTCTTACTGTGACATTACAGTGGGTGAAAATGTTCTGATGTGTCTCACTAGTTCCTCAATAATGGTTGCAGACCAACAGGTGGAGGAGTTCACAGCACCTCAGACTAAAGTGGATATAGTTTGTTCTTCGAGTCAGAATGTATTCACAGCTTGTTCAGAGAAAATGTAGTCACTCCAGTTGAGCTGTCCTCAATGATTTAACTATAGAAAGAGTGTTACAAGTTGTACAAAACGAAGACAGATATAAACACAAACGAGGCAGAAAAACGTGGAAATCGACTCCTTTTCTGTATCGCACTTAAACTCAAAACTGAAGTCAGGGATGTTTACATTAGTTTTCTGAAAGTAAAGTTTCAGTGTAATGTTTTTACCTGTTCATTGCTCTCTGCTCTTTTTCTGCGGTTGTCATAGGCAGTAGTTTGCTTGATGTGGTACGTTCTGTTTAGAGATCCAGTTGAATCTGCCAAATGCAGTGTTCTATAGTGATAGTGTCTCAGGGGACAGATGAAACATTTATTTGTTGCTTTTAATTTTACATTTCAGTACATTATATGATGAGATAAAGAGGTTCTCTGCAGGCTTTAAGTTTGAAAGTAATTTTACTTATCATGGTGTGGTGGTGGATTACTGAGCCATTTCATACAAAGAAATGGTTTAATTTTTTATGTAGCACAAGACAAAGTTGTCTTAACTATGAAGGAAATAACCTTGAAATGTGTCATGGAAAATAAAATGAAAAATATTATGTAGCTGCATTATGGGAAATGTAGCATCCAGCATTTTTTATACTTATACTCAGTAGAGACTGTAGAGACTCAGTAGAGACAGTAGAAACAGTCAGGACATTGAGTTTAGTTGAGACCAATGTTGTCATTCAAGCCTTATTTTGTGGAAGTACAATACTGAATTGTTCAACTTTTCATTTACCGTAGCTCACCAAACAAACACTAAAGAAAAGGTACCATTCACTGAAAGAACGCAGTTGTCTTCCCCCTAGGTGTTTTTTCAATCATCCACTTTGTAGTTTATAGAATTATGACAAGAGGAGGCTTCAGACTTTCTGTTCCTTTAAGTCTCTAGTAAAGAGTGACATTGCTGCTTCATATACAGACTAAACTAAATACTAATAATTATTAGTTACACAGTCAACACTCAACACACTTAGGAACACAATCGTGCACTAAGACACACAACTGAACATATGTTATAACAGCAGTACAGTGGGTATCTCACTAGAATCACTTGTAGCACAGTAACATTCACTCTTATTTATCACTCTATGTGGCAGGTAAGTCCGAGGTAACAGGTGAAAGCAGGTAGTAGCACCACAGTGAGGCTCTATAGTGAAATTTCTGGACAACTAAATGCTGAAACATTTAGTGACATTGAGGTACAACTGATGATGTGTTGTAATATTGAGATTGTAATCAAATAGCCATCTTCAAGAAGAACCCTAACTCAAGTCAGTTGCAGTGCAGAAATGTAATGGACCGAGGCGACACACAGTCTAAAATCAATCTATGTTACTGGTGGCAGCCAGTAACATAAGGTGGCAGCCACAGAACTGAAAACATCCACCCATTAGCTTTTCTACTTATCCTTTGAGGATGGTGGACCAACAGTATAATAGTATAATACAGTTTTCTTAGGACTGTGGGTGGTAGTTGAAGTACTGTGAAAAAACGTTCCCCTCTATATCTGCTATTAATCTATCACTATTGTCGCTATCAATGAAGATAAATTGCTCTTCCGAAATAAAAGAAACTTTTAGCTTTAAGCAAAACACAAAGTGACAAAATAGAACAAAGGTTACCCATCTTTTAAGGACCTGATAGATTTAAGAGAGTCCATGTTATTATTATTATTATTATTATTCATTTTTATTTTTTTAGACAACATATGGTCAGTTTTGTTTATTCACAATAAAGGTACAAACCTGCCTACATCATTAAAAACATATTCACCTGCAGCTTTGCACTTTAGGAGAATGATATATGTGGTGTTCTGTGTCCTGAAAGGTGCAAAAAAACTTTAAACTTTATTTAAAAATTGTTTGTTTAAATTTAGTACTTGAAATTTAAAGCTCTGGTAAATCCTGAGGGAAAATATCACTCAATTGTTGTGGCACGAGTGGCGCCATGCTTTTTCATCCTGCAGATCTGAACTTAAGCTAACACCATTATGAGCTAATGTTTAGTTTTGTTTAATTTCCCTCTGCCCTCATATTAATATTTATCATACAAGGTGAAGAGTGAATTAACGACAGGCTCTGATGATAAAGGTCCAATGATGCTTGTTTGTTCAAAGTCTCTGAATGCATGTTCTCTATCAGCCCGTGTGCATCTACTTTCTTTGTTCAGATGATCCCCCCGGGGTGCATTAGAAGTCACAGGGTCAGTGTCTCCTCTTTTTGCCTCTGAACTCACCAACACTGTATTTAATTAGGCCTCTAATCAGCCTCTAAACACACAATAAAATGAGACAATCTGTATCTGTTTACCTCCCTCCCAACTCTTGAATACACACATACACACACCCTCTGCATTTGCATGTATAGCTGGTAAAAAAAAAAAAAAAACATTTATCAGGGAGAAAGATCAAGGTCATGACTCCTCTTCACACCCGATTCCCTGAAACCAATTAAACTGTCGGTCGGTGAAGTTCAGTTGGAGGACGCAGATTGGAAAACAATAGCAGATGACAGCTTCCCTGCACTATCTCCACCTGGGTTTCTTGCAGCAGTAATTATATTTGTAGATTCTGTCATTAAGACCAAAAAGCTGGAGAAGTTTTTGCAATCAGTTGGAAATATTCAGGACATCGTGTTAATTTGCTGTTTTTCAGCATTTGGAGAGAGTGTCAGATGTCATAGATTGTATTTGGAGGTCAGACCTGTGTGAACAGTGAGTAGATGTGACTTGTAATGTAATATCAGCCAAGTAGGATTTTTATGAAATGTTAAGTTGGAGAAGAAACATTTATCCCCACTTCCATGGATACACTGTGCATGTGGCTGCTACTACACCAGTATTATAATGATTTGTTTTATATATCTTATGAAATGACACAGACATTGTCATTGTGGAGATGTGGAGAAAGGAAATGTAATTTTTAGATGAAAGTCAACACGCAGAAAACACAGATTCCTAGATATTTTTTATTTTCTTTTTACTATAACAGAAATCAAATTGCACAGTGCAGGATGGAATAAGATAGAAGCAAGTAAGGCTGTACATCTATAATATACAAATATATTTGATTTATTAAGCAAAGGCAGAATCTTTCAGGAGGGTCTACAAGAAAACAAAATAACAACGATAATAATAATAATCATACTAACTCAACTCTAAGATTGGGGTTTACAGACAAAATAAATTACAAGTCACTTCATAAAAACACAAAGACCACATGTCTCAATACAACTTCCTTAAAGTATATGCTGCTTGTTTTTACATATGATAACAAATCTGCAGAAATCAGAATTGTATTAGTTTGTTTCTCAATAAAGTTACAAAAATTCTGAGTAGCCTATGTAGGAATCAGTTTAAAGTCTTATAGTGGATGGTTAACTTCTCAACACTAGTCATCCTACTAGTCATCATGTGTAATAATAGTGTAGAATTTGACACATATTTACAATGTGTTGCAAATCCTTTATTAACTGTTTATTTACCTGTTCAAATTATTCAGTTGTTGGGGTAAAATTGTTTATCTGTGTGTTGTAGTCACAGTTAATTTGTTTTTGGTTAAGGTCCACTTATTATTTTATTCCTGTGACAATCAGAACATCAGTGAAAGTAGTTGGTCCAATTTTATTGAGAGTTAAGAACAAGGCATTATTACCTAAATAAATACTAGAATAGTAACAAGCATAATATTTAATAGGATTTTAGTTGTGTGATATTGCCAGTTATTCTTCAGCTGGCTATACTCCAGGTACAGATGCTTCATGGGAGGAATTGTGTTTGCTGTCAAATGCATCAATAGTATTTGAAAATGTCCTACAGCTACACTACTCATTACAAGCCATCTATTGTCGCTTTTTTTATATAGTCTATACTATGAGTTCTGAATAGGATAGAAACTGAGAAAATCCTTTTGTTCCTTCTGACTTTAAGCTCATGACCAGTACAGATAGAGTTAGTGAGATCCCCAACAACATCAGCTGTCGCCTAATGTGTTTATGATGTTAATTATCAAATGTTAGCATGCTGGAACATCTGACTAGGATGGTGATCATGGTAAACATTAGCTTGACAGCATGTCAGAGTGCTGATGTTTGCATTTAATCCAAAGCACCTCTATGTGTTAGTACAGCCTGACAATACTGCACAGCTGTAGACTCTCACAATAAATATTGCAACACAGTGCATCTCCTGTATTGTCTTTGACATATTGCGACAACACAAGTGCAACATGTATCTTTATTTCCATGCTTTGCTTATTCATTGTTACACTTTTAAACTTGCACATGACACATCACCTCTGCTGACTGATTTGCACTAAAGTAAATCTTTACCTGAGCCTGTGCCAACTGTGCTCTCTGTTGTCAATCATATGTAGACCTCTCAGCTCCTTGTACTCCACACTGTAGCTGTCTCCACTGCTTTTGCACTGCCGGCATGCCCAAATGCATAAAACATGTTTGACTGTCAGATATATTTAAATGTATGTGAATAATAAATGTCCTGCCACCTGGAAGTCATGTTTGTAATGGCAGCGACCACAGACCTGTCTGATGGTAAATTATGCTGTGCTATAACTTATAGAGATCTGTATATAAATCACAAGCTTCTACAACTCCTTAGTGTAGGCACAGTCCCATAGTGCATAAAACAGGACCATACCATATAATGCATTGCTGTATGAAGTGCATTAAAATAAGAGGTTATGGTGCCTATCACTGCCTCAGTCTAAACCAAGATGGGCAGGTCTGTGTGGATATTCTCAGAGCTTTATGAGATATTTCCCCATGTGGGTTGACCGTGCTGCAGCTGGGAGAAAGACACACACACACACACACACACACACACACACACACACACACACACACACACACACACACACACACACACACACACACACACACACACTTCCATTTGAGCAATAACCAACTTCTGCCTCTATGCAAAGAGGGAAGGAGAGCAGCCGACTCGTTATTTAACTGGCTTTTGACAGCTGGGGCATAGCATGGGACAGAAAATGTGTGAGTGACACGAAGAGAAAAAGTGTGTGTGTGTGTGTGTGTGTGTGTGTGTGTGTGTGTGTACACATGTATCTGTGCATGTGCTCATGTGTGTCCGTCTCCTCATTTGCATTTGTGTGTGCTCGGCCATGTGCATATGTATGTGTGGCACAGTGGACCAGAACAGAGCTCTGACAGTAGCAGGACTGCTGCTCGCTGATGCCTGCCTGGAGGAGCTGACAGCGGCCCGGCCTGTCAATCACAGAGTATGCCCACTAGCCACCTATTCACATCATCCTATCTTGTTAACTCTAAATCTGGCTGGGTACTGTTTATATACTGAGTGTGTGTGTGTGTGTGTGTGTGTGTGTGTGTGTGTGTGTGTGTGTGTGTGTGTGTTATACAGTTTTTCCTCTGATTTGTGTTTGTGTTGCTGTCTTAGCTGTGTGGATCTGTTTCAGCAGAGATCAATCAAGACAAAGAGATGAGAAACTGACGCAGTGATTGTTAGAAAACATGCTGTTCTGTCAGAGTTAACTTGTTATTGTGGAGACATGTTCACACAGTCAATATAATACACTGATGTCAGACTAAAACTGATTATTCAAGAATTCTTAAATATTACAGTCAAAGCACCTTACAAGTAACAGACATGTCCCCTATCAAAATAAGAAGATGATTTAGTCAGACTGGATGTATTTATATGTCTAAAGTGATCCATGCTCTCTATTATAGGTCAAGCATTGTTGCCATTGGGAAAAGAGAGCAAGAAGCTCTTGAAGTCAAAGGTAATTATCTCTTCTTGTCACCCACAATGGATGCCTGCTAATGAGAGCTGGACTCGTGATTGGTTGCCCGTGGGTCTGTGGAAGAGCTCGGCTCTTTTCGGTTGTGACAATAGAGCGGCGGTGCACTGCAGAGACAGAGCGACTGGACAAGTCATTCATCTGTGCAAATGCCAGCCAAAATGTGACCAGCGCTGTACACAAGATCCATTAGGCTCTTAATTATCAGGGGATACACAGTGGTCTATGTGCGTGAGTGTGTGTGAGTGAGAGAGAAACAAGCTGTGAATAAGAGATTGTGTCCCTATGTGTGTTGTGTGCATGCATTATGAAAACTTTCACTGAAGGTTGTGATAAAGAAAGAAATATGCAACAACCTGGCAGCTGCGTCAATGTGTCACAGCAGCAATGTTAGTGTTAATATTCACACTTTCTTGATTTTAAGCTCATCCCTCATCTACTCACTGTCAGACCCTTTCTGTGCTGCCTTGAGGCCTTAAATAAAACCCAATTAAATTTTGCTCTCACTTTAATTTCAATTTATTAATCAGAAAATCAAGTAAAAAAAAAAAAAAAAAAAAGTCCTCCAATTTTGGTTGCTCTGTCGGTATTGTTCATCAGACTGCTGTACATGGAACCATTGTTACTGACCTTGTTTTGTATGAATACACAATAAAACACCTTCACCTGTAGAGACACAAGTCGTGGTGTCACATCACATCTAAACTGTACTGAAGTACAGTGACATATTATCCATATGGAACTTTGTGTGCTTAGAATAAATTTGACAAGTTTCACCATGCTGTAAAAAACATTGTAAATGGTTTTTAAGCACATTTTACTAGGTTTTATATGCATGAGCAGTTAAATGAGCAATTGTAGTCTAGTATAGTATTCCTAACACAATATTGCTGTTGTACATTGTAGATTTTTAATATTCTTTTAATCACTTTCAACTACTATTTTACATTAATTTCACTACCATTACTGTTTTCACTGTTGTTAATATTACTACTACTAATACTACCACTACTACTCCTACTACTACTACTACTACTACTACTACTAATAATAATAATAATAATAATGATAATAATAATATGAGGATACTGGCAGTTAGAAAGTTGCACCTACTGATGCTGTTTCATGACAAACAGACAGATGATTGAACTTCACCACTAAGAATAACTAGGCTGGGATATGTCAAAGATGTTTTTTCTTATTTCATTGTTTTTCCAAACATTTAAGTTGGTACCCATAATTATGAAAATGAATTATTAATTAATTGTATAACGCAGCACACCCAATATGTCTGGACAAGTACTAAATGTGCATTTGTGCAAACAATGACAGCTTTCAAGGGATTTATAGACCTGTGTGAATGTGTTCACAACCTCATTTACAAAAGAACTCAGTACTGAAAGTGGTTAGTCTTTGATGCACTTCGTCTAATGAATTTCAGTTTCAGGAACACTAGACACCACAACGTGTCATTCTGAAAGAAAAAGCAGTCTCCTGCAGTGTCTAGAGCAAATGATCCACAGCAATAGGACTTTATGGGTCCAACAAACTGGCTGAGTTTAAGATTTATGAAAGCCAAGATCTATGTGCTTCATTAAACATCCATATGACAAAGGATGTGTGATACACTGCAAGCCCGGGTAAGCAAAATACTCCTCAAACCACTAATAACTCACCACAAATCGCTTTAACCTTTGCAGGACACAGGTGTGACTTTGGCTCTGTGTATTTATGAGCGTTGGAGTGTTTCCCAGACAGTGAAGACATTATCATTTCTTCTCTGGAGAACAGTGCTCTCATCAACTCACCCACTTCTGAGAGCTTTTATCATTGGTTTACTTGTATCACGTGATGACATCTTTGTCATTACATAATATGTCGATGTTGTTGATGGAGCCACAGTGGAGATTAGAGTTGGGAAACTCATTTACACTGCAAAATACTTTTATTGACATCTGTGTTTAGATCCATTAAAGTTGATGCAGCATGCACATTCATTTCACATTAACATTATTTATTGATTCAAGTACACTGTATCTACATTTTTAGATATTTTAATTAGAGTGGCTTTACAAATACAATCAGAAAAGTGTAAAAAAAAAAAAAAAAAATGATAATGACGTAAAATTTCTCCACAGTTTTCGATGCATGAATGTAGTAAACAATGATGAAAATCTTTAAAATACAAATCTCAAGAAACACATTATGCAGTGAATGTTTTGTAGGTTTTATATAAATCAGAAGAAGTAAACAAGCAAAACTCATCCAATGCTTATTATACCTATTTTTAATAAGCGCAGTATAACATTCTGCTGGAGCACAATTTTCAATTGTCTGACTAAAATTAGAGCATAATGCAGTTACATAAGTTTTTGATAGACAAAACGCATTTTCATCACAATGTTTTTTGCTGTAAGGATAATAACAATTGCAACTTCAACTTTAATGTTTTGATGCATTATGTGTTTTAGTACTACTGCTAATAATAACAATTTCCAATACTCTATTTACTGAACATATTAACACACTCTAACTCTAATATTTCAAAACCTGAATATGCACATCGTCAGTCTAAGGGTCATGGAGTTCAGAATGTTGTTTCCAGTGACACAGTGAGGGTCTCTCTGCAGACGTTACACACTCGAACACACCCTGTGCACTTGTTTCAGCCTCAGACTCAGAAAGTGTCTCACAAACCTAAACACCAGGAAGAACTGCACCCAGCCAGCAGACGTGGTGGAGGGTTCAGTGGCTGAAATCAGCCCAACAAGATGTGGATGAGAAACCCGGTCTGGAGGAGGACAGTGAACACATCAGAGGAACAGGCTCTGCTGTCATTACACCTCCACCGACTCTTGCAACCATCTGTATTGAACCTCCTGCTAAAGCCGCCAACCACAGTGGTTTGAATAATATTTGAGATGAATTATATTCTAGATTATATTTACATGAATTTAGAAGTAAAATATTACAAACATATCCAGGCATTCATTTCCTTATTTTTCATCCCTGATGTTTAAACAACTGATTAGTTTCATTTGGCTTCATAGATGAATATCACTGGTTGTCATCTGCATAGCACATGAAAGTCATGTTGTGCTTCCTGATGATATTGTCTAAAGGAAGCATGTACAGAGTAAAAATATAGAATCCCAAATATAGAAAAGTAGAATCCCATAATATAATGTGTTAATTATCACTGTCATTGTTCTGGATCCAGGTTTCCCATGTCAAGGTTGTATTACTGCAACTTTAAATGTCTGTATACATAGCCTGTTAATATCAGTAACTCAATCATATCTAAAATGTTAACTATAGTGATAACTTATCATATCATTGAAAAATCTTATTGGAACAGGATCCAAAAAAAAATGTTTCTGGTTTAGATGACAACAACGGCTGAAGTCAGCACAGACAGATCTGTGTGTTGGAGAGAAACTATAGAAGTATGAATCAGGTGTTACAAGTGATCCTAGATAAAAATGTCAGTGCCATGTACGGTACATGTTTGATTCCATCTGCTTCAGAGCAAGTATCCGCAAAATATTTTTAACGAGACAAATATTCAAAAAACACAAAACTGAAAATGTGAACTGTTAATACTAAGATATCATTAGACATTTAGAAAAAGTGAATATCAGCCAGTTGTCATAAATTAATCAGTGAAAATATATCATCTTATCAAATAAAAGTGAATTAGTATCTGCTGAAACTGCAAAAATATATTAACTATAAATAAAACTAAAAGCATGAATATACAGTGTGAAAAACAATGATTTGGAACCTAAAACATATGAGGGGTTGAAAATAAATGAATAAATCAATACAGAAATTTGGAAGGAGTAAACAAATAGGGTAATTTGCAGGCAAAAAAATCATGAATGTGTATTTACACACACACACACACACACACACGCATATACAATAAATACATAAATGAAAAATGTGAATTAAGAAATAATGATAATATTTTTTCTTTAGATCTCCGCATTTATTTACTCTTTTATTCATCATGCCATCTTGTGTCAACATTATCTTTATTTTCTCGTTACTCCAAATTACCCATAATCCTTTGCTATGAAACAATGCTGACCGGATGTTGATAATGTGTAATACGGAACTGATGGTGCTTTCAGTGTTCACACGTAATTCTGCCCGCTTTTAGCTCATCTTAAAATCTGCATACTCAGAAAAGCCCTTATGAGCGGGACAGTGTCAAAGATGATATGTTATTGTTTGTCGTCTGTCGTAGTCGTCTGAAAAACGAAGCGATACCCAACTCTTTTATTAGGAAGCGGGAGAAGTACATGTAAATATTGAAATCTTAAGAATGTATCGACTTTTCATAAATTTTTGATATCATATTTACTTATACACACATTATTTTCTAAATTTGACGTCTCTAAAGCTTGATATCTTACAGACTGACGATAATGACCGCTGTGTTTTCTGATCTCTGGGGCTGGTTATAATGTGCTCTCGCAGCATAAGGCATTGTCTGATAGTACTTGAAGGCATCGCAAGGTAAAAGGCAGGAATGTGGTTTGCTGGTTGAAATATCCTGACAAAAAGGAAGAAGAAGATTGCTCCCCATGAATGGACACATCAATCTACATTTACCGTTAAGTTCATTTCTGTCTAGTCTTATCTGATTGTTACGTTTCGCAAAGCTAGCTACTGAAGCTAACAGTGTTTTGACAGCTCAGCTTGTCTGAATGCTAGCTAGCTAACGCTGGCTCAATAACAACAGCTATTTAGCATGAACACCAACAACACAAGCTCATCTCTCTGGCTAATGTTACTTCATCTGTTTGGTCATGTTAGTATTTTTTATTTTCGCGGCGTGTAGCTTAAGGCTTAAACAATGTTATTGTAAAGCTAATGTGAAATGGGACATTTCTATTTAGCTAGTCGATTTACCAGACAGTTCAACTTAAATATCACCATTCCTCTGGAGCGGTGACAACACACAAACAACTTGTTGACGACTATTTGACGCGTTTGAACCACGTTAATGTTTATGCTACATATTATTCAGTTTAAGGGTGATAGCAGTGGCTCTAATCCTGTTTTAGATCACAGGTTGTCTCTAAATGAAATTATGTTTCAGACCTGTTTAGCCACTCCTAGTCCATATGTTCCTGAACCCAGGTGTAGTGTGACCATCTGAGACTGCAGGATATTAGCCACTGAGGCCTGGAGGGACAACTCAGGCTTCAGCTTTTCGGTGGTTTGGGTTGTTGCATTATTCCAGTTTGACTTAGTGAACATGCATTTACTTAAACACACTGCCTGCATACCAGCTTGTCATGAGCAAACAGCAATATTAGGCTGCCTGTGGCATCTGTAGATGTGAGATATCAACATGAATCACATCAATTAATAAAGCCAAAGGTCCAGTTAACATATGTTTTGTTATATGTTAACTGTTAACTGTCTTTTGTTGTTATATAGATGAGCATAATCTACCAACGTGGTGTCTCAGACCTACTGTCTTGCTGTTCTCATTCTTGTATGTTTGTCTCTGCCTAACCTACAGGTCATGCATGCTGTTGGGCCTCTAGCCTGTGCTTTGTACACCCTCAGCCCCTGAGTGTTTCCACTAGGTGGAGGCTCTTCCTCCCTCCTGCCTCTGTTTCTTCCCTCTGCGCCCATCAGCCCCAGAGTTCCCTATGTTAACCCTCTTGAGCATGTTTTACTATATCTGTCTGCGGCGACGCTCCAGGAGTGGAACTCGAGGCGAAGCTCTGACCAGTCGTCGGGCAGTGGAGTCTGGCCAGCGGGCGGTGTTGCCAGTTAGCGTGGAGGTGGAGCAGTATGCAAAGGAGGTTCTGGACTTCAGCTCCCACTATGGCAGTGAGAATAGCATGTCCTACACCATGTGGAACCTGGCCGGGGTACCTAATGTGTACCCCAGCTCGGGGGACTTCACCCAGACCGCTGTATTCAGAGCTTATGGCAATTGGTGGGAACAGTGTGCCAGTGCTCCACCACCTTTCCGTCGCACCCCTAAAGGCTTTCACAGCCAGGATTATATTGAACTTGGCTTTGAGGAGCCTGTCTATCCTACAGCAGTGGAGGTGCTTGAGACATACTACCCTGGAGCCATTGTCCAGATCCTGGCCTGCTCTCATAACCCCTTCTCCCAGAGCCCACCTACTGATCTCAGGTAACAACAGCCATCTGTTATGGTAAACCAGCAGCAGCTAAGTGCCCACTAACTAAGAAGACATTGCAGTACCGGCACTTAAATACAGTTTTGAAGTAGATATCAGGCCTGAATTTCACAGGCATTGTCTCATTTTTCTTATCCCATACTTTGCCTACATATGTGAAAGCTTATAAATACATTTTTAGCATGAATGCTAGTTGTTGGTACAGAAAGTGAGAGCATGTGCTGTTTTGTTATCCTCAGTTTAAAACCAAATGCTCCAGTGAGTCAAAAAGCTTTTAAACATTCACAGTGACATTTGTTTAATAAATCAACCAGTTTGAATTTAGCTTGATGCCTGTGTGCTCATGTGTTACTCATGATGTTACTCATGTGAAACCTTTAGGACCAAAAGAGAACATTGCTGTCAGCAAAGCTCAGTCAGATGTATCTCTGACATTTTCTCTCCCACCCAAAGCAAAGAGCAATAAATTATAAGCCATTATTACAATTTTAGTCAAATTTCTGTTGGTTTGGTGGATTTTCAAAATAAAATACATTCATATATTTACATTTTGCTGCATTTTTCAACATGCACTAAATCACTTATGATATGATTTTATAGAACCCTACTAACCTGGATGACTGAAACATCTCTAGATGCTGCTCTGGTGTTGGACCTCAGTCTTCACATTCATGCTTTCACAAATTGCCACCTCAGTCATACTAAAATAGGTCTGGTTTATAACCATTGTCCAAACAAAATTCGTGGAGCCATTGTCGTTTGTAAAACTACACTTGAATAATTAAAATCAGTTTGCATTATACTTTGTAAATCAGAAAATATATGTCTTCTGTTAAGGCTCAATACAGACAGGCATCAACCAGAGAGAATGAAGCCATCTCAGGCCATCAGTTGTCCTTCATAAATCATTGCTCTTATTTGTCAAACTATGCAAACTATGTACTATAAACTAGTACTGCAAACTATGAGTTGTTTTTAGAGGTGACTGTGCAATTGGTTTTAATACAAAACAAGCTGTAGATGAATGGTGTGAGACAGATAGTCATTCAATAATCCTGATGGATTATGAAAGTGGTCAGGTGTTATACACCATACATAAAACACCATTGTTTAAAAAACATTGTTAAATATAAAGAATTGACTGCAGGTGTGCACAAAAAAAAAAAAAAAAAAAAAAAAAAAAATCAGTGATCAGACGAGTCCACTCAATACCCTTTATGAAAAACCTGCTTTCACCCTGCTCTTGCTTCCCCCCCTCTAAGATTTATCACAGCTGTCTGTTCAGACCCAAGCTGGTCATCTCAAAGAATGTGTTAATAGCTTTCCAGTATGACTCTTGGTCATACATTTTCTTATCCAGGTGGGAAGTGCTGTGGTCAGGGGAGCCCACCAAGGCGCTTACACCCCAGGCTCGCCAGTTCTCCCCCAATATCAAGCATATCAACTTCCCTACCAACCTGCTGCGTCTAGAGGTCAACAGCTCTTTGCTGGACTACTACACTGAGCTGGACGCTGTCATTCTCCGTGGTGTAAAAGAGAGGCCCATGCTGGCCCTTTATAAGATGCCTATCATCGACATCAATGACCTGAGTGACAGCGAGGAGGAGCTGTGTGACATGGGTGGTCCATTCAGGCAAGGAGGAGATGGAAAGCACCAGAGGACAGGAAACGGCTACTTTGACAAGCTGCCATATGAGGTAACTACAGAGCAGAAGGCTAATTCACTAAATTGAAGTTTAACTTATCATTCTCATTAAAACTTTCTATGAAAGTATCACTTACCTTGGCATTTTGCCATTTTTTTGTCAAGTCCTAATTAATTCTTCTGCTGGCACACATAGTACTGACAGTTGTTGTCATCAAGCCAGTGTCAGTAAATCAAAGTAGATGTTTTTGTACTTTTTCATTTGAAGAATTAAAAAGAGCAACATGAACAAGAGTCACAACAACAGTAGAAATAATGTTATGTCAGATGTTGTGTCAGAATATAACATATTTATGAGATTACCTGTCTGAAACTGAAATAACGTTTACTTGCATTGTCCATTGATCTGTAGTTAAAAAATAGTGAATTCTCAAAATTCTCAATTTGTGGTCTAAAGCTGGAACATACTTAATCTACAATTACCATATGACAGAAAAAAGCAGCATATTCTTATGTTTGAGACATTGTTCACAGAGAGAATGTGACATTTTTGTTTAATTAAACATCTGGAACAATTCATTGATTATTATTGATGATTGACAGAACTGTTGCTGATTCATTTTCTGTTGACTGACCACGTCACAGCTATACAGTATGAAGTTTTCTAGCAGTTGGTGCCTAATGTAAATATTCATAATAGTATTCATAATATTCAAATATTCAGAGAGTTTTGCATCCTTGATGTGTATATTAGCATGTTGCCGTTTTATCTGTTGCCACATTCGTTCACATTTAACTTTTCTGACAAAGAAAAATCTATTTCAATTTGTCCCTTTACTTCCTGAGAGTAATTCACATAATTTGAGTTATTATTATTGGGGTATTATTAAGGTCTATGAATTATTAGTATCAATTCCCAGCAGGTTATGATCATATTTATCATAAATATGATCATAATTCATACAACAAAAATTTAAATCATTTGCGGCAGGGAGTTCATAAATCATTACATGTGCCCTGTGTACACTCTGTTAAATGTATTCCACACAAATGTGAATATTGTGGCTTGGATCCATTGCGACACTTGATCTCGTATGCACTCACGGGTGCAGACTCATTTTCATGCCACACAGACGTATCATGTTGTCTGAGGCGAGCTTCAAAACACCGGCACTGCTCTTGATATTCGTTCTCTTATCTCCTCTCCAAACCGCTGCCATTAACAGCAGTCTTCACAAGCGGCGTGTGTTTGTTTCAGAAACACAATATAGCTATTATCTGTCAGCTGATACCCGCTTGAACACCGTGTATTGTTAATTCACAGCGACACACACACACACGAGCATAGTCATTCTTTCTATTTGAGAGGCACACAAACAAAGTGCAAAACAAGTCGGCTCACCTCACCACTGATCCTACTATCAGTGTTTTGTGTCCCAGATAACCACTATTTAGATCCACCTGACAGAGGGGGTGCAATTAACATTCTCTCCTCTACTCTGTTATCCTCTGTTCTCCACAAGGTTTCTACTGCTCCTCCATGTTCTGTGTTTCACTTTGCTTTCTGCTGTGTTCTCCTAAAGTCACATCTTTTGTCTCTGTCCTTTCTGTCCTCAACTCATCTTTTACCCTTTCCTTTCTCCTGTCCTCTCCTCTCCTAACCCCTCTCCCCATCCTCCGTCCACAGCTCATCCAGCTGATACTGAGCCACCTGACCCTGCCAGACCTCTGCCGTCTGGCCCAGAGCTGTAAGCTGCTGCACCAGCACTGCTGCGACCCGCTGCAGTACACCCAGCTGAGTCTGCAGCCCTACTGGGCCCGGCTGAGTGACGCTTCCCTGGGACACCTGCAGAGTCGCTGCACCCTCCTCCAGAGGCTCAACCTGTCCTGGACGGGCAACCGTGGAGCGCTCACCCTGACCGGCTTCAGCAGGTCAGACTGTCAGCGGTCCCGCTAGAAAAAAACGTGACCTTGAAAACTAGCAAATACTCACAAGTATAAGTATTTGCTTTGAGGCAGGCTCCTCCTGAGACAAAAGAGTTTCTTTTTTTCACTGCAGTGATAACATAAATTTCCTGAATAAAAGATATTGGCTTTATTGTTTGAAATAGGGATGAAATGACTTGAAAGTTGTATTTTTTTCCACTCCTTCCGCTCATCTCTCTCCATATCCACTGCAGTTTCATGAAGGCTTGTGGTTTGAGCCTCGTCTGTCTGGAGTTGTCATGCTGCCATTTCCTGAATGAAGCCTGTCTGGAGGTCATCTCTCAGACCTGTCCCGAGCTGCAAGAACTCAACCTGTCCTCCTGCGACCGCCTCCATCCACAGGCTTTCACACACATCTCTAAACTAACCCGGCTCCGCAGGCTGGTGCTCTACCGGACCAAGATAGAGGTAGGATCAGTCAACAGTGTATCTGTTACCACAATCTAAATAACATTTACAACTGCAGATATATCTGTCTGGTTTACATACAGATACAGACTACTGCCTGTCTTAAATAGTTGTCCTGCTTATTTGAAGTATGAGAATAAGCACGTTGCTTAGTTATCTCATTGAAAAATAGTCTACGTGTCTTTATTTTTTACAGTAATTAATATCAAGGAAAAGACCACTAAGAAGTTAGAATTGTGTGTTTCAGTCAGAATAAGTAATGCATATATTATTGCTTCAGGTGAAGAATGGTTTTGTATTGAGGACAACTATAAAAATGACTGAGGTTAAACTGGAGGGTTTTATGGTTGTCCTTGTTCTTATTTGACTTGTGGTTTGTTATGACTGGCTTTATGAAAAACAAAAGGCTTTTGAAATGGATTTTACTAGGAAAAAAACAAAAATGGTGCATTTACTTTGCATGAATTTCTTTTGTCAGTTGTAACTCAGATGAAAGCTGGTCACCAAAACTACAGGAAATTAGAGTTGACCCAGCTCCGTACCAAGGATGCAAATTCTGTTGATGCATGTCTCAAATTACAAGACAGGGTGTTAAGAGTTGATTGACTGATTGTTTAATCACTTGTTTGATCTTAACTTGGTCACAAACATCTGCTCTAGATGTGCCAGAAGACGTTAGTGATGTAGTTCCTCCACAAAAACTTTAACTTTAAATTACTAAATGAATCAATTTCATTTCACATGTTTATTCATTGGACACAAGATCTTACTAACAAAGTCATGTTCTGACACTGACGTTAGCTGTATGTTAGACTATGAACTATAGACATCTAACAACACATTAATAATATTAAAATATATTAAAATTAATAGCTTGCTGTAAAGTAAAGGTTTAATTTACATTGTATAGAACACTTAGATGCCCTGTCATGATATAGGACTAATCATTCCCTCCAGCTCTTTATTTGATGCTACATGTTCTCAGCTGAGTGCAGCTAATTCTCTGTTGTTGTGTTTTAAGATGAACTGAGTCAACTCTGAGCTCAGGGGGTCTTTAAGACACACACTGCATGTGTTCAGGTTCAGGCCTGTCTGACGTGTAAAACCACTGTCTTGTGTTTTGGTGTTACACCTCAGCGTTTCTCGACTGTTTGTCATGTTTCAGAGCGGTGTTGTGGGCAGGTAGGCAGTGTCGAGTTTCTGCGGTGGAGCCAGGCAACATGCTGCAAGTTGTTTATACGCCGGCAGACAGAGCGAGCTGTGTGTCTGTTTGAAGCCCTGACATCTCAGCTGTCATTACCCTGTCACTGTTCTAATTAAATGGCTAGCTTGCCGGAGAGAGGCGTTTATAAAGATGCCAGCGACAGACTCGAGTACACACACCAAACACACACAAGAGGCTTTCACTTTCATGTCTGACACTTTCTCCTGCCACTGAGGTTCATGTGTTGGCAGTTGCAGTGTTGAATTCCCATATCGCCATCTTAGCTGCAGTGCCACTGGAGAGGTCTCTGTCCTCACTATGCTGAATCCTGTTTATGCAATATTAAATTCCCTTAAATACAGTAAGTGTTACCTGAGTGTGCCAGGCAGCAGACAGGAAATCACTTAGCAGGAACTTTTGTCGACGTGACCGGACCTGTTAGTGTTATTTAACGTATATTGTTATTTGAATGTATACCTCTTTAGATTTACACTCAGATATGGTGTCACATGTTGGGAGTGAACTGTTTTGTCCTAGTTTTTCTTGCATTTTTGTGATGTCCTGATTACTAAAATATAACCAAATTACAAAAGTGTAAGTTTGTAACCCAGTGTCTTTCTTTCTCCTTGTTTCTCCAGCAAACAGCTATTCTGAGCATCCTGACTTTCTGCATAGAGCTGAGACACCTCAACCTAGGGAGCTGCGTGAGAGTGAGAATGCACACACATGTACACACACACACACACACACACACACACACAGAAAGACTCCAGAGTCTTCTCACATTGGATGTGTCACCTCACAGAAATGAGGAAGCTGTTAGGTCCTTTAGTTTAATAAACAAATTTGCTATTTGCCACCGTGATTGTTTTAAATAAACTTCAAGGAATAGGAGCGTCGTTGGACATATGTATGTTTGCTTTTTGGTGGAGAGTGAGACGAGGAGATTTATACTGATCAGTCACAACATCATGACCGCTGACAGGTTAAGTGATAAACATTGATTATCTAGTTACAATGGCATCTGTCAGAAGGTGAGATCTATTAGGTGGAGAGTGAACATTTTGTCCTTGTTGAGGTTTTGGATGTAGGAAAAATGAACAATTGTAAGGACATGATTGACTTTGACAGGGGCCAAACGGTGAAATTTCTGGGTCAGAATATCTAAAAACTGCAGCTCTTGTTGGACGGTCCTGGGCTGCAGTGATCAGTGCCTGAACTGGCAACAAGATCATGGGAAGTGAAAGCTGGCGTGTGTGGTCTGATCCAACAGAAGAGCTAATACAGCTCCAGATTCCCCAGATCTTAGTGCAATCAAACATCTGTGGGATGTGCCGAACAAACAAGGCTGATCTATGATGGCTTTTCACAGGGTCTGATAAAAGACAGAAAGGATCAGAAAGTGAATGCATGCATTTTCCAATAATGTTAAACTGATTATCTGAGTTATAGGTTAGTACTACATTTATTAATGAGACAGTTTAGTGGGTAATTACTGTATTGTATGGCGATAATTGTGAGCCAGATCTTGTGTGTCTTAATATTTTTTTCAAAGACAAGAAGAGAACAGAAGAGTTACCTTAAACTACCTTGAACTTTGTTCTCTGATGCTTGACTTGCTGATTCATCCAGTCTTAAAGTGACAAAATGATTCAGTAACTCAACCACACAATGTGTCTTCAGAATGAATTTCTATCCAACTGATTGATATTTGATGCAAATTATGATGCACCAAATGAGAACATGTGAGGGAAAAAAAAACACTACAATTTCTTGTTCGTTTTCTTAAGATATAAAGTGTCACCATTAGTAATGGGATGGAAATACATAATGACAACAAGCATTCCAGCCAAAGTTTTAATATCTGTCCACTGTTAACTCAGAGAAATGTTCTGCATGCTGTCATTTCTGTGGATAAGGTGCCTGCACTGGCTGTTTGGCTGTTAAATTACATTTCTTTGCTTTCATCTTTGGATGAAAGGATGAAATATGGCCAACATTACCTGACACCAAAGAACAATAACAGTCCCGCAAACACAAATCAGTTCTTGAAAGACTATTTCTTTTTTTTTCTTCCTTCTTTTTTTTTTTGATGATGATGTTGTCAGAGCTTTGTTCTCTCTCTCGAGGAAGTGAGGTTATGTGCCTCAAACCAGTAGATACATCTAATCAGCTTTTTATTATTGCCACATTTCAAAAGTTTGTTCAAAATACAGAGAACAGACAGTCAGAGGAAAATTACTATTGACTGACTCGCTCTTTACTTCATTTCTTCTCATGCAATGATTTTCTCAGCTCTCAGCCGTGGCATCTTCAAGGCAAATTACTGAAATGTGTGACTATATGAAGCACACAAAGGGACTGTATTTTATCACATCTCTATATAGAAGCTGAAGCAAACATGACAGAGTCTCTTCTGTTTGATAATATTGCTTACACAGAAAAAGTAACCGTTCATAAATCACATCCTCCAAATCAGCTGCAACATTTGAGGGCTGTTGCTGCAGAGCTGCTTGTTCTCAGGCTGCATTTTCAAACTTCAGTGGATTTTCAAAACTTCTGCAGATTGAGGACTATGACGTCGTGGCGAGCATGCTGGCTGCTCGTTGTCGCTCACTCTGTTCACTGGACCTGTGGCGCTGCAGAAACCTGACGGACCGAGGCCTGGCCGAGCTCGTCTCTGGCTGCAGGTAGGCAGCGCCATTGAGCACCAGATCATATCTGACTCTGGTAAATGTGTGAATTTGTGGACCGGACTCACCCTCAGTTTCTCTGTTTGGTCTGTGGTTCTTCAGGATGCTGGAGGAGCTGGACCTGGGCTGGTGTCCCACGCTGCAGAGCAGCACCGGATGTTTCCAGCACCTTGCCCGCAGCCTGCCACGCCTACGCAAACTCTTCCTCACTGCCAACCGCACCGTCTGCGACTCAGACGTAGAGGAGCTGGCCGCTAACTGCCCCTCGCTGCAGCATCTCGACATTCTTGGTAAGAGACATGCCCTTATCTCACACATATGTGGGTATCCCTCAAAAAAGACATATGCTGTTTATTAATTATTTAATAATCAGCTAATCTAACTACAGGGTGAAATATGTTTTTCATACAAACTAGATTTTAGCAAAGTGCTTCATCGTGGGGGATGAGGTCAGATGTCAAAACAGTTACTCTCTGAGGACAAAATCTAAGCCACATAAATATCCAAACATCACCATATGTATAATTGATGTTTGTTTTTCATTATGCTTATTTTTTTTCCTGTTTCGCAATCCCACATGGTACTTTTCCCACACTGATTTATAGCTCGGTGAATGTACAGCACAGTGTGAAAGATACATGTTGGTATGATCATTACTTATTCATATCACTCACTGATTATTTAGACTGGAAAAGTCGTGCATAAAGCGATAAACACACATACACAGTGAATGAGTGCATTAATTTGTGATGCAGCGTGGTCATTATTGAGTCATCACTTCACATATGATGGCTGCGCGGCAAACCCGGTCTGAAATTTGCATTTGAGAATTTTTCAGAAACTTCACCAAGTGCAGACACTAAACCAAATAATCTGCTTAATATTGATATGAATAAAATATTGCTCGGTAAGCGAAGTTGCAACAGCTCGGCAGCGCAGTGACTTCTGTGCACTAACACTATAGCTCCAGTTACGTAAGTTGATGAGTTTGACAGCTCAGTGGCATGACGAGGCTGCGATTTGCTGATGTTATCACTTCTTAGGCTATTACAGGTGTGCTATAGTAGTCTAGTTGATCTGTATGCTGGAATCTAAATCATAAGCAGCACGTAATAAACATGAAGCATGTTATTTTGGTTTGGACTGTGTCTTAAAATGCAGAGGATTATAATATAATTAAATCAGAAACTTGCACTTTATTTTCACAGATTAACTTGTCTGTTATTTTTCCATAATATATCTTCTGGCCTCTGTTGTGTGACGGACAGGTACACGGCTGGTGAGCACTGCCTCCTTGAAGAAACTCCTCCAATCGTGTCCTCAGCTTCTCCTCCTGGACGTCTCCTTCTGCTCCCAGATAGACATGAGGGTGGTTCAGGAGCTCCGTGGCCACTTCCCTAACGTTGCCATCAAGAAGAGCTTCACTCAGTGACCCTGGCGTTCATTCATTTCCCACCATGTGGAGGAAGTAAGTGCAGGGAGGTGCTCACCAGCACACACTGCCCAAAGAGTGAAGAGGAATCAGGTCAGATGCTGGAGGACATGACAGACCTGCCTGCATCTGTACGATGGGTGAGGACATTCTTTGGATTAACTGGATGAACACAAATGTCAGACTCCCAGTTACAGGATCATTGAACATGAGACTTCTTTTGTTTTGTGTCTCTTTTTTTTGGACACTTGAAATCAGGGTTGCTGCAGTAGAAGTTGCTACATCTTCCCAGAATTTGAATCACTACTTATTTATTGCCAAGAGACACAAGGCTATAAAATATGCCTTGCTACTGAAAGAAAAACACCAACATACAAACCATCATTTGTGAATAATCCCCCCTTGAACATCTTGTTTGGACAACAAAAAGGGACAAAATATATCTATATAAGCCCTTATTGGAAACCGAGACAAACTATTGTTTGGTTGTAACGTGCTCCTGTTGGCTGGTGACATGTTCAAAGATCAGATCCTTGGTCAGTGCCTTGTCAGGATGTGCAGCAAAGATGTTACTGCATGAGGTTCATTCTGACGGCACCTGTCAACATCAAGCTGGTTGATATAATTATAAGGAATCATACTCGATGTTGTGTTTGGAGGTATCGGAAACGTTAATAGTGAGCGCTGCCTTATTTCACACACTGCACTGTGTGGATTGTGCCAACTCCAACCTTAATGCAAGTATAAGTTGCTGCAGAGTCATACGCAACAATCTCATGTTGCACCTGAGATTCCCTAACAACGTGTTGTCATCCCTAAACATATGTGAGAACTTGTGAAAAACCAAACTGGAACAGAATTAGTTTTAATTTACACGTGCTATAAAGGAAAAACACATACACCAGAGGCATCAAATCAACAGCAGACAGACACATTTCAAATAAAAGCAGTGAGAAGTCACAGTTTAACAGACGGTAACCTAAAGATATATAATTTATGATTGATATAAAACAAAACTATGACTGCTTTTTCTTTTTTAAATGTGGCTGAGACTATAAAGCAATTATCTTAAAGTCTGCAGCTGATTTATTCAGAAAAAAACTTCCCCAGACCTTTCACCATACTTTACTCTAGAGGTGGAAATAATAGTGTTAAAAGGATTAGAAAAAAAAGAAAATAATAAACTGGTGTTAGGAGGATGCCTTCTTGATCAAATGTACATGATTTATGTTTTACTGAACTTGAGACTTTTGTTGCTGTAGATCAATAGAGAAAGTCACAGGAAGTAACTTTTCTCAGGTTCATTTCTGTTTAAATCTGCCCTTTTAATAGAAATAATGTTACATTGTTGTGTTTTTGGTTACATGAAATATGTCTAAACGGCAGAGTCGGCTTGGCCACTGTTTGTAGTAATTAGACTGACTGATGATTGTGTTAGCTTAGGTCGGGCAGATTTTTGTTTGTTTGTTTTTTTTTTTTTTTTTGGCTATTTAAATTTTAAAGGAGGCAGGGTTATTGGGTTTTTAGGATGCAGATACAAAAGTTTGTCTCCCAAGCTGAATCACTGAGTTTGTGTTCATGATGTTGGATGTTTTTTTTTTTTTTTTTCCTGTGTAGATTCTTATTAAGCTGTTTGACTACAGCCACACACACTTGTACTTACCTACCAAAAGGAAGTTCTACCAGTGGGAAGGAGAACTGTGAATGAAGCTGAGGATACTACGTTAAAATGACACAGTGTAAATACTTTATGTGATCTCAGTATTTGTCCTGAAACTCAGGGGTTATAATATACATGTTTCATCTGGTTTTATTTTTTTTTAACATAAAATGTACTCCAGAGACCAGCACAACAGACAGTAACACCAGACTGAGTCAGCTTCGAGGTTACCTGCTTTAGGTGCAGAACACACGACACAAATGACGAGTTAGCACTGATGTAACTGCAACAAAGAAGAAAATTATAGCTTAGTGTGTGTTGAATGTTGCAGAACTTGTATGATTGTTGAAAAAAAAAAATCTATTGTATTTGTAATATGTAAAGCCACAGCTTCAGTGTGGCAGAAGTGCTTGAAAAGCTATTTCTTTTTCTTTCTTTCTTTTTTTTTTTTAAGGAAAAAAACTAAACTTGAAGTTTCCTTTTAAGCACATGCTATTAGTCAATATTTGTGCCTTATACTCCTGTTTGAATGTGGTGTGGTGTACATGTGGTATAGATTGTAGTGAAGTGCTTTGCTTTTATGCCCTTCAACCAAAGTAATACACAGAAACCTGGTCGTTAGTCCCACTATACTACAGTTGACCAGTATATATGCCATATATTGTATATCAGCCATGTTAATTAATATGCAAAATAATATTTATTTGTACTTCCCTGTGTGATAATCATGTTATTTAAATTCATAATCCTTACATACATAAACGGTAATGTACACTTCCTGAAATATAGTTTTTAGTTTTCTTACCCAGACTCAAATGAGAGGAATGGTATCGACTTGATCTGATCACATCCAGTAGGTGCAGCTCATCTTAGCGCAGAGAATGGAAGGCTCTCTTCAGCGTAGCTTAAACCTAGTTTACAAGGTAACAGCGTACAAAAAAGAATGGTGCATCTTTAGCCTAGCTTAGCATAAAAATGCATCTGGGGAGACATTATTGACTTGCTGCATTAAGAGTAAAAAAAAAATGTGTCAGGCAGATTGTACTCAGACCTGTACCGTACATAAAACTGTGCCAGCGATTAGCTTGCAGTGCTAACTGTTAGTGTGAGTGTCAAATAGTCAGTGTACATGTTAGCTTTGAAGCTGTTGGGAGCACAGGTTTCTTCGTACTTTGAGGGTGCAGTGCTAACTAGTCCTGAAGTAGTAGAAGGGTTAGGGTTTTGTCTCAAGGATTTTTTCTGGAATTTCAACGTATAAGAATACAGTGAAATCACATATAATTCTGCTTTTGACTTTCTTTATAGTCAGTATTTTAAGTAGTTGAATTATTTTTGAGGATTGCTCCATCAGACTTAAAGTTTTCAAATGTCAGAGGAGAATAACATTTACAAAAAGTGAAAAGAGAGAGAGGTAGTGGCGAGGGAATATGAAATGACTGGCTTCAGTATTTCTTACTCGCTGTACTCCTCATGCCGTTCCCCTGCTCCTTTGTGCTAAGCTAGGCTAAAGTCATGACAAAGCGGTCGTACAGATGCCCTGAAACAGACATTAATCTCCCAATCTAATTACAGGTTTGATGGAAACAGCCCCCCCTCCCCAAAATGCAGGACTGTGCAATTAAAATTTCAATTATGTTGTAATTGATACTGAAAACGAACAGAATTTTTTTTTTTTGTTTTCAGTATCAGTGATGTTTGAAAAAGAATGGGTGTGCTAACAGTAAGACATTAATGCACGCACACACACAAATCCTCCCGTTCAGATGATGCAAATATTACTTCAGTGAGTGGAAATCAGATAATTGAAGCTGAAAGCAATTTCATTATTGCTGGTTGACTGGAAGCCAAGAAGTGCACACACCACGATTGTCTGGCCTACCTGAAACCAAGCAGTGACTTCTGGTATTTAAGATAATTGTGTCTCAAATGACAATAGCAACACAATGAAAACACTGAAGATGTATCAGAAACAGCATTTATTTAACTTCTCAGATGGTCATAGTTTGACCACTGAAATCATTTAGTTTAACATTTTTTCCAATATTGGTGTTACTCAACACCCCAAGCGACTGGGACAATCTTATTTTTTTTCCCTTTCTGTCACATAGTTCTCATTCTTCTTCTTCTTCTTCACCTCCAGTCTGGATGTGTGGTAAGGCATCGTGCTGTTGATACATGGACGTGCAGTGTGAAAAAAATTGTGCCTGTGTTTTGTTGGAACCGGGAGCTTGACTTTCACACAGATTTTAAATAAACTGAAAGCTGATGACTGATACAACGTGCTTCGTCTCTGTGTGGCTCCTTTTAATTCTTGCGATGCTGTGATACTGTGACAGTAGAACAAAGTGTCTATGTTGCCATAAATGCATTAACTTGCTAATATGCCATTTTCCCTTGTTCTCTAGCTCCAGTGAACAGTACACCATCACTGTCAAAACAAATGTAAATTGTGTTAGTGTGTCATGCTAAGGCTTCGTAAGTAGACTTGTGCGAACCACTGAAGCCTTTAGCCAGGATGACTGACTGAGTAGTGTTGGTGGAATGATCCTTTATGCGTTAACCCTCTGCTATTTTACAGTCTATTAATACCACAGAGAGAAGTGACACTAACTTGTCTTCTTAACGGCCTTTTAATGAATTGTTTATGCCTGGTTTAATGATGTATATTGTGGCCCTGTAATGTGCCCTAATGACGGAGAACGAGGCGGCCTCGGCTGAAGTATTAATTTGGACTGCCTCCCCAATGATTATTCCTCAGCCACCAACACCACCGCCTCTGCTGCTGCTGTGTTTGTGAGTACGGATGCGAACGTGATTCATGGAGGCTTTCCGCTCTGCGCTACCGCTTGATTTCTTGCTGTCATGCTACTCTATGAGGCTGATATATCCTGGGGGGGCATCCACAGCAATTAGTTCAGCTTTTTATTTGTCTTTCAGGAGCTTACAGACGTAGCTTGATGAATCTGCAGGGAGAATATATGGATGGAAATATTGTTCCTGAATAATAAATCCAATATTAAAATCTAAACAAGAGAAGGGTTGGGGGGAGATGGGGTAGTATAAGTCTGCGCCCTATACTTTCCTTGTGTCTTTCTCTTTCTCTGTCTACAAACCACATGAGTGAAACATGAACGTACCTTGACAAATCCGGCACCACCTCACCTCGGTGCAGTAATAGTCTTCTCCTCAGTGAGACACGTCTGCAGAGAGCTGTGGTCTGCCTCCTCGGGGTCCTTCAGGCTGGGACTCGACAGGCCTCAGACCTGCCTCAGGGAGGCCTCGCTGTGATACCCATCATTATGTGGCTTGGTGCTCCGTCTCTAGTTTCCTGGCTTAGACTCTAATAATGAAGACATCTCTGTCAGTCCTCTCGCTTGCTGTGACTAAAGCTTATGATTTCTGTTTTGTTTTTTAAGGATATCGAGAATGTCAGCGCTGAGTTTGTTAAATCCGTCTAAATACTATAATCCAGAGGTAGCTTTCTGAAGCAGCAGGGATGGGGCATTTCTTTAGCCGTGTCTAAATCCACCAGGATGACTGTGTTCATTTGTACACACCATGGAACTGTCATACTTTGCTGTAATTACTGTAAACAAGTGACACCACAGTTGAGACAATTTCATAACTCCGATCTGATGTTAGCGGCGCCGATATAGAGCTGCCCATTGTTTTCCTGTTTACTGTGTGTCTTCGCCTGTTCTTTCACTTAAAGGTTGTTTTGTTTGTCAAAGGAAAAAGATACATCTTCCAGAAATGTATTCTCAACCAGCGGTTTTTACATTTTCTTCTCATTTTCTTGTGAACTCTTGTTAAGGGTTACGGCCTCAGTGTGGTCGTGAATGTTCATTTTCTGACACACATTGTTCTGTTTGAAGGATTTTTAGGAGTATTTGTGTATAAATATTCTATATTCACACCTGTAATCACCTTTTGAGGGGTCTAATCCCTAAAGATGGGGCACCAATGAAGAGAAGACAACTCAGCAGATTTTTGACTCGCGGCAATGCACCACTGAAGACACTTTAAAGACAAATCCATCCATCTGAATGACTGAAAAATAGTATTAACTGCACATACTGACTGTAGTTATGTCTTAGTTTCCTTGGAATTATTAAGATTTTTTTTCGCCTCTGCACCAGAAACTCATAGGACCAGAGGCATGATTTGTCTTGTTCTTTTGAACATGATGTTTCAGAACTGTCTTGACCAAATCCTTTAAAACTCAAGTATTGACTTGGACTGATTAGACTTTGGTGGTTACAGGTCAAAGGTCAGGATCACAGTGACCTCAGAAAATACTTTTTTTGCCCTGTGAACATGATACCATGGTAACACTATTCCATTAAAATTGGAAGAAATGTTCACTTGAACTCAGCAGGAATTTGTGGCTGAAGGTCAAAGATCAAGGTTGTTGTGACCTCCCAAACATGTTTTGACCTAGTGAATGTGATATTTCCAGATCACCTTGAGAGAATCACTACAAACTTGTCAGCAATATTCACTTAGACTCAGGAATGGACTCATTCTATGTCGGTGGTCAAAGGTCACAGTTATGTCACACATTTATTTTGGTTGAATCTCATGAATTTAAGCATTAAACACCAGAGACTAGACTTAAGCAGAAATTTGTATTTATTATTAATCTTAATAATAAAAAAGTAGTCTAGACCTGCTCTGTGTGGAAAAAAGTATTATTTGAGTTTTTCTTCTTTAATTAAAGTTTTATTAAAACTGTTTTGCATTTTTATGATTTTCCAATAACTCCAGTAAGTTTATTTTAAAAAATTGCGAAAAAGAAACAATTTCATCCATAGGATCAGTTTGTGAGAATAAATAAGCTGAATTCAAGGTCTAACTTCTGTCTTTTTCTGAACTTCTAACCACATCTATAAATTGAACATCCCCATCAATTGAGACTGGGTCAAACTGAGTCAATACCCTTTTGCTGTTGCAGATGAAAGAATTGACAGCTCCAAAAATGCATAGTTAGTGGACGTTAAAATGGTGGATTTTAACTTGAAATAACACCCAACAAGGAAACCCTTCAATTTTCTACCTTGTAATTGTCTTTGACACTTCTAAACCACGTCTGGTGTCCATCCAAAGCTTCCTGTTCTCTCAGCAGCCTCACATGGAACCAGTCAGAGGCTCCTGGGCGCCCTCGAAGAGGATCTGCTTCAGACGGCCTCACTGAGAAGATTCGCATGTTTCACAAACAGGCCGAGCAATTACAGCCTGAATAATTACGCGCTGAAGGGGAGACACGCTTCGCCCCACTGATCAACAAAGTTCATGTGAAGTTATAATTAAACAATAACTCGTTTACAAATGAACGCACACGCACATTTGTGTACTTAAGTGTGCAGAGTGTAATTAGCTACGATGCATCTGAGTGAGATTGAAGAACAACAATGTCAAATGGTGGAATTATGTTCAGGCCGTGAGCTTGTATCACTGTTGTCTGTGCGCTCAGGGATGGAGGAGGAGGAAGAGGAGGAGGTGGAGGAGGAGAAGTGGGGGACGGGTGGTGTGAGCAAAGCAAGAGAGACAGACTGAATGAGTGATTGATATAGACGACTGATTCATCTTCAGATGGACATGATGTTTGACAGGTAAACTTTATACAAAGATATTAGAATTAGATCTCTGAGCAGCCAAATAAAGTTTGTCACAAAAACATCAATTTTCAAAATTAATTAGACCCCAGGAAATCATATTGAAACATTATGTAGTTATAGATGACGTTAAATGACATGATGGGATCAGAGTAAGAGTGTTTGTTAATGTTTGTCACAGACAGAATAATTCTGCCTGTTGCTGTAATTACACTTTGATTTGTCACTTCTTCTAACAAGTTGGGGTAGCTGCTGATTCCATGTTCAAAGATTTCTTTTAGTTACAAGGTCTCAAAGTGCAGAGTCAGCAGTGCTTGTTCAACCCACCACAACGTCTCCACACCAAGAAATATACCGTCCCACTTCATTACCTACTGCTGCAGGCCCCGGCCTCCTCTTTCACTGGAAAAATCATGTTGTCGATCAACAGCATAAAAACAAAACAGGTTTACTTACAGATGACGCCTTTGTAAGCCAACTAGAGCGAGGAGAGGGAAAGAGTATACAGTGATCCTGATAACCTGATGTGTGTAAAAAAAAAAAATGCGTGTAAAAGACACTTTAGACAGTTCGAGCTGACACCCTGCATGAGTTTGCCAGCTTGTCTGAACAGGCTTTACAGGCTGAGATGTCCTTTCACATTCAGCATTTGACTTTCGTTTGAAAAAAAAAAATTGCAACAATAGGCACAAATCTGCAAAGCTGAGATGTAGAGAAAAAAAAAAGAGTACAACAGTGTAAGGGTTAGTGTGATTATCTTGGTACAGCCACAACCTGAAACTAAACCAGCTCAAATGAATTCAGGCTTATTTCTTTATTTTTATTTTAGAAAAAAAAGTTTCATCTGAAAGTGTGAAGGTTTTACATGAATTATTTGTAAGATCTTGTCAAGTCTCTTGCTCTATAGAGAAGTAGAAGTATGTTAGGTCTGGAGAGGTCTCCTTAATGTTCATGTTGATGTTCATCCAGGACTTTATATGGACGATAAAATAAGTCTATGTTTAGTCCACTTTACTGTTGTTGAGATTATATTATTTGTCAATAATACTACAATGATCATTAGTAAAATTAAATTTTGATTTAATTGAGCATAAATCATTATAAAGCAGTATAATGATTGACAGGGTGACACTTATAATGACTCCGAACTCTGAACCACTTCACTAAAGTCCTCTCTTTTTTCTCTTGCATGAATAAAAGTCTATATTGATTAAAATCAATTTCCCAAATTCCCAGTTGTGGTGCAGTTGCATCACCACACAGATCAGCAAGTCTAATGTATATTTACAACAATTAAATTGACGTATTATTCTCCGATGTGCATATAAGTGGCAAAACAGTCATCATTTATTGAGTTTTTTCTTTCATCTTTTAAAATATTTCATGTTTATGTTAAGGTGTAAAATTGTTTTTTATTACTTGAATTTCAAGCTTCAGCTCTTGTCGGTAAAAAATGGACAAATAATATAATCAACTGTATTTTTAATTCTATTTTTTTATTTTTTTATATTGAAGGAGAAAAATGATGGACTGACATGATGATGGGCATATTTTCATAAATTCATATGAAAATATGGAACATTTTTTTCCTGTAAAACAGCTGTAGCTATGGTCTAAGTCAGTTGTGGCCAATGAATGTATGTACTATGACCTGTGATGTCTGTTGTTTTAATGGTTTGTCCTCCTCTCTGCTCACATTTATTAAATAATTAATAACTGTTTCTGAGCAGAACTCCATCACACCACGAGCTGAACTCATCACATTACATCATTAGCTGATGATGTAGCACAGGTTGTCTTTATTCCTGACCCAGTCCTCAGACAATAAAACATGACAGCTCGGACTCACCCTCGGGTCATGTTGTCATCGCTAGATGGCGCTAGAACACTGACTATCTGCCCCCCACCACCCTCCTTCTCTCCTCTTGTTTCTTCACAGCTCAGTCAGCACCACAACAGTGGCTGTGGATGGTGGTTTTCTTTTTTTCCCCTTCCTTTGGAGCCTAATGGGAAATTTCAAGTCACCTAAATAAAAAGGAAGGTGTAATTAACGCGACGCGCTATTAATTGCATCTGCTAGGGAGCGGATGAAGGGCACGAGGGCGCACTTTTTTTGATTACTGGGCTCCACAAAAGTCTTCTTCAGAGATCAGACACACACACACAGAGAGAGAGAGAGAGAGAGAGAGAGGAGGCTTTATTCCAGGGTGTCATTTCATGCCAGGCGTCCAAATGGCAGGTCAAACGGCCGCGGTGACGCAGAGACAGAGAGACAGAGACAGAGAGAGAGAGAGAGAGAGACGCGTTTTATTTCCGCCGCATCAACAACAAACCAGCTCGTGGAGATGATGGTGTTGCAGTGCAGCACTAACCTGTAATAGCTATCACCGCTCTTCATCACATATATATGAACATTAAACACATTAGTGTTGATTCCAAACAAAACACAAGGTGCAATGAGGTCACTGAGCACTCAGCACGTGGGCTCCTGGTTTATATTATATACAAAGAGGAAGACGACGTCACGTTTTACGACCAAAACATAAATAAATGACGTCAGTGAGTTATTATATTAAATTATCCAATGTAACATCCAACATTGAGTAAACTGTTATGTATATCTATTCTCTTCATTTAACTCTTAGAAGGATTTTTTTTTCTTTTTGTTTATTTATTTATTATTAGCTTAATTGGTCATCAATGAACAATCGGATATCGATTAACCAATTGATCGTCACTCACTTGTCTGATAATGCTGAGGCGTGTAAATCTTCTCTGTTTTATAGGCGCGTGTTTTCTCAGCAGGTCGCGCTCTGTGGGATGAAATGGAGAAGAATCCGATTGCGATTAATATCAGGAGAACGACCACAGAGGGCAACACGGTGTCCTCTATTTACATTTTTTTTTTGTACTTAAACCAGGAAGTGGCAGGAAAATAATTCAAAATAACATGAATTGGAATAGGTCCCAGAATGAAGGTTCATACAAATATCACACCACACGTTTCCTGTGGGAATATTATGGAGAAATTACACTGGTTCACTATAGGGAATGTGAAAATACCAACGGGGTCACCACTGTCAATATCACTGTCACAAGTCCCTGCAGAAATATCACTGTGTTTTTTCCTCTTTTGGAGCATTTTTATCTATTGATGCTAAACTTCCTGTTGTGTTGACAGAATATTTGGAACTGAATTAAATTCTTTAAGTTCTGTTAGAAAATAAAAACAGTTTCTGAATTCTAACAAACCAATATGTAATCATAGGTCTGGGACATTTAATCGACCTTCACTCTGTATGACTCCATCTCCTCCTTTTACAGCCAAGAAAGGTCCAAACAAGGCAAGTTTTTATTTTCTCCTAAAGTTGATGGATGTAAATTGACTGTGTTTTTGCATCTTATAACAGAGATATTATAAACACTCATAACTTTTTGGGGTTTCAGTTGTTGTGGTATTTTTTTAAAAAGCGGATTATCTTTGTTTTAGATGAGAGTGTGAAACCTTCAGTCTCCAATAACATTAATAGTCAAACCAAAATACCACCAAGCCGGGCCGTGTTCAGCCCCTCTATAGGCCGCTGTCGGTCCTCGGACCTTACTTTGGGAACCTCTAATTTAACCCTAGATGGAAACTAGTTTTCTCAGCCAAAGCCAGTCGATTCAAAAGCAGCCTGAGGCAGAAACAACACATCATCGGCTCATAATCTTCCATTCATCAACCCTGAATTTTTTCCTCCTCTCAAATCATTAATTCCAGCCAAAAAGATGGAGTCAGAAGCAAGAAACACATACATTTGAAGCAGCACAGCTGTCAGACAGTGAACTCACCGCTGCAACGTCTGATTTACTGGATTCAAAGGAAGAAAAATACATTTAGCCTCAACGTTGGAAAAAAGCTGTTTAATATCAACCCCATTATTTAAAAATGTGCAAGTCCGTTGTTCATGTGTCAAGTGATGAAACACCTACAGGCATTTACCTCCACTGCTTTTTATATCTACCCCAAGTTCATCCAGTGAATATGACATAGCCTATACCCCCCACCACCACCCTCCCCCAAAACAAAATAACAAAATAACAACCGACTGGTTTAACAAGCAATTAAACAAAACAACAAGAAAACAGCGTCGGATTGCTACAGGTCTACGTCCCACAACTTGAATTTCCAGTGAATTGTGACTTAGATCGATTCATTAAAGCTACCGAGGACAGATCTCAATGCCACGATCGTTTCTGCTTGTTGTTTTCTGCAGGGAGGGGGAGGAGGAGGTGGTGGTGGTGGTGGTGGTGGTGGGGGACACAAATCAGGAAGGAACCAAGGAAAAAGCTGCTTCCACATGAGAGGATAATAATAAAAAATAAAATAAAAAGAAGATCCCTGGATTATCTGTCTTTGCATAAAACAAAACAAAAGGCGAGCTACTGTATACGGAAAAAAAGATGTATATACATTTAGCTGTGACGGTCCAGGCTGTGGCAATCCCGCTGGAAAATAATTATTAGAATCATAATTATAATATAAAAAAAACAAACAAAACAAAACAAAAACAAACAAACAAACAAACAAAATATATCTGCTTTTTTCCCCTCTATGAAACGACAGAAAAGCCTCCTCGGGGCCATTTCATAGCTATATATATATGTCGCACTGTCATCTGTTTTTTAAAAAAAAATAAATTACAATCTCAATGACAAAAGAAATAAAATGAAAATTTTGTAGAACAGTTTCCCCCATAATAAAGGAAATCAGACGAAGATGAACAAAATGGCTGAAATGAAACGCATGGCAACGAGCTCACGAATTAAAACCATACATTGTAAACGATAGTAATAATAATAACGATAGCCTGATAATAATATCATTAATAATAATAATAATAATAATAACAATAATAATTTTGATCATATGCTGCAATTTTGGGAATGTGAAAATGTGTTTTGGGGGAAATTTTAAAGGCCTTATTATTATTATTATTATTATTATTATTATTATTATTATTATTATTATCGCCGTCATTATTATGACTGTTGTTCGTTTCTCTCAGTTTCTGTTATCGTTTCCAGTTCTGATTCATTAGTGTTATCGATTCATCTAAATTCAGTCCTTAAAGCACTAGCCTACATTTGTGACTGGAAAACCCGATCTAATGTAATTCCATAGCGGACAAAACAAAACAAAAACAAACAAACAAAAACAAAACAAAAACAAAACAAAACAAAACAAAACAAAACAAAACAAAACAAAAAAAAAAACAAAACAAAACAAAAAAAAACAGAATTCCGTAGATAATCTAGACAAATCAGATCGATTTCACGTAAATTTAAAAAATCCTTAGTTTCAAAATAGAACACGCCACAGGGAATTATTTAACGGCAAACGAGCATAATTTCGGCAACAAATGAACGTTAAATAGCACACAAATACAAGGCAATAGGTAGGCTATGAGTAAAAATTGTATTAAAAAAAAAAAAAAACAACTCAGCCTGCTTGTTTTTGAAAAACATCAATCCAAAAAAGTGCCCCAGTGAAGAAGAAAGAAAAAAAAAAAAAAAAAAAAGAAAAAAAATGGGAAAAAAGGGATGAAGCCATGACTTTTAAAGTTATACAATATTTACAAAAGTGGATCCAAATGTTCTGTGAGAGTTGGTGACATATATTGTTCTTTTGTTGTTGTTGTTTTTTATTTTTATTTAATTTTTTAGATATCTATATATCTATAGCCCATCCTGTTGTGGAAAAGTGCCAGATAATCCAATCAATCGCAGCGGAGCCTCTGTTCCTGGAGCTGGGTGACTCTCTGAGGGGGGAAATAAAACTATTCAACGCTTGTTTTTATTCTTAATTTTTTTAAAATCTGAAACATATAAAGGGCTTTCTGTTTACGCTGCTGTTGGACTGATGATGGAGGTCGTACACTTTTTATTCAGTACGTCACTGAACTCAGGCCAATTATCCATGAGTTCAGCAATAATAATAATAATAATAATAATAATAATAATAATAATCTGTTTTTATTACTAAATCCTGGCCACAGGCCTCGCAGCAGAATAAATAAAGCAGAGTGGCCTGCAGTTTCCAGCAGTGTGTTGAACGCACAGCGGCTCTGGCTGACAGATGGGACTCGGGCGATGCTCACCCTCAGCTGGACTCCACTGGACTGGTGGGGCTGCAGCCTTTACTGGCCTCCAGTTTACTCCATTAACACAGCTCCCTTGACCCCACTGCGCCACCCGCCCACCCACCCAACCGCTGCTGGACGCACAATTTAGATTAGAGCTACAAAACTAAACGCCTCTGCCTTTTGCTTTGCCTTGTTTTTACGCACAGGGAGAAAACATGTTGAATTAGATATAAAAGTGGCAAATGGAAACCATTCAGCTATGCCTCTCGTCTAAAAACCAGGTACCCTCCTTCCCCTCCCTCTTTTTTTCGTCAAGTATGATTTCAATACACAATAGGGGCTACACCTTGAAACTGCGTCGACTGGAGTCACAGTGCTGGGCATGTATCCTCGGAGAACACAACACAGGCTTATGTTCCTTTTGCTCTGGGAGTAGGAAAAAATGTCCTGTCCTCCCCTCACTCATTTTCCACTTCTCAGATATTCACTGCAGATATTGTGTAAGTACTCACTGCAATCTATTATACATAAAACACCCACTATATCGTTTCATAGTCCAGTGATTTATATATAACCTTGGGGATAAATAAAAAGGATAAACAAGTCCTGGAGGAGCGGTCCAGCAGAGTTCATTGGACCGGGGTCTGGACCCCGTGGTGCGGCGGCGTGTCCCCGTACACATCCTCGCTCCCCGGCAGAGCTCCTCCGGGAGGGGTCATGCGTTTCTCCTTCTGTCTCCTGTTACAAAACCAAACCCTCACCACTTCTTTCTCCAGGTGCAGACTGTCCGCCAGGGTGATTATTTCCGACGCTGCCGGTTTAGGGCACTTCAAAAAATGGCTCTCCAACGCTCCCTTTACGCTTACCTCGATTGAAGTCCGTTTTTTCCTTTTCCTCCCCTGCGCCGCGATTTTGTCCAGGCTGGTCGGGCTGCCCGAGGTGGAGTCCGCCTCCTCCAGCCACTTGTTCAACAGAGGCTTCAGCTTGCACATGTTTTTGAAGCTGAGCTGCAGGGCCTCAAACCTGCATATGGTGGTTTGGGAAAACACATTTCCGTACAGGGTCCCCAGGGCGAGTCCCACGTCCGCCTGCGTGAAGCCCAGCTTGATCCTCCGCTGTTTGAACTGCTTGGCGAACTGCTCCAGGTCGTCCGAGGTCGGCGTATCCTCGTCCGAGTGGTCGTGGTGGCTCTGTGGCCGGTGCTGGTGCTGATGTTGGGACGGAGGGTGACCGTGTTCGCTGAGGTGCGGGCTGTGGTGGTCGTCATGACTGTCTCTTAGGTTGTGGTGGTGCATCCCCTGCCCGCTGCTCGGGATCAGCCCGTTGACGCTGAAGCCCGGCTGGGAGTAAATAAGGCTTTGGCCGTTCGTCGTCGCCATGCTCGGTATGTGCGCCGCGGTGGTGGTTCTCCACGCCCGGCCGTCGTGGTGGTTCCCGTGCGTCTGGTGCACCAGGTGGGGCGGCCGAGACTGGTGCTGCAGGTTGCTGCTGGAGTTATGCATCTCGTCCCGGGCGCCCTGCACCGCGGGTTTGATGTCCTGCTCCGCGCCGAGCGGGCTGGAGGACCACGGGGCTCCCTCTCCGTGGGACAGCGCCGTGATCCACTGGTGTGCGTGGCTGAGCGTGTGGCTGTTGCTCTGTAGCGGGTAGTCGCTCTGCAACAGGCTCTGTGCGTCCCGGTACGCCGTGGCTTGCTGCATGCTGCCGGGCTCCGAGTGCACTATAGATGCGCTGGAGGTGAGGATGTTGTAGTGGTTAGACGCTGCGGTCGCCATGACTCTCGGAGCCGGACTGGTCGCTCTTATTAAAGGAACCTTGCATTTGACAGATCCTCTCCTGCCCACAGGCGGCTCCCAGGCGCTCTGCCAAGTGTACGCCGAGGCGCACCTGGACTCCGCCCCGCCCCCGCCGCTCATTGGTCGCGAGAAGATGATGGACGTGGTAACCAAGGGTAACGGCTCACCGATTGGCTGCGGGGAAGTCTCAACAAACACTACTCTCTTTGTTGGGAGAGGTGCGAGTTGAGGCTCCCGTGGAAGCGGAGAGCCGGAGTGCAGCATGGGGAGACGGAGCACCGGGATCACCAGTGCAACTGTAAGACACAGTTGATTTACTTTGATAATCATGTTGTATCAGCAGTCAGGCTGTAGGTAGTCTAGATCCATCAGGTCAGGATTAACACAGCAGCTCTCTAACTGTTTATTTAAACAGACTTTACATGTTGTTGTTAACTGTTGTCTGGAGCTAACTGCGCGCACCGTTATTATATTATTGGAAACGTGTGTGCAACATCTTGATATGATCAGTCAGTGTCAACTATTCCACTGCAACACAGAGATGTCAGATTACAGACAGATTACGCACGAGTATATGTATGTAATCTGCGCAGGCAAAACCAATCCTGGACAGTCTTTACAGTTAGTTGTTTTAGGAGTTTGTGCGGTGTTGCAGCATTTTTGAATATAGGTGTGAGCACAATAATCCAACTGTGGGTGGATGGATTATTGTACCTATAACTTGTGCAGTGCTGTGTGTGTGTGTGTGTGTGTGTGTGTGTGTGTGTGTGTGTGTGTGCTCTCAGAATCTGACATTCAAACATCAATTTTACACGCAGACAACACTAATGAAACTTGAACATTTTAAAGCCATGTACTTGTGGAAAAACTGAAATCGAATTTATTCAGAATTTATGGTTTAAAAACAAACAGGGGCGAGGCTGAAAAACTTGCAGATGTAAAATGTAAACTTCATTACGTCCTTGAGATGCAGCGTTATATATGTGGTGCTGTGTAGAAGAAATAAAACCAACGGAATTAAATTTATTTTATAAAAAAACTAAATTGTCATTGTAATAAAAAAAATAAATAAATTAATTAAATTAAAAGGGTGAAATGGATCTAATTTGTTAAGATGCACCTGTTCTGTCTCTATAAGACATGGTTTAAAGTTTTACAGTTCGCTTAAAGCACTGACTGCTGCGTATAATTTCCCTTTAGTGACTATAAGTCTTTCATGAATTTGAAAAGATACATAATATAGTGTCATGTAGACTAGTATATTCATTTCCAATCAGGTGCTATAAATGTGGCTGTCCTTCATGTGTCCACACTGAAAAACCTTTAAAAAGCCCATAAAGTAAACAAATCAACTTTTAAGTCCAACCAGGCTGTAAAGAGAATTTTACAAGTCCATCTCAGTGGGAGTGGCTACACACAGAAAATAGGAGGGTCCCAGGATTGAAGCTAAGGTTCTATATCATGAATTGCTTCAAAGATTTTTCTATTTTTTATTTTCTATAAAATTTATTTCTAATAGAAAAAATCGTTTCTTTAATAAATGTGGTTTGGAGGATTTTGTGTGCTCCTACCTCACAGTGAAGGATGTGTGTGGGGCCAGTAGAGCATGGTGCCAGTACTGAGAGCAGTCCCAGGATTCTTTACATCACCCAGAGCTTTAGAAATGATTTTCTGCTTTATAAACAACTGATTTTGAAGTTTATAGTGTGTGAAAAACCTCTCTGGATGCTCATCATCCACTAAAGGGTGGACAGACACAAGTGAAGAGGGGGATTAGGTCTAGACTCGGGCCTCCAGGCCGGCACACAGAGGGCAGGTTTCCATCCCATCCCAGCTGCTGTCGTCCCCCCAGTGTCAGCTTCAGGGACCAGGACTTTGTCCAGAGAGGGGACATTCCTGGCTGACTGCTGCTGGTTGCCATAGGGAGAGGTAAATGAAACAACAGCAGTCGAGTTGCTGCTGTGCCCTCACCCCCCTCCCTCAACACCCAACCCCCGTTCCTGGACTATCTAAAGGCCTCTATTTAGAGAGGCTCTCTGCTGCGGGGACAAAGCCTTCGCAGGGATAAAGGAGGGAGGAGTAAAGAGCACAGGGCCCAGAGAGGGAGAAAGAGCTGGAAAACTGAGGAAGATGAGAGAGATTACGTCTGTTCTCAGAGCTGCTTCTCTCTCTGCACCGAAATGAAGCAAAGTGTGTGAACGAAAATTGCAAACAAAAGTTCACACACCAACTTTCCAACTTCTGAAGCAAAAGCTTTATTCTGAATATTAGAAGGCATTAATAATTCCTACTGTATGTGCGCAATTAAAAGGCACTTTTAGTTAGTGTAAGGCCTTTAACAATTCAATCCAGGAGAAATAAAGTAGTACATACTGCCCACAAATTAAACCTATAAATCAATGCGGACAGTTCTTCAATATCCACAATTTATAACTTCCAAACTATGCAAATGACTCAAAGTGTAATTAAACATTTTATTTAATAACTTGAACTTCAGAGTAAAATTAAAAGGCAATAAAAAAAGGAGTTATTAAAGAAATATTTTCACCCAAAAATATTCAAACAGAAAAAAATCCACATACTGAAATGGTGCACACTTGCAAATCATTTTAAGCGATGTTAATTTATTCCAAAAGTTCACACTAGGACACATGTCGTGTGTATAGACTGAGGTCTGAGAACAATACAACCGCGTGTAACAAAGGACAAGTGCTAATTATTAAATGTTCTCCATTCTCTTCTCTATATGACCTAGGCTGGCTTTTGATTTCACACGCAGATTTAAGTGTTTCTTGTTTATCTTGACAACAAATAAACAGATTCTCAACTCACAGAGATAAATGTAATATTTGAATAAAAATGTAATTACTTTAGAATAAATCTATAGTCATAAAACTGCAATATTAGACACATCAGTTGTTACATTCATCTTTTAGAAGGCACACTGTGTAACCCCAAACATACCAACATTTAAAATATGAGAGGCTATTATCATTTGTAAACAACAGTATTTATGTTAGTAATGTTTTGTGATATTGTTGGTGTGTAAACAGTGATATAAACCAATCACTGCCTATAGAATCAGTTGAGAATGACACAAAATGCTCATATTCCATGTATAACTCCAGCTCTTCAATTAAGTATTACTGATTGGGCCTTTAATGGATCTCATTTCATAGGCTAATAATCCTTTATAGATGTGAATCCAGCTGCACTGACAGTACAGAGCTGCCAGGATTTAAGTCATATGAGGAAAAGTTTCCAGGCACGGTTCAGTAATTCATTCTGGTAATATTGAACATTATTGTGGCGTAACATTGAAATCGGCCAAATCAAAAGAACATTGTGGTAATTAGGCTGTAATTCAAGGAATTACCACATCGCCACACAGGCTTAAATAGTCGTGTTGGGAGAAACGCAAAGCACATTATTTTAATGGTGTAATATGCAAACTATGGCTCGTTTCAATTACATGGCTTAACAATGCATAAATGATGCGAGCCTTGTTATTTGGACTGCAGGGTCCTCAGTTATTCAATCGCTCAGAGGGGCCAATGTTAGGGGCCATGCTGCCTCCTCTCGTACTGTAAAACCTCGACACCGAGCACTGAGGCCACTGCCAAACTGCATTTAAGGGAATAAAAATGAACAGCAGAGAATGTAAGCGTTAAATTAACAGTAGGATAATTATATGACCCGTGTGCTGTAAAGATTCAATTTCTAACGCTCTAATTAGGCGACTGTCTCCCCATACATCAGCTCACATCCCTCTGCCAATTTCTCACCAGAAAGCGTCCTGCGAGCGGAAATAATTAGATTTTATTAAGACACGGCTCATGTAATAAAGAAAATCAAAGGAGGCGCTGGTTAAATATGATATGTTTTTAAAATCACTGATTGGTCCACGCACACACACAGTCCACTGAGCTCCATTTAAACACAAGGTCGGTAGGAAACAGAAAGAGACTAAGGCTCAGTCTGTGACTGGCTATAGTGATCAGTGTAATGTGTCCAAGCCTCAATCCTTTATGACTGAAATACAATGCATGTGAAATAACGTTAACATAGATGAGGATATTATCTAGAGCTGCATCTCATGTATATTTCCACCATGAATTAATCTGCCAAAGATACAGACAATTTAATGTGTTATTATTGATTTTTTTTTTTTTTTTTTTTTTTTTTTTTTTAACTTGGATATGTGAGCTGAGTCTTCACATTTATCTCCTGACATGTGAAAATATGTATCTATGCATTTTGTTACATTACATCTAGTTCAGAGACAATCACAGTCCAATGTACAACTTTATAAAACTGTGATGTGGGAACCAGCATCTCTAGTGTACATACACTAAAAAAGATCTTTTATGGAGTATTTTGCAAATTCATATTTTTCAGGGGTGGGGGTAAATTTAAGATTTTTTTTTTTAAATTAGAATTTAAGTTCTTAATTGTTTAGATAATCCATACAAAACACAAATTATTAACTTAATTTAACTTAATAATTAATAATTTAACTTAATAATTATTTTAAATAGCTAGCTTTTTCAAAACAACCGTAAAACAAACATATTCAGTTTACTCTCATTCAAATTGAAGAAAATAAGCATTTTTTCACATTAGAGAACCTGGTAAAATAACTCAAATTTTTAATCTCAGTTGATATACTATCAAAATTAATGGACTAATATGAACTAAAATTAATGGACCAATAGTTTCAGCTCTAAGTGTATGTATACACTATGACCGGATACCACCGTGATGTATGTGCTGTTACCTTAGAATATAAAATCACAATAAGATGTTAATAACTTAGTATTTATTGCCACAAGGACACAAAATATATCCCTGTTGGAGCATTACTGCTTTATTACATTCTACATTCTCATCTATAGGGAACTATTGGGACTAAATGGATATTTTGTGTTTCTTTGCATCCACCACCTGCCACAGCAGCTCGTACCTGAGCGGATACAAAATCAGAAATCACAACAACTGTTACAATGGATGCAAAACATTCAATACCTCCTCATCAAGTACGGATCATTTCTTGCAAACTAAAAGCAGAGATGTCATGTTGCTGAGATTTTATTTCAGATTAGCTGTTCAGATATCAAAAATCCTCGCTAAGGCCTGTTTCAAGTCTTACATAACGAGATCCTACCCACGCCTTTCATCCTAACTGTAATTGTTGTGTGCATCAAAGGGACGGAGATTGACAGGCTGTATGGGAGGATTAATACAGTGGGTGAGTGACGACATACTGATGTAGGGGGGTGGAAGGAGAGTACGAGAGGAGAGAGAGAGAGAGAGAGAGATAAGATATGGGGTGAGAAGGAGGAGAATGAGAGGAAAGCAGGAGAGGACAAAAAGTGGGGAGAGAGTTAACGAGAGGGAGAGCATTAATTGTGTGCATTGTGCTAGTGCTCTATAGCTGAGTGTGGATGTCGAGGTGCGGGTGCTAACCCCTCCAGCAGCCCGCCGTGATCTGAGCCAGCTCTCAGACTGCTGTATTCCAATGCAATTAGGCCACTCAAAGGCCTGCTTAAAGCTGCACCCCCACACACACACACACACACACACACACACACACACACACACACACACACACACACAGCAACAGCCCCTGTGGGTCCCCTCCATTGTAGCAGGGAGGTGTATTCTGTCCCTCTTTGAGGCCCTGGATGAAGAGACCACCCCAGGGAGCAGAAAAAAGGGAGGATTACCTCTATTTCTGTCCCTCTCCCTCTGTCTTTCTCTCTTTCTGTCTCTTTATCTCTTTCTCTCTTTCTGGTTTCACCTCTAAAGTCTGTGAGCTAAGGAAGCCACAGTGGTGAACTCCTCCAAAAAGAGTCACAACTTGGGAGTTTCTTTCTTTTTTTTCTTTTTTTTTTTTTTTGCCGAAAGAAACAAGAAGAATAAAAAGAAGCAGAGAAACCAGGCATTTCTGTGACCGATGTCATTGTGGGACCGCTTTAGCAATATCACTTTCCTTTTTCCTCTTTCATTATTCATACAGTCATATATTTCAACAAGTGGCGTGGGGCGTGTAGCTGGCTGGCTTCGTCCCTGTCGGCATCAACGCCGCAGCCTCAGTTAGTCCCCTCTGTGAGCTGTATTAAGAGAAAGCTCTTCACGATAGCAGAGTTCTCTTGGCTCGGTTTCAGCGCATCTCATTCCCCAGAAAGCATTTAAAGCAGATTACCAACCTAACGCTACACCTCCCCAATAAGAGAGGAGAGACAGAGAGAGAAAAAAACTGGCACATTATCACCTGCAATACTACTTAATGGCATCAACAGATTAACGAGGTAATCCACACAATGAGGTCTTTGATTCGTGTGGTTTGGCAGGCAATAACGCCAGGCACAATGCACACTGTTATTTCAGACCGTCCCAGCACGAGAAAACCTGGCAGAAGCCGTTGCCTTTTTCTTTTCTTTTTTTTTTTTCTTTTCTTTTTTTTGTTTTTCCATCAGATGAGCTTTTGAAGATTTTTAACTGGTGCATCTGGTGCATTTGCTTGTTTCCTTGTGAGTGAAATAACCTGCTGGCTGCTCCTGTGGCACATGTGAAGGGAGAAGGGGAGGAATCACAAGCTTTGAGAAGGCTGTTTAAACAGCAGGGCTGAGGAGTTCTCCCTCGTCCTTCCCCCCGTTTTCTGCATAAGGACGTGCGTATAGGAGTGTGTGTGTGTGTGTGTGTGACAGATCTCGCGGTCCCATCGCTCATGTGCGGCTCGATTAGCCCCACGTGCCTCGTTCGTCAGACGTGGAGGCAGAGCAGATGGCAGGAGACGCACCATGTTACCATGCTGCGGCACTATGTAACGCTGCTCTAATTGAAACATCAATACTGCCCTGTCAATACACTACTGCTACTTTACAAAACGCCACTACCTACAGACCTGCACTTGACTGGGTAGAAGGAACTCACTCACACATCTTTGCTTTTCAGGTCAAAAGTTTGCGGCTGATTCAGAAAATGGCGGCAAACTTTCTGTAACGGTCAATGGTTTCCGGTGTTTTGAATTGTGTGATTTCTGCTCAAACACTTGCTTGGTTTGTGTTTGTATAAAGTGCAGTGGCGTTAATGGCAAAATGTAGAAAAAAAAGGAGAGAATTTCTGTAGAATCTTGTCCGTTTCACATTTTTAATGAATTGATAAAAAGTTCGGGGAGCTCACATGTCCGTGATCAGTAATTCACTGTTATCGGAAACTCGGAGGAGAACAGAGAGAAATTAGACGGCTAGAAATTAATTTGTTGTTTGTTCAACTCGATGAGGAGTGACACAGTCCCTTTTAATAAATGGGTAATCCATTTCTTATTACACACAGCCGAGTTCACTCTTCACTGAAATGGAAAAAGACAAACATATCTTTCACTAACCTTTGCAACTTCCGGATGTAAACATAGATCGGAGATGAGACCTGCTCCTGGGACTATTTGTTTCAAAGGAAAGGATTTATATGTTTGTGTGGGTTTCTGTGGTTGGAAAAGGGATTGAGTTTTAAAGTTAAAAAATCTACAATAAACGATCTCATCTCCGTTGACACTGAGGGAACAGTTGAAATATAGCACATTGAATTGATTCCTGTTGCACTGTGTAAAATAAGAGTCTGTATTTAATTGTGGATCATATTTGTCCTGTCTGTTCTCTTGCCTTTCTGCTCACAGTTCTTCCACCTCCTGGATTTGAAGACTCTTGAGTGTTGTGCCACCGTCATGACGCCATCATGGACACTCTGCTATGGTAAGGACCTGACCTCTTTGTCTGCTTCATCCTCGACGCTCTTTGTCTTATTAGGTTCCTTCAGCGCAGCAGCTCTCACCGAGGAGCTCTGCACATCTGTCTGATGTAGCTGTTGGGACATGAAGTGGGTGATGAGTGCATGACACGAGGAAACTTAATCTGCACAAACTAATATGAAAAGCATGGGGGGAAAGCAATTAGGGCTCCATATATAACAGTTATTTCCAATATCAGATAATCTGCTGATTATTTTCTCATTTAATAGTTGAATCAATTCATCTATAAAATGTCAGAAAATAATAAATGAAACTCTTGACTCATTCAAATTGCCTTTCTGCCTGGCCAAATGCCAGACATCCTCCACGTGCTTTCACATAAATAGTAAAAGCAGCAAATCCTTACAAGTGACATGCTGGAGTTACAAATACTGATTATTTTAGCAAGAAAAAAAAATTATGCAATGGATTAATTGATAAAAAAAATGTTGTAATATTTTTTCTTCTCAATTTTCTGTCATTTCATCATATTTCTGTCAAAATAAGATTTGGTTCAAATGTTCACTACAATTCTTCTGTAAACTTGTGATGCTGCAGTTCACCTGGAAAGCTTTGCTGGATGTCAGGGGCTTGTTTGGCGTTTGGTTATCAAACATCGACTTTATGGAAATCTTCCATATCTGTGATGGAAGAAATATTTTGTGTTAAAGACAAATAGAAAGAAAAGTCAGATCTCTTCCATTTTCTGGGAATAAAACCCAAGATAACAAAAGAGAATTAAAGAGTCACTGCATTAGTGAATTTAGGGATGAAACTCTTGATCCGTTTGGCAGCTATTTTCTTGATTTATTGTTTCATGATGTGGACTATAAAATGTTAGAAAATACTGAAATGTATCCGTCTTAGTTCTTCGAGTATCAAGGTCACATAATTTGTGATGACTAAAATTCATAATCTCAAAAAGAGCAGCCCTCCTGAGCCACAAAAGATATTATGTACAACGCATTCATGTAATAAATTTGCAAAATGGCCCTTTAAAGCAACTGTTAAAAAGACACAATTTTATTTATAGTTCTTGTGGTACATTTTTCATTCTTGTTAAGACTCCTTGAGGTCCGCCGTCTGTTGCGTTTCACACCAGCACCACTTGCGGCAGGGGTTATGACTTCTTTGACATCCTTTCCCCCTCCTTCCTCATGGAAGTCACAAGTAAAAAAAAAAAAAAAACACCCAGAAGAAACAGGACATGAGCTGTTCAGAGAAATTTGATTCAACTCTGTTTTCTCAAGGAAAAAGACAAGGACAAACAGCTGAATCTGAAATCAATCAAATTCTGGCTCTGTCCACAGGAGCGACGTTCAGACTCCAGTTACAATTTGATCTCGGCTCAAGTTTTCAGTGAGTGTTGACGTCTCAGAGTAGCGAGGAATCCCGAGCTGGCAGCTTACAGCAGGGGTTTCAGTGATACAGTATTTACAAGGCATGAGGAAGTGGGAGCGCTGCAACAGACGGCAGCGTACACGGCGCTTTCAATTATTTCTCACAGCATTCATGAAAATAGAAGCACAGCGGGGCGTACAGTATGAACGACAAAACTATAAAAAGACGTAGAGTGAAGAGAAAACTCCCAAACCAAAATAAATGGCAACGTATGTTGTTGCTGGTGAAGAGCTGAGAATAGAGTCTAGTGCTGGAAACAGGAGAGACAGAAACAGTGTGGTGGAGTGTAGATGTGCAGCAGGAGCTGAAACCTGAGCATAAATAATAAGTGAAGTTAAGTTTGAAGTTTGGATTTGACAGATGTTCACTGATAAACCTGTTAACAGGCCTCATACGCAAACCTTTCAGACAACAGCATTTCAGACCTGTTGGAGCAGTGATGTACAGATAAAGAATTTAACCGTCTTGAATTTCTGAAATAAACCATAATGCAAAAAAAGTGTCTCTGTGAGGATTAGGCACAGCAGCGTTTTTAGCTAAACACTGGCATCAGAATGCTAAATAGTTGTATAGCATTCGTTAGTTTTCAGTCAATTTAGCATAAATGTTTGAAATGGTGGAATAAACCAAATTCAACAAATTCGATCCTCTGGTGACCATGAATATCAAAAACAAAACAAAACAAAAACAGCAATTCATACAATCAGTTGTGAAATTTCAGTCTTTGGACCAATCAACCAAAATTAGCATCCCTAGCCTAGCATGGTTAAATAAAAAAATACAGCAGACACTTTATCCAAAACAATTTACAAATGAAACTCTATTGGAGGCAGTTTGGGGTTTAGTATCTGTCTAAACACTTGTGGATTGGAGGAACCGGGACTCAAATGGCTGACCTTCCAATTAGTGTGTGACCTGCTCAACCTCCTGAGCCACAGATGACGTCATATCTCACACATGGACTGAGATTTCCATCCACGTATATTTATATATATTTTTTCTTTTTACTGTGGTTTTACTCAAGTGTTTTGCCATTGTGACTGATACAATCCAGCAGAGAAAACAGCTGCCCCGTGGTCTGAATGCAGGTTGCTGCTAACATCACCTATAATGGAGCGTGTTCTATCATTAATCCCTGACTGTCACAACACAGCAACTCTCTCCAATTTTAAGATGTTTTTTCACATCTATCTATCTGCCAAATCACTCGTCCTTCAACTCTGTAGTTCTGCCACGACTCTCTGTGATGACACAGTGTTGACAACTACAGTAATAATTTCTCATATTTTTTGGCTCCCCCTCAACACGACGATTGACGCTACTGAATGTGTTGTTTTTGTCTGTTGAGTTTTGACAACAGGGCTTAGAGCTGTCCAGTGTGAAGGTTCCTCTTTTTACTTTTGTCTGACATTTTCGTGAATGAAACATGCAGAGCCTACTTACAAACAGGGAATAATCACTGAAACCAAAATTAAGAGGTTTACTGTAATGTAGAGTGAGTCTTACAGGATAAATCTTGTTTTATTTTCTAGCTTTGGCCATATTGAGAATGATAAGCAACTGCTCTTTTTCTAAGTTATTGTTAGTCATGGAAATGACTAAAACTACAAAAAATATTACATCAGTGGAGACATTCTTCAGACTGAAAGCTTCAGAGGGAAAATGCAGCTTGTTTCTCAGCGGTGGAATGCACACACATACACACACACCTACAGTTTATCCTTTCTGCCCTCTAACTCATCAACAGAAACAGATGATAACCAGCTTTTCCTGGAGCTGATCTGTTTCTCCTCTACCTCAGATGAGAAACTGCTAGTGAGGGAGAGAGAGAGAGAGAGAGAGGGAGAGGCACACAGACAGAGATGTTTGTTTCCCAGCCCTTGCACCGTCTCCGTGGGACGACCCTCCCCATCCACCCACCAACCAACCCCCCAACCTATTGGATCAAACAAAGGACATCATTTGTAGGCCAAGTCTTTTCTGAGCGTCTCTCTCCTCAGCTCTGCATACCAATCCAATACAGCCCAAGGAAAAAAAGCCATGCTGTGGTACGTGTGTGTGTGTATGTGTGTGCGTGTGTCTGGGCTGGGGTTGGAAGGTCTGTTTGCCTCTCCGCCAAGCATCGATTTATCCTTTTCTCCAATTTATTTCTCCTCCTAGCCTCTACGATCCATTCAGATCTGCCTCTAGGGGAGGAACTTGGGGTAAAGACATTGTCAGGCCTCGTCGCTGCCTCCTAACACCAACTCAAAACTCATCTACAGAACTCATCTACAGGCCCGGGGACCATGTACCCCTGCAAGGACATGTCAGGCAGCAATGAGCACACAAACAGAGCTACCTGTCGTCCAGCGGAGCACTTTTGTCAGAGCTGTAATTGGCCTGATAATGCAGCATAAAGGACACGGAGAGAAGGCTTGAATGATTGAGAGAGGATAATCCTGACTTTGAAAAGAGAATTATATTTGTTTCAGTTCAAACACTGAGATGGAAGATGATTAAGCAGACTACAGAATGCCCTCTAATTTCAAAGGGGAGTCATACCCTCGTCTTCTTTTTGGAGTAACAACTGTTGGAGATTTAATTGTTCCTCATAATCAGGCATAGACTCAGTGTATGAACAGATATGATCAGAATAACAATATCTCAAGTCATGATTCAACTGTCTGATCTCTATCTCTGCCTGTATGATTCTGACATTTTCAGATGTTATTACTCAGTCTCAAGGATTTGTATCCTAAAGCTTTGATTGTCGCGACAGTGTTCAACAGAAATGCTGCATCTGCACAAATCCCTCTTTGGTACCTACCTACACACACACACACACACACACGCACACACATATGGCAGAGATCTGTGAGCCATTCTTCAGTGTCACAGTGAGCGACGCCTGGCACATCCTTACACCTGAAGTTGATCAATGCAGATATGTCCAGAGGGAAATTGAAATCCATAGGAAATTAGGTGGTGCCAGTGATTTATTGGAATAGTAAATCATGGTGTGTGTGATGTGTGAAATATGTGCTGCAGCTCTGTGTACAGTACGGTACCTTGGGTCTGGTCGGTACTGTAATATCAGCAGCTCGCACCTTCCTGTCTCTCTCCATTTGGTAGACCCACTGAATCAAGTCCAGAGGAGGGTAGGAGTCCCTCTGGTACACCCCTCTGTGAGGGACAGGGTGACGCTCCCCCATGGACACAATGCTCCCCAGGGGTCTCCCTGAAATTAAAAAGGAGAGAGCGTAGAAACTGCTGTTAAAATGTTGTGTGGCTCTGTCTGCCACAATGGCGATATTTTTATCCGACTGTCAAGTAATATTTTTGCGAATGTCTAAAATGATGCAGAGTATCTAATGGATATCAGGTCCCTGAATGTATAAAGTGGGCTGGAGTGAGAATAGAATATAAAATAAAATAAAAGATGAGAAAACAGAAACAGGTTTTGCATGGTCCCTTTCATTGAATGAAAACCTCAGATCTTTAATTCTGTTTTTGATATTTCTTATGTAAAATTAAATAAATTTACACTGAGTAATGGACTCTCACTATGTATGAGTTTATAGAAGCACTGTGGCGCCTTTTATTCTGAAGCAGCCACAGAAAATGAGTGAAGACTAAGATGTATACAAGCAGGTCGAATACCCAAGTCACAACATTTTCAACATTTTAATACCTTAAATAATTAGACATTTAGACATCTGGTTTCAAATTCAAGTTCTTGCATAATTTCTTTGGCAAAATCCAAAATCAAATTAACAGAAGCATTCTGTAGTGTGATGAGACATTTGAGACACACAAATCATATGTTACAAGTCTATTTATTATTTTCATCCAGCTGTTCAATTAAAACTGGCAGCTATTCCCTCTTTACATTCATATATAATAAAGTGTAACTCTGTGGGTGTAGTGTAAAAAAACAACTTTTACTTCATACATTAAACATAATTTAGCAAAAGTTTAATCTTAAACTTGTTCTATTGAGAAGAGTGGTGCCAAAATAATAATAATAAAAAAAAAACCTTTACAGAGGGGATTTCCTCAACTTTTTTATGCTTGTGAATGAAATATAAAACTATAATTACAGTACAAGAGGAAATTAAAAAAAATACATATCTGACACTGAGTAGTCGTGTGAATCTCTTGAGCAGATTGTAGTCAAGCATGAATGTTCAAATAAATCCGGGAGAATAAAACAGAGATAGCTTGTAGTGGAAACCCCTCACACACACACACACACACACACACACACACACACACTTCACTTGCAGTTTTTTCTCTTTTCCAGGTACTCTGCTTGTGCTGTAGCTTGTTTTTGTCCTGCTTTAATTGCTTTTTTTCCCCCTTTTTTTCTTTTTTTTTTGCAGTGAGGAAGAAAAGACAACAACAAGGCGGTGAGGGCTGCAGCTAATGGAGAGGCTGTAATTGTGAATGGAGGCATTCATCTGGAGACGTCGTCTCGTGAATTGTGCCTCACAATACCCAGCACCAGGCTGCTCAGATCACCAACCAGTCACCAAACACACACACACACACACACACATACAGTACATACACACATTGAAACCCTCAGATCACTGGTGCTCAGAGGAGTAACATAATCACACCTCCGCAGAGAGCAATACACCGAGGAAGGGAGGAGAGAAGGAGGAGAGGAGCTGGAGGGAAGGAGAGAAAGAAGAGAAGAGAAATTATACAAGAAGGGTGGAGGGGAGGCAGGAGGGGGAGGAGAGGGGATGGTGAAATTGATGTTTCCTACCATTTGATTTGGGCCACAGAGCCCAGGAGGCAGATCAGATAGAGAGCCACATCCGCACACACACACACACACACACACACACACACACACACACACACACACACACACACACATACACAACAGCACATCCACGTACCATTTGTGTACGGACTCACATAAATGAAACTGTTTCCTTCTCACACCTACATAAAGAAAAACTCATACACTCTGCCACAGTTATACACACTTTGACAGACAGGAAGAAAGACACACACATATCTCTCAGCCAAACAAACACCATTAAGCCAAAACACACAGAAAAGCAGCAAAAAGACACAAGGTCTCTCACTCTCACTCTCTCTCTCTCTCTCTCTCTCTCTCTCTCTCTCTCTCTCTATATATATATATATATATATATATATATATATATATATATATATATATATATATATATATAAAAAAAACCTCTTCTCAGCGAGGCGAGACGAGGCACCTGTCAGCGCGGCTACTACAGAGAAACATCAGGACACAACAACTCAATTAAACACACCATCCCTGTTCAATTACTGCCACATAATCACAGCAATTTACCTTCACTTCCCGCACAGCCACCAAACAAACACACATGGGGGCGCGCACACACACCGAGGCGGAGAAACACACAGACGAGGCTGCACAAAAGACGCCCAGGCTGGAGCAGTGGCTTCATCCTACACATCATGAGTGTAAAGGTATCTGCTCTGCAGGGTGACTGGCATAACGCAGTCATGGATGCAGGCGTGGTGACAGGGAACAACTCGATTAAGCTGATTTCTGGTTTACTTTCTCTCACACACCAATTAATATGCACATTAACTATCACGGTCTCTGACCAGAAAACTCTACATTTTAGTGTACACTGTATATAAGAATTATAAATACATTAAACTGTAAAAGTGTATGTATTAAGCTTAATTAAAGGGAATTTGTAAAATTCCACTCCCTCTTGATACGCAATGATGAGAGACATCTGCTAGACATCAAAATCATCAGTCAGTTGCAATTATATAAAATACACAGGTGCAAACATTAAGTGTTGGAGTGTTACAGTCCTGGGAATCAGCAACACATTTTTTTGCCTTGTCCCTAATATTCTCATCTCTGGATGTCATAAATATTTATAACCCCAGTCAAGAAATCAGTTAAATTTGTTAACCACAACAAGATTGTAATGTCCAGTTGTCGTCGAAGTGCTGACTCAACTTCATGCTCATTTTGGAGGCTGCAGTTTGCAGTGCATGAAGGTGGGATTCATTGCAGCGGTGTTGTATTAGCAGCATTTGTTTTTTTTGTTGGCTGAGTGCACCTTATAAAATTCTAACTGTATTCCTGTTTTTTTACTCCAGTGAGTTACAGAGGTACAGAGGATTTAACAGAGAACACTGGGTCACAGAAAATCAGTAAACGTTATTTGCCTGGTAATTTCTGCTCCCACTGGGATGTGTGCAGTCTATAATAATCACAAGGTGGACCTGGAACAGGACAGAAATCATTAAAATCACTGTGGTAAAAACTGGTAATACTAAACCTCTCTGGACAGAGGGCTGGGATTTGCTTAAGCTAAACAGACAAACGCTCTGACACTGACAAACTCCTTACCAAATGTAACATACAAATTCAACAGGTACTTGTGGGAACTCTGAAGTTAAATTATTAACATTCTTAAATGACAATGTTGAATTGTAAAAATGTATGCTCACACACTTCTGCACGTACCATTGTGTACTTTTGCTTTTTTTGTTGTTTGTTGCTCCACTACTTGCAATTAAGAGAAATCTTAATGGTAAAACACACAAAGACATTTGGAACAATAGAGTCATTCCATCTTTGTGGCAGCACTGTGCTTGGCTCTCTCCTGTTTCCCCAATAAAATAATAACAAAAAAGTCTTATCATGGTGGGACTATGACCTCAAACCCAGCCAATGTGTTAGGGATGAATTAAAACCTCCATAATGCCTGAAAGCCAGGCCTTATTGCCCAACATCAGTACCCAACCTCACAAATACTCATGCGGCTGAATGAAAGGAAGTGCCTGCAGCCAGGTCCCAAAATGTTATGGAGAGCTTTCCCAGAATGATTAACGATTAATTATCTCATATGGTGCAATATTTGGGTAAAAACCTACATTGCTGGTGTCCACATACTTTTGGATATTTAGTGAATGTGACTGATTAAAATGGACTTAAATAGAGTCCATTTTTGGCAGATAGGACACATACAACAATATATGTTGCAGCACCCTCACGTTTTATACACTTAATATAAAGATAGCGCCAGAAGATGGTTAGCTTAGCATAGTGTAATGACTGGTAGCAGGGGCACAGCTAGCTTAGCACTAAAGGTTAAAAGTCAGTGTAGCAGTACATCCAAAAGTCACTAATTTACATGTTACAATTTGTTTGTTTGAGCTGCAAAAACTGTTTCCTCTTGCTCCCACTTTTTATGCTAATAGCATGCTGGCTCTAGCTCCATAATTAGCATCCCGACACGAGAATGGTATTAGTATGTATTTCCTTAATTGTATGTAAATAACATTAAAAAAGCTCCTGACAGCGTTTAAATATATTCTGCACACATTGTAACAGGAACTCGTCTGGCAATAACAATCAAAATGTCATGACTGTGGGTGAAGTTCAGAGCATGGTGTGGTAAACTACTACAGAATGATGTCATTGGGGATACGACTGAGCAGTTACACTGTAAGAACCTGTGAATGAGTAGTGTGTGTGTGTGTGTGTGTGTGTGCAGGCAGCAGATTGACTAACAGCTTGAACTTGGGTTAGATCCAGGAGCACAGAGAGGGATACATGGATGGATGGAGAGAGAGGGAGAGAAGGAGGAGGAGGAGGGGGAGAGCCATTGATTTCTCAACAGAGAGATCAGCATCTTGACAAAAAGAGACGAGAGAGCAACAGAGCAAGGCACACACACGGAAAGGGAAAGAGAGTTCTCAATGTGGCCATAAGGTGAAATTCCATGACTTTTCCATCTCTTTCCGATTTGATCTGGAATAGTATTCTACCTTTGAAACATTCAATGTCTCTTTAAGCCTGGTTTTTAAGACAAATTAAAATTTGAGATACAAGGAGTAATAAAGTTCTGGGTAAAATAAATCCATCAGTAAGATCATCTAACTTTCCCTTTACATTCCATTTGTTAAGGTTCCTTGACTTTTCTTGGCTCTCTTTCAAAAGTCCATGATATTCCAGGACCTCTGTGACCAGTGGAAACCCCCATTGACAGAGATCAACGGGAAAGTCTGGTTCGGTGTCGCTCTCCCAGCATGCCTCGGTGATTCTAACAACCCTAAAACCCCCGACAGGGACAGGGAGGACGGTTCTGTGGCTTCGTGCCGGTGTGGCTAACGAGGTGTGTGTGTCTGTGAGTGTGTGTGTGTTTCTGTGTGTGTGTGGCGGTCATGGGCACCGGGGGAGCTGACACACACTGTGGAGGAGGGGGTGGGATTGGGGAGGGGCAGCCAGGGGTCACGCTGTAATTACACATCACAGTCCCTGTGGTCAGTGGCCCGACTGACTCCTTCTGACTACACTGCCTCAGCCAGAGAAACAGCGATAGCAGGTGGACGGCAGGTGGTGGTGACTGAGGAGTTAAGAAGTTTTTTGTTTTGCACTTCCCACTGGAAAAACTTGATATGAATAACCAACTCTGAATTAGCTTTTTCATTTTATGCATATTTAATTAACTTCAACATCAGTTCTTTTGGCTTTCAGTGGATGTCTCCACACTCCAGCTCAAAGTCTGCATGTGATTGACCCTTTCACATACCATGCATGGTCCTGTATGGGTTGTAAGTGCCATAGAGGATGAGCGTAACACTGAGCAGGGCTCCGGCTGTCTCCTCATCAGTTGGCCTCAAACAGCTCCTCACTGTGCCTTTGTGGTCAGCCACCTGGAAGCAAACACATTAAACAAGGCCATCATGAGATGAGCCATGTATAAAAACTTAACAGTCATAACAATAATATTAAACATCCTTGGTAGAGAAGGAAGAATCACTGGTGACTGACAATATGTTCAAATTTGATTGATGTGATAAATTATTAAATGCTGTTCGCTGAACGATTCTATGAAACTAACTGTCAGGCTTTTTTTTTAAACCCTTTTAAAAAAAAATCCAATCCTGTCTCTTCATGGAGCCAGATCTGTACTAACTTCTACTGAGTTCTGAGGAAAGTGAAGAAGCACTGAAGTGATGGTATGTTTGCACACACCTGGACCTGAGGGAGGAGTTACCTCAAAGTTACTTCATAATGAGCCACTACAACAATGAAGCCTGTATTGATTGGATAGAGGCCTAATACACTATCACTACACTGTAAAGTGTTAAGTTTTGTCTTCATTTCATTAAATTTGTTTACAAACACCTCTTTAAACTCCTCTTTTCATTTAACTTCAGTGCATCCAATGGGAACTGTTAAATATCTTTAATAAAACCTCATTGGAGGAGATAATGGGAAACTGCTGATAAGTACTATTATTATTATTATTATTATTAAGTACTTGAACAAAATGACAGACTAGATAACAAAGATGACCATGATCTTAACCTTTGACTTTTGATCATCAAAATATATTAAGACAACGTTTGACACATTTGAGTCCATCATTGTGTTCACTGGACATCATGATCACAAGGATGGGACAGACATACGTACATCCATACAGACTACCTGAAATCATAATGCCTCCAGTAGCAAAGGCTAAAAGAGTCTAATTAACATTAACACTGTAAACAAACATTGTATCAGTTATACAGTGGTTCAGATCTCCCAGCTAAACTTTCAATTACTTCATGTTTATACCTCATGCTGATCATGTTTAGAACCGGTGTCTTCTGCTGTTCATCCTACCTTTATGATTAAAAACCAAAATATTAACTTCACTTTGACTTACATAATGTCATACTCAAGAAATTCTTCATCAGTCCAGTTATCTATCTACCACAGCAGCTGTTCAGCCTGATCCCTTCACCTTTTTTACACTTTATTGTGATTTTACTGTGAATTCTGAAAAAAAAAAAAAAATCAATGTTTTTAGAATTTTCAGCAAATCTATTTAAAACTCCTCTTCACAAGAAGTTTTCAGACACTTAAGTCAAAGCTTTGTCAAAGCCCATGTGGCAGAAATCACAGCTTCAGGTCTTGAGCAAGTTTCTTGGGTAAGTTTCTACAGACACACCAGGGTCTGGATGGTTTATCTGACTCTTTCTGGCAGATTCTCTTGAGTGCCCCAGATTGTTTGAGAAGTGTCTGTGAACTCTTTAAGTCTCCTGACACAGATGGTCTGTATGGTTTGAGTCTGGACTTTGGTTGGACCACTTAAGGACAGTCAGAGATTTGTTCTGAAGGTACCACAAAATCATATTTTCACTTTTGAGTCTGCACTGTTGTACAAGAATGATATCTACAACACGATAGAGTCCACAAATAGTGAATAGTTCTGAACACCATGTATGAGTGTGTGTGAACGCTCTGAGCAGACCAGAGGCCAGGCATGGTGGCCCCCCACTGAGCACTGCATTGATTTGTTGTTGGTAAACAAACAGCTGGATGCTACAGGTAGATCGATATGCCTTCCAGCCTCCCAGCATGCCTTTCTACTGAGTCGACACGGCTCTCCTAGGAGCTGTGACCCCGCTGTCGCCAGGAAAGCTCACGAGTCAAATATTTTTGAGCTACGTCATTCTTTTTATTTGAGTTGCAGTTTGTTTTTAACATGAAGTTGCTCTCCTGCCGCAAGAGCCATTGAGCTCTGTACAAACCGTTTCTGAGTGCCATAACTTTATGTAGTAGTAAAACATCATGTCATGTTTGGTGATGATGTTAGCTATAAGAGTACTTACTTTGGCTTCTAGTTCCATATAAATGACCAATAATCATGAAGAAATATTATTAAATATTAATTAAACTAGTGGCAGTGATTAAAATGACACGGAACAACGGTGGAATAAAAACTGTGAGAATTACAAGCAGAAAAAAACCAGGGTATGAAGTAAGGAGAAATTAAACTGACTTTTAGACAAAGGAGAGACAAAGAAAATGAAAGGATTAGCTGAAGCAGGGCAACAGAGGGGAGAGGAAAAGGATTTCAAAGCCAGAGAGAGAGAAACCGCAGAGAAAAAGAAGAGAGAGGTTGGAGGATTAGTGATGGAAAGAGATGGCAGGATATCGAAACAAGTTAAGTGTCAGGGAAAAGGAAAGTGAGAGCCGGCGATATAAGACTGAGCCTGAGATGGAGAAGGAGTTCAGAAAGAGAGTGTGATACACAGGCAGGACGGGACAGAGCAGACAGGAGGAGGGAAAGTATGATAGATACAGTGAGATGAAACAACCAGGACAGACAGCAGGAGAGGTGTTACTAACAACTACATTAGGCTGCACTGAGAGGGTTTGTGGTTCTACTTGTTCTGTCTTTTTAAAGGAACACGTCAAAATTTTACAACTCGTTAGACTAGAAGACTACTACATAATGTCTTCTGAGGAGCCAATTACTCAACTGCCATCACAAACCCAACCCAGTATCACTCTTGGACTTTAGTTTTGGAGACTTTAGAGTTGACAGAGAACAAACTAGGGGTATTGGTATGGGTATTTAAAGGGTGTGGGCGTTGACCAAGAACGGATGGTACATTAAAAGACGCCAATGAGTTGCATCATAAGAAGTAAAGAATCCAATATTTTTAGAGCCTGACTCATATTAGGGACTAAAATTAGTCTGGTCCATTGGCTTATGCTGCTTTGATTTAAGTCCAAAGTATTTCTGGATGAGGAATGCTAAATTGCAAGTGTACCAATTTATCATTGAGTTACACAAAGTTCGACATTTTTTTCACATTCTCTGCAACCAGGGTGAATTGTCAGCTGACAAAGTGAATGAAAATACACTGATGTTTTTTGTTACTGCTGCTCTTGGCGAGTAGACGTAAACTTGAAAAATAAACAGATGTTAATGTTAATGTTGGCTATGCAGTGATAGCAAAACATACATGCAGAACCTTTAATGGCAGCTCTGTTTAATGATGATGAACATGCACAATACCAGGAATCTGAAATGAAGCAGCTAAATGGAATCCAGACATTCAGTTTATTAGTATTTTGTAGTTGCATCTGCGCTGTCAAATGTTTTAATACAAGAATTGTTGTTGAAATGTGTTGACATGGCTAAAAAGTGTTAAAACCACCTTGGCCATTATTATAATATAATAATAATATAATACAATTATATATGATTAGGTAATAAACTGTAAGGAGGTAAGAGGTGTTGGTAGTTGTGCGATATCTGATATAAATGTTAAATAAATTTTAAAGTTTTATAAATTCAATTCAAAGCACGTCCAACTGTATTTGTACTGGATGACTGCTGAATGTATAAACTGAAGCAGAAGTTGCTAGAAACCAGCGCAATATATGGTTTGCTGTCAAGGAATAAACAGAGGCTTCAAAATTAAACCCTGGAAGGAACCTGTGAGTGTTGGCTGAGTGCTGGAGCGGGAGGCAGCGTCAGATGGGAGGGGAGGAGGAGTCTTGCTGCGTCTACATATGTAAAGCAGCAGGGAAGCAGCAGTGTGTCAGACTGAGGCTCTGGCCCAACCTGAGCTTCTCGCTGCTCCCTCCAACACATCAATCATCCGAAACAGGGCCATCACAGCCGCAGTGCATGCTGGGAGACAGACAGACACACACACACACCGACACACACACACTGGCACGCACGCACACTGCAGCGTGCTCAAATACAAACAACTGAACAAACACATACACTGAGAACACCAATATTTAAATTTTATAAACACACTGCACAAATATGCAGTGAACGGCAAACATGCATATATGCTGAGACGTAAAACATATAGTATCACAGTATATGCACACACACACACGGATGGACACATGGTTGTATTACACAAACATTCTGCAACAAACACAAAGACAAAAACATACGTGAGAAAGCACTGGAAAAGTGCACATAGTAGTTGACACACATGAACGCTAACAGTGTGAAGTACACACACCCGCACACATCAACACACAGACACACACACACAGACACACAAGCAGACACACACACACATACACACACAGAGTCACACTCTCTCTGCCTCCCAGCCTCACACAAAGCACGCAGACAAACAGAAATAGGTATCCTGTGCCCACAGGGTGCCCTCGCCCCCGACCATCTGTGACGGGTGCCAACACACAGTGGGTGATATTTACATGGAGACCCACCCCACCTCCACACACACACACACGCACATGCATGCACAGAGAGGAAAAAAAGAAAAGAAAGAAATACCCACAAAGGGCCGCTCGGATCGCTTGATCTCCCAAAACTCATTAAACATGCAGATGTATGCAAATATATGCACCTCTAGAAATCCACCTTGGGCCAGAGTGAGTGAGTGTATGTGTGTGTTTGTGGGTGAGAGAAGCACAAATTTGTGCGAATGTGGATGCGAATGTGTTTCTACTGTTGCAGCCATGGAGGCTTTGACAGTGTATGTGCCAAACTTGATGCTGTGAGAGAGTTTGTCTAATTCTGTTACAGTAAAGTCTGGAGATGTTTTTGCATTTGTTTACCAGCTGTAAGCAGCTTCTCCCTCCATTACAATTGTATATCACATTACATTAATACTTCTAAAAGTAATAAAACTTTATTTACAAAACTTACATCAGCACCTAAAATGAGAGCTCCAGCACTTTCTTCATCCATTTTCATTATTTCTGCTTTGGATTGAAAGTGGACAAAGCTGTCTAACAATCTTCCACTCCCACATATTTAAAGTAAATACTTTTGTAATTAGTAAGTCATTAGTTAATATACTGCAACCAGCTGCACACCCACTGTACCTGCAGTACAATACAACTGCAGAACAAAACAACCAGTTAATGGAATAAATTATGGAGAACACGTTGACAGACAAAACTTTGTCATTATTTTGTTTTCAAGACAAAGTAATAGATGCTTATTTTAAAAAGCGTGCAAAGGTACATACAGTGTGTTGAGCAAATTTTCTGCTTTTTTGTTTTTTATTTCAAATTATCAAGTTTTTACTTGATAACTTGATAGCACACAGATACTGTATCATCACACTGCAGCTGTCAATAGCTGATAGACTGTGCTGATATTTATGTATGTGACAATTAAATTATAATAGAAGAAGCCGTAACAAATAATCTGTGTTTTTTGCCAGAGGGTAATTTTCAGATGGGTGGAGACAGCCGTGTTTAGACCATTATATTTTATTTTATTCTGAAATTCAAGATAAGAAAAAAATCTTTTGACACATTTAAGCGTTCATATGTGGGATCAGAGCTAAACATTTCAGTTCAAGTTACCACCTCCAAACAGTAAACTGGAGTAATGATTTTTCTATTAACAAGCTTAAACTCATTCCTCAATTGTCTGCTGGTGGTTGTGACATCCGTTAGTGTGCATTTGGTTTGTGTTCTTGTGTAAGAGAAAAGAAACAGGAGTGACTCCCGACCAGGCACTGCAGATGATGATGGTAAATATGGGATCTGTCAGTCATGGACAGCAAGGGTAGCTTCGTATGTGTGTGTGTGTTTATGTGTGTTTGTGTGTATCACCACAGTGCTGCAGGCTAAATAGTGCCATTATATTCCTACAGCACCACTAGTCACAGTCATCTTGGAGTCTCAAAGTCCTCTGGGAATCAGAGATGTCTCTGCTCAAAGACCGCTGTCACCCTGCCACACACAGACACACAAACACACACACAAACTCCCTGTGGGCATAGCAGCATGGAGTCAGGTGGGGTAGAAAGGAGGGCAATGTGTATGTGTATTTATATTTTAATTTTTCTTTCATTGTTCACCAATGCTGATGTGGTTTCTCTAATAGTGTTATGTAGCATAAGAACAAGTTGCTACCAATTAATAGATAATGTGCTGCATCACATGAATATGTGGTTTGAAGCCATGCAGATTCCAGGTTTTGATTTCAGTTTCCAACATACTACAGTGCTGGTGAAAGGCTTTACTTTTTTTTTTTTTCCTTTTTGCTTACAGCGTTGAAAAATTACTCAGATATTCTACACAAACACTTTTTTTATTCTTCAGATGTCATCACTGACATTGGAAAACGTTGTTACACAATTATTTTTTGTGCTCAGAGCACCACAAGTAAATAGTATTTTCCCACCCATTCCCATCCAAGTTATCCTTTGTTAACTGACCCTTTAAAATTCAACCTACATGAATTTTAAATATGCTACACAACTGGCTTAAACTGCCATGTCTTTCCATATCTGTACTACATGAAAACAGAACACATTTAAAGAGGAGGAAATGCAAGGGAAACACGTGTGTGTGTGTGTGTGTGTGTGTGTGTGTAAGAGAGAGAGTGAGAAAGAGAGAGAGGTGGGTGCAAGAGAAACAAGAGATAGAGCAAGCTAGAGATAGAATGGGAGAGAGAGACAGAAGGAAGAAAGATCAAGGACAAACAGGGTCAAAACAATATCTGTTATACCATTATCTGCTTATATATCCTTAATGGTTATCATTGTTATTGACGCTTTTATATTATAGTTTTCAAATCGTGTAATTAATCACATCAGTCTTGTTTAAATGCAAAATATTCACTGATGTTTGTTGGGTTTCTACACTGAGCAATACTGCCTGCAATATTGTCTCTGATCAACAGTAAAAGCACTGAGCTGAGCTGAAGCACCACAGATGGCGGTAGAGCGAGCACAGGGGAGAGGAGACATGAGAAAGGAGAGAGAGAGAGTGTTTCCAGCCCCGCGGTCTTGTCTCCTTCACAGTGCTGGAAGGTCAGCCGAGCCTCGAGCCATAACACTCGCTCCCTTTTCACTTCAGTGCTGCTTTTATTCCAGCAGCACCACAGCGCTTTTTGACAATTGTCATCATGACAAATCAATATAGACTCTCCACAGACCCTCCTCCGCCACCCCTCCTCTGCTGCCCTTGAGTTTTTAAACACTGATCCAGCTGATAGTCCAGTTAAAGTCTCTTCCCACTGCCTCCATTTTTATAGTTTACCCTTCACTCTCTCACTCTGTCTTTTCTATTAGTCCTGTTTGTCCTCATGTTGCTTGTCTTGTCCTCTGCTTTTGTCAACAAACTGTTTCAACATTTAATTGGCATAGCTGCTTGTCAAAAGTAATCTTGATTTTCAAAACTACACAACATGTCAAAATCAATCAAATGTAATTAGATTTTGTTTCTGGAGCCATAACATGACAAATTATTTTACTCCTGCCACTGAGTAAATGGTCAATGGTCAAAAATAGAAGTTAAAACTAAGTCAGCGTGTATAAGATATTGTTTCAAGTTGTCTTTAGTTGTCTGTTGCCTTCGTAGATTGTGTTGCTCCATCTCATTTGTAAACGTATTTGTAATCTCTGCTTAAGTTGGCAACCAGAGTTAAAGCAATCAGTGTGTGTGCGTACACACTGATTAGCAGAGTGCTAAGGCATGCGGCACGTCAGATATAAGAGTTAATTCGTGTTGCGAGCATCACGGTGACTCGTCTCGGCCCTCCGGTAATGAGCAGCGGTGCCGTTATGTGGCTCGGCTTCACGGCGTTTCCTCCCCGTCTCTGCGACACACTGGGTCCTGGTAATTGGTCACAGAGGGGACAGTAAATCTGCACGAGGACGTGGGAGAGACAGAGAGAAGGAGAGATAGAGAGGAGAGAAAGTGTATGTGTGTGTGTGTGTGTGTGTGTTTGCAGAAGAGGTAGGTGATAGAGGACGGGGGGTGGGTGTCTTTCATCTTCACAGCTTTTTCCCTATAAACCTCCAACTGTTTACAAGGACTGATGCCTATTTGCACACATACGCACACACACATACACAGTGAGTCCCCCCTTCCCCTCCACCTCTGCTGCTGCCACCCACACGTATATACAGTAAATGACCTCAGCGCGCTACTGTCTGAGAGTATGGATTCTAATCAGACGTCGGCAGTATTGTGTCTGTCAAACCCGGCCAAGGTTACTTAACCTTCCAGTCTTAATTTCCCTTCCATTTGAGCTCCTTCCTCCATATCAAACATCAGCACATTTATGAGAAAAAAACAGAAAAAGAAGAGCGCAGGGAGGAAAATGAAGATTGCCATGCTTGGCTGAAGCTCGAAGATGAAAGTAGAGGATGATTCACATTGCTGTGGCAAAATGAACTGAACCAAGCTGAGCTGAGCTGAGCTGTGCTAGGTTGTGCTGTGCTGGGTTATTTTTAAACTTTTATACGCCACAGCTACTGGAAGAGGACAATGTGAGGTGGAGCAAATCATTTCTATATCACGGGAGAAGCTACGTGAAATGGGGTTTCCAGGAGGGTTATGTGAAAATTAGTAAATAAGCTTTGCCAGGACGACTTTTTTAGGTAGCTGAGTTAGCTTAATTTATATAGAAAGTAACATCATTTCAAGATCATTGCAGATTCTAATTACTATTAGTTATTGCCTCAGTGTGTTCATCCTTGAGTCTAAATGATTGCCATCATGGTGTTCTTGAGAAACCACATTCACAACAAACAACCCAAAAACACCATGCCTTCAACTATGGTTGGCGCCACTGCAGAGGCATAATAAAATAAACAACTTTGTCGGCCATCTTGAATAACTGTTTTTAATGTAAGCAATTAGTGCTAAACACAAAGTGTCATAGAGGAACAGCTATGTGCAGCAGTTCACTTCTCTCACCTGGAGGGTCCAGAGGCCTTGTGGCTGCTCCCCCCAGCAGTGCACAGTCATCAGAGTCCAGTTTTTCAGGCCAGCAGCAGAGGCGTCATTGGGTCGTGTGTCCAACAGCAGCGATGTCGTTTCACTGGGAGACACAAGGCTTATGGAGAGGTCACCACGACACACAGCACTGATGCTCACTCTCACCTGGTGAGAGATGGTTGGCAAGAGATGGAAAAAGGAGGCGGGGTGAACAGGGAGAGTGATGAAGAGATATTGAGGAAAGAAAACAATAAGGAGGAAATGGGTGTAAATAGACAAGGCATCATAAATATATTATTTTTTCACTGATGACTGAGGTCTTCTGGCAGCTTCTTACCACCACTTTTTGACACCATGTGGTTGTTTATGTTTATTTATTTATGTTTATTTAACTAGTAGTTTGCCATTTTAGGAAATAACCTTATTAGAATATGTAATTCAATCTTGTAATTTTTACACTTTGGTTTTTGTATTAATGAAACAAATGATTTATATTGTCTTAATTGGTAAGGTTCAGAGATCCCGTTGGCCTAGCACAGAACATGGGTTGCTATTTCTTCATTTAAAGTCTTAATGATAAGCTAAACTAGGCAGATGATATGTTTACATTTACCCAACAGACATGAGAAAGGAATCACTCTCAGCCAGAGATACTAAGAAGCAATAGTATTTACTTTAGAAAAATGGGATATATGGGATATTGATACTTGTGACACATGGATGAACAAACAATAGTTCCCTGCTGATTAGACCAATCTGCAGTGCAGTTGTTCCCCCAAGTTTAAATCCAAATTAAATCAGTATAGCTACAGTCTGGTGTGAACCAGACAGATGGACAAACCAACCAAATGATCTGTCCGTAGCCATCCCAAGATGAAGACAAAGAAAAGACACAGTGACAGAAATGGCTGAAGGGAATATTAGCTAAATGATTTAAATAAGCGTATGTACCCCCCAAACCCCCCACCTCCCCCATTCCCTCTCAGTAAACACTCTCCCTGTCCCTGTTCATCACAAGCAGCACATCTGGTGTGACAATGGCACATCGAAGAGAGAGCCGCCAAGCTGCAAAAAGACTGACAGCCCGCTCCTGTTTACGGCGTGTTACCACGGCAACACGTCCATCAATCACACCTCGCAGCGATGGTCTGACCCACGCTTTCTGCCAGGGAGCAGAGCCGCAAAGATGAAGCCTTTTCAATTTACATGCTGACTCTCTCTCTCTCTCTCTCCCCTCGCTATTTCACAAGTACACACGCTCACCAACATAGATGAGTCACACGCACTTGGATGTGCACGTACGTCAACACACGCAATGTTCACGCCTGCTGACACAGTCAAACATAAACACATTTGCATGTATGAGCATGTACTCAAAAAACACAGTTTTGCCATTTTCTGCAAATGACACAGCCGACACAGTGCACATCACAGTATGATCCTTTTTATCTCTTCGACTTTCACATAAAACACGACACAGAAACCTGAAAACAATTTGTGTAAAATCTTCCAAGACTCCAAAGTTGTTGAGGGAAGTTAAGTTTCAGTTCACTGCTTGTTTTGCATCATGTCAAGGGCAACAGGGAACATGGCTGAAAAACAAAGGCTGTATAATGGAACTTACAGCCAAACCACAAAGAAAGTCCATAAAAGAATATCGATCTATACTGGTGGCATTAGGGTGAATGGTGCTTGACGTGTTAACGCTAACAACAGACACTGATTTGAACAGCAGGTAGATAATATGTCTTTCTGCCCCATATAGAATCTGATATTACCTGTTTTCTTTCATCATGTAAAATACTGCCCACTTGTGGCAACAGCAGGTCACTGTCTCCGGTTACGTTAACTAACAACATCTATTGTTCCTGTTATTTTGGTAGCCATGATTGTGTCCTGGTGGCAGGGCAGCATTTTTTTGCAACATTTACAAATCGTGGATAATCCTGGGGTCTTTGACTGGTGACAAGCTATAGCCAAAGCGCTCTTGCCATGCTGTCCTTGATTCAGCCCCAACTAAGATCAGTTAGAATATTGCAGGAATCAAACTGAGCTTTCTTCCTGAACTGATAAGTAAATAAGCAAAATACACTATAACTTTTCATCTATGGACAGCAAGTTTGAGAAGTTTGAAACCGTAAGAATGTTGTTATGCAAGTTTCACAGTGACTCTCAGGGATGTGGATAGTGTGTAGGTTGTGTGAGGCTAGCAACAGAGTAGAGTTAGACGTTAGCAGTATAACAGTGAACATATGTGCAGTGGGTGTGCACTTTAGGGTATTTGTCAGAAAAGAAATCCTACAACTTCTCAAGACCTATGCCATGTCCTGCATTGTAATGTCCTGTAATGTCCTAATTGCCCCAGAAGTTGAATACAACACTTTCCCTGTGTTTCCAATGTGGTCCGACCGTACATCAGTAAAGGTTCACAGTTACAGCAACAAATTACTTTTCCTACAATACAGCATGTGATATATTTACTGTCAGTTCAAATGAATAATCCAAATACAATTACAATCAATATAAGTGAATAAGTTTATGTTTTATCTAAGCAACTGTAAGCAGCTCTCCACCTGCTAGCCTCTTTACAGCCCAGTAATTCAAAAATGTCTTGAACAAAAACTGCAGTGACCAAACCATTTGTTGACTGGAAACAGTGACTGCTTAAGACTTTCCAGTGGAGCCAGGCTACCTGCTTGTTGCCTGATTTCCTCTCTGTATGCTAAGCCAAGTTGAAAGCTTCTAGCTGTAAATTCAAGCATTAAATATGGATCTTCCAGTCTGATTCTCAGCAAGAAAAAAAAATGCATTTCCCCAAAATGTTGCATTATTTTTTTCACATAACTAATTAAGAATCGATGCAAAGAAATATCACAAAAAATACATATTTTTATATCAAAGAGAATACTTGAAAAATGTAACCTGAACATGCTCCAGAGTATTGAGCTCATTAGTCCTCCCACTGCAGGCCTCCGACTGGATGTTCACCCTGACCTCACTGCCTGAAGAAATGGTCCTAGCCAATAAAAAAATTATCACATCTGTCAGTCAAAAGCCAAACCTCTTTGGGACATGCTTATTACACTGTTAACAACTAAACATCAAGCAATGACAATACAGATGAGATAAAGATTATTAATGTCTGTAGGGTAAAAAAAAAAAGACAGCAAGGAACAACTGGAATCAGTGGAAGTGTTGCATAAACAAACTTTAACAGTTTTTTTTTACCTGTTGGGATAAATTTTGACGTGTTGGGTGCACTTCCTCTGTGGAGCGACAGTGTTGAAGATTGCAGCCTGCTGCACCATCAGCCCTGCATCCAACAACCCAAAGCCATACCTGAAACAAGCAATCAGTATACACCCTATTATATACTATTATACATGTTCATGTATATGATAAACACAAGCATGCCGTTGCACTTTCATCCTTACACACAATTTTGAGCTAGAGGCTTTTTTGCGTGGGTGGTCGAATGTGCTGCAGGAGCAGAGTAAGTGCTAATGGCTCTGACATGAGGAGGCAACAAGTCATTGACGAAGATGATGTTGTCCTCTGACACAATCACTTCCTGCACTGTCCGAGCTGAGGCTGAGGGCTGCTGTTTGTGCTGCCTGTAATTGCCTGGAGGATTGATCCTGAACAATGTGCCATCTCATGGACTGTAATCAAGCCTCATTATTCATTCTTTACCACCCCAATCTGGGTTCTGGGGACACAATGGCCGCCCCTTAAGCGGCGTCGCTGCCTGGTGACTGTATGACCAGGGCCTCATCTTACTCTCTCTACCACTTTACTGCTCCTGCTTCACTATCTCTTTATGTCTCTGAATCATCCACTCTCATCTCTTCTCTTTGCCCTCTCTTTTCCAGAGAGCAGCCTGCTATTCGGTTTGCTTTTCCTCTTTAAATTCTCCTTCACCCTCCTCCATCAAACCTGAATTTCTTGCATCAGAACTCTCCTCTGCTGCTTCAGTGATGCTAAAATCACAGTCCCCATAAGTCTCTCCTTAATTCTCCCTCAAATCTTTCATTTTCACGCACTTTCTCACCCTCAGTTCCCTCTTGTTAAAATCATGGTCCCCAGTGTGAGTAACACGGCTGTAACAACCTTCATCCCTCCTCCTTTTGGAAATCCAGAGGGGGTGACAAAGAGCTAATTTCTGCCATTATTACCATACAAACCTTATGCCGTTAATCTGCAATAAGTGAAATTCATTATCCTGATGACGGGGTCTCTTGGAGCAGGAGCGAGAGAGACAGAGACAGGAGAAAGGAGAGAGCTGATCAATAACTCAATCTGCTGCCCTGCATGGGGCTCCATCTCCTCTGTCTCAGACTGTCAGTGTGTGTGAGGAGCAGAGGCAGGAGCTGCAGCCCACATCGTCCTCATCCTAACAGCACGCCACACGATCAATGGACACAATCTAATCAGCCACTATCACCACCAATGACTTTTAGCATGTAGGCCCTAGCATAATAGCATTAGGCAGAAGAGTGTGTGTGGGGTTGAGGTGCACTGCTGAAGTTCAAGGTCATAGGAGGTGGGGGTGGGTGGTTTATAAAAGCTGTGAAGAGTTGAGGCAAAACAGGAGCAACAACAACTGAATGCAGGAGACTGGATTAGTGACTTTTCAGGCATCAGTTTACATGGATCCTAACAAAGAATAAAGAATCTAAATATACAATTATTTTGCTCAAGAGACACAATTTTATGATTATTGACTAAAAAGCTGCCAAACTTATCTGAACTCTACAAGGAACTTAAAGCACTTTAAAGTTCCCCAGTATACTGCATATTTTTGTTATAATGCAATATAACATGACAGAGACCTATCTTTCCATGCAGTTATTAAGTTGGTCTGAATACACATATGACAGCTACATTCATTTCGAAACTAGAATCATCAACCTCAAGTAGTTATAGGCAAAATATAACTGAAAACATGTTATGTGAGGTCACAATGACCTTTGAAAACCAAGTCCCAATCAGAGTCTAAGTGAATGTAAATTAAAAATTAAATAGTAAATAGTGAATGTAAATTTAAAAAAAAAAATAGTAAATAGTAAATTAAATAAAATTTGCCGTGTTTCCGTCAATGTAGTTAGATATATGAAGAGGCTAAAAGCATGATTTATGAAGTCACGGTGTCCTATGACCTTTAGTAGCTACCAGTCCAAGTCAACACTTTTGCCTGATTTGAAACAATTCCTTTTACGCCTTTCTTGAGATTAATTCATAAATTCATTCTAATTCATAAAAATAGCAAAGACAGACAACCCGATGCCTCTGCCCTTAGCTGTCACCAGCAGAACTCAAACAGTTGGATACTGTAGATGTTTACCAAATATCATTCAGACAACATTTGTTGGAACTATTTTCTGTGGCGGATTAATCCACAATTTGTGTGCTAGTGAGTATTAATGGCAGCAGGATGGTGTATGTGGGATTGACTCAAAATAAACTACATGTCAACCAGTGCAACAGTGTGACTCACTGATGTGTTTTTAATAGTTTACATGGCACAGGGGAATAAGACATATAAGACTTTGACTAGACAGAAAAAATCAATTCATCAAAGGTTTTGATCTTTACATGGAATAGAAAAAATCTAAAATATCACCAGTTGCACCCTTAAAGACACACGTATACACACAGTGAGGTTTCCATGAGTTCAGTTTCATTTACTTTTATTTGACTTATTTCAGTGATATTTATTTCCTCAAAACTCTATCTCCATCATAACCGCCACTTGCCTAACCTTAACAAAAACTTAAAACATATCTTCACATTCACCCTCATCTTCAAATTGAATGATTTACATTATTGGGACTTGCTTTTTGTCCCCATAAGGGAGACATGTCCCCATGATGTGAGTGTATAATAATACCAATGCCTACACACACACACACACACACACACACACACACACACACACACACACACACACACACACACACACACACACACACACACACACACACACACACATTGAGCTAGGTGGCAGATTCACTAGCAACCAAAGAGGTACTTGAGCTGTCTTTTGTCCTGAATATATGGTGACCATAATTACCATTACACTACATGTATTCAGTAACGCTAATTACATCATTAACCCACAAATTAATGCATTAATTACGGAATATTTTTGTGTCACTTCACTTGCCCTATAACATAAGCGTTATTAATATGAAATCTGTATCCTAAAACTCTAAGGGCTCCTGGTATTTTCTACACAATAATTCTTTACCATTACAGTAAATAATGATTCTTTCATAGCCCTGGCTTACATGAGAACATTAAACCCCATACAGACACTTATTTATTACATGTACGTGTCACTACAAATTTACCTTTGCTTAAATTTTTTGATTTGTCCATCTGTTAAATGTAAAAGTATTATAAAAAAAAAAACACCAGCAATAACAATAGATCATGTAAGATATTTCACAGTGTGGGGAAAGCTGGCACCCTGACTTCTCATAAAACACAAACTATGGTGACCGGGGCTTGCCACCTTGCTCCCTTTTAGTCATTAAATATACCCTCCCCAACCTGTAACCCCTTAGCAAGAGCTGTTCACCTATTAAATGCTATAGCTCCTGCTGATCGATCGGGCCTGCCCGAGCTCCACAGCCATAAACCCACACAGACATATATCTAATAGAGAAAGCTGCAGGAAACAGGTTTATCCATGATGGAACGTGATGAAAATGACAGATTTTATGTCCCCTGCCATGTCAATGAAACAGCACTGTTGAACTGAGCTGCTTTTCAGGAAGACTCCCCAGCTTTTCAGCCATCTCTTCATCAGCAGCAAGGAATTCAGAGCACAGCGCACTGCTGCATTCAGCAAGGGTCTTCCTGATTTCTCCAAATGGAAAAGTGTGCAGTGTACAATTTAAAAGGGTAGTTTCATTATAACATTTACAGGTTTTCTTTAGAGAATGTGACTGAAATTTCTGAAACTGCTGCAAACATGTTTAAGATGAAAATGTCTTTAAGATAAAACCCACATAATGTAATTCAATGCACATCAAGCAATTAGTCAGAAAACACAGTCTTCCAATTTTCAACTTGTTCTTTTTCCACCTCCTGCGTGGTCGGAGGGAGGTTGAGCCAAGCTGACTACAGAGTGACAGCAGATCTTCTGTCCACGCAGCACGAAGCATGTTAAACCCCCGACCCCCTGCCTCCACACATATCGAATCTGCGGCCCTCGTATTTTCTCCAACCACTCTCACTCCTCGATGGCAAATGCCCTTGCAAACTCTTACTCCCTCCTTCTTTTTATCCATTAGGATGAAGGCCACCTCCCCCCTGCACTCCCCCACCTATCCATGGGGCCTCTTTGTAACTGTCGAGGAAACCTTTTCACTTTTTGTTCTGCAGGCCTTCCCAGGTCCTTTCTCTGCTGATATTCACACCATCTGCCAGCAGCAGAGGAAGGTGCACACAAACCCGACTAGCACTGAGACATCAAGATCTCCAGGGTCGAGGTCTTTGCTTCGTCTTCGCACACGCCATTAAAAACACAGCTTTAACAACTGCGATGCTGCAACCAAAACAGATTTTTGCAGCTACCCAGAGACCTAACTATGGCGGTCTCACCCCTTGTTTGCAGTGGTACGTCCTGCTAAGTCCGACCCCCCCTCCCAATAGAAGTGGCTGTAAAGAATCACTCAAGCCGCACTAAGCAGCTGCCTGTGAGTTAGGTCATTTTCCCAGGAGCCACAGAGTGGGCACTGGCAGGACCTCAAAAAGAGGGGACACCATCTGTTCAGTGCCTGAAAAGGTTTGGTGACACCTTCTGTGGTATCAACAACTCCTAATTAAGTGGCCAAGAATGCAGCAGCAGCTCCAGTGCGTGATTGGTGGGTTTGCCTCAGTTAGCTGCCTCAGATGACAACACAGCAGACCCCCGGTCAGTATCATGCACCTCTTCGTCACATCTGGCCACGGATTAATGAAAAATGAACAAAGAGCAGATACAATAAACGCCTGATGAGCAGAGCAGCCAACAAAAACTATATTTACTTTTGTTTTCGATGATTTTTTTCTCCCCCTTTTGTGCTACTTAATTGAATGTTTATCAGGAACATAAAAAAACTGCATTAACCCTATGGTCAATCCCAGTGTGGTTTGTTTCTGTTATATCATGATGCACTAATTTCATTAACATTAGGATTTAAATGAAATAACAAATAGACTTAACATTCGTCTGATTTCCATCGCTCCTACAGCCAAATCTGCTGCTCAGAAATGTTACTAATTAGGCTTATTAAGTAATTAAGAAGAGGTCTTAATTATATCTGCGCCACTGGGACCTGCACGGCTGTAACCGTGAAATGCTGCGCCGCTCTGCTCATCTTTGTTGGACTGGATGTTACACAATTTCATCCATTTCTCTGAATGTGTGTTTTTATAGAGAAAAGAACCTGGCATATGGTTTTAAGGGCTGTATTAGGCAAATATCTACTCTGACATAAAATAACAGAGAGAAACACTCAGCAGCTTTCAACAGCACAGCTTTAAAATGTCAAGTGAATTACCTTCCAAAGAGTTAAAAGTTTAATGAAATATATTGCAGGGGGGGAAAATGACGGGTTTGGCACAGGCATGGACTTAGTCTCGAGAGAACGGGCACCAAACGACTCTCAGTCTCTACAGCCATCAGTCAAAACGGCGGCCACCCTTCCCGTCTCTTACACAAGGAGACTTCTCTGGAAGCCACAATGATCTACATCCCATGACCTCACTCTCAGTGTCCAACATATTTTGATTTGTAGCTAGACTGTTATTCAAACACAAATTCAAAAGAGGATGAAATTCAGCAGAGAGCTTTTGTTGGATGCACACCAAGGTACAGTCCTTTTAGATGTCTCTGCCCTTGTGAGGAGAGGGAAAGAGCGAGAAAGAGAGAGAGAGTGAGGGTGAGTGAGGCTAGCACAAGCTTGGCAAAAAGATTCCCTCCAGGGTCCCGAGTGCTTTCCTTTCACTCTGGACAAAGCAAACTCTAAACCAGGAGCCTTTGTTTGCCTCTACAAAGGGACAAGTTTTTGATGCCAATATCACTAAACGTGACAGAGCAAAGAGAAATGTAACAATCAAAAACAAAGTCTGTCTTTAGATGTTTATTGAACGGCATGACATCTGCTACATGGTTTCATCATGGGAGATACATCAAGCTCAGAAGTTCTGTATTTCATATACACTGAGTGATTTAGCAGAACTCACAGCTTCATCAGCACAAGGAAATCCTCCTTCTTAGAGATCCTTTGTCCCTTGAGCCATAGCATTTCAACAGAGTACAACAGAGTACAAGTACAATATTCCTCCTTATCTACTGTAGAATCATCTACATTTTATATTTTTATTTTGTCACATGTATTTCTATTTATATATTGAGTCTGGTGACTGTCAGTTACTGCCTGCAAACCAAACTGCGTCTTGGGGACAATAGAGATTTACTGTACTCACAAAAATATTATATGTGGCATTACTATTGCAAATAAAGAAATCTATATAGAATCATACATACACATAATGTGAAGCTAATATGCATAAATAGTATAAATAGTAATGTTACACAGAAATCTACTGGACAACAATGTTTATGTAATAATGAGTGATCCATATAAGCTGTTTGATTATTATTTGTCAAATGAATTTACATGTTCACATTGGCTCTCCTGTCTTGTTCTCCCAGCTCTGTTTCTTTTTCTCTGACTTTATTAAAAGCCAATATGTAAAACAGAGGTGGAATGCAAAGCAAAGTTTTTATATAAACTAAGAAACTATTTCATTGTTTTCTATTGTTGTATGTTGCATGTATTACATTGAAATACTGTATAGAAATTCACTTTGTACAAAGGACACATAGTGACATGTACTAGGATCCTTTAGTAAGATCACCATACGTTTGAACAAATAAAACCCAGAGAAATTATTACAAATTGTCACAAAACTACAACAACAAAATCTAAACAGATTTAGCTCTGACAGTCCAATGTCCCAGTCCATTATAGTCCTAATAACACCAATTACAGATATGGAGACTATGAAATTCCATTATATTTAACCATGATTTGCAGCTGGTGCCTTTCAGACAACAAAGAAAATTTCAGTAGGGAAATTTTGAAACATGTCATCGGGTCAAAACCAGGTTTATAAGCAAGCCTTATAAAGTCAGTGCTCTAATTTGAAGAGATGTGGTCAGTATGAGGAGGGTGAGGGGCTTTTGAAAAATACTCATCTAAAATTTACCAGATGTAGAGACTAGTGGTAAAGTGGTAGAGTCACCAACCAATGGCTGTCAGTTGATTGTGACAGCGACATAATTTAACTCTGAATGAGGATGAGTGCTAAGGCTACTGTGGAACTTTATTTTGAAATTTCTCCTGTTTTTCTTGCCCCCTAGCAAAATATCAAAATTGCTACTTGTACATGAATTATGCATCAGTGGAGGTTTAGAAGAGCACAGGGTCCCTACAACCCCCTACCCATCTTGTAGCGCAGTATGGTGGAGTAGGGTGGGGCATGTGTGTGTGTGTGTGTGTAGGGGTTTTGGGTGGAGGGGTGCACAGGCACCCCTCTGTTTGCCTGCTGCACCCCCCTGCCGGGAGACATGGCACCCCCTGCAGGAGGTGCAGTGCTCCGCTTCCCCTGTCCCTCAGGGCGAGTCGCTGTATGTCACACACACAAACACATACTTGGCTCATTCAGCCCAGTTTATCTGCTGACACATCAATCAAATACACGACTACACAGACACACACACACATTTTGCCTCTCTGCGCACAACTGGAATATTATAGTACTTGAGGCTTTCAAAGCAAATGAACATTTTCAGCTGAGCCACATTCCACAAAAAAACAACAGAAGTTAAAAGAGAAGAAGACTTAAAGAATGAGGTGAAGGGATAAAAGTTAAGATATGTTGCCATATCTGTCTCAATAAGTCTAAACAAATATATGTAGAAACATAAATATGTCTAAACAAGTCTAAACAACCGATCGTGATTTTAGGGTGAGGGTCAGGGAAAAAACATGACTTCGCATTTTCATTCAACTGCCAAGAATCCTAATCAACATGAGGACTTAATTTCTCTTTTTTCTTCTACCGGTGTGCATGTGCGCACACACACACACACACACACACACACACAAAGCCTCTGCTTCCTCTCAATTAGCCAACAATTACCCACACATATATCTACTCTCCTTTCATGGGAAACAATATCATTACATAGCTACTCTCATATTAAGTGATAGAGGGATTGTTAGTCTGTGGTTGAGCTATATCTTTAATTACCCTGCATACACACACATACCCACACACACACATACACACACACACACACAATTTCTTCTTCTAAAACACATGTATATATAGACCACAGGCTCAGTCACAGAGTAATTGGCTCAGCAATGGGAAAAAGAGGAGGTCTGGATAATTAATTAATCTATCAGGCCAGGGCAGAGACGCAAGACCAGTTTTACAACCCCACTAGAAAGAGGGTGAACGAGAGAGAGAGAGCGAGAGAGAGAAAAAGGGAAAGCCTCTGCTCCCACACGATATATGTCTTTGCATGAAATGGAAATGGCTTGCCAGAATGCATTAGGTGTGTATGTTTCTTCTGGTACACACACACACATACACACACACAGACACACATGCGTTCTATATACTCGTACGTCAGAGACACACACAGGCACATATTCTCGTTTCACACACACACGCATATAAACACTCAACTGCAACTGATCCACATATTCATCTGGATTTATGGAGCTGACAGAGTCGCAAGGTTATTGATCTTCAGTCAATTCACAGACAGACCGAATGGAAACAGCCAGGCGGGTCGCGTCATATTTTCTAAACAGGATTACGCTGCTTTATTTGCAGTGATAAATGTGGGAAAATTCTGACAACAATGATTTGTTTTTGCTTGATCTTCCAAAGGTTACAAGTAACTCACAAGGGCAATAAAGCACCAATCATTTGCTTCAAAGTTTTGTCGACTGGGGCTTGTTACTGAACTTTAATACTTTTTTGATGACCAACTGAAATCTATCTGTATCTGTTTACTGATTATACGTCTGTTCAATTAAGTTCCATTTCAAATACAAAACAGTCCCTAGTGAGAAGTGGTAGCACGTTCTGTTGACTTAGGAACTATCAGGTTGGGCTCATGTTCCCTTTGTCAGTCATCACATCTCCTCAGCATCGCAGTAATCTGGCACTAAATACAGTGAGCATCACATAACTGTGTTGTTTTTTCCCCCTCTCCGGTGTAAAATTACACCTAAAATGCTGACTTTGGGTTTTTTCTTTAAGAAAAAAAAAGTCTGTCATTGGACTAATTTGCCAAATTTTCGCAGTTTCTCTGGTGTGGTGATAATACCAACAGGAATTCACAAAAAAAACAAGAAAAAATAAAGCTTTCAGCTCCTGATTTAATTCCCATGTTTAGTTCTTTTGGCTCCAAAGTTCCTGGAAGTAAACTATTTGTTGATAGATAGTTATAGATCTTAGATTTACTTGAGCTAAATGCAACATTTTCCAAAATAAATTGTTCTTATTGAGATTTGGTTTAATTAAAAAAAAAAAGAGTATTTTATAAATATTAATTCATTTTTTTGTCATTGCATCATTATGGTTGAGTTGTAAACCTGTAATAGAAAAATCACCAATATCAAAAATGGTGAAGATGTTACAATAAAGTTCTTTATTTACTCTTTTACAAAAGAGTATTAGAGGAAGACATGGAGACAAAATGGTTTGGTTTTATTTTATCAAAACGTGAACAATAATAGAATAAAGAAAAACTTTTGAGAATAAATCAAACTGCTGGTGTTAGTGCAGATTGCTAGCTTTGATAGCTTTCTCTTATTTCACAGTGTGATAATAAATGTTATGATGTGTTAAGAGTTTGTTCAGAGATAGAAATCACACAAATTTGGAAGTGGTGGCTGCATTTGTGTAAACTGAGATATCTAGTAATGGACAGATGTGAGGGTAGGTGGAAGCCTTCATTTGAAGTCTGGCTTTTGGTCATCAAGTGAATGTAAGTTCAATAGTCACTCTCTTTCAGCTCTGTGTTTGGTCTCTACCAACTTGTGAAGAAACTATCTGTCTCGTTAGCTGCTAAATGGTTCATTTATAGCAAATCTATTTCTGGGCTTTTTGGTTGAAACAGACATTATGAGATTGGACCGATCGATGAGCTGAAAGATTCACCACTGAAGATTATGTATTGAACTGACAGTGTTGCAAAAAAAAAGTGTCAAAATAGTACTCAAGTCTTGTGGTGATGTAACAAGTGAAATTAATAATTTACTCCTGTACAAACTGTAAGACAGTACAGAGGAGAGAATCAGCTAAACGGAGTATGAAAATATTAATGAGCCTGAACAAAACAAATTTAAACACTTTCTGTAAAAGCAAGAGAACATTATATGGTATTGAGGATCAACTTCACTTCACAGAACGGAGTCAAATCACTTCTTGGCTGCTTAAATCCTGGCAAAGAGAGAGTGAGAGGTGAATAGTGTAAGTTAAGAGTGTAAGAGTGTAGTTTTTCTACAGTTCTAGACAGTTTGTCAAACTCAGGGTGGGATCTGGAACTTGAGAGTACCTACACCCTGCCAACCCCAACTCCCCACCCTTTTGTCACCATAAGCCTGTGTTAGTGGTTGTCAGATCTAACAACAGGATGGGAGAATACAACACACACACACACACACACGCACACACACACACCTCAGCTGAGGAGGGAAGTGGCAGGTACATCACGTCTATGGTAATAGAACAGCAGATGGAACTGCAGGCACACACAGCACCTTGTGCTTTGACACAAACACAAACACACACATACTCTGGCATGTGCACACCCACTTGTTCATACGTTACAAAAACACACTGACACAAACATGTAAGAACAAGCTGCTTTTACCTTATGGTGATGAAATATCACATCTGAAAATAAATACCCAACTATACTATCTGCACATGCGCTTAACAAGATGAGAGTATGACTTTCTTCTGTCAGAGTGGTAAAAGGTGCAGGTCAGCTATAAATGGCTCCTCCCCTGTAAGAAATAAAGGTGTCAGAGTGTCGGTCCTAGAAGGTGTTGTCTGTTTCTAACCTGTCTCTCCAGGGCATCATATGAGTGATGGCGTAGCTACTGGCCCTGATAATCTGAGAGATAAATCATCTTTAGTCACTCTCTAACAGCCTGACAGACAGACAGGCCTAAGTACCTGGGAGGGTGGCAAAGGGACACTTTAAAACCTCCAGTGATGAGGAGTATTGCCGTGAAGAAAACAGTTAGCCGCCCCAAGCTCCTTCCTATCCCCCAGAGTCTCTGGCTGCCATTTTGGCTGCGTCTCAAGGCGCTATTCCGGCTCTATCTCATGTCACCGTCCTGGCTGTCGTTCAATTCTCACGTTGGCTCCGGTTCAGCCTCCATTCTGGCTCCGGTTCAAGCTCCACAGTGGCTATGTTTCGGGGGCTTCATTGTGGCTCTGTTTCAGCAGAGCCCCCCCGCCCCCCATCACGTCTCTCTCTCCCCTCTTTCAGTTTCAGCACCCCAGGTAGCTGGCCTCCTGCCCGGCCTGCAGATCAGTGGGAGATCCAGGCTCGGGCCTTTTGTTTGGGGTGGCATTTTGCCTTTGTTTTCCCATCTCGCCTGTAATCTAAACACCCAAAACATCTCATGCTTGACAAATCGGCCCTGAGATGAGGGAGCAGCAGAAGACAAACGGCTGGAAGCGGTTCAACCCCAGGCAGGACTGATGGTGTCCGACTGGGTCTGACCTCCCAAAGGTTAAAGACACGTTCACTTACAAAGCAATCAATTACCCAGGCTGTGTGGGCGCTTTTAACCAACCTCCCCTCCTGCCTTCCACACAGCCAGCGTTATTGATGAGGGTCCCAGTGTACAGCACACTCCAACCTGGAGTGTGTATTACATTTCACAATTGAAATAAATCTCAGATTCCTGTTGTTAGTGCCTACCTGAACCACTCTCCTGCTTTATATTGTCCTCTTCTCCCCCTCCACCACTTCTTTCCTCCCCTCCCTTCCCCCCTCCCTCCCTCTCTCTCTCTGCAGGTTGTTGTAGCAGGTTTATTCTGGTAGCTGGGCTCCGTGGGCCCGGCAGGCCCCTCAGCTGTTCCGCTGGGTTTGTAATTACCATTTCATTAAGAATGACAGTTTCGGGGGTTGAAGCACCATTTCATCCGGGTCTCGTGGGGAAGGCGCTTGCCAAATTTCCAGTGTGAGTGGCAATTATCTCTCTTCGTGTCTGCAATTCACCATTTTGTACTTAGTGGCTTGACAACGGCTAGGAACATTTAGTTGGATTAATAATAGGTCTGGGATATTTACACTGTAGCCCACTCAAGCTTAGCTGTGCCAACAGAATGATATGAGGTATCAGAAAAGATACAAACAAACTAGAGAAACACTACACTAGCACTGCACTTCCTCTTTGTGTAAACACTTTCACAGGGCTGTGGTAGTAGTGTCAATATGTTTTCTATTAAAGTGGGGAGTTGGTAAAATTTATTTCATGTGTATGATCAGAACGCACTAATGTATATTTTTTGATTCAATCATGTGTCTTAGCTTTTTACCTCAATCCTGCTTCTTGTAATAATGTTTTTTCATACTTGACAAAATGACTTTTAATCTCAGCAGGGCTGCTTGGCTAACTGTAATAAAAGGGAAACAAAAGCATTGTAAAAGCATTACAATGTACTTTTTTCTGTCATTGAAGATGCATCTAAAATCAAACATTTACACCATAGTCTCATATTAAACATTCATCCAGAGACGGATCAGAAATCAATTCAAACTTTACTGTGTTCTCAGTGAAAATGTACATTAAGTATGGCAGCAGACATTCTTTCACTTTACCTGCATACATCTATCATTTCTTACTTGATGAGTTTGACCTTTCTTCTTTTTGAATGGCAACATTTTTATAATTGCTTTCTCTTGTCACTTGATGTGTAGCTTGTGTACTCACTCCTGCACACCGAAGTATGTGCATTAAAGGATAGGTTCATTTTTTTGATGTCTCATTGTAATTCCTATGTGCTCATATATACAATGAAAGGATCACTGCTGGTTGTCACAGTTTCTCTTGTCCACAGTGCCCATGAAATGAAATGATCCCATACTGGTATGACTACATTATAAGAGACAGGAGACAAAATCCAAAGTCCTTGTTGTATGTAACAATACTTAATAGAGTTCAGTCAAACCTAATGTGAGGCTTTAGCAGTCTGTGTTACACAAATCAACTGGTTATCTGTCTTTAAGTATAAAGAGTCTTCTTTATTTTTCCCAGTCTGACAATCGGTTATGATGATCTGTCATTCTGCAACATAGGGGTTGTCTGAAATGAGCACAAGATGGTGTGTTTACAGGCAATATTGAAATTCTCTGCCATCAGAGAGCTCATAAAGATGGTTGAAATGACCATCAAAACGATGAAGACACTGATGCCAAACAAGGGTCACCATGTATCCCACAGCACAACAGATGAAAACTGTGGATGTTATGAAATAACGGATGAATCAGACACCATCTTACTTACTTTGCTCATGTTTCATTCTAACCACAAACCACAGCTCAGTCCATATGGGACTGACTGAGACCCACTGTTTTATAGCTGAGTAAAGGACTAAACACAGAGTAATGATCAGGTTCTGCCACAAAGGAAGTGGTTCATATCTACATTGTGTCTCAACCACATAGTAAATGTCTATGCAATCAGACAAGAAGGCAGCCTGAAAAGCTTGTCAATAGTTGTCCAAAGTTACAAAGTTTACTGGCTTGACTCGGGATGTTGGAAAGATGCTGGGGGGAGGGAAAGTCTGACAAGCAGACAAGATGAACACCTCTGAGGCAGTAAACTGGTGTCTTAAGCAGGTGGGGAGTGAATCCAAACTGAAAAAATACTGCAAAGTCCCATGTGGCTATAGCCCAGAGAGGTGAGTGAATATCTGGCAAATTTACAAAAATGCACACACTGTAAGGTAATAAAGGTAGCTTACTATTGTTATGGACACCCAGTTTACCCATTTTATTTATGAACTATTGTCATGTTACCTTAACCAAGATAAAATTAGCATTTTAAGCAAATTATGTAGAGCATTGTAAATATCCAGGTGAAATAGTGAATATTACATATGCTAATAACTAAAACTAGGATACTCAGGATACTCAGATGCATTTTTTCTCCTTCCTTCTTTCGCCTTCTTCTTGACTGACATCTGATGTCAAGCTACATGCATCATTATCTCTGGTATTTATTACATCTACAGTACCTAGTTCAAAAACTAGTGGCATCGTGTTATAATTGTTGGAACTGAGTTTGTAGTAGTTCTTGTAACATTCCCCAAACTGTTGTCTCCCATCTTTTCTAGTGTACTCATTCTAGGAAGACATCACTCAAGGACCAGTGTGGACAGCATGAATTATTGAAGCACTGAACAGTCACAACATTAAAACAGGTAAGGGATTTTAATGTTGAGGCTGATCGGTTTCCAATATTGAATTAGGATTGACTTGAAAAAACCTGAATGTTTTGGCTTGAATGTCTGACTGTGTCTGAATGTCTGAGGCTCTTAACTGTGTACTTGCCATTTTTTGTTCCTTCTTAAGAACAAAAAATGGCAGGCATCTGCTGTGCTGTGTTACAGAGACATGACTCACATGATGTCTACTGCGAGTGACGGCTGCAACTCTTTAATTGCATGTCTGCGCTGAATGATGGGATACTTAATTCCTACACATTCCACACAATTGCTTTTCACACTGGCAGAGGCCTGGGGAGGCAGCGGAGGAATTCTATGACCATATGGAGAGGGAGGCAGAGCCGGGGCTGAATGATAGGGAGCTTCCTGCCCGCAGACTGGTTGCTACACTGTACTGTACAGACGTGAACACGGTGCTTCACGACTAATAAAACACATTCTACACACACACACACACACACACACACACACACACAAAGCACAGAAATGAGATGTGGTAAGACTGAATTTAGCTTTAACACACTCCCGGGCACATAAGCAAACACACACTCATCAATTGTCTGTCAGCTGAAGTCAAACACATACATGGCCTATAACAAACAAACGCAATCACACATGACCACATTAATGCATGTCTCACACACACTGTACAGATATACTTACATACGTACATCACGTACTCACACATCGAGGACAAACACTGAGATATTCACATATACTTTACTCTCTCTCTCACTCACACAGACACACACACACACACACACACACCACAGTCAGCTGTATAAAGTGTGTTGACAGTCCTGTCAGCTCACAGTCACACCATCAGGCTACCTGCTGTCCTGTGAATGGGTCACTTCTCCTTCATTTCTCCCTCTATCACTCTGTCACATCTGTTTGTTTTCTGTTGAGGTTGCAGTAAGAATAGTGCTCTAGTGCTACACTGTCTGTATGGTGAAGTGATGATCTGACCCCAGCTTTTGTGATACTGAACTCTGGAGGGCTGTAAGATGGGCGGGTGATCACTGCAAATATGTGTACCAGTGTGTTTTTTAGGTTATACAGTTTGGATGGCTGTGTCACATAGTGCTCTTAAGGGACAATATTATGATTTTAGTCATTTGAAAAATATAGTTTCTAATTGTATCATCAATCGTGTTATAATCAAACAAGTATATTTGAGTGGTAGCTAGCATTTGAATTTCCTGACAACAGATGTTTCACACTTCAACAACAACAATCAACATTTTAAAACATTTCCTGCACCTATCCATTATCTATACTGTTTATCTTTGAAGTTTACAGATTCTAGTCCAAAAATATATAGATGCATTATAGAAGATCCCATTTCCAACAATTATGATCTATTATTTAGTTTTAGTTGCTGATTACTTAGTTTGACAGTTTGTATTCAGAACCTAAACACTGATAAGAGGATGAGGTGGGGAAACAAAACAACAAAAAGAAAAACATATAATATTTCAAGGTCAGGAAAAGATGGATCTAAGCACTAGTTGTTCTAGATTGACTGCACAAAGAAAAAAAGGTTGTGAGAATCTACAGTTGCACTAGAAATTCTGCAAGGCTGTAATGCTGACTGTAAAAAAAAACGCTCATTGTTAGACTGATAAGGTACTGGAGAAATCGATTTTTTTTAAAAACCTGATGATAATATTAAATGAAAAAGTCAGGAAATCACCAAAGTTCACAAAAATCCCAAATGTCTGCACCAAATTTTATGGAAATCCATCCAACAGTTGTTAATACATTTTCAACTTGCTGGTGGCACTAGAAGGAAAGTCAGAGGATCAACATAATTGGTCGGCCTCATAATCTGGGAACCATGAAGAATGTCTGGACTTAATTTCATGGAAATCCACTCAATAGTTGCAATATTTCCATATTAAGAGCGACACTGCGAGACTGAGACTCTCTACAACTACATAAGCAGCTCTGTGATAATGTGCTAGCATGTAACAACATTAATATGTATTAATCAACATGTCCTAATGTCAGCATGCTAACCTCATTTACAGTGACAATATATTATTTCATATGTATAGTCTGCCATGTTTGCCATGCTAATTAGTGTGTTAACGATACACTACACAAGTACAGCTGAGGCTGATCGGAAAATTTATTTTCCTGGTGTTTCAACATTAACCAAAGTATTTAACAACCGACCTGATAATGGTGCTGATAAAAAGTCATGGGATCACCAGAGTCTGTAGCATTTGTCTTTAGGATGTCCTTAGAAAATCTCACAGTTTCCCCAAAACCCATCTTTATCCATAAAAATATCTGTGATTATAACTTGAAACATACTGAATGTCAGCCCAAGTATAAACCTCTGGCAGAATTAATGCAAACACACTGGTATTGTCCTCAGGTGTAGTGGTTAAATGTCAGCTCTAAGAACAGCCAGAGGTACTGTTCATTGATGTGACCCTGGAAACACCTTTGCCCTTGCAGACCTCAACAAGGCCCTGTGCATGCAAAATAAGGGGAGAGTGAGGGAGAGAGATGTAGTATATATGGAGAGAGACGGAGAGCCTGGTAATGCATTTAGCAGCCAGGCCTCGTTTAAGAAAAGTCCTTAATGACTTTAATTGATCTTTATTAGCTTCAATTAGAGAGGGACACTCAGGGCAAACAAGGTTGTGATTCCTGCAGACCAGAGGTGAGCAAGATCAGGGAAACAGTGAAAAAGAAGAAATGATGGAAGACACTGAGATTAAGCCTTTACAAATAAATAATCGTGACCTTTATGTTCTTTTTAAAGTTAGAATTTGTTATATTGTTTTACATTTTTACATTTAATTCCAACAATTAACACAACTCAAACAACTGAGTTCTGAGCAACAGTTTTGGTATCCAGCCACACAGCAGCATTGTTATAAGAGGAAAAAAGAGTGACCCTCTTCAATGCACAAATGTGCAAAAATGTAATTAAATTTGTAAACAAAGTACAGACAGTAAAGTTGTGTTCAGATGAGGCAGACTTTAGAGGCGGCTCAACTGAATACAAAGGCAATGGAAACAAAGTCAGTACATGCAAATGGATGCCAATTTTGCCCAGGGCAAAAGGAATTGATTTGAAGACACCTCACGGCATGTTGGGGTGTTGAAGATCAATCCCAGGATGTTATGAATCTACTTCATAAATATAAAGAGACAAGAGGTACAAGTGTAGAGGCAGAAGACTGAGGATACATGACAGAAAGAGCTGGGGCTCCTGGTGAGTTCTGAGAGCAGCTGCAGGCTGAGGTGCCGTGCAAACAGAGATGGTACATACAGCACTCTGCTCAAGTCAACATAAGCTACCTACATGCTAGTGTCCCAGGTCTACTAGCCCCATAGCCCCTGTTCAGATTGTCAGGCTACTAGCCCCCGTATGTGAAAATGTCAACCAAACTCTCCCATTTTCAACGGAATGGGAGGTTCAAGCATGCAAAAACAAATGACTAGCTGCAAGTAAACAATCAATTTTGTCACTGTTTTTAATTGTAGTTGTACCTGATCTACATGGGTCTGCTGTAAGAAGTTAGCTTGCTAACTGCCATTTGTTTAGATTGCTAGCATAGCTTATACTGCGCCACAGTTTCTTAAGTTTTTCTTAGACTTGGAGGGCAGCTCTCTCTGCCACGATGTGTTTTGTTCCGACAAACCCGTCGATTCCCAGATGAAGAGCAGAGCACAAACATCACCATGAAACCAGAAATGTCGGTCTATTGTTCTCCGTAGCAGCTAAAATCGTAAATACATTTTTGTACTGCCATCTTTATTGTTTCTACCGGCTGTCTACAGCAACAGGTTGACCCGGCTTTAACCTTGACAATTTAGCTCAGCTTTGGCCCGACAGTGTGAAGCTGGCTATTGCCTGCACTAAAGGTCTAGAAGTCAAATTCAAAGGAATGTGCTACAGAGGAAGACAAGATTAGATTACCAGCTACTCAGCAATACATTTCAAGCTTGCCCCTGTCCCTGTAGGTACATAGCATTTACCCAAGGTACAAATGATCCTACAACCACAGCCCGGTCCATTCACAAGACCTGAAAACAAACACTGAACACAGGGAGTACCAAAGAAAACTAAGAAGGTAAAATATTAACTTACTTCGACAGAACATAGAAAAGTTTCCAATGTTCATAAAAGAGACTGTCTTAATAAAAATGACCTTTGTAGAAAGCAAATTCCCCCAAATAACAAGTTTTCGTGACAGAGCCCCTCTAGTGGTTGATTGGTGGTCAAGATGGAGGGATGGGTCAACAAAACGTTGGATCCCAAATCTGTCACATGATGAAAGTCCTCTAATCTTAATAAAGTACTTATTTCAGCCCACATCTGGATTGTTCCATGAACCTGACTAAAGATTATTGATAAATGCTTTTGTGACTCAATGTACCAAAGCATTGTCATAAACATCAACATAAAAAAAAGACTAGTAATATATTTTTCAACTACGATTTGTGTTTCGCAGTTTATCTGTTGCCTGTCTTGCTGCCATGATGTTGCTAACCCAAAACAAAATTACAAGGACGTTTCTACTTTAGAATCCAGTGAAGGAAAGTTTGGGAAAATATTTGATACACCTACACACTATCAGTTTGTTCCACTGATTCACAGCGTCTCTCACACCAACTACAGTGACAATCAAAATCAAAACTTGCATGCTGTGGTTATGCCGTATACGGCCACCCTTAAGTCCAAGTGATTATCTCTCTAAACCAAACAATAAAAAGAAAAGCAGAGTAAAATCCACTTAAATACTCAGTCTAAGAACTTGCATTACCAAATGGAAATTGATTTTGAATTTAAGATGAGTTTAGTTGGTTTACGACCTCTAACATCTCCTCAAACATTTAACCCACCTGATTGGTTTACATATTTTTTTATTTCACATTTATAGTCAAATAAATGTTGTGGGGAGAACTTTACCACTGGTGCTAAAGTGTTCCTCCATGACTCTGAACCTCAGTTTCATGCTACTTAAAATGTGCAATATATTTAAGCAAGATTTAAGACAGATCGTCATAATGAAAAAAAAAAAAAGAAAAAAAAGAAAAAAGAAACTAATTTTATTCCACAAATAACACAAACTGGCTATTGCACAAGTGTGAATCTATGTCTCCGCCCTCCAGTCCCATCATCCGTCCTTTCCTCTCCCTGGTGCTGTGTTTGTGTTTCTAGGGGGAGCCAAGTGACCCCTGACCCTGGGCTAATGAGAGCGATAACGAGGATTAAAAGGGGGTGGCTGGAAGGTGTCTGAGAGTAGGGTTTAAACAATTACACTGGACTGCCAACATGCCTTTCTTCATGACTCAGGAAATTACAGTCTACCTCTCTCTCTCCCCCCACAGTCTTTCAGTCAGCACACAAAAGAAAGGGCTTATGGAAAATAATAAATTATCTCAGGGCCCACGTTAACTTGGATGTAAATCGCTGGGCAATTATGTTTTAATAGCCCTTTAAGAGAATGAGTAATTGGGTTGACACTACTGGGGTTGATCAGGCTCACCCATCTCTCTCCCTTTGTGCCCAGTGGAAGCGAGCTGTGCGTCTATGTGTCGGTCAGCCTGCAGCCAGACTGTGTGGTGGTTAGTTAGTTAGACTGTGAAGCACTGCAGCAGTTATATTAAGGATGATACATACAGATGACTTGAGAACATTGAATTTTTGCTGTGGCAAGCAAATCAAAATCAACATTTTATAAATATGTTATTTTGTTTTTTAGTATTAATTATTTATGTTTGTATAATACTCCTCAGAAATGAACTGCCTGGATTTTATCTTGGTGAAGTTTCTAGTTTATATTTGGTGCTCTTTCATTTGTCTGGTCAGCTATTGTGTCCATTTGGTGTGTGATGTAAAGCCATTATCGGTACCTGTTAATTTATGTATTTGTTTATGTATTCAGAGTTATATTACAACAAGCTGCTGGAAATAGTCCAGATTCATTACCTAAACAAATTTATCTCTAAAACTTGTGATATTAGCTCACTGGGCCATTGTGCTATGTCTTCTTAGAAAATAGTGGGTGGTGTAGTGGGGTGAAACACAGGCGAAAATTAAGTTTGTTTAATGTATTTGATCATATGGTTGAAGCCACTGGGCTGCACAGTGGTGCAGTAGTTAACTCTTCACTCTGTTTCCTTTCAAGTCAAAGACATACAGGTTTACTGGTGACTGTAAATTGCCCATTGCCCAAGTGTAAATGTGAGCGTGAAAAATTGTTTGTCTCTAAATGTCAGCCTTGTGATAGACTGGGCAGACTAGGGCAGGGTGTATTCTGACTCTTGCCCACTGTGAACTGGGATTGGTCCCATCTGACCATAAACAGATAAGTATAAAGGATGAAAGCCACTGACAGAAATCTTAGAAGCTTGCTGGACCACATAGTACCTAAGTTCTGTTTGTCAATTTTCTGTCTACTCTCAAGTAGACAGAATAACAGAATAACAGGTCTAATAACTACATAAGTTATTAGACCTATATGTCACTTATATGACTTTGACAATGAACTTTTCTGAAGTTTTCAATATTGTAAACGGTCATCGATGTTTGTCAAGCTACTGTGTCCTCTTCTTCCAAATACAGCAGCCCGTCAGTGTATGTAATTTCATGAAACTAGATATTTCTAGATATTCTAAGATGTAGGCAAGGTAATCACAAGGACAGACTGAAGAGTGTTTACAGTGTGAAGCTGCAGTTAGACGAAGGAGGAATGGCTGAGAGGAAGAGTTTTTGGGAAATTGTGTCACTCAGGTGAAAAAATAAACAGAATTCTATTGCAAAAGTTTTGAAACCCATCTGTTCACATACAAACAATGTATTCACATAGTTTTGTAATAAAAATATATATTTTTATATCTTTCTTTCCTTATGCCACAACAAGTGTGTTTGATTGTGTATAAGTCATGTGTGTAGGCGTGTTAGTGTCTGTGTGAAGCAGAAACAAGATGTCGGATGAACACACCCCTCCAAATGTCCTTACTGACACAAACACACACACACACACACACACACACACAGAGAGAGAGAGAGAGAGAGAAAGAGAGAGAGGTGAGCAGCACCCTGGAGAGCTCCCTTTGACTTGTGACCCCTGATCCTGAGTGTGACCTGCACAGGATTGGCATGTTTCTTCATTTAGACAGTGGGGGGGGGGCAGCCGAGATCAATGTAAGGAGGGAAGGGAAGAGATCATAACAGAGCCAAACCTGCTGAGCCGAAAAACCACCAAATGAGACTGGAACAACACAAACAGCAGGGGAAGGAGGAGAGAGAGAGAGAGAGGCAGAGGGGGGGGGGGGGGGGGGGGGGGGGTGGTTGTAACAAAAAAGGGGAAAAAAAAAACATTGATAGAGATCTGAAGCTAGGCGAAGTCTGACACAGAAGAAGGAAATAATCAAAATCCTCGGCAGGATGTCAGACCTTACTGCAATGAACAAGCAAATGGTGGGATAAACCTATATTTATCTCCTCTTACTTTCATCTGGGGAGGAAGACAAACGGGGTAAGAAATTGATCAGATGAGCATCTGTTAGGCTTGGCAACAGTCACAAGTCTTCAGAGACAGTTTTCAAACCCCATTTTTCAATCTTATCTCCATTACTGTCAGCACGGTACAGGCACTTAAAGGACTGTCCCACAGTAAGAGAAGAAAAAGAGCAGTATATGCAAATGCAGGCGACTGGACCTCAGTTCTTCACCCCGTTAGTGTTTCCTTTCAGATAAAGGTTCTCTCATTCCTACAGCTGCAGTCAGTGCTTGACATGAAGCATTTTACCCTTTGATGATACTTCTTGTTTTAAAAATTAAAAGGGCTATCGGTAGCTTATAGCTACACTATCCTTACTATATGCCCTTTACAGAAATATAATAGAGGTTAACTTCTATTGGTTGTTCAAGGCTGATATCAGACCCACACGTTAGTGCTGCTCACAGGGTCATGGTGCAGTGAAGTGACAGTGTTAGTCGGTTGGTTGCCCCGTTAGATGTGCAACAGTAAGACTCTGCACAGCCTCAGGGGACTGCTAGCAGGATCTGTATGTGAGTTCATGCTGAACATAAGGCTCTGACTAATTGTTATTTTCACTATCAATTAACCTACCAATCAATCTCTTGATTAATCAATCAATAATTTGGTGAAACTGCTTTTCCATTGCATGGTTTTGTCTGAGCAACAGTCCAAAACCTTAAAAAGAATTAAATTCACTGACATTTAAATAAAATAAAATAAAAAATCTTATCTAAACAAAACAATCCTATTTGGAATCTGTAGTCAGGGTAATAGACATACGAATCTAATCTACACAATCTAAACACAAACTAATTATTACCACTAAATGTAAAATATTAGTTTTTCTTTGTGTATTTGTTGTGCATCTGATTTCAGTCAACATAAACCCCTTTTTATTGTCCTTGGTCCCTCAGTGTGTTGATGCTTTGTTCTTGGGTCTTTCCGGTTCGAGGTTGGGTTTCTATCCTTGGCTTTTTCATTATGTAACAATGAAAAAATAAAATTACTGTTTTCACCTAATCTACACAGAATGTGTGCTTACATAAACAGTATTTGGTTGGCCACTCAATGACAGAACCCTCATGGGTATAAGCTCCGCTAAGCCAAAGCAATGGTCTCATTGAAATGACGAAGTGTGGTTGCAATTCTAAATTCAAATCTATTAATAATGTTAATTTCACTGTATCCTTTAAAATACTTTAAATGGGCTATGTGTAATAAACCAGGCAACTTAATTCCTATTCCAAGTAAATGTGGTGCTGCATGTTACCATATAGTTGGTCTGTCTGTCTCTATCATGAGAAAAGGAAATACAGTCTTTGTTTGGTCATTTCTTCTCTCATCCTGTGCCATCAGTTGACTCATCTCCTCAATGATGGGCTCTTGAATTAAAAGCATGTGTATAAATATCATTGGCCTTTTGACTGAACACTTTGTTGACGGATATGTCTTCAGAGAGGAACATGCATTACATCAGCAGTGAATTAAACTGCCATGTTCTTCAGATACATACATATACAACATGCTATGGAGCACCTGATGATGCAGTTCTGTATCTTTATCTCTTTGTGTACCTCCTCTCCTCTGTGTGTTCCTAACCAAGGCTCTTTTACTCCCTCCTGAGCAGCTCTGTCACCCATGTCACTGGGGGGACAAGGAGAACGCGGCGGTTTCCCTGGATCAAAAATTTACGAGCAATTAAAAGTCGGCCGACGCCCGGCATCCATCAGCCCCGCGTGCTGCTGCTTGGCTGGGTGAGGGGGACTCGCCGTAAACCACAGGCTATATACTTTTATATCTGTTTTCCCTCCAAAGAGGGAAGGTTATGACAAAATTATGTTTTACTGTCCCCAGTTTCTAGCACGATGTAGACATCTTTCATGGAACAGGCTTGTTGGAGGTCAGAGCCTGTGGAGGGGAGGCTATAGATGGAGAAATATGTGTGTGTGAGAGGGAGAGTGTGTTGTGTTTATGCTGGGTGATTTTTTTAACACGACAGAAGCCTTTAACACAATAGGATTAACACAGTATCTGCTCCTCTGGTCGATCAGTTATGAGGGAAAATGACCTAATTACTTATTGTTTATTACTGCAGAGCTCTGATTTATTTCCCTATGCTGATGTAATTTCAACACTGAGTCTTCCTCTTCAATAACCCCTTTTTTTGCATTCAAACACACATACACACTCATGCACAATGATCCATTGCGACACACCTAAAACACAAAAAAATACGCAAACCCTCATACATCAACACAGTCTCTCTTTCACTTTTCCTGGCTCCTTGCGACAGACCCAGACTCATTTGCATCCTTAATTGTGTTGTAATGTACTTTTAATTTGAAAATGGAGGCAATTAATTATTTTGATATGGAACAAAATGCCGCAAATGTAAACATTCTAATAGTTCTCTGTGAACCGAGTATCATTTTTCAAAAGAGGGATTGAATCTTATCTCGTTTTTTAATGCCATACCAGTTTTTTTCTTCTTTTTTTAAGATACCGTTTCACCACTCATGCATTCTCCTTGATATTCACTTTGTCTTTGCAGTGAGGGCAGTGCTTCTTTGATCTATTCCACCGCTGTTATTTTCTATCTGAATCTCCCACAGGATAATTACTGTAGTTTCACCTATGCTATCAAAAGAGATTAAATGAAATTAAGCCTGTTTGGACGTTCTGCTCCTTCTCAGTACGTCATCCCTCTGGTGCAAAGCTGCTAACACCCAGACTCTCCACTTTCTATTTCTGGGTCAGAGACACTTCAAGTGGAGATGTGAATCGCAGATTAATTTTTTTTCCTCTACCGACCATGTGATCAATAGGTGTCAGTGTTCAAAGGATGCAGAGCAATGCCACAGGAGAGGAGAGAGGAGAGAGGAGGAGAGGCAGATTCATTTGTACAGGTTCTGGAAAAAAAAAACTGACACTTTCACTCCCTCAACCTGATAAACTCAGCACAGAAAGGAACAGGATGGATGCATGTTATTTTTTTCTCCCCTATTCTGAAACATCTCTTATAGCTTTTCTCCCTCATTCTTTCTCTCCCTCTCTCTCTCTCTCTCTCTTTCTCTCATACACACACACAAATTTTCGGTCCTCTTATATCTTTATCCTCCACCCAGCCACCGCTCCTCACCCCTATCGATTTCACTCTCTGCCTCCCTTTTCTGATGCTCCCGAGGGTGCTGGGAGCTCGCTGACATCACAGCCGGCCTGGAAACAGCCTATAAATTATGAGTGACAAGTCTTTGGACCAATAAAAGCACTACCATATTTCATGCACAGTAAATCTGATTGCAGATTGCTCTGGCGTGTGGCGGCTGACATGTTTATTGTCGTCATGGCAGTGGAAGCTGAGGGTGGGGTCGCTCCCCAACATCAGAGTTTTCTAAAGCTCTCAGTCTATATAGAGGTCAAACAGATGGGAACTCTGGGATGCGAGCGACCTCTTCCACCCACCTAACAAAACCCTTAAATCCCCAAACACACACACACACACATCAATACCAACTCACCCAACATCTATAAGGCAGCTATTTTTCCTTCAGCATTCACAAAGACAAGCAGTCACTGCTTTCACTGCAACCATCTGTCCTCGTTCCACACACGCTCTCTGTGAAACTTTTTTTTTTTTTTAAGAGGTTAAACTTAACATCTCTGCTGATTTTTTTCTCATTTAACGAAAGACTGTGTAACTTTTAAGGACTAATTACCATGTAGGTTATTCGGAGTCAGTCCCACATACAACACACCTTTCCTGCTGCTGGAAACGCTTGCAAAAGCTTTACTGAGAAAAAGATTCTCCAACTATTTACCATGTTTGCTAAAAGAACTACACTGTCCAGCTGTTACCAAACCAAGCAGAGTTGGTCATTACCAAGGCGTGGACTAACACACTGCTGCTTGTGGGGTGTTCAGGTGAGAAAAAATAAGAGAAATATTCTTTGACCTCAGAGCAATGAACATGATTTGTCATAGCGGTATTAGCCTGGTGGCAGTATTGTAACTTTTGTCAATTATTGCTTTTTCAGCCAAATTGTGTCATAATGAGGATGAGTGTAACAATCTGTAGCTTCAGCCTGTCTTTGAAAACTCTTTTACACTGTGTTATTGGGAAATATTATTTCCTACTTTTTTTTTTTTTAAGTTATTGCACATTGTTATTTACAGAAGACTAGAGAATAAAACAAACTCAGTGACAGTAAGTAAATAGACTTAACTGTACTTGGGTTAAAGCTTGAGTTCAAGTACTTTCACCCAAGTGGATCAACAGACAGATTTCACGGGGGAACATCTGCGGTGCCCCAGTATAAATTTCACCAGTAAAAAAAAAAAAATCACTTTAGAGTTTTAAGTCTACAGAGCATAATCTACAGAATGCGCACATAGCTACCTAATATGATAATTCATGGCTATATGATTGTATAGTTTAAAGCACTATTTATGCTTTTTTATGATAAATAAGTGCTAAAGAATCATTAATTATCTGTGCCCCAGTACAGTATTGGGTCTACTGACGCCCCTGCTTTCACCTTCTACTCTACAGTTAGTGCTTACTTTTGAGATTAAGACTTTACCTACAAAAGGTTGATTAGTTTATAAAATATGAGACACTATTAATGATTAAACTGAAACTTAAAATACTAACAAAACAAGAGCTGCCATCTATAAACTTTCACTATTTTCCAAAAGTTTCACTTTCACTTCCAATTTCAGTAAAAAACAAAAAACAAAAAACAAAAAAAAAACAAAAAAAAAAACAGTTAAAATAGCAAAACTGTCTTTCACCAGGTAGGTGACTCCTTTATTTTAGGTGTCACTACTTGTACTAACTTTGTTGGTTCCTTTTGTATTTCCTTTCCAAACAATCTTTCAAAAAAAAAGTTTACTGCCTCTTTTGTGCCAGTGAAACTATCTAGGAAATGACTCATGTTCTGTGAACCTCACATAAAAAAAATAAAAAAAAAACGTTTCTCCTTTACACTAACCTCAACCTAAGCATTCAGTGTTATCTTCAATTTTCTTAAACATGGATCCTCTCATTACAGATATCATATCTAATCTTCAGTGTATTGTAACAACCTCATTGATGGCAAGTGACCCCGTGCTCATTGCACTGTCTACTCCATCCGTCCTCGCCCATGCAATAAACCATTCTTCATAATTAGCGTGGCCGCTGCAGTATGATCAGGGCATTACAAGTCCTCTGCCACAGCCTCTAAATGGACAGATTTCAACAGACGCCCGCTGGTGTGATCGGCATCATTATATTTTAATTAATCCATTCTTCTCACAGCAACACAGTAATTACAATCTATTTTATGACACGGCATGCTGCGAAAGAGGGGATGGTGGAGAGAAACAGGGAGGCAGGGAGAGGGAATAATGTCGAGAAAAAAGGGGGAAAGAGGAGAGAGGGGGCACGGGAAAAGAAACTACACAGAGAGTGAGGGCAGAGAGTCAGAGTCAGGGTGAAGGAAGGGAAGTGTTGAAGTGAGTGAGACAGAGAGCAGAGGTAAAATATCACAAATGCTATGACTGATTACCAATATGTCATCGTCTGGCTGACATTGTAAAAGCATTGTAAAAGCGTTTATACGATGTCTGGAAGAGAGCGTCTCTCTCTCTCTCTCTCTCTCTCTCTCTCTCTGTGTCAGATTCATGCTTCGTACTGTTTGAGCAAGAGGCTCCATTTCCTGCAGCCTCTGTCTGTATAAATCAGAGCAGGTACCGACACTCAGACACGCTGTGGGTGTGATAATAACATTAGAGGATTACAATGACACTCCTCCCTGGACAAGATCACCTGTCTCAACTGTCATAAAATGGACTGCTGCTTTTTGTGGCTAAAGCACTTTATATGACAAGAGTGTGTAGGTGTATGTGTGCATAGAAGTGGAAATGACGCTGCCTGGATCATATGTAACACGCTTTACACTACTTTCCACAACTGTCATTTATTTTACCATGAAAAATATGAATTCAAGAAAGCAATTTAACATTTTTGTGCTGCAGAGGCTCACAAACCTGTAGCCCAGAAAACTTAAGGTTGTTTAAACAGGTCATTTAACTTACCTGAAATTATCCCAGTTAGAGATCATATAGGAATAATTACTATAATCATACATCTCATAACCACAACCACTGCAGACAGGTAAACTATTCATTTCATTTACATACAGTGATTTTCTTCCAGAGTGACTCACACAAGCATCTAGACTTCAGGAGCTGGGAATTGAACCAGCAACCTCCGGATTATTGGACCCCATGTGGACACATAATCTTTAGAGGATGTGGGATGTGCAGTACAGACAGATAAACAAACACTATGTGATAATGGTGATGCATAATTAAAAGCTGTTTTTAACATTATCATTATCACCTAATAAATAACAGCAGTATTAAATGCAATAAAAAAAACAGGAGATGCAGCAACAAGGGTTTCCTCAAAGTCACTTTTTTTCAAGTAAAAAGAGACTTTAAACTTTCTAATTTCATTGGGGTCATCATCAATTATTAACAACAGCATAATAAGAAATACATAACACAGAAAATGAATACTCTTACCTACCTTAACAAAAGACCCCTAATTTGTTTTCTTGCTGAGAATTAGATAACACTCTCATATCATGAGATTACACACTAAATATATGGTTCCAGCCAGCAGCCTGTTAGCTTAGCCAACAGCCCAAAGACTGTAACGGGGGAGAATATATTATGGTTTTATAGACGGTTATATAGCAACTATTTCTTGGATAAGAAACATGAATTCCTGCTGGTAGCCTGGTAAACCCATATTACCAAATCTTATATTTATCAAACATGAGAGCGCTTTTAATAATTTCAGCAAGTAAGTGACTAATTGTATTTATCAAAACGAGGAATTGTTGCTCTAATGAGATATGGATAAACTTCACAGGCAGATGGTGCTTTTAAAGTCATAGCAACAAGTAATCAAAATTTTCAGCCAAGAGCAGCAGCTCACTTTGATTTCACAGAACAGAACTACTGATGTGGAAATTGATGATACACTGACCTGTTTACATGTCAGCCTCTTTTAAAAGAAATGGACAGAAAGGCCACACTACCTGTGGTGAACATGATATCCTGCCGCGTTGATGTTCCACCCAGGCTCTTTGGGGTCGGGGATCTTTGCTGTCTTGGCGATCAGATGCTGAACATCCCTCCACGTCAGCTCAGGACTGGGGCAAGAGACATAAAACAGAATATCATCAAACGCATCCTTCCTTCGACCCATGTTCTACACCGACTGAAACCACAGAGGAACCACTTCAACTCTGTGTGATACTCTGAAAAGAAACCTGCAGGGAGCTCCAACACAGGCTCTGGTCTAGTGCAGGAAGAGGCTGCAGGACTCTTTTATGGGGCTTACAACACTTTCTATCAGCCATGCATGTAAAGCTTATACTGTATTAATGGTAAGTTTTATTGATACATAAACTGCTGCGATGAGACACTGCCATACCTTTTACAGTAGGTCCTCTAGACATAAAAGCACCTGTTTAAGTCAAGCTTAAGGTTTTAATAATGGTGTCACTAAAAAACTGTGAATCCAACAAAGAATATTTGAGACTTTAACAAAAGAGCCTAGAGAGTCGAACGCAGAAAAAAAATCTTCTTTTTAATCCCAGGCAGGGGAATTCTAATAGAGCAGACTCAAGTGTCATGTCAAGCAATATACTAATGGAATCCAATTAAGACCTTTAAACTGCGCCGAGAGCTGGAGGATATTAGCTCAGTTTTCTGTAACAAAAGACCAAAGGGTCGTCAACGAGGGCTTTTTCAGGATATAAAAAGCATAAAGGAAATTGGGTTTTTCTGCTTTATCCACTCATTATTGTTCCCTAAGAAAATGACTTGAATGGAGTCTAAGGAAACCGCTTGGCCACCCATTCTGAACAGCTTTTTTTTCTGCCTGTAAGAGGAAACGTCACCACTGTCTGCTTCAACATCTGTACATGGACGATCATTTCTCCAAACAAAGGTAATTAAAGGCGTATGACACAGTTAAACCTAAGTTTCACTATCACTAATGATGTAACTGCAATATATCTATGTCTATTCAGCCACATGAAGGTGGATCTATATTGTTTTACTGTATGGCAAATATCTGTGCAAAGAGAAAAGCCCTTGGAAAAAAAATACAATTCACGAGTGGCCTCTTCATTACTGTGCTGTTGGGTGTTAGATGTCTCAGTAAATATCAGCCACAGATATAAACAGATGTATTCTATTCACGTAGTAGAAAAAATGAAGCAGAACAAAAGTGAGGAGAGAAGCTTTCATTAGCAGCATAAAACAAAAACCCCGGCAAGCAGTGAGAGCAGGCAGCTAAAACAACATGAGAGGAATAATACCAGTAACACTAATAATAGACAGATAGAATGAAACAAAACACAACACACAAACAATTATTTTAAGCTTTGATTTCAAAGGGATTGGAGTATGTGGGTGTATAGGGAGGGGATAGGCTTTGTACTTTTGAACTGTTGCTGCTCGCTGCATGTGTCTGTGTGTACGAGTGTGCGTTTTGTATTATATATCAGCAGCAGCGTGATTCTGTTGTGTGAGCTCCCCCCACCACCACCACCACCACCACCAACAACATCCACCACCTCCATCATCAGCACCACCACCACCACCATCACCCCTCTGGTGGAATCAGAGAAAGCCCTGTGGCCCCGGCTGGTTTGCATAAAGCAAACAAAATTAAATTTGCTTTGCTAAATCAAAGCATGTATGGTATTCCAAGCCGCTCTCTCTGGGACAAATTACTTCAAACGGCCTCCTTTGTATCATAACAGAATAAAAAAAAATCAGCCCAATCAGCGGCTCTCCAAAACCCTCGACTCGGGAATTAATTATTGAACCGAGGGCTTTTCTCTCTCCTAGCAGTCCACGACACAGATCTATTTATTTTGGAAAAGTCGTTTTGCTCTTTAAAACACACTGTTGGCTAAGAACAGTTTTCTACTATCTCTCTCTCTCTCTCTCTCTCTCTCTCTCTCTCTCTCTGTTTCTCTGGGTTTTTACTTCTCTTTGCCGCACAGCCCCCGAAAAGGACATGAATAGGTTCAGGCTACAAAATTAATCTGCAAACTCCACGACCAGCATCCACCATAGCGCTGGTTTCAACAGAAGTATTGCTTATGGTGTAATGGACTTAAGATGAACTGAGCTGTTAACGTGTGAGGTTTCTTTCACAAAGAGGTGGCAACGTATTTTTCTCCACACTGGTGCTTCAGTGCCGGAGCATGTGTTTTCTCCTCCTGTTGGTTTTGGTTTGGCTACAAGAAAGCACAAAGCCACTATTTATGTAATTTGATTTGTAGCTCAAGTTGAAGAATATGAGTTTCAAGACAATTTACTTTTTTTTATTAAAAAAATACAAATTCTATGCTATCAAGCAACAAGCAGCCTTTTAATATCAACACAATTTTACATACATTACTTACCATTGATAAATGATATAGTTAGATTAGTTTTTGATAGACATGGTTCAGTTGAACATTAGCATGTCCCTGGCTATTGCTCATGTTAGTCAGCCCCAAATTCTCCCAAGCTACTTTGGTTGCTAACAAGCCACATTTCCAACCCTTTATCCAAGACTGGCTCACTGTAGCAGCTGACAGTGGTCCAGATTTCAATATGTTCATCTCCAGAACAAACACTTTCCAGTTCCTCTTGGTGGATCTCAGGATGTTCACTAGGCTAGATAAGATGTATAATCACCCCAGGGTGATTTGGGTCTACTCCAAGGTCTGCTACTAGTTGAACATGCACCAAAAACCAACAGGAGGCATCCAGCAGACATCCTGCTTGGAACCACCTCAACTGCCTTCTATTGACATAAAGAACAGTTGCTATGTGGTTTTTTCAGCTCTGTGATCCTGGGAGCTACATGTCTGGGGCACCAGCCCTTGGTAGGGTGTCCCAAGGCAAACTGGTTCCAGAGGACAGGCCAGACTGAACAGTTCAATACAGCCCAGTGACAGCTCAGAAAACACTACGCTCTGCCTCACCACCAGAGCAGGTTATTGTCCATGAGGCCCAGGTGGGCACAGCCCAGACAAACTACATGGAGCTATGACCCTGTGGGTCCACCACCCACAGGATTAGACCTTGGACTGCATGATGTGTTTACTGGCAGGCTATCAAGATGGTTAGCTATTGGTCAGTGGTGTGAGTTCAGAAAATATATAGATTCACACTGTTGCAATCACAGTTGTTCCACTGAAACAGGAATGGTGTTGTTACACAACTTAAAGTAAGCCAAATCGAAAGTGACACTGACATGATGAAATAATAGTAAAACTTAAAATTTTAACAAAGCCTAGTGAAGGAATCACATTTCCTGTCATGGCTTATCTCACTCAGTGAAAGCTGTCAGTGGCTGCTTCTGAAGGATAAACAGACACAGGGAATAGAGGAGAGAACAACACCATTGTTACAATCACAAAATTAGAGCATCCAGCACACACACATGAACACGTGTGGGCTGTAGGAGCAAAGAGCAGCAATATATGAGATTCCCTCAGACCCTTACAGCCTTCATCCCCTCGCCAAGGCTCACAAAGCAGCACAGCAGCCGTCACAGTGAGCACACAACTGTTTACAAATCCCCAGTTAATAGGATCAGGCTTCATTGACTAGGCTGCTCCGATGTGTCTGATGTAATCTATTAGCTGTATGATAGTCAGTGTCTCAGTCCAATCGATAACCCTGGGCCTCCATATTGCTCCACTGTGCACTGTTACTCCTCTTTAGTGCTCCTTAGGATGCAGGCTTAGCGACTATAAAGTGTGTGTGTGCATGTGTGTGTGTGTGTGTGTGTGTGTGTGTGTGTGTGTGTGTTTGAAAAATGTGTGCAGAGGTTTTTGTCTTTGTGTCAGATCATGCACTTAGCAAGATTTCAGACTTTTAATATTCAAATGCATGTCTGTGTGTATGTTTGTGTGTGTCAGTGTTTTAAATGTGTGCACAATGCTGTGGTGTACGTTGCGGTTTGTATGCGCGCACTGCTAAATCATAAAACATACATATTGTAGCTGATACATGGGCAGATGTTAATTCTGTAACACTTTAATGCATGAATGCATATGGGGATTGCACACATATTTGTGTGTGTTGTGTAATTATGTTGGTGTTTGTAATATCCATGCACCTATACACATATGGATTGCATGTCTGGAAGTGCATGTTTGCGGGCGCCTGTGTGTATGCGCTGCTGAGCGGTGTTTGTGTGTGTCGGAGTATGTCTGTAGCTGGTGTAACTGGGTTTCCAATTAAGTTGAACCACAGGCCGGATCAATGCTAGTCCTCTGTGTGCAGGAATGAGCAGCCCTGGGCCCTCAGAGCATGGCCCACGAATAATTTATCACTCACACTGGGCCCAGGCAGAGAGGAAGAGGAGGAGGGGGACAAGGAGGAGGAGGAGGAGGGTGGAAGAGACAGGGAACACAAGGACAAAGTGTCCAGCCCAGGGGAGAGAGCGTGAGAGATGGGCAATCGAGGGGACAGAAAGATGGAGGGGTGAAGAAAGAGAGATCACAACCCAAAGGAAAACACTGTCAACTCCCAATCGTTTAGAAGCATCACACTCACCATTTTTTTTTTTTTTTTTGTAAACAACAATCAAAAGCAAAACTCTGTAGGGAACACAAGCCACATAATTCTTTTCACCACAACATACTGTGTGCTAATACTGAGAATAGTAAACCTCGACCTCTAATTCAATAGAAGGTCCTGTTGATTAGGTCATATATCTGCTCTGTTATTCATCAAAACTATTTTATTTATCATTTTTTAAATTCACATCATGATATATTATATAGATTACTTTTACATCCAACCTCTCTCTCTGTTACTATACCACACATCTATTACTCATGCCCTACATTAATGTATTTTTACATATCTTCATACACTGGTTGCACTGCCTGGTAAGATACTAAACAACCTGTCATTGTACTGTTTCTGCTTGTATGCAATGAAGTAAAAGGAATATAATCTTACATGCATGAATCATGCATGAATTAAAATGTTGGACAAAATCAGGTTGTGGCTTGTTGGTGGAACTAGATTTTTTTTTTTTCATTTTTTTTTTTTTTTTTTTTTGAAAAAAAAATCAAGGAACCATCCAAGATATTATAATTCATCCTAAGCAGATGTACTAAAATTTTATGGCAATCCAATAGTTTTCAATGTAAGTCATTCAAAATCTGAAACATCCGTCTCATAGTGGCACTAGATGAAAACCTGCTATTCACGAGGATTCATCCACTGAGATGATTTTATGGCAATTCATATAATTGTTGTCAAGATATTTCAGAGTGAACCGAAACTACCGCACAGCACAAAAATCAGTGACACACTTCAACACATAGTGAATTTTGAATATATTTGCAGCCAAAAGAGACAGAAGCATTTACATTCATCCTGGTATTTACTATACTGAAGCTCAGCATGCTCAATTTTCTCCTTCTCTTTTTTCTTTTAACAGTAACTGAAGGAGATCTCACTAACAGTCAGGCTTGTTAGCCAGCAGGGTATAATGTGTTGGTACAAGACAAGCAGCAGTTTAAGCCCCACTGTCTCATCCTAGGCAGCACATCTTCTGCTTGGACACTTCACATTAAGATCTTCTGCTGAGCCACATCGCAGCTTTAGTTGAAAGGCTAACACATGTGGTTATATTTACAGAGCAGCACTGATCCACCCACACACAGACAAACCACACAGCTAAGGGGAAAAAAAAAAAAAAAAAACACACACACATGCATATACGCATATTCATATGAGAGGACTTGTCACACACTGCATCACTACTACGCAAAGACACATGTAGATGAGCACAAATATAGAGAAACATACACTTACACGTACAAACGCATTCAACACCCACTGCTGTGCCAGTACACGGTCACATACAGTGTCCCCACCCTGTGGAGAGTCAGAGTCCAATGTTCCCGCCATTTCTGTCTTTAGTTTGTCGCTATTAATCTCACAGTAGTGAGGCGTGGACTGGTTAGACGCTCCACATTGCTCTGTAATCTTCTCTTAATGTGCTGCACTCTAAGCTTAAGTGAACCCATTTGGAGCGACTGTGAGCAGACTGAAATTCCTCCCATGTTATCTGAACAAGTGTTACTAATGGGTTTATCAATTAGGCCAAGTCCAATAACTGCATGCCTGCAATCTCCTTTAAATACACTCCACCAGTGTAGCTTTGATTTCTGTTGCTAATGAGTACATGTCCACATGTGAGTGAGTGTGTGTGTGTGTCTGTATAATTGTGAGACGGTGGACAGTTTGTGTCTAGATGTCTGTATTGGACTGTTACTTTTTCTGTGTATGTCTGAGGCTCTTGTCTGTGGTTTGAGACCAATTTATTGCATGTGTTTAAGTTATATATATGTATATATATGTGTGTGTGTGTGTGTGTGTGTGTGTACACACACACACACACACACACACACATATATATATATATATATATATATATATATATATATATATATATATATATATATATATATATATATATATATAGTGATTGTATTACTGAAATAGTACTTAACATCATGAAGTTAGGACATAACTTTATAACTGCTGTGCAGTCACAGTGACCGTTGACTGCTTTGATCCTCGAATCCGAGTGGGAGAGTGGGAGGGTCCGAGGGTTTTTGCCAAATTCGTAGTAATTCCTTAGTAAATAGTAGTCTTCAGATTTCAGACTCAAGAGGCCAAAAATATGTTTTGTGAGGTTATCATGACCTTGATCTTTAACCTTTGAACACTGAAATGTGATCATCTTTGAGTCCTCTTTGAGATTGAGGAGTGGAACGGAGAACCGAAAAATAATAATGCCTCCATCCTGAGGACTTGAGCCAAATAAAATGATCAAGAGTTTTGCATGTGCATTAATATCAGTGACATAGGCTAGCTCTTCAGTTTCCATGTATGTCTCTCCACTGAGATAATCAGCTGAGTATGAGTCAAGTCCCCACACAGCGTGTTAAATTATTCCCCTTGTTCATTCAATGTACTCTGGCAGAGAGTGGAAGAAGACAAGAATTACTATAGTATAGGAATATTAAGTTTAGTTGTACAGACAGGGATTCACAGCATGAGCATTATCCTGGCAAAAGTCTCAAGCTGACACAGATATACTGTAGGTGAATTAATACCAATATGAATATGCAATAATGTTATGTTCCTTACTATGATAACATAATGTATATGTAATGTGATGAAGACAGAGATCAAAATGAATCAGATGAAATCACATTCAACTTTTTAAGTTCCAAATATAAACTGCTATTACATAAAGTTAAATGATCATAATATTTATAGTTTTATACAGTAAAATATAGTTAATTAATTAGAATTACCATCTTGTAGTTGTGACTCCCATCCAGTTTCAGATTAATGGTACTTAAAATAAATGGTACTTAGATGATGGTACTTTCTTAGATGTTTTGTGAAGTGACAGTGACCTTTGACTTTTAACCAATAAAAATCTGATCAGTTCATCCTTCGGTACATGAAAATATTGTTGGTCAGTACATGTAAATATCTGAAAGATTCCCTCAAGACAATGGGACATCGTGTTCACAAAAATGGGACAGATGTATGGTTGTACAGATGTGTGTGTGTGAACATACGGATGGACGAACGGACAATCTGAAAACATAATGCCTCAAGCCACAGCTGTCACTCGCTCTGCAGCACGACAATCTGTGTTGACAAAGATGATCACTGTAGCTACACAGTGTTAGCATCAAACACTGGAATTTGGATTTTGACATTTCTCATCACTTAACAGGTAAATTGACCAACGGATTAAAAGACTAATTATATCTTTTCACTGCTGCTGCTACATAATGAATAACCTGCTCAATAGGTCAGTTGATCACATGACTGACGTGAAGGAGGACACATTCCATCTCTCAGGGCAGTCAAAATAAACTCAGCAGAAGGAGAAACGGATGGACGGAAAGGTGGACATCTGCAGGTGCACGAATCCAAGAACATATGGCGGAATGAAAGCAAATCTTCAGCTCCGTCTGAGAAAATGGATAGACACACTGATGAATGGACGAGAGGAACAAGGATTAAGTGACAGAAAGGCTGACACGGTGATAAAGTGAACAAACAATTTGAGACAGAAAGAGTGACAAACTGGATGAGTGAAGAATTGATTCCCCCCTGATGTTTTGTTGGACAGCTGTCAAGGTGAATAGATGGAGACAGATGGAAACACAGACAGGTCTGCAGACAGAGAGACAGATAGACAGTGACACCCTGACACTGTTAGGGTAGTAACGCACTGAAGGCCATTTAGATAACATAGACAACACCCTGTGTGCCCATTTAGGTCCTCTGCTATTTTGTTTCACCGCTGTATGTTTCAGTAATTCCTACTGCTGCTGACAGAAGACCTTCACATTATAGTGGGAATTATAGAAAATGGGGATCCAGGAAGCTTAGTGGTTAAGACGCTAGCATATTATCCCTGATTCGATTCATGCCACAGACCTTTGGTGAGCATCACCCTCATTCTCTCTGTTTCCTGTTACTACTGGTATGAGAAAAAAAGAAGAATATTATTTTGCAAAGCTGTCTTAAAACATCTAGAAAGGATGAAAAGTACTTTATGACAGCTTTTACATCTGTTGTCATTTTGATCACTTGTTATGATAAACAAAGATAAACCCAAAGATTGCAAGTGCAGCATTTTCCTCCTTAATTACAGAAAAGCTGCAGAAATCCTGGAGAGTGTTGCTCCAGTGTGAAGATAATAGAGTTTTAGACAGAGGGATTAAATCCACAATCTAATTAAGAGTAAAATAAAGTAAAAGTAACCAGATTATTTACTGTGTATCTCAATAAAGCTGTAGGTAACTGAAGAGAAACACTGACAGCCAATCAGAGCACACCTAGATTTACAGGGTGTCACGTTCAACGCAGCAGTAGGTGGAGAAACTCGTCGCTGAGTTTAGTAAAACAAAACAAAACAAAACAAAACAAAACAAAACAAAAACTCTCTCTTGAGTGATAAAACAAAGATAATTTATAAAGCTGCAACCAAGACAAAAGAATTCAGTGGTAAGTGTTTTCCTACACAGCTACAGCTTGCTGCACGTGATGAGTGTCACGTTTACAGAACAGATCGTCCATCAGAGTGGACATGCAGCGTTGTGGTCATCATTTATGGTGCGAAAACACTCTAAGAGTGTTAAGTCTGGCAGGCTTCCTCATTCAGACAACAAACACAAAGTATAGTGATAAGATCATGTCATTAGGTATCAGATCACAAGTCCAAGTATCGGACAATATAAGATTTTGACAGATGGTGGCACTAGATATAAATTCAGGGGATCCCCCAAAATAAATAGAATTAATTTTCATGGGAGATATACATGTATCTTCAAAATATTGTGCCACTTCATCATCAGTAAAAATCAGTATTAATCATGATCAGAATTTGCAGATATGTTTTGTCTAGATGGTGAGAGGCCATATAGAGCCCTATAGACATCAGGTTCAAACAGAAAGGGGTTGTCTGTATAACCATGAGGCTCTAAACATAATGAAGCATTGTCAGATTACAGTAGTTGCTCAGCAAAGACTGATTTCTTTTATTCATGGATTGTCGAAGTTGGATGTTTTATGAGGCTTGAAAGAGTGAAATCTTATTTCACAAATGAAGAAAAGTAACAATAAATAAATAAATTAGTATTGTTATGTCTTCAATCAACTGATAAATGAATCCTGGGACCCCCTGGTATACAAATGCTTTGGATGTTCAATATGAGGCAGATTGTTTCTGATGAATGGGGATGAGAGAAAGAACCTAAGGTGTGTAAAGGAAACTATGGCAGAATATATATATATATATATATATATATATATATATATGTGTGTGTGTGTGTGTGTGTGTGTGTGTGTGTGTGTGTGTGTGTGTGTGTGTGTGTGAAATGTGGGCAGAAAGAATGAGACACAGAATGAGCAAGTGTGAGAAACAGAGAAAGAGCGAGAGAGACCCCAAAAGATATAGAGACAGAAAGAGAGAAGCCAGCTCCATAAAAACGTGAGCAGAATGCTGCTGATCTGAGCCAGAGAGGTGATATATAGTTTAGTCAGTAGCAGCGGGTCACGACAAAGCCTTTAACAGTAATGTCCTGGGAGTCGCCTCGCCCAGGGGACCTGCGCTCCATTTTACAGCCAAGCGACTGAGACTGAGACGCTGTGGCATGACAGCTGGAGCAGTAAAGCCAGCCTCTAGTACCATCCATAACATGAAGGAGGCGTAGACGCCGCTGATACCACCACAAAACACCAGGCCCGAGGCCACACCGACAGCTGGCGAGTTAAGAGGGATGGAGGGAAAAAAAAGGGGGCTTGGGAAATGGTGGGAAGTGGCAGGCGAGACAAAGGAGGGAGAGGAAGAAAGAAGAAGATATATCTGCAGATTTAGGCAGAGACAGGGAGAGAAAGATGATCTACATCAAAGTGGGGACTTAAAAAAACAAACAGAGAAAAGAAGGAACACAGAGGAGAGACAAGGTGGGAAAAGCCTCAGAGATGCAGAGTGCAGAATTTTAATGTCAAGATTCTTTCAGTTGTCTCTTTTAGTGCTGCAATAATTAGCCAATTCCTTGAATTATTGATCAGACAATTGACAGAAAATGAATCTCTGTCATTCTTATTATCCAGTCATTTAAAGTACAAATGTGAAACACTCTATCTTTGGATTTTGAACTCTGAGATGGACACAAAAAAACATTTAGTAAGTTCGGGGAGGATTATGAAGGATTAGCATTTTATACACAAGACAACTAATTGATGGGGTCAAAAATAATCAACCATTTAACTTTAAAGAAAAGAATAATCAATCTGTTGTATTGATTTACAATATAAATATCCATGGCACTATTATAGAAATGGACCGACATTTTATTTTTAAAGCTACACTTACGTGCAAAGTGGGAGGCAAAATTCAGACCAAATACTAAGTGCAAAGTCAAGGCCAAGACTTTAATAACTGCATAGATGCATCCACATGAGTTGATTATATTTCACCTCAAGCAAAAATGTACTTCTCTTGTTTATAGAGACAGAATAAAAAGGAGAAAAGTAGGACTAGTAGGACAACAACACTATTGGCTTTGTCAAGTAGTAAAGTAAAGTAGGTACAGTAATACTTTAAAGCTAATGCTAACATGCCAACATGCTAATGTGCTAATTTTTAGCTTGTGTACTTTCAGAATTAGCATGTAATCATTTGCTAATCAGTTGTTAGGTGTGACTGATAGGGATGTCAGTTGTTTTGTGGGATCATCAAAGTCATTAAAAGACACTGAAGTAGTTGCACCATGTCTCAATCAAATTTTGCTCCAATTGGTCCAATGGGATTATTCGGTAGGTGAGTGAAAACATGGTGATGCTACAGACATCACAGTCACGACTTCTAAACATTACAGTCTTAGACAAAGAAAACAAATACTGCACAAGGTGTTAGGGAAAGATATAAGAGAAAATGGCAACAAGCAAGCACACAGGCTATATCAGAAATGTCATCTTCATTACAACCAAAAAATAGACTAATAATTCCAACCTTTGGCACAAAATAGAACCAATCTATAATCACAACCTTGACAAGAAATCAAATAAACACCTCAGAAAAGTGTCCTTGAGCAGCACAGTGAGCCCCTTCAGAAATCTACAGGGTATCACATTAATTGTAATGCTGCCGTACCAGTGGTGTGCGGCATGACTGTTCAGGTAGAGACTCACTTTACTTCCAAGACAAGAGCCACAATTCCTGCAGCGATGGGAGCAGCACTGGATGTTCCTGGAAACTGTGTGACACAGCCGTCATCAATGGTGGTCAACGTGACCTGCACAAATTACAGACCAGTATGTAAATGTTCAATCAGCAAACAGAGGGAAAAGATGGAGGCAGGTAGGCTGTTCTATAGCTTTACTACTTTCAAAAGGATTTTTCTGAGAGGTTTGTGGAGAAATGGAGATTTGCAGCAAATAAAGCCACAAGAGTTTCAACTGTGTAGCAACTGTGTAGCAGCTCTCTCAGCCGTTAAGACACATCAACACAATTTTACAGGCATGATAATTAAAAAAAAAAAACCTTGAGTCTTGTCTGACCACCTCTTCATGAGAGGTGGAAAAGGGCAGGCATCCCGACAGACGAAGGTGATATCACACCGATAAAATAGACTGTTCTACTTCTGTAGCCGTGGAGTTGGCACCACGTTTCTTTCCTGGCTTTTCACTGTTACCTCCGCCATCAACACCTCAGCTTCTTCCTCTCCTTTTCTCAGCCCCTACAGCCATGTTTTACCTCCAATTAACACTTGTTTGCTTCAGTGTGTGCATGTGTGTGCCCAGCAGTCACCTAGGTCATTTGGCAGGCCTCTATAAATATCACACCAGTGGCTGCTCTTTAACAGGCTTCTCACAGCTCGTAAGTCAGAGAGCAGCTCTGCTGGCACACACACATGTATGCACTCATTAATGATAAACGTTGTTGTTAGATGTGTTAGGCGGTACATGCACACTAACCAGAGGTAGTGGGCCTCCTACGCTGGCCCCTGTCAGAGTGACGGCCATCACACCAGGGCAGGGCTCACCAAAGTAGGCGGGCTTCCCCGTTTGAGTGACAGCGCCGATGGCAATGTTGTAGATAGAGTTAACATAACCATCTGCACCACAGTGGTCATGTTGCATTCCACCATTACCTGCCGCCCACACATAGATGCTGCCTTTTCCACCTCGGCCCTGAAAACACAAACAGAGAGATGTCAAAGTGAAAGAACAAGAGGAAAGTAAATGTCATAAAGACAGCTACCATCTAGCGGTCAGTAGAGCACTTCATGTAATCCATGCTAATAATATATATTTACATTATGTGGAAAAGTGAAAAAAAAAAAAAAAAACAATGTGAGTAGTCCACAGTATCTTCTCAGTCCTCATATTGCCAATAATATTTATTTATAAGTTCACAAGCCTCTGGCACACCAAACTAAACCAAAACCAAAGAAACCTTAAGCCACAAAACAATACTCACAACAGCAGTAAACAAGAAAATTAAGAAAATTTCATGGTCAGCGTAACGCAAAACACCCAAAGGAACTCTTCAAACATATACAATGCAAAAATAATGGATTTGGATGGATGGACAATGGATTTTTTTTATTTTTTTTATTTTTGGATGATTACACAGTTATCAAATTAGCCTTAAACCCCTGAGGTACCAGGACAACGCAATTAACCTGTTTTCACAGCAAGTGCTTTTCCAGACTCCAACAATCCTTTAAAAGAAATCAGAAAGTAGAGCAATAAGCAGCTGAGTTTCAATCAAATATATTAAGGTTAAATTCCACTTGCAATTATTTTCTTTAGTTTTGACCATAACTTTGATAGATGTGAAAGAATAATATTTTATCACAGTGTAAATGCTTCATTGGCTTACTCGTGGACTCAAGTTTCCCACAATCCTCCATTTACAGCAACCTGGCGTGAACTCTGCCTATGGACCCAGCATTTACAGTAGGTAATGACTAGCACTGTAGATCAGTGACCCATGACACAATTTCATCAATAAAACCCATGGTCTCATTAAATTCTCTTATTCACTCTAATTCCCTCCTGTGGATAGATAACTGCTCTCTCTCTCTCTCTCTCTCTCTCTCTCTCTCTCACACACACACACACACACACACACACACACACACACACACAATCAGTATAGTCTCTGAGCTAGTCCCAGTCAGTCTGAGAGTTTCATGTGGTCATTACACGCAAATATAAATATATTATTATTATATTTATTATGTTATATATATTTATTATTATTATTAATTATATTAATGTATTTAATAAAACTTCTAAAAAAAAGCCTGATTCCTTTCAGTATATTCCTTTGACACAGAAAGCAAACACTGTGCCACCAGAATATTTGTTAAAGTAACAGGTTTTTCTTGTCATGCTAACTGACTTAACTGACTGGAGTTAAATTTCTTCAGAAATGTGAGATGAACAGAGAGAGCCTTATAGTGAGAGAAGACTTGTTTCTTCATCAATCTATTACCTAATTAATTTGGCTCTTCACATTTCTTCATGTTCATTGGAATCAGGGAGAGCCAAAAAAGGGATTCAGTTCCAGGACAGCTAAAACTGGGCCACTTGGCAATGACATTAGTTATATAAGGTCTTGAAAAATTAAAGAATTTGCATCTAAACCTGGCAAGATAATCCAAACACTCAATATTTTATCCTTTCAATCTCAGCTCCTCAGACAGCGTGCTTTATATCTGACACAAACTAGTGTAAACCTAGAGATGAAAGCCATGCCTTGTGAGTTCCTAGCCGGAGGGCCTGCTTTGTCAGCCTGTGCGGCCCGTCCATCTCGGCCCCATTGTCCCGCGGGCCCCAGCTGCAGACATAGATGTCGATGAAGTGGATGTTGAAGGTCAGAGCTGTGGCCTCCATGGCGTCTGTGACTTTGCCGTTCAACAAGCGGATACCTGGACGGGATCGAAAAGGTCACAGAGATCAGAGTTTGGAAGAAGGCTTGTGGGAAAAAGGAAAACTAAAATTTACACTCCAAATAAAACACTGGGGAAGCGTTTTGTATTCAAGTGCTTGCTGAACACAAACACAAGGAGTTAATGTGATATTGCTGTTACAAGGAACTGACACAACTTGAGGTGCGTATGCATCACAGACATATTGTACGTGCACTTATAGCAGCTGGCCTATACTCGTCAGCTGCCTTCTCTGTTTTGCTCTGTCTGCTTCTTATGTGTCTGTCTTTGTGTTATTTGTTATTTCATCTGTGTCTGTTTGGTCTTTTTTCTCTCACTGTCTGTTTCTGTGTCTGCTCCATTCTATATTTGTTTTCTCCTGAGCTGCCTGTCTCTGCCTGCTTTCACAATACTTTTATTTCTCTGCACTAAAATCAAAATATGGCACTGAATACAGGTTAATTTAAGCTATTATTGTAAGAATGGGATGGCTGCAACGTAAGGGGAAATCTACTCTGTAATTAGTTTCTTCTTAACATTGTTACCTGTTTTTTGCAAAGCAGTTGTTGACTAATAAAAACCTCTTCAGACCCAGTGCTGATCTGGGTGACCATTATTGTATCAGCAACATAGTGGCTTTTTTGTTTAAACTAACGACTTGAAAAAAGAATTGAAAATCAAATCAACCCTGCTGATGAGAGATGGAATAGTCAGTCATTTACTTGTTACCTGCATTGCAAATTAATATTAACATATTATACTGTATGTGTATATTAAAGACAGTGATATACACTGAGGTCTAATGGTGAAAGGAACCTTATCACTTATACAAAATTATTTTCACATAGAACTCATACATGCATTACTGATACATTAATGCTGTTGGCAACATGTGTATAATATTTGTATAATATGTATGTATAATATCTATAACTGTGGCAGTAGTAGCCTCGGTTGACATGTGATGTTGTATTTTGACACCAGAGAAAAATTAGATAAATACTTTCTTTGATTCACCTCCAGGCAGTCCAGATGGTCATTAGTGGTGATGGTCATTAGCTGACTTAAGTTGACAAATTATGTAACATTATGTCCATCTCAGAGTTGTTTCAATATGATACTAGCACCCTGATAACATGTTCAGTTGCTGCTAACCAGGCTGTTGGTAGCTGTCTTGATGACTGTAGTTAACAACAGGACTCAGTGTCTGTCCAGGTTATGAGCAGAATAAGAACCATCACCAGCTGCAGTCAAAACAGTCTGTCCACGGGATCACATACCAGAGAAACACAACACAGGAGGACAGGATGAACCGAGCTAGCAAGTTAGCAGCAACTGAATTTTCAGTTTAAAGATGTCTAAATGTTTGTGCTTAAAAAGAACTGAGTAAAAAGTCTGACTGGTTGTGAAAACAGAAAGCAAGAGTAGCGCCAACAAATACTGGTGCCCAAGGATGAGTCAAGTGACCTCTGGTTGAGATTTTCAAAATAAAAAAGATTCAGAGATTTGTAGGTTGGCCCTTCAGCCTTTAGCTGGAGCAAGAGACTTTATATCAAGGCAACCATATGCACAACTAATCATGTGATCAAATGTTTCCACTAAACTTGTGAGGAGAATCATGACTGATCAAACATCATGTATTTTTTTTTTTTTAACCCAAAACATTGTTTTATGGTCTTAAGAACAGATTGCTCCACCCCCAAAACAGTCCTATTAGGAAGAAGGCACAATATCATACACAGTCAAATAATCATAACATCACGTAATACTGATACAGAGATACTAGTGCACAGCTTTTAATTTTTTAACACAGTGTTATCGGATCAGATCTCAGTATCTCTGTTGATACACAAGGTCAAATATCAGGGTTGGTGTCAGGAAAGAAAAAAATAGCATCGGAACATCTTGTCAGACCACCACTGTTGTAAAGAAGAAGATCTGTAATACAAAACTAAACAAAAGAAGCTTTCACCAAGAAAAAACACCTGCTGCGACAGTCGCTCAGATGTCTGCTGTCTACTGATTGATCACATTTACGTATGTATACATTCAAAAACACAAATCTAACAAGGCTACTTTAAAATATAAATGCACAGAGAAAGCAAACACAGAGGTAAAAACTGAGCTCAGTCATCCCTCATTGTCAGACAGTGAGCACAGGTCTCAACAGCACCCGGTGGTTCAACATGCATCTTTCATTTGGGTCTTGCCCTTTCATCTCCTGTGTGCTAGACTGTGTTTATGAGCTAGGATAAAATAGACTCAGCAAGGTGAAATTAAGACTAACTGTGGGAAGAGATTCACGGTCTTGCTTCACAAACTGTGTTTTTTTTGCTCTCGCTTTCTCTCTCTCTCTCTTTTTGTCATTTCAGCAAGAGGCTCTCATCAGTCTCTGACAAATGAGGGGAGGTGAAGGGTTAAAGATCACCGAGCAGGGTTCAAATGTCAGAGTTCAACTGAGGGATTCCTCTTTTTATAGCCCATACTTCACACTGATCACACTGCTGTATGGAGCTGATTTTGAACCATTCAGATCTATGAGCTGTGGGAAAGTTTCTTACACAAACAAACCATGTACTCCTCATTATGTTGTGCTTTATGGCAAACGCAGTGTATCCTATAAGAATCTTTGCTCTCACAACAGAAAATCTCTGTGTTCTGTTCACTCATCCGTCACCATTGTTACAATCAACTCTAAAAAAAAGCCATTATTGAAGCTCCCACTAGAAAATAAGCTCGTAAATAGGGTCAGCACGGCTCAATAGCAGCCAGCCACCATGTAGTCTGAATTCACAGAAAGCCGAAACAATACACACACACACACAAAATGCACAATATCTGCATGGGTTCATCTGTAACTGATACACTCACAGCCATTTCATTTTTTACGAAGTATTTTTAGAACCAGCAGCCACAACTTTTGTGGACTCTAGCTAGCAGAACTACAAACTCCAACGTCTCATAGAGCAAAATGAGAGATTTTGGAATTTAATTGTGTTTTTATAAAATGCTGGGGATTCGTGAGCTCCAACCAATGTTTTTGAATTTGTTGCATGCCATGTCATAGTCTTGGCCAGTGCAGTACACCCACAATGCGCTGCCTCCCACTGTCTCTGTAAGGTTCTGTTGTTTTCCTCACCTCCGATCCTGGCGTTGAAGGCAATGCCCACACCGCAGTAGGAGTTGTTAGCCTCCATGGCAACTTCTCCTGCACACCGTGTGCCATGACTGAAGGAGAGAGAGAATAAGATGTTAGCCACATACTGAGACAGATGTGTTTTTTCTTTTTTTCATGTGCTGCCCTAAGCACGTCCCCAAATTAAGCCTGGAAAGACAGTTTTACAGAGTACATCCATAATTTAAGACTGGTACAGACAGGATACTGGAAACTCAAAACACAGAAAACATTCTGCTGACGAAATCCTGCTCATACAGCACTAAAACAGATAATCATGTATTACCTCTGTGTTATTTCTCAGGGTGACACCTGACATACACAACTTCAATCTCTTCTGTTCAATTTTACAACACTGAGACTGACACTTCTTACACCATGAGGTCAAAAATATTTGGTGAGCTAACCTACCTTTAGCTAAAAAGCTGTCTCTCACACGGCTCACCAAGCTTGTGGTAACTCACAGAAAGAGGCAGCCAGCAGCATTTCTACTTAGCAACCTTTCATTTTTAGACTGAAATGATAACTTTTCCCATCAGTTTTCATTAGCTCTCACTAGCTAACAATCTAAGATCAATGGGCTGGTTAGAAATGCATTCAAGTTTTCAGTTTGTTTGATGAAATGATGACTTTTTCAAATTTTATTAGCTGTTGTTGGCCAACTAAGCTCATTGTAGCTTAGTTAGCCTGTATGAAAGTAGCTGTGGCTGTATGAAAAAGTGTTTCAGTCTCATTTTTAAACATGTAAAAGGATAAAAAAAAAATCAACAGTTTTCAACAGCGCATGATACTGAATGATAATTATTAAAAAGCTTTGTTTTCATATAACAACATAAAACTATTTATTTTAAGTCTGAACTTGAATTATTCATCATGTCTTTGTAGAATAAAATTGTTTAATCGATTCTTAAATAGATTATTAATCTATATTTTTTTCAATTAGTATGTTTTACTTTACTCAACCAGTGAGTTTGCAGTTTCATCCATGCCTCACACTCTTGCTTTTTTCTTTTTGCAGATGGAAAAGTTTAATAATTGAGTCAATTGATTAAGTTTTCCAAAAAAATAAAAAGAAAGCAACAAAAGCACAACAGTAATTACCTATTCTCCTCATCTCTGACAGGCATGGGGTCATGAGAGAAACCGTGTGAAGCACATAGGTCAAAACTGGCACGGGCTTCCTGTAAATAAGACAGAAAACAAAAGAAGCCCAGTGTTAATCAACGTAACTCGCAACACAAAACATCTGAACTGCACAACAGGAAATAAAGGAATCCTGTGAAAAAATCGACTTGATGCTGCCACTTGAATTACAGTAGTCTGTCATCATATTTCTTCGAACTGATGGCAATCACTGTCACTGAGGAGATGCCTGTTCATGTGTGAGCTTGTGGTTTATGTGTGCGCCTCATAAAAGTGAACATGTTTGAATGACTTGTTTGCCAGTGTATATAGGCATAACAGGAGGAGGATGTCTTGGCAGCAAACTGAACAAGAGCAATTATGTATCTCCCGCTTTCCTCTCCCTCTCTCTCTCTCTCTCTATCACACGCTCTCTCTCTCTCCAACCAGGCTTACCCATGCCAGACAATCTGCTCTGACAAAGTACAAGTTGGCCTGCGCGCTTCAAACTGCCTATAGGATTATAAACGACAAGACAGGAGCAAACACCACTGCCACTCCACATATGCTTTATGGATAGCCAGCGACACACTGGCCTAATAGAATAACAACAGCTTTATCATTATATTAAAGTTATTGTCCAAGGTTTTAAATAATAGAGAAGTTAAAGAGAAAGTCAATACAAAGATTTCTAATGAAAATGCCACTTGTTTTTGATACCGAATAGCACATGTTACTGAGTATAATCTCATGAAGGGACGACTGATTTAGAAATTACACTGCACCATCCCTGAGTTCCACTCCACAGACAAATGGAGTGATGCCATTTTACAGCCTGTCTTTAATGAAATTTTTTGGTGGAGATCAGTTGAATGAAATTTTAAGTCATTTCAAGTTTACTTACAAAGTTTTTCCTCAGGTCCTTATTTGTGTGATCTATGCCTGAAAAAAAGAAGAAGAAGAAGTTACAAGTTTAATCAAAAATCAAACTAATTCAGTTCAGATCTTTATTGTCTCACAAAAGGGAAATTATCTTTGCAACAAACTGGTGCGCAAACATAAAACATCAAAATAAAAAATGCAATAAGACTATTCAAGACATTACAAGAGCTATGATAAATTTGACTTGGTTTTTTCCTGAAAAACCTTGCTCATGTGATGAGAGATTTCCATGAAGGTATCTGCATATCTTCTTCTTCAGTCTCTAGTCTACAAAATAAACATTGTTGTGTAAAGACAGAGAACAAACCCAGTGGGGAGCCATTATAGGACATAGACTTAGACTAATTAGACTGCCTGAGGTCAGCAATAGAGGATGTCTTCAAACTGTATATCTAAATTCTCTCATTTAAGCAGAGGAGGAAAAATTCAAAAGAAAAGTTTGTGTAAGTTTCTGAGCCATCAAGGTGATCAGAATAATTTATCTGTGCGTGTGTGTGTATGTGTATGTGTGTGTATGAAGAACTGAGAGATCAGTTTCTCATTTTTAATGTTTTGGTGCAGTAAAAGGGTGCATTCACACACGTCTGAGTATTCACTGTTTCATTATTTTCTGTGGTTATGGCAGCTCTGCTGTTTCAAGTGATTTGAGCTTTCAGCGTAGAAGACAGGTTATTAAAATTTTGAATTCTGAGTGCTGTACTAATAGGTGTAATTAGTTTGCCAAAATGTAACAGTGAGGTCTAGTTTTTAAAGCAAATTTTGTCAAGATCCCGACATTGCCATGTGAGATATTGTACATGAATGATGGATGAGTGAATGAACAAATGGCTACAGTGTAATGTCTCGTCCCCCCAAATTTCATTCCATTTATTCTGCCACTCTTTCCATTTTTCATTCTTTTCCTCGCTCTACATCTTTCCCTGCATCTTTTTTTTATCATCCTCTCTTTCCACATCAGTTGCCTTTCTTTCGCTTGCCCCCTTTACCACCCTCCCCCTGTCCTCACCCAAACCACAACCTCCTGTTCCTCCTCCTCCTCCATCTCTGCTGCACCAGGGCTCCTGTGGTCTCAGCGAGAGACAAACGAATGAGGGCCCCAGGAGGGCCCGCCTGCTCTGCCACACATCACTCACGCTCCTCTCTCTCAATCACGCACACACGGGACCTGCCAGCCTTTGTCCCATGCAGGCAGTGCCTCCGTGTTGTCATGGTAACCTGAAGTCGGTTTCACCGTTAAGGCCTGATTGTGTTGAGCTCATGCGGGATGGAGCCCTGGGTGGGTGAAGCCTCATTGGAGCCTGCCATGCTATACCATGCTGTGCCATGCCATGCCAGGTCAACCAGCTACATCCTCCACATTACCAAAGATTCTCCGTTCTCTCCTCGTACACAAGTTTGATTCCCGTACCGTTTCAGAATTCACAATTCTATATGTTTCTTCATTATTTATGGACAGTTTTAGTCTTGTTGTATAATCTATAGTTAAGCCATTTTAAATTATATTTTTCTCTTTGTGTTTTCACATGTGCTGCTGCAGGATTTTGAATAGACAGCCATGTGCTTCATTCATAACAGATGGAGTCACCAGTCGCCTCTTTTCACATATAATAAGGGAGATTAAGGGACCTTAAAACTAAAAGTCGACCCAAGAGCGTGACAGGTTGAGTCAAATAACTGAGCACAGAAAAACTCCATGTACTGAAATACAGTTAACAGAACTATTCTAACAATAATATTAGCAATAATCTAAACATCTTAGTGGAAAAATTAATACAATTCAACGTTGACAATAAATGCAAGTGAACTCATATCAGCCGACTTGACTTTGTCATGTTGGGTATGCTGCATATTCACAAATCTAAAGAATGGACCTGATAGTTCTGCAGATCTTTTTGATTTATTTTTGGGTGTCTATTTAGGTGAGACAAAACACTAAAGTATCAAGAGGTTGGGGCAACAATATGAAAGTTCAGGAAATCAAGCTAACACTAACATGACACTAACTATCCCACTCCTCCACCCCTCCTTCTCCTAGATCCATTATGCTCTACCGAGCCCTTCACCTGACATTACAGAAGGACACGGCTCTGTCAAATACTTCAGAGAGGCATAACTCTGCAGTGATACTTGGAAGGTCCAATGGGTCTGGGTCACTGAAGCCTTTGTCTCACCACTTTAAGACAAACAGCAAAACTATAAGGAACATGTTACATGTTGCTGTTGCTACAATTGTTATTTGGAATAACAGGAAGGCAGAAAATGTAACATCAGTTGATACTGAGTATGTGTCGAGGGAAAGCTTTGTGGCCAACTTCACTCCTTTCCTGAGCCAAGTTGGATTTCCACACTGAAAACCAGGCCAAGTGAGGATGCTGAGGAGGTTTTGCATTCTCTGATTTTAACAGATGTGTTGAGTGAAATTTCACACACTGTCTTCATATGGAATTTCATGAGTCATTAAGGTTTTGAAATCTCAAATATTTCTCCAAACTCTTCCCTAAAACCTGCAGTGATTTTGTTATTAATTATCATCTTCCCTTTTTCCTTAATGTCACCATCAGTGAAATCTGGAGAGTTACGTACATCCTCTACTGTAGCAACACGTCCTTTACTTTTCCAATATTTATCTTTTTTTTTCTTTTTTGGTAAGATCTCTGTGCTTCCGTTCAGTGCATGAATGCTGCTCTCAAAACATCAGCTCACTGCTGTTTTATGAAAAGAATTGCTTGTCTGCAGGAGGCATAGACGCTTGCTTTATTAAGAGTTCATCATTGTTTCAACTCAATTAGAAGAAAGACGCCTTAGTGTGCATTCACGCATGTTCTAGTGCTTCTATGTGAACGTGTCAACCTCCAGCACAAAGCCAATCACACAATCACATCAGCATTTAAAAGGTGACAATGTCGCTTCTCAGAAAAAAAATCTTTGGAAATAAATGTGAAACTGTTCAGGAGGGAGCAAAGGATGGAGGGATGAGGAAAGAATGGGGGGCAGAGAGAGGGAACTATAAAATCTGCACCCTTCTCACACACTGTCACTCATGTTGGTACAAGTGTGCAACAGTGATAGGATGAGGTGTATTGGCAATGACTATGATAAAAGGCAAGGGAAGCACATTTCATATTCAGTGACTGTGAAGTGGCTCACAGATTACGTAATGGAATAAGTAAGAAACAATTCACTTACAGCCAAAGAGTAGAGACTAGGTAGGTTTTAAGATAGTTTTGAACATGGTCAGATTTGAACAGTGACATCATTATGGAAACTGTTAACAGTATAGACCAGGAAGACAAAGTACAGCTGCCTCATGTTTCTGTGTTGACCTGAAGAAAAGTATGAAGAAACAAATCACAAAGGTTCTCGATGGAGAAAACTTTCTAATCTGTGCTTTGAAGGTTTTAAAAACATTCTAATTAGTGACTTTTATACTTTTACACCTCAAGAAGAACCTTAACATTGATTATTTGACTCTGATGAAAAAGAAACATTCTATTTTTTTGGACAAAAGGTCTTTTAGTTGTTGTCTAATTTGTTTGAGATAAAACATTTGCAAGATCATGTTTTGATATTTGTCAGCCACAACCACACAATGTTTTCAGATGAGTGGATGAAACCCTAAGTGTTTTTAATATGAATGCAAGACAAGACAGTATCTGGATCTGCCATTACTGATAGTCTGAACAGATGAGGAATTATGTTGTTCAGTGTTTCCTGTCTTTGTTTATCCTCTTAATTTTGCCTTTCTTTAGCAATATTTAGATTGTTTATTTAGATTGAACTTGGACATATCTAGTCATTTCTGTTCTTGGTGTAGTTTAATTTGACACATCTGATTTTATGACATCATGTACAGACTAGATAGGAAGGGGCAGAATACTGATCTCTGGGGTACTCCTCAGACTGTGCTAACCTGCTTGACTAATTTTGCCTGTAGAGACTTAAAAAATCTTGTCTGACCTGCACCAGGACTGGATGGTTCCATAATCCAACCTTATGTCAAAAGCAGTGATGGGATCTAATAATTCCAGACTGGGAATTTTATATCAGAGTCAGTGCTCATTTGTTAATGATGGGTGTTTGGAAACCATCATTTCTTAAAGATAATAAGGGCAGTAAAAGATTAAATTTAAATGGACAATGGTTTTTATATTTCACATGTTGAGTAAGTGTGTACATGTCCGTATATATATTGTCTTTGTAGAGAGATGTGTTCTTGGATCAGGACGACACATGCACAGCATGAGCACATGTACACTTAGAGCTGTTATGTCACTAGGGTCAATTTGTGCGTCAAAATACAGCACCCTCAAGTATTTACAAGGATGATCAGAGTGAAAAATGCATTAAGTTGGGTGCATTCACTCAGGTAGCACCATACTGCCATAAATACAGTCATAAACACACTCCAACATAGTCCAAGGTCTTCTGAGTGTGAAAGTAGAAAGCCACGTCCCACAGTTAGATGGAACACTGGAGGTGGTGGAGCCAATGCAAAACCCTCCATGAATACAAATGCTTTGAACCTGGCTGACCCAGTCTAGATTGTGATTGTGCGGGTGTGAGTGTGTGAGCGCGTGCACGCTGGCTGCTCTGCATGTGTGTCAGCATTCAGCAGCAGCAGCTGCACTCTATCTCCTTGCTCCCGCAGCATTCACGCCGGTCCTCAGGGTCAAACACACACACAAATCAGCCACAGAGATGTGATCGGAGGCCATTTTGAGCCGACGCTGAGTCGTGCCTGAGCCGCCTCTGAGAAAATGAACCGACATTACTTCAGAGGAGGCCCTCGCTACACCTGGGGCCCCTGCGGCTGGCTCTCGCCGCTTAGCTCTCCTCCACATGAGTTACTGTACAAAAAAAATGCAAAAGTCAACAGGCTGCCTCAGAGACTAAGAGATGGAGTGGTAGAGAAGCTAAGACACATGAGGGATGAGCCAAGTCATATAACATTGATACCAATATTACAGTAATGAAGCTGCATACGGCTGATAATTTGCGTTTGCGAGTGAGAAAAAGAAAAGGGAAGGTGTGCATGTGTGCATGTGTGTGTGTGTGTGTGTGTTGCAAAGAGACAGGTGTGTGTTTCACCACCCGCCGCGGGTGAGACTTCCTGGCCCTACACCTCCATCTCATTAATCAGCTCGGTATTTAAGAAGGGCTGGAGTGGACACTTGCCTGTAATTAGCTGGCTTTGTCAAGGAGGTGTGTGTGTGTGTGTGTGTGTGTGTGTGTGCGGCGTGTGCTTTTAAAAAGTGAAAAGTAAAGAGAGAGATCATGGGGAGAAACCAGATGAGTGTTAAAGGCAGACAAGTTAGATAGAAGGATGGAGAATAAGAGAGAGTGTGGGTGATGGAGAGCACTGGGAGAGAAGGAAGAGGACTGGAAAAGAAAAAAAGCTGGAAGGAGAGAAGCGAGGAGAATGAGGTGAGAATAAAGAGCAAAAAAAAAAATAGAAAGACGAGAGGATACTGAAGGGAAATGACGGGGATAGATGGGGGTATAGATGCAGGCAGAGATGGGGACAGAACAGAGGGGGTGTGTGGGGATGGAGGAAAGGTTGACGTCTAAAGTGGGACATTAGTATTCAAGCTGCACCCACTCAACCCAACCACCCCCACACCCACACTCACCCCTCACCACACCCTGCTGCCCTGTCTGCCCAGCGGCCAGCTCTCTCCTGCGATGGACTCTGACATGAAGCTGGTGGTGTGTCAGTGCGTGTGTGTGTGTCTGTGTGTTTGTGTGTGTGTTTGCATTGAGACTCAAGTCTAGCACAGGTCTGAAACACTTCAATGATTATCTTCAGTTTAGAGAAACATCTTTCTTTTGTGTGTTTGTATGAGTGTTCTTTGCTTTCAGCTGTTACACTGCTGCTGTTACTTCTGAAAATCATCATCAAAATTTTTACCTGCAAGTTCAAACGTTTTCTGTCAATCAGCTGGTGCGCCGGTATCGCTTGAAATTTCTTGTTAATTAAAAAACACTTGCAAATGCAAGCAGCGCCACACACGCCTACAGATGCAGATAGATCCACGGAGGAAGAGCCAGCAGAGCACGGAAATGAAGCAGTGTGATATGTGACGCTGATCTGGCACCAGCGCAGCAAATTACTGAATCATCAATCCACACATAGAACCAGAGTGGCAAAATACCAATAAAATCCAGATGTTATTTGTCCTGAATCAGTCGTGCTCACGTACTCTCCAAAGAATACAAACATGTATATGTGATCAAATTAGGGTCAAAAAGACTTTGTGCTTGTAAAGTGACGCTCAGAAATAACTTAATAATGAAAAATTTGTGATTGTAAGTAATCTTTGTAAACACGGAAAATTAATCTGCATGAACAATTCAAGTTTGTGCATGTGTAGAAAAGATTTGTGTTTGTAAAAAAACATGAGACTGTGTGAATAAAATCTGTGAACAAATTATGAGTGGTGAGGTTACACAAAGACACTGTGAAAAAAAAATGTGCTTAGTGAACATCTGTGTACAGAAAACTCAGCACACAAAGTTCCCACACTGTGAGTGACGCTGAATTTATAAGTATGAATTTTGACCTAGTCTTTACTCCTGAATCTGATTGAATGCTGAAAGTCCAATCATAACGCAGAGTCTAACTGTCCTATCAGAGAGTAGATGAACGACGACGTGGGTTCATCTGTGATCCAGCAAGATTTAATTATAATATCTGATGCTTGAAACCTGAAGTGCTGAATGCACTTCAGTTTTTTCTACAGTGTCTTTGTGTAACTTTAATATAACTTTTTGTGTAACTTTTTGTATAACTTTTACTTTATCTTAGAGATATTGCAGTTGTGTGATATTGATTATTACAGGTTCAGTTTTATAACCTGGGCACATCTTCAGTGATGTTAGACTCTGTCATTTTCTCTAACAGTTCTTCAAAAGTTCAGATCATACAATGAAAAAACACGCTGTTAGTTCTTAGACAGCAGAAATCAGTGGCACTTATGAATATAAGCCTCTGTCTGCATAAACAATAGTTCATGATAATCTGTAATATTATCATTATTTTAAGATTTCCTACTGACAGGAAATTCAATGCACCAACAGATAAAAACAAAGTTTATAATTATTATTTTACTTGTACTCTATTTACTTTCTGCAAGGCGGCTGTGTTGTGTTTGCTATTCGTACAAGTGCCACAGATAAATGTGCTGACTTGCTCTGAAACCTATTATCCTCTGCTGCTTGCAGCCATTTATTCTTTCTGAAGCTTGAAAAATGTAAGTATTGGCAGCAACATACTGTATAAGGCCTGTCCCAGAACTTCATGGCACAGATCCAGTGATGTACAGCTGGTATTATTCAGCATTTCTAATAAGTTGTTTATTTTTCATACACTCAGGGGGGAAAGGATGGTGGAGGTGATTTTTCTCTCAGTATTTGACACATCCGCTGGAAATCCCATTCATCTCCATCAGCATCAGTCGACACACGTCGTAGTCGCAGAACCTGGTGTACATTTCTCCATCTATTAGATTCCTCTCAGCTCTCTGCCGTGGCATCTTTCTGCTAAACTACTCCTCAACTCCACCTCTGGTCTCCTCTGCTGCTTTTATTCTCATTTGACTAATTATATTCACGGAGAACAGTGTTGACAAATTCATTTTGAAATCCATTAGTCCCGTGGCGTTGTTTAAACAATGTGCACGTTAATGTCCATTGCTTTAATACCCCTGATTCGCATTCTAATAGCCGTCTGATAAATCAGGTTATCTGCGACACCTTCTACACGCCGTGAAGAGCGGAAATTAGAGAATTATTAACTATCCGTGGTGTTCTGTCGTGTCCGGGTGTGTTAGGAAGAGGAGGAGAGGAGATGACAGAGCAGCAGAGGGAGAGACGGAAGGGGGGGTGGGGGAGTAGAGAAATTAGAGAGATAGGTGATGTTAAAAAGACACCAGAGGGAAAAAACAGAAAAAGAAAAAGATGATAAGGGACATGAAGAGCTAGGACTATGTGATAGTAAAGCTAGATGAGACTAAGACAAACATTAAAGACAAGGGATTGAGGGCATAATATAGAAGAACATACAAGAGGAGAACAAGTAGAATATCAATTTAAGAACAGTGTACATTTAAGTTTTTATTTTAAGCCTTTGGTCACAAGACCCCCGTACGCTTTTTTTTTTTTTAGATCAAAACTCAATATTACACATTGTCTTTTGAGAAGCTGCATGCAAACTTTAAAAATGGATTCATACTCATCCAGAGGAAAAGACTTCCAACATCTGTGTTATAGGTGTTCTGTGTTAATCCAATCCTCTAATCAATGTTGACTCATTTTATCCATGTTTCAAGTCTTTTATTCTAAGGCATAAATGTAAATTTGTCTTTAAACTATCCCATTGCCCAAACACAGACGCAAAACCATGATGGATGCTGCACAGATGGCAGCAGCCAGCACTTATGATGTTTAGGATGTAGTGGTGTATGGATCATTTAAAGGATGAAATTCAGAGCATCAAAAGTCACAAATATAGCTGAGGTTTTAGTTTTTTGTATTTTTTTTAAGGTTTATATGGGAAATGACTTGATGTGTAGTGAAATTACTGTGAAGCTGCATTCATTTAAGGAGAGTGTGGTGAAATATGGAAGGGAATTAGAGCAGAGATGAAAAGACAAATTTCTCCACAGACTAATGCATTTATCTACCTATCTATCTCTCCACTAGTAATCTTTCATGTTGGCCATTATGGCTGTTTTAGTAGATTTATCATGTGACGTATAGGTCGGCATGTTCAAACTCATGGACACTGACATATTTGTCTAACTACTGTCGAAGAAATTCTTCAGAGACCCGGTTCAGAGTTTGTTGCAAGCAGTGGTTCTTTAATGGAATCGTGTCTGTGACGGTAGCCTGACCAAGAGCATCGGTCAGGGGCACAGGTTTATACAGGTAGAGGGGGTGTTGACCAGACAGTATGTAAACGAAACAAAAGGCATTGTTCAGACAGGGGTAATACACAGGAAAAGTAAGGTCCAGGAATGGGGTGGACCAAGGTGTGAAGGCCCCGGACCTGGCTAGCAGGGGTACCTCAGCATGAGGTAGGGAAAGCGGTTGTAGGTGGCAGGTAACAAAAAACACCTCAGCATAGCCTGGTGGGTCCTAGACCAGGTGGGGGAAGAGTTGGATATTGGGAGATCAAGGGAGTCAGTTCAGGAATTGTTGGGGGTAACATGTATCTGGTAACTAACCCGTCTGCCAGTGTCTGTCTGTCTTGCACAAGTCAAGTTTATATATTTTCTTCATCACTACCAAACCCTCAAAAACATTTTCCATTAACAATAGATGGTGTGGTAATGTTTTAGGTCCATGTTCGTGGGTTGGGTTAGCTACACATCAGCGTTACCAAGCTTTGTTAAACAGCTACTATCTCATCATAAATGAATAAAACTGAGGAAAAATGAAGCCAAGATGGCTCACATCAGCTGAGAGGCGAGAGGTGGCATCTGTCCATGGCATGAACACTGCTCAATCAACACAAAGACATGATGCCATCTGATGATGCTTGTTCTCCCGTACATAGACAACCAACGCCATTAAAGGTATAGTTCACAACCGAGACTGCTGATATTCTTGATGTAACATGAACATTGATAACATGCAAACATAGTCCAAACATAGATTTGATATGTATACAAGAAGGAGAGAGAAAGTGAGAAGAAGTGAGCGAAACAAATTAACTTAGATCCAGGTAGCCTGATTTATGTAGGTTATGAGTAAGTTATAGGTCCATGAGTTTTCACATGCTACTGCACAGTTGTTTATAATGCAATAGTAGAAGATGAAAGACTTTTTTCAGCCCACAGCCAGGGAAACAGTGACAAATTGCTAATCTCAGGCACGTGCACCGAATATAATTTGACTTTGCATTGCTTGAGCCAGGTCTTTTTGTTGGTCTTTTTGTTGGATGACCCTGCGCTGTTTTGTCAGAGCCCTCTGCATTGGCACCCCCAAGCATCAACACAGTGGTGTCATTGATATAAATGAAGAGAGCTGTGTTTCTTTTTGCTCAGCGCTCATGTCTGACTCTCTCTGGTTTTAATTTAAAACCACATATACACTGAGTGCACAAGTCAGGCATGTAACTGCACACACCATCTTCGCCGCAATCCCGACTTTCACCCCCCCTTTCTCTTTCCCCCATCTCTAACCAAAACCTGACTGCCTCTAGTGCTCTTCCTCCTCTTCCTGCTGTCCCACCTCCCTCCTCCTCCTCCTGCCTCCTCCTCTCAATACCCACTGAATAGACAGGGTGTGTTAGTGTCAGTAGCCCTGCCTGGTGGAGTGTGCGGATTAGACACATAGGCCTGATTGGCTGCTTGTTTACCTACCAGTACCACCACTACCTCGACCACAGGGCTTCAAGGGCAACACCAGTGGATCAACACTGTTTGAGCAGATCTTGTGTGTTTGTGTGTGTGTGTGTGTGTGTGTGTTGTGTATGCGTGTGCCATCATGCCCCTGTTGAGTTGCCCACCATGGCACAGCGCTCTTAATTAAGCGGAGTGTGTGTGTGTGTGTGTATGTGTGTGTTCTGGGGGCGGAGCAGCTGGCAGGAGGCACTGGGGCCAGAGAACATCTGCAGGAGGCCACAACGCAATACGCCTGCACAGACACACACCAGATACACACATCTACACATATACTGGTTTATGAACACACATAACTACACTCACCATCGCCACTTGGCAACTCACACCCCCGAGAATGCAGAAATACACACTTCCACACACACACACAGACCCGTTCAACACTACCATCGCCACTGCCGCCATACCAGTGGGACTGTCACCATAGCAACCCAGGACTGGTCATGTCACCCTGATTTAGTAAGATGGGTGACAGCGAGAGAGAATGAGAGATAGGCAGGCGATAAAAAGAGCAAAAGACAAAGACGGAGAGTGAGGGGCATTAAATACCCTCCACAATGCTCGTCTTCAGTCTTGTTTTGAAACAAAAGGGTAAAGAGAGAGAGAGGGAGGGAGAGAGAGAGAATCCAAAGGCATCTTGGCCGCCAAGCAGCTATGGCTGTGAGGAGGTCAGCAGCTTAGACGACTTCAGACGCACCACAGGGCCCTCAGAAGTCAGTCTCCTTTTGCAGTAAGTCAAAAGGAGCTGTATAAGCTGTGTAACACACGCACATACACACACACACATACAAACACGATGTCATGATGTTGATAGATAGTAAGAAGGTAGAGGGGAGGAGAGGGATTTTGTCCTTGCTATGGGGCAAAGGCTACAGCTGAGGGTAAAGGATTAAAGGATCATATCAGTCTTAGTGAGTTTTTTTTTTTTTTTATCTCCTGCTACTATGTGTGTGTCAGCCCATAAAAGCCATTTATTTTACATCAAGCATTTTACTTTGCTTTTCAGCTCTCACGACACAATATGTTTGGTGTTTAATATAAATGAATAACTATCACATTCAATTTCCATCATAAAACAAGAAACAAGACATAACAAGATAAAACAATATATATATATATATATTCAAAATTTGGAATAAGTGTAAATGTATAAAATGTATAGAAATGTAAACTGTATATAAAATGTATCATTGAAATGTATGAGAGGTTGACAATGGAAACAGAAAACAGAGATTAAGTTTAGATGATTAAATTTAGAGATCAAAGATGAAGCATTTGACCTCAACAAAGAGACTGTTTAGAAAAATTAGAGAATGGAAGAGTTAAATAATTACTGCCTGGTGGTTGTGTAACTTTTATAACTGGTCCAGTTGCAGGTCATTAGTGCTTAAATTCAGTTATGGCCAAAAGCATGTTGTATGAGGTCACTGACCTCTGCATTTGACCACTAAAATTTAATCAATTAATCCTAGAGCCTGAATAAGTGCTTGTACAAAATTTGACAACATTTGTTCAAAAGGGTCTTGAAATGTCACATTAACAGTGTCAAAATTATGGCTTATGAGGTCACAATGATGTTTGACCTTTAGCTGCTAAATGTGATGTTAAACCTTGAGTCAAAGTGAGTATTTGTGCCAAATTTAAAAAGGTTGCTTGAGATACTACAGAAGGGGACACATGGGCATAAAATGTGTGGATGGATGTGAAGATTTTAACTCAAATCAAAATGTGAATCAAACATAAACACTGTATTTCCATCACATAGTCCTTATCGTGTGTTACATTGTTTGAAGTTTGACTGAAACTCTTCTATTTACATCATCTTGTCGAGGACTCATTTTCTGCAGTGGCAATGAATACAGATGTAACTTAAGTGAGCTACAATCCCTGCATTTTAAACATGTCTATTGACTGCAACAGAGAGTTTAATATTGTGCAGTGCTGCCAGTGTTTCACACTGTTTGCACCTTGTTTCATTTTTGAGGACTACCAATACAGACAGTGACACTGGTGTATCACACTAAAAGGCTTTTTCTTCCCTGTGGAAAAATAACTGCTAACATGAGCAACTGCTATGTGTTTCCCTGAAAGATGAAGTGAGATGCAGGCTACCAATCATCTGGTCTGTGGCCTCATTTGTTTACAGTAATTGCACTGGGGTATCACTATTAATGGTATAATGATGTTTAAACATGGGACACGGAGCACCTTTAAATCATCCTCTGTTTGTGTTTTGCATGAATGGTCCGTCACTGTGTTATATAACAGAGGGATGAGTATATTAGCAGCTGCAGCTGATTTGTCAGAGGAAAAAGCTAATGTACAAAATGACAAAACACAAATCACATTTAAGTATTGTTGCTTATAGCAGCATATTGTAGTTCAAGACGAGTATGTTTTGGTTTAAAAGTCATAAAAAGCCAAAGGTTTGCAGTCGGTTGATAGAGAAAAAAAGTCAATAGCACCAATATGAGTCTCTAACTGTCTGTACATGGACTGAGAAATGATCCGTACATGTGTCATGTGCTACAAGCTGCTGTAGCTTGTGTATTTATTTCCGTCTCAGCATGGAGGGTGTGTGTGAGTGTGTGTACACATGCATAGCCTAGCGCTTCTGAAGCGCGTGGATATATACAGTGTATGTGTGATTATTTATATACATTCTAGCATGTGTGTATGAGAGAGAGGGAGAGGAAGATAGTGTGACATGAGATTTACACATATTCATTATTCAATATTTGTGCTCCTGGGAGTGTTCTATACAATATCGATCTGTAGCCAGAGCCTAGAGTATACGCGCTTGACCCTTGATCCCAATAAAAACATAATTTGCCTCCATAAAAAACAATGTGTCCCCAGTCTGCAATGACTGGGTGAGCAGCTATTGAACTGGAGCAGAAAGCTGCAACTATTCAAAGAAATATGACAAAGAGACTATTTAGTATGTCTGAGCTCATTTGATTTCAAATAAAGAACACTGAAAACATTTTTCATTTTTGTAGATTATAGATTATAACATCTTAAATTGAAGATGAGTTTGATTTGGGAAGTTTTCTGTGAAATCAAACAAAGAATGAGATGACCACATCCCCAGAAAACATTGTTTAATAGAATTGATTGTGTTGGACATGTATTCAAAGGCGATGGAAAGTGGAAGGAGTTATTTCAAGAATCCAAAAGTAAAGGTCACATTCATTATCTTCTAAAACAATAAATAAGTTATCTGGTATTATTGGGTTTTGGACATCGAAGGCTTAGATGAACGTAAACCTCCAATTTGATTCATCAGTAGAAAACACTGATTATATCATTCACAACTCAGGTTTGACTCTGGTTCTTTAAAAAAAAAAAAAAGTCAAATGCAAGTCACAAGTCTTGATTTACAGTATTACCCAGGATCAAAATGTATTTTCCCTTGGGTCAAATAGGGAGAGAAATTATCCATTTATAAACGTGTAGACTTTGGCTTTAAAGCGGCCAATGAAGCTACAAAAGCCAGTGTATATTTTGTGATTTTAATTTACTGATAATCATTTATTGATTTACACCTCTGTTTTTAGGGAACTCAATATGAAAGAATCTAAGAAATTATATCTAGTGTGTGGGTGACGATAGAAAGTGCTGCCACACCTCCACACCTCAACTTTTGTAGTGTAGCCGTTTTTCCACATCAAATCATATTTTAAAAAAGCCATGTTGGAAATCTGAAGTCAAGTGAAAACATGATTGTGTTAGCAAATGGCTCCCAACTTAATTTTTTTTTGCAACACTGTTTTTTCAGTTGTGTTTCAGACCACACAGCAACTTTTAGCTCTAGAAGTTTTACTTCTGTTTCAGGTCTCCACAAACTGACTTTATAGATGCTAAATACTTTACTCTACTGTGTCATACATACAGTCATGGAAAAAATTATGAGACCACCCTCATTTTCTTTAATTCCTTGTTGTAATGCCTGGTATAACTAAATGTACATTTGTTTGGACAGATACAACAATAACAACAAAAATGGCTCATAAGAGTTTAATATGAGTTGTTATCTAGCCATTTTCTATGGTTTTCTTGATAATAACCAAAATCACTTAAGTTCTTATCTCAATAGCTATGGTATTGCAGTGCTAAAAACAGTGCTTTTAGGCATTCCATGTTTTTTTGTTGGGTTCATTGTATTTTTCAGCTAATACACCTTTAGTGGAACCAGGCATTATAATGGACAAGAAACTGAAGAAAACAAGAGTGGTGTAATAATTTTTTCTATGACTGTATAAGCTGAATTATGCTAAAACAATCCCTACTATATATTGATGCAGTACAGTTAAAATTTGAACGAATGAGTGAACGAATATGCTTGTAGCTTTTCTCTCTGTAAAAAGAAACAACAAGTTACATATTATCAGCAATACTACTGAAGCACTGGTTAAAATTTGTGAATATTCTCCAGAGTAGAAAATCTGTTTTCTTGCGTTAATGAAACCGGCGCAGATAGAAACAAAATAAACATGTTATGATTAATTTAGGGACTCTTACATAGAAGATCATAATAAGGACATAGTGTGTGTGTGTGTGTGTGTGTGTGTGTGTGTGTGTGTGTGTGTGTGTGTGTGCGTGCGTGTGTGTGTGTGTTATGTGTGACTAACACAGTAATGAAAGCCTGCTCTGTCTCCATCCAAATTCAGCATTTATGATAGACTGACATCAGTTCTAGCGGCACTCAAATACGCTGTCTTCTAAATTATGTAGCGTATGGGGCCAATGACAATCCCATATGGACCACAGAGAGAGTGAGATGTAAGAAGTCTAATGTATAGCAGGTAATGGAAGTATGTCAGCAACTTGTGTTAAATACTCTGGAGCTGGAAGAAGGATCACTGCCAAATATGTGCAGTATTTATATGTGCATGTGCACACATTTGAGGTTGTGCGCACATGCACATGAATGCGAAGTGTGTTTGTGTTTGTGACTATGTCGGCAATGTGTGTCACTCATCAATAATGTACGGTTCTTGGTTCCCCCCTCTTCAAAGCTAGTGACGCTCTAGTGTTCCACATAATTAACTCCCTCTCTCTCTCACACAGCTAAATACAGCTGAGGAAACAGCAGGCAAATATACAGATACAAATGAGCTCAATGCCTAAGACATCCACCGAAAACTAAAACAAGAAACTTGTCTCTAATTTCTATTTTAATTACGTAATATAATCTATAATATTATACTTTTTTTCTCTCACAAACTGGGAGAGAAAATAGAGTTCACTTAAGCCCAAAGGCAAACTGACCTGATAAAACCGATGCTGCTTTTTGAAGTCTGGAAAAGATTTCATGGAAAAAAATTGCTTAACAATCCAGATTATAATTTATTTGAACTAAAATATGCTAAGATATCACATGACCTGAGATACCTCCATCCAATATATCTGGAATGAACTCTGATGATGGAAAATAATTAACTGTACATTAATTCATTTACTCACTCACTACTTGGATACTGTATTTGCGTCCAAGTGGTGATTAGGACGCAGGGAAAGCTTACACCTTCCTACTCATTACCAATAAATCTGATTTTATTTATTCTACAAGGTGTAGCTGTATGTTTTTCCAGTTGATGAAAGTCTGGGTGAAGTAAAAGCATTTAGTGATTTTGAGAGGGAAACCAAGAAATTCCTCATCCTCACATCATTAAAATGTCTATGAGGAATTTTCCCCCCAAAAAAAACACATCTACTTCCTTTGCTGTGAAGCAGCAGGAATTCAAGTGGGATATGTGCACAGGTTTTTTGCGTCAGTTTGTACTGCTGATACACTTGGCAGTGTTAGACATAGGTCTGATCATCTATTCTTGTTCTAGGACAATATATTAGAGTTTCTAATATCGTGAGAGTCTTGTACCTGCCATGGTAACCAGCCAAAGCATCTAAAAGAAGCATCTGCTTTGGGTGGAGACCCTCAGGTGAAAACCTGAAGGATTATTTTATTTTTTTCCAGCACATCCCAGATTGAGAACTTGATAGTTTGTCAGTCAACACCTTGAGTTCTTTGTCTTGTTGCTGCTGTTGGGGAGGGACAGTTTTGGGTTTGATCTAAAGAATGTTATGGTAAACTGACATGTCTAAGTATCTTCCAGATGAACTTTACATTTCACAAAATGATCAATGTTTTTGTTGTGGTCAGTTAGTGTATTACCTCTTCAACTTGTTCTGGGTAAATGCTGAGGTCTCCTACCAACTGGATGTGCCTATAAAAACCTTTCAGGTTCAAGTGGCACCACTATAAACACAGCTGGCTCCTTTCAGCACAAAGGAAGAGTGGCTCTGCTTCGAGCTCCCCCAAAATGTCCAAGCACCTCACCTCATCTCTAAGGCTGAGCCCAGACACTCTGCAGAGGAAACTCACTCTGGACACTTGTATCCACAATTACATACTTTGGGTCACTACACAAAGATCACGACCACAGGTGAGGGTCAAACAAAGACTGACTGGTAAATCAACAGTTTCACCTCAGGGCTCAGTTCCCTTGTCAGTGCAATAGTTCAGTCTAATGCCTGCTTCACAGCTGACACCACACTGACTCATTTATCAACCTCTCAGTCCGTTTTAGAACTATACTGTAAATCTGAACTGAACCTCTAGACCTACCAGCAAGTATTGTCTATGTATTAAAAGCCTAAAAACACATCTGTGATGCATAATAGTCCACCGGTTGATATGTGGCTTCATTGCAATGAACTCCATTTCCAGCACAACATCCAGCTGCAAATCTGTAGCTGAAAACAAGCCCCAACACACATTTTGTTTGCCACTGTTTGACAAATTGTTTGCTAAAAACCACATAGAGCTCCTGCTGTTTTAGATGATGTTTTAAAAATAAATCTATATTTGCGACATTGTTTTTACAGATGTGCTGTTAATAGGAATGCATGGGTTGAGAGCGATAGACAAGCTTGAGAAGTCAGAAAACATAGTGAGACTGACTGAAGTGTCTTGACTCATTTACAGTCATTTACAGTTAACACACAACAACAAGGTGTGACGACACGACATCTCTCTCTCTCTCTCTCCCTCTCTCTCACACACACACACACACACACATACACACACTGATTCTGATGTGTTTAAAAACTAATTTCAGTTCATTTGTAAGGGGTAAAATTAAATGGCGAGAGAGAGAAAAATACTGACAGATGAAAACTTAATCACCATGATCATTTTTCAGGAAAAATAAATGGCTAGTAAAGAAATAATCAAGCAAGAAACACAGTGATGGTCATAACGATAATGATTTTTTTGTGTGTCTCATTGGATTTTCCTTTCTTGTGCTTTTATATTGAAATGGATTAAAATCGTCAGAGTGGCAGGGCGGCAAGGATCTATTTTCTGACAATTGCATGCTTTGAAATTGTGCTTCAGTGAGGAGATGTGTAAAATACACAGACAGACATGCAGAAACACATCTGTGCACACATGCACACACGCACACACACACACACACACACAAGAAGTGAGCGGTGTTGATGCCAGCTTGGAGTGATGGTAATATCAGAGACTGGAGGAGCTGCTAATGAACAGTGCGAATGGGAAGAAAGACTCCAGCTCAATCCACTAATTGCCTTAAAAGCTTTTCATACAATTTACCCTGTCAACAGAGATGGTGGTGGTGGAAGTGGTGTGTGTGTGTGTGTGTGTGCGCGCGTGTGTGTGTGTTTAGGTGGGTGGGTGGTATGTGGGATTAGAAAAAGAGATAATTCTGAAAAAAAACATATTGTAAGAAAGCAAGAAAGAAATGCACAATGGTTTTACACCTACGCAGGCCCAATCAAGGCACAGTCTAACACATACACCAAGACATCTTATTTAACTGAAGCCAGTAACATTTAAAACTACAGCCAGACATTTCAGACACTCAACAAACAATGACACACACCAATCAGTCCAACACACATGAAGTCACATATACAGTACATTTAGACACTTTCATTTTTCACACCAATTTACACTCAATGCCTCATACTGGCAAAGAGAGAACAGCATTTATTTCATTTCATTTATTTTTTTATTTTATTTTTTCGCAAATTTATTAAAAAAAAAAAAAACTGAAATATCATGTTGACACAAGTATTCAGATCCTACAGTTGTACAGGAGTTAGTTAGAGCTCCTTTAGCAGTTATGTGATTATAGCCTCATGTTTTTTGGGGGGGTGGGGCGAAAGACGCAGAGAGCTTTTCAGACCTGTATATGCTGATTTTCTGCCATTCCTTCGAATACTTCCTGAATGTACTGTATTACCGTATCTTTAACACACAAACACACACCACCGTGCTCTGCAGCAGGGTGCTGTAGCACTGCCCAGACCTCATTAAAGTAAAAAGCCTGCTGAGTGTTTTAAGCAGCATTAAGGCAACAGCAGTCATAAATACAGGCAGCTCTCCTCTCTGCTCTCCAGCGCGGCTCCAGGCTTATTGTTCATAACACACAGCTCAAGGACCGGAGTGACATATAGAGTACAGTGCTGTACATGCAAACAGACCTCTCTGCAGTAAAGATGTAAATAAAAACAAAGCTGCCAAAGCCACAATATTCCTACAGACAAACAGCTCAAAAGCCCGAACAGTTAAATAAGAAGAATAAGAAAAGGGTTGAGGGAAGTCAACAGAACCAAACCAATATGATGAACAGCAACTCTAAGGAAATGTCAGCAAACATTCAGCCTAAATCTCAGCAATACATACACAGTGTGGAATTGTTAAGTTATTGATTTAAACATATGCAGTTAAGGTTTACTTTTTAAGAACTTAAAAATCTGCACTAAGATAGTAAGTTTGGGCAACTGAAATCTTTCGGTTAAGGCATGGGGAATGCCATGCTCACACTCTCACTGCAAACTGTGATCTCCTGTGTCAAAACCAGATGAAACTGACATCAGGTCTTCTCTGCTCTCCCCCCTTTATCTGAAAATACGATCAAAGCATGGTCACAAAGATGAGACTAAAATCAATACATTAAAATGAAATCACTCAAATTAGCCAGAGAAGTGAAGTTCATACAGATCTATGGGGAAGAGTTCAACTTTGACATGGTCCTGAAATGAATAGTTAACCAATTGATTATCTGATTGAGGGGGAAAAAATAATAGGGGTAAATTTTAACAATCTTTGATTTATTTATTTATTTTCATGTAAAAAAATACTTTCAGCTTCTTAAAGACATTTTGTGTCACAATAAAAGAATTAAGAAGTTAGTACAGTTTGGATAAGGTAAACTTTATACACAAGGATAATAAAATGCATATATAATGGGAATTCAGAATAAATGATAAGGACACTAAATGAACTGAAATAAAAAGCAGAGGCAGAATAAAATTACATTACATCAATAACTATATCAATATCAGTGTATCAATATACGCTTAATATTACCACAAAAACCACCCGTAAGAGTAAACTTTTCCTTGACATTAATTTTATTTGCTTGCAGTATCTGTATTTGTTTGGGGATCAGGAACTAAGCAGAGTTGTGTTTTTAAAAAGCAGAAATCATCATAGCAAAAAAATATTCTTCTGATCATCTTTCCTGAATATCAAAAATTCCTAAAAATAGTATGGAAAATAACAAAGGTAGATCAGTATTAAATGTATGTCTCTGAAGTTTGTATCTACATCTCTGTCTGGGATGCAGTTAAATAATGAAGAAGATAGACATTATGTTGAGAATTGGTTCTGTCAAGATTCATTAAGAAAATAATCATCAGATTAATCAATCAATGAAAAGATGTTGCAGCACAAATCATGATGAGCACATGACTGAATAAAGAGAAGTGGAGTCTCCAAAATAAAAGAATTCACTATGTTACCTAGCAACCAGAATCACCTACTTTACAAAGAAGTGAATTTTGCATCACCGTCAGTTGTGTTGGTTTGTGTGTTTGGACATGAGCTAAAGATAATTCTAGGAAGCTGCTGATAAGTGATTTCATGCAGCAGTGTTAATGGTGGCACTGAGGGGTCGAGCGGTTTGATGAGTCACCCAATTCTCAGAGAGGAAGCTTTACACACCCCCAAACAACTAAACCAATTGCTGTCACAGATGATTGCCTGGCAGATACGCGACATGTGTCCCCGCATCAGTAGCCATGTCAAGCATACCAAGCATCCACAGATGAGTGGGGGCTGAATATGGTATTTGTTGGCAACGAAGAGTGAGACAGTGGCAGGTCAAAGGGGGGCTTGGGGGGTTTGCAGGGGGCAAGGCTGTCATGTGTCCCCAGAGGTCAAGGGGTCCTAGGTCAATTTATCACAGTCGATAGATGGATGGATGGAAAGATGAATAGGTGGGTGGATACCCCCAGAGGACTGATGATGAAGGGCTGATGGTGACGAATAGAGCTGGAGGGTATGGGAAAGGAGGAGGGATGGGGGTGTGGGGTGGAGGGTCAAGTGTGTTTATGTAGGCAGAGGGTTGCATATGTGAGCCATCCAAGGGATATCTTGTGCATTTCTGTGTGGAGGTGTGAACACACTGCCTCCAAAGCTTAGACTCCTCCCTGGAGCCTGATGTCTGTCAATACAGACAATGTGAAGAGGCAGCGGTGGTCAACACCAAAGCCAATATCCAAAGACAGGCAGCACGCACACGTGCATACGCAAGCACCAAAATCACACACACATACACACGACTGGCAAGCCAATAACTGCAGCCCATTATTGAGCTGGCCAGGTCCAAGTTCTGACACGAGCCACAATTAACCCTTGAATCCTCAGCGGACTGCTGGATGTTCGTTTGGAGCGGCTAACGAGGCTAAATGTGAGAGCAGTGGCTTCGGTAATGAGACAGAATAACTGTGTTGTGTTCCTGCCTGAGCGGGTCAACTCTCACTGGCCCTGAGGAGAATATCTCCCTTCCAGATTCACGTTAGGCCTGCTCTGCCTTGAATTACCTAGTTTAGGTACTGGAACGGTGCAGTTGACTGTCATTGGACCAAAAAAACCAAACTTCTCTTATCTCTGTCTCGCACACAAACATGGGTGGCAGCCTAGAGGTTGAAGCAGCAGGGTAAAGGCTTTATGCTTCAAACAAAGTGAGTCACAGAAAAAACATGTGCATAGGAAAGCTTCTCTCCATACTAAGGTGTGAAAAACTGGTCACAGATTCAAGTGCTCTGCAAATACTGTTCTGTCCATTTCTCATAAGCTTTTCACCTTTGGCACAACAATTAATTATGAAAAGCTACAAGCAAATATGCCGTGAGAGTTAAACTTCACTTGCATGATTGATTTGATGTTATTTGTCACCCAGACCATCTACAATTAGACCTAGATGTCCACTGAATGTGGCTGCCTTGCAACCAAGCTCTAATCTTTACAAACCGCGCTTCAGCAAATTAGTTATTTTCTTGTTTTTATACCATGTCTCTGAAGTCTGTGAAAAAAGAGCAGGATTACAGTGATTAATATACATCCACCATCCATCATTCTCTTATCAGCCACTTATCTGGGGTCTGGTCACGGCGGCATCTGGTCCAGGTGTCCCTCTCCTCAGGACACCTTCAAGCTCCTCCTGGGGGTTGTATGTACATAACCATTTTTAAAAATGGTGTACAGAAGGTGTTCTCAAGCTAGATGTGATATATAATCTATCCAACATGTTCTGGGTCTACCCTGAGGTCTACCAGTTGCGTTGACCCTGAAAACCTCACAGGGGCACTCTGATCAGATGGAGCAGTGGCTTTACTCTGGGCCCCTCACCTTCGTTCTTAAGGTGAGCCCAAAAACCCTGTGGAGGAAACTCATTTTATAAGCTTGTTAGGTGTGAGGCATTTTATAAACCTCACTGTTTTGGTCACTACCCTAAGCTTATGACCACAGGTGAGGGTCACAATGTAGTCAGCCGCATGGTACAACACCTGCCCCACTGTTAACACCTTGTCAATCCTTCAACCTTGTCAACCACGTCAACCTCTTGCTCCATCATCATGAGGGAGGGGAAATAAACTATTCAGGAAATAAAGGTAGAAAATACGGTATGTACAATCACCAAATAACTATTACCATACATAAGCTTCACATATAGCTTATTATAGAAACCACAAAAACTAGGAAATAGAGTGCAAGACCAGATTTCTTAATGACACTTCTGAATCAACGCTGGCCACAACCAAAGCCCAATGTAGCCACATCCACTGAACATAAGGTTAAGCTTCTTAATTTTCATTTTCATTTTCCTGGCTGCACCTGTCTCACATTAACGTGTAGTGTGGGTGCCTTAGGAGGGCTTTCACAGTGAAACAGCTGTGCTAAATCTTGGGTCAGTCTCCAAAAGCTACTGGTGCTCTATAATTCTTTTTTTTCATTACAGCGAAAGAAGAGGAGTTGAGATATTGTGAGAGATGGACTTAATTAGAGCTCCAACAATACGAGAGAAAGTGGGGCACATCTAAAACAGCAAAGTTGTAATTCATTTCAGGAACTGTGAGATTGAGAAGCACTTGATAAAAGAATCTAAATCTGACAAGCTCAGTTTTAGTCTGGAAATTGTCTGAAGAGAAGCAGCTCAGTCTGCCAGACGGAAGCCGATCCAGTCAGCACACTGAGGTGGGATGATGTGATTGGCTGCTTCTCAAAACTCTTCAAACTCATGAAGAGAAATGAGCAGAGATAAACTGATCAACAATCAACTGCATGGTTAGGTTATAATAATAACATCATGCAATTTAGCTTGTTCGGATTATACTGAAGCCACAAGGGTCTCAGTAGAGGAGGGACAGTCATTCAGAAAAGTGAGCAACAGTGATTCTCTTTGCTCAATCCCAAGCAGAGTTGTTACCAGGAGATCTGGACCACAGCACTAGTTATTACAGCATTCAATAAAAACCAGCCCAAGTCGAGCTGCAGTGTCTTTGATGGCACAATGTAGCACGCAGAGAAGGAATAAAAGAGAGGATGATGAAAAAAACCTGATTTGTAGACACAGTTACACCAGACAGGAAGAACTACACAATCTTTTTTTCCTTTTTCGCTTCTATTCTTCCCCTCCCCACCAGTTCTTTTCTACCAGGACCGTTATCAGACGCAAGTGTGCGGTGAGCGGAAAGGAGAACGCAGAGAAAATAATTACCCTCTGCCTCAACCAGCTGGTTTGTTCATAAACACGCAATTATGATTTCATGGCAGTCCATTATACACCAGCCACTCCAGGGCAGAAAGCTCTGCCAAGGCACGATCACTGAAAACATCTAAAAACATTCCGCAATGGCTAATACCTCAGCTACTGAATGCAATTTTCTGATTTCCTTGGCACCTCCTCAATAAGAAATCAATTAGGCTTTGAAAAATATGAGCAAAAGTCCCGTAAAGCCAGTGTGCCTGGCCTGTAAGTGCACTGTGTACATGGTTACGTCGTATTCAGGGCACTGAGAGCAAAGGGATTGCTCACATTCTGTCACTTTTATTTGTTTGCTCATCTGTCGTCACATATAATATTTCGGCACCAATAACCAGATCCCGATTGAGTGTGGGTGAACATGTGCTTTCCAGCAATTTGCAAAATTACAGTGATTTGCTGCAGACTGGTGTTACAATCACAGATAGATGAGATCAAATAGACAGAAAGACAAAACAGATGCATACACAGAGACAGAATCAACCAAAATGGGGAGAAAGCTCAATGATGATGTATTTGCTACTAACATACAACTGTATCTTTAATTTCACATTACCGATGGCCTTCTCTATGTGGAGTTCATATTCTTTCATTACACCACCACACATTCACTTCCACTGATAATTGTCCAGTCTCAGCCATCACAGCATGACTCTACAATGGATGTTGTCGAGGAAAATTTATTCCACACCTGACTATACCCATGATAACTGGGGATGTTCAACTACTTGGATCCATATCATGTGTTTCAGGCGACTTTGTGATGTGCCAATGTACTGTGGTTTCCGGTTCCTGTAGACATTGCATCAGTGTCTGAGTTGTTTTCAGAAAAACATGCCTTCACATGGCACATGAGACTATTTTTTGTTATCATCATAGATACTATGCAGGTCAATTCCTCACTTTCAAGCAGTCAGTAGTTCTACCAGAATGCTATTTCCACGTACCATTTACACTAGCATCCTGGCCTTAAAACACATGGCAGAGAATACAAAATTGTAAATTTATTGAATGAGGTCTCATGAATTGGATTGACATATTGAACAATAGCTAATGGGTGGAAACCCTTCGACATTGCTACCCATATTCAAAAATTGTAATCAACATGCTGAATGCTAGGGCTCAACCAGGAAAATTTCAAGGCGCAATGATTAACGGAATATGGATCCAGTTTATGACAGAATTCGACCAATTGCACATCATGAGAGTTCAACATAAAGCTTCTAGGGAAAGGGATGCAATTAACCATGTGCATTAAACAGGATTGTAATCCTTCACAAAAAAGTACTGTGCCAAACAATAAGTCCATTCGTCAAATTTAATCAATGTAACACTATTCATGAAAATGCATCATTTATAAGCATAATTTAAATATATTTATTATCGCTCGAATGGCTAATTCTCATTTCTGCAAGTTTCATTTATCATCATTTAACCTTAAGTACCGATGAAAAAATCTCCATTCTTTCAAGGTCTTACGAACTAAACTTTAAACAATTCTATACTAAGATCACCTAAAATTCAGCTAACTTAGGCAATTGACGAGAATACCAATAGAACCTTAATCTCATTTCCTTTCCAATGATGTTTATTGAATTATAAATCTGATAATTTACTTGAATCAGCTTAAATAATAACAGCTTATATGTAGGTGTTCCACTCAAGGATTGTATGCACAAACAATGAACTGTTTAAATATTGAGAAGTGTCTGAGCGATACAGCATGATAGCCAATAAAGCATGCGTCCAGGAAGATAACTCGAGAAAATCCTACACATAATATGTATTAATAAAGTAAGTGACAGTACATCATGTGTAATTACATGAATAGCATTTAATTGATAAAGAAACAACTAGTTGACATTATAAAATTCAAGTAGTTACATATGTCAGAGTATTCTTAGAAGTTACATGGACATTGAGACTTTAGACTGTATCAGATATGCAATCAGCATTCTTCAAAGTCTTCTTTGAAAAAGATGCATTAATATATACAACATTATGCTTGACTGGATACAGTAGACATTGTCATACAACTACATGATCTGTCTTCACAAATACAGTATGGGATAGTTACAATTGAACGTGTGCCCTTATTGCAATATTGACGCCATGTTGAGGATTCATGCCTATAAGTGGAAGTGTTTCTCAAAGAAATTGAGTCACTTCAAATATGAGATTAAATAGTTCCTTAATTGAAAATGTCAAATATTCTAAATAAAACATATATATAGATCAAGTAATGTACAAAAGTTGACGTCTAAAGTGCTATAGAACAATGCATACTAAACTGTTTGACAGACTTAGACACTGTCTAAACATGTTGTCGGACTTTAGTACAGTATCTTGGCAAGAGTATGAAAACATGGTACTTTATAGCATATAAATTTAATTCAGGAAGAATCTTGCAAGTTTCCAACCTTTGAAATTCTGTCTTCATTATAAAGAGTGGTTTCAACATTTGCTAAACTTCAATTGAGGATTTTTCATGCTGAAATGAAATGAAATGTATATGCTTATATCTTTCGACTAGCATCATTTAATGAAAAATAAGATCATATCAATCGTTTTACAATATGTTTATCTTAAATATTTCAATTAGATTGATGTCAATGATTCTGCAATTTTAATTTTTGAAGTCATTTGCAATCATTGAATTCTGTTGAAACCAATTGTCTTAATTCTAGGTAATATTTTGATAGCTTACAATTTGACATGTAAAATGTTGAAATAATTATCGAATTGCATTGTGGTTCTTTTTACAAATGCAATGTGAACAACTTACAATTGATCATTTATCTTTAAATTTTAATTAGGAAGTTATATCTTCGATGTCTTTACAAAGTTCAAAAAGCTCTTTCAGATTAAAATTTACTATTGACATGATTTCTAAAATCTGATTTGCACTTAGTTCAACGAATCAATGTAATCATATTACTCAATTTCACATAGCATAATTAAATGATCTTATCATCACGCAATTATAATTATTTGCTTAACATGTATAATGCATAATATACTATTTTCCTTTATTCTTTTCATGATACTATCATAACTCTAACAGTTAATTATGCTTAAATCCAAGTATCTTCAACTATGAAGTAATCTACATTCTTGAATCATGATTACGTTTATCGTAAAACTATGCAAATATTGCAATAGGACACAATCTAGGTTCAGAAGTACAAATAAGACATAAAATTGCTTGTGGCATAGCTGATCAAGACAGCTATGGTGCTTTTTGTGGCACAGTCGTGTAGTAGCATTTAACATCTATGAGTAATTTTATTTGTTAGATGCACAATTTGCTACAATGAGGTACTGTACATAACAGTCACTTATGGAATGTTTTGAACTTGGCTTCATTGCTACACCAGTTTGAGTTTGAATTATAGGAAATTGTTGGGTTAAATATTTGAGAATTTCAGTTCAGTGGATAATTCATATTGCCATCTATAATTGATCAAATCATCAAGTTAAAATCTTTAATTTACAGTTCTAAAAGTTCTTAATTATTTAACTATGTTTGATTCACAGAAAGATCTATTACAGATTATTATGAATGTCAATTAAGGTAGAACAAGTTAAATAGGACATGATTTCAAGTCATAGCATGTATGGAAGTTAACTAACACTGATATCAATATCAAACTGATAATAGCATGTGCTAATTCGTGTATGAGTCAGTAAGTTATCAACATTCCTACTCCACAAGACATTAAATTCGCACCATTGCATCCCTCATCCGTACTCTCCTATCTCAACTCTCTCACTCATCTTTATTCATTCCCATTTATTCTCCACTATTATCCATCATTCTTCTCCCTATTTCCACTTCTTCGTATCCTTTATGATCCTTTTGTCTTCCGGTTACTTTTGCATAGCTTGTCGATAGTTTTAACTTATCACTTCTCAGATGCGTTTAGCTTGTCAGGTGTATGATTGATACAGTGTTGTTTGAAATTTTCTAAAGATGTGTTACAGATTTCGTAAATAGAATTCATTATTCATTGTCATTATATATTTCTGCCCATATTCAGATTTTAATTTATGTTTCTAATATTAACATTGTTGGCTAAATTTAAACATTACTTAATTATTAAGTATGATTAATTCAATGAATTCTTTAGCACATTATTTTCTCTAATTGATACATTTAGTTCTATGTCAACATATTTGTTCTATTCATTCAGACTTAAGCATTTGTTAATTAAAAGTAAATGTATTAATGAATGAATTAATGTAAGCAAGTTCTTAAAATGACATTAAATGCTTAATTTATTGTTAATTAAAGAAAGGCTTTAGAAATAATTTGTTTGTAAAGTTCTAACAAAGTTCTTTTACAAATTTGTCAAGTATTACGTGATTCAATAGCACAATAGAATATTATTTTAATAGCCACATTAAATTAACTTTTACAACAGATAATTCATTCTATTTAGGTAGAGTTTTAAATCAATAGATTATGTGTCTAAGACTTGAACTAAGTTTAATTGTGTGAAGTATTCATAAAAATATGTTAATTTGATTAGCAGTAGTAAATACAATTATGACTTTCTACAATTATGTTATAAATAGACAAGTGCTTGACTAACATTTGTCATATTTCAATGACATATAACTTGCGATCTGTTCATATACTCAAGCTTTCGCATAATAGAATTGTAGTCTCTATATGAATTATCCGAAGAATCATGACAGAATCACACGAATATAGTACGTCATACTGCATATTACATCAGCAGTAGCTGAAGAGCTTGGAGATCAAAGTAAAGTTTGAGTGAGCTAGTAAAATGTGATCACTAAGGATTTCTGTGAACATATCATATTTTTGAATGACCTCTTCTAAGTTTGGATTTATGTTCACAATATGCATGAACGGAATTCTTATTCACCATTTCCTCTGCACTTTTTTCACATTTGTTTTCTCTCTGATGATTACAGTGGCATGCAATACAAATCAGACTTTCATTGTCAATCCAGCAGAAATGTTGTAAATGCCGCCATATCAGCACAAAAGCTTAAATGTTGTTTGTGCAGAAGCTGCTAATCATAGCTGTGGTAATACTGCTCCAGTGTTAAACTGTTCCAGAACATGTAGCACCTTCAAATGACTGCATATGCTCCGTGTTTGTGAGCACACACAGTCAGGTTCAATATTGTCAAGACACATCAGAGAAAGAAAAGGAGAAACAGTCGCAGACAAAATGACCCAGTGAGCCAGTGAGAGGAGCAGCAGCCGCAGCAGTAGTGTGGGTACGGCTCCAGCACCAGGCACAGGGTACAGCACCCTGCATGAATATCAAAAAGCTCCCTCCCTTTGACCTTGAGATTAATATTTAAAAGCTGGCTACAGTCTACACACCCTCAGACACACATATACACACAATCACTTGCACGTGCACAAGCACACACTGTTCACTGTGTGCCCCGCGGCCACTGGTGCACTGAAGTCTTCCTCATTAACTGACTGCTCTGTTCTGATTCTTGTATCTATAAATACTGTATAAAGGAAAACCTGATTATATTCTGTATATAGTACAATAGATGAGTGAAAGAGATATAGGCATGAAGCTCATATTAAAACACCTCACATACATCACAAAAAAAACAAACAAACCAGTGTTTTCTTGTGTTTATTTGTCTAGTGCTGTGATAAATCACATACAATAAAACACGTTTGTAGCATTTGTGCTTTCATTTTCATACTGAACAGCCATGAATAAAAAATTTCAGACGTTTGCTGTCTGAGGTAGGAAGAATGATTAAAAATCTAACATCATATACAATGCTTCTAAATGATTTGTTCTTGTAACCTATTCGACCTCTGACTTCAGACTACCAATTATATATAATATGTTTTTGACTAGATTTCATGGATGCAAACACAGCAGCACATAAAAGGAAGAAGTAAACAAAATGAATAAAGAATACAGTTTATTTATAATGGCATGAAATGCAACTTTTTCCCACAGAGTTTAGTCATTTTTTTTCTTTGTTGGATTCTGCCCCGGTGGCCTTTTGTTCATTTCCTCTTCATCTCTTTTGTAGAGAAACACATAGGCTACACTGTGTCTTCAGCTGATTAAGAAATATATATGTGTGTGTGTGTGTGTGTGTGTGATTTCGCTGTTTCTTTTTTCTCGCATCCACGTGGGTGTTAAATTGAAATTGACAAAATATAGAAGCTGCCACGCCTAAGACGCCTTCAAACTCTGCCTTGTGTTTATTTAAGACGTGGGATTTAATTACTTTAAGACGTGTTAATTCACCTCCTTGCAATACTGTACATAAAAATATTTCAGGTCACAGTTTCAAGGTTTCAGGTTGAGTGTTAAACTGAACTCATACTGAGAAATTTGTCCTCGAGCATCAAGCAGATCTTGGATCTGTGCTCTTATTCAGAAGCTGCTTTTATTTTCCATTTATGCAATATCAAATATTTTAAAATTGTTTTACGACACCTCTGAAGCTGTACATCACACAGTTATTTACTTCGTTAAAACAGCACGCACATCATTATGTAATGAAAGCAGTGGAAAGCTGAACGTAGAATAACAAACAGCTCCCATCAAGCCGTCTGCATTTATTGTGTTTGCACTGTGAGCAAGAGACCGCAGCTTAAACAGCTTCACTTCAATCAGATCAACGTAGCTGTTTGTGTTTCCAGAATAAAATGTGAGCGTGTTTGAGTTTCTTTTTCAAAATGTAACTTTCACTTGATAAAGTGTCTCTACCTGAGAGAACAGAGCTTATAAATTAAGCTCCAGTGTCTCGGTGCTCGACAGTCAGCAGTTCTGGTTTCACTGTTGAATCACAGGGAAAGTAACAACAAGACTCTGAACAGTGTCCACTACACTGACGTCTCACTTTGGATTATTCACATAAAAGGACAGGAAAAAAACTATATATATATATATATATCAGCATTAAATTGACTTTTTCCTCCAGAACATCTTTATTCATCATTTTCATTATTTGTCTTTGCAATATTTTAATTTCATTCTCATGTCTTAATTTGTGTTAATTTCTCCCTCTTTAGCTTTGTTGTGTCTGTTTATGTGGATGTGAGGAATATGTTGGAATATGTTATCTCACAGTTTTTCTCACAGCCTAAAACTTTTCTGTTTACTACTGCATTTCACAAAGTTCAGCTCTGGACTGTATATTCATATCTGTCACCGCACTAAAGCTGTAAGTTTTAACTTCTTTTAGTTTCAGTATAACTTCTCTCAGTTTTTCAAAGAATATTTGTTTTATTTGGTTTTACTTATTTATTAAAAATTGCAGGTATCTATTGCCCTGTGTTTCTTTTATATCTTAGTCTTATGTAAATTATTCTTAATTTCCTTGTGCTAAAAGTTCACAGGTGAAGGATTCTATTCTAATAAACTTGTCTTGATTTACGGAGTCTGACTTTTTGTTAGTGATGCTCTTTTCCTGGTGTCTTACACCACTGTGACTGTCATGAGCAATGACCCACTTATTCATCTATGTATTCCAAAAAGCCACAGATGCTCACATACAAAAAAAACAATCAGAAGTGCAAACTGTCTGCACTTGCAGCTCATTCTTCTGTCCAGTGTGCTCAAACCTCAAACACACCTCTGTCCACCACTGTGAGACGCAAACACACACAAACACGCACAAATAAAGTGATGAGCTGACAGTGACGGGCTCCAGCTTTTTTCTCTCTGTTCTCTCCTGTTCCTTTGTGTTTATCACAGGGTGCGAGGACTTGCAGCAAAAAATCTCTCCTTTATGGAGATACTATAGGGAGGCAACCACAGAGAGAGTCTAATTTATGCATATGTTTGTGTGTACATGCGATATGAAAATGTATGTATATCACTGTAGGCTACACTGTGTCTTCAGCTGATTAAGAAATATATATGTGTGTGTGTGTGTGTGTGTGTGTGTGTGGGTGGGTGGGTGAATGGTATGGACAGCAGTGACTGTCAGTGAGTTACATTTTTTTTTAAGTCAATAAATTTGATGCAAAAATTATGATTATGAGCAAAAAGGTCAATGCTGAAACTACTGTATATTATCATTTTATGAATACTGCAGTTTTTATAAAAATATACAAATCAATGCCCAAATACAATATTAAAATATTTATAAGTGTAAAAATGCATTAGCAACAGCACAAAACTACATTAATCTTCAACAGCAGTTTTCTCCTTGACTTGCACGTAGCCACCAGATTGGACAGTCTTCTCAACAACTGACTGAGTGACGCGAGAGCTCATTCAACAACCAAAACAATAAAAAAAAAAAAAAAATGAAATACAGCAAACTGACAGGGATTACGGATACTGACCAGAAGCCACAAGCAAATAAAATATGTGTCTCACACACACTTGCTCCCTCTTGGTGAAAATTGTTTTACTTGTCCAGTGTTTTAAGGTGTTTTTAACTGTATCCTGACAACTGTACTGTACTGTGTTCACAGCTGGAACTCAGGCTGTCAATCCAGTGGCAGGACACTGAGCCCCTGAACTAAACTGCACCTGCAGCTAAACACTGCAGCTAATTTTGAATAAAAAAACGTTCTTTTACATCAATTTAGTATTAATTATTCATTATCAACATGGTTGTGGTTTTGTTACACATATACATCCATCCATTGTCTACCCCTTTATTCCATACTCGGGGTCGGGGGGGGACTGGAGTCTACACCAGCTGCTTACGGGCGAAGGCAGGGTACATCCTGGACGGTCGCCAGCTCATCGCAGGGCCACAAATAGATAAACAAAACTTATAGATGAATAACTATTCACACTCACATCTTTGTTACAAGTATATACAATATTAACATTTTCAATCATCTGTGTAAAGTGTTTTTCACAGATCTTTTGACATGCTGCAATAAAAAAGCACTAACATAAATAATAAACTTCATAATGACTGAATTCCATTTAGCTGACTTGTCCTGTGTAGTTCCTGATGACTCGCTGATAAAGTTTTGTATTTTTTTTTTTTTTTTTTACAAAAAAGTTTGTCAGTGATTTGCGAATTTGCATTTCAGATGTAAATTTACCACAATTAAAGCAGATTACCACAATAATTAGAGCATGACTGATATGTTGGCCTACTTGGTAATAGCAAATACATGAGCACTGACTTTTATCAGGCTATAAAAAGACACAGATGTTTGTGTTAATCTATGTTTAAATATATAACTAAATAAATCACTTGTATATCAACTGAACTATATTTTTGTTGTCATTCTGTTGCTTTTGATAGATAAAATATAGAGTGAAGACTAAGATTTAGTATAAATCCGTAAAGTATAAAGTATATACTTGCTGTTGTGATTTTCTGCTCAGTATCTTTGTCACAAGTCTTTAATATTCAGATTTATGGATCCTCATACCAATGTCTATACTATAGTAAGTGAATAACAACAACTTTAACTAAACAGACTGATTGAAAAGGCTGGGTCTCTGTTTGGATTCAGGCTCAAGACAGACGATACCTCACAGCTCCTTCATAAATCACTGGACAAACTAAAAAGCAGCTTTATTGACTGACTCATTCAACCTGGCTGTGTCAGTGAGCGCTACAGGAGGTCGCTCCTGCCGACAACCATCACACTCTTTAACTCATCTATGTCTACCACACTGAACTAAATTCAATAAAATTCCTAAGCATTTATACTTTGCACTGTTCCCACTTTACATAGACACTATCAGACTATTTTATGCTGCACATAATTTAACTTTTTTTTAATTATTATTATTATTATTATTATTATTATTATTTTACATTTCTTTTTGGCTTCTTGTATACTATTAGGATACTAATTAAGTTTAATTTCTCTACTTAAAATATATATTTCCCATCAGCATATTGTTGAGTTGGATTAAAAAAATCCAGATTGATGATTTATGAATAAATCTCAAAACCTGCATTTTCTTATTTGTCCATAAACAACACTAAAAGTTGTACTGTGATGGCATGAAGTGGTTTTGTATTGAAGCAGCCTCGTGTGTATGAAAGGGACAAAGGAGAATCAGGCAGGAGTGACGGTATTGACATGTCACACAGCCAACGTGATGCTACAAAGCTTCTCTCTATGATTTCATCCTTCCCTCTATCTCTTTGCTCTCTTTTTGCCTTATCTTTTCTTCCGGTGCTGCTCTCATTCTCTCACACAACCCCCCCCTCAACCCCTCCTCAGTATCTATCCTGCGTTCTTCCTTCTTATCCACCTCCTTCTCATCTTCTATGTCTCTCTCTCAGACATGTAATATCTCTCAGTATCTCCTACTCACTTCCTGTACCTTTCTGTTCCTTCCGCTTTCACAACATCTCCACTCCCTCCTTCCATTTTGATATCCTCCACTCCCTAAATCTCCTTGCAGCATCTGTGAACACATCTCTCGTCTCCCGTCCCTATATTTATCTCCTTCTTATCTGGATCTCCCTCCCTCCCTCTCTTTCTCCATGCACGCCTATCTGTCTGTATCTGCTCTCTCTCAGTCTCAGTAGGCTCAGCTCTCATAAGAGGAGGGTGCAGAGGGAGGAATGAACCTGAAATGGTAAATTGTTTATTTCTGACAGCTCAGCAGCTGCATTAAGCACCACCTCCATTCCCACTAAAACCAGATGAAGGTAGCGAAGTAAAAGAATGAGGAAAAAAACAAAACAAAAAAAAAAACAAAAACAAGTCATATTCATCACGGTAATTGTGTGGGTGCTTTGGGTACGCGGGCGGCTGGGTGCCGATGAGGGATGGTGCTGCTCATGGGCCTCCCTGACGTCCATGAATCACAGCCAGAGTTGCTCGCCGGCCCTCAGCCGCCATAAAACAAAAGATGGAGATGAAAAATGCAGCAATTAAGTGATTTGATTTCTGCTCTACCCTCCTGTCCTCCTTTCTACCAGCCCCCACTCTGGCCACACACACAAATACAAACACAGAAAAACACGTGTACAAACAGAACAAGAAACACAGGTAAAGTACGTTTGTGCACAGATCACACAGACACACACACACAGACACACACACAGACATACTTCATCTGCTTTCATTTTCTTCTATATCCAGCTCCAGGCTTCAGGATGCTGAGACCCCCACACCCCCAGCACTTGAACAATAAACTGAATCACCTTGAGAAGACTGATGTGACAAATGGGCTGGTGTGAGGGAATCTTTACTAGTGCAACACAGATAATAGCAGATTATCCCCGGCTAATAAACTGCTGCAGTAGAGCTGTGCACACTGACGACAATAACCCTCGTATGAGTGGAAAGTAACAAGTGCGTGATACAGTTTACTACAACAACACACTGTGAGTTACAGCTACAGGAAAAACAAGACAACATCACCTAAACAAACAGCTTTAGTGCTTTTAGCTTCCTAATTAATGAGCACAGTACTTTACAAATGCCACACAAATATTAGATAAGTCAATCAGCAAATAGTTATTAAGAAACAGAAAATAAGTATAAATAAGAAATAATTAGTGAATAAACATAAAATTCATATAAACATGCAAAATATCAAAAATATAAACAAATAAAGAAATAAAAATTATTTTGTCACAGGACATTTTCAACCAGCAAGTAATTTAAAGGGGACTCAAGAGTGATAAAATAAAGCGAGGGAGAAAATATAATAAAAAACATAAGTCCAAGTCCACGATGTAGGGGCAACACACACTGGGAGTGTTTACACCAACACTCTCTGTTTTACATGAGTCCTCTCACCAAAAATATCCTGACAGTGATTCAACACATCAGAGAAGTACTTGTTTTATCACATTTGCACACATCTCTTAGACTCTATTGAGACAGTTCTCTTGAAAAACACACCAACTGTTCCTTAAGATAAGAGCAACAAAGATGGCCACCGAGGAGTTTGTTACAGAGTGTCACACTCTGGTTATTCGAGCTGAAATTCTAACATGGAAACTACATGGCAATAATTAAAACAAAACAATAATTAATATGTTTTTGGCGTCAGATTGAAACTTTCTATAAAGCATCACTATCTCCTCATCTGTTTCTCTCTGGAGCAAACGTATTAGAACAATTTACCTCCTACACGCTGCAGTGTGGAGACTATATTTAAACACTGCGCTCTATGAGAAATGTGGATGCTTTAACATTGTTTAGCATGAGGAGGGGGGTGGGGGGTGCTTAATGGGACTTGGCTAAGCATGTGTAATTAAGAGCAAGGGTAAGTGGTGAGTTGCAGAGTGCATGTTGCGTGTGTATGTGTGTGTGTGTGTGTGTGTGTGTGTGTGTGTGTATGTGTGTGTGTGTTTGTGAGGGATATGGTAGCAGCATCAGGCTATGATGGAGTGCTTTGCAGAGCCAAACACCCATTCAGCAAGCTGTGTGCTCATTAATCCTGCCAAACTCCACTTGTTACATGCACGCACAGGAAATCATGAGGCTAGGTAAACAGGGAACTGCTGCGATCCATCACTGCACGCCAGCGGACACAGGAACACACCGATGTGTAAGTGAACAGACACACACACACACACACACACACACACACACACACACACACTCTGATGCATGGTACATGCAAAATGATAAGCTCTTACCCACACAGGCATACAGTCAGGACACACATGGCTCTGCATGCACGTGACAGAGATAAACTGATGCAAAAAAAAAAAAGAAAAGAAAAGAAAAATGAAAAAATCATGCATTCTAACTTCTATTTGTTGTTTTTTAGTAAGTACTCTGCATAAAACACTGTTTCTCCTGACACCATAACATTTACTGTGCTTTATGTTGAGATGTGAGGGACACAATTTCAATATTAAACCAGAAATAGCTCTCCGTTGTACATTACAGATATCCCATCCAGAACTGGCAAAGGCCTACACTTGCTATTAGTAGAGAGAAATACTGCCACAAAGCCTGGGAAGAAATCAATAGAGCTTGACCTCAGTTTGACCTCTCGTTGAATGGAGAAGTTATGGGACCACACTGGCCTTGACATTAGCTTATTCGATATGTGTTTTTTTTTTCAAAAACAGCTCTTTTTGCTCTCCATCTCTCCTTCCTTTCTTTCCCTTATTTTGCTTCTCTCTTTCTCTCTATGCCTTGATTGCTTTGTTTCCACCCTCTAAACACATCAGAATATGCATCACATACCTACACACACACACACACACACACACAGAGAGAGAGAGAGAGAGAGAGAGAGAGAGATACCATATGACAAATGCTGTATAGGGCCAGTTACACAGCCCAGTGGTTAGATGCAGTGCTGGAGCAGATCTGTTATATCTATACGCCTGCCTGGCTGGAGCATTTACTGAAGCCATCAGCTAAACGACGTTCCATATATCTTTGACAGAGAAGGGAACAATACTATTTACACCAATTTAGCCTTGGGAGAAGGAATTTCCAGTTAATGGGCAAGTTTTCTCTCTCTCTCTCTCTCTCTTCTTGTTTTAACATCCAGTTTTTAAAATGGCCACCCTTCAGGAGGACATATGAGACACACTCCTAGACATGTTAATAAACTCTGTTACAACAAAAAAATAAATAAAGCAGTTCAGACACAAATAAGAGAGATATGGGCATAAAATATGCAATGCGACCCAAACTGTCAGGAAGGAATATCATAATTTGACTTAAATTAAATTATTACAATATTACAAAATCACAGATTACTCTCTTATTTTATTCTCTCCTTTATTTATGTCAGAGTGCAGCTGCAGCGTTCACAAATATTTACCCAGCGTGGTCACGCTCCACTGATGCAGCCTGAAAACACATGATCTAATAAGGTTAAAAGGCCACAGGTCACTCAGGGACCAATCAAAGGTTAGTGGTGGAGCAGGTTCAGGTTTGGGACGGATGCAAAAGGTCAGTGGGGGTCGGGTCAGATCACAGAAAAGGCTAGCTGTCCACTGGGGTTAGTAAATCTGAAGAAAATTTGATTCCCTTTTCACAAAACTACTATGGACAGGTAGTGGGACACGGCAGAGGCCACAAGAAAGAGACCATGAGACTTTTTGATGTTTTGATGTCTATGTGGTTGAGAAAACATCAGACATAAATTTCTTAGTACAATTAGTTAATAAATAATTCCTCTGTAATAATGGCCTGCCAAGTTTGCACTACATAACTATGACAGGTGCATAATAATGTCAGCAAGGTTTGGAGAGGGAATTTTTACCAGAACAAAAACCCAGACATGCACACAAGCAGACAAAGGACATGGACTAGAAAGAAAAGAATTCTAACTCGTTTCTTGGGAAACTAGAGAAGATTTTGGTAAGAATTCTTATGGTAAGGATGGTAAGGATCTCAGCAACTGGTATTCAAACCAAGTCTAAATGTGATCAATTGCACAATGACTACCAACCACCATGTGGTTGTATTCATTGGCCAACTAGTCCAGTTGCAGGTAATTAGTGCTTAAATTCACAAGTCATGCCCAAAAACATATCTTGCGTGGTCACAGCAACTTTTACTTTTGACTACCAAAATCTAATTATTTCATCTTTGAGCCCAGGCGATTGTTTGTGCCAAATATGCAAGGATTCCCTCAAGCTGTTCTTGAGATAGAGCCACAGCTGCTGCCAGCGATGAGGCATAAAAATATTTGGTTCATTTTTTTTTTTTTTTTTAGCAGGATCATTTTCTTGAATCTTTAGGAGCAACTTCCCAAACACCTATCTTTATTTTAGGATACAAATACATGAAACACAATGATGGGAAACAACTCCCTCAAGACTCATTTTCTTCCTACCATTTTAGCCTTTTATTAAAAACAAAAATGACCCATTGAACTATGCAAACCTCAGTATCACTGTCGGCCTGACAGAAATGGAGCTCCACCTCCTTGCTGCACAAAACAAATAGTTTCACAATGAAGCCTGCGCGAATGGAGAACTGTCAATCGCAGGAAGCCTGTCCATCACCCGGCAATATACAAATGATCATCTCCTAGAAGCATATTCACCAGGTGTGAGCCCCACACACACACACACACACACACACACACACTTGCAGACAAATGCACACATACACATACAATCAAACACAGGCATAAACAAATACACACATTCACATACAAAATGCACATAAACACACACACAGCCCATCCAGAGTGTTGGCGCCCAGACTGTAGAAGTCATCAGGGACCTGTAAAGCATTACCCTCTGCGTGACTCGAGCCACTCCAGAAATAGCCTCTGTAATGTATTCTTACCGCCACCGTCTCTTTTGCACAATAGTGCCCTTAATAACACACTCCATTTCTGTTGGCATAAATAAGGGCTCCATTTCCATCTTATTTCATGCAAATGAGCGTGCCGGCGCCCAAACAGGTAGTGGGAGTAGTGTGTGAGTGGAGTGTGGAAGTGTGTAGTTGCTGAGTGTAGTGGCATGATTGGGGACACGCAAATTCAAATGAGCGTTGGAGAGACCCCACAATGTGCCAACGACTCCCACGCCGGCCTGCCAACAGCGTGACAGACAACGTCACTTATAGGCCCTGCCGCCTGCACAGGGTGCCATTACAGGGGCCAACGCAAAACCAATATTTATCCGGACAAATGGTTCTCTGGAGGGTGATTATTGATGCAGACACAAGAGTTGCACTCCAGTAGTAGGCGCTGGTGCAACCCATTACCATAGCATGCTCTGATTTGCTAATTCCAACAGTTTGCTGTGTTTTGGGAAGTAGCGATTGGCTCCCTTTTTTGTAACCATGAAGAGAACAAGAAACCACAGCAGGAGACAACTTTGACAATGTTTCTCACTGGGAATCCGCTGACTGACAATGACAGGCTTGTCTGCACACCAATCATGCAAAAGTGCAATTTTAGAAGAGCAGTTTCACAGCTTAATGGAAAACACCCGCTGTGACATCACTGATGAGGGTGTGTCCAGGCGTGCAACCAGTGTCCCTAAGCCAGGAGTGTTTGTTCATATCTGCTCTTCTATCTTGAAGTTGTCTCCAATAAATTCTTCATTTTCTGTTTATTTCTATTGTCTAGTTCAGCTTTGCATCATAAGCCAAAAGCCATCTCAAGTGATTTTTGCCCCAGACACTCTGATACTTCACCTCAAAACTCTTAAAATCTATTGAAGAGTAATTCACCAACTTACAGGAACATTGAACCCACTGACAGACTTCACAATGTATGAAAATTGAAATCAAAAATCCTTTAATGATCCTTGGGGAGAAATTGGGCTTCAAGAGAGCTGCAGCGTTACAAAATTATACTAAAACAGGCATTTAAAATCATGACTGTGGCTCAGGCGGTAGAGGGGGTTGTCCACTAATCAGAGGTCAGTTTCCTCACTCTTCCATTTCACATATACAAGTGTGTTTGGGCAAGATACTGAACCCTAATTGTTCCTGATGGCTGTTCCATCATTGTATGAGTTTGAATTTTAAGTTGCTTTAGATAAAAGCAACTGCCAACTGATATAATGTGAATACTTAAATAAGAAGTATGTTTAAAAAAAGAAGTATATACAGTACATAATATATTAGTATATATTAATAGGAATACAAAAATATAGAAATATAGAAATATGCATACAACAGAATACAACAGCTGGAACAGTGTCTAAAAATTATGTATAGTATAAATACAGTGTTGGAGCAGAGTATTGCACAATTGAGTTATTATTAGCCAGGAGCAGTTGTAATAGGCTGTTGCAGGGTTGCACATGTAGGCTTCCTCATCAGAGATTAGCTTTTTGTTCCAAGTTCTTCCTTGAAGAAACATGGCACGTACAGTAGTACAACCACTTGAGTGAGTCTGGAGATCACGGTGTGCTAACGCTGTCTTAAGTGACATCACTCGAGGACATATATCAGATCCCTGTGGATCTTTTCCACAACATCTGAGCACAGAGGATGATGTGTAAAATCAGAACAGTTCCCCCATAATATTATATGTTTTACCCTTCTTTGACACTTCGTATCCAACATGGTTGTGCAATGGTTTGCCCTGTTGCCTTGCAGCAAGGAGGGTTCGTTTTTCAAAGCCTATGGAGTTTGCATATTTTCCTCTTGCCCCCAAAAAATGGCTGGTTGAGGGAGGCAGCTTCTTATTTAATAATTAGATAAGATAGAAGTAGAAGTTCCAAAGACATCAGTGTTTCTCCCACTAGTTTTCTATTTCACCGTAAATGAAAAGATGTAAACACAGTAACTGACACTGAAGCTAATTTTGAAGATTGCAAAAACACCATCAATACATATGTTTTTCTACTGATGAAAAATGGCTTTATGTCACAGTTTATTCATCATGACATCACCTGACAAAACAAGCCAGAGTGTGGTAGACTTTACTGAAGCATATAAGAATATTGGTGTAATCACTGGTTGAAATCGGCTGTTGTAACCTTTGACACCAGTCTGTCTTGTTATTAAGGTTGTAGAGTCTCAGGTTTTCAGACATGTTGTATTATTGTAAACGGTTCCAACTGGAATTTGTTATTCTGAGAAGAGACTGAATATGAACATGTGCTCATTATTCTGTGATAGTCTGTGTTTTCTGCACTAAGAATGAAAACCCAAATCAGAAAGTCAGGACAATTGTTAAATTAAATCTAAACTGGATATACTAATTTATATATTTATTTTTAAAATAAATTTCTAATTCTAGATGTTGATGCAATGACATTTTTCCACATTCTTTAAATATTTTAATGAAGTGTTGTGGTGCAATATCCCAGCATCTTGTTTGAGGAACTTAATTTTTAACAATTACAATTATTTTTTCATGGATTAACTAAAAAACTTGATCTTTGGCACATTTTTCGTCCTAAAGGAAAATAATTTTAGTTGATTTTTTGTTTGTTTTCTTTTGTTTTTCCACAAAATTTTGATACAATTACGCGTTGACATCACTATTACAAATCACAGAATTCAACTCAATTATTTCATCTCTTTACCAACTGCAACTTTTTTAATGTGTTAAAGGCCTGAACAGCAGAGATTGATGTATATTTTGAAGATAAAGGAAGTTGACCAGAGAAAACACTAGTATCCTGTGTTCATATTGTCTGTAACACAGTTACGTTACTTGCATTTTCAAAAAAGACCCAACATTTTCTGATTTGTGTACATTTATATGTTCTTTAAGCTAATAATCAGAGAGTACTTTTTTATCATCACTGATATTTACTGATCAAATATATTGGAACCAAGATCATACAAAGTCAGGAGCAATAACAGTGAAAAATATGTATTATCAATAAGTAATTACTGATAATACACATTTTTCTTTTTTACATTTTACAAGATATAACAAAGCTCTTTGAGTCCAGTTAGTGTAGAGACTCTCAACCACCCACCAACCAATAATCTCTGCCCTCTGTAGGAACACAGAGTCGTTTTTGAGTCCAGAAAAGTTAGATTTCTTTGTGACACATATGTGATCTCGGAAAATCTAATGAAAATCAGATTTTCTTTTTCCAGAAGTACAAAAAGCAGCATAAAATGCTGGTGGCCACGCCAGTGGCAAGAACTGATTCCTGGGGCAGCTTTTGTTGTAGGTTGACTGTTTGCTACACCATGCTGAGCAGCAGGAGGAGTGTGTGAAAAACATACATGATCTGCTGATGTGAAATTTTGTAATCCCTCAATTTCGCAGTTCTTTGGCGCCTTTATTCTGTGCGTCCCTGCATAACTTGTCAGTCAAACAGTGTAGGCGGTTTTTCTGACAGCTCTTTCCTTGGGCTTTATTCTGATGATGAAATTTTAGTTTCTCCTGAGTTTATTTTTCTGCACACATCAGAGATGTGGGCAGACATGCAGACATCACTTCAGGTGTTTAGAAAAGCTCGACTTCACTCACTATAATTTTGTATCAAAGATACAAAGTCAAAAAAAAAAAATCAACATTAATTTTTTTCAAGATTCTTACTTTGAATAAAACCAATGTTGATCATGATTACATAACATGTTTGGGAAACACAATGTGAGAGAAACAGTTGGTTAAGTCAGAGGGAAGCAGAGGTGGAGAGGAGAAAAGGTTTACAGGGGTGGATGGTGGTCAGATAAAACAGCTCCACACTCGCTTCAAGGAAAGGTTAATGTCTCTCTCTCGATTTCTCCATCTCTCCCTCCCTCGCTCTCCCAGCTGAGGTCTATGTGACTTACAGCAGGTCCAGACTGCATTAGATTAAATCATAAATTACCGACCCACCCCCATATCTGCATCCCACCCCTTCCTCCCTATCTCACCCTTCCCCTCTCCCGTACTCTCCCTATCTCAATCTCACTCTCCCTTTATTCTCCTATATTCCATTCCCCATGTATTTCTCCTGCTCCCCCATTATTATTTTTCCACAGCTCTAATCATTATTCTCTTTTCTTCAATCCCTTATTTCTCTCCCTTTCCGTCTACTCCACTATATGAATGCCTTTTCTGTTAGAGCACTGCTATAGTAGGTTTGGACAGCAGGCCGTGTGCAGGCTGTGTTGTTTTGTTTGCTGTTACGTGTCTTGAGCAGTGTGTTGCAGTGTGTTATAGGAAAACAGGCTCGTATGTTAGTGCACCTATTTTCTCAAATATGGGTTAAAGATCTGTCCTGTCAGTATCAACTTATGTTTTGCCTTAATTCAGATTTAATTTTTTTTTTTAATAAAAATAACAAAAAACACAAGAGCTAAGCTAAGCTGTTACCCAGCTTACCTCCTATGGTAGTAAACATGTGCTGCTTCCAGGGCCAAGGAGCACATCATTAAGTAACTTCATTAGTTTCCTGTAGCTACATTTAGTTACAGTTTATGTTTGCACAACCAACATATGGTGTTTCCTGGTCCAGAGTGGTGAAGCAACATTAATGGGTTAGCGAGGTATGCTAAGCTGAAACATAAAGAGTTTTCTATGTAATGAAGCTGAATATATCACCAAGGTAACTAATGCTGTAAAATTAATACTGTCTAAAGTTGGTTGCTCTCAGTTAAGGTTTTAAAATGTCTGTAAAAAAGAGCTGGTCTTTGGACATTTGTGCAAGAAACATAAGAGGTTCTTATCAGTGTTTTGTAATCATGTTACTTTTCTGGGCAATAGACCTAAGAAACTAAGAACATTCATCTGTTATTATTCAAACAACACAATAAATTTCACTTACATTTGGCAAAAAAGGGTTGTGATTTCCAGGTATTCTTGCTTCTGACACTGTCAGACATACTGTAAATGTACTTTCCGAGTGTAATGTTTAAATCTGCTGCACAGTGTTTTAAAGTTTAAGACTTTGAATGAGACTTGAATGTGCAGATGTCACAGAAATAAACGGGAAGCATTCAGAGTGCACTGAGCGGTAAAGTAAATATATTGAATTTTCTACAGACATTCCTCTTTTGCTTTATTTGCAGTAACAGTTTTGCTTTGTGCTGTGATAACTGTTCTATACTTTTCATAGCTTTCCATTAAAAGAACGTGATCCTCTCAGCTAAAGTAAGTATCGCAAGGTAGAATAAAGGGGGAAAAAAGCCAATTGACAGATCAAACAAAAAAGTCTGAAGAAAAACGTCTGGGTTAACAAAGACAGTTGTCAACCACCTTCATGATACCAGTTATCTCTGGTTGAGAGTTTAAGGTTTGCTGAGCAGCTCACACAAAGAAAACCCAGCTGTGTCGAACGTGCTCCACAGTATAGCCCTCTGGATTCTTTAAGAGTTATTACATCAGTGTCCTTAAGCAGCCTCTGTCAATGTTGTGTGTGTAAGTTAAATGGCTTAACAGGGTTAGGTTAGATGGAAATAACAATCTGATCACACTAAGTGACTTTACATGGCAATGCGAGAACTATATTCTTTTCTCTTTCTTCTGCTGTGTAGCTTTAGCCTCTGTCTTTTGACATAAATTAATGTATGCAGCTGAAAATGTCACAAAGTCATTATCCTTTACCCATTATCAACCACCAATTAGCTTAATTAGCAGGCTAGCCTGCTACAGCTGATAGAATGACAGCTGATGGGTCAAATTTGATCATCGCCAGCTAGAAATGGAAAGGACTCATTTCTGCCTCTGCATGAAATTAATTTTAAGAATCCATCACCTGAAATATTACTCAGAAATTTTGACTGGTAAATATGACAGTTATTGCTGTAAACTGCAACACTTTCATGTTGAAACAACTGTCTCCATCTTGAATAAAGAAAAGAGTAAAAGATTATACTGTGGTGAAAGAGAATATAAACTAACTCTAACCCCATTAAAATATTAAAAAATCAAAAATGTTGATTCACAGTGGAGACAGATTGAAATACGATTGGTGGGAGAGATATGTATGTGTGTGTGTGTGTGTGTGTGTGTGTGTGTGTGTATGGTGCAGGTGCACACTTTTACAGAAACATGGAGGTTTCTGGGAAATTCTGTCTGATTTTCCCAGAGTGCCCTTGTGCACACTTCTAAATTCTACACACTGCGTATATTTGTGGTCTGGTGTATCAAACATCACTTGATACAGAAGGGTATACAGAGGCACTGAGGAGCTTTATTTTGATTCCTTTTTTAGTCGGTTCATTTTCTTCAAATGAAAATATGTTTTCATCTTCAGGTTTCTTCCTTCTTCATATCCTGTATATTCTGGTTTTGATAAATGCGGCCCTGCCCCCTAGTGCACACATTAATGTTACGTGTAAGCGAGATGACAGACACCTATGTGAACGTATGCACACGTCATCTGTTGTTGTTTATAGGCTTACTGGCTCACAGGCATGTGCTTGGTTTAACAGAGCGTTGGTGGGATAAGTGAGAGCCAAGGCAGAGAAAAAAAAAAAAAAAGAGAAAGAAAAAGAAAAAAAACAACAGTCCTTCCATTCAACCCCCCTACATACACCTTGCTCCACTGCTCTGCTGGAAAAAAAGGGGAATAAAATAGAGTGACCCTGCCACTAGCAGCTCTCTTTTTTCCCCCACTGCTCTCTTCTTCCTCCCCCTTGCCGTGTGAAATCAAATTTCCATGTGGCTCCCGTATCTGTTGCACAGCGAGGTGATTTATCAGGGATGCAAAGAGCATGCAGAAACAATCTTTATTACATCCATTTCCTGCTTGTCAGCCGGGATCATGTTGGCTGTTCATTAAAGGCGCGGCGCAGGTGAGGAGAATGCATCCCGATGCCTTGATAGATTGTCTGCTCCCCTGTGGTGACAGCAGCTGGATGGATTGAACAGCGGGGGGCGAGGAGGGAGGGGAAAAAAAGCGCTGACTCCGTCGCTCCCCCTGTCAGACACACTTTTACATCGCCGGCCAGTGTCATTTCTACCAAACAGCCCCACACACATGCACATGCAGACTTCTGACACTCTTTGGACTTAAGCCAGGAAGCTGCTTTAATGCACGGATGCATACACACCACAAGCATACAAACACTGGCATTTATGGACACTGATGTAAAGATACAAAGATGAACATTGTGAAGATGAGATTTATCTTAATACACAGTTATCATATCATCCCTGGCTCTCTCTCTCTCTGGTGAAATCATCAGCAGTGAAAAACAGCCTCAAGAGGAAAATAAACGGCAACAGATTTGTGCCAAAGACATCTTCCAAAAAACAGTTAATTAATAACTGAAATAAATAATAATTTGAATGGCCAGAAACTAAACTCACACAGGTAATTGTGCGTTGCTTGGCAACCACTTTGTTTAGATACGTTTTAAGGACTTTGCCGTTTTGTGAACGATAATCAAGCAATCGTTCTTATTTCGTGCTGCGGAGGAAAACCCTCACACAGCAGTCTGCAGTGCATTCAGTGGCTGGTGTGATTTTCAAAAGCGTAGTGATTAGGGAAATTATGGTCTGTTTTGTTTACACTACACAGGGAAAATACAGTGTGTGCTCGGATACAAGGCAACATAATAAATTCACTCATGACTAAACCCACACATCTGGACACTATACTGTACTGTACTGAGTCAAATTGTGAAATATGTTGAGAAACTATTCTGGGTGAGTAATAGTTTTGTTACCTAAATAATTAAAGTGCTTAGATAACAACTTCGCAGATGTGAACATTTATTATGACACCCTGGATATAATAACCTAACTGAGAAATCAATTTAAATTACACAGTAAAGTGTTGAAAACACTGAAAGTCTCTTATGTTTTACCCATCAGAGAGGTGCAGTTTTTCTTCAGGACTCACAACATGACCCACAACATGAGCAGACAGAGTAAATGCTTTTCATACTGTATGGACACACCTCATTAAGTCAATCAGCTGCAGTTGTAGAGTATCAAAAATACAGCTCTGCCTCTTACAGCAGCGACGTAAGCCTCACTAATCAGCCATAAAATCTTTTATCACACCTCCTACATCAACAGATAAATACATACAGTATGACAACATAAACACAGACCTGGCATTATTCTCTCGGTGGACTGCTCTTCAACATGCAACTATAAAATATAAAACACCATCTTCGTCTGTAATTTTAATGACGTACAAAAAAAGGAAGAAATGGCAAAATGTCAACATCTGCTGTGGAGAGCTGTGAAGAGGCAGGAAACAGGATTGACTCAAATTGATGTTTACCTGTATATATCCTATATACTATCCCCACATCTAGCACATAGCAGTGAGATGGCTTCTTTAAAAGGACAATTTCCATGCTCTTTGCAAATCGGTTTGACATAAACAGACCTGCATTATAGGACACTGAGCTCACTGAATTACCTTTGAGACTGCTCTGCTCTTCTTTGTGTATGTCTTGTCTCGCCTCTCCATCTTTCTACCCCTCTCCTCCAGTCTAATTTGTGCCCTGTGTCTCTCTGTGCACCAATGACATGTAATGACAATGGTGTGAACACCGATCGATGCAGGAGTGTTTTTGAGCCGCGAGGGACAGAGGCCGGTGATGACAGGGACACAGTGTGCCTGTCGCGGGGCAGGGTGGGTGCGGGTGCATGGGGGTTGGATGCAATTTCACTGATGAATCTGTATTCTTAACCCACTCACTGGCCATAATCAGTGGACGACAGCCTAATGACTACTGTTTATGTTGATTTGCACAGCATGTGACATGTCTTTTATTCCTTCTATGAAAGGATTTGTGAGCCTCATTGATTAAAGAATACATAGAGCACGTTTAAAATGTGTGTTTAGGGACTGCCCATAAGAGCAGTATTTATCAAATACAGCTATAATAAACCTGACCTACGTTTAGCTTTGGCACATAGGTGATCATTTACATACAGATACTGCCCTAATGTACAAAATACAGACAGCAATTAAAAGTCCTAGCAGCATCAACATGGAGTTACTTGTTGTGGATAAAAGATGTTAGTTGGGGCACTGCAGGTGCAGGAAAGTTTCCCAGCATAAAATGGAGCATAGGTCTTTTTGTGAGTTCCTGCTTTGTCGGTAGTGTTATTTTATTTTAATCCTTAACAACTAACAACCTTTCCATAGTTTCAACACTTCCTTTGTTGTTAGAACAATGTTTTATGCACCATTAATCAGGTGCCATGTCATAAATCCATACTACTTATATATAAGTCTAAGCCAGCTTTTATTTTATAGTATAGTGTGTGTGTGTGTGTGTGTGTGTGTGTGTGTGTGTATATATATATATATATATATATATATATATATATATATATATATATATATATATATATATATATATATATATATATATATATATATATATATATATATATATATATATATATATATATATATATATTTACTGGTTAGGAAAAGTGAGAGAATACTCAAAGTGGAATGAATATAATTACATATTGGTAACTTGTTCTGTATATTTTCTTGATACTTTTCTCTCATAAAGCTATACCGCTGGAAAAAATTTAAATTGTGTGAAGCACCCAAAAATATTAGATATATTGATCCTGTTAGTGAAAATTAATTTGCAGCAAAAGCCATTGTCAAAGTTTAAGAAACTAATGTTCTAATGTTTCGTGTATTTCACAAGTTCATAAACTGACCCTATAATACACATTTATCTGTTTTTCAAAGTATATAGTTATTCTCTCCATTGAAATACAGTGTGCCATATTGTTGATCCAAGCACCAACAGATATGCAGTGTTCTCATGCAGTGCTGGAGAAACAGATACAAAATATGGGCATTCATTGTATAATTTTACTCTGATACAATTGGTCTGATTCTCAAATAAAAAAAACAGTAATATATGTCTTCAGGCAGGATGGAAATTATCTATCAATTATGCCTCAGTGGTTGACTGTAAAGTTGGTTTGTGTGTCTGTAATTACACCTGAGCACCACTGGGGTTTGTTGGTTCACGTGGTCGGGAGTAGATGTAAATGAATGTACATTTACAAGCGCAAGAATAAATTGATAAATATGAATTTATGTGTAGAAAAGAGAGAAATCTTTGTTTAACGCACAACACAACTTTGTGTGCACACACAGTTGATAAATAATATCACTGGTTTTATTGAGCTTTTTTTTTGTTAAGGGTTGCTGCGGAGTCCAGAGAGTATGGCAGTAACCAAAAGATAAAGCAAATATATCTAATGGTGCAACAATGAGAGAATAATATGAAAAGAGCAAAGTCAGAAACAAACCTAAAACACACACATACAAATTGAAGATGGCACAGTGAATGTAATTCGCTGCTTGTAGAGACCCGGCCTCAGATGCCAATTACATTACCTCTAAAACAGAGGGATTAAATTGAAGGATGGAAGACAGAAAAAGAGGGTAGAAGAGGAGGAGGGGGAGGAGGAGGGTAGAAGAGGTGGGTGAGGAGGAGGAGGCGCTCAAAGAAAAATAATTTATTTCATTGTGATATTAAAATCAATAGGCATTGATTGAAAGGTGGCTAAAGGTGAACGTGTACATGATCCTTCAGCTGTGAGAGGCAGACTGTCCGAGAGGGGAGGGAAGGTGGGAGGGAGGAAGGGAAGAGAGGGAAGAAAGAAGAAGAAGAAAAGAAAAAAGGAAGAGTGGCGAGAGGAAGAAGTCACCTCCTAGTTAACAAAGAAGGAACGGGGAAAAAAAAAAAACTAAGGGGAAAAGACCAAGAAAATGAGAGAAAGAGAAGGAAAGAAAGAAAGAAAGAGAAGGAGAGAAAGAGTGAGGGAGCTCTTGCCCAGTGGAATCAATACAGAGAGGTGGAGCAGAGTACAATAGCCTCAGAGGAGAGGAGATTCAGTGGTGCAAGTCTAATACTCTCTGTCTCACACACACACACACACACACACACAGACATGCACACGCACACACACGCGCGTGCTCAAACACACACATATATTAGCACACACACTCACCCTCGTTCTGAATCCTTTTTTGCTCTTGCTTTCTCCTGACATTTCCCTCTATATCCTTCCTCTATTTAATTTCTTTTCTTTCTCTCTCGCTTGCTTGCTCATTCTGTATCCAGCCTCCACCCCTAGCCACCCGTATCCACACACACACACACACACACAAACACACAGCCTCTGTCAGTATGCAGAGGGATGCAGAGGAAAGAGAAGGCCATCTGTCCATAGCAGCTCACCATAACACCATCTTTCACCAAAACAGACAGTGAAGTAATAACTGACACTCAGATTCACATGCACCAGGCAAGTGGGAAAATACACACACCTCTTCTTAGAAAAGTGACACCTGTATGGGATATTTTCCACTTTCACACACATACTGCAGAGTCAGAGACACTCAGATTCACAAAAAAGTGTCACATGAACACTTTAACACACACATACAAACAGCACACTCCAGCACTACTCCAGCTCTATCAGCACTTGAGACTAGTGAGGCTTCAATTAGTTCTTGATGAATGAGCCCATAAGATGCCGCTCTCTCATTTCCCTTGTTGCCAGATATCCCAGCAATCAGAGAGAAATGAATTCTCATTGTGGCGTGACTGAGATGAAGATGACGGTGGCGGTGGCGGTGGCGGTGGTGATGGTGATGGTGGTGGTGGTGGGGGTGGGCAACATAAATCATTAACCCTCTACACTGAGGGCCAGAGTTCAGTTTCGTCGCACTGAACTTGACAAGTCTTCTCAGATATAAAATATTTTTAACAACACGCATTGTGGCCTTTAACAAAACACTGCACCATATCAAACTGCTTTAAATATTTCTAAACACACTGTATAATCAGTCTATTTAAAATGAAATGAATGAACATGAAAACCTAAATGGTCTGAAAAGTGGGCATGCGCATGTTAGCTGTAGTTTTGAACTCACCATCGTCGATGATGCTGACCACTACTCCATTCCCCGTGATGTTTCTGCTCCAAACTGGCATCACATTCATGTCAGAACCACTGGAGACGTATTCACCTTGTGCAAACTAAACACACACATAGCACATGATTAACACAACTTGAAAAGCATTACAGCAGTGAATACTGTATTGTTGAACATACTGTTGATCATTTTCAATGGACGCTATTTCATTATTTGAAATGTTGTTTATAGGTTCTATGGGATTTATGCAGATCAGGTGGCACAGTGAAGTTTTGACATAAAGCTGCACTGTCTTGAAATCATCATCATTTTCTTCTTTCTTTTCTCTTTGTATTCCCTCTCTCTCTTTCTTCAGTATGTGCGCTGTGCATTTCTAAAGTCTCCTTTACTTTTTATCTTCAAGTCCTCATGTCCCTCTCTGCTGATGCTACTGCTGCATTCATGCTCCTGTTTACCACCTGACCCAGTCACCTATGTGCCTGGCTCCTTAGGTAGACGTGTTACTCCACCTGCCAATGTTGTTTCCTTCCTACTCATTATATATTCATCCTGCCCAAACTTCTAATGTCTCCATGCAGGTCTATGATGTGTACCCACTAAAAGAGCTCTGGGAAGTAACAACACAGTGGGAAGACATCTCCCCTATATACGTCTAAGTCATAAAATTCACCCTGTGCAGAACGTGGTGTCTTCCTATCAGATGCATGTGTGGATGCATGTACTGTACGCATTAGTGAGTATGGTAGTGTCGCTCTGGGACGGATATGTAGGAGGCTCAGAAGGAATCATCACAGCACACTGTACCCAGTGTTGTAGTGGGCACTGTGCATATCCCAGTGGACAACACATATGTGAACTGTCAAAAAAATCCATTCACTATAAAATTTTAGTATGACTTGTCTTATGTTGCATTGTTGCATTGTGTGTGTGTTTACTAAGTTGGCTGTGTCAAGTTTGTATAAAAGAATAATGTTTATTAGTAATGATTTGTTTAGGATTTATTTTGGACTTAACAACTGAAAAATCATGATTAAATTATGGTATGGACATGATGTATCTATGAAAGGTTTTATTCTTTACTCATGATGATCATGATGATGACAGCATTCTTTTACACGTGGAGGGAGATAACTGTTAAACTCACCTTCTGTCTCAAACTACTGTGCTCTTAGCTATTAAGTATTAACTCAACATAGTATCAACTTGTCATGTCTTGCCTGTTTACTGCAGGGAACTTTACACAGCACCATTAAAGTGCTTTCAAAGTAACAAAGAAGTTTTGTTACGACTAAAGAGCAATTCCTTTAAAAACAAAAACCCTTAAGAGAATTTTTCAAGTGTCAAAAAGTGCAACAAGCAGTATGAAAATCTATTGCTAATTTTTATTACAAATATTGGTAGTATCAGAAATAAATGGAATTACTTTTTATGCCATTTTCAGTCAAATAGTTTTCAGTAGAAAATCTGCACAAAAAATTTACAGCATCTGACAATATTCTCTGAAGGTGCTGAGATATGTTGTCCAGCTGTATAGTTTTAATGTTATAGCACATAAATGTTAGAATGAAACATACAGAATGTCCGCTATAAAATCCTGAATGTAACAAATGTGGTATATTTCTATATGCCTGTATTACAGGTCTTCCATTGATAGAGTGAGGGGTTTTCAAATAGTGCATATATAACATATAAAAGGTATATTTTATATATGCACTACAAACTAATACAAATAACAATAATAATGATAATAATAACTTAAGAACCTAGCTCTATATCCCCATATGAGAAAAAAAATATCGTATCCCTGTCGTATGTGTATCCCTTTTTGCCTATTTTCATGCATGTGTGGAAAAAAAAATGCTAAATTATGATTATTGTATCTCAGGTTTTATTTAATCTATTAGAGCGAATCACTTCTGAAAACAGTTAACAACCCAGCATGATTTCAGAAGTGCAATATTATTAATGTTTTGGTAAACCAACATCTAAGCAGTTTGACTTTCAGTCAAAGTGAATGTTTGTGAAACGGTGTTCCTGAGATACCATATTCAAGGGGCCAAATTTATTTTTTGCAAGGTCACAGTGGCCTTGACCTTGACAAAAAAAAAAAAAAAAAATAAATAAATCAATTCATGTTTTTTTTTTTTTTTGTGCTACACAGCATTCCTAAGATATCACATAGGACAAACATAAAGGGATAATCTCATTACCAGATCCAGTCATGACTCATGTAACTTACTTGTGATCATCACACTTTGCGTGAATATTTTTTTCCTGTGGAATTTGTGCTGTGTTTTGCACAAATGGACATACACGTGTTTACTGTATGCTTGTGGGTCTGTGTGAGAGAACGTGCACACATCTCTATGGTTGAGTGCACTCAGACACAACATAGTGTTCAGAGTACCCATAAGGAGCAAGAAGCATAAGTCATACAGACACATCCTTTATCCTCTTTTCATCCTTTCCACCAATCCACCAATACGTGCACAGCAGCGACCCCGGCACATTGAGGCCGAAAAGAGCTGTGGCTGTTACTCAGATGAGCTTTGGTGGCCCCCAAACCCTACCATCTTAACACACATACAACGCAACTTAAATTGAGCATCAGCAAACACACATTTGCTCACAGGCACATGATGCACTTAAACAGAACTGCACCCCCAAGCCCACACACACACACAATTTGATATTCAAAGTGAGTGTTTCAAGAGGTTTCAACTCAGTTGTTATCATGATGAAGACAGAGAGAAAGAGAGAGAGAGAGAAAGAGGGATAGAGAGAAAGAGTACAATGGGGGGAAAAAAAAGCCCAGTAGGGGGGTAGTGTATCTATGTTAGTGTGTGTGCACGTGTGTGTGTGTTTGTTGTGTGTTAGGGGGTAGCATCTGGGGAGCAGTGCTGCTTTGTAGTGTGTGAGAATAAAGCAGATGAATGGAAGCAGCTAGCAAGCTAACGTCCACCAGAGCACAAGGACTGGCCCAAGGGAGCGCACGCACGCACGCACGCACACACACACACACACACACACACACACACACACACACACACACACACACACACACACACACCACATTCAGAGTACACTTCCGAGTGTGCAAAAATACAGAGAGGCATCTAGAAAACGGGCTCACTTCAGACACACTCAGACTCAGACTCAAACACACACACACACACACACACACACACACACACACACACACACACACACACACACACACACACACACAGTTCACGAAATCATTATCATTCTCTGAAGCACTGAAACACAACCAGTCCTCTCTACCACTCACATGCAGTATGTACACACATATGCACCCACACACACTCTAACCCACATACATACATGTATAGAGAGTTGTAAAAAAGTTCGTGCAACACTAGAGCAGAAAACAAACACACACTCACACTCTCGATGCAGAAGACACACATGCAAGCAAAACGACAACAAAGCAAATCCATCTTTCTCTTTGCCTTTATCTCAGCTGGAACAGACACACACACACAGACACAAACACACACACACTCTCCCTCTCTCTCTCACACACAGACACATATACGAACACACAACATCCACAACCAGCACATCCAGGATTCTGTATGGATTTTAGTAGCTTTGAACAAGCTCAACTCAACCTGAGAAAGGATGCAGTGGAGTCCACTTGTCATATGTGAGACTGTGTATGTGCGTGTGTGAACACATGTACATGTAACACACTATACACGTATATGTACCTATAAGTACACATATATATTTATACACACATACACATCTCGTCCCTGGCAGGCTACCAACCCTGAGCAGAATACTGACCCTCAATCAATATCCACGTCCACCAGAGGCTGATTAAACACAACACGAGAGCAGAGGAGGAGAGCGAGAGCAAGAGAGAGACAGAGAGGTCCTCAACTTTACAAGCTTTACATTTTTGTTTTTATTATTTATAATTATGCTCTATTGTTCGAGCTATGTAGTTAAAGGATATATTGTATAACCTGTTTTTTCAACATTTTATTTTCTCTATCACATATGAACAATCAGTATGAATTGCTAATCAGAACAGGTATATGAGGCTTTTCACATTTGCATAGAAAACCTGCATCTGATTTTATTTTGGATCCTCGCTTCCTCCATTTCTGTCTCTACCACCAAATACTCTACATCCCTCCGTCCTGACTCTCACCCCTCCATCTTGCCCTGAGAGCTGAGGTGTCAATCAATCTGTTGCCAGTTGCCTTGGTGAATCTCTGACCCCGCCTCCCCTTCTCCTCCAGGCTCTGGGAGATTACGTTCCTGTGTGTCAGTCAAGAGCATCTGCAGTATTAATTGGCCGAGGCCTGCTGCCCTACTGTGTGAGTATAATTGTGCAACACCATATAAAAATCGTTGTGAGGTACAGGCTAAAATGTATTTGTGGATTTGGTATAAAACATCAATATTTTCTTTGTACCAGTCATAATGTGAGAGACCCAAAGCTCACTTTACTTGTATGGCAAATTGTATTCAGAAAAAGTTTTCAGAAGTTTTTCTTTTAGAGAAAGGTCAACAAATACTAGATTTTGGAGCAAATATTGACATAACCATAAAACAATATATCATTGATCATTCTTTTTTAAAAGCTTTCTATTCAACTGTTTACTTATATCTTTCATTCAAAGAAGGCCTATGGAGAAAAATGTCTAAGTCAGACAAAGAAGAGTGGAAGGAGTGATACATCTACCCAGGGGAACATCTTTGACTTAATTTAAGTGTGCTTGTGCCATCTGAGAATTGATATTTCAAAAGTAGGAAGCGATCTTTTGAGGGAAAAAAATGTATCCATCAGATGTTGGGAGCACTTCTTTTTTCTGATGGAATCTAATTTCCTTCAGAATGAACCGGTTCATTCTGATCAAGAAGCCGAGTAGAGGCATTTTATTCCAGGTTGAGATCTAATTCAGATTATTATGGGAATAAAATGGTTGTAAATGCAGCCGCTGAACACTCTTGGCTGAAGTTAATATTTTTGTGCTGGTGTTCTGGTATAGTATAAAACATATCAGCTCTCTGTCCCCACTGGTCTTCACAAACACATATTGGTCAAACAGTGAGAACAAGACTCTGCTGAAGGGAAGAGCTTGTCTTGTTGTTGCAGCCCAGTTGTGTGTCAGTGTTGCTCCAAGCCTCATCAATCCCCGACATCTGTGTCAGTTCAACATGGAAAACCCCTTTCACCTCCTCTCCCTCTCACTCTTGCTCTCTCTCTCCCCCCTTATGTCTTTCTCCATAATGCCCCTACCTCTCTCCATCTTCTATCTCTCTCTCTCCAGTCACACATGAAAGCCTGCCTGACTTATGTCTGTCAGAGGAACATCCTTCACCATGAGGACATGAGCTGAAAGGAGACGGAGAGGAGACTTCCAGATAAGCCCAGACACTAACACATACACACACACACAACCACAAACACACACACACACACACACGATACCCACCAGTTCCCACTGCATAGGCCACAGTGGGTCATTGAAGGTGAGGGACTGGTCACTCTTTTCCTCCTCAGACTGTCTGTCAGTTGCATATTCCTTCCTCTGGGAACCTGCAAGCACACAGACCATCATGTGTGTATGTGTGTGTGTGTGTGTGTTTTCTTGTCTTGAACTATGACTTCAGGAAGTCCCTGGTCTCCAACCAATGGTGAAAGGCCTCCCAGATCGCCTTTCCCTCCAGTGAGGTGGAATGCTGCCGGCAGATTACCATGTCATTAGCATATCATTAGCATGTCATTGCTGAGGCACAGCTTGGCTCGCTGTCTGCGAATGTGCTATCAGCTCATCAAGGCCTGCACCTCTCTCCCTCTCTCTTTCCTCACATCTTTCACCCCTGCACAGCGCTCCATCTCACTGCCATTCGCTCATTTTCTCCTTCTCGTTCTCACATGTGATGGATATGAATCAGTTTGTTTCACATGACATTGTGCCGTTTGCGTTACAGAATTCACACTTCAATATCAGAGCAATTCTTAATTGACTGTAATAAAATGTAACACACAAACATGCATGGGTATATTTCAAGATGTAGTATTCATTAGGCGTGTAATGGTACGTGTATTAGTCCATTCGGTACGCAGCTTTCTGTGGTTCAGTACTCTCTGTGAACCAGATAATTACTGACACATTAGCCTTCTACACTAATTGGGTCTTATTCTTAGCATGTGTAGAACATAAATTCTAAAATTAGCTCATAGATGTCTTTAAATCTTATACTGTAGCCTACATAGTGTTGTCAGTATGGCGAACACCAATAGGATCCAGAGCTGGAAGAGTCTCAGATGTTATTTAGATAATCGTTTGAGAGCCTTAGGCTTTCCCATTAAATTACAGGGACACTCGACAAAGAGAGGTAAATTGGATGCGTACCGTGTTGAAAACATGCTGGTCCATGAGCAAAATTAACCATCTGAATATTTCACAGTGCTTGTTACAACAATGTACAGATCTTAATGGGTTCAAAATATGGGAACCCGAAACTGATCCGTTACAAACCTACATGATCCTGACAAGTATGAATACTTCTGTTGAGTCAGACTTGATTCATTAAAACTGATCCAAAATGGAGTCAAACCTGAACTAACACTGGAAAAATACAAAATCAGCTAACAAGTAGATACGGTGGCATATGCCCAAAAAAATGAGAATATAAAATAATTTGTTTCCAACACTTGAAAGACTCATTTCACCATCCGCACCAATAGTTAAACATAAAAAGACCAAAACAAGATGATAATTTCCTAAACAATTAAATATCAGTGAATACAATTCTGAAAAAGTAATTCTTGTTTAATATTTCTTATTATACAGTCTAGTGATTGTCTAAAAATATTTTCTCACATATGTTTAGATCCAGTGGTGTATTAGACTTATTGACATATAGATCAAAGCCACCACCCACTGCAGTTACACTGAGCACAATTTGGACACAAACACTAATTAAAGCAAATCATTTTTGGAGTTTGAGAACAAAAGATCTATACCAGTTCTATCTCTGCAAAAATGAAGCTACAGAAAGGAGTCAGTTAGCTCAAAGAGGAAAAAAACAGAATAACGCTACCTTTGTCCAAAGCTGTTGTTGAATACAGATGAAAAACAAAATACAATGTGTTAACTAATATGTGAATTAATATGATGGAGCACTGCTGACATAGTGATTTGTTTATTTTTCTTATTGACCATATGCCAGTGTTCATGCATTGATTTTCCAAGTAAGAATTAAGATGAATGAGATGCTGTTCAAGGTTTATGTTACAAAATAACTGTTGAAATCTTTTCTTTTGTATTTGCTTTCCCTGCTGAACCAAAAACACCAAACCACTTTTGTACCATTTCACCCGTAGTATTATGGATTGTATCCTGTGCTTTAATAGAGTTTAGTTTAGCTGTAATGAGACTTTTCCGCTCTGCCAAGAAAGAGTTTGGCATGAGTTTTGAGATATTTAAAACTGGCACACAATATTGAACATTGGCAGCTTTGATACAAGAAAAACACCAAGAAAGAAACATTAGACTTTAAAAAGTTCATATTGGTCAAAATGCACAAGTTGGTCCTCTCTTTCTCTCTCTCTCTCTCCCCTTCTTGTTTGTGTGCGAACACACAAATGTAATGATCATACATCAATTCTTTGTTTTTTCAGCTCACTCTTTTTTTCTCTCACTTCTCTATCATCTGTCAGAGCAGAAGGGGGACAGTGCGCATGATAACACATAAGTAAGGAGTGAGAGAAAGAGCAACTACAGCATGACATGAGCCGGTACATTCTTGAGTAAACACACCCACATATTGTACATGTTACATAATAACATACATAAGAGTGGATGTAAGGTATAAACATGGATGATGAAGGATATTAAAGGTGATATTCGTGCTATTACTATAAAGCCAAAGTTAGCATTAACAGCTGTTCACTTACTCACCAATATCAAGTCATTTTGCTTCTGTTTCTATCAATTATTTCCTTCAACTAAAGTTAGGATGTATGTAGAGGACCTGAGGAAGTGCTGCTGCTCACAGGGTGCATCATCACCTCTTGTCTTTACACACCCACAACCAGCACACACTACCAATGAAAAACAGTTAGAAGGTGGAGAAAACTTAAACAGATTGAGACATCATAAAGATTGAAATTATGTCTGACGAAGAAAAGCATCTGTGAAGATTGACACGTGCAAATAAAATATCCATCACAGAGACATATACACTTATTTAAATATGAACAAACCAAACGTGTTGTGCTTGTACTGTGAAACTGTATGTTGAAATATATCTCAGTCATTCCTGTAATGATACAAGATACCAGATGGTTTCAAATGCATTTTTTAAACTGAATTTGAGATGTAATTTACTTCTAAAATAAAACAAACATGGGTGATCAGTTGGAAGAGTGACTCTATGGCTAAAAAGGCAGTAAATGAACTTAGTGTGTGACAGACACACTAAGCTACATTTTAGAATAAAACATCAAACTGTTGAATTAATTTGCAATGTCTAAAACACTCAAATCAGACAAGTGATTAGCACACGACTATAGTTACCTGTGGACCAGATATTCATTGTCATTAATACTTAATTATATTACTAGCAGAATTAGTAAAACATGTTATATTATTATTAATATAGGTTTAGTATGTAGCATGTTATCATCTGTGATTGTTTTGTTTTTAAGACTAATAGTAATTACTATTAAAGTGCTCTTACATACACAAAAAAAAAAAAAAAAAAAACAAGAACATCCTCTGATGGTCTTACAAATCCTCATTGGTCAATCCTAACAATACAGCTTTAACATAACATGATAATAATGTTCTAATAACATTATAACTGTAGCTATTACTGGGTGAGTACATGATAGTAATAAAAAGGAAAAAATATATAGATGTTGCAGATTTATCAGCGTAGGTAACACAGCCAATCCTGAGAGGTGCTTCTAGTATTAACTCCACGCTGTGTTTCTTACACTGCAATTTAATTACATGTGGGATGTAGACATCCAAACATGTATTTACTACAAGTGTTTTTAAAGCTGTGAATACACAGCAATTTACAAAAGATTTCATTTTGTTGCATGTGTCTCTGCATAAATGCTCACATTCTGAATACATCTTCTATTTACATATCTGTTTGTATATAATACATTACACTGATAAACTGTATGAAAAACTTTGACACAGTTGTTGAGTCAGAACAAAAATAATAAGCCAAAGAGTCAAATGACAAATTCATTCACAGCTAATTTAAAGCTTAAATACATAGTTGAAATAATGTAAAATAATAACATTAATGCCAGACTTGGATTGGAGATACACAGCTGCAAAACTGTCAAACCTGTCTAATTTTGTTCAACTCAACTCAATTTCTTTCTCTTAACAATGAATGTTCAAAATGTTGAGATAAAGCTTGGTTTTCCAACTCAAGAGATTTAATGCACTGCTTACAGTTTTCACTGTAACATGATGGAGTTACTGGGTCATTATTATCGTGGGAATAGGCTGGAAATCATTTTCAACTTCTTTGTGGGTAGATTCTCTGACAGCAGGTTCTGTTGAGAACCTGGTTTGCAGTGGGATGCTTATTGCTATCTGGAGGACACTGGTTGAGAGGATTACTGCAGCTGATGACTTCTCTGCTTCACTTCTGTCTTCTATTGAATGTATCGAACTGCATTCTTCTTCTCTTCTCTGGGGATGGTATATGCTGCTACATATGAGCAGGCTATTACTCTCTAGACATAAGCAGATGCCTATGTAAAGGTATCAAAGATTACTCTTAGCTGCATGAATCTCACTGTTAGAAAAATGCAAATAATGCTCTGTTTCTACCCAAATAGAGCATAACATCAATACAATATGGAGTTCAGCATTGCACCATCACATCACTGTTTAAATGTGATATTCTATGTTTGCACAACTGGCTAAAACAGACTTCTTTCAGCTTTGAGCTTGTGTTAGTCAACCAAAATTCATGCCAAGATAAATGGCTCAAACCCAAGCTCAAATTCATATTTTGGACACATTACAATTATTAGCAGAAATCATTGATAAAATCTGGTAAATAAAGAAACATAGTTCATCACAACACCTCTAAGGATCTTTAGGAACCTGTTTTTTTTTTTTTTTTTTTTTTTTTCGTTAACACAAGATCTTAGTCAGACTCTTTAGCTTTAAGTCAAAATGCCATAACAATGTTGAATGTTAACATTTTAAGGAACACATTAAGCTTTTACACTCTATAGTTACATTTTGAGAGCAGTTGAGTCCGTCTTTAATTTCATAGTATCTATTTATTCTTTGGTCTACTTGTTCTTTCAATTTTATATTTACTTTAATACAATTTGACTGTATCTTCTATTTACACAGTTGAACTTTGTAGTTATGATGAAATAGAAAATTGTTTTTAGGGGAAAAGATTTAGCAGTAGCGGCGGAGTTGTTTGATTATTGGATGAAGAAGAGCCAGTAAGTGTTACATTAAATAATAAGAAATGATGCTTTTGTTTTCCTGAGCTTCAAATGTGATTGTTGTTTATTTAGTCTTTTTCGTTGGAGGTAAATACCACACAAGTTTTCAAGGGCTGTAAAAGGTACTATCACGTTAAAAAGAGCATTTAAGTCAAAACTTACTGTGAGCGGAGCTGTAGTCCAGTCCTGTCACAGGAGCCCGTTTGTCTCTATAATGACCGTACTGCCTCTGGACCCAGTGAACCTGGAAATCACAAGAGAAAATACTTTTAGGACAATGTGAATTAATGTTGGCTTTGGCTTTGTGGTAGAAAAATGACAAAATCTCATTTGCATTCACCTCACTTCTGTAGGTTTAGTTTTTACACCGTGGTTTACCCAATAGATACTCATGCAGTAGAGCTCTAATAATCTTCAGCTATTTCGAAAGTCTTATTTTTGCTTTATATGGCTTTTTTGTGTGGGATTGTGGATTTATGGGGATAAAAGCAAAACCATGAGAAGGACGAAGCAAACAAAATATTTTGTTCTATTCTGTTTCATTCTATTTTGAAAGCCAGAGGAATACATAGCAAAGGCAGAGTTGGTCATCTTTATGGAAGAGAGTAAAAGGTTTCCTCTTCATTAGTTCAAAGTGTACTCACTAGCTCTGTCCTCCACAGTCCCATTGTCCTGGGTTAAAAGCAAGAAAATCAACAATTTATATCAGACTCTTCAGAGACAAATAGTCATGATATCCATTACAGAAATCTACAACAGTAATAACCGCTATATCTCTACATCATTTACATAATCTATACATAAAAAAAGCATCTGCCTCATATCAAAAATCTCTATAACAACACTTAAAAATAACATATATTACTACAAAAGCATAACAGCACTATAATGTGATCTTTAGGAATTTAAGGCATAAAATTAGAGATCAAATTATGTTACAAACACTATAGTATAGAATACCTCACAATCTTAGATACTGTGAAGCCTTTGCAACACTTCTTCTGTTATTAATCGTTTACAAAAATCTAAACTGGAATTATTAAGGACCTTACACATTAATGACATACTTTTTCTTCGTAGGAGCGGTCTGGCTGATACTGTCCTGATGTCTTTTGTCACTGCTTATGAATTTGCATACATGATGTGAATACATAGTGCCTGTTCAGTGATTGCACATGTACGCATTGCCATACTGACCAGTTCAGCAATTCATAGTCTATTTACAATCAGTGCACTCATGGCAATAGAAATGGCAAACTTACGACGATATTCGAGCTGGACATTACTGATATCTTGTCATAAGACAAATGCATGTGAGAATAAGACTAGTAGCAATTAATGTGATGTGCTTGCATAAGAAACTTTTCACTATGATAATAATACACACCATCTTGCTTAACATGATGTCTGTACAGCAATCACTCTAAGACATAACTTACAACACAATTGAAATGAGAGCTCTATACGTTGGTAGTTTGTATATACAAGTATTAGTAAGCCAGCTGAAGATCTACAAATAGCCATGTATTAGGTGTATTTGGAGATGATAAAAAAAGTTAACTTTTTGTTAAATAATAGTTTGAATTTAAACATATCCATTAATATCTTAATCAATTGTAAGAATCTTTTGGATGATATTATGTTTGTGTTGTTATGTTGTTTGATCATTTTATTAAAATTTTAAATTAAAATTTATACCATATATATTATTACTCTTTATATTAATTAGTATATTTAATAGAATTATAACATTGGAGTGTATTTAAAGTATTTTAAATAATTTCATATTTTATATTTATTTTAGTTTATATTCATAAATGCTATGATATCAATTGAATCATATAGTATTTCGTTACTATTAATTTCAAGTGTAAGTTTTAGCTTATTGATTCTAAGTATTATTTACAATACTATAAATGCCTTATTATTATATATTTCATTATTATTCATTATAGTGGCCTTTTAAAGATCAATAATTTATGCAATGGAAGATATAAATTGGATTTTGAATAATTTACATTATGTTATCAATCTATTGTTTCCTAAAACGTTAATTTATATGCTTGGAGAATGAAATTGTGAATTGCACAATAATTACAATAGGATTTGTGAAGAAATTCAGAAGGATTGTGAAAGATGAAATATGTAATGTAATTGATGGATAGGCAATAAACTCTTAGTAAAAGATTGATTACTTAAAAGTTGGCAGTTGTGAAAATATGAGCTTTTATGAGTGTTGGTAAATATAAAATAGAATAAAAAATTAATGCTAATTGCACAATGAATAAAACAGCAAATAATACACGTATAGAACTATTCATTAGTAGTGGCTGCATGAGAGAGTTCAAACTATTATATGAAAGTGCTAGATAAGTAAATAGAGTGTAAAGGATGGGGAAGAGAATGTGATAAAATGAAAGAGGAGATAAGTAAGTAAGAGAATTAGAACAGTTAAAGATGAAATAATAAAAAATTATTTATTTATTTATAGTAGATTGAAAATGACAAAAAGGGAAGATATAAGTGCTCAAAGGAAGAATAATAAAGGTAAGCTGTGAAAAATACACTAAAGATAAAATAAAAAGTGAATGTTCCGTAATAGTAAGACGGAGGAAAAAAACAGAAGGAGAAAATTGAAAAGGAAGCATGAAAAGATAGAAAGAGAGGAAAGTCATAAGGAGGAGGAGTCAAAGAATAATACAGAGATAAACAACAATACAGCGGAATTAAAGAACACAACTTATGACTACCAGAATGAATCAGTCCGAGAGCAGAGACTAAAGAAATCAACATTCACTGTTCACCCCTACACAGCATCCTAAACCAATACACACACATACATGATGTATCACTTACTCTATGACAACTTATTCACAAAACAAAAACATACAGACTATTCTTCGCAGAGATGACATCTTCATGCGGTGATCCTACTCAAATGAGTACAAACTACTAGGAACAAACACCTCTGTCAATCAGACAATGAAAAATATCTTCAGAAAAACCGCTACCTTATTACAACCGTAATTCGACTGGTTAAAATGCCATCGTAGTAATCACAAACATTTAAACATAACACTTGTTCCCGTTTGAAACAAGCATGACTATCAGCTTCACAGAGTCTACTAACAAATCAGCACATCTGATTCAGCGCACTGAGATATCAACGGAAATGAAACATGTACAAATGCATATTCATAACTGAAGAAAGTGATAACGTTAGTAGATGCATACAAGCGAATGGACATGTACGACTTTGATGACATTGAATTACTACTAGGTTGCTTTCTCACATATACTATTTAAAAGCCGAAATCATCCCTTCCTGTAATTCCTAACAGAACACAGATAAAAATAATAGTGACTAAGCTGGAGTGAACTGTGCTGAGGTTGACTCACAGCATGGAGAATCCTCCGATTATCTGCCATTATTTCTTGGATACTTATCATCATGCTACGTCCCCTTATTCTTCAAGTCCCTAGCTGATAATGCTGACATTCGTGCATTCATCAGGGGTGATGTGAACTTACGTTAATTAGCCATTGAGGATTGGGCCATGATTACTAAGTAAGTTGCAATGGCTCGATGATATTTTAATTCAATGTCATAGTCATTGTACCTTACTATTCGACATCACTTTATTTCAACAACCACTAAGTTATTTATAGCTAAGTGTAAATTCAACTGCCAGATATGTATGGGTTCTGATGTATGTTGGACTTGGGAGTTACTCGCACCTCATTTGTTTCATGACTCAAGATGGTCATCATGCCAGACTATAGATACTCATAGTTGTGCATAGTTACTAAAACTTACTGAAGTTAAAAACTTAAATCATTACTTATGATCAAATGCATGTAATCAGTTGACTGCAAGTGTTCTAAACTCAGAGTTCCCGTAAGGTTTACTGGAGGTGGATATGAACTTTTATAAATCCTTAATTAACTCTAATCTCTTCTTTCATTGTTTTCTACTTTCTTGTTTATAAAATTTTTATCAAAGTTTTACTTTTAATCAAGCCTATACTTAGTAAGAATATTCAATTTTTAAATTCTTAGATATATATTGAAGTTTTTTCATTGAGAGAAAGTGAAATCATCTAATGTAACATGTCTTACCTATTGTTCCTTAAGTTACGTATTTAATAACAGAATTTAGCCACTCAAATAACCAAGTAATAGTAATAAAATTCCTATAAGATAGAAGTAGATGAATATTCTATCGTTACACAATTTACTCAGATTTTAAACAATGAAGATTAGATTACTTAACATAGAGAATATTGTAAGTCATCCATAAAAAAATAACCTAAATTTTCAAGTTTAAATCTCAGCTCACAGTGAATTTATAGACTTATGTACACAAATATTTATCACATATGCAACTAAATAACAAATGTTTCATGAATTTTAATCATTTAAATTCAGGACATAGATAACTAATTTTTAATATTGTAATTTTGAAAATAATGATTATTAGAATATTTATTCCATGGATTATAGCTAATATTCTTGTATTGGAGTAGATCATAATGCTTACTGAGGATATTCATTTAGTTAAGGAGATAAATTAGCAGTCACAACATATAAAATCTTATAATTTCCTAAACAACCATTAACGATAAACTATTAATAGTTTCTAAAACATGTTATCATTGCGTCATTCCCTGACAACTAAATTTCAAACCATTAAGTTACCAAACAAATTTCAAGAGATGATTAAACAGCTGTATCCTAGATAAATGAACTTTGAAACTTTTAAAGTTAAATGTGATCTGAGTGCAGTACTAATATTTCTGGATGTCAATGAAAATTATTGCAGTAATAGGAAGTAGTTCAGATACCTTGTGATGCAATTTAGTACATGAGCACTTTTTACTTCACACAAAACAATACAACACATAACATGATCATTTGTGCTCACCAGCTATACACATAACACAACATCTTAATCCCTACTGAAACCAAACAGCATCCACAACTTATGACCATCACATTGGATTAGCAAGTGACATGTAACACATGCAACTACAACATGACAATTGTCCAAACCACACAACTCCACAACAACACATAAGCAAAAATGATCATCTAAGAAGCACTACCACTTACCCAAACCATGGTTTCACCTGTTGCATGTACCTGCTCTATTTTTATGAGTTGTGGAACACTAGATGCTTTAGTTTAGTACCTTTTCTGAGGTGTATTACTGTAAAATTGGAAATAAAATGCTGGGAACTGTTTGCAGTAAAGTCTACTGTGTTTTAAGTTGGCATAACTACAAAAATAAAGCTATTTGGAGGCGGCCTCAACAGCGGGTCAGCATCTGGAGAGACAAGGTCATTAGACTCTCTGCTTCAGAGCGTGTTGCTTTGACATCTGTCCTCTTGCGTGTACATTTAAGAAGGGATTTTAACTCTGAGGATGTTGATCTGTTTGTTATGTTGACATCAAATAAGGATTTTTCAAAATCACAGCTAAGACAGGTTTCTGACCTCTCACTCTGGCTTCAGATGATGTAACTTGAACATCTCTCCCGGTGTTTCCAAAGACATCATTTCAACGTGATTTTGCCAGAAAAGAGTTTTACTTTAAGTTCAAAACTTCACACAGAAATACAGTAAAAAATACTCCATTTTATTCCACCACATCTAATTCTTTCATTTTGTCAACAAATGAAGCATCTTCACAGAGTGAAACACTAAAATCTTGATGTGTTCCACCATGTTACTGTAGCTCATAATATTGTTCTGATCTCAGAAGACAGTTTAAGAAGCATTAAACTAACATTAACTCTGTCTCAACCTTGCATCTGACTAAACCTCACATGGCACAGCAATTAGTGAGCTCTATAATGTAACCCACCCGCCATGAGATACAGAACACAGTGTGTAGTGTGGAGTGAGAGGCAGCGCACAGGTTTGTGTAGACAGCGGTCTGGTCAGAGGTGGGCGGTTTGAGTACAGCTCTGGCTTTGGCAGCAGGCCAGCTTCTGTAGCTAACACACTGTAATTGTGTTTGGCAACACATAACCCACCATAAATATTTCTTCCATAAAGCTATTACAATATTGACTGTTTTCAGCCTAAAAAATGCAATTAAAGTGGATTCTATTAGTGTGATTGGTTTAAGGACAAGGAAATGATCGTCCGATTAAACTGGATTTTCTATTGGGTTCAAGTTAGTGCTATTAGAGAAGTGTTTTCTTGACTTAATGTTAAAAAAAGAGATAACCTCACATAAAACAAAATAGCCAACACACAGGGATCTCAATAAGAAAGTATTTAAGAATGCAACAGTATGGAGATGCAATGTCTAAGTGTGCTATAGTTCATTATCCCAAAACATTATTTGTGCAATCCATTAAATTTAAGACTCATTAAGGAATGTGGGACATTTTGGGGGTGCAAATTCATTTTCACCTAAAGTTACCACAGTAGAAAAGTAATTAAAGTTACAGTTTAATGAAATCATGAAGCATACATGAAGTCGCTGGAGATTGCACAAAAATTACTTCAATTAATCACACGCACACTGATTCAGATGATAACTCTGCATCACAAAGTTTGAACTCGTCTCTCACTTTCACTCTGTGTCTATTTCTTTTACTCGCTCTAGCTCGTGTCTTTTGATGCATGGACGTGTATCCTGTGTGTGTGTTTGTGCGCGTGTGTGTGTCACTGAAGGGGCACTGTGCTGGGGAAGGGCCAGAGGTCTGGTGCGCTCTGCAGAAAGGACAGGGCCAAAGCTGCATCCCCAACCCTTCCTCCCCACCCCTCCTTCTTCACCCTGCGCTGTCATGGGATGTCTCCGCGGGTGACGGTTTCCCTAGCAACGGAAGCCCGGTGAGGAGGCTGCATTGTGTGCTCCAAGGGTGATGCAGAAGGGCTTGTTGAAGGTGGCAAGGGAGGGAGAGAAGGAAGGAGGAAGGGAGGGGGCACAAAGTGATATCGGGTGGAACAAGCACATGAACTGCACCAGCATACGCAAGGTAAACAACTTTCAGCCATTACTCACCACATGGCTCAGTTTCTTTTTTTTTTTCTCTTCTCGCTAATCAACACTAGACCCTGATTAAAACAGCAACGCCAGCCAAATGAACTTCCATTTGCATATACATGCTGTGTAAAATCAGAACCAAAGCCAGAGTGTGAATTCACCTTGACGTGGCCATGTTAAATGTATCAAACACTCACGTCTAAGTAGCTGAACGCTCTGATTTGCTGTAGTTACGAATCCATTTCCCGCTGTGTTACACAGACAGTGCGAGTCAGGCCGAAAAAAAAAAAAACACAGTTGCCTGTTTTAACATGCAGCTTTATCCACTCTCCAGATCCTACTGTCTGAGGGATATTTTATTCAGCAGAGTGTTTATTTATTGCCGCAGTTAAAAATACTTACCCCCACTGCAGTTGTAAGTCTGTCCTCGAAGGTGGCTCTGTCAGAGCGCCCCCTGCTGTCTCTCAGGGTGTACACATCCTCCAGGCTGCCAACCTGTCAACACGGAAACAAAAACCTGTGGTCAGGTTATGAAGCACGTACATTCAAGGCGAGCAGAGTTACACAACACAAGATGAGTTCAGAGCCTTTCGAAAGAGTTTATTAAAAAATGGTGTGCCCTGAAAAAAACACAGAACTATGATAAGAATGCAAAAAAATGTATTTGGCAAATCATGCGAGTGCTTTCATCATCACAGAGGGAGTAAAGAGGTGGAGTGTGAGGGTGAAATATACAACATAGTCAGCCTTAATCACGCATGTGACCCTTTGCACAACATGATTTCAGCGTATCCCCTCCGGCCATCTGTCTTGTGTGGGTTTTCTGCAAGAGGTGGGCCGAAATCAAATAGCACACAGTTTATCTAACCTTATCCTGGGCTTTTCATTTCCAAGCCTTATAAACTCAATCGTATTGACCGCCTGGGAGAGTTAGAACTAACTAAGTGAAATCTACTCGGCGGCAATTGTGTGCAAGGCGCACGTTGTGTGTGTGCGTGTGGCTTGCTGATTCTATCTTCCTTCACTTTCATTCTCTCTATTCTCTGTCCCTGAGGTGCATCAGGGCTGAGACTGCCGAGTAAATTGTCCCAAATTGAGTTCCTTCTTGCCGGCAGATACAGGCCACATCCCGACCGTTTAGAGCGAGACAGAGAGGGAGCGAGAGAGAGAAAACAATCACAGCACACATCACTCGCTTGAAAATTTTCTCTCTAATTTCTCTCTTTGCTTTTCTTTTCCACCCACCCTCCCTGTCTCCCCCTCTCTTTCTCTCCTCTGCTGATTTCCCTGCTGCTTCTCTTTCTTCTCGCGGCACATTATTCTTTTGCTTCTCCCTCTTTATATCACTCCCCGTGTGTCTTCCCTTGTCTTTGTCTGCTGTGATAGGTATACATCAGGCTTCCCTTGCTCAACTTGGCTTTTTCTTTCCTTTGATGATTCTCTCCCCTCCTGCTTGTTCTCTTTCCTCTATCTCTTCCCTTCTTTTATCCCTCGATCCCAGCCAACCTATACCAAAGCAATTCTCGTCTCTCTCTCCGTGTGCTTTCCTCACTGCGCGTCTATACCCACTGTTCATCCCTCCTTTGCTCTCTCTCTCTCGTCTCACCTTCCATGGCTGGCTGTACCCAGTGACATAGTGCCCATCAGCGCAGACCTCCTGGGTGGAGGAGTCTCGCTCTGACAATAATCACACAGTAAGTTTATAACGCTAGCAGCCCAGCTGAGCTGAGCTGAACTGAGCACACGCGACTCCCCTGACACCGGCACACTCCATTTAACCCAGCGGGGGGCTGCAGGCTGGCTGGGGCAGGGATGAAGCATGAGACAGGAATGGGGATGCCAGTGGGTTTTTTTGGGGGACAGGGGCTGTGGGGGTACTGGGGGGTTTGGTGATGGAGCAGTGACTGGAAACAGATATGGAAATGGGATGAGCAAGGATGGCTGGAGCTGAAACTGCTGCTGCAGGGGATGAAGAGGGGGTAAGATTTTGGACTTTTGGATTTGGGCACAAAGTCTTATTTTTTTTTTTTAAGTAGATGCTCATGTCACCGTCTCTGCATGGAATGATAACCGCTTTCTACTTTCACCGCTTGCTCTCTGCAAAATCCTTTCTATCACTTGCTTTGGCTTTTAGTTGGTTTATTTTTAAACTGGCAGCAGGGTGGCAGAAACGAGAGAATTTTGGATTCAAGCCTCTGTAAAACCGAGATTCCCTACTAACCTTAATCTGTGATATAACTATATGTGGGAAAAGAGAAAAAAAAAATCCCACAAGCGATCAAAAGAAAACTTATTGTCACTCTCACAGAGGGGTTTTAACAACAAGAATGCTCTGATTGTGGCACTCCTGGTGTTTGGTTGCATGTGAAGCATTTTGGACGAATGGATGCACTGGATCTACCTTTTACCAGAGACAATACTGCCACTTTAATTCAGGAACCAATTGGACACAAGTGTTCTCTTTTTCCCAAAAAACTCTCTCACAGTTTTAAGCTGCAAAACTTACTGAAATTAACTTTTATCACTATTTTATCACATGTTGCAGCTTGTAACTGGTGGTGGAGAAACAGAAGGAAAAACAGTTCACTCATAAGACAAAATATGTATGTAGTAGTATACATACACAAGTTTATTTGTGACTGCTAGGTGTGTAATTTTACCAGAAATCCAGGATTAAGCACTAAAGTAATTAAAGTAAAACATTATTATCTTTCCCAAAGCTAATAATGTTAGCCACATACTAGCTCATTTCCAGTCATGGCCAAAAATATCGGCACCCTTGCATTTCTGACAGATAATGCACAACCTTTCCCAGAAAACTGTTTCAATTACAAATGTTTTGCTATTCACACATTAATTTAACACAAAAAAATGAGGAAAAAAAGTAATTGATTCTTACACCTCTCTACTTAAATTTTAGACCACTCTTCTTTTTCAAAATGCTTCAGGTCTTTTAGATTTGAAGGATGTCTTTTGCTGCTGTCTTTTTGATGCTTTTTGACACCTCTCCACAGCTGTTCTATGGGATTTAGATCTGTACTCATTTCTGGCCATTTCAGAACTCTCCAACACTTTGTTTTTAACCATTTCTGAGTGCTTTTAGAAGTTTGTTTTGTGTGATTATCCTGCTAGAAGACCAATGTCCTCCGGTGGAGATGCAGCTTTCTCACACTGGATACTATGTAGCACCGCAAAATTCTGGCAAAGTCCAGTCTGGCTTTGTGTCAACAGTGGTGTCCTCCTTGGTTTTTTACCATAATCTCTTTTCATTCAGAAGGCGACGGACAGTGTGAGCTGACGCTGTTGTACCCTGTGTCTGCAGATCAGCTTCAATTTGTTTGGAAGCTGATTCTTTATCCACCATTCAGTCCTTCATTGTAATTTTTCATCAATTTTGCTTTTCCATCCACATACAGGGAGGTTAGCTACAGTGCCACGGGCTGTAAACTTCTTGATGACATTACACACAGTGGACACAGGAACATTAAGATCTCTACAGATGCACTCGTAGCCTTGATATTGTCCATGTTTTCCACAATTTCAACTCTTAAATCAACAGACAACTCTTTGCTCTTCTTTCTTTTCTCCATGCTCAGTGTGGTACACGCAACACAAAGGTTCTCCATTTAAACTGTTTGCAAGTGTGATTACTACATAGCCAGCATGTGTTACTTGCCACATGTGAGTTTAAATACAAATTACAGGAGTATCATGTGCTTGAAATATTTTTTTTTTCTTACAATGTTGCCAATAATTTTGTTCAGGGCATTTTCTGATTTTTTTTTATTTATTTATTTTTTTTTTTTGTCAAATTTTGTCAGGTTTGACCTTTTTCTCAATGTTTTTGTGTTGTTCCAATGTAAACAAAAGAAATAAACATGTGAATACCAAAAAAAATTTGCAATTTCAACAACTTTCCAGAAGAAGTGTTGCATTTTCTGACAGAACTGCAGGGGTGCTGATATTTTTGGCCATGACTGTATTTCAATAAGCTTTTCACTTACTATCTTAAGCCTTCTTTATTTAACATCACTGAGAAACAAAACTCAAACATTAAATTGAGTGCGTGCAGTAGCCGCACAGTACCTTGTTAACTACACTAAGATTTTGATGATTATTTCTAATTAAAGTTTAAATAAAATAGTTTCCATACATGAAAGATAAATGTTAAGAAGAGACTGTGAGACTGTAAAGAAAAGATGAAACAAATATAAGTAGAATGAGAAGTGGAAGGTTATTTAGCAGGTCACTTCACCCAAATTATGTTTTGCTTTTTGCTTTTAAGTGGTGTCAAGCAATAGAGACAGAGAGAGAAGACAATCACAGCACACATCACTCGTTTGAGCATTTTTAAGCGGTGTAGAGCAATTCTGATAGTTGTCTAGGTTTTGAGATATGTGTCTCAGATCGCAGCCTCCACATGAACACAAAAAACAACATCATTTCTCATCTGCAGAGACAGTGTCCTGGTTACTCCTGATAAGAACCAGACTCAGACGGTGCACTGAGGCGCTCTCCATGGTGCTGATCCTGCAGCTATGGATGGAGAGTTATTCTATTCTTGCTTCATTTCTCTTTTGTTTCAACATGGGAAGGTTGCCACCAGCTGGAAATTCCTACCAACACTTCATCATAAGTCATACATATGACTTTACACATTAATGAAGGTCCAGTTATGGTAGTTGATGACTGATGATGCCAATTTAGTTCAAGTAACAATTTCCCTTAAAGTTTTAAGATGGATGGACCTCTTGCTGTATCTCTGTCAGTGCCAACTGCATGTTTTGTGAGTAGATATACTGTGTTCAGTGGGAGTGTATCTGGTTCACTGCATTAGCTAATAAATAAAAATATAAAAAGTGGTTTGGGTTCTAAACCAATGTCTCAGGTTTAAGCACATGTGCAGTAAAGGTGTGTAGTTGTCTCCAGTAAGGTCTTCTCTCTCTGCCTTCCTCTAAACTTGAATTGCAGAAATCTCCAGAGAAACATACACTTCTCAAAACTTGGGATAGTAAAACCAAAACTATTTGTGTGGCTAAAATCAGCTGTAATTCAGCTGATCCAGCCTTTTGAAACCGTCAAAGTAGGCAGTGGCCCACAAAAATACTTTCTGCTAAATGTGTCACTTTGGCAACCTGACATTATTGACACAACGTACACACAGTCAAACTATAGCTGTACATGCAAATTAGAGAGCAATTTCAATCCAACCACAACAAACACAGACACCAATCCCAAACATACACACACATCCTAGTGCCCTGCCAGAGCAGGTTCACAGCAAAACAATATGAGGCCAATCAGGGGACCATTGCTATGGCTCTCCCTCTGCTAATGAAGGCACTTTGAAAAGGTAATCTAATTCACCAGCAGCAATTAAGGCTGGGAGCGCCTTGTCACTATCAATTATCCACTCCTTCACTCATGTTCTCCAGCGCGGACGCTGAGACTGCCTGACACACAGCACTGTCGGACAAATCAACCCCATCAGCCAGCCAGTCACTGAGAACACTAATCATGAGAGTGTTCAAACACACACACACACACACACACACACAGTGTGAGAGAGAGAAACTGTATGTCTGAATCACTGTACATGAACAAAGTAAGTTGGACTTCATTTGGGATCCTGACGATCAAATGTAGTCTGGACTCTTATTGAATCATAAGGCAGCACACTACAGTATTGAAGTAGAGTAGTGTACTGTAGGTGTAACAGTCCTTATATCCATTATGTTTTTCCAATTAAAACATGGTACTGTAAAGTTTTTTCTTATCTGTTTGATGTTTGCATCATCGTTTAAAGTTTAGAAAAAATGTGAAACTAACGAAGATCCTAATAAAAAACTGAATCATGAATTCAAGTAAAAAAGAAAAAAAAACTGAGCCTTTGCGTTTTCTTGTCAGTGTATCTGAAAATAATCAACAAATTCCATTGATTAGTTGACCAACAGAAAATGAAGCACTAACACGTTGGATAATACCTCATTCAACCTAATTTTTGACTATAGGTCAAAACAATTTACAAATTCAACTGTCTTCAAGTCTGTATTTATAGTACAAATACATACACTGAAAAGAAAACCAAGTGATTCCACATCCTGATAAATAGAGCTGACAGTATATGAAGACAAATAATTGACTATGAGGGAAAAGTCCATATGATACATTGTGGTTAAATAGAGCACACTTTTCTAATGAGTTATCAATATTATATTCTCATTAATACTGGCAGCTGTCATGTCAAGTTTGAGTCTGAAGTATTACATAACATTTGCCTTCAATAAAAATACATTCCTATTTATGGTCACAGTGAGTCGATCCCAGTGTGCATTAATCAGAGAGCAGAGAGACAGTCACCTGTTCAACACAAAGCTGATGGATAGAGACAGTTGTGGATCACTGACTTTTCCAGTTTTCTTTGATGAGTATAACTTAGACACTTCAACAACTGGAAATTCTGCCATTTATCTTTATCAGTTTGATGATATGTTGGTTCAAATTGGTCAAATTGATAGATAACATAGAGAACCATGTTAGACTGCAACATCATGTGTCCACTGCCATGACTAAACACAGTGATTTGTCTCCAAAAAGTATTCAGACCCCTTCACTGTTTGCACACTTGATTGCGCAGTAGTAGTAATTGCAAAAGTATTCAGAGCCTTAGGTCTGCATACTTTGGTAATAATTCCAACTTCATGTCTTTTTGAGTAAGTCTATAAACGTCTGCACACCTGAATTTCTGCAGTTTATCCTGATCTTCCGGACAGATCCTCTCCACCTCCATCAGACTGGATGGGCACCATCCAGTGGAATCCATCTTCAGGTCTCAGGTGAACTGTTGAGCAGGTTTTCTTTAAGGACCCCTTTCTGTATTTGGCTGCTTTCATCCTCCTCTCAATTCTGACCAGTCTCCCCTGTTGGGTTCTTGGTCACCTCCCTGACCAAGGCCCTTGTCGCCTGGTTACTCAGTTTGGCTTGGACAGCCGGTTCAAGGAAAAGTCCTCATGTTTCCAAACTGCTTCCCATTTCACAGTAATTGAGGCCACTGTGCTCCCAGGAGCACTTAGTGCTTTAGAAATGGTTTTCTACCCTTGCCCTGATCTATGTCTCAACACAATTTTATCACATAGGTCTGTAGAGAGTTCCCTGGACTTCATGGCTTCGTTTGAGTCCTGATTCAGTATGAATCCTGGGACCTTGAACACACAGGTGTGTTCTTTTCTAAACTATGTCCAATCATTTCACTTTGCCACAGGTAGATTCTGATAAAGTTCTAGACACATCTCAAGGATTATTCAAGCAAAAAGAATGACTTTGAATGAATTTTACACGCAATTTTTTAGTGATTTTAGTTTTTTAATTTGAAGATATTTCTAAATGTATATTTTTACCATTATATGTTATTGAGCATAGTTTAGTAAAACAAAACAAAACTTTTTATCCTTTTAAAGTTGAATCATCAGTATAATAAGGTGTGTGAATTACAGAATACTGTCTGAGGCCACTGCACAGCCCCTTCATTTTTATGTTATTTGAAGTTGATGTGAGTTTATGTTTCATAAGACATGCCAATTATCCTTGGTTGGTTGCGTTTTGGCCTTTAACTGAAATCTATTTAATAACTTGTGGGCATCCTGCTACCCTGCTTTCAAACAGACAGACGAACATAACCTCCTTTATGAAATAAGCGTTGTCAGACTGACACCAGACTGATCATCAGTATGTATGAGAGTGCTGCGCCTCTGCAACCCTGACCTAACATCCTCTTCTCCAACTGAGGAAGACTCCACAATTTAACCAGACCTTCAGACTTCAGACAAGGTATGAGGTGACAGACAAAACAATTCAAAATGCTCTTCTTCAGCTCTTGATTTCTTTAACAGAATCTCTCCAATGAATAACCTGAGATCAAGCAAAAAGGTGTGGGTGTAGGTGCATTTGTTCTGTAGGAACAAATGTTGCAGAGCCTCAAAAAGATAAGGATACACTGGAAAAGGGTCATTTTATTAAGGATAGCAAATTAGTATGTTAAGAAGGGGAGAAAACAGAGGAGTGGTTTTTGTGCTAAACTTTGAATATTAAATATCAAACGGCTGGATTATCAAGTCAAATAGACTCATGTAATCAATTGCAGCTTATTAGAATGTACTCTCCAATAAACCACAGACCACAGCACTGATGAATGAAGCAAAGCACAACAATGGCCCTGCCATAGAAAGAAAAGAGTACTGACAAACCCACAATGCAATCTATGGACACCACTTCAAACCTAACACAATTCAAACCATGATTTGCTGCAGGAGACGTTTATTCAAGTTCATGTGCAAGACAAACTCTAAGAGTGTCTGTATAAAACAACAGTTCTCACCTCACATCACCTCCTGCCCTCCAACAAAAGTTGCACTTCAGCACACTTTAAATATTACACGCTGGCCACCAAAATGAATGGATTTCAGAGCCTAAAACTGCCTTGTATTTGTAATCTGATCTAAAATTACCATCTCCACCAACATGTGTAGTTGCTTGTTGTTGTTGACTCCATGATTAAAAAATGTATTTTACTTCTGATGAGAATATCATAACTTCATCCTTGAGTCAAAATGAATATTTGTATAAAGTAAAATTTGTGGTATTACTGGGATATCATGTCTACGACAATGGGACAGACAGGCCAGAAACATAACCTCCTTCCACAGCTTCCGTGAGCATGAACACATACAAACATTTGTATTAATACAATCTACCAGTGTATATGCAACGCACTGGGAAAACTGCAGCACAGCTTGTGTATTCAAACAATGGACATTTCATGCTGTAGGTCTCGTGGACTCTACAGGAAACAAACAGAAAATCTTACTAACTACAACACATATTTGGATCAGTTGCAAACTGACTAGCACTGCTGAGATGAACAACTAATGAAGCTCCCATAAGGAGTAAAGTTGGACTTCAGTATTTTTGGACTCCAACCAAAAATCACTTCCAATTATGCAAGTTGGAAGTCAGAGTGATTACAAAGGAGAATAACAGATTATTAAATTAAAGAACAGAATTTTAATTATCCCATAGTGCCTTTTTATTTTGTCTTAGCATCTACCTAATGCACAGCCGGAGGAGCCAGTACAGCCATGGTTTAAATTCACTGTAGTTTCTTGTGTTGCCTGAGACATTAGCAGAGCTCTGCCACAAAATAACACTGAACCTTGAACCACTCTGCAGGTTCAGAACAACACCGCTGATTTCTCTTCCAGCTGTGACACTTGACAAAGTAAAAGACACTAAAAGCTTTAATTAAATTCTTTCACAATTGCCACAATTTTTTTTCAGTGGAATGATTCAAATAATCACAAGATTTAATTTGGAAAAAAAAAAGAACCCGTTTTGTCATGAAAATGTCATGAACTGGAGTGAACATGATGTGCTGATTTTTATTTCACTGCAAAAGCTAAAGATATTCAAACATTCTGCTAAAGATCACTAGTCTTACAGTGAAAGTCTACATACCTATCCTCTGTGGAGGTATTTTTCGTCATATTCAGTCAAAGCATCAATGATTCCTCAAGATTTAAAATTAACAATACAGTGTTATCACACAGTTCCCTCCTGCTTGTATTTTGTTTGGATTTCTCACATGTTTTCACTGATTCTCACAGATAAAAAAAAGTCTGTGCTCTCTCTCTTTAAGTGTTGTGTCAGATTATCATTCTGCACAGCAGATGACTGAAAGGCCCGGGCATCAAAATTCAAAACAACTCACTTGAAAGAAATTGCTGATTTGAGACACTGGAAGACAGAGGCTCAGCAAGAGCTGTGGGTATTATACTGTACTTGTTCTAGCTTTTGTTCCTTAAAGCCTTTTTTTTTTTTTTTTTTTACGCTTTGTTTATTCTTTTTATGTTTTGTTTTCTTTAAATTTCTGTCTAGTTTTTGTTTTTGTTTGTTAAAAGAGCTGAAGAATGTGACTTAATTTGAAGTTTTATATATATATATATATATATATATATATATATATTATAGTTATAGTTATAGTTATAGTTATAGTTATAGTTAGTTAAAAATGAAACATTCATAATTATTACTGAACTTTTAACTGAAATTCATTGTGAACAAAGGGTTAACACTGGGACGCTGTAGAAGATAAAGAGTGGAAATGTTAATGCTGAGATGAATATAAATTGCTGAATCAGCTTAAGTGTGGCAAACAAAAGCTAAGAGTCACAGAAACACAAACACACAAAGAGCTGCAGTGTAAACAGCAAAAAGAAGCTGAGAACATTAACAGCTACTCTCTAACCTTGACAGTGACAGAAAAGCCAAAGATGCAAAACTAAAAAGAAACTATTTCACTTCTGCTTCTTCTTCTTCTAAATCCTTTATGACCAAAAGAGGAAACTTAAAGCTGATACTTATCAGTTTAATGTAAACAGTGGAATAAATGACCATGCAAAACATAAGAGAAGTCACTTGAGCAGATAAATAAAAATAATCAGCTAGCTATACCCTTCCCCCTCAAGTCCATGCAATTTTTACCAGGATTGGTTTCATGGTGCATTGTTTACCTCTCTGTACTGTCATCACACTCGTTTCAAGCTGCAGGCAGCTCTTTTCAGCAAAAGAAGCTCTGATAAACTCAGTCTCTAACCTACCCAGCAACAAACAACAGACAAAGCTCAGCCAGTCTCCAACTGAACATCTTCATATTTCACTACTGTTGTCACATCTGTGACTTTTAACCATCTCTAGGCAGACAGCTGCAGTGTCGTTGCACTGTGATTATTCCAACACCTCACTTTCAAATTCATTCATTAGCTACTGAAACTAAAATACGTGGTAACACAAATTTACAGTCCATCTCTTCAGCAGCCTTCAAAAACAAGCCTGATGTGTATTACAGCATGTGATGGCCCTTCAACAGAGCTGGACTGAGCTGTATGCCCCACTGCTGCCGACTGCCTTCAACAGAAAAAGAGACAGAGCAGAGAGTGAGAGAGAAGAGAAATGGAGGGAGGGAGGAAGGGAAAAGCATGAGGAATAAACAAAAACAAACACAGACATCAAGAGTCATTGAAGCTGCGTGTGAGAGCCACGTGAGGCAGCCCACCCTATGGAGAAAACAGCAGCTGGTGTGTACACTAACAGCCCTACAGGGGCTGTGGCCTCCACAGCCCCGACTACGGAGAAGCAGCAAGGAGAGATGGGAGGAGGGCTGGGTGATGGAGGGGGTACACTACGAGCTAAATGGGGTGAGCAGTTAAGCCTTATTGGTTACAGTATTGGCAGGAAATGCAGGAGATGGAAGGCAGAGTGAAGGAACTACAGCCCGTTTTAAAGTGACAAATACAAGAACTGATCAGTAAACGTTCAGTTTAGGACTGAGTGCAGCATTATTTACAGTCAATTCTGCTGGGGAACTCCAGTATATTACATCCTGGACCTTATATTTGTAGTGCCTTTATTTCTAAAGGTAATAAAAAACACCAACTCCCTGGCCTGTATTTGAGAATGTGGCAATATCCTTTACAGAAAAATCCATGTGAGGCGAGACACTGTAGTCTAGATTGTCATAGAGGATTAAAACAAACCCTCAGATTAGTATAACATAAACAGATCAAACCTGTCATTAGGATGTGACCAAACAAAGTAACAACAACTCTTTAAAAGATGCTGGAAAAATACTACTGGGAAAAAATATTCCAAAAATGGAGAAAGATTTCTTTAAAGTTAAAAAAAAATGTTCAGTGCTCCCCATTAAATTAAAATTTAAGGTCACTAAAACTACGCATCAACCAAAAAACATAATCATAATTACACTGTTTGAAATCCAGTCAACATATTAGAATAATTTATCATTAACTGTGCACTGTGTAATTGCATTGATGACAACCTGAGTGTAATCTAATACACTAATTTAGGTAGTTTAGATTAGTACTTTTTTAATCTTCCAGGTACTTAGTTTTGTTTTGTTTAAACTAAAAAATGCTTAATTTTCCTCCTATTTCAAAAAAATTAACCCAGGAAATATAAAAGAATAAATAAATATAACAAAAATATTTAAATACCTACCAATTCATTTTCTAATCAGTTGATCAACTAATTGTTTCAGAGTTAAAACAATAAAATTGTATTAGTCAACGTTGTTATTATAGAATTCGTTAATAATTTGCTCAGGTGCTGAGAAAGTGCTTTGCTCATCATCAGTGAGTGGGTTTGAATGAATGAACTATGTGAGAATTAGCTGAGTAATGTGTTACCAGGATTATTGAATTTTAATTATTACAGTCAAGTCCAAGCAGAGTTATTTCTGTCTATCATGAATCCCACTCAGCAACCAGGATAAATCCACCCTCCAAAAAGTAAAAACCATGAAAACTGCATCACAAACACATACACACAAGAATATATCTACAGTCATGTGCTACTTGGAAATAAAGACATCCACTGAAGTTCTGTTACAAAGGTTTGGACTTTTTCTTTTCTGTGTTTTCTCAAAAACATTCTCAGCTCCTATGTGGATAAAAGTCAGAAATCACTGAAACTGTTGACGATGGAGTAACTGATGAACACATCATAAAAGTTCATCAACCAAAGTTCTAATAAACACCTACTTTGTAAAATCTGGTTCACTTTCTCATAAAGTGATACAACATGCAGTTTTATAACTTCTCTCCTTCTGCAATATCACCTAGAAGAGCACTGTGCTCTGTGTTCCAGTGTGTTTACATGCCTCCACTACCACTCCCTGCTCCCACCATCTTCCTTTATCTTCTTTATCTCTTTCTCACTCCCTCTCTCTCTCCATTTCAATATTGAAGAGAGTTTTATTAAGGGCTACACTCGGGTGTGCTGAGGCGCTCTCAGTAATTTTCCTACAAAGTGCTTTAATCCATCACATGGCCAACATGTGGCCTTTGCAGCCATACATCATCTCAGCCCAGAGAAAGAGAGAGAGAGAGAGAGAGAGAGAGAGAGAGAGAGAGAGAGAGAGAGGAGAGGCAGAGGAAGAGAAAGAGAGGGAGTGGTATCATAATTTGTGTTCTCCTCCTCCTTCCTCCTCAGCCCCTTCCTTCCTCTTCCTTTTCTTCATCTTCTTCTTCTCTTTTACCCTCATCTCCCGCTAGAGTTTCCCACCTGGGAGGGAAACCACATCTCCTCCACATATTCCTCAGTTGAGCCCTCTCTCCATTTACAAATGAGAGTGAGGTATGAGGATGGAGTGAGGGGGAGGGAGTTGAAGGGGGGTGTAAGCAAAGAGAGAGCGAAAATGAAAGAGATGGAGATAGGCGTGAGTGAATGAGTGTGTGAGGCTGAGAGAGCGAAAGAAAGAGATAAGGGAAATGGAGAAAAGCTTACTGGGATGAATGAAATTGGTGACAAAAGCTGGTGATAGGAAGTCTGTGTGTGTGAGTGTGTGTGTACCGTGCATGCTTTAGGCACAAGGTGTGTGTGCATCTGTACTTGCATTAAGAAATGGAAATAGGCAGAGAAGCACTGGAGATGCGCATTTCCCAGCATGCAGCTGGTGCAGCGTTGCCCTCTATGTTGCCCCCGGCCAACACCTGCCTCCATTTCGCTCCCTCTGCCCTCCTCGTGCTGAGGAGCAGCAGTGAACTCTGGGCCCCCTGACTAATGGAATGGGCCCTTGCTTCCAACCATTAGAGGATTGGTGTCCCTTTGGGCGCCCTGGATGCCCTTCGGTAACGAAAAGGGAAAAGAAGGGGGCCATGGAGAAGATGGTGGCACATTGGCCTTTTTCCTTTCACACATACAGACACAAACAAACACACACATGCACAGACACACACACACACAAGCATGCACGCGCGCACACACACACACACACACACACACACACACACACACACACCTGGTCATAACATAACAGCCTGGAGTAATCCAGCTGGAGGAAGGCTTGACATAGCTTAGCATCTCACTGAGGCTATTTCTGAGAGGATATTAGAAATTCTGAATTGGGTGCAGCACTATGAGGTTTCAGAGAAGGAGCTCTCTGAATGTGTACGACAGCGGCCCCGGCTGATCGTGAAGCGTTTGTGTGATTTCATTTAGCCAGTAAATCCAGTGCTCTACCTCAATTACATCTGCTTTACTCGGATGGAAAACACACCTCGAGTGTGCGGAGAGAGGGGAGGGGAGGCGAGGTGAGGGAGGGTGGAAGCATGGAGCGGATTGGGGATTGAATCTCTCGATGAGCTGATAGCACAATCCACAGACAGCGAGCCAAGATGTGCAGCAGTAATGTTATGCTAATGATATGGTAATGATATGGTAATCTGCCAGCAGTATTCCACCTGACTGGAGAGAAGGGGAATCTGGGAGGCCTTTCACCATTGGTTGGAGACCAGGGACTTCCTGGTGTCAGAGTTCAAGACAAAAACCCTGCGCATGCACAAATGCGTGTACGTACACACACACAGAGAGAGAGAGAGAGAGGGAGAGAAGAGAAGAGAGAGAGAGAGAGAGAGAGAGACAGACAGACAGAGAGAGAGAGAGATGCAGGCATGTAATTCTTGAAGCAGTGATCTCAGCTAAAATGAAAACAATACAACACATAGACTTAATCTGGCTCTAATCGGATTTGGAAACTCTTAAGTAAGCAAGAAATAATACCTGTAAACAATGCGGTATCATGTGATGCAACTTAAAACTAGGTCGGCTGTATTGTAAGTAATGCTGCAAGCTGAGACCTTTTTTTTTTTTTTAATCAGTGTGTAATATCAAGTTGCTGTGCTGTTGTTCTGTGGCGGCGTAAAGTGAAACAGAAAATCATCTATTTTAGATCACGATCAGGTTGTTTTTTCCTTTGTCGACGTGTGTGAAACCCGGCACCTGTAATGGCTGCCATTACCTGCCTAGTCAAGGCATTTCTGTCTCTCTGGCTTACAATGATTGTATTACACCACCACAACCTCGGCTGGAGATGAGACACACCATTGTATGACACTAATCTTTGAATCCATGTCAGCACTGCCACACACCCATAATAATTACACTGAGAGCTTCACCGGTGAACTGCCCTTATTGGGTTTGTTTCTTTATTTAAATTTTTAGCATTTCACTGCATCTTATCTAAATGTATCTTTAAATTAAAAAAAAGAGTGCTGCCATCTATAAACATTTCCAAATGAGCAAAGCTTAAGACAAATGAGAGATAAATGTAGACTGATCAACTCTATCTTTTTGAGACATTTAAAAATCCAGGAAAAGGCTTTGGCGTGTTTGCTATTAGAGCCACCTCTAGTGCATTGCAGTAAACCTGTCCATGTGGCATAAAGACATCAGCTCGGGTATTTTGCTTTGTTTTTCTTTGTATTTTACAGTTGCAAAATGGATTTGTCAAGTCTACACAATGGAGAGACGTGATGACATTTTCCTGGATGCTGTACACTAAATCAAAGAGACCAACAATACGGTGAGTGCCAGCATGGAGACATTTGATTCCCATTCCACTCATGCAGCATTACCACTGGAATGCCAGCAGACATCACAATCCTCCAAGCTGGCGTTGGGCTTGTCAGACTTTTCATTCCACTTCAATGTTTAAAAAAAAAAAAGAAAAAGAAAGAAATCACAGCAAATTGTGAAGCGCCAGCTTCTTCTTGATATACGATATTTGCCGCACGCAAGGCACAAATCACAGGTGACACAATTAAAATAGGTTTAACTTAACAAAGGCGATTTAGTGTCAGTGACATTTAGCATCACCCTCTGGCGACAGACAGGTAAAAGAAGCTAGTCAGCAGATTGGACCTGGGGGGGACTGTGAAAGTGGGGGTTGTCTGAGGCTCTCAGGATCTGGTGTTGTAGGTTTGGACAGCTTATTAACATACGAGCACACTGAATATGCTCACCAATGATGTTAAGCCAAACCAAGGTAACTACTGTTAACTACTGTTGTGTGTAAACGTATAAAATAAGTGTGATTCTCTAGAGCAAATGCATTTGTTTTTGTTTTGCTCTTTACAAGTGCTCGCTGCACTGAGGGGTGATCAGCACTGTATGAAAGAGCAGAAGAGGAAGAGGCAGAGGTGTTCATGTGCATACATGAGGGACAATGTGAGAGAGACAGGCAGAGAGGAAGACAGAAACGGGGGTGGACTGTCCAATACACTTCTGATAAAGGTCAAAGAGATGTTTTATTCATGATCCAGGCAGCAGCAGCAGTAGCAGCAGTAGCAGAGGCAGCAGGGCCAAGGTTGAAATGAGCTCGCGTCCCCATTCCCCAGAGCCGATGCTGCACACAGCCCCACACACACACACACACACACACACACACACGCATGCATACACCAGGCCAGCAGACGCTCCCACCAACTCTTATCAATAATGTCAAAACACAGGCACAGTCACACATCTCCAGCATCACTCATCAATAGCTTCAAATCACAGTTTTTTGATCTTCTGCTGTGAGCAAAATCAATGGAGGAATATGCATCTGTGAACAAAGGGCAGCGTGGACAACACTTTAAATGAGTGAAATGCAACTAAAATCTTTTATGGGGGCTGCAGGTGTATATTGTATTTTTTTTTTTTTTTTTTATTTCTCCCCTAAAGCACTCTGCCTCTTAAACTTCACACATACAGAACTAGGAAAATAAAAAGCTAAATACACCATTTTGGTTTAATTCTTTAAAATGCAACTTAACTGTTATGGATCAATAACACCGTATCTAGAGTCAGGAACAGTATCTGCTTTCTTTACCATTTTTATGATCCTTATTATGTGTTTTTAAACAGATGGTATATATTTTTTTTCAAAGAATATACCTTCATTAGACAGTTTCTACATTTAAAAAAAAAAAAGAATTAAAATAAAAAGATCCCATTTAAAATCCAAAATTAAACAAAGCATACCAAAAACGAATGTCAAAATCTTAAGGACTCTTACCTTTTGAATCTTTCTGAGTGTGAATCTTTCATAAAAGAGAATCAGAAGAAGTTCATTCCAAAATCTCTTATACCCTCCAACCCCCTCTTTGAACTCTCTCTTACAAAAAAAGCAGAACTACAGTATTCCACCTAACCAAGACCTGCTCTGAGCCCTTATTTTTTAGTACAGCCGAGAACATTTTTTGAGGGCGCTGACATACTTTCAGACTCAACAACCAAAGTAACCTTTAAAGTATTGATGTGGATAAATCACATCTACTCTTCTGACAAATGGAAAGATTTCAGCATGACAGATTAAAACTCAGGCAAACAGGTAAAGACCCCATCATCTCCAAAGAAGACAGTCAACTGGAGCCTATTCCACACAGAGTAACTTACACCCATGAGAAACTCCTCTGTGTGGAAAAGGCTCCAGATAGAAGTGTCTGTATATATAATTATATGTGTGTCTTTTACAGTGAATGTATATATATTTCATATGTGTGTGCATGTCTAGTCTGTGTGTCTTTCATCAGATACAAAATATTCAGAAACACTGTTGTAATTTGATGAAAATCAGATATCGCTCAAATAGGAAATAGAAGTCAGCACTTTGCCAGCTCGGAGGAAGAAAAAAATACTCCCTCAGTAACCGGATTTAGAAAATGTAAATTGCAGGCCCATAGGTGGAGGTAATAACAGGGGTTTTAAACATGCACTGACCCGTTGTATGAACTCCAGTCCGTGCTGTTTGGCCAGAGCTCTGGCAGCACTGATGCCTCCGTCCATATGCACTGCATAGAAGACATAGTGGTTGGTCCCACGATGCCCCTCTGTGGTTACTAGTTTCCTCTGCAGCAGACAGCCAAGCACAAGCACGACTGCACTGAACATGGAGCCTTTAAAAAAAGATTTAGGGGGAAACAAAAATGAGTTTCCAGACCATAATATTGTGTTTTATAACAAAGCCAAGCATAAAACTGTATGGTTTGATGGGGAAAAGTCTATCAGTAATGATTATTTTCATTATTGATTGATTATTTTTTCAAATAATTCACAGCAGTTTTGTCCAAAAATGCCATAAAACAGTGACTAACACAAAAAATGCAAAAAACAAAACCGTCCAAAAGCCATTCAGTTTACAATCAGATTTGATTTCAGAACAAAAGGCATCACATTCTCATATTTTACAAGCTGAAATGAACTAATGTTTGTTATCAAATCATTATCATCAAATCCATTTTCCTTTTGTGAACGAATACACAAAAACATTAGTATCCCACTGGATGTCGTCATCCTGCTGATTCTGAATAAAACAAAACTAATCATGAATATCTGTGTTAGAAAAAAAACAGAAACGCCTTCGACTTTGAATATCGTAACTTCACCTCTTCAAATGCCATTTAAGTACACAAATGAGTTTATAGAGTGTGGGATTCAACATCTCCACACAGCGTATTGAACATTGGCAATTGTGAAACAATTTGCCCACAGCCACGTCCTCTGTACTTTTGCATGAAATCCACAGTGGCTGCCACCTACAGCATGTGAACCACCCACCTGTAGCCACAGAGAGTGAAACGTCCAGGAGAAATCTTTCACCCAGTGCGATGAAAACTAGAACTCTGGCATCGGGGGCCCCAAGCGAGACAACGCACTCTCTCCAGTTCCCAACCCACACGTTTAATCTCCTGGCCTTGATGCAAATGCTTCTGAGAGCATAAAAACAGCAGCACTCTCATTGTGTGAACTAACTTCCCTCTTTAAGCAAAACAGGAACTTTATCAGCCTGTCTATGCTTGCACTTTCCTGTGAACGATGATAGAACAAAAAGTTGTCACCTCACTCTTCTCAGTATCTACTTAACAAGAAAAAAAAAACTGTAAACCATTGGAAGAATTCAGTATTAAAGTATATTAATTGCTTAAACTCCCACTCCTTTCCAAGGATTATGCAACCAACCTTTATGGTTGATGCATGAAGTTCATCAGTTTGCTACATTAGTCTATATTAAGTGTGATGTAAAGCAGCACTTTACATCACACTTACAGTATAATGTGTTGAGAGAGTGTTTAATGCCTATACACAAAGCAGGGATAGCTGTTACTATTAGTCCATTTACAGATTAGTCAATCAACAGAAAATTAACCTCTTTACTGATATAATCAATACCGTTTAAATTATGTTATGAGTGAAAATACTGAAACTCATCTGGTCCCAGCTTCTCTAATGTTTCAGATGCTGTCTGTTTTTTGTGTTTCTATTCTGTGTAGTAAAACAAAACATAGTCTGAATATGTAGTAATGTGTTGTTTTCTACTGTGTTTGTACATTTTATGAGGGATTACTTAATTTCTTGTGAAAATAACAAACAGATTAATCAGAAAAGAGAGTAATTGTTAGTTGCAGCCAATTACTCTTAATACGCAGCATCAGTTGTCTACTGTCTTTCAGTTCACTGGATTTATTTGTGCCATTTTGTTCCCAAAATACACCCGCTACCACACTGAACAGTCAAGCTACAAAGTAGAAGATTAAGATCTCTCTCACTAAATATATAATTCTGTTTGTATGTTTATCTGACTTCTTGTCAAAAGCAAAGTGCCTCCTCCTGCAGCCTTCCCCACCCCCCCAAACAAACAGTGCAGCTGACCACTGTTTAAAGTCTAAAGCATCATTCAGCTCCAATCTCCCAAGCCACTGATGAAATCGATAACCTCACTTGGGGCTCGAGCCCCAGTCAATCCCACTGAGGTGCAGGGCCGGCAGCATACACCCCAGCCAGACAGGAGTGGGCCTCAGGCAGAGACAAAGTAGACAGGGAGAGCGGGAGGGAGAAAGAGAGAGCACATGAGACTCGAGTACAGGAGAGCCACATTGAGCAGTGTCAGGGCCTCAGGGCCTAGTGGGACGCTGATAAAGTACCTGGACATTTTTATAGACAAACTACTTATTTCTGTCCTCATATCGCTTGGGAAGACTGATAACTTTATATTCCTCTCAGGCAGAGGAATGAAAAGAGGGGGGCCTTTTCAGGAGTTTAATTGATCAAACTGTAGCCACAAGGGTTTTTTTCTAGAGATAAAAGGGACTAGCACTCTCCCCTGTACAATACAGAGATCTTTCAGAAAGCAGACCCGATGAAAAAAGAGAATGTAACTCATTATGCAAAGTCATTACAGGCCTCTGACTATTCTCTTTAAAGAGGGGGAGTTAATGGTGGAATTGTATCGTACAGGATTTCCAGAGGTCAAACTACCAGTCACAGGATAACATTATTTTACCACGTCCAGATTATTACTCCAGCCAAAGTTATAGATGGCTGTTTTGAGGTCAAGCTTAAACCCCATAACTATTCTAAGTGTCCAACAACAATAAAATATAATTTTATTACTGTTTGTCAGGCATTTTGGCAGAGTACTGGGGCCTAGTGTTTGGCAAAGTGTGCATTACAGCAAACAGCCACAATAAAGGAAACAGAATAGAAACATATAGTCTCACCAGAGCATAACATTTGTCTTGTAGTTACCCATCATGGTAATAGATACAGTAAATACATTAGATTTAGTTATTTTTTCAGAAATTGAACCATTGGGGCCAATTGGGATTCAGTATCTTACCCGTACTTCAACATACAGACTGGAGGAATGGGTATTAAACTACCAACCCTCTAATTAGCGGTTGACCATATCTACACTCTGTGCAAAGGTTGATATGACCTATTGGGGTATTTTCATAAATGAGAATCATTGTTCAGAGACAATGTGATCTCCTGAGCTTTAAAGGTACTTAAGCATGTTTTGTTACCTCGGCTAATTGCTTCCCTGTGCTTCCAGTCTTCATGCTAAGCTAAGACAGCTGCTTGAAATAGTGAACTTTCCTGTGTACAGCAGCATTACAGTATCTGAAGACTTCTGCTGGCAATCTATATTTTCAGTGGCTTTAGCCAGCATGTTTTTTGTAACAGCCAGGTTACCTTATACTACTGAATATGCAATGCTTAAGTATCCTTGAGGAAGGTGTGAACCCCAAGCTGCTCTGTAGCTGCCAATAACCAGTGACCTTGTTGTGGGTCACGGATGAGAGGCTAAAGAAAGGCAAATTCTTCCACAATAGCCAGTTAAATCCCCTATACACCCTAGATATACGCACATAGGTGTTTTCAATTATTGGGACAGATTAGAGCTGCTCTCATGGCTGTGTGGATGTGTACAGACTGTGGTTGATTGACATTTCCCTGCCTCTACTATTAGCTTTGTCACACCTAGTTGGGCAGGTCAATTAACACCTTTTCATTTTGAGTATATGGAGTCTGGTCATCTCAGTAATTGTGCCTTTCTCACACAGCAGCACAAAAGAACGAGACTAGCAAAAGAAAATAAGGTTATAAAGCAATTAATTAATAATAGTATAATTTAAAGAGTTAAAACTGTGCATGGAAGTATGAAGTGTAGAGCGTTATTCTTAAGGTAAAATAAACTATTTCTGTACTGATGTAATTTGAAAAACAAAGAGCTGTAGCTACATACATGACCAACTACTGCTTTGAACATACAAGGACACACCCATTTCACATATGAGGAACTATTGCCTGTCTAAAGCATGTCTATATTTCCAGTATTTATGAAATATTGTACATTTTAAGTATTTGTTTACATGCTGTCTAATAACTGGCTGTTACTGCATGTCAGGGCTCAGAATACATACACATAACTCATAATATTAACAATGGTTGCACTATATTTAGGTGTGTCGGGCCTTGTTTGTTGTGCATGCTGGTTGATTAGTATTAAATTACATTTACACTTAACATGTTTAAAATGTCTCTAAGCACCTGAGCCCCCACCATCTACAACCTACACTTAATACAGGGCAGCAAGTGCATTACTGTTTATTATTTAATATTTTTATTATTAATAATTTAGTGTATTCAAATGTCAACAGTTTTTGTGTGCCTGTGAGTAGATCTGATACATGTTCTCTCATTTACACAAGTTTATCAGGAAGCCTCACTGAGCTGCAAGTAATATCAACACCAGGTTATTACCTTTACATGATCAAGTCTCATAAAAGCATTACATCCTTTCATACTTTGGTGATAATAAATGAGGTGGGGTGGATTTGTTAACAGGCTGAGTTTCCAGTGAGACAATTGTTAGTCCTAAATCTTTAACTACGTTCAACAGACATGAAATTTCAAGCAGGTCCTATGCATCAAGTCTGGAAACGAGACATGTGAGGGAGAGGGGAGGGGGCGACGAAACAGGTTCAAATCTCACTCCCTCCATGTACCACGGCGCCTAGAAGGGACTGAATGGGTTCGTAGCGTAGGAACAGAAAAAAAAAACACTTACCTTTCCCATCCAGACAACACAGCCTTCAGCACAGACGAACTGCCTCCTGTTGAGAGCAGAGCAGGAGGACGATGCATCATAAAGTGAAAAAAATATCCGGATGCGTCCATTTTTATTGTCTCCACTGACTCCTGGCAATAAAACGTGTTAATGGGAGCATGCAAAACACCGCACCAATCGTGAATCTCCTCACTGGACAAGTCAAACGTGCAGAAATAACGATTTGCAAGTCGACAAAAGGAGCACATCCACGGCGTGTGTCGGAAGGGGGGATTTTGTAAAGATGTGAGAATGCATTAGAATGCAAGAAATGGTGCGATGGCGAGAGGGACTGTTGGGAGAGACAGATCTGCATATGGAAATTAGGGTTAGCGTGGATAAAATTCTACTTAAACCGCTGCATTATTTTGTATTCATTTGTGCGGAGCCGCTGCAGTGAGATTGAACGGGACAGCAAGTGACTTTATCTCGGCTCAGAGAAAAGACATGGCATGGAACAGGTGCTCCGTGCGTAACTGTTGGCAACAGAGATGTGTGTGAAAAAGATGATTTAATTATAATAATTTAGACATTTTTGGCACTATTCGCTTTGTGTGTTTCTTCCGAGGCCCATATCCAGTATATTGGTGTGATTAAACTTCGACTTTAACTCTGCACGTGTCAAAAACGACAAAATACACATTTTTAAAATATTTTTTTTAGTCTCGTGATGGTGAAAATGCAGCTCAATGTTGTCAGTGTGAAGCAAATTAACTCATAAAAACTTAATTTGCTTTTTTACAAACCTCTCGAGAAATAAGGACTTTCAAACAAGTACGAGGCTACTGGGCAAAACACGAATAATACATTAACACAGTCCACATGGAGAGTGAATGCGATGAAGGAAGTTCGTTGCAGTGACATCTCTTGTTCTGTGTAGGATTGAGACGACGTGGCCACGCCCACGGAGAAACTTCCGACCAATCATCGACTGCGTAGCAGAGTTGCGCATGCGTGAAGTAAACGCGCGGGAGATCCGGAAGACCCAAACAATGGCTTTATGACAGCTGTGTAGTTTTCATACTACTGACTCAAATTTACGGTATATAAGACTACACAGGAAACCGAAAAAGGTTTGTCGAGCTTCCAGTAATATGTACGTTTCTGTGGACGATGTGTTTAGTTTTCTAGTTAAAAAAAGCCACTGTTTCCGTTTATAAACGCTAGCTGTGAAGTCAAGCACATACTGTGTTACTGAAACGTTAGCTAACCTCTGCTAGAGGAGAACCATTGTTTGTGAACCATAATGTCGCCGTATTAATATGTAAACACGCCTGTTTAGAGTTTACTAGTTGACATGTAATTACTACCATGCCTTTCAAGGCTGCACTACGAGGTAGAGAAACTTTAGCTTACATTAGTTATGCATTATTACGTGCTTCTGTTTAAGCTAGCTAGCGCCGCGGAGTGGTTTTGAAGCAAAAATATTTCTTTTTACACTTATTTCAATTAGTTTAAGTGAAAGTATAATGCATCTCAGACAGTAACTGGACATAGTCTTCTGTTGCTGTAGCCTATTTACCTCAAAGTTCAAATGTGCTCATCACAGTTGCAAAGTGCGTTTTTCTGAGTAACAACCAGTCTGACTACTATCCCCTATACTTCACATCAACAAAGTATTTTCATTAGCGTTAATTACAGGTTGTTTGGGTTTTTTTTTTTTCCCATAACACCGCGAGTACACTGTAGAAACTGTTGTAAGTGAAAATCCGATGGGGATCAGCAGTCTCAAAAATAATACCAACGTGTCGTGCCATGTTATTCTTTCTACTCTGACGTTTGATGTGAACATTAACTGAATTTCCTGTCATGTATCTTCATGATTCAATGTGAAGCAACAAGGCTGACTGAGTTGGTCATTTTATGAATAAGCAAGTGTAGAGGTGTTCCTCATGGTGAGTGTGTACACCCCGAGTTTTATTAGATACAACTGCCCAATACTGTCTAGCAGTCCTGGGCATGACATCGACTGTATGACCATTTTCATAGATGTAGTTTTTGCTGCTGCTGAAATGGTGTTTCCTATATTTAATATAATCACAGATATGCAAATGAGATGAACTATATTATTTCAGCTGGTTGCGTCTCAATTTCCTTATGTCCATTTTTGTGTCATTAAAGGTGTTATTGACTCTGCACTGACAACATGGCAGATGACTTCAGCCAGTCTCTCACCCCACCAGTTTCCCCATTTGCAGTAGACAGCCTATGTGAGCTGACTCCATCACAACCACCTTTCTTCTGCTGCTCAGAAACAAAGGATGACCCCACAGGAGAACTCTCCTCAGAGGGATATACTGCTAGAGGCTCACTGAAACGGTACAGACATTGTCAATCGATCATATTCACACAAAACTATAATGCAGCACTTGGAGGTCAACAGTTTCCAGCAACACCTGACTGTTGTGCAGTTTCATGAGTAACCTGTTTTTTTAAAAGCTCAAATTTGATAAAGTCTTAACTGATGTGACGGCATTGTCTCCATAGGCTACTGCTGCATCTTGACCCAGCCCCTGCAGAGTATGAGGCAGACACAGTGGAGCTTTTTGGCTTCCAATGGGTAACAGAGACAGCGCTGGTAGAATCTACAAAAGTACTCTTTGGTCTGTTCAGGTAAGCCTAGGTGTAAAACAGATCTTTAAAAAGCTTTGCTTTTTAATTTGAATTAAATTTGATTTAATTTCATGGTGGAGTCATCAGTTATCAGTGATTTTATTTGCTCTTTCTTATGTTTCAGGCAAAAGTTTTATAGATTGGAGGCATTGGTGCAGTCCAGCTCACATGACTTTGGTAAGTAGCATTTTGTTCACACAATTGGCTCACATGAACAGACATTTACAATGACAAAGCGTGCCAGATATATTGGCACATATAATGTCCATAGTTTATAGGTATAGGTGCAGAATCTTACCATCCATTACAGTCCCTGACACATTTCAAAATTGGCACTAAATTATGTTGGCTGACGTGTTAACCCTAAGAATGTTAGCAGTTTAGCAGCTGATGCAACAGTTTGGAGAGAAAAAAAAATCTGAAAAGCTAAATACCATTCACATACAGCACAAAGTATAAGGTAATAAGTGTAATAAACAGATGCAGCAGTAAGGTTGGAGTATATGTTAAGGCCTTAAGGCCACCACTTGAGGACTGGAAGTTAAGGGTTAAAATTCCAGTTGAAACACCTCAAGTGAACTGCATTTTTTTTTTTTTTTTTTTTTTTCAGATTTTTTTTAAGATAGCATTGCCAAATAATACTCAGAAATTTAAAATTTTTTGCAGACTGTGTAACCAGTTTACTGACTAACACTTATTATTAAACTTTCAATAAATGAAGAGATTATTGGGTTCATTTATGTTCTATTTGAGTCATGTCCAATATCTTATAGAGTGGGTTTGTTTTACATACGAATCATGAAGGGTAGCCCTCAACATCTGTCATCCATTTTAGGTCAAGCAGGCAACCTCCACTATGAAGCAGAAGACCTCAGGCAACAATGCGTTTCCTTTTTTCAATTTGTCAAAGTCTTTGTGCACAGGTGATTTTTTTTTTACTATAACATTGATACAATAATAACAAAATGTAATAAATAAAAAATAAATTAAAACATTTTTAACTATATATTGTACTGTACTTTGATCATTTAGACATGCATGTCCTTTTATATCTGTTCAGATATTTGGAACCTTCGAGCTCCCTGGATTCATCCTCGTCTCACCCTTATGAGGAGCTCGAAGCACAGCTCCCCTCTGCTCTTCTGGAGGAGTTGTTTGGCATCACTCTCCTCGTAGGACAACTCAAAGACCTGCCTGCCAATATTCAGAGTGCCTTCACGATACAGAATCATGGAAAGGTATGGCTTTATAGAGAGCCTGCATAGATCTGACTCTAGTGCATGGACTGACTGAGCACTTTATTAGTTGAATGTATGCATAGCATGTGTTACATAGGCGTCAGGTTGTACTGCAGAGGATACAGAGTTTACAAATAGGCTACAAATAAGTTTTAAGAGATACTCATATAAGCAGAGGTTTTCTAACATCCCTTAATTAACCTTAGTGCTCTGCCTCCTGCACAGATTTTTCCTCCCTCTTGGCATTTGTTACACCTTCATCTTGACATCCACTGGTCAGTCTTGGAGATTCTTCATCTACTTGGTCATAAGATGCAAGGTATGTGTCAGGTCCTTGCACCAGAGGAGTCAGGCAGGAAACTAACGCTTAACATGCTTTTTGTGTGTGTGTGTGTGTGTGTGATTGTTTGTCATTATCATGGAAACAGGTTTTTTATAATTTCACCTGTACATCTCTTCAGGCCAGGTGGTGTACGCCCACCAGTTTGTGAACCTGACAGGAGAGAACCTGACTGATGTCAGTCTGTTTGAAGAACACCTGTGCAGTCTGCTGTGTGACCTTACTGGTTTGGCCATAGGCAAATACAGCAAGGTGGGTGGTTGGCTGAAAATCATCACATCTTACTGCTGAAATACATCAGGGTTATTTCTTGGTTATTTTTCACTTAGCTCTCACAGATGTGATTCTGATGTGATTGCAAAATTGATTAAACTGGATGGAAAGATTGTTATAGAAACATTGTTACATAAAATATGGTGTGAAATTGTACCAGATAGTGCTGCAGGTAGGAGCTTACTGTGTTAAATGGATCCTGGTTATTTCAGGTAAGGCCTACAGAGGTTCTGAGCAGCCATCACTACCTTTGCTCCTGCACCAAAGAGTTGTGGGTCCTGCTTATGCACCTTCTGGAGTACAGGAATAAAATGTTGCACACACAGGTAATGCACATACACACACACACAGTCACACAATAAAATATCGCTAACAATACTAAATGGACTAAACATGTCTTTTCCAACTGTGCTTCTAGTCTTTTTGGAGCTACATGAACTTGTTGCTAAGGCCTCTGGTTTCAGGGAAACCTGCAGAAGAACAGTTCAGTGGCCTTCCTACTAACTGCAAAGACCCTCTGGGATTCATATGGTGGCTGGTCACTCATTTAGCAATGCTGGGCCAGTACAGTCGTAACGGCACAGTCCAGAATGAGGTAAGAGACTAAGAATCACAGAATCACTGGGCATCTATTTTACATTTTAAGCATGTATTACAGGGTTAGCACTGTGGAGCATTGAGACATTTCTAACTTGGTTTAAGTATGAGAATTAATAATTGAGAAAAGTCCCAGCATTAAGCTTCTTATTGAAAATATTGTTTTATTTACAACAATTGAAAAACCCAGTTTAAACTATAATGTGATGACATAATAACACGTTTGCTTCCTCTAATTCATCCAGATTCCGGAGATTTAACTTTGTCTCCAAATTTAGATTACAAATTGGAAATGGAGGCAGTGAGAGAAAAATTACTTTTTAGAAATACATTTCAGACTGGCGGTGAGATAAACTTAAATCTGATCTACTTCTGTAATTATACAGCTGACGACACTGACTTTTCACACATTTTGCCCACATTTGTTCTGTAATTAGAGTTCATAGAGATTAATAATTAAGATTAGTATGATTAATAATTAATAATAAATGGTTGTTATTGTTTTGTTTTTTCTCACTTTATCTGCACCTACAGAAACATCTGGGTGATAACTGGGCTTTTGTGCAAGAGCTGCTCAAATTAACATGTAATCCCAAGGTAAGCACTGCTTCCTGTTAAACTAATCTTTCAGACGAATCTGTAAAAAAATTATTTCATTGTTTACTAAATCAAACACTGTGTCTGTGTGTGTGTATTTGTGTTTGACAGGGAGGTCTAGCTGAGGAGCAGGTTAGGATGCATGTCCACTGCTGTCTCAGTCTGTGTCTGCTGTGGGAACCAAGCACCAGCGCTGTCACTGCTCTCTGGGACTATTACAGCAAGAATCTGGTGAGGACATGCCTCTAGAGGAAACAAGGACATGAAATTCTGTGGGGACTTGTTATAATACACACAATAAATGTGGCACAAACTCGATATGGCCCCTCCATCTTTCTTTTATAAGGGAAATTACCCTGATCAACATTTTACTATGGTGTCATACTCTTTATTGCCTTTAGTGACATTGTACTGTTTTTGTTTAGTTGCAGTTATTCAAATAGTTTTATTTATTTATTTTTTATTTAACCTTTATTTTACCAGGGAGTAAAATCACATTGAGATCGAAATCTCTTTTACAAGTGAGCTCTGGCCAAGAAGGCAGCATATTCAAAACAAAAGACAAGATACACAACATAGAACACATGAAACACAATAACACATCGACAAAAGAAAAAAAACACACACACAATAGTGTGTGGTTTTCAAAAGATCCTTATTATGTGCTACATCATATTCAATGCATTTTTTTGTTTTCTTTTTTGCCATATAGCACATTTTCCTCAAGATTATTACCAAGGCCTGTTCAGTTACTTTGTCATCTTTTCTTCCGCTTCAGAGCGCCTCATTTACAGTGCCCTGGCTCGGTATATCTAGCCTGGGCACTTTGTGTAAGACGCCCCTGGCTCTGTTGGAGCAGGCCCGCAGCTGCTGCTCCCCATCTCCCCTCCATTCTCCAGGACACACCCAGCTCTACCGCTCAGCCAACTCCTTCCACATCTTCCTTCGAGTGTTGGCCCTGTGCCTTGCCCAGGACAGGGCTGGGGGAGTCCCACAGAGACAGATCAAAGGAAGGTAAGGATGGAGAGAAGTCTAAAAGCCTTTGTAGTTTCTCGCTCCTTCACATTCACTTCCACCATAAAAAGTGGGTCTCACAACCCTCCTGTCAGCTCAACACCGTTTACATATAGGTTTTAGGAAGGAAACCTGGGGTGAAGGCAGTGAGAAATGATTACTAATCAGGACCAAGCTTTGTTGGATTCTCTTTCTCCCTTGATCTTCTAATGTGTGATGTGTTTGGGTCTGTGTGTAGGTGCATATTTGCCTGAATACACAAACAACATGTGTGTTTGCACACTATCATGCTTTTTAGTCTTGTTTGTGCGGGTGCCAGGTGCACCACAGTCTCCCAGTGCGTCTTTGATATTTACTCAGACCCCCCAGTGAAGCAGGTGTCTCAGGAGTCAACCACCTGCTCTTCAGCACAGACCAGAGCCAAGGAGCCTCCTGCTGATGCGCACATACAACATACACACACACACTGTGCACCTGCTCCCTGGAGTAGTGACATGGTTTCAAAGTGTGTGTGAGGACACTGGATGGAGTGAGAGCATGTGTCTTTGTGATGAAAAGGAAGAAAAGAAAAAGAGAGGAAAGATCACAAGCTGATGTGAACATCAGAACCAAGTGGTGTGCCATCCTATATCCCAGTCCGGCTGGGTGCCAGAGAGGCAGCCATAGATAAATCTGCCTAATGACCTCCCTCTGTCTGGAATGTGCTCAGTAGCATTGCAGACATGAGGGCTAATTAGCTAACGAGCGTGGCAGTTAATTCGCCTTAACGAAGCTGTGTTGGTTTCCAACACGGATAGAGAGGGGAGCTTGGATGGTGTGTAGTGGGGGTGGTGGTAGGCAATCTGGCAACAGCCAGTATGGGCTGGGACGGGTCCAGATTCCCCCCTCCACCAAAACTATCACCACTGCCTCCTCCCCCTCAGGAGGCGCGAGGCGTGCCGACTGTATCGCTTCAACGTTTCGGCAGCGTTCCCACTCCTGGCCAGGCTCTGTGGGACACCAGCGACAACCGCATTAATGGGATCGACCGTGAGCATGTTGATCTCCAACGCTGGGAGTTAGGAGCATCTGCTTGCCTCCGGAAAAAAAAGCTGTCCGGAATAAACAAACAGACAGGCAGGTTGGGAGAACACAGAAAATCCCCACTGCTACCTCCCAGCGTGCTGCTTATATCCCTGTTACATATTACCCATTCATCTATTTAAATCTCCCTCCCCTCACACTCTGACTGCATGCTTGGCCACCTTCTCCTTTTATAGTCCTCTGTGGGTGTAACAAAGCTGATTTTGGTGTTAACCTGTTCTTTTTAAATTCCTCTCTCGTTTCTCTCCACTCCCTTATATCAGTCATACTTCTTACACTGAGTTTGTCTTGGGATGCTCGCTGTTTGTGTTTTGACCCAAACAGCAGCTCTACTCACCTGTGTGGGCTGCATCTGTGTTTGGGCGGTGGGATGGAAAGGGAGGGGTGGGGGGCTCCAGCCTTCTGTGTTTTCCTGCCAGGCGAGCAAACAGCAAGCTGAAATGTGTGGTAATGCATGTGTGTGTGTGGTTTTATTGATCTCTCTCTGGTGTTGCAGTAAATTGGTTTGGCTGAAGAGAGAGGGACCAAGCGCCTACTGCTGTGTGTCTGAGTGTCTCTGACATTTAACATGATCTTTAAAGGCATTTCTCCACAGTGCCCGCAGGATCTAACAGCGTGCTGGGTGGTTCTCTATTCTTCCTCCCTCTCTTGCTTTTTCTTTCTCCCTCACCCACATACACACACAAACACACACTCGCACACTGGTTACACATTGGCAGGGCAGCCCAGCCTCTACCCTGGAGCTGAGGGGGTGATGGAGGCAGGTGGTGAGGTGCATGATGGGGGTGGAAAGTTCAGTTAGTCAGTATTTTAAGTCAGGGGTTTCAGAAGACCAAATCACCTCTGACAAGTTGGTCAGTGGAAGTAAAGAAAACCGCTGAAACACAATAAAAAAAAAAAAACATATTCTTGTCTTAGATCATTGGTGATGATGGCTGTCTTAGGTGATTCGTAAGCCTTTTATTTTGTTTAAAATTCCAGGATCTACTCCAAGTTCTCCTCCAAGAAGATGCAAGAGTTGTCGGAGGCAGGCCTCATGAACTTCCTGCTGCTGTTTCTGGTGGTAGCGCGGCAGGTAGAGCTAGAGGATGTGGCCAGCAGAGCCTGCGAGTTTCTCGGCTACCTACCCACTAACTGTTCTCCTGGACACCGCACTCTTGTCTGGAGGGGACAACTATCACTGTTGTTGTTGTTCCAGGTATGCTTGTTAATCAGAAAAAATATTCACAAAACTGGGCACACAGCAAAGTCGTTATTATTATTATTGATGTACAAATGTCACTAATATGCATATTTGACATTCTGTGATGTTTGTTCAGGAGCGGGGTCTGGATGTCGGTGCCCAGGCGAGCTGGCTGGCTTCATCCTTTAATGAGACAGCCAAAGAGTTCTACAGCAAAAACACAGAGGTCTCTCGCAAACTTGCCCTCTGGGGGCCACTTGGCTCCTATCTGGATGGTGTGTCCGAGGTGTTCGAGATGAGCACCAGTCTCAGCCTGTCAGAGGAGAAGCTGCTAAACGAAGGATTTGATTGGTTGCTGCCTGCCTGCCGCCCATCGGAGCTGAATTCTGCCCTGAGTTTTCTGCAGGTTGTTCTGGCCCAGCTCAGGTGAGACAGCTGGTGTTAATTCTTTTAAGCTTTTCGGTAGCTCATACATTTCCTCAGTTTCTCTTTTTTTTTTTCCCTGCTCACCATTCCCTCGCAGATAGTAGACACATTCAGACAAATGTTTTCTGGCCAAAGCCAAGCTAAGCTTTTATTAAAAGCTGATAAGTGGCCACAGCAGAGGAGAGCGATCTCTTTTGCTCGTCCAAGCCCAATCCACAGCCCACTCGCTTCTCATACTGACAATAGGTGGATTGTGTTGCCAGCAGGAATGAGTGTCTGTACAGACCTTATGTTGCGTTGAGGCCCCTTTTAGTCTCAGGAGGCCTTGTGGCCTCCAGGTCACCCTCACCAGGTGCTGCAAGAGCTCTGAGTAGAGTTACAGGCCCAAGAGACCCTGCATGGACCTTCCTGTGGTCATGGGGACGGCAGTAGTGCTGTGGGCCTGTTGAGAGACTATGGTCAGTAGGGCGTCAGGACGGGTTCAGCTGTGGGACACAGGTGTTCGTTACATGAACGACCCCAGCAAAGGGTCAGAGAGCGGCAGCTGAAACAGTGTCTGTTTATGTGGGGAAGTCAGAGCAGGAACGGTGACAGTGGATAGAAGTCAGGTGAGACTGTAAGTTTATGAAGTGAGAAATGATGTGTTTTGGTGCACAATAGATTCATCAGAGTTAAAGCTGATGTTAAAGAGCAAAGCGTCACCTTGCTCGGCAGCTTTTAGAACTGCAGTGCAGTGCAGCTTTTGTCTCCCCCTTGTGGCAGTGACAGAAAATAAATGCAGCAAAAATACAGCAAATCTCCAGTTTCAAGACAATTATTCATTATTTATGGATACCAAAAGAAATAGCAATAGAGCCTGTCCAACAGCAGCAAGTTGACATCATGTCTTCCCGTAGTCCTTTCTCTATTTTCAATGTTCCAATAAATAAATCAACACACACGAACCAGTGGTAATCCATGTTGGATTGGTTATTGATCAGTTTAGTTTTTACATTGAACATGGAGGTTATTTTTTAACCCATGTCTGTTGGTTTGTTTGTTTGTCCGCATACACAAAAAGTACTGAACCAATTTGCATCAGACTTGGTGGAGGGATAGAGCAAACTGAGGAGACTTATGAGCATGAACAACCCACTAAAGATTGGTGTGGATCCAGTTTAAGAGGCCAATGCAGGACTTTATTTTTTAATAACTTTCCTTAACGTTACGAGAGAGCATTTTCTGACACTTCGTCAATTTCTCAAGAAACAACGCGTCTAGATTTCAATATAAAAAATCACACATGTTTGTGGTGTTGATGTATGTCTTTACACAATTTGGTACAGATGCAGAAAACAATTTTGGATTTGGTGGAGGATCATATTTGGTCTTAATGGATGTATGTTCTCCACAGAGTGCCATTCTAGTTAACAATGCAGTCCTCTAACTGCAGAGATTTTTTTTTCATTTGTTTGGAGCATTAGAAACTTTTCTTTAAATTTTTTTTTTCCCATACTCATACTTGCTGCAGCCTTCTCTGTTTCCATTGCAACACTCGCCTCCCTCTTCAGCTCTGGCAAACTTGCAGGATGATGTAAAACGCAGTACTAGTGGTGCAGAGTGCAGGATTGTCACCACAGACACCAGATTTTAAACTTCGTTATGTTGTGAAATGCACAGTGCTGATGGGCTTAATCAGCATTGTGTGAACTTATTTGGCAAAGACCTGAATGTAACAGAAGTTCATTTATATGTAAAAATCCCACACTCCAGCTTTAATTTTGAAATAATCCTTTACTTTTCAATGAACCATAATAATAGCAGGAGTGCAGCGTAACCTGAGGAGAAAGCACAAATATTAAGATAGACGTGCTCCAAATCCACAAGTGCAACAAATAAAAAAAAAAAAAAAAAAAACACAAACACTGAAAAACACAAAAGAACTCGATTTGCATAAGCAGCAACATGTAGATACTTTTTCCTGCACACAGTTCTTTATATATATTCACTGTCCCCAGCTCAGGTTCAGATTTAGTATTTGTTGAATTTTTTTTTTTTTTTTTCATAATGTAATGCTTCATCAAATTGCCACATTTTTAAACAGAGTTCAGTGGATCAGTGACGCTACTTTAGCTAGTGTGTGCTAAATATGCTAATGACGAGTTTGAAACATAATTTTTGAGAACATTAGACGTCAAATAAAAATTTAAGTTCCTGGGAGGTGTAAATTCATCACTTCTAGGGTAACTTGCTCTATCTCAGTCAGATTCACCATGGGTCTGGTTCTGGGTCCACAGGTGCCTGTATCAGTTGCAGACTTCCTTACCAAGTCAACAGCAACTTGACATAGAGAAAAGATTTAATCCTGCAAGCTAAGAGCGCTCACTCCTCGCTCCTTGCTCACGGGGTATCCTCAGAGGCACACAAGAACAAAAAACAATATTTGATTTGAAGAATCTCAGTCCATTGAAGGGTCTCCAATGGGTTATTTAAATTGACTGTTAGGGGGAAGCCCTGCACATAACCCAACCTAATTTGCTCCAACGTTTTCAGATGTGTGGCTCCCGTTGTCTGTCAGTCATATGGGACTGAGCTGTTCGGATACTGTAGTTTAATCAAAGCTTTTTTGCTGAAATCAGCTACTGGAAACGACACTGAGAGCCGACAGAGTGTAACAGTGGAGCTGTGATCCAGGAAACCAAAATGAGCAGGAAGACACTAAAACGTTCAATAATCCTGTGGAGAACTCTAGAGTGAAGTGATAATTATTTAGGTTCATCACTACAAGTGTCACATTTCACATTATACACAGTCATTTCATCCATTGTAAAATATTTGAGGAGACTAGCTTTACTTTGTGTGATCAAAGATTATGTAAAGATGAGTACAAATCTGAGCCCAAATACAAGTATTTGATGCCAAATGTGGTACTTGACATTCTTCTACACTCAGTACTGCAGACTCAGTTCCCAAAAAAAGTGTTGAGGTTCAATGTGCACCTCTACTGAGATATCCATGATTTTGCTGCATTCATCAGTATGCTTGTGATTTCTTACAGACCCCTCGATATACATATATATTGTGTTTGTTAGTGAGCACTGAAAGTATTACTGCCACCACCACTTAATACTTGCAAAAGGTTAATAAATGAGCTGAAACACCAGAATAAGGACACTGTAAAGTTAAGTGTTACCGAGCCCTCTTACTGTTTCATGTATGATTGCTTTCATTCTCCAGTGTATACATTTCACCCTGTCTACCCTGCACACACACACACACACACAAACCTACACACCTGCCTACACACCAAAGGTGAAACACTAACTCAAGCGCACTGCTCTCTTATTTCAATGCCGGGCTCCCATAACACGGTATCTGGTTAGCTCCGCTAATTCCCAAACTTCCCATCTCAGATCTTGGGGTTGGAGGGCACACATTTGCACATTAATGGCCAAGGAGAGAGAGAAGAAGAGAACTCCCAGAAGTCCTCTGTGTTATGGCCTGGACCACACTGACCCATTTAACCAAATAAAAAAATACCATGTTCTCTCTTTCCAATCCGTCCCGCCAAATTAAACATAATTCTTCGGCCTGGCAATTCTCGGTATCTCTCTGTGATTAATGCCTTTTCTGTGACACAATTAATGGGTAATTATGTAGCCTGGCAAATTTAGCCTGTGCATCATTATGTCTATTAAGAGCAGTGTGGAATCTGCACACATTAAGAGAATTACTCTGCCAATGGCTGAGGCAGTGGAGGGTCCGAACATTCATTCTTGATAGCCCTCGCCATGGCGCTGAGGCAAGAAGCCAGTCCCAGGCATAATTCCTCAGTTTGATTCCTTCCCATGAACCTCTGCCGTGGGAGGGTGTGTGTGGCACTGGTTGATGAGGTGAGCTGACACTGGCACACCCAGTTGGATCTGATTTCAGTACAAACAATTAATCCCCATCTCCTTTGCTTGATAAAATACAAACCTCCCTGTGAAGTGTTTTCCTTTGTGAACATTAAGACATTTTAGATGTTGAGCCTTTGTTTTCAAATTGAAAGACTCTTACTGTTGAATCTGTCATGATAAGTGTAGCGACAGTTACTCCCATACACTGTGATAGAGATGCAGAAATCATTTTAAAGAGACTATGACTTTAATTTGTCTTGTATGTCTGTCATTATTCCAACACTATATTTTATTTCATGTGTCTGTGTGCTGGATGCAGCTGGTGGAAGGGTTAAACAGGGTCCCTAATGGTGTGTTGGTGTGTATGTGTGTTTGTGTGTACACATTGTAAGAAGCCGCAGTGAGGAGGATTAAGTGGGGTCTCTGACGATGTCTAGTACAATGAGGGTTGATGGGTGTGAAAGGCCCATTCCGCAGTAGTAACGAGGCTAATGAATTCAGACTCTAATCGATTGTCTCAGCTCTCTCTGGATTAGATGCAACCTTGCTGGAAGGGAAGGCACCGCGATGAGGTGTGTGTATGTGTGTGTACCATAATAGCAGGCTGGAGTACGTGGTTGAGGATGGGATTGAAGTTGGGGGGGGTGAAGGGGATGAGGGGTGATTCTAGTTCCTCTATCCTTTCCTCCTCTCCCAGCATACCTCAAACCCCACACCCCCATCCAGGCGAATGAGGGGGACAGGAGGATCATCTCCAGTCTAAATGAGATTACAGCTCCTTCAGCTGCTTATCTGGGCTAATGCCAGCCACTGTGGGGCTGCTGTAGCGGCTGGGGCCAGGGCCAGGGATGAGCCAGAAGAGCCAAAGTATAGTCTGTGTACAGGGGATCAGCATTAGGCTTCACTCTATGGCTATAATATCCTCCTCTCCTTCCCCACCTCTACTTCCATCCAGCTCTGCTCCACACTGCAGCGCACCACCGCACCAGTAATCCCCCAGGAGACAAGAGAGGGGAAAACACATGAAGGAAGTAGTGAAAGAGAGAAACAGGGGAGCAAAAGAATTTGAGAAAATAGAGGGTGGAGTTGGGGGTGTGTGTGTGTGTTGTACACAAGAGGGAGCACTGTGTTTGGATTTTGGATTGGTTCGATTTGTTCATCTGGTTTCTTTGTATGTGTATGTCTGTGTCCTTCCAGACGGGTCCATCAGCGCAGTGTCCAGTCAGCACCTACCATGGCCTGGGTTCCTGCTACAAACACTGTGGTGAAAGAGCGCCACCTAGCGGTAGCAGCAGCACTCTGGGCGCACTTCTTCCCCTACCTGCGCAGCCTACGCCTCTCACAGACCCCTCCTGCACAGATGGCAGATGCTGCTGCAGGTCAGTAACGCCCACAGGGAGTAAAAAAGACACATGAAAGAGAAGGCTGGAGAGAGATGGGGTGGGGAGAGCTGGAAGAGTTTTGGACAAAAGTTCAACTAAAATGGATTTGTAGCAGATGATACTGATGAATTCGTTTTTCAGACGACATACACGACCATTGGTAGTTAAGTAGGGAGATAAATTCTGTGTAGGACTGTAAAGATTATAGATAAATAAATGAGGACTTCATCATCATTCACACTCTAACTTTCTATTAACTCACAAAAATTAATGAATTCCCTCTTCCTCAGGATTCACCCTGCTCGCATTTGATATGCCCAGCTCTGCCCCCCAGGACCTGCAGCCCAACCCAGTCCAGTCCATCATGCAGTGTTTTGGCTGGGACGACATGGTTCACCCACTTCTAGTGACCCGCTATCTTCCCCATTTGCTCCAGAACAGGTAGACTTACTCTGCCGGGTCCAGCCCTCATGACTTTACATCAGTCACAAAGCATTCTTACCTCATCACTCCTGATAAAGAAACATCAGTTTTGTCAGATGATAACATGATGTACTCCTCCATTCCTGTCGGCTAGAAAGCTACATCATAATGTGCAGCACTTGACAAAATTGTTTTTGTCCTGTAAGTACACTGAAAAGTATACAATGAATAAATTAGTGAGCAAGTGTCCTTGGTGTATGAAAATAGGTTTTAATGAAGAAATTGAACCTGTGCTGGTAAACAGAATACAAATCATCATGTGTCTTAAAAATGACACTCAAGGGTAACAAACGCATGTGAGTATTACAACCTCAGACGTGCTCTTCAGACAGTAGTGTGATTTTGCTACACCTGAATTTAAAGGCAGGAAACAAGGACAAGACATGTATTTATTGTGTAAAAGTCCCAACCTGCCAAGCCACCTTCCTCTACACTTTGAGCTGTTACCAATGTATGATTTATAAAATGAAATAATGGTTTCATTCATGCGAAAATTTAATTAAATCACCTCACCTCCGACAGAAATTTTCACCTCCCTCTATCCTTATAGACTCATCACTAAAATCTGTAAGTCAGCACCAAAGAAATCTGATGGGAAGAGGCTGTATTTGTTTTACTGACAAGTGGATTCCAGTGTTTATGCATTTTTGAATTAAAAAGTGTGACTCAGCATTGAAAGTTTTCCATTTAGAAAAAATGATACAACAAAATGAATTTGAATTTTTACACTGATATTAATGTAAATGTGCTTCGTATTTGGCTCATGTTTTCTTCATTTATCAGGAATTTTCCACTCATATATTGAATGTTTGATATTTCTACATGTTTTCTTATGTTCTCCAGTGAGCTGGTGTCTTCCCTGACCAGTGATTCAGGTGGTGTGGGGTTGGGTTCGGCCCAAAGCCTGTCAGTGAGAGCCTGGTTCAGATGTGTTCTACAGCAGCACCTGCACAAGAACGCGGATGGGTCTGACAGCAGAAAAGGTAATAACACTCAATATACAGTAAATCCTTACCTGCACCTGCAATGTGATAAATAACTGTCCTTTTATGGGAAAGACAGGAAATATCAGAAAATGTTAACTCCCATCACAAGTATTTCATAAATACTTTTACATACTTATTTAGTTATTAGTAGATTCTATGGCCATATATCTAAAAACTTAACTGAGGCACTTGTGCCTTCATTATTTTTTAGACCAATAAACCTAAAGGGAAATGCATTTAAGGTGATGGACACAACAGTGAAGTGTGTGGTCTGACGCAGGGTATCTGTTCTGTAACTGTGCAGAATGTTTTAGTTGTTAAATGTTTCTGTCTTCTATAGGTTCTAGCGATGCATGACCTCCAACTCTGCTCTGTCTATACTTGTAATGTAAACACTTAGATTCACCTCTGAAACGCTGTAAAAGTTGTGGTTGCATTTGTCCAGGTCGTGCTGTGGAGGAGCAGTTATGTGAGCTGACCCGTCTGGTGCTGAGGCTTCCTGAAGTGGACAGTCTTTTGCAGACAGCCGGGCTCCAGCCCACGGCCACCAGACTCGAATCCACTTCAGCTCTGGAGATGTTTATCAAGGTAACACATGCTCACCACTGACAAATACACAGTAGTATGTTAGTGATGTCAGCAGTGCCTCTGTGTATTTTGAAATTTTGATGTCAGGATTGTATTTACTTTGACAGGAAGCTGTGTGAGACATTGGCTGCTGTCAGCTACTCCTCAGCCTTCATGTTTCAGAGATGTACCGTTTTCCTTACTCTGTGTGTATCAGACTCAGCACATCTGAGTGAAATTCATCTCTGTGTTTTTACATAAGTGTGCACTATACGGTGTGTGGTGTAATGCTTAGCATATCATTATCATATCGGGTTTCTGCTAGAGCAGCTTGTATATACATGCAAATGTTTTCATGAATTTCTTTTGTTATCTGCGTTCTCAGGCTGTGGGCTGTGTGTATAGTGGACTGCAGGTTTTGTCTGAGCGTTCAGCCATGGCGACCAGAGCTCTGGACTACATCGGAGACATCCTGAAACACATTAAACCCACTCTGGTCAGTAAGAACCAAGAGGGGCTGCAGCTGGCCTACTGGGCTGTTGGTGAGTGGAAAGTCACAAACACGCAAACACAATTTATAATACACACACATCTTAGTTTTTACAACGTGTTCCATGTCACAGTCAGGAGTAAGAATCATTGCAGTTGTGTGAATCTCTCTGCGATTGTGTCTGTTCTTTGTGATTCAGGCTGCATAGTGAAGCACTGGAGCCCCCTGCTGGCCACATCTAAAGCCCAGCATTTGCTGTTCCGTATCGTGGACGGGCTGCTGCTTCCTCACAACCTCACCCAGCAGGATAAAGCTCTGAGGGAGAGCCTGCCGCTCTATCTACAGGTTAGCACAAACATATAATGTATACCAAAACACAAAGACTTCTCGGACACACAGCAGGCCTCAAGGATTTCAGAACTGAAAACCCTAATGTTTCATACCTCATCTCTCTGCAATTTGCTCAGATGTTCCCATTCTGACAATTTTCATTTATTCCTTCAGGGCTTGTCAGTGGCCTCCAATGTGTCTCAGTCTCAGGGAACATACCTGAAGCAGCAGCTCCGCTCCGTCACCCGCAGATATTTGGATCATTTCCTTCCTGCATCACCTTCCATGAGCATCATTGCCAACCACCCGGTGCTTCTGAGTGCCTGCGAGACCAACTCAAACACCCGGGGGGTGACGCTGAGGAGAACTATCATGGAGGAGCTTTGGTAGGTGACTAGGACTGGAACATGGTTTAGAAAGATATTTTCATCTGACTTCAGTCCTGCAAGTCCATGTACGTTTGCGTGTGCTTTTATTTATTTCTTCAGCTGCTGTTTTTAACTAATCACCACACATGAGTTCTGTTTGTTGCTGAATATACTTGTGTCAAAATGACTTATTAGTTATTAAAGCCTGTCTCTGATGTTACAGCGGGAGCTTCCTGCAGTTCAAAGGTTACACCCCTCCACCTCGCCTGGCATCGGTCCTCATGTTCTTGTTGGAGCTTCTGGGACGAAACAGAGACTCGGACCCCGCCCTCCTCACGTTGCCCCTCCCTTCTCTGCTGCGCTGTGTGATGCTGGTCAATGAAACACAGGGTAAGAGATGAGCACGCACACATATCTGACTAAAAGGATCATGGCTTAGTAAATAACCTGAAGGTATCATTGACATGACACTGGCTTGGATCACGTGTATTTATATGTAAAAGTGCAATTTTAATTTCAGATCCTGGAACTTTACTACAATATTTACCCAATAAATCATTGTTCTTATTAGTGAGTTGGTTGCAAACATTAACATTGATGTTTTACAGCAAGTTATACATTAAAAACACATTTTGTCAATCAGGTCTACGTTAGTAATGACTGGGAGGCTGTCTAATATTAGTGTGTTTTGTTTTGTTTTGGTTTTTTCACTGTGCAGTGAAGAAGATGAGCACAGATGCTTTGCAGCTTGTCGTGGAGCGATGCACCGCAGCATCCACAGAGGGACCATGTGACCAGATGATCGCTGTCTTACGGTAACTGACGATAATGTCTTGCAATAAATATGTGCACCTGTACATGTAATTATTCACAGAAAGAAAAGCCTCCGATACAGGCACTGCAGGCGCAGAGTCAAACTACAAATCTTCTATTTAAACCTGTTGTATCTTGGTTCTCATGGTTTATCTTTCTCAGGTCGTTTGTGGAGGAGAATGAGGGCATCTACGACAGGCAGGTATTCGGTGTCCTGGAGACAGTGGCTGTTTTAGATCCCCCTGTGGTCCAAGCTCTAATTCCCAACCTGTCTCTGAGTCTGAGAAACATTGAACACAAGAGAGGACTGGGCAAGAACATCGCCTTGAGGTAAGCAAACACATGAATCATATCCTGGAGGCCACATAAGCAGTTTCATCGCCTTAAACTATTTTTAAGCTGTCTAGACAACGGACCGTTGTTGTTGTACTGGTCCAGAAATATTCTGTAGCTATGTGGTTTATTGAACGTGTTCACTAATGTGACTGCTTTATCTCTCCATGTAACAGGAGTGCATATAGGAAGTTGCTGTGCCTCCTCGGAGAGAGTGGGCAGGCTGAAATAACCAGTTTGGAAATGGACTGAAAAGTTTTTCAAAGAAAAAAAAAAAAAAAACAGAACTACCTTCACGACCTGGCACCAGCTGCACAAATCATGTCTTAGTCATAACGGCATTATTTTTTTTGCCAAGTTTCTTGATTTGGTGAAAGCGCATACCGACTTGTAAATTTCATTACTGTCATATTTAAATGAGACAGTTGCAGGAGTCTATATCAGTTCTACTTGTTGAACTTTGAAAGTTCAGACAGTACATGAAGCTGATGTGTTACAATCATGGACTATAAGCCAGATGTCAACAGGTTGTATATAATGTACATAATGTAAAGAACATGAAGCTCTGCATTTGCACAAATATATTATTAAATAAAATGTGACAACAAATATGAAAGTGCTCACACCAGTTATTATACTGTCTCATCTCAGCTCTTTGGTAAAGACATATAGAAAGGAGGAATGTGAGAAAGTGAGAATAGACTATTTGAGCGTATACCATAAAGTGTTGGATCTGTTTGTACTCACTTGGCACTCTGAATTACAGATTTGATGACAGTCGTGGGCGAGCCCAAAGAGTTCAGTAGCAAAGGGAAAAAAAAAAAAAAAAAAACGAGTACAGGAGAGTACTGTTTGTTCCAATTCTCTCTCTCGCCTTTCCAAGTCACAGCAATCTCTTGCAATCCCGACTTAGTTTGCACCTAATCACATGAAGTCTCACTCCTGTCTCCCACAATCACCAAGTCCCATTTTCTGTCATTGCTAGTCATTTTCCAGCCTCATCAAACTGCAATGCATCCCTTCATGTGAGGGGTTTCTGTGCTGCATTCCTTCCCTCTTCTTCCGCAGTATCAGAGGTGGTTTGGAGAATTCATACACAGAGATGGCAGCAGAGGTGATGCTTTAAATTACTATTCAGTTACCTTCTGCTGCTAAATAATTCCCACAGAAGACGTGTCACTCTCCTTCTTTCCACTTATACAGCAATTAACAGTCTTTATAAAACACATCTCAGCACTATTTATTTATTTATTTAGCATCTTTATTCTGAAAAGCCTCCATGTTTTCTTTCAGACACATTGTTTTGGACAGACAAGCGAAGTGCAGGATCACGTTTTTCTCTTTTGGTCAAAGTATATTTTTTGAAAATCTGTACAATGGCAGAGTTATTATCATATACACATTCATTTGAACATAAACAGTCATAGGTCCTGAGTGTAAAAAAACCTCACACTCGCTTACACAGGTCGATATCATACACACATACAGTAATATATCACTGCTGTTGCAGAAGAACATTTTTACCTTATTTGGATTTTTAAAAAATTACATGGTCATTTATGCAGTGATGAGCTCCAGCCTCAGGCGCTTGACCTGATCTGTAATTTCAAAGTACATGCGAGTCGATGATGAACAGGCTTCCTCCTCTATATCTTGAAAAACACAACACTGCATGTTTTTCAAGCCATCAAAGTGATTACAGTGGTTTGATTTAAATGTTATATAGTTACTTTAGCTAGAAAAGCCTCTACAGCCCTATGTTTTTTAAGACAATATCTTTGAACTCATGGACAATTCAGCAATTCATCACCCATCACTTAATTGGTAACAGGATTGTCATTTTGTTCCTGTCTGCTCAGGGAATTAAAATCCCTCTGGAGTTATTTTTTTCCTTACTTGCTCATCGTGTCTTTGCTGGACATCATGGAAGGCGTCAGTCTTTGGGGAAATACAACAGTAATGCTGCATTATTGTGACAGCTGCTTGTGTCTGAGTTTCCTAGAAGCTCGCAGAATGACATGGCTCTTGTAGATCAGGTTATTACACTTGAATCAAAGAAGTCCCTGTGCAGTCGTGACAAAGGTGGCAGCTTCCAGACGATTACTATGATCAGGTACGTTTTTTTTTTTTCTCATATGCAAATAGTGACAGTTTGTCCAGAGTTGAGCTGAGGCTCTTCCATCCTCTGATTATACGTTCATGTTTTCTGACATTCTGACATCAGTGGTTTAAACAGCACCTATTCTGTGATGAGGTACTTGAAGAGTCTGTAGGTTTGGGCAGGTGAAGTAAGGAGCAGGGAGGAAACAAGCTGCTATACCGTTAGAGGCGAACGGCAGTGTCGGACCGTAGAAAACCTCTTCTTTCCCCTCTGTGCTCAGATCCAGCACCTGGAGAGACAAAAATGTTTGTTAATCAAGACCAAAATATCTGAATAACTGAGTTAGGCATGCAAATTAATTAATATGTGATCATTTGTGACCCCTAATGAATCTCCCAGCCCGATCTTTTTTTTTTTTTTTTAAAAATACTAGTCTCAAATACTGGATGAGCTCTTGGAATCTGACTCATCCCATCCTCAGGATAAGCTTTAATGACTTTGTATCTAGTGCCATCATCAGATCAAATGTCAGTTTGATCTTTGATTTAGGATTAAAAAAAAAAACTACAACACCCCCCCCCCCTCCCGCAATCATCAACTGAACTCTGTTATTTCTTTTTAACATGTTAGCACTTATAACATAAAATATATATATATATACAAACACACACACACACACACACATATACACTGTATAGTGTATAGTATAGTATGTACCTGTACCTGCACTAATACCTTCATCCCCACACATACATACAGGCTAAATAGAGTGAAACTGTGAACCTACCCTTTAAATTAAGACCTTATGTCCATTACAGCTCTTTACAGTTTCCAAGTGGATGTCAAAGGACTGTTGGACTTATAAAAAGCACCTAGTCTTTTCATGCCCTGTAAGCCAACCTTTTTATAACAACTATTCCTGCATTTCTACAGTAAAGAAGGAGGAAGTGGTAAAAGATAAATAAACCGCACTTCTTTCATGTTTTCTACCAGGATGGACAAAACACTTTACAATTCATCTCTCAGGTGCTCACACACACAATGTCAGGTGGCTGGCCTGACTATCACAAAAAAAACTTGAGGTTAAGTGTCTCGCTTGTGGATATGATTTGAATACAAGCTGCAGGTTTACATAGACAGCTGGCAAAACACTTACAGATTTCCTTTTTTAAAAATTCAGTTGCTGTGTTTATTATGTTTCCAATAGTTAAGAAATTTCCCTCACTTTCAGCCACAATAGTAGTAGTTCTGATTATTGGAGAATGATGGTGATTGGGTAATAAATCATCTCAAACAAGACAGGTAATGTGTGTTAAACTTGTAATGTGATGCAATATTTGTGACCACATTTGAAAACACATTGCAACAAATCTTTTCAACATTGTTAGACACCTATTACAGACATCTTCAGTACCGCTTTTTAGGCACCACTGGCTCACAATACAAGACGTGTGGTGTAATTTAGTACAATGGATATTTTATAATTAGTGTTCTGCTGTTTCACTTCACTGTGTGTGCAGCATACAAATGGAACAGAGTGGCTGAATTCATATCACACATCTGATAATTCTGAGGCATCACAACAGGTATTGGGCTAAATCTAAAAGCCACAATCTCTCACCTGAATGCACGCCAGAGGCTCGTTGGTCCAAATGGAGTACCCTCCAACCACATAGATCCTGTCATCATGGACAGCTATTCCAGACTCGTTTTGACCTGAGGAGGACAGAGCCGACACAATGCTTCACTGTGCCAAGCAGAGGGCATACAGACAATATGACTTCCATGTCCCCCCAGAGACAGAGGGGGGAGATAAATGGAGAAAGATGGAGCAAGGGCATGAGTGTACAGAGAGTTAAGATTGAGCTCCACTTCCACTTCCTGTGACTTTGTCTCAAACTTTTACAGATATAACAGGAGGAAAGTCATACAGGAGGAGAAACGGACTGAAGTCAGCTGAACTTTGAACCCTAAGTCTTCATTAAAGACTACAGCAGTCCATTATAATATGAGTTACCTAAGGTATCAGCATGTTAGAAAGTCTCCAGAGCCTATGATCCATCCCCAAAGCAGAGAGATGCATGTTCAATGTAAATCATTCTACTGCCCCCTCAAAGCCAGCAACGAGGCATCATGTGCAATGTTTCATGTAATGAGAGGAGGATAAAGCAGAGAGCTTCAGCCAACCTGTGTTTCCTAGTACCACATACAGTACATTACTAGATCCATGTGTTCAGGTGGGATTCCATTATTCAAATCAGTGGACAGATAAAAGTTTTATAACAGAAAAGTTGCCCACTTGATGACAACATTTACTCTTTTTCACCATCTACCGATGCTGTTAATGTGTTAACATGTTATTGATATAACTGACTTATTTACATTAGACAGCAGAGTATGGTATGAGTTAAAGGAAACTGAAAGCAATGATTTGCTGTGATCTTGTCTCTACAAACAATTTCTTTTGAATACATTTATGTGCTTTGTTGCCAATTCGGTTCAATGTAAAGACTGATCTTTGTCTGGGGGTAACAAAGCTAAAGCTTTGGTCAGATACAGAGCCTGGCTGGGTGTTTCCGCTTTTTCCAGTGTTGATGCTTGAAATTAATGATCTCAAACTGTAGCTTCATGCTCAGCGTACAGTCATGAAAATGGTATCAATTTGCTCATCTAACACTCTACAAGAAAGTGGAGAAGCGTGTGTCAAACAATCTTTAAGTGTTTTCTCAGTATGTTCTGCGTGTTCATATGTGGTGCCATGTTCCTCCTTCAAGTAGCCCACCTGTGAGGAGGCTGAAGGAGCAGCGAGTCCACTGGTCCAAGTCCATGTTGTAGGAATCGATGTGGCGGACCAGGATGCGGTCGTTGTTGTAGTCCAGGTCGTTACCACCCAGCACGTAGAGCTGCCTCCTCACTGCCGCCATGACATGGTAAACTCGCCTCTGCAGCATGGGACTGCGGGCCAGCCACTGGTCCTGAAGAGGAGGTGGAGGTGGTGGAAGGAGGACAAGAGAGGGGGGAGAACATGATGTGATGCAGATGAGAAGGAGGTGAGATGTAGTATGAGGAAGAGGAGGGGAGAGAGAGAGGGGGTAGGAAGGGAAGGAGGATGAATAAGAAGATTAATATTTAAGCATATCCATGCATGGGTAATTGATGTATGCTCAGTGCTAGATAAATAACGTGACACTAGAGCTCTGGTTTGTACTAATGACTTCCCTCCCTATTTCTAATCATATGTTTCAGCCACTCCATTTTACACCGAGGATCCCTGCTCATTTCACTAAGTGTGTTGAAGCTTATTTTGTGTCAGTGTGTGTGTGTGTATGAGAAAGAGAGAGAGAGAGTGTGTGTGTGTGAGTGCTTGATTGAGGCAGAGAATGAGAGTGTGTGTCTGCTGGGAGCTGACGGGTGGCCATCTGTTGAGGGTAGAGTGGGTGGGGGGTTGCTGTTGCTCTGGCAGGTGAATGTAGATTCATGGTGAATACAAATGAGACTCTCTCCCTCTCTCTTTTCACTCGCTTCTTTGCTCCCTCGCTTCCAACGCCGACATGTACAAACACAGACCCATATGGATGTACATCTCACACTTATACACACACTGCATACCTCCATAGTATTTACAGCCTCACAAAGATCCAGGCATCTTTAACAGCTGGCTTGTAACGTACACAAGCCCAAACTGCAGCTTGATACAAAAATTAGATTTAATCAAATGCACTCTGTGCCATGATGCATTGTGAGGGTGCAACAAAATAAACATATGTATGTAGGTTTTTTTAATAAAGAAATATTGGGAGAACTTATGTTATCGTTATTAAGTTCAGTACCACTTGTAAACTTGAATAACTATCTAGCACTTACTGTTGTATGGGTTAGAGGGAAATTCATACAGTTTTCTTATTTTCCTTCCTGCCGTTGACATCGATGATTTTCCATATGGTATGAAAATCAATTAGCAGTCTCTTGACTCTTGCCTGTTTTCTAATCCATCACACTAAACATAATGTATGTATTAATGTTCTGGGGAAAAAAGGAGCCAGTTGTAGTTTAAATGTAGGTTGCATTATCTCAACACAAAAATAACAGTCTTAGCCTTAACAAGATTGTATTTATGTATGTTGATATCGCACATATGTCTCAGGGGACTTTACTTCCTCAAACATGTTGGACATCCTCCCACCTTACACTAGAAACTACTCCCACGTAAAATGTCTCATAGAGGAAAAACAGAGGAGCAAGAGGAAGGGTGACAGACAGATGACGCTGCTGTACAGTATGTACTGTAGGTAGACAGGCATTTGGAGAATTAATATATAAGTGTGGGTTTATGTCAGTCACAAGCTGAAGTGCTTCACTTTGACACTGAGAAGTTGATTCTTAATATAGTTTGACCCTTTATATACAGAGCTAACTGAAACCCAATGGCTGACTGGAGGATGTGAAAATGCCTTTAAACCTTTAATAAATTATTTTATTTTAGCCACATGGGGAAAGTGGCAAAGGAAATTGATAAGTCAAACATGTTAGCATACATTTGCTTCTCACACAGACATGAAAAAAAGAGAAGCAACATAAATATTCATTTGGAGCGCCGTCTCAGGCAACCTCAGCATTCACTCCTCTCTGTTTCTGGTCTCCAGCAAGTCTTTATCTGCTAAATGCTTCACCGGATAGTCACTAACTGTGAGCCATTTGGAGTTGGGCAGGTAATGTATGGTGGTGTTTTTTTTAAGCTGAAAACAGCTGCCTGCTGCTGCTGCTGCTGCTGCTGCTGGAAACAGCGATGATGAGAGAAGTGAGAGGGAACAAAAACAGTAAAGTTCAGGCTGTAAAACCAAAATAATGTGTTAACAGATGCCAAAAGGCTCCATAGAACTGAGAGGGAACCGTAAAGTGTGATGATATTCTCTGTGGGTACATTACACGTCTCTTTCACATTACACATAAGAGCTTGATCATTTTAATATAAAAAATATTGGTAATAGCAGCTTTAAAAATAAAATGAAATGTCATCAAGCTGTCATCATTTCATAGTTACCTGTTCTGGATCATACACCATGAGTCGATTTTGGTACTGAGCTGTGTTTGTCACCCCACCTGGAACACAAAGGAACAGCACCCTGGGATTCATCAGAGTGAAGGCTTGTAGTACAAATATGCATAATGCAGTGTGTCTATGTGTGTATGTGTCTATTCTGCGTATATACAGGTGTGTGTGCCATGAAAGTGTGGGTGTATATCTGGAGTCCTTCCTCCTCATCATTGTGTACCTGAGACCCAGAGCAGGTTGTCAGCCACACAGCCGGCATGGCAGGACAGTGAGCGGTCAAAGGGTTGAACAAACATCCATTTGTTTCTCTTGGGACAGTAGCGCTCCACAGAGGGCAGCACCTGCCTCAGCTCATTCCTGCCCCCTACAGCGTACAGGTACTGACCCAGTGCTCCCAGGACAAAGTGTTCTCTGCAGGCCTTCATGGGGGCTATCTCAGTCCACCGGTTGCCCCTGGGGTCGTACCTACAGGCAGTCCTCACTGCACACGTCCTCCCGGTTGCATGCTCCACCTCGCCACCCACAACAAACAGAAAGTTCCCCATAACAGCCACACAGTGGTGACTGCGTCCGGTGGGCATGGGCGCCAGCTCGCTCCAGTTCGACCCGCCAGCGACGCGTACGTGATCCTGCGCGGCCGGGTTGAAGTAACGTAGCTCCCGGACTCTGCTCACCTCCCGCTTACGCCCGCCTGCTATATAGAGAGTGAGGGACTGGAAACGAGGCCTGGTGCGGGCCGACTGGCGGAGAGGCTGAGCGAAGGTGGCATGATGATAGTCCAGGGCCTCCTCCACCAGGGAGGCAGCAGTGGGGCTGGATTGGACCACGGGGTGGCTGTGGGCCAGGTGGTGCAGGGTAGGTACGTCCATCAGGCCATAGCGGACATGTTGCAGGAGATCCTCAGTGTACTGGTAGCGACAGTCATGTTCCAACCACAGAACAACCAACTAGAGAAAGAAAGAAAAAAGAAGGACGATTATGGACTGCTCCAAGCTTCCACCAATGTTTAAAGGATAAGAGACAACTTGGAGTGTGTATGAAAAGCAATGAGAGATTAGAGGAATGAAAACAAATAAGGAAGAAAAACAAAAGGAGAATATCTGAGAAAAAAATAAGTGGAGGACTGCTAATCATAATTGTTTTTCTAGACACCTAACGGCTATTATGGCAAGGCTGAGGCATGCCCACACACACACACACACACACACACACACACACACACACACTTTATTAATCAGTAGAATTCAATATACAGACTGTAAATATCCACAGGCACCTTCCTTTGTTTAATGCAGGCAAACTGGGTTCCAGAGAAGGGATTTAATCGAACTTGAGAGCAACGCAAGGTTATTTAGCTGCAATGAGGTGTGAATGTGGGCGAGATGACTCGAGATCGCTTGACGCTATTATCAGGAAAACAAAGTGGTTTTTAACATAATCTGTGCAGAGGCTGAGAACTCAGAGCTGCAGGATAAAGGTGAGTTTTGGAGGTGAGGGGGGGTAGGTGGTGGTTCACAGTATTTTACCATAAAACCATCACACAGCGTTTGATGTATGATATATGCACACATACTGGATGTGTATGTTATCTTAGTGAACAAACCAAGCTGGTTTTCCTGTGTTTTTCCATCAGTCCAATCTAAACGTATGAATATGCAACAAACATGCAAGTCAGGATTGTCTTTTTGTGGTATCTGTGCCACTCTACTGTCTCTGCCTCCCTTTCTCTATTGCTCACCCCGCCTCTCTCCTCCTCATAGCTCTGAAGTGACAGTGTGTGTGTGTGTGTGTGTGCACGCACTAGGGCAGCTGACTGTGAAGGTCACGCTGCATCACACAACTTCCTCAGGGCACAGAATAAATCAACTCCTTTTCCCTGCGTACTGAAAGAGAAAGTGTGAGAGTGTGTGTTTTTGAGTCTCTGTGTGTGTGTCTGTGTGAGTGTGTGTGTGTGTCTGTGTCTGTGTGAAAAGGAGAGAATGAGGGTAAGAGATAGTGAGAGGGAGAGAGAGAGAGGTAAAGGGAGGGGAGTGCTACAGAAAGGCAGAGCAAAGGATGGCAAGACAGAAGAGAGAGGAAAAAAAACAAAGCCAGAGAAAATGTGATTTCCAAAGCGTGAGAGACTCTAAGAAAACTCTGAGTGTCAATGATTGACGGCCAAGCTATATCTGTCCGGTACTGCCGTGCACAGCCCCTGCTCGCCGTTCGCTTCCGTCTGACGCCCAAATTAACCTTCTGGGCAAAGTGAAGGAGGCCCAAAGCAGCCTAATCAGAGGCTGATTATGGCAGCGGCGGCTGGCTAAAGGGTCAGGGTAATTGTGCCATCAGAGGCCTGATTGTTTTCAATCAGACGGGCGGCCGAGTGACAGCTGGGGGATTGGGGCCCTGATGGAGCCGCGGTGGGCCTAATCAGAGAAGAGAAGGGGAGAAAGACAGAGGGGGAAAGAGAGAGAGAGAGATCTGGGGGGGTGCGTGGGGGGGTGTGGGAGGAGGGGAAGCTGATTGGTGCAAATGAACAGTCAAAACGGCGAGTCCCCCCAACCCCACACTGCCGCTTCACTCCTCAATCCCAGCAGTTCATCACACATGCACACGCAAAAGCACACTCACGTGGATGCACGGACTGTCACCTCACACGTGCACACACACAACAAGGAGCACTTCCCTTTGCATACCTTCATTAATATGAACAAACAGAATGTGATGTGATGAGTGTGTGTGTGTGTGTGTGTGTGTGTGTATTATAAAATACATAATATAATATATAAAATAACACTGCTTTGTTGATGTCTTAAGGCTGTGTGTCCACACACGCACACACACACACACTTCCAGTACCTTCCATATCTCCTCCTCACTCAGGGAGGTGAGGCGGTCGCTCTTCAGCACCTCCCTGAGGAGGCGGTAGGGCAGCTGCAGGGCCTCATCCTGCCGGCTCTGGCTCAGCTCAGACAGATGCTCCACCAGGAAGCCCACCACAGCATCCTCTAAGGCGGGGAGGTGGAACAGGTCGGCCACGCGGTACAGCTCCAGGTAGTTCACACTGCTCAGTTCCTGCAGGATGAATGCATAAACATATGCATTAATGCACAGTCTTCTACATTTGCATACGTTGAAAGGATTCAGAGACAGCTGTCAGACCACATGATGTAAAAATGCACCATGGAAACTAATGAAGATAAGTTTGCCTTTATAATGGCACAGTAGCCCGGCAAAGCTAAATCCCCATTATGACTGAAACTGTACCAGCTACCACTCTGTCTATCTCTACCCTCCTCGAAATTTTAATTTACCTGGACCAGTAGTGGTAACTATATAAAAAACATTCATTTCAACTTCATTTTATTGTTTTATATCAAGTATTTATTATTTTAATTAAGATATCATATCAGTACTTACAAACACCTAAAAGTGATATTATTTTAACATTCAATATTTACTGATAGGTACTTTAATGAAAACCCTAACACAAACACTAGTGACATAGTGTTTTGATTTCCATATATTCCATATATTCTATTACATAGAATATATACTCTATTATACAAACCACACAAACAACGTGTAGGTAAAAGGCAATATTACAGATACCAAACATGGTGACAGGCACAGAGACAAGTAGTAAATAAATTACACTGAGGTCTGACTCATGGAATAAGACTGCCATCTTCTGGCTGTCTGGCAGCACCTAAAGTATTGACATGCACCCCAATTTACTTCTGTTCACCTTCAAGTTATGTAAAACCTTACTGGATCAATCACTCAGTTTTTAAAGATTTTTCACACTGAAACTAAATTTTAAGTACTGAAATACTGTGGTGTGTATTATTTTACAACATCCCCAAATCAGGATTTAAAATAAATTATGTTGAGGGCCTTTGATAAGTAAAAGTGATAATTGTATAAACAGCGGGATCCTGCCGCTCAAAATGCTACATTAGAATCATTTTAGATAAGGGACTCACAGCTCTACATACAGTAAGTTTACTATAGATTAGTTAGTCAATATTCAGTTAACTGCACATCAGCATCCATCATATTGGAGGTGGGTGATACTGACTGGATGATATATCTCATTTTCAATCAGCTGCTGCAGTGTGTACTGGGAAATCAATGTTATTGGCGTGGCCTTTCCTTCCTCTATCTCCTCTAAGCAAACAGCAAATACAACAGTCTGCTGATGTGACTTGTGACGAGTCCACATGCATGTTTATTTGAAAAAGGCATGAGCAAACAGAAAACTCATGACTTATTCAGGAGTTTTCTGTTTTTGTTTGTAGAAACATCTTTGGTAGTTAACACAGAACAAAAGCAAAGAGGTTTCTGCGGCCACCAGAGGGCACATTAGAGCAGGGCTTGTCAGTGTGATGTAACTGTAAAGACTCCAATGGCAAAATACAGTGTAAAAAGGATTACAGGGTGATGGCAGGCATCTGAGGATACCATGATCACACATGAGATAAAATTGTACATGGAGTTAGTTCTGTAGTGTATGTGTGTGTATGTGGCTCAGTGATTGTAAAATTACTGTGGAAGACACATTGATTCTGGAGAAAAGTATAAAAGTGTGTGTGAAATTGCTCATGGTGATTCTGCGACAACCTCAACCTGATTTGTCTTCATCCTCTGCAGCTTGTGGCCATTTACCCAGAGGATAGTAAACTCACTTTGCCTCTTTTCCAACACATCTGTCTTGATCCGTGTCGTGAAATTTGTGAAAGAGGCAATGAGGTGGCCTAGTTCCTGAAGAGATGTGGACTCAGGCACCTTTTCTGACAAGCATCCACCCTGCTGAAGTGTCCTTGAGCAATTTACAGCCTGAATCTGGAACACAAGCTTATGTTGTCTGACTGAGTCTAACCTGTAAACCTCCCGGTGGAGGAGACCACACCAGACCAATAATTACAGACTGCTTTACATTGCAGATTTACCATTAATTTACACAAATTGGTTTTGACATTAAATAACAATGTTTGCTGCGATTGATACTTCATTTATTTTCTTGGTGAGAGAGATGACAAGATCAATACTGTAATTTATTAAAAGACAGACCCAGGCCTGGTCAAAAGATATGAAAAAAGTAACTCCTAAGGCTTGGTGATAAACACCTTTATTTAAATTATAAGCCTCCAAGACGTGAGTGCACCCAGCCAAGAAATAATCAAGCACAGAACACCCCCCAAAGTCCACAACTTATTGTCTATTCATTAAATAAGCATGTATGTAATGTGTTAATTAATAAGCTTTGGATGTGCTGGTGGACAGATTTTGTTGCCTTTACAGACAGCCAGGCTAGCAGTCTCACACTGCATCTCGTCTTTGTGCTAAGCTAAGCTAACTGCCTCCTGGTTGGTATCAGTCCTCCCGTATAACACCGCATAAGCACGCTAATTAATGCTAATCAAGTATAATTCCAAACAAGTGAAATCACTCCATTATTTATATTACTGTTGCTGTTATCTGCACATGCGTCATTTGTATCTTCTCACTTTCTCATACAGAAATTACAAAGGAAGAATCATCTGCAATAGTCACGGTACACAACACTGTCTCAGTTGAGATCTAGGGGTTTAGAGTTTACAGTTTATAACAAAGATTGTGCCAAAAGACAAGTGAATGCATCCCATCCAGGTATCAGTACATCATTACACTGTGTTCCCACATGTGTGCATATTATACACATGATGAAGAGGTCACATAAGTACTTTAATATATAAATTATGCAGCCAGCATCAATATATTCCCTATAATCTCTATATGAAATGACTTTCCATAGCACAGACCGGGCTCTTACAGAACCTGAAAATCCCGCTTCATGCTGCTCTTTTGTTTGCCGAAAGGATAATACTTCTTGCTTCTTAGCGCAATTTAATAAAGATGCAAAATAAGTTGTAATATAAAAGCCATTCCACTTCAAGATAAGTGGCCCATTTGTAAATTTCCTTGCTGGTCCCTGCAGACAAGATCAAATTGACTGACCGTTCCTGAGTGCAACGCACCCCTCACCCCGGTCATATAACAGGATTTCCATTAATATGATGGGAACCCTTTAGTGTGAAGCAGTTGCTCCTCTGATTCCTCTCATTATGTTGCTGCTGTGTGTCTACCTGAATGAGGTAGTGGGAGCAGAGGCTCAGGAGCTCCAGCAGCTGAAGGTGGCTGCCTGCAGACAGGACGTCCTGGATCACTGCCGGCTCCAGCAGAATCTGCACAGAAGAGATAAACACTGTCATTAGGTTTCTCTTTTTCATTTATTTATCTTTTCACTTTCACTGCAGTTGAATTACAAATTGTTTTCAGAAACACACGAATACCAGCATTAGACCTTTTGAAAAATAAAATGTTAGTCATGTTATTGATTTAGAACAAATCAAGTTATTTTTTTACAACATAAATTATTTAACAAGTCATTATTATGCATGATAAGTCCAGCTACTATGGATCAAATTAAATTTTTTCAAACTGGGTCTTTAGAGACTATAACACTTCATTTGTTTTATCCAGTTACGCTTTTTCTCTAAAACCTAATTTGGTTACGTATAATATATTTTGCTCTGTGTATACATTAATGGGCAATAGCAGGTATGACTCCACTGTTGTTACCGATCAACACAGACATAAAAATGAAGAAGTTCAAGCATCAAAAGACAAGCCATAACCACAAGACAGTGATTGGACCTGTGATTGTGCAGCTGTACGCAGGTGTAGCGGTTTCAGTGTAACACAACAAGACATGAACAACTAGAAACTAGAGTTTGACATTGTCCTGGGATTGCTGATGTTGGTTGCTGTGTTGCTGTGTGAATGGTGAATGGACTGCAGTTATACAGCACTTTTCTAGTCATCCTGACCACTCAAAGCACTTTACTCTTCAAGTCAACTTCACCCATTCACACACACACGGTTTTATACACTGCACTCACTGACACACCACTCAACCACTGGGGTTCACGATTTTGGCCAAGGACATTTTGACATTTTGACATGGGGACAAGAGGTTGGGAATCAAACTACTGACCTTCCAGTTATGGAACAACCCGCTAAACACTGCATCATGCAAATAAAAATACAGCCTCAGGAGCCCTTGCTCAAGACATGTATTTTTCATTTGTGTAGATAAAGTGAAAAATGACTGATATGTGACCATTCAAGAAGCATCCTGTGTTTTGCTCAAAAGCAGGAGAGATCAGTTATCATTTCAGTTGAGGGTGTTTCTTGTTGCTCAACAATAGTTTGAAAAATCTCATTGATGAAGGAAACACTGATGAAATCATTTGTCAGTTTATGGTGGTTTACACTGAAAATCATCCCAAATTTTGGTAAATTTCCATGTATAAACTCTTCATGAATTGTGAAATTAATTGTTTATGAGAAGTAAAAGATGTAGCAGTTACAAAAGTAAAATGAATGAATAAAACAAAATAGAAAACAGCTGCAGAGTTAGAGTGGCTAACATCATGTGACTCACTGCTTCTGACCTGCTCCCATATCTGCACCTATTACAAACTCAGAAAAAACAGGAGCTTATATTGTTAATGATCATATTCAAAAACTGTACAAGATTTCAAAAATCTAAATAACAGCTGGATTGCTGAAAACCTTGTGGCCTGTTTAAAGCTCAACCAAAAACTGAAAATATGCTGAAGTAGTTTCACATCAAAGAGGAGAATGTTTTTAAGGTTCTCCATTTGTGTTAATGAGAAAAAAATAGTAAAAACTGAATATTGAATAGCTGTATGTGTATATATATATATATATATATATATATATATATATACCTGTGAGGATCATACAGTAGGACTGATTTTTGCAGCAATCATACCCAGTGTCCCCTCACAGCTTTTTTAAATTGCCCATAGGTGTGAATGTGAGTGAAAATCAGTCATATGTGAACCCTGTGATAGACCTGTCCAGGTTGTAACCTTCCCCTCATACAGTGTCAGCTGTGATTGGCTCCAGTTCTTCCACCATCCTCAAGGGATAAGTAACATAGCAAATGGAATATCATTCAGTTTACCTGTTTAAGTTGGGGAAGGTGGTGGGATGCATTTAAAGTTTTCTTCATAAGTATAAACTGTGTGTTCTCCACTTAAATGTCTTTCTAATTTTAAAACCCTGGCAGCGTTCTCTATATCTAAGTTCCATTCTGATGGAAATGATGTTACAGAAGCGACAGAAGCGAAAGTGGCAGACTGCACATCCTACTGACAACTGCTCTATCAATGCGCTTGATTCACCATTATCATTTTCTCATAGAGCAACATATTCACACAATTATTCCAGCATTGATTCTGCCAGAATGCTTCCTGTTGTGTTGAATGAACAGCAGCTGAAATGATCTGCTGAAAGCCTCCTTCTGTTTCCTCCATATTAGCCGCCCATATGCCAACATAAAGCTCTGTAACACAGCCAAGTCATATCGCTAAGCGCTCGGGAACGGGGCCAGGTAATACGAGTTGTATTGGGGGTAAACTGTCAGTTTTGCATGAGCGTATTAACAGGACCACACAGAGTTAAATGTCCCATTAATCACTGGAGTAACATGGTGGACTCACCTACTCCAAATGAAATTTAGTTTGGTTTTAAAGAACAGGAACAAACCTTAGTTAATCCATCCAGCAGCCTGCCCTACATATCCACAGAGCTGTGACTGGAACAGGAGTGAAAGTGAGAAAAATGACTTCGTCTAAACCAAAATGCCCACTCATTATTTATGATTTTTGAAAACAGAGTAAGCAGCTTGTGTTTTTCAACTCAGCCAAACAGATCTGAATACAAATGTACCACTTTCTTCTTGATATGAAAAACATGTTTGTGCTGATTACATGGTTTGCTTTATATAAATAAATCCATGGTTGGACCACTTCAGCATACATATAAACAGTTCATTCTAAATCATCAAGCAATTTGTTTGGAGTGATAAACTATTTCCCATGCAACCACGGCCACTTAGAACAATTCCCAGAAAGCTTTGCTGATAAGTAATTTTTTATCCTTCTCTGCAATTAGCTGCATCTGCAAATTCCCATTTATCCTGATGTTTCCTGCCAGGCAAGGGCAGACGTCCAGTTAAACCACCAGCTCAATCTATGGACCTCCATAAGCTTTACATATTAAGATGGAGAGCAGCAATGAGCGCCTCAGGATGCATTGGGCTTGAGTGAAAACAGAAATACTACATCATTTTGATTAACAACCAGATCAAATATATGCCTGTTCTAAAGGGAAATGTCATCAAAACATTTTCCTCATCCTCTTCAATCATAGTTCTGGCAGGAAGCAGCAGCAACAAAGGGAACCCAAAATAATAACTGCAATAATAACAGTAATAATAACTGTAAGTGAACGCTCCATGTCCTGCTCTGCTCTTCACTCCACAGAGGCCCACTACAGCTACAGCTCTTGAGCTTCACACAGCAAGAGTCAGTTTTATAACACTTCTGCTGCTTCAGTGTGGGGGTGTAGTGAGCTCTTGTGTAAATTCACATTTATTGTTCTTACTACTTGCAAGCCTTTACCTGGAGGATACGACTAATGAAAGCTGATGCTTGTACGGCAAGTATCCACCATATAGTTTCGCTCTTCTTTAACTCCTTTAGCTCCTTTAGAAAAGCAGAAGATTTATTGCTTGAGAAACATAACGTCTGTGGGTAATAAAAGTGAAAAAATGCAGGATGTTAAAAGTGTTTAATTGATTGAGATCTCCCCTGTGGTCTTGGCACACAGTAAAAATTTCAGTGAAGTTACAAACTGACCTCCAGTCTGAGAGCATACTGTGGCAGTATATTCCCCTCACCCTGCTGGTCTGTGACATGTGGCTGAAGGATTTTTAGTAGGTCATTATTTACGGTGTGGGGATAAGCATATTGCCCTCATCTCATCTGCTATCATCTCTGCTGGGCAGACAGGAGCTGAGCCAACCAAAGCAGGGCAGCTTTCAAGCCTGCTGTTGACCTACTTACACTGCCTAACCGATTCACTCTTTGCTCATTTCCACTGTGGAAATAAAATTAGGAGTAATTACAAAGTTCCTGGCCTCTCAGTACACCACATAATCCACTAGGCTGCTTATTGGACCAAGCGTCGCTGGCACTAAAAAGGTCAGGGAAGGTTACTGGAAATGATCACACACTTATTTTTTGTGGATGGAACGAGAAGACAAGGACAGCAGCCTCAATCTTCTGACAGTCACTGATTCAGCTGGGCAATAAAATACTCTGCTCTTTACTGCCGTTTTCTTGAGTTTATTTCAGTTTTATTATTTATTTTTAATAAGGTTCATCTACGGACAGAGGAGTGACCACTTAAAGTAAAATCACCTGCGCACTCCCAGATGACACAGGGTCCAAAGACATGCTGCTGAGATTAAAGTGATAATCTGCAAAGTCTGTGTTTTGATTTATTTTGGTGATATATTAAAAAGCAATTACTTTATTAATAAATACAAATATTTACTTTACCTGGGTTTTTCTGAATTTGTTTCTTTTTTTTTTTTTTGCTATTTTAGACATTTCTGAAAAAGTTGCACACTCATTAGCTGCACTTTATGGAATACATAATGGATTCATTACATGGTAGATAAATGCATAAATAGATTAATAAATACTTTACATATCTATCTATTGCACGGACTTTTATTTTATAATGTTGTATTTATTTCTATCATTCTATCATTATTTTCATATTTGTTATCTATCTATATGATCAGATTCTATCAACTTCTATTGTCATAGATTAAACAATATAATCATTTCATTACTTATTACTTCCTTAGCCAGATGATTTTAGTTTGTTGGTCAGTTTTTCTGCCAGTGCTGGCATCTTGCTAATTAGCTTAGCATGCTAGTCGGCTTTGTTGTTCAGCTTTGTCATATTGTTTTTTTAACCTTATCAGTATTCATGCTGATGTAAAGCCAGCGTGTGGTGGTTATAGGATCCTGGAACACAATTCAATCTCCTCTGTACAGTATATCTGACACGAGTTACTGGAAGGTGTACACTGTACAGTTATGTACATAACATTATTATACACCTATACAGTACTCTCAGCTGACAGTCTTGACAGTCTTTTTCTTTCATAAGAGAAGTCAGGACCAAGTCAGTCAGTCAGGATTCATGTGTGGAAATGTCTTTCATACCAGAGGGATTGCTAATTAGTAGCTAATAAGGCTGGGCTACTGAACAGATCATGGCATTCAAATTAGACTGTGTTTCACACCCGTGGGCCCAACAGCTGCAGTGTAACCAAAGCAGAACCAATAAAGATATAAAGGCTGAGTAAGCAGCTAACTGGACTAACTTAGAATTCAAGAGTGGTTTAAATGTACATACAGTCAGGATTAGAGAAAAGCATCACATGCCTGAAGGATGGGATCAATAGTGTTGCAAGGAAAAAACAGTTCAAATCACACGAAACAGGTGAATTTTTCCACAACTGTTCTTAAGTGGATTTTGTGTTTATGAACGACAATTCCTAGCAATCACATTTCTATAATAAGGCCATTTTCTGTTGATGACAGTTAAACTTAACTTTTTTTTAAATCTTTTCAGTTGTTGGTTGTTGCTGATGCTCACCTGTCCAGTGTAGGCGAAGTCTAAAGCGTGCTTTAGTCCAACACTGGTCACTCCTTGCAGGGTCACTTCGTCGGCCTCACTCTCCACCATGCACAAGCTGAACATGGCCTAATGACATCAAATTATGAAAAAACACACAGTTCAGTAGAGGAAACCCAACAATTTAAGCCTTTGACCCTAACCCTAACAATGACAGTCAATTAGAAAATGTCCAATAATTATGGGTGTTAATGTTAAATCTATCTGGCTTTGTTGTTCCAGTCCGTCGGTGCTGATTGTGTTAAATGTGTAAGCTGTTACAACATTAGCAGGCCAGGTCTGTAAGTGAACACGTGGAAAAAAACAGCATCCCAGTTAATCAAAACTTTCCTTGACATAGCATCCTAGGATCATTGTGTATTGATTCACCTGTCTGTGCCCCAGAGGTCAACAGAAATAAATAGCACAATCAGTACTCTCTGTTACACAGCCACTCTGTCTTTCTCTCCTTCATGTGTGTGAACATCACACTATGCAATATCAAAGCGGCCGACGCGGCGTCTGCAGTCTGGCCCCGACTGTGCGTGAGTCCAGCTTGCTGCTCGCTAATCAAAGCTATTGACTGGTGTCACACCACAAGGGGTTGACAGAGTCATTGATCAGTATCGACCAACAAAGCACAGCAGTGTCAAGGGGAAAAGTAGAAGAAAGGTGACGAGTCAAACGTGGCCATGATGAAGAAATCAAAGCGAGGTTGTGAGAGTTTGGTTTATATTGTTACTGGGTTGCGATGAGAAAACCAGACATGATCAGTTGCTTTTAAGAACTGCAGTAGGCAATTTCTTTCTCCACAGTTTCTGTGCCTCAGGATAGCCATCTAGATAACTTGCAATTTAAAATATCTTTTTAATCACAGGAGCAGTTTGCAGCACAGTCACTCTGCACTATCTCCACTGAGAGACGGGAGTGTAACTGCATTTTAAGCTTCAGAGGCCCTCAGGCTGCCCAGTTAGCATAACATCTCTTTCCATCACAAAAATCTCATCTGCCTCAACAGGATTCATTGGAAGCATGAACTTTAACCAGACACCGACCTCCTGTGATGGCAAGTGTGATGAGCGAGATGGGGTCGACTTGGGGCCACAGCGAGTTTTAACCGAGGCCTGCACTTCTCTCCTCAGAACTCAGCCTTGTTGATCCACCAGCGCACTAATTAAAAATCCTCTGGTCCACTGAGCACAGGAGGGCCTGGGGCGCAACCTGCAGTGTGATGGTGGCTGAGCTTTGGTCAGTGTGTGCATGCATGTAAAACACAGAAAGATGGACAGAGACACAGACAGCAAGAGAAACAAAAAGACTCCCACTGTGTTTCGTGTTTTGCGTTTGTGTGTTTGTGTGCGAGTGAGGAGGTTGAGAGAGGCCACTCTGAGAGCTGTTTGCTTCCAGCATGAATGCTCCTGACCTTGGTGGAGAAACTGAGGGAGCATTGGTGGTGATGGATTGCCCCTCTGACATGGGATATACAGTAGATCACACAGCCACTGATGCACTCACTGCAGTCCTTTCACATGATGCTGCAGTGGGAGTGCAGCACTGCAGCTAGCGTGACCTGACAGATAAATATATGTGCATCTGCTTGGGGTGATCATACAAGAGAGGACTCGTGACTCGCTCGCACACCCACTAAACTATTACAGCATTCAGTCAGGCATTTTATGTCTGAATGAAATATTAGAAGTCATCTATGGGCCTGTGGATGTATTTACAGGCTGGTATGTCACAGAAATGATGGTATCTCACAAGGAAATCTTTTTTTGTGCCCAAGGCTCAGCTGCTGGAGTTTTTAAAGACATGTGCAGACACCGGCAGTTTTGGACTGAAGCTGCCAACTGCAGAAATTGTCTGACAATGTTATTCTTTTTCAAATTTGACCTTTAATGAAGTGAAGTCCACAAGGACTCATTTGGGAAACAACACCAGGATGATGCAGTGCAAAGCGTTTTACCCATACAACCAGTACTATTGATAAAATTGTGGTAGGTTTATGTGTGGTTGGGTTAAAATATTGTGTTAATTAATTCAGACTGACCCTGTTAGTTTCCTCAGCAGACTGATTTATTGATCTGTGCAGTTATGCTGCAACATTATGCCCTTATTTATTATTTATTTAAATAAACGGGGAAAAAAAGAAGAGAATCAAATTCAGCAGTATCAGAAATGGTATTGATACTGTACTTATATGACCACAGATTGATGAGAAGCCTCCCAGCATGCACTAGGAAAATATGAAAATGTTTCAGCACTGGTAATGGTGTGTTTTGTATTGTGACCCATAGTGTTTTCACGGTTTCACAAGCGACAGATAAGCATGTATAGTTATAGTAAACCTGACTGTGAAGGCCTAGCGCCAGTGAATGTCATGTTTGTTCTCTAGACATGAAAAATAGTTCACATATTAGATAACTTTAAAAACAGTGTTGTGTGCTTCGTCCCCTTCTGATCTTTTATTCCTCTCCTCAGGTGCTCTGATTTTTGCTGAGTGAGTAGCCCCACCCATCAGGATCTATTTAAGAAAGGCTGGAGGGGAGAGATCACTCTCTACCAGACGAGGCAGCCCTCTGATCATCTTTTCTTTTGTGTTTGTCTTTAGCGTTTTGAGGATCAGGGTCTGGTAGTCCAGTTTTTTAGTTTTGGCTGCAGTTTTGTTTATTCCTGGGTTTTTAGTAAGTTTAGAGGGAGATGTTTAGGTACTGTAACTTAGGTACTGAGGTACTGTAACTTAGGTACTAAGGTACTTAGGTACTAAATAAAGTTAACATCCTAAAGCTTCTTAATATCAAGAACCTAAAAATTTTATATAGGTTTGCATTGCTGCAAATATCTGGAAGGAAAATCCACTAAATTGCAATTTAGGATGCAACATAGAATGTTTTTTTTTTAATGCACTGCAAGACAGACCACGCACCAACCTCCCCTCCAGAATCCATTTACACCAGGTCAAATCATCAAATCAAGCTATATTTGAGGGCATAGAGGAGAAATCAGCTATAAAAAAGAAATATTGTACAATCTACCACCGTTTTCATGGGGTAGGAATACCAGAGTTAACTATAGTGAAGGTTTACATACACCACAGAGACAGTAACAGCTTCTGATATGAGTTCTGTCCTGACTGAAGGGCATTTCTGTGTGTGACAAAAAACAAGGAGAGACTTAGAGTGTGTTTCTGTGTATGTGTGTGTGCTCTGGCTGAGGGTGGTGTACAACACTGGTGTGACAGATTTGGCCATATCTCCCCGAGCTGTCCAGACATCTTAGTAATGTGACGGCAGTAGAAGAGGCAGGTGACACATCCAGGACAAGTCCTGGGTAAACAGCCAACGCTTGGTCAGGTATTTCATTACAATCACTCATGTCCTCTGGGCGAGATAATGTGTTATAATCACTACTATGTGTTTGTCTGAGAGTGAAGGAGGAAGGGAGAAAACACAGCTGCTGTCCACGACTTCTTGGTAAATGAGCTACACAAATGAGACCCAGCAGTGGAGTCAGATTACAAACTGATGATAATGTTGTTACGCCCTTACAAAGGGACAGAGAAGTTGGGTGAGTCTTTATTGCTTACTGTAGCAGGCTGATCTAATAATTCGAGTGCTGGAGCAACAGTGTTCGCTCGGCTCAGCTGGGACTTGAAAGAGCGGCATTTAAAAACAGAGGCGAGGAACAAAAGAAGAACAAAAGTGAAGAGGACGAACAAAAGGAGGAGAGGAGTGTGACTCGCCCACCCTCTACTCTCTGTAGAGGGAAGCAAAAATAACCGAGACACATACACAAACATTAACGCATGAGGAATAATCCCAGGGCACCTTAAGATTTAATCTGCCTCTTATTTTCAAGAGGGATTAATTTCTACTTCCTCATCTGCGCGGTGTCCCCAAATCAAATCTCATCGGTGCTCTTCTCTCCACGCGGCCCGTCTCTGTAAATCTCCTGTCTGCCTATCGGACAGCATGAATTTATCTGAAACTATCTCTATGGCTTAACTGGAATCAGACTGAAGCCTCAACGCATGAAAGCAAACACTGAGGCTGGATCCAGGTGGGCTCGTGAAGGATGAGCTGCTGTAGCACCATTAATTTAGACTAAAGTTGTCATGGCTTCATATTTGGTACCATCTGTGCGTGAAAATCCAACTAGTTTCATTCAAAAAAAAGATCAAATTACTAAATTACTAAAAAAAAACAAACAAGCAAAAAAAGAATAATTATCTTAGACATTTTTTCTTGCCAGCACTAGAAAACCCCTGAAACAGCATTTAGACTCAAACTTAGATTCAGATTTAACAACATACCAGTCCTGAAGATGATTACATAACTCATTGTCACTTCTGTCATATCACTAATAGGCCACACTGCCTTACTGATGCCTTTTTTTTATAGAATGGCAATATCAGTTGAGAGAGTGCAATCCTTTGTTATGTACAAACCAATTGAAATGGGGTTTTTTGTGTGTGTTTATAAATTAACATAATCTTTCTGTTCAGGTAGACACATGTTGGAGGTGTGTAAAAGAAAAATTTGAGGACTCACCCTAAAGTAGTCGCTGCATGCTGCCAGGACGGCTTTGTGGGCATGGAACTTCTGCTCTCCAGCCACCAGGGTGACGTCACAGAGCAGGCCGTCCTTCCTCTGCTGGTTGAGGGCGCAGAGGACTGAGTCCTGGTGGGACTTTGACTGGCAGAGCCTCTGTCCTGTCAGCATCTCCCTACTGCTGCAGAAACACGCACACAGAGGAGAGGTAGTTAAAGCGGAGTTGGATTTGTGGACAATGTTAGTCACACACTAACAGCACCGCATCTACTACTTTTACTACTACTACTGTGATATATCTCTCTACTATTGTTACCACTATCACTCTCCTGCTGCTACTGTCACTACAACTGTAATGCAATCCATCCCTTCTGGCAACAGGACATGTCCTAATTACACTCTTGCAGTGAATTTGTGCACAAAGTTTTGAAGGAGTCTTTTCCAATAAACAACAACCTGATAATAAGCTAATATATGGTAGTGACACCAGCAGTGCACCCACACAATGCAAGTAGCTATAGCCTCCTCTTATTAATGATTTAGTTCTTATATTATATTGCTATTCTATGTGAGCAATAAAAAAAGGAAAATTGCCATAATGACCTTAAAGAGTGATATGAATGCTTATTGTGCTGCAGTCATTGAAAGCTGCACATCATAGAACAGTGAACAGTGGGAGGATTTAGGATGAATTTAACAAGTATTTAACAAATTGCACCAATCACACTATACTAATCAAACAAAAGGCTTTTTTCTTCCATGAATGACATTTCCATTATACCCCTGCACTTAGAGCGAACCTGTTGTGCCCATCAATGTGTTTCTCACATCTCTCACATCAGATTCTTTATTGTGAATGAGACAAATACACTGACGACAGAACATATCTAAAAGAGTGGGGCGTACCAATAGACTGACCCATGTTGCATCAAATACACTGTGTTATCAAACCCATCCACATCCCTCTCTTTGCTTGTACCCATCTATCAGCAGCACACCGCCCTGTCCATTCAAATCCATCTCTGTCCTCTTACAGTCTCAGCCGTCGCTCTAAATGCTGCTGTCTGCCAGGAGGCTTGCTCTGTCACCTTCATGGTGATGGGATGTAAGACAGAGGAAATAATGGGTGTGTGTTGGTGCATGTTCTCTGAACCAGCCGTAGGATGAATGATGAGTCAGGCTGTTTATTTTATAGCTGGACTCTGCTGGAGAGAGAGCCGAGGGAGAAAAGGACAAAATTGCCTATTGAATGAGATGGAAGGGAAACGGACAGAGACAGAGTTGTTGGGAGGACCGAGGCTCTCGATGCCCTTAACAATGAACATGATGAAGAGATGAAAATGTAAAGATGAAAATATTCATCTTGTAACATCTTTGAAGTTTGAAGCTGCAAACTATGATGACCTGTGCACATTTAAAGGGCACCTGACATTGAAGTTCACAGGATAAGTAGTACTTGGTGTGATTAATTAACCTACCTCGATGGGTATAGTTGGTGTAGTTTGGCTTTAAAACCACTATGTTTATGTTTACAACATCTTTCAATGAGGTGCTTTATTTTCTGCTGCTGTGTCACTTTTAATGCCACCACTGGGGGCTGTAAATCTATCACAGCTTTAATAAGTAAAGGATGGATTTCATTCTAGTGACTATCAGGCTAATTTTAAATTAATATCAGGACATGATGTATCATTTTAATTTTTACTGTCAACAAATACCTAGAGAATGCCAACACCAACCATAAACATTTGGGATTGACCAAATTTGTGCCCCAAAGCTAAAAATGAAAACACATAAATGAACTGCACTATTTTACTGTGATCAAAGTAGGTACTGCAGCTTGAGTCACCATCCTGATGCTGCAAATAGCCCACTCACCATCACAGTAGTCTGTCTTTAACTGTCCCAGAAAAATACAGTTTACTGGCTGTGTAAAGGTTGATTTAGAACATTATCTAACTTTTTCTTAATAATTAATGTCAGACATATGGTCTGTTGGAATGAATGGGTCACAGAATGAGACAATAAATAGGACAAAGGTCTGTTTTTAGAGAGACCAAGTGGAGCCAGCACACTGGGAACACCTTTACTGAACACCATATTGATCTTACATAGATCTTCCTCAGAGTAAATTAAAGAGTAGTGCTATCGATAGCTCTACTCTCATTAGTACATTGTTTTAGTGCAAATGTAGTAACTACTATGTAAGGATTTTTTCCTGTGTTTCTGCCATAAGCTTTAAGTATCTATATTGTTGACTTATAGCGGACTTTTCTTCTGTCTGCTCTTTCAAGGCCTTTTTATGTAAAGCACCGGTGCTGTGACAGCCACAGGCAACCAGAATTCACAGAAAGGAATAACTAGCTCAGCACTTCTCAACAACAAGCTAAGAGTCCACATTACACCAAGCCCTTCTGGTGTAGCTACAACCTTGACATAATGTGCTACACACCTGAATCTGATATCCCACAGTCTCCTGTGAGAAAATACCCAGCAGCACCAGGGGGAAGCAGAGGTCAGCACAGATGCTCAGTGAAATCCAAGCAGCTCTGGATACTCTGATTGAAACATCACTCTCTCTCTCTCTGTAAGTCATCCCAGGTCCTCTCATGTGACCAGATTATAGAAAGAAGCTGATGGATGTATGTATGCGAACCACCTTAAGTGTAGACAAGACTGGCTGCTCTTGAGTATACTCCTCAGGATGATCTACCTATTGATCTGTTCAAGAGTGACCTTCACATACATGGCCACAGGCAACTGCTAATGACTGATGAGAGCCCAAGCTTGACACAGGCCACCACACACTGCATTTATTTCATAGCTTTGTCTGAATACACTTTTGATGATGTAGTTGTTAGAATGACAATACAGGAAACCATTTCTGCAAACCACATTAGGAGGGAAAGCAAATCAAGACTAATAGTCCTCTCTCTCTAATGGCCATTCAATATGGAGTTAATTTCTTTTCTTTTAATCGACTGTATATCCCGCATATACGTGGACAGATATAGACAGACATACTTCTATTTAACATACAGAGTCCCCAACATTTTTGCCTCAGAAAATATGAAACACATCCGGAGAGTGGTGGATATATTTAGGATCTGATAATCACAACAAGTGGGCCATTGTTCCGAACAAAACACTATAATCTGCTGACTGTAAACAACCACAGTGGTAAATGTCTTTTACGCACAACAGACTATTAGGATTTACGCACGAATGGCGCGCAGGGGGCAGAACTGGGTAGAAGGATGAAGGTTTGGGTTGCCAGATAAGCAGACACCATTAGTGCATTAACTGTCACGGTCCAAAAGCTTCCAGCTGTCAAAAGGTCTCCTAGCAACAGGCCAGCGCCTCGGTCCACAAACTATGAGGACGGAGAACAGAACAACCTCCCCCGTACGAGCACATTAATCCTGTTGCATCCATCGCAGAGCGCGCTCGGACAATCCACTGCCAAATTCTTTTTAGAGCACCGCACGGCTTTACAGGAATTTACTGTGTTCGGCTCCCTCTTATCTTTAAAGTGCAACGAGCTTACGCACCTCATATGAATGTGTTATGAGTCAGTCCCGTCCCCTTTGGCGGAGCCTCCGTTACAAATGTCATTTGATGTCCGGAGGTTTGGTCGCTTTTTGCATCCGCGGCGAGAGGAAGGCAGAGAGCAGCGGCGAGCAGATGCGCCCACTTACCACGGACACTTTATTGGTTACACTGTAGCACCTAAATTGTTACATTATAACCCCGCCTCTCTACGGCGGTCACATGAATGTGGACATAGAGATGATACAGCGCCTCCTGCTGGATAATTGTAACACGGCACATACACTATGATAAGCGCCTGTCAATACACTAGGGGTCTTATTAGACTTTCCAGGGTGTTCAACAACAGGAAGAATGGTCTGATTGCTTAATTAGGCCTGGTGATTATACTGTAATACACAGCGCTGTGTTATTGTTACAGATTATAATGTACATCAGGGTTTTTGTATTTTCCTGAATGTAGGCAATTAATCTGTGGGAAATAGTTAACAATTTCTAGAATATTTTTATATCCATATTGAATATTGTGTCTGTGTTTTTCATTGTTGTTCTCATGTTTGTGATGTATCCATTGCCCGAGGGCCTTGCTGAGTTTACTGATTTCTGGACTATTTTAATGAATACCGCTGTATGGAAATTGTTTAGAACTGAAGAAGCCTCTTGGATGAGAGGTGACACGTATTTAAGAAATTACCACAGTCCAGTTGACTTTGACTCAACTACTTCGGACACCATCTAGTGGTTTATCATAAAAACTACACCTGTATCCTTACTCACATTCAGACTCTTCATCCTTCCATGAAAAAGCAACAGCACCTCCTGTTGATATGGATGTAAACCCTGCTGGATTTTAGCCAAAACCTTTAAACACGTCTTAATAAAGAGGGAAATATATGTGAACATTTGATTTTAAAAATAATTAGATTCAACTACATGGTGTACTAAATTATTACACCATATTAGGGCTCAATGTGTGAAATTGAAAAGCATTATCTGGGAAAAATACTTTGAAATAAGATTTGTATCAAATATGTAACTGGGGGTTGATATTTTTTAATGCATGCAATTAAAATAAATAATTAATGCAAAATAGATTTAAGAAAATAATCAAAATCATATTTAAACTGAAAAACCGCACGCACTAAAATTTTAATGAATTCCTTTTTTCTCTTTCTTCTTCTTCTTCTTCTTCTTATTGTTATTATTACTTTTTTTTCCCCAAATTAATCATCCCACAGGCTTCTAAATTATTATATTATAAATTCTGGTTTAGGCAGCATAATTAATTTTGTAACTATCTTTCTACCTGTTGCTGTATTTCTGTATATATATATATATATATATATATATATATATATATATATATATATATATATATATATATATGTGTGTGTGTGTGTGTGTGTGTGTGTGTGTATATATATATATATATATATATGTATATATATATGTATATATATGTATATATATATATGTATATGTATATGTATATAGACTGTCTGTTCTGTTTGTCCGTGAACTGGTTAGATGTGTTGAACGTCTCTGTTTACATCATGGTTTACACCGGTTCATGTGCGTTTGTTTCATGACGTCTTCATATTTCCCACTGCACCTGAACGCGGCTCCGCTCCGGAGCAGCCAGACAAGAGCAGACAGAGGGACCGAGCCGCGGCTTATCACAGGAAACACGCCGACAAAATTCCCCACAGATTTTTACCCCGACGAGTATTCATGTAGTCGCCTGTTACACGAACTCCTGGGCGGTTGAGGGTGAGTGTTTGTGTTTCGTTTTTTCTCCACCTCCTCGTTGTTTTTCTAACTTTGTTGTTGCTACTGAAGTTGTTTCGGGCCCCGGTCCCACGGCAGCGACCGAGGCAGGGATGTTTACTGTGGACTCTGTCCCGGCAGCTGCTGCCTAATTTATGGGAAACCGGCTGTTCCTGTCCGCGGTAAACTGACATATTCTTACTGAACTACAGCGATATAGAAGTGTTGAAGATGTTAAAGTATTGTTTTAGATACTCTTTGTAAGAGAACTCTTGACTGCTGTTCATACGTGTCAAATATTAGCTTCGCTGAGTTATTGTCATTTTAATTGCTAGTCTGCTAACCGAAAAGTTAATGCTACTAGCTAACTAAAGTTTGCAGACCGTGTTTGTTCATCGTTTCTGTGCAGCTACAGCAGCTCTCACATACAGACTGCAGTGTGCAGAGGTGGTTAGTTTACATATACACAGTGATGTGGAAATATTAAGTAAACTCTCACCACCAATGATATCAGCATAATCATCAGGAATTCAAGTCACCACATAATCAGCTTATCATGTTGTTCTTATAAAACCATATCTTTAGGTAAATAGCGTGTTATAATGCGCCCATAGACCTGTCAGTATATAGATTATTATCAGAACTAACAATCCAAAACTGGTCTCGAATGATCTCATATAAAAACATTCCTAAACCTGATGAGCTGTAACTTTTATATTCACTGGGAAAATTATTACCTCCTTTCAGCTATTCAGGCTTCTTTGTTGCTTATTAAGTGTTTATGTGAAACTCATGACACTTTCATGTGAAGTTTAATGTGCATCAACAAGCTGAGACTCATTCTACTGAATCAGCCTGGATCTTTATCATTCCCCACCCAGTGCAAATGAATGCGCAGGGATTGACTAGGGTTTGCTCCTATAATTCCATCTGCTTGATGTGTCTACTTCCTTAACTGGAGCCTGGGGACCTCAAGGAACCCACAATGGTGCACGAAAAAAAAAAAATAAGGAGTAGTTAAATTTCATTCTTAAGGTGATGGTGCAATTAGAGGCTGTATCATAGGCTGCTTTGATGACAGGGCGTCACTCTGTCTCTTCTCTGCAATTGTGTTGTAAATGCAGTAATAACCAGCTACAAACGGGTTCATGAAGCAAAATGTTTATGAAATGTAGGTCGTGGTTTAAGACAAACCACCCTGTCCTTGTTTTGCTGAAAACTTAAATCCAATTCAGTATAATTACTTCCATTTCAGGGATGCGGTGTTCCTCTCCGTGACCCACAAGCACATGCTGACTGACCGGGGGACTGATGGGAAAGTAATACCTGCTGCAACACCCAGCGGCTCCACTGAGATGTCCCCAGGAGCAGTGAAATGTGGATGAAAGTGTGAGCCAGGGGAATTCAACGTTTGGGCCAAGATATCTTCATACTGAGCCAAAAAAGAAAAAAAAAACTCTGTTCTATTTTACATGAAAAACACACACTCACACACTCGCTCCCAATCAGGCTCCATGATGCTGAAGCCAGGAGCACTGTGGGTGTGCCTGGCACTGATATGGGTAGGAAGCTGCAGCGGCCACAGTTTGTTTACCTGTGAGCCGATCAAAGTGCATCGCTGTTTGGGGATGCCCTACAACATGACTTTCTTTCCAAACATGATGGAGCACTATGATCAGGATATTGCAGCCAGCAATATGGAGGTGAGTCCTCATAACATTACATATATTAGTTGTGCCAATAATGGGCTTGTTGGGTATGAGCCAGTCTGTCTTGTTGACTGCTTTTAAAAATGTCTCCTTCTAAAATCAGGTTCATCAAGCAGACTGTATAACATGCAGCAACTTTTGATCTTTATTGCATATTTTTCTTATTGCACATTCATGGTTTTTCTTTTTTAATTCTTAATTAAAATACCAGTTCGTTACAGATTTATTTCACGCCTTTTAATTTCAGTATTGGGTGGGCCTCCCAGCACAAACCCTTCCTGTGGGTGTGAACACCAAACATTGTTCAAACCCACAGAACTTTATTTGTAATTTTAGTGGCGATCTCAAAGTTTCCAAGAACAATTTAAATGCATCGGTCTGAATTTGGTTGAAATGTGGTTTTAGTTTCAGTGAAGCTTTCAGGCAATTTGGAATTAGAGGATTTTTTTCCGATCTTTAAGCCCTTCAGAGTGGAAACTTTACATTAGGGCGGTAATAGCTGCTGACCCATGTTAAAGAATCTCATTAGTGGCTGTTTCCATGAACATCTGTAATCATGTTGCCGTACGATGGAAGAAAAGGCTTCGACTGCATGTAAACAAAAATTAGAATTCAACTCACATTTAAAGTTAATGAATATCATCTCAAAGTAATTGCCATTATTAGTGCTATCATTAGTGCAGTTCATGGCTCCAGCCTATAAATGTCAGTGTTTGTTGGCCACTAGAAGAGCATATTGATTGAACTGTAATTACCATTTTGTGATGGTCATCAACGTATGCGTACAAATCACCAGCCACAGTTTGTCCACAAATCATACCTGATTGTTACAAAGAGTATTGAGATGAACTTGACAACCATAAATCTGTGCACTCTGTCAAAATAATTGAGTTTAAAAACTACATGATTCCTTCAATAAGAAAAGTGTATTTTTTTTTTTATTCATGGCAGCCGGGCAAGGCTACATGCACACAGCAGCTGTCTTTGGAAACACCCACACAGAGATTTGAAGTCTAAATAATGTTTCCACTAAAAGATTTTATAGTTTGTTAGTTATAGGTGTGTTTTTGTTGTTTCTTGTTGTTGTTAATGTAAAAAATGGAACACCATGTTTTTTTTTGTCAAAAAATGAGGGCAGTTCAGATTTCTATTCATCCAGTCATCACTTCTTGTGTAAAGATTTTGCTGAATTCAACATTAGTTACATGAAATGTATAATGTGAGTTTTATGTCCTCTACCATATTGTAGTGTTCACACCGTTTGCTTTCTCAAGGCAACAGACGTGTCTTTTTGTCAAATGTGTTTATGGATCCAGTCTTGTGTTTGGTCTCTCCTCAGTCAGTGTTGGACTCTGTTTCTGTTGCATCCTGTGTCTTAGCATTCCTGAAGGCCAGGGTTTGGGTTACACACACTTGGTGTTACAGCATTGAGCATGAACAGTGATCTGTTGAAGGAGTCTTTTGTGTGGCATCTGGCAAAGGTATAGGCTTCTTATTTCACAGCAACCTTGGCCACGGGCAACTTCATCGACTTTGTTGTGAAGGCCCTTTGATTTCTGGAGGAAGGGGAGGGACACACCCAGTCCCATACAAAGCCTACCCAGCATACCACAATGAGTATTCTCTCTGTTAATCACTCACTCATTTCCCCCCTGTACACAGTTTTACCTCCACGGTCTTGTCTCCCAGGTGACAGGCGTCCACCCTTTATACCCTACATTCAACATTACATACTATACATAGTTTTCTGTGAAGGTTTGCGGTGATTTATCACAAAGCCCTGATGCTGTAATCAAGCAGACTAGTGCTGGGCTCAGTCCAGCCTATCAGTAGGATTTTCCGTAGGAGGGCTAACCTTTTTCCGCCCTTGGTCCCAGATTCCACCGCTGTTTGCCAGCTTTTGAACCAGACAGGTTTGAAGTGCTAGAACACAAAGAGAATGGACAGAAGAAATGGTGTGCTATAATGAGCAGCAAACTCTTCGGGGTCTTAAAAATCCGAGCTAGAAGTTTCAGAAGTGAGTGTCTGGTCATTTTTTTTTTTTTGGATTCATTTAATCCTTGAAGTACTTAGCTATGAAATTCTTTGCAGAGGATTTTGCGAATAAGACCAAATGAACAGGACATTTAGCGCTGATTCTGCTTTTTTAGGTTTCGGGCAGTTTACAGTAACTCTGCTGTAAAGCAAATAAAGGTCAGATTGTTGGGGAAATCATTGACGAGGAGTACAGGACCTCCACAGGAGAGGAACAAGGACAGTTACTGTCAGAGGGGGCAAGCCCAAGGCCTCTGAGCCGTGGGCTTAGTGCCAGACTGGATGTCAAGAGAAAAAAAAAAGAGAGGAAACACTGAATAGCGGACTGTGCTGGAGTATATATGAGTGTTTTGTGTACAAATATTGGCAGCATAGGCTGACATCAGTCTGTTGGCACATTGGTTGATGAGCCTCAAACCATGAGTCTGAGCTCAGAGTATACAGAGTATTGTCCAGGACAGAGTATCTTCGACGATGTTGCTGGTTTATAGGTAACAGTGAGCAAACTTAATCTACAAAGCATTCATGTACTTAAAATCCAAGGAAACAGGAACAGTATAGACATGATCAGGACTTGTTTAACTGGAATTAAGTTGTCTTCAGTGTGAGCTGTGTATCCCACTGATAATCCACCGTAGACGCACCAACACTCTGTCTCCTCCAGTGGCTTAACCCATCAACAGCTCTGTGCATTCCAGCCTTCTTGGCCCGTTGTGTGTTTCCAAATGTCCACACACTCATTTCCTGCCACCTATACCCGCACCCCCTTCTCCTTCCCTTCTCACAAGCTCCTGACCAGTGTGTTGAAACGGAAGAATATAGTTCCCGTCCAGTGAATGGAGTGCTTTGTGTGGTTCTATGACACTCTGCTGCTCAACAAAGTGAAGTTAATACTTTATGTAGAGCAGTGTTTTCCCAAACTTTTTAACTTGTATAGGCTTAAAATAAAACAAAGTTGACTGATCAATCATCACCAGTCCTACATGTCTATTATGAAAGGTTCTGTGTGTAGGATTTGGTTGATCTGTTGGCAGCAATAGGTTATAATTTTCAGAATTATAGTTTCATTAGTTTGTAGTCAGATGAAACTAGAAATTGTTGTTTTTCATAACCTTAGAGAAATCTATCTATTTATATATATATATATATGTGTGTGTGTGTGTGTGTGTGTGTGTGTGTGTGTGTGTGTGTGGTTTTGACTACTTGCCTACACTGTGCTCTCCATTCCAGAAGCAAATAAAAAGTTAAAATATATATATATATATTTTTTTTTTCCTTTGTTCCTGCTGAGCTTTGCATCTTCAAACACTACTATCTGAGATCAAATGTGTTCCAAAAGCAAAACCACTGTTCAAATTGAACATTTCCACTAACTATGCTGACCACAGCCAGTGGACAATGGACATCTGTAAGATCACAAAAATACAAAAGTTGAAGCTTTTGTGCCTTTGTAACCTGCTACATATAAAAAACGTTGGGGGAACTTGTCTGCTTACAGTTTGCATAAGGAACACTTTGTGACCAAATCATGTAGTAATGTTTTTTTTGCCAGAAACAGATCTTATGAGCCATCAGATTTGTCTCACAACCACTTGACTTGGTCACAACTCTGTAGCAGGGACATGCTGCTGTTGAGGATTAGTTTCTGCCAACTATGGATTTTTTTAACTTTTTACTGCAATTCAGTAAAACTTCACACATTCTCTTATGATTTACAAGCTCTGATTCTGACAAGTTCATTTTCTGTATTACATAAATGTTCCCTCCATCCTCAGCCGTTCATGCCTCTGGCAAACCTGCACTGCTCTCCAGACGTCCACCACTTCCTGTGCCAAGCCTTTATCCCAGCATGCACCGAGGAGAATAAGGTGATCCGTCCTTGCCGAGAGCAGTGCAAAACCGTTCTCTCTGACTGTGAAGAGAATATTCGGATCTTTGGTATCACCTGGCCCCCTGAGCTACAGTGTGACCAGTAAGAAAAGTTCAGTTACAGACAATTCACAAGAGCAGCACTAATTATTCCTGATCAATTCATTGTCTTGTCATTTTATTTGTCCTCTAGATTGGAGCCATGTTCCCCCCGTGATGATTCAGCACTTCCTGCAACCACTCCTGTGATCTCCTCCTCATCAGCTAAGAGGGATCTGGGCTTCTGGTGCCCTCTACAATTAAAGACTAAGCCGGGACATGGATCAGTGTTCCTGGGTGCTCAGGACTGCGCACCACCTTGCTCCAACATGTACTTCAAGCCACATGACATTGACTTCGCCAAGAGCTTCATCGGTGTGTGCTCTATCATCTGCCTGGGAGCCACGCTGTTCACTTTCCTCACCTTCCTCATTGATGTCAAACGTTTCCGCTACCCAGAGAGGCCCATAATCTTCTACGCCGTCTGCTACAGCTTTGTCTCGCTCATATATTTCATCGGGTTCCTACTGGGGAACAACGCAGCCTGCACCAAAGCAGCACATCCCTCGGGCATGGATACAGTTGTGCTTGGCTCTCAGAGCAAAGGGTGCACTTTGCTATTTATGCTCCTCTACTTCTTTTCTATTGCTGGTATTGTTTGGTGGGTCATACTCACCATCACATGGTTTCTGGCAGCTGGACCCAAGTGGAGCTGTGAGGCCATAGAGAAGAAAGCGGTGAGGGTTTTTAAGAAAATGATCATGTTAGCAGCAGAGACATGTAGAATATAAATGTAAAATGAATATTGTTCCTTGTTCTGTATCTGTAGGTGTGGTTCCACTCTGCTGCCTGGGGCATCCCCGGGGCACTGACTGTCATGCTGCTCGCTCTGAACAAGGTTGAAGGGGACAACATTAGTGGGGTGTGTTTTGTGGGACTCTACGACCTTGACGCCCTGCGCTACTTCGTTCTGGCTCCACTGTGTGTGGGCGTCATAGTCGGCCTGTTCCTCATCCTGGCAGGCATCGTTTCTCTCAATCACGTGCGGCAGGTCATCCAGCATGACGAGCGCAACCAGGAGAAGCTGAAGAAGTTCATGATCCGCATTGGCGTGTTCAGCTGCCTCTATCTGGTCCCGCTGGTCACCCTGTTAGCCTGCTACACTTATGAACAGAGCCACCGCAGTACCTGGGAGAATACCTGGATCAATGATCGCTGTCAGGAGTACAGCATCCCCTGCTCCCATAAGGTAACTCGCTTAATATCTTACTGAACAACTTGACGAAAGAGAAAAAGGTTTTCCAGCTTTCCACATTTATTCACTCAGTTGATGGGAATGATTTAAGGTCTTTGGCTTGATCTGGTTCACTAGATGAAAGCACAGGTATGTGTAATGGTATGCGGAAAAAAAGGGAGCAAAGTCAAAGCATGTTTGAAACTTGTAGAAAACTGATCAAGGCTCAAAAAGCTCAAAAGGTTTGTGTGTTGTGTCTTAATCTAAGAATCGTACACCACAGTTACTATGTTTTGTCTGTGTCTCTGTCAATTAGTTACCACAGACAGACACACACACACACACACACCTGTGTTGAGAAGTAATATTGGTCAATAGTGGAGCTCATTAACATCCACTACCAGTTTACAGTTTCCTGAGTAGCACACTCACTGAATTACTTTAACAGTGAACTTACATTCCAGTCTCGTCAATAAGTTTATGAGCTGCAATATGTGTGTGCACATATGAACACGTGTGTGTGAGTGTGAAGCACAGACATTAATATCTAGGCAGATGTCTAAAAAATGCCCATCGGTGAACGTTTTCACTGCAGCCAATCAGCCACAAAAACACCAGATTACTACATTTCTACATAGTTGATGAATCTAAGGAGGCAGAAAATGGTTTAAAAGTTCAGTTCAGAAATTAGATTTGTTCATTTACACATTTGCTCTAAATCACAAGGTTTCTTTGCCTCTTTGTTTCAGAAAACAGAGAACGACCGTCCTGACCTTTCTCTGTTCTTGGTGAAATACTTGATGACACTTGTGGTTGGAATATCTGCAGTTTTTTGGGTGAGCAGCAAAAAGACGTGCTCAGAGTGGGCCTACTTCTTCAACAGGACCCGCAAGACAGAGTAAGACCTCCCTCTCTTATTCTGCTACAGTTCATATTCTCTTTTCATGAAAAATAAATATGTATGTATATGTATAAATATGTAAATATTTCACTAAACGTTTCTTGTTCTGTGACTCACAGTCCCATCAGTGAGAGCCGCCGGGTGCTCCAGGAGTCCTGCGAGTTCTTCCTCAAGCACAACAGCCGCGTCCAGCACAAGAAGAAGCACTACAAGCCCAGTTCTCACAAGCTCAAAGTCATCTCCAAGTCCATGGGCACAAGCACAGGAGCTGCTCCCACCAATGTCTCCACTGCCGCCTCAACCACTAATCAAGGGACCTCTGCACTGGGCAACCACGAGCACCATGTGCAAGGTTCTCTGTCTGAGGCCTCGGTCAGGGAGCACCTGGACAGGGGCACCTCCAGCCGAAGCTCCAGGAGGGGGGAGAGGGACAGAGAGAGGGACAGAGAGAGGGACAGAGAGAGGGAGAGGGAGCGGGAGGGGGGAGAGAGACGCAGTAAAGGTGGAGGCTCTAGTAAGGTCAGCAGCCGGTCAGAGAGCATGCACCGAGTCCCAGATGGCAGGTTAGTGACATAAAACCTCGCACAAACGTAATAGATCTGATCAGATATGATACATTTCTGTTGCATATCCGCACAGTTTAGTTTATGTCTATCTGTACCAAACAGTAACCATCAATAACCTCAAATGTTATTGTCCTGGCTGGTTTAGGATGACTCCGAGGAGCGAGCTGTCAGAGGCCAGGCAGGCTCCAAGCGGACCACAACATCCAACTTTAAACCAATCACACAGCAGCAGCTTCCTCCAAGACTCCACCCACCAGCTGGTGCACCCGGTGCCTGTGGAGAGCAAGGACAAGAAGGACAGCTGCTGAGATGTCTGACCCTGAAGTTTATCTGTTGCATCCATCCATTCATCCTTGATACCACTTACAAGCAGTCACACTTGATGCTGGTTGATGTTCACGTTTGTGTGTCTTGTCCTACATCCAAACATTGTATTGGTGACGTCATAATCAGCGAATGTTCTTTGCCAGAAAAATGTATCATATGTACCTTGAGTATTTCAAAAGTTGTTTGTTTCAGCAGAGAGTCTGAAGACATTCAGTTACTGAGTTTGGGTGAGAACTTTGTCTTTTCAGCTTTACAGAGCTTTTAGCCTCACACCTGAATGTACATAAAACATACAACCACCAGTTCCACTCTATAGCATGAATTAGGTCTACTATTCTGTAGATTAGTAGCATGAGCAATATTCATGTAAATATTCTGTTTTTTTGTTTTGTTTTTTTAGTCTTCCACTGGACTAGTCCATACACTGAACATTTTTTAGAAAGGTCATGATATTGCCAAACATTCAACAAAAGGAGAGTCTTCCTGTGGTAAACTGTTACTGAATGTCTTATTGTTCTTCCTGCTACTTCGTCTCTCCTTTGATAAAAGACAAAGTTCTTGTTTTTGTTAGTGTTTTTAAATGACGTACTTAGATTTTATGCTTATTCTCGTTTCCTGCTTGTTCGTGGTGTAAACACTGACTCTGCAGAGGTTGGTCCCTTCAAACACAAGTCCTGTGAATTTGGATAAAGAATATCTTTGTAGTTTTGAACAGAACATGCCTTCCTTAGTTCCACTAGTTACACATCTTCAAAGAGCTCACAGATGTTTTACGTGTGCTGCGATGTACCTGTGTTCTTGTGATCTTCAGGCACATTGAGGAAACAAATGAAAAGGGGCTTTGCACTATTTGTCATTAGAAGCACAAACCACTAATTGTTAAAACATGAGTGAAACAACACAGAAGCAACTAAAACTACAGAGGAGTTCAAGGCTTATTTATAACATATGGATCATGGACCATATGTAATTTTTCTTTCAAGTTTTTCCAGGAGAACCTCTGATATATTTGAACATCTGTCCTGCTGGAGTATATTATTTAGCTGTGAAAGGGCTTTCATTAGTCCTTTGAACTTTACCTTCTTTTATATTTGGGAATCACGTGACTTATTAAAAGGGAATCACTGTCAGTCAGTTTCTACTGTATATTCTTATTGTGGCAGGGGTCTTGTTTGTGAAATGCTGTGTACAGATCTTGTTATTTTTCTTAGCCTGTCGTTTCAATCAAATTTTGTATCTATACATTTTCATTTTTGATAAAAAAAAATTAAATAATAAAAGATTGAATTCATACATTGATATATTGAGTGATTATTACTTAAAGGATGTAAAATGACAATATTAAATCAGTAATTTTCACATGGACACGCCCACACCGTTGAGAGAATCTCAGAGGAGTTTTTTCTTTTTTTTTTTTTTTTTCCTCCTTAAGAGTTTACAGGCTCCTTCCCTCTCGTCCTGCCCTCCTCTGAACCAAGAAACTGGCTGCAGTTGGAGTCAAACTGTCGCCCCGGATCCTCACAGAGAGATCACTCCCTCTCTCTCTCACACACACACACACACACTGATTGTCGTCCAAGTGTCTCAGCTCAATGATGTCGCCCCTCGTTGCCCGCCTGCTGCTGCTCGTCTGCCTGGTTTTACCTCTGTACGGCGTGGAAAAGGTGAGAAACAGAGGATACCGAAAGGATCCAGACGCGGACAAGGTGAGAGAAAATCACGCTGCCGCTGTGATCACTAGATTTATACTTATACTGCGTCCGCATATTATGAGGAAAATAATAAGTAATAAGATTTAATGTAATAAGGTTTAACTTTTTTTTTTAAATATCCTCTTCAGATTGACTTGAATGAATTTATTGCATCTTTATTAAAATCAATATACTTCGCAATACACTTTTTCTTTCAACTCATCGTGGGACTTTTTCTATTGTACTTTGATGTTTGTCAGAGGTTTATTTAAAAACGTCAGAATTCCCCCCAAAAGGGAAGAAAAACAGAAATGCGCTGATTCATGCATATAAATCCGCATGTAGGCTCACACTCGAGTGAGTGTGGTCACTACTTTGGTCAAAAATGGCCCCTGAAATTACCTGGTCCCGGCAGCAGATGAGAGTCGCTCTCATATAGCTTTTGTGTGGTCAGCTGGTTCTCTCTATTATTGCAGGTTTGGCTGCTCTCCAACAGACTCAGTGGACAGAAAAAAAACCCAAACAGGACGTTGGGGTCTGGCCCACTTGTCTGTCTGCCTTTCTTTGTTATCTAGCCGTCTGAAAAAAAGTTTTGGATGAAATGGATGAAATTTGGGGTTTGATATTTTAAGTATGATTAGCGCTTGAAATTATCTTTAACTATGTAATAATTCTCAAAATGCCCAAGGGTTCAACTATGTAAGTCCACCCCACCACCACCACCACCACCTCCAAGTTCAGATGTTAGATTTCACCAACAACAGGTATTTTTGTGCAGAATTATGTAACGTTCCTCTCTGCTGTAGGTGGAGAGTGAAGGAACAGAGCGGACACACAGTCTCTCTTTAGTCCCTTGGGAGTCAAATGAAAATGAAACTAGTGTTTATTTTGCTGGGACTGTGTCAACCCCCCCCACCCACCCACACCCCCACCTCTCAACAGGGACTTCTAGATGCCTGCATGCGCCCCCCCACATTGAGAAGCACTGAGCTCAAGAAATTTGCTCCTCATTATTCACCAAAGTTCCACACAGTCAAGCCCACAGAGGAAGGCTGTAATGAATAGCATCTTATGTTACCATCTGTATCTAGTGCACTGGAAATGATGCAGAAAAGCCCAACTGCACTAGACACTCTGGAGAAGGAAGATCTTCTCATTTGAACAACATGGTAATCATAAAATCTTCCTTTAATTCCTCCTGAGATCCTCTGAATCTAAAACCACTCAGAGCTACGCATCACATCCATGCTCTGCATGCTGCAGGACAGCTCCAGTCTCTGCTTCAGTTGTGACTAATGCATGAAACACTACTGATTCCTCAGCGCTTTTGGAGCAAACGCAGCCTTTATGCTTCGCTTACAGTAATGGACTGTGTTACTAATATTTGGTATAGGCTGGAGTGTAATTCATGCAGGCAGGCAGCGCCGCTATAGAAACAGCAGGCTCGAAGCTAATATAAAAGTCAGCTGTGTGGCTAAGTGGACAGAGGCTCCATTCAGTCGTCTGCTTTGAGAGGTCTCCAAAAATCCTGCCCTTAATAAAACAGAGTCGTTTCCTCACCAAACGGACTCCTGGAGCATTATGTGACATTTCCACATTTTCCCACTTATTATCCAAGATGCTTAGAAATTTTGTCCTTTTTTCTTTAAGGCTAAATTCCAGATCTGTTAATACACTTGCATACCAACCCACAATCAACTGCTTTCATCCTAGACTTCCCAGTTTCCCAAAGAGATGATGTCACCCCTCACGTCCTCAGGTTGCACCATAGAAGCCACTTAATAGCCAAAACAGACTCCCAGCCATCTGCTCCACAGCAGCTGATGTTTAAACGGTGTAATTCTCTCTGCACTTAGACATTTTTTTTAGATTCATATGGTCCGAAATAGATTTTTCTGCTTTACCCAAGAAACTTAAGTCGAGACAAGATGTTGAAACTGCAAGTAAAAGCTCTTTGTTCTCTTACTCTCTCCATGGGGCTTTTTTTTTTTTTTTGCCTCAATGCCTTTTGGCCAAGTCCCTCCTTTAACTGCTGCACAGCTGCATGTTGAACAAAAAGGTCAGCAATGACCCAACTGAAACCTGGACCTAAATGTCTTTGGCATCAGTGTTTGTTTAAGGGCGAGGACGCACATCCACGTGTCAGTTTATATCTGTCCTGAGTAAATGAATGAGTGTCAAATCACCCTACCAAAATTAAAAAGCCAAGTTCAGCTAAAAAAAGCTTCAACAGTTAACCTACACTCTGCAATCTCTTGGTCGAAAAGTGTCTTTGAAGAATGCATTACGGAAAGTTATTTGGATCTTCATTGTGGCTATCTCTGTATGTGGTGGCTTTTGGCGAGCTCCCCTGTCTCTGTGTGCGTCTGTGTGCGCTTGAGTCAGCTTGACTAAGATACAGCATCTGTTCAAACATAGCAGGAGAATCAGCAGGACAATGAATCACACTGATTTGTGTCCAGACACCTACTCATTTAGACCATTGCCAAAGCCTTCAGTTCCTAACACACATCTGTCAGTCACTTGCTTCATGGCTTTATGGTTGCTGGTTCTGTTGCTTTGCCTTGGTTTGGTTTTGATCACATCTGTTCTTACACTTACTTCAACCCAATGGCAGTGCATTTGTTTATATGACTTGTAAATCAGGTATAATGCTGCTTCTTGTGAGTGATGGTTGGATGGATGGCAGTATTTAGCATTCAGCATTTGTTTTCTCTGCATGCAGCCTAAACAAGGATTTAACCCAGAGGAAGAAATACAACCTGAAACAGGAAGTTAGATTACAAACTTTGTAATAATGCAAAAATGCAATATACAGTTTCTTTTCATTATCAACCTCCCACCTCTTCCTCTTCTTCCTCTTCTTGTTTTTGCAGTATGGCAGCTGCCTGCAGGGACCAGCAGGCACCCCTGGCAGAGACGGTAACCCCGGGGCCAACGGCATTCCAGGGACGCCAGGCATCCCTGGCCGTGACGGGCTGAAAGGTGAGAAAGGAGAGTGCATTAGCGAGGTCTTCGAGGAGCCCTGGAGGCCAAACTACAAGCAGTGCGCCTGGAACTCTCTCAACTATGGGATTGACCTGGGTAAAGTAGCTGTAAGTATTTTTGACACTGGGAATGACATGTTTCTGAAGAATGTGGTGTTCCTTTCATGTAAGTCTTAAATATCAGTAGTTACAGTTACCATACGTCATTGCAGGACTGTACGTTCACCAAGCTGCGCTCAGACAGCGCCCTCAGAGTCCTCTTCAGTGGTTCCCTCAGACTCAAGTGTAAGAGTGCCTGCTGCCAGAGGTGGTACTTCACCTTCAATGGAGCCGAGTGTACAGGACCACTGCCCGTGGAGTCAATCATCTACTTAGACCAGGGAAGTCCAGAGCTCAACTCAACCATCAACATCCACAGAACGTCCTCAGGTACTACAGAAAGTTAAATCAACACTGATTCTTTCTTGTGCCCTTCAGTTTACTGCTTCACTTTAGCTTTTTTTTTTTTTTTTTTAGAGTTAGATAGGAATATCTTGTGCCTGTGCACTAAATACATTACTGATAGAGGTAAGATACAGACACAATGGTGTGCATTGCACAGAAAGTTGACTGGCTTCAGTGACTGGCTTCCTCCAAGTCTTTGCTCAACTGACCAATCACAGCGTAATGCGGCGATGAATGATTGATACAGCTACAGAAATGGTCAGACATAGCAAACCCAGTCTATGGTCACAAAGGTTTGTGGGAAGGAGGTTTCCAAAGCTATTCAACTGTTAAACAAGTTCTTCTGAAAAAGCATACTGGCAGTTTCAAAGCTTTAATGTCATACATAGCTACAGTCAGCAGCTGGTTAGATTAGCTTAGCATAAAAACTGAAAGCAGGTAAACAGTTAGCCTGGTTCCAAGTAAAGGAAACAAAACATGCCCACCAACACCAAGTTTACTAAACACATAGCTTGTTTGTTTAATCCATGTAGTAACCATTATAACCATATAATATAAGTGTAAACTGCACAGTCATGTTTGCGTCCATAACTCGTGAATTTACACACTAATTAGCAGCATCATGACTGGCTGACACAGACAGGTCTAATTTGTTCTCATGGCCTTTTGCCATGTGTGTGACCTTTGTACAGACTGTTTCTGTGTCCACTCTGTGTGGTACACTTAGCTAACCGCCTGCTGAGTGTAGTTTTATGTTTTTATGGATTTGACAGTAGCATCAGTCCTGTCATCTAACTCTCCGCAGCAGAGCAATGACTGTATCTGTACTGTGTTTTTACAGAAGTCACATTGCTCCTTCAAGTGGTTATTTAACTGCTGCGGAGCCTCGAGAGTCTTGTCAACAAATTCTAAACTTAAAAGCAAAGTGACACTCCTCCAATTAGGTTTGGGAAAGTTCACCACAGTGTCAGAAAACAAAATAATTAACATCTTCCAGATCCAGAGGTTTGGGTGTTACCCAGAATTTATTCGCACCATTTTGTCTTTTCCTCTGTCTCCAGTTGAGGGCCTGTGTGAGGGCGTCAAAGCTGGCCTGGTAGATGTGGCCGTGTGGGTGGGGACCTGCGCTGACTATCCCAGAGGTGACGCATCTACAGGCTGGAATTCTGTATCCAGGATTATCATCGAGGAACTGCCTAAATAAATAACTAAAAAACAGTTCTGGTTGTATAAAAGTAGGTTATCTGACAAAATGATCAGGTGTGGTTTTGCTGAGGCATCACTGATGGTAACTTGAATGTTGTTTTTTTTTTACTATAGTAGACGACAGGCCTATAAACAAGAATACTGTGTCATTCTGTCTCCCAGAAGTAAACATTGTACTGTAGCTTTTCTGCTTGTGGCTGCTGTTTGAATTCAGTGACCAGTTAACAGACATTGTGAAAAGACATTGACAATATTTAAACTGTGTAATCATGTGACCTGTTTTATATTCATTATTACTGTTAATAAAGTAATCTTTTTTTTTTAAAGAATTTACCTCAGTGACATGATTACTTATAATCACTACACATACATAAATACATAAAATACATAAAAATTCTACACACATAAAACAAATGTTTTTTTCTTTAAAGGGATTGAAATGTTTATTTTTTTCTGCCTTCAATGTGCAACCTATACAATATAATATATTTTATGGAGGAACAATAATAATAAAAAATGAAAAGACTGAAATAGCCTGATTGCATAAATATACAAAAATTCTTTTGATCTTTTTTGGGAAGGACAATATTTTGTCCACTCTTATCTCACGTGCACTGTGCTGTTGAGGTCATTCCACATATTTTCATAACTTTGATCTTTTTCCAGTGAAGCTGCTCTGTATCGATATGAATTCACACTTTGGGTCATTGTCGAACTAAAAGGTGAAATTCCTCTTTACCTACAACTTTCTAGCAGATGCCTCAATGTGCACTGGAATTCAAACTGTTCATAATTACTTCCACCTTAACTGAAGCTTTTGGTGAAGAGTTTTTGCAGCAAACATACTTTTTGAAATTAAGTCCAAAGTTTTCCTGAAACTCAATGTACATTCTTGCAAGTCTTACCAGGTTTAGATGTTTTTCTACTTAAGACCCAGACTTGAATAATATGGAAGATTGTTGTCATGTGTCAGACACGACTTGCCATAAATTCCTTGAGCTCCTTTAATGTTGCTGTAGCCTCCCTGACCACTTTTATTCTCATCCCAACAGTTTTGGAGACACTGTTGTCCCATGTTTCTCTTTGATGTTTTCTGTGGTTCTTCTGGATCATGGCTTTTGCTGGAAGATACAACTAAGTAATTGTTATGAATTTAATTGATGGCAGGTGTGAACAGACTACGATTTAACGTGAGTTTGAATGTGACCGGTTAAATCTGAACACAGCCACATCCCCAGTTAAAAGAGCGTGTGTGTGTGCACTGTTTTTTTTTTTTAAGTTTACACTGGACAACAGAGGTAAAGCACAGTCTGGATTTTATAATAAAATGTAATAGAGCCATGAAGTTACACTTTGTTGTAAGAAAACAAAGAAAAGGTTGACAAAAAAAAAAAAAATCATTTTTAAAGATGTTTGTGCGCTTAGATTTAGTACACCTCCATTTTTGCAAGAAATAATTTAAATGAGACAAATTCATATTACACATACAGTACATGCAAATAGAAACCTGAGATCTCTATTTACCGCTGATAATCAGCTTTCAATACTTAAGTCTGTGTCCCCTTCAGCTGCAACAAAACAAAACGTGTAAACATAGCTGCTACATACATAGCTGTGACATAATATTTCATGTATCTCTCTGCTATAAGGCCAAAAATAGACTTTCACATTAGAAAAAAAAGCCATCGCAACAGCATTACACCAGTCTTCATCACATTTCACTGATAACTGACAATTTATAGTGAAAGAAGTAAAATCTGCTGTTACATAGTTTGGCAACTGTACCACTCATGCTAAGTGGAAGTGAAGGTTTCTCTCATCAGTACATGTGAGTCTCAGTCTGATCATCTCCTTCTGTATCTTGCTGTGGAAGCAAAGTGTCACGGTGAGCTCAAGAGTCTTTGTGGCTGTCGATGGAGCCTCATTTATTCTATCCCAGAAGGAAGTGAGACACATTCTCATACACTACGAATGTGATGCAGCAGGCGGGGGTGACGCGGATCAAATTGGGGATGATGCCTTTGTAGAAACCAACAGCACCTTCATTCCTGCAGGGAGAAGGAAAAAATTACAACACTGAATCAAACTGGGTACAGTAGCCAAATTTAGAAACTGATACCAGGATGGCATGTTAGCTCCTTTGTGAGAAGATCATTATCATACCTCCATGTCCGTCTTATGACATCAACAACTCCATTGTATCTATTGTGCTGGTCTTGCAGGCGAGCTCGCACCACCTGATATGGGTACGTTGTGGCCACGGCAAATAATTTGGATAATGCCGCCATTGTGATATATTCAAATGCATTCTGGTGACACACACAGACAAGTGGGAAGAGAAAAGTGGGGGAGGGGAGATAGGAAAACTGATGAGTCACTTGTTCAACTGCCGGTTATCAATTATGGGCTCAGTCTCATTAAGCTGGGGAGTTATGAGCCCGATGCCTGAGCTTTATTAAAACATTGAGCTTGTTTCCAGTCAGTCTGTGGCTCATGAGGTTCATGACTCACCAGCTTTGAATCTGAAGGCACTTTCTTGTATTTGTTGTAGTCTCTCTTGAGCTCTTCATACGCCATGAACTGCAGTGCTCCATGCGACGTGCCAAACAGACCAGGAACATAACCCTGTGTAATGTATACACTCTGTGAGTCATCCTGTCCAGATAAACTGAAAAAGCCACAATAGAAAAACCCACTGCCTTCTGTCTGTAGCTCACTGCCAATTAAAAACAAGTTCATCAGTTTTGACGATGTGTCATGAAAAAAAATGGTCCTGTTGGGATTGTAACACTTACATAATATTAATAAAGAAATTAAAATTCATTTAATAAACCATAGTTATTACCATGATCACAGGTTAGTGCTATAATACAAACAGTAGAGGGTGGCGTTGCCCTCTAGTGGTGAACCAATTACTCATTAATAACGCAATGGGTCTTTTTACAGAAGCCATGTTGACATGTCACAGTGGGAAAAAGCACATGTGCTACTAATAACATGAACAACTTTAACAAGAACTCTGTTCAGTTCAAACGTCCCACTCAAGTTCACATTACAGTGTGTTAAGTGCTGTCTTGTAATGAGGGATCTTGAAATTGTTGTGGTTTGTAAATGACTGATGAGTGACAGGGAGGACTGACAAATCTGTCTCACATGGGAAGTTTTTTTTTTTTTTTTTTTTTCCCTGGCCACTAAATTAACATTGGCAACAAAGTGCAAACAGTACAGATTACAGACACAGATCAATAAAAAAAAAAAAATAAGGAAAACAAAATGTAAATAAATAAAATAAAATAAAATAAAAGTAAACAGAAAGAGATGAAAAACAGGTTTGTTTGTTTTTCTGTACATTTCACAGCCTCCTTCAAATGTGTTCAGTCATTCATGAAAACTATAAACAGTGACTTGGCATCAATAAATCAGGCTACTGTGCATCGTTTCTCCATTTTTAACACACAATTATAAGTCAGTGTTTAATATTATTAGATTTGGACTTGGGCAATTGAAATATCTTTTCATATATTAAAACAATTGTGTAATTACAGAAACCGACTGTTCAATAATAGGTTTCAATTTCAAAATCACAAAATGATGATGTGCTTCTAATTCTCATTACATTCTCTGCAGGATTATCCTGTGAAGGAATTTGATTATTTCCGCATGTACTTCTACTGTGACATGTCAAAATGTCTGCTGTAAAAAGGCCCACACAAAACTTGATTAGAGCCTGGCAATCAGGCAGTCATTAGCAGTTTTTATTAGCTGCCACAAATATACACTTGTGTCTAACCTTATACAGTCCAGGCACTCCCTCATGGCGGTATATCTTAACCAGGGCATCCACCATCCCCTTGTACTGTTTACTGGTCGGGTCTGTATTGTACTGCAGAACCAGTCGAGTCTTGGTCACCCAAATGGGGTTGGTTATGGTGAGTGTTAGGATGCCTGATGTGTGAACAAGAAGAAAAAAAAGTTAAAGTGGAGCTTCTGATGTGAAGTACCGTCCAAATATTAGCTACTTTACTAGACGCACATGATAGATAACAAACACAGCTACTTCAAGCAGCAAATCAACTGTGTGGCAGCAACGGCAGACAGGACTTGATGTGGCTGACAGGAAGTGGATTCATGTGACCATGTGGAGTCAAATGAACAGAGGGGGTGACTCTAAATTGAATCTGCCTCCTGTCAGCCGAGGCCAGTCCAGAGCAGAACTATCTAGCTGCTTTTGTTGACTATGAGCTGATTGTGCAAGTGTGTCAGCAGCGTGAGGATAAACGTGGTCCTAACCTGCTTCAGCTGCAGACACCAGGTGCTCAGTGGCACTCAGTTCAGTCTGTCGACCTTCCTTAGTGTAGCCTTTAATTGCATTATAGCTGTAAAAGAAAGATAAGTTTGTGGAAAATAAGCCATGCTACAGTCACAGATCATTTTAAATGACATGCAGATATTATCCAGTAGTGGGCCACTGTTTACTTACAAGAAGAAGTAGAGACCCCAGGATGCACCAGCACCCCAGACATTAGGTGTCACACCCTGATACAGTCCTCTCAGTCCCTCCTGATGCCACACACTCTTCATACAGTGCAGTATGCCACTGTACCTAGGTCGTAATTCCAACCCATCATTCACTTTAAGAAAATGACATTTGAGATCATTGTTAGATCATCTTCAAACATCGTAAGTTATACTTACTATTGCGTCATACATTATTTAGAAAGTCTTTAATGGTTGAGACTTTACAGTTGATCTAAGCTGCGTCACTACAATGAACCATATCCACTACATTGACTGTCGTTTCATACAGTACCTGCAAACCTGATCTTGACCAGGTCTAGCGGGTGAAGCACCACAGTTGACACCACTCCACCACTGAGTCCTGCGATCAGGTTTTCAATCTTCACATGACCGAAGACCTGTTTGACGTGTCCGACTACTGACACAGCAGAGACGGGTTTACTGGACAGTCCTGCCTCTGTAACGTCCACGGCACCGTGGTTGGGAGCGGAGCTCATGTTTACCTGTAGCTAATCGGGCTAGCTGCTGTCTGCTAGCTGCGTTACGCTAAATATTTACAATACAACGCGCGTATTACAACTAATAAACAATGCTGCAGAATTAAAATACAGTAGACAGTCGACACTAACTCCAGGAAACTTCCTCATTTTTCTATTATGTTAAAAATGAACCACGTTTTATGACATGTGGTGGACCCCATAGCTATGACAACATTACCCAACACGTTAGTCGGCGACGCCACTAATCGACCTTGCTACAAGTATTTAGGAACAGTTAAGTTATTATGGTTAAAATGTATTTCCGGCTAGGACTTTCAAAATAAAACTACCGGCACTTTCGATTAGCGATATTTCAGCATACAATTAGGCGACACTTGTAGACCTTGTACAAAACACCCAGCAACAACAGTGTGAGTGTTTTGTTTTATTAAAGGTCTCGATACAACTTATTGTCACACCGTTACCTTATCTATTTATTTGGGCTTATATTCTTTAAGCCATTTTTATAGCTATTCCTTCCTGACTGATATTTTACGCAACTGTTACTAAATTTAGGCCTCCCAACAAAACAGCAAACAAGTACTATTTTTCAAGACCAAAGATGTTTCCGGTATTTTCGAGCTAAATTACAGCAGCTTGTTTCCTCATCAGTGACGCATCCGGGAGGACTGGACATCCCACAATGCAACGCGGCATCGAGGAACCTCTTCTCTCCTTCCACACATGGCAGGAGTAACTAGTGCTAACTGATATTTATGTTGGTGTTTTTTCTACTACAGCTGCAGTTTTAAACCTGTCGCCACTCAAATGAAAGTTAAAGTCCTTTCGAGGAACCCGGACGATTATGTCCGAGAAACGAAGTACGATATTCAGCGTGGTAAGTGATAATTATTAAATTCTGGACAGTTGCTAGCATAATGTTAGCCACTCTCAGTTAATAAAAACACAGCCGTAACACACCGACGCACGTAGTCTAATGGATAATATCATTAGATTTACGTTGTGACGATATAATTACCTCTGAAGAAGCCAGTCTTTATCCATATATGAACAGAAACATAACAAGTAGATTATATGATTTATTTTAAAGAAGTAATCCCAACGAGTGTGTCATACCTTTAAACTCAAATTTTAATTTCTATCCATGTAAGAGAAAAGTTCTGTCAGCACATTATTAAGAGTCTGCTTTGTCTCTAGTCCCCAGAAACTATGATCCAACCCTGCATCCGTTTGAGGTGAACAGAGAGTACACTCGTGCTCTGAATGCCACCAAACTGGAGCGGGTGTTTGCCAAGCCCTTCCTGGCCTCTCTGGAAGGACACAGAGATGGTGTGAACTGCATGGCCAAACACAACAAGTCCCTCTCCACTCTGCTGTCTGGTTCCTGTGACGGAGAGGTAACCACCTGCTCAAGTATACTTTTGTAACTTCATGAAAGTATATTTGCTGTAATCTGAAGTGTGACTTTGTGCACACTAAACTAACAGGACATTTAATCTGATCCTCAGGTGAAAATGTGGGATCTTACCAAACGTGAATGTGTCCGTACTCTCCAAGCTCATGAGGGTTTTGTCCGGGGAATGGTTGTCCGTTTTTGTGGAACCTCCTTCTTTACGGTGACTACTGCTCTTTACAACACCACAGAAAAGTTTTCAAAATGTATATATTTTTTGTAATGGAGGTTTTGTGTTATACATTGATTCTCTGTCTATTACAGGTTGGTGATGACAAAACAGTCAAGCAGTGGAAAATGGAGGCGCCAGGGTATGGAGAGGAGGAAGAGCCAATCAACACTATTCTTGGCAAGGTAGATACAAATACAAAGACTGGTACAGTTTAATATATATATATATATATATATAAAAGTTTTTGAACACCGCAATTTTTTCAGCGTAATGTTGTCAGTTTAATGTGTTTATTGCACCCTGACATGAAAGCATAGTACAAATAAGGAATTGGGGGCAAAAAATAAATCATGAAATCAATCTAAACTTTGGCTCATCAAAGTAGTCACTTTTAGTAGATATAACAGCTGAACACACTCATGGCATTCTTTCTGCAATAGAAATCTAATATTCTTCAGAAAGTTCTTTCCAAATCTTTTGCAGAAGTTTCCATAAATGCATGGCACTCGTAGGTTCCTTTGCTTTCACTCTTCTGTCCAGTTCATCTCAAACCAGCCCGATGGGGTTTAAATCTGGAGACTGTGCTGGCTACTCATGTTTTTAAGCTTACCATCTTTTCCTGAGGTAGGTCTGGCATAGCTTGGACTTATGTTTTGGGTCATTATCTGGCTGTAGGATAAACCCCTGACCAACTAGGCACACAGCAGAGGTTTTTGCATGGCACTGCAGAATGCTGTAGTAGCCATTTTTGTTACTTACTCTGTACAAGTCACCGACCCTGGATCCAGAGGAAAAGCCAGACCATCACACTTCCTCCTCCATGTTTGACAGCTGATGTCACACACTGTGGAACCATCCTTTCACCTACTTGATGGTGTGCAAAGATCCTGCATGATTAACCGAGGATTTTAATTTTTAATTCATAAATCCATACTATCTCATTCCAGTCTTCAGTAGTCCAATAGTAGCGTTTCATGGCCCAGGCAAGCCTCTTTGTCTTATTCTGACATCTTAGCAATGGCTTTCTTGCTGCAACTCGTCCTGTCAAACGTGCAGCTTGAAGTCTTCTCTTCACAGTTAAAACTGAGACTTGCTTACTACAACCACTATTGAGCTGTTGTGCTGTGAGCAGCCTATCACGCAAGCTGTTAACTCTCAGAAACTTGTCCTCTGATTTAGTTGTGCCTTTGGGTCTGCCAGACCTCTTCCTGTCAGTTTCCCTCAGTCTCTGAGTGCCTTTTGATGGTGAAGAAAACTGTACTCACTGACACCTTGACTTTTTGAGTAATTCTAAAATGTACATTATTTTTTGTTTTGGGTAACCTTACCTTGTTTAACCTCTGGCAGTTCAGTATTTACTTTTGAACCATTTCAAGCTACTCACTGAACTTGAATTGCAATAAATAACTGTAAAGTGGGATGTTCTAAAACTTTTGACTGGTGTGTGTATATACACACTGTGTGTGTGTGTCTGTGTCTCACATGATGACTGTGTTTAAAATTATTTTCCTCTCCTAGACTGTATTCACAGGCCTGGACCATCATCAGAATGAAGGTCTGTTTGCAACATGCGGCCAGCAGGTGGACATCTGGGATGAGCAGAGGAGCAGCCCTATTCGTTCTTTCACCTGGGGAGTAGACAGCTTCAGCTCTGTCCGCTTCAACCCTGTGGAGGTGAGATGCCACGTAGCTGCCACACGCAGACTCTTTACAGAATGAAGAACAGTTTAACGTGAATCATTTCTACATGTTGAAATGTACATAAAAGTGTTTCACACTTATTTAAAGCTGCACCCTGGCTGGTATTTTAAAACACCTTTTGATTTAACACAGACTGAACTTCTTGGAAGTTGTGCCTCTGACAGAAGTATAGTGCTGTATGACATGAGAGAGGCTGCACCACTCAAAAAGGTATGTGTGCATTGTTTAGTTGATTCAGAAATGTGCTCTTTTTCTTCCCCTTCCAAGGATATGACATGACCCTCAGCTACTGTACGTTTTCATTTCCTTGTTTAGGTTATCATGACAATGAGAAGCAACACTTTATGCTGGAACCCTATGGAGGCTTATTACTTCACATGTTCAAATGAGGACTACAAGTGAGTTTAAGAAGGAAATCATTCCGATTTATTCATACAGTAGTCTTCTTATTGGAGCTATACAAGGCCTTCTGTTTGAAATCCTTGTGTCTTTTGTGTCTCACCAGCCTCTACACATATGACATGAGGTACCTGGAGAAGGCAGTCACAGTGCACATGGACCATGTCTCTGCAGTACTGGACGTCGACTACTCACCCACCGGAAAAGAGTTTGTATCTGCCAGTTTTGACAAGACGATCCGCATCTTCCCCAAGGACAGTGGCCACAGCAGGTCAGTAACATCAAGCATACTGATACTGATACATGGTCTATACCCAAGTAACATTTCTGTTCTTCTGAATGAGACATAGTCATTAGTACACGTTTACAACAGGTCCTCAAAAAGTCTTAAATCATTTAATGATCCATTAATCTAAATTTTATGCCTTAAAATGTCTTGAAAACAATATTGACATTTAAAGTTACTTTAAAAAGTTCCATTCGGTCCTGATGTTCTAGTAAAAACTCATAACGTGTAACAACCAACGATCACTGCTGCTGTAGGAAGTTTGATCAGAATTGATCTCACTCATTGATCTAATGCCAGTGTGTCACCATTTGTGACCTGTTGTCTATTCTAATTAAAAAGTAGTTATTTTTAGAATAAATTATCACAATTGTTTCTGCCAGTGTTACTTTAGTATGTTATGGAGAACAGTGCATTTAGTGCCTTTGTGTAACCTGTACACAATACTGTATTTGAAGCATGCTGCATCTTGTGCAAAAGGATGCAGAGTCACATGAAGTCAGACAAACAGGAGGCTGCTGTAAAAAGCCAACAGAAAACACCTGCTATCAATCAGTATTTTTCTTTATTCAAATATTGTGAGCATGACCAAAATTAAGCTTGCACTAACATACATACAGTTGATATAGTTAAGTAATTCAGGTAATTCCAGGCCACTGACTCCAGACTTTTTGTCAATCTGGACATGAAATCAAATTGAAAGCAACCACTTGATGGTCTTAAAAAGTCTGAAACTTAACTTAGTGAAACCTGCAAAGTCTCTGTGTTAAAACAGTTAATGTCTTTTATTGTTTCTTTTGTCTGTATAAATGTAATATGAAAAAAAAATCTAGCAAAAGTATTATAAATATAAACTGTATATGATAATAATATTATGTCCAGTGACTTTAATCAGTGTTTTCCACTGATCCAGGTGTCTACTGATGTACACTGTACATCTTTAATGTGACTCCCTGTTTGACCAGTTTCACAGTAGATGGCGTAACATGTTCTACGTGCAGGGGTACATAAAAAAGAATGATGTTTGAATGCTTTTATTTATTTTTTTGCTAATTGTGCACATGGATTCATTGTTCCACCACCATGGTTTTCTGGACCTCTTGAATAGAAGTGGACCATTGTTAATGTTATTAATACCACCTGTGCTTTTCCTGTAATGTCTGCTGATAATAGTAGCCAGTTGCCTACTAAGCTAAGGTCCTTTTTTTTTTTGAAATGATCCTCTCAATCCAAAACACATAGTTAGTGTTTGGTTTCTATGTGACGTAATGGTACCTGCACTATTTGTACATTGGTTAAGCTTCAGAGCAAACAGCTTCAGTTGTGTCACAGTAGCTGGGGTGTGTTGATGAGCAGCGTCACAGTGTGGGTGGGTCAGGCCGTAGAATGATACAGAACGACTAAAAACAATCAATTAAATAAATATTGTAACTGAACAAGTTGTAAAACACACTCATCTGTGTTTAAATGTTCCCTACCAATAGTCCATTCCTTTAATGACCACTGTGACGCTTTCCATAACCACAACCATGTGTTTATTATGCTAACCATGACAACAGAGACCCCACACTATAAAAAAAAAAGTTGGCAGATGTAAATTTCATGTTTCCCACTGACACTCGGCATTGGCTGCGGTTTTCACTAACCTTAATGAAGAACTAATGGTTTAGAGACACTAAATAACAACGGTGTACTAAAAAGGGTCAAACTCATTTAACTGGTCAGTGTTAGCCAGTCTCAGACATATTGTATCTAAGCATCTGTTGGAAAGTTATTACAGTCATGTTCATTCAGTTAGTCATTTTAATTATATAGGCTGTTATTGATATTTTATAAAAAAGAAAAAAAAACCAATTCTCAGAAGTTAACTGCAGTTCTGCACTGATGTCATTTTGAACTATTTAAGGCTTTTTATTGTTAAACAATAAAATGCTCTGCCAGTACACGTCTTTGTCACAAGGATAGTTGTAAAAAAATGATGTCTCTATGCCAGATAAGGAATATCAGCAGGTTAGTTGGTTATCCCGTATTGTTCCTGATGATTGAAAACATTAGTACGTGAGGCACAGATAAACAATTGATCTCGTCACTGAATTTGATTTCATTCAGTTCAACATAATCTAGCATGTTAATCTTGATGTTTTGATGTATGATAAAGCAGCATAGTATTTATCATCATTGTGGAAATTAGTAGTTGTGTGTGTTGTAACAATTGATTCAATATAATTGCTTGAATTAGCTGTTTTCCTAATGTCTAACAATGGCATTGTATGTACTGATTTTCTTGAAATTCAGGGAAGTTTACCACACCAAACGCATGCAGCACGTCATCTGCATCAAGTGGTCAGCAGACAACAAGTACATCCTGAGCGGCTCTGACGAAATGAACATCCGACTGTGGAAAGCCAACGCAGCTGAGAAGCTAGGAGTGGTGAGTTCTGTTCTCGTGATTTTATAAAAAGAGTAATTTGCTACTTATTGGCTGTTTTTTCATCATTCCTCATAGCCATGTCTACAACGGGTCAATAGGCGTATTTTCCTCAGCTGTCAGAGCATCTGTACGCTGTATCTGCCTCCTGTGTATTACCTGAACTTGTTTTATGAGTTAGCTGCATTTTTCGACACAGCCATGGCCCTGTGCCCGCCTCGGTGGGGGTAAGAATGGGTGACTATGCCAGGAGCTACAGCTTTACTGTTGCCAAATGCCCTGATGGATGCTGACTTAGGGTAGAATCACTCTCAATAAGTACAATGTACCAATTGGCACAGCAGCTCCAAACACAAAAAACTCAAATGCATGTGCAGTTGTTGGACAAACTACTAACAAAAGATTCAGATAAAAGACTCATCCTTTTCCAGACACATCTCCACTGACTTAATATCTTTGTTAGCCAGCACCCCATGCTTTGTATTAAATAAAACAGGCTGTGTTAGCAGAATTTGGCATTAATGTTATGTGATGCCCAACTGTCAAATAACACTCTAGTAAAATGCTGAGGAGCATTCAGCGCCCCAAATCCCACTTATGGCTTGGTAATAAAGATCAGTGGCATCTTGTGTGCCATCTCCAACAGCCATCTTTCATTCCTAATCGGATTCACTCTTGCTTATTCTCTTAATGCAGCTTCGGAGTGGAAAATTGGCCGGCTTTTGGCACTTGTTTTACTGTCACTGTGTAAGGGAAGATTTATTCGCAAGCTTTGCACTTAAAGAGATCAGACAAGGGCTGCTCCTATCAGCAGTTTATATCGGCCAATCACTTAAAGCGGGCTACTCCGAACATAATGAAGCATTAACAATCAAGTTGTACTGGGAGAGTCTTTAATTATCAAGAAATGCTGAAATGCTGAATCAAGGCTTTGAGTCTGAAGTCATCACACTGAACTGATGGGGACTTCTCCATCAGCTGCCGCACATCACTCATTTATTCTCTCTAAAAACTTTGCACACAGCGACCTTTGACTGGCGTAAATTAGACCAAGGCCAAGACCTGAATGTTGAATCAGTCAGCTCCTATTTATTTTCTCAGGGTTCAAATGTCTCTTTTCTTCACTCAACACAACTCACTTTAAAGCCAAGTGAATCTTACAGAAACATTTGGACTGACATCGACGTGCTGCTAGAGATTTACTTGGTCTGTCCTTATAAGTAACAATACATCAAGGTTTTTACAGTCTGATTTAAAAAAAATAAAAAAATAAATGAATAAATAAAAAAATTACTTGCTAGATTACGTAGTTGTAGTTTTGTCTGTTTGTTTCTATCATTATAGTTAACTAAGTAGATTACTAAACCTGAGGCTGCATAGTGAACGCAGTGCAGCAGCAACAGTTCAACTCTCCATCAGTGTCTACAGGAGGTGCATTTAGCCACAGTACTACTATGTGATCACCTGCAGTTTGGCACTGCTCACAGACCAGTCACCGTGGTTACATGACAGGAAAAAATCCCCTGCACTCATGCTTACACATGTCGCGTAAGAAGCTGTTAACGCAGCCTGTTTCCAGTCATATTGATTCAACGAGAAGAGCATCTGTTCCATGCAGCTTTTACACAAACCTGCAAAGAGGAGAAAAAGAATACGAACACATGATTATGACCACGTCTGAGGTGCTTTCACTTTTTCTAATAAAGTTTGATCTGTCAGTCGAAGCTGTTGCTTGATTAATCAATGTCCTTTTTTCCAAAAAAGACTTACGACAAAAGCTCCATGGCATAACTTTGATATTACACTTCAAACATATGAAACACATTTAGAAGAAAACGGACACCTGTTCTCATTACATGTTGCCTTATTTGTGGCTGCATTTTACCTACATTTGCCTCACCTGCAGTTAAATGTATCCCAGTCATATTTCAGATAGAAGAGACAACAGAGACTCAGCTGTTCAGATGACAGCAGTAGCAGTCCACTAGTTTTCACACAGTCTTCCTGTGTAGCTGTTGACTAATTTCTGTCTCTGTCACACTCATTCATCTCAGAAGATTTTTTTTTTTTTGCCACCTTGGTTCATCATCCTGTTCACATGAGTAACCTGAATGTAACACCTCTGTGGCATTTTCAAACCATATATTTGTGTAATTAATGCGATGTCTCACTAAAACATGATTCCTCCAAACAAAACAACAGCGGAGCATCATGGTCTGCTCTCTCATATCCATCTTCATTGAGATTATACAAGCACTGTGTCTAGCAGGCTAACTGTGTGTGTATCCAGGGGAATTGGTTTAGTCCGACAGGATCAGCATCTAACAGGTCTTCTCCAGCAAATTGAATCCGAGACAAATCATTGCTTTTAATTAGAATAAAAGCCTTCGAGGAGGACAGCCTCGGCCAAGAGGAGTTGGAGTAGCTGCTGGTTTTTATGAGAGATGGAGAGGGAGGGACGTTGTTGAGCTGGTGTCTTCACTTTTTAACAGACATTGATTCAGTTTTGAATGAAGACGTTGTCAAGCTGAAGTTAGTGCTTACTGTACTGGCCAACACTTTATGATGGACAGCATCATACTGTTACTGTCACTAATTAACTGAGTACAATTAAGTACATTTTTTTTCAAACTTGAATTTTGTTTAAGTAGCAAAAGTAAAATAATATGATTTAACGGCCCTTGTCAGCAACAAAGACAACATGTATATTTATCTACAGGAAGTATTCTTCTCTGGAAACAAGATGAAGAAGAAGAAAACACCTCAGATAACTATCATTACACCATGGGAACCCAAGATGCTATAAATGATATAATTCACACTTGTGCTACAGTTATAAATACAACTTCACAAGTTAAATGCCTGTAATAAAGTCACTGACTCATCTTCAGGGGGAGTTACAATAATACAGTCAGCAAGGGTCAACTTCTCTTGTTCTGATCTAAAGTCGAAGCCTGTTCACAGAAGAAAAGCAGCACATTTGGGCTTTTGTTCTAATGTTTAAAACGATTCATATGTAACTGTGTACCATCGGCATATCAACTGTGATTGTTGGCTCAGAAGTAACATTTTTTGGTTGTTTTCTTGCCGATAGTAAGATTTAATAGGCTGGTGCCACCCTCGTACGGGAACAGAAAACATGAAGCCTGTTAACTTAGCACAAAGACTGGAAACTGGTGTGGGAAGCAGATAGGCGGCCTGACTCTGTCCAGAAGTCATAAAATCCGCCTGCTGGCACTTCTTAAATTCACTAATGCATTATATCTTGTTTGTTTAATCTGTACAAAATCAAAGTGTAACAACAACAAGTTTTGCAGCATTATGGAGTTGTATGCCAGACTATTTCTTGGCCAGGTGCAGTATCTGCGCTGTGACCAGTGTGTGGGACAGAAAAATGCAGCTACATGTTTGTGGGTTTGGAGATACAAGTATCAAACACAGTGATTGGTCTGATTGTCTTTCCTGTAATGACTATCATGATGCTTTTGATGACATCATGTGATTCTTATTAGCTGATGGATTTTACCCAGTTGTCATAGTATCCGTGTGAGAATTTTATCTCAACTGTGTAAAGCAGCGTGGGTGACAGGTCTTGTTTATGCTTCTACAACTTGGTGTCTTTCATGTCCATGAAGATCATGTGAAACGGTTGAGAGCTAAGGTTAAGCTAACTCTTTCTCTTCACACTGTCATCCATCCTGTGTCCTGCCCCATCTCATTTCGCTTTCCTCTCGCCCGTCATTATTTTTCCATCATTTCCTCTTTATGTTTAATTCACTGTTATCATATCTCCCTCTTTGGTGTAATTTAGCTGTCCCAGAGAGAGAAGATGGCTGCCAACTACAATCAGAAGCTAAAGGAGAAGTTCCAGCACCACCCACAGATCCGACGCATCGCTCGCCACCGACATCTCCCCAAGAACATCTTCCACCAGACCAAAGAGCTGAGGATTATGAAAGAGGCTCGTCGCAGGAAGTATGTCCTCTTCACTCTTCCCCCTGCAGCACTGATGTGGCCATTAGGATTGAACTTGGTAGCTTAGCTTAAATGATGACATGAAGTTCCCTCTTTGTCTCATGTAGAGGTGATGGTGGCTTGGGCTGCTGCCAGCACAGGTCTGACCTATGTAGTCACACCAGCCTAATGGAAAATCTCACAGATGGGACGCGCCCCCATGACATAGTCTCAATAAGCCTTACATACGCATTTACAGCTTGTTTGGTGGATTGATTGTCCCAGTTTGCCGTCGTCCAGTGATTCATCGCTCAGTCTGCAGCTCTTTTTTTTTTTTTTAAATTACTGGCAGGATTGTGATGTGTCAGACGCGTGTTTGGACTTGTGAATGATTTACTATCTATGCTTTTATGCAATATTTTCAGGGTGCATTAGAGCAGCAGGTGACGTAGATGTTAGGTCAATAGTCTCATATTCAATCCCTTCCTCTCATTCTGTTTGCTGATCTCTCCCTCCCTCCTCACCCCCAGTCTCACAAGCAGATTGAGTTACTCATGCCCGCTCTTTGTTTTGTTTTTTAGGGAGAAGAATGTCCGCAAGCACAGCAAACCAGGAGCTGTTCCTGTGGTGACTGAGAAGGAGAAGCATGTTGTCACTGTGGTGAATTAAACAGAGCTGGAGACGAGAATGGAAGATGAGGAAGAGCCTGCGATCACACCCATGTGTGTTTTGGGAAGGACATTCATTTAAGTTGAGCATCATTCTAAGAACATGAACACAAACTGTAAATATATAAAGGATGGAAACAAATCTAGTAAAGAGTGGCTTCTTTTATTCAGTTCACTTCATTGTTGGGATTCCTGACAGTCAGGGTTTGGTTAATCTTCCAGTTTGACTAATTACATGTTTTGCTCTAAGCAGGTTTGCATTTTCCATCACAGGGTCCAAGAATACCGCAACAATTTAAGAAATGAGGGGCAGATTAAACTCTTCCAGTGTTTATACAATGGCCCCGGACTTGGCAGTGATTTCCATCATGCAACAGTTAATGTTCCTCTGTTTCACCGTGTAAACTAAAAACAAACCAGTGACATGTAATGTGCTCACACAAATCAAAAGACTAAAGTACCTCTGTCTGTTGTGAACGGCCACATTTCTCCTGACTGTATCCATCGTCATTTAACAAGACCACGGTGTCTTCTGTCACTTCAACATGATCAGTTGTACCCATGGGGCCAGTGGCACACACTTAGAGGCCATGTCCAGGATGTTATGGTGTTGTACACAAAATGATGAAAGAGCTGGAGAGTGAAGTTCAAACCCTCCTTTATTCTGATACACACCCACTTACAAAACTGTTAGTTAGATGATCCAACAAGTCTTATATTTCTTAACACAAGAAATGTGTGAATGAGATGCATATATCTGCAGTAACTGATTTCTGTTTTGCAGTGACAATGTTCAATTTTTCTTTCATCCAATGTGCATGACATGAAATCCAGAGGTTTGTTCAGAAGTTTTTCCACGTATCTTGTAGGTGAGGTAACATTTTACATACTACTGTCAAATCTCTGTTTCTGACCCACCGTTTTTTCGGATGTGTATTTATAATAAACTTCTAAACTCATTTGTTGTTGTGGAAGTGTTTCATATGAAAAGAGATCATGGTCATGATTTGTTCAGAATTCATACATCCTTCCTTGTTATTTGACTTGTTGCAGCAGATCAGGGTCTGTGGTGCTAATTTACTTACAAGTCTCATCAGGTAGAGGCTCAATCCTCTTAATGTTGTCCTTCAAATCCTATCAACACTTGATAGAGCAACGGCTGCCTTCTTTGGATTGTAGTGGTGGAGCTGGGGTCAGAGCTGAGAAACACAAGATGGAGTAGAAGCCAAATATGGACAGACGCTCTACTCGAGCTGCAGAAAACTTAAGATTTTTATAATAACTGATACCTGGAGTTTTAAATCCACACCTGTTTCTGTTCTTTCTGGTTTTATCTGTGAGCCTACAGGTCCAGTTGTTTTGATATTTACTTCTGGAAATACTTCCATTATTAATTAATATGCCAGTTATCGTCTCAGTTCTCTGATTGATCTTTTAGTCTAAGATTTCTATCTAGTCAGAAGTGAGCGTAGATGGAATCCGTCTTGTTTTGTCTGGTCAACCGTCCAAAACTATGCCTGAGATTCAATTTAGATTAAGAAGAAAAAAAAGACTTAAGAAAATCAACACTGAACGTATTGTTAAGTCTATTCCTCTTCAGCTCAGTGAGCTTGTGTAACTGTGAGCTTTATTTTCTCCCATTCATCATCAGTGAATTTCTCACATCAGCTGACACCACAGAGCCAGTGTGTACAGTACAAGTGCACAAAAAGCAGCAGTGAGTGCAGCCACAGCCACACCTGCAGGTCCACTCGTTGTCACTAGTCATATTCTGTATTTATCTCCCCACTTCACATCACCTCCCCCCTCCCCTTTCATAGTGCTCATGACCTGGTTATGAAATATGCATGATGCTCTTCCTGCTCGTGGCCCCTCCACATTCCAGTCCGTGTTTTTGCGGCTGCTGTCTGCCTGCTGTCAATGAACATCCAGCGCTTTATTCTCCTACGTGTTTCTATCGCTCCGCCTCTTCTTCCTATCTGGATTTTTTTTCCCCCTCCTCTCCCCCGTTCCTCCCTCCCTCCCTCACTCACCTCTCTCTCTCTCTCTCTCTCTCTCATTGCATCCATTTTTGTGCATTTAAGAAATCTCCAAGAATTACCAACCTGGAGGAAAGCGAGCTAACCACAGTGACAGAGGAGGGTTAAGGACTCCAAACGAAAACAAACAAGGACGGGACCGGGAGCATCTTTTATTCCAACATGCGAGCAAAACCTTTCTAAAGAATGGCAGCGATGGGTTAGACAGGATTTAACATGACTGCAAAATAAAAGGCAAGAGTTGCTTTATTGTTTTTTTAATCCTCTGTGTTTTTCTACTTTTACAAACCCCTGGATGGTTGGATGGTTAGATGGATGGCTGATGTTTGGAGTACCTGAAGGTTGTAGCCTACAGCCTGTGCACTCCTGCTTCTTCTTCTTTTTCTTTTTCTTCTTCTTCTTCTTCTTTTAAGGGCATCATCTATTTTCTAATCCTGAGTGTTTTCAGTTTCCGAAAATGTCATGTGTAGATTTTTGGCGTTTCGACTCTGCAACAGCTTGAATATTGCGAACCCCGGTGTTTGTAAGGCAGCTCGGTCGGCTGCAGCCTAGTTGATAACCCTATCATGAGCATCTAATAGCTGAGGATGAAGCCTGTAATTAATATTTTGACGCTTAATTTCTGCAGCGCGGTGTAATGTGTGCATGCTGCTCCTAACCGGAGATGTCATGCCGTGTGTAAGCCACGGTGCCTCCAGCGAAGCCCGACCGCCACTTTCAATTCAGACCGCATGAAATGTAACACAACAGATGTGATGTCACATAATGCAGCTTCTTGATGGTGTTTTTTTTTTTTTTTTTTAAATTGTGTTATTATTATTATTTTAATATATACATATATTATTATGATTATTATTTTGTAGCCACTGTGTGTAAAAGATGTCTGCTCCACACGGGCCCCGGGGCGGCCCTGGCCCTGCCGCTGCTGCTGCCGCCGCCACCGCTGCCACTGCTGCCTCAGCGGCCGGCGCCATGCCGGAGATGCCGGACCTCAGCCACCTCACCGAGGAGGAGAGAAAGATCATCCTCGGTGTCATGGACCGACAGAAGAAGGAGGAAGCGAAGGAACAGTCGATGTTAAAGTAAGAGAAAAAAGCAGGCGGTGACGGTGGGGGGCTGTCGGTGCTGGTGGATAAACTCGGCTGTTTGTGGCTTGTTGTTACACTGTATTTCTGTAATTGTGTCTGTGTGGTACTGGTGGCTCGTGTTGCCTCTTGACATCCAAGCTAAAGCTTTAAATGGTCGCCTACTAGCCAAAGGGGGACCAAGGTGAGATCAATCTTTTCCTCTCTGGTTCCTGGTTCATCATTTCTTGACTGACTTCCCACCCCTCCTCCTCCTCCTCTTCCTCTTTTAGAAAGTACTACATCTTAATGGCTGAGTATCGTTTTATAATGCGGCAGCACACTCCTGCCTCTACTTTGTTGTAGCTACAGCTGTACTATAATGGGCTGGGTTTAGCAGCAACGGGCGCCATTTTCACGTAAAAAAGCACGCCAAATTGTTTAACCTTTCCCCACGAACGTCACCGAGATTACACAATATGACACTGGAAAGATCATTTAAGGTGTCCTTTGTGGCGATGGCGCACGCGGGGTGTGTGTGATTTCAACGTTAAAGTCTCGGTAGATCCCCCCCCACCCCCACCCCCACCACTCTCTCGCTACCTCTCGCCACCCCCACCCCCACCCCTCCCCGCTCCTCTTGTGTACAGATGTCGCTCGGAGCTGTTTCAGCACCACGGCGCTGTCCACTGTAGGTTTTTTTTTTTATTTAAGGTGGACCGGAGTGTTTCCGCCGTCATGGCTTTAACCTTTACAGTGTGTGAGCCATAACTACTACAACCCGGTCGACATGCACTGGTTATATGATGGAAAACAACAGCTTGTACATACACACACACACACACACACACACACACACACACACACACACACACACACATATATATATATATATATATATATATATATATATATATATATATATACTCAGTTGATGTCAATTAAAAATGGCTTTGACCTTCTTTTGGGAAAAGCAAGTGATTAGAGTGAGAGACTCCAGGGTGGTGCCCTTAAATGTTTGCATCCTGTTGATTTGTCTTGTAGTTTTCCCTCTTCAGTGAAAAGGATGCACATGTTTGCATACTCACAAGACTGGAGCTGTTGTATTTCCACTATTCTATTAATGTGAGGCTAAATAGTCAGTGACGAGGTCTGCGGCTGCTGCAGCCTCCCAGCACGTGCCAGTGACTTTAGTGTGAGGTTGATGTGCTGCTCTCACCGTGGAGCATTAGAGCTGTTGTTTTCTATCATCAGGTTAAATGTTTGCACTATAAGAGCAGCATTCCTAATGGATGGAGAGTTGTGCGATCCCTATGCTGCTGCATGATAAACATGACTCATGTACTCAAGACACGGCTACCTCAGCTGCTGCGGTGCGTGCTGTGTGATTCATCCAGGCCTTTTCCGTTGCTTTCCCTCCCCTTACACTGCCCCCCCACCCTACTACCCCGCCCCCACCTCCTCAATCCCCATCTTCCCAACAGCTGACTGTTTTTCCTATTTCTGTGTCTCTGAGGTAAAAGGGATTGTCAGTTTTAGTCACTCTTAGTCTCACAGTGATGTCAAAGTGTTGTCATGACGGAGCATGGGCAGAAGAGGCTCTTCTTTGTGAGGGACATGACTGACTGACTGTCTCACCATAATGTTAGGTAACTCTGATTGCAGGACACACACACCATTGTGAGGTCAAAGTCCTTTGTGTGGATCGTGTGTGAAGCTGAAGGAAAAGGAGAAATTGTGTGTTTTCATTTTCATGGGAATTGTTTCCAGTATGGCCTCTCTCACGCACTCTAGTTACCTGAAAGTTAATCTCACAATACATAACATCTAAAAAAAAGACATGGAGGTTAATAACGCGGTTGCCTCCTGTCATTTTACTGTTTGTTTAAATCCAATGGCCTTCTTGGATTTCGATAGTAAAGTTTATTTTCAGTGTTTCATAGAGAAAAACATATTTGTTTGCTTTTACCATGCTCCGTCCATACATACAAGGTGACTCATCATGAGTCATCAAAACCGTAAATCCCCACTTTCTTTACCTATGAATCACACAAGCATAACATATCCTGAAGCAGCATTAATTCGCTCAGCCCTGGCATAGGTACAACTTCAGCGGATTAACTTGTCATTGGATGGTTCGTAGCATTTTCCAGCAGTGTTAGGGAAACAAACACCCACACTGCAACATCCCAACCCTATAGCCTGTGCATCTGTGCTGTCACGGTCCAATCACACAGCAGCTTGGATGGCTGTTCTGTAAAGTGGCAGTTTGAACATCAAAGTGTGTAATCTAACAGAGGGAATCCTGGGAGGATGGAGGGATGGAGAAGAGAGAGGGAGAGAGAAGCCTCCAGCTGCAGGGCTTGCCAACTTGCTGTCATCTCACTGGAGGTGCTACAGAGAGCGTGGATGGAAATCCAGTGCTGCTGACTCGCATGTAATTAGCCACTCTCTCCTTTAGCTGCTCGTTCTTAACAGGCCTGTGTGTCTTTGTGTGTCTGTGAAAAGAAAAAATGCTGCACCGATGGGAAGTCCATGAGTCGGCGCTCATTCTCAGATTTTTCTCTAGAAAGCTTCTCAAAGCCATAGCCATAAACATTTATTTAGTTCTGAATTTAACACACACACTAATGCTTCAGTGAGTCAGTCTTTGAGCAGTACAGCCAAGATGATTATGGGACCCCCCCTTACCCACCCCCCCCCAGACACAGTGTAACCTACAGGCAAGCATCAGCTGCCTGTGATGGGGTGACCCACAAAATGCCTGGGGCTCCACTTCTCCTCCCTCCCTGCTCCTCCAGTCCTCCAGAGTTGCTTGCTGGTTCTCCTTGGTGGCTAAGAGATGAGAGTGTGGGATGTCTAGGGGTGGTCGTGGTGGTGTTCTCCACCCTACCTCTGATTTTCTCATTTACATTTTGGTTTTCTTCTAACACTTTGTTGTTGTTTATATATCCCTTCCTCAACTAGAGTACCAGCAAACAGCAGCACTCTACAGGTATAAGCTAATACCTGAGGAGAAGCTCTAACAGTCAGACATATTTTCCTTTTATTCCACTTAAAACACTACAAAAGAACGTCCCAGTAAATATCCCAGCTCCTCCTCTTGCCTCTGACAGGGTTCACCTCCTGGATTGGGGGACTGTGTCATTCGCTCAGGGGCCTGCTTTAACAGTGCTAATTATATAGGCTGGCCTGTATGAGGGACTCCCACTGAGATGAGGTGTCTGCTGGTGACAGATTGAACCTTCAGTATTATTGTATCAAAGCAATATGGTGGTGATATCGCAAAGTGATAATAATATAGCAAAAATACTAAACTATTACAGAGAAAGATAAATTGTAAAATTAAAAGTGACACTCTGGGAATTTAGTATTGATTTCTATTAACTGCTGGGCCTCAATCAAAGCATCAGAGTCTGAGGTCTGCAGACCTTAATATGGGTCAAACTTTAAAAATACCATATCCTACAATGCCCACAATGCATCTTGACTGCACCATTATATCTGGTAAAATGGCTTTCCAAACTCCCCACCCCTAGTTTGACATTAACCCCATCTTCCTGTAGTTTTTGTAGTTTTGCAGTTGAGGTTACCTTGATCACATCATCGGGAATTAATCTCACATTAATTCCATTAGATGAGAAGCAAGTAAACTGATCTTAATGTGTAAAATTGGTGCAGTGCCTCTTTAATCTTAGCCATCCAGCCTAGCTTCGTAGTCAGTATTATGCTGTTCTTATAATGTTACACACATTGTTATTGTTTACACTGTTACGCTGCTCTGTGCATCTGGAAGCCACAGTGATAATAACTAGAGGATACAATGAATGAATTCATGATAAATGTGACTTTAGTGAAAGTGAAAGTGTGTGTTAGAGATCATGAAATCATGAATTAAAATCAACTGGTTTTACACATTTGTCCGTGATTTTGTAGAAATGTATCATGTTGCCAGTTAGCATGTAATCTGTTCATGGGGAGAAGTATAGGGATTGGTATGTTTTTATATGCATTCAACATGAAGAGCATTGACCTAGAATTAGCTTTGATTGATCACATCCCATTTCCTTTTTCTGTTACTCTCTCTCACCCCCCAAACCCCTCACCCCGCCCCCTTCCCTCCTATCGTGGTCATTTATCTGATAGTGCTAGGGAGCTGAGTGAACCAGCTGGGGTCAGAGCTACAGAGAGGCCCTGTGTCCCTGGAGGCTATAACATCTCTGCCCCTCTAAGAGAGCTGCAGTTGCACACGTTGCAGAGGCCTGAGCATCTCATATTCCTGCCAAAATGTCCTCCTTTTAGAGTAAACTTCACTGCTGTTTATCTCTGCACAGGCTTTAATAAGTGACAGATCATGTGGGAAACATAACACAGGTTCAGTGACCACAACCCAACCAGTGAAACCTGACTCAGACAAACCTGGCAACCGATGAAACACACTGTGTCAGTTTCACAAACAAGAGCTAGAGGCAGTGTAACACCACCTAGTACACCAAAGACAAAGTCCTTCAATACAAAAACCTGTCAGACCAAAATGAATATCAACAATTATCAATTATGATAAAGAATGACATTGTCATCAAAGCCGCAGATAAACCACTTGAACTCCCTCAAAATGTGCTTTTTTCTATGCAACATACATAATGTAGTGTATGTTGTTTAGTACACACTGTTTTGTGGTGATATAGTGTAGTTTTCTAACAGTATAAATCACTCTTACTGTACAACTGTCTTACTGTACAACCTAAAACCTACTGTAGTTGTACTGTACTGGGTTATGTTCATGCCAATAAAGCAAATTTGAATTGAAAAAGAGAGAGGGAGAGAGTGAGAGAGAGACCTATGGTTGTGAAATGAGGCAAGCTAATGCTCAGAGTCTTCCCACTGTACAGTATACAGTACTCTCTCTCTCTCTCTCTCTCTCTCTCTCTCTCTCTCTCTCTCTCTGCCTTTCTCTTGTTCCCTTAGCTCACTCACCCATGCTTGCTTGCCTTCCCATGCAAGGAGCAGATTCTGTCATGAGCGTTCGAGAGTCTCCCATCCCCCATCACTTTCCCCAAGGGAGAGAGAGAGAGAGAGAGAGAGAGAAGGAAGAGTGGATGCTGTCTTGACTCTATAAAGCAGAACACACGCCAAATGAATACATCATCATGCTAATTAAAGTAACAATGTGTTTTGGTTATGAAGGGTTGGCATGCTGTCAAGTAGTTTGGCTGAGCTGGAAAGGAAATCTAGTTAGAACACAATTTGAATGTCACATCACATTAAAATGATATATATGAAATATAACAAATAATACATTTACAAGTTACTCTGAAGCTGTGATATTGTGGAAGTAAAGTTGTATTAATTGCTTTTCATTTTGGTTAATCATATGTATTATATAAATCTAATAGTGTCTCCTTTGAGCTCTGTTTAATCTCAACCCACTCCTGAGAATGTACTTCGGTGTCTTCAGCTGCTAAATGCTTCACTGTTTCTACCATATGGCTGCAAACTTTTTCTTGTCAGTCACTGATGCTGAGCAAGCATACAGTCAGTTTATTAGAGATTTTATGCCAAAGATAGTTGGTTGCTATGGCTGAAAATAAGGTTGACAAGCTGTTCTGTGCCCAAAACCAAAACAATGAGCTGAAAGACACGGAGCTAAAGTGTAGGGTAAGACAATTACTCTCTGTTGATTCATCACAAAGATGAAAGAAAAAGCAACTTTTTCACATTTCACCTATTGTTACAATAAAATATTTAGCAGTGAAGCTTTAAACAGTGTGGCACTGTCATTTTACTACCACTGTAGTTCACATTTAGGACTATTTTTAGCTGAGGATTAATATGAACTGCGGTATTTAGCACACCAGGAAAATGTATGTGGTTTTATCTGAGTCACATGTCAACTGGTCACACAGTGGAGCAGCAGCGTGGCTTAAAGTCTTTTAGACAGTAATTCTAATGGTACAAGGATCTAATCATTGTCGGGTTTTTTGTCTTTTCATAGGATGTGATGAACTTGTTTTCTGTTTTTAGAGTCATGTAAGGTTTAGGCTGAGTGAGAAATAAAAGGAGAGGACACTTGAGGATAAGCAAGGGAGGGTTAGGGAGAAGAGAGGGCAGGACAAGAGAGGAGTACGTTGGACAGGTTAGTGTAGGAGAGAGGAGAGGAAATGAGAAGGGACGAGGTGCTGAGAGGAGACGAGAGGACAGGAGAGGAGAATATCAGAGAGAAAATGAGAGGAGAGACGGTGACGTGTGAGATGCTATCAGGTCTCGTTGCTGATATGACAGCGCTGGTCCCCATTGACAGAGCAATCAGCCTGCCATCTCTCATAGCCTGCTATTCTGTGGCGTGGCACATCAGAGCATCAGGCTCCATTGTCTTTCAGAGCTTTGTTCTAAATAACATCTGCATTCGTCAGCATTAGGTTTTATTCTCTTCTGTGCTTGTATCCCTCGAGCAAAGTTTGAAGGGATTTTCCTGCCCCTGGCTGTGCAGTTTGAAATGCCCTTGGTGAAACTTGACAGTGGGAAAATGTTTTAGAGTGAGGTTGTAGTAACTGGTACAAGAGGGAAGTTACATATCATATAAAGTTGAACTTTTAAGAATCCCCTTCACTGTTTGTTAACTCAATAGTGCCTGAAGCAGCTGATTTTTTTTTTTTTTTTTTTTTTTTTGATGACTGTGTTATGCACTTAATGTTGGTAAAATTAGCAATAAAATTGTGAATTACTGTAATAAGGTCACCAGCAGAAATAATGGGATCAGAGAGCACTGTGTTCACTTTCAAGTACTTTAGTGACACACCAGTGATTCTGGACTGAGTCAAAACAGAACCCGACTACAGATCCACTGCACATCTGTCCTGTTATTACGTAAGCCTCCGAGTTGTGCAAGAGTTGTCTGAATGAGACCAACATAATGCAATAGACACAGACACATACAGAGCTGAATAGTATTTTACACAGCATAAAAACAGAAGAAAAGAATATATAGGCAGATAGATTTATGAAAAATAAAATGCAAAAGGTAGCCTCAGTCAATGAGAGCAAAGGGAGTAGAAACATGAGAGTGAAAGGCACTAAGAAGGAGACACTTTATCACTTTTATTGCCCATCCCCCGTCCCCATTCACCCTGAGTAGAGTCAATGCAGAGGAAGATATACAGCATCTGACCCTGTAAAGGGAAGCCCAGTGTTTCTGAGGAACATATGTGGCTGCTATAGAATAGCTGGCAGCGCTGATGTTAAATGTATCTCTCAAAACCCTGGGGTACTGTGACGATACATTTGAAACAAATTCAGTACAAAACACTAACAAGCTCTGCAGTACATGCACTAATTGAGTAGGCAAAGCAGGAAATATACTGTATCTGCTGCAAATGTGTAGAAGGAGAGCTGTGGGACAGGTGCTGTGTCAGTGCAGAGAATTACAGCTAGTGAGGTGTGGCGCCTTTTCTCTCCCCCATGACATTCCCTCAGGGTTTGTTTTATGATTGTCGAACCCTGAAAGGTCAGAGAAAAGACATCTCTGCGCTATGTACACGAGAGGCCTGAAACCACGAGGCCCTGGGGGGCCCACAGGATCCAGGTTTTTATTTAGACTCAACCACGACAATCAGTTCTTCTGAATCAGCTCAACCAGTTAACTCTGTTGGTCAACAGTTACATTTTGATCATTTGTTTTTTGTGAGTTTGTGTATATGTTCACGGTGTAGCAGTTAATTCGGCTATATACTGTGAGCAAGTGAACAAGAGACGCCGACGTAGCTGGATAGAGAAGGTGAGAGACAGTTACGTGGCCGCTGAATGGCCGGATACTAAAGGTGGAACATGGCATCAGGTCATCTCAAGCTGATTGTGCTCAACGTGTGCGAACTGTCATGCTGTTTGTTGGACTATTAATAGTGGAGACATTCAGCTTTCCGGCAAGCGGCCAGGCATCTAAACAGGCAGCAAAGCCTGCGGTCATTTAGGCGTCCAAGAAAGCCAGGCAGCAAGACAAAGAAGCTTACGGGACAAGTGGCAGCCAACAATAAGACAGAGGACCTCCACAAGATTCAGTTTCATTTTAATCAGCTTGACATTTATCATCATACTTTGAAGTGTTGTGTCTCATCCCAGTTTTTTAATTTGGATTAACAGACCTGTTGTAACCTGGTTGTTTCAGGCCTGGTTATGTATTAGCTTGGCATTTCATTTCCACAGCAATAATGTCACAGGTTCTAGCATGTGATGATAAAACAAAAACTTTCAAGAAACTAGTGACATCAAATGGAGCCTGGAGCAACCATTGTAGTTTGTGAAGTAACAAGGAAGGAATTGATCAGCTCACTGGTGAATATTTAATACAAATTGCTAACAAGGTTGTAATACATAAATTATCCTCATGTTTGTACAGCAAACATGACTCAACAGGTCATTATCTTAGTCTAACCTCAAGACAGGAAGCCTCAGTTCTGTCCACAGTAAAAGAAAATAGTTGACAGCCCTGAAGATCTACATCCTCTTTGTTTGAATCTGTTCATTTGGAAATAAAGCAATGAAGTGTTTCCCAAAGTTTGTGTAAAATATTAATTTAGAAGCTCACCTTCTCTGTTTCTCAAAAATGTCATAGTAGTAGTAGTAGTTAATAACAACTATTAGGCTTATTATTGTCAATTTTGACATTTTTTCTTGCTGGTTTGTGTTAAGTGCATGTCTGCACTAATTTCAAATATAAAAAAAATCACCCATAATTATAGGGGGGCTTAGGAACATTTTAGTGGGCTAAAGCCCCACTAAAATAGACCTGATGACACCCATGACACCAAGCAGTTAAGGTCTGAGAGCTCTAGAGATGCTACAGTGTGAACGGAAAGAGGACTGAGACTTCATCATAGCTTAAGTGGACCAGAAAGAGAACCCAGTCCTCTTTCACAATATGAACATAACCAGAATTGAGTTTGTTTTCCTCTGTTAGTCCACTTTTAGGGGGCTGAGTTTGGTTTGTTTAACAGGGACTAAGTGTGAAAACACCCTTAATCATCACCAGCTCCGATAGCTAATGATAGCTTGTACGACATTGCCAATTGATTAATCTTGTTGAAACTTTTTTTTGTCAGTTCTATTTTTAATAAAGTCTGATCTTAAACTTCCTCAGCCTGCATGAAAACTAAGTGGCTTTAAGCAAAATCCAGACCTGCAGGCAAGTTAGCAAACAGCTATCACTGTCACCGTAGCTGTAATAGCTTAAACTGAAATGAATACTTCTGCTACAGGAAGGTTTTTTTTAAATAGTTTTTTAGACCGACACAACTTCAGTAAAAGTTAGACTCATCCTAGAATGCCACCTCATATATTTCATATGGGCCACCTTAATAAGTCCTATTTTAAGTAAACTAAGGCCCCGAATAAGCTAGTTTTCATGTTACAGACTCTTTTTTAAAAGAGACACCAAACAGCACAGACCCCTGTTCGGATTTTTGTCCCAGTTTGTGAAAACAGAGTGAACAGAACAAAATAGAATAGTCTTTATACTGGATATAAGCCTAAAATGTGGAGTTTAGCTGCTTTGTATTCATTTATAATAATTGGTATTGCCGCTGACCCACGTGAATAGAATGAAATAAAGCAAACAATAAAATGATTTGTTAATCGTACTCAGCCAAGATATTTTGCTCAGTGTGTGAGCTGAAATATTTACTAGCAGTAGTTTACACAGAGCACACTAATCTCTCCTTCCCTGTGTGTGTGTGTGTGTGTGTGTGTGTGTGTGTGTCCATGCTCTGCTCATTCAAGACTCAGCTGGTCAGAGCAGGTGCAAGCTGGTGACTCAAACATGTGTGTGCTGCCGAGCCGGTCCTTCTAATACACCTTTGTGTAGCCAAAAAAAACTCAAAACCGTCCAGTGCTTTCTATAAACAAATACAGACGTAGTACACTTAATGAAACATGTATTAGTTCCTGTACAGAGCTAATGCGTGTTTCCAGTCACACATTATAAATTATAAATCCCAATGTCACAACCAGACAGTAGAATTTTTAATGTGATGACGGGTGTAGTGATTCTGTTCATTCAGTGAATCATATGTGACATTTTCCTGTTTGTTTGCTTTGTGCATAATCTCTGTCCCAAATGTTATTGTTCTTTTGTTCCATCCTAACTTGCTTTGAGCTGGTTATTGTTCTCAGAGGTCTAGCAGGGATCAGAGGTTAGATGTTCAGTAGCATTGTAGTCTTTTACATGTACAGTGCTGCTGTAGGTAGATTATAGAAGCAGTCGACTGACATAAATAGGGAAGGATAAAGAGCAGCCATTTTTATGACATCACTAATGCAGCCGTGGCCCTTATATAAGTCCACTGTTTGAACACCACACACAGGCACTACCATGTAACCTACACTAGGACATACTGTACAACATGTAGACCACTGCTCACAGCGCCTAAGGCTGGAGGTGGTTTGTTGAGGCTTTAAATGCATTATTCCAGAGATTCAGTGTCTGTGTGTGAGTGCATGTGTGTTCACGGTTGCTCTGTTTGTGTAGTGTAGCGTGTGCTACAGTATCTACTATGAAAATAACAGTGAACAGGCCTGTTTTTCATCTCCATCATCTGACACTGATCAGGGTGGAGACACAGAGTCGATGTTGTGATCCCCGGGATCGTGCTCCTCGACCGAAGTCTGATGGAGGATCTCCCACTAATCCCTTAATATCACTCGTCCCACTGAGATACTGCTGCCATCGCCATGGTGATACCGAGATGGCCTGGATGTGTAGTAGTGGAACGAGGAGGGAGGTGGGTGAGGGAGGAGGGGGTCTGCCGCACAGATACATTGAAATCCTCAGATTTCACAAATCCTCCTTTGTGAAGCATAAATGCAATCATTTGAAGTAGTATATCAAGGAAGGAAACACAGGCTTTTAAAGTCACCAGGCATGAGGCCATGAGAGAAGGAGGAGGAGGAGTTGGCTGTGTTTGCTGTAGACGATGAGTAGAAACGCATTGCCTTAACCTCAAGTGGGCTCTAAATCTGTATAGAGAAGCGTCTAATGCAAGGGAATCCTGTGATTTGGGATTTTGCAGCAGCCAAAGTCAAACTTATCTTCATACCATCAGACAGATGTTGAGAGATTTCTAGTTAATTTCAGTTGCACAGTACTGCAGTTACATCTGTTTATTTGATTCAATGTGGCAATGCTTATGCTACATAGACCTCATGGTACATCTTATGTACAGTAGATTTCATGAGGAAATGGATATATGTTAGGGTCTGTAACATCATATGCTATCCATAGCCATATTTTTTGCTAAGTGATGGGTGTAACCTGCGTTCAGCCAGGTGATATCAGATTGCCTATGTGCTTGTCTGCTTGTGTACACTGTATGCAGTTTAGTTAAGCAAGCTAATGGTGACGTGCTGTGGAGATGAATTGGGACAGGAAGGAGTAGAGCGGGCCGGCCCAACAATAGGCAGGGTATCTATTACCTCTCTATTGTTAGCCATGGACGGGCTATTATTATAGCCCTGAGTGAGACACAGACAGCTGACTGCAGTTTCAGTACAGCCCACCTACTGACTCCCAGCCAGGAACAGCAACAGCATCATGGTTTTAATGTGTTTGAGGATGGCAATGATGGGAGCTGAGGGTAAGGTTTGAAGAATGGAAAATAATTGTGATCATCACTACTACTACTATTGCTATTACTACTACTTTTTTTTAGTTTTATCTTTTAAATTAAACCCAAGATGTTGCAGTTATGGGACAGTCCCCAGAGAAAACAGGAGGTAAAGCTGAAACTAGGCATTCACTGACTATGAGACTAGAAATAACATGGCAATAGCAAGACCAGACAGAATTGGTACTGGAGGAGTGGTTTGATGGCTCAACCCGTATAGTGTCGGGTTAGAGAAGGACATGGAGCTGCATTCAGCAGCCACTGTCTGGTCACTGGAGCTAGAGATTGGGCTAATGCAGAGGACGGTGACCTAATGGCATTGGGGTTAAGGCTGAGTTTCTGGAGTATTCCCTGTGGTGCTGTTCAGCCATGTATGGGAGGAGTTGTGACGTTAACGTGGGACAATGTCAGCTGCGGAGAAAGTGCTGATCACAGTCAGAATAAATTGTATCTGTGTCGAGTTGAATAAAGTGGGTTGACAGGAGACGCAGCCAGCATTCACATACAAAGAGAGACGTGTCCATGCACACACCATTACCCCAGAAGAAACAGACATATGTAAAGAACACAAACACAGTGTATCGCTGCATCTGACTAAATAGAGCTGATATGTGTTCTACTGTATAAGTAGCTGCATTTAAAATTAATATTGTACATATGTTTCCTGTAAGACTTTGCATGGAAATACACTTGTGAATGTGTGGGCTGCTGGGTGATTAGCTGACTCTTTGCCACTTGGAAATCTCTCAGGAGGGGAGATATGGAGCAGCTCAATTGAATCCTGGCAGGTAATCTAAGGAAACAGATGGATTTTAGTTATATTTGGCAGCAGATTAGCCACTTCCCCGCTGCTCAGAGAAATCTGCTGTTGCCAATTCCTGTTTGACAATCTGAATATTAGTCCTTGGTCAGGAGGTCTGGCTTGTGCACTGTTAGATTGCCTATTCTGATGAGTGTGCCCTGCGGATTCAACCCTATCTGTGCTTTCTAAGGCCCAGCTGTGGTGGCTGGACAACCCCTCCACACCGAGGCACTTGCCCCCGTCGTCGTCCCTCCTGCCCTGCCTATCTCACCATGCCAGTGCAGAGTGCCAGGGGAAGTTATCAGTGCTCAATCCCCTACCCCTAATCCTCTCTCTCAGGTGGAGAGAAAGTGTTAAGTAGCACTTCTCCTGGCATTTATTGAAGAGGTGGAATGAACAGGTGTTACAAGACCTAATCGTCTGTCTTTGAAAAGGCTGTTTTTTTCTTAGAGATTTGCAGGTAATGTGCAGTAGAGTTGGTACAATGAAGGGATTTCTGTTTTATTTATCAGGCAGGGATATTGCTGACGCAGTCATACAGTATGTTCAGTATGTTGATTTTCCTTATGTGGTTGACTGGTGTACAGTAACACAATCTATAGGGGATTTTAGGAAATTCTTCACAAACAGGAACAATACCAGGATCACATGTATTTAATTTGTTTTCTTTGTTTTGGCTTGGTTGTAACTAACCTACAGACCTACACACCCAAAATATTCTAATCTTCTAGTATATGATAATCCCAGCATATGTGTCCTACACTCCCACAAACATGTAATAATACTGATTTACTATTATGGCACTATGCACCTCATAGACTCTTTACGAAATAATTAAAACTGCTTCTAAAATGACATGGCTGTTTTAGGCAATTTTTTTCCCCTTTGTTATTCATTTCTAACCCTAGTATTATTTTGTGTGCAATGTTTTGGGAGAAACAAAATTTAAAAAGTAAAGAAAGTCTAAATTGTCAATTGTACATATACTAAAAATACATAGGTATATCCTAAAATACTAAGTTGCCCTGTCCATATCTCTTAATGTCCAAACACCTGTAAATAGTGTGCTGTCAACATTTTACTTTTAATTTATTTTATTGCAATCAAAATAAAATATTCATGATGATCGCATTAGTTAGTGTGTCTATTTCTAAGAAAGAACATAATAGCAGTTTTATACATAAGCAGTTCTTGCAAACAACGTAGTCTTACAGTACGCTTCTATGACAATGATGAGTAAATCCTGGTTGTGGCTGTTTGTGTCCTCAGCTGATGTTTATCTTGTGATTTTTCGAAAATAAAACTGATTTGTTTATTACTGTTTGAGATTTGATGTTGATCCAACTCAGATGTGATATTTGTACTTGTTGGTGTCACCCACACATTTGTGATAAACATCTCTTATTTTTAACGGATCTGTATGGTTGATGTGTTTGTAAATGACACATCTTGAATGTGGTTTTGATTGGCAGGAAGTCAGCATAAATGCTGATGTTAAAGACCTTTCTGTAACTTTTTTGTCAGCATTTATGTATTTTTTGATAATTGATATTATCCGCTGCCTCTGTGGTCTGCCACCAAGACTATTTTGCGTAGTTTTAAGACTGAAAACACAGTGGGACAGCATTGAAAGCAGTAGAATAAAAAAAAATATTTGGTAGAAACCAATACTTTTAACAAAGAGTAGAACAGATAGGAGGTGAGGAGCAGGTCACACACTGAGTCTGACACCACACTGGTACCACAGCCTTACCTTTTATTAAGGCATTGCAGGTGACATTAAGAAATATTTTCCCTTAAAACATTATCATCATAATATCCAGTAATATGTTTGCATTGCAAGAACAGGACTCATCATAGCCACAGCCCCCAGTGTGTTTTTCCAGTAGGTCTTCCTGCCTGCGAGTGATTTCAGGCAGACATTAACCTCATCTCCTGGCACTACTGACTGGCTGGAATGGTGTTAATGATGTATGTAGTTGGTATTTATCCACTGAGCCAGATTACTCCCTTATGATCCAATTATCACTCAGTCTGTAGTAGACTCAGAGGGCCTGCAGGGTCACTGCTTAACCATGAGATTGTCAGATTTTCTACTCCAGCATTGATGCAAAGACAAAGCTGCACATCACTGTGTTTTACAAATAAAACTATTCATGTTCCACTTTCATGTCATGAGTGGTCACACTCACTGGAGCATGTAGATCCAGAAGCCTGAATTCACATTTTGAGGGAAATTGAGTTGGGGGCCATGTTCAGGCTGGTTAAAAAGTCACACTCTCCCCGAGGAAGAGTATATATGTGCATCACTGTTGTTCTTAGCTCAACCATCAACATCTGGCACACTTTTGAGGAGGAAATATAAAGATACTAAGTAGCAGTTTATTAAGACTAAGATTAAAGCAGGAGAGGGTGCAAACCTGACGGACTGGGCAGGCCTGGCACACTTTGGGGAAGGGGAGGGAGGACTGTAATTACAACAAAATTACGCCTTGGGTTGCACAGTGCAGAGAGCATCCTGTGTGTGGGTGCCTAAAACAAACTATGAAATAAACTGTTATTGTTGAACTACACTCAGTAAACTAATAGAAATATCAGCTTTCATATAATTTCGAATGAAACAGATTTCCATATCTGCTAACTACATCAGTTTCTGTTGCCAGCACCTAAATATATTGGTTTTTTTTTTTTTATAGTTTTAAAGGGTAAGGGTTTTAATTTTTGTACCTTTGTGCAACATAGCTTTTGTTAGTTAGTTTGGAAAGCATATTTTCTGGACTACAGGTGAACTTTAAATGCTAGCTTGATGTTCCTGCCTCTTGCTGTCAGGCAGTTGGTTTTGACATTTGGGTGCCAAGTACTGTGGCTAATCAGATTTCAGGAGTTGGAGTTGTCCCACTCCTCTGACATGGTCCTTTGCGTGTGTGGTTTTTGGCTGGTATATGAGAAGGAGTCATCCTGTAAGCTGGATATGTGTGTTCTTTGTGATTGTGTAAGTGCTTGTAAACTGTAAGTTTCTTAAAACATCTCTTAAGATGCACATTTACATTTCATTTTACCACAGCTTTTGTGCTTTATGAGTTAATTTGACAGCCTGTTCCTAAATGTTTTTGGCTGCAGTAATACTGAATTATTGTGCTGCTGTGCCAGGCATTTACTCGCCATCTTCCACCGACTGACTGTAAGTGGTCTCTGTTTCTGCTGCACATCACAAGATATAAGCTGCACATCAGCTGCTGCTGGACCTGGTATGGTGGATGGGACATGTTGCCAACCTTGTTGTGGTTGTGGGGGAATGTGATGGTACAGGGTTTGTTATGCAGCAGTCACATCAATGTGTTGAGATTGCACAGTTTTCATGGAGGCATATTTAAAACATCCTACAGTTCCTTTCCTTTCCTTTCCTTTCCTTTCCTTTCCTTTCCTTTCCTTTCCTTTCCTTTCCTTTCCTTTCCTTTCCTTTCCTTTCCTTTCCTTTCCTTTCCTTTCCTTTCCTTTCCTTTCCTTTCCTTTCCTTTCCTTTCCTAAGATATCTTCAGAGGGCTCAGATTAATTAAATCTCCAGGATCTTACTAAAATGTTCGAGTCCTCATGACAGCCTGCTGTGTAATCATCCTGCTGCCTGTGCAGAGCCAGCTCTCCTTAGGGTCTCATTCATACATAAGTCAGCTAAAATATACAACAAAACTGTTCCTGACATTGTTATTTATCGGTAACATAGTGTAAAGATGTTAGTTTGCCAGAATCGGTGTAATCTTTATGTCACATTTTAAAGATTTTTTTTTTTTTTTGTTACTGATGTAACAGATGTAACTGATATAACAGATGTTTTATTTATTTTGCTGCTATTTTTGGTGGTTCATTTTGAAGTGTTAGTGTAGCAAGTGACTTCTTTGTGGATTAATGTTTGCTACTCGTTTTTAATTAGAAAGGTTCTTACTTTGTCAAATATGAAAAGCTTCAGCTGCTGTTGTGCAACAGAAAACTGGTCATTGAAACAAGGGTGGTGATCTCAGACAGTGTTATAGAAAGTCATGTTGTTGTTTCATATTTGTAACTTGGTTTCCTTGAAATCCTTTCCTTGAAGAAATGACTCAAATTCACCAAAAGACTTGACAATTATCTTTCCTTTGATTGAACAATTGGTACTTTATCTGTCCCAGCATCTAGAACCCACTGTGTTATACTATGTATTCTGGCATTTGAGCCAAGGTGTCTGTAGATGAAGAGAATAGGATCAAGAAGAGCTTTAGGAAAGGTTGTCGAACCTTTTGCTTTTAAAACTCATCAAAAAAAGTCCAGTTGGAACTCATTTATCTCTCCCATATCCCTCTCCTTCAGTATGTTGCTATCAGTACAGGAATGAAATCAAAACTTAATAAGTAACTTGTTAAGCATCTTCCCATAAAACTTCAGTGAATCTACAGTGGTTGTTAGAAGTTAATGCAGCACATCTGTCCACTAGAGAGCAGTGTAGTATCAGTCTTTGTCAGACTTGGCTGCTTCTCTATGCAAAGCCAGCGAAGCAGAGTAAGTGGAAAACTAAATACAGAACAAAATAACATCAGAGGCCCAAAATAACAGCAGCATGAGGTCTGTATGAAGACTTAAAACTGTCACTGTCTCACAAGAAAGACTGAATCATACACTAAGACTTGAAACACCACTTTAACATATTCTTCATAAACCCATAATTGTGTTAAGAGTATTTGTTTTTGTTGTGTGTGTACATAAGATGCAGAGTGCAGGTAAAAGAGATGGAAAACAGACTGTAACTGCCCCGCAGGCCTCCTCAGCCGGGATACTGAATGCGTCACTTGTGACATTTTACACTCAGTCATTTTACTGCCCCATGTCAAATAATACACTGTGTGCTCACACACACACGCACACACACACACCTACACACACTCACTCACGTATGCACACGTTTGAGTACAGTACGCACATGGATATGGACACACACACACACACACACACACACACTTGTGAAGGCATAGACCGATACTCACACACACACACTGTCCGGCAGCCGTCCAGGCAGGCAGGCAGGCAGCAGGCTCCATCAGATAAATATGAGGCTTGTAATGCGACCACAGAGACTGGGCTGATGGGATCAATAAAGAACGGCGCTGCAGGTCACCGGGAGAACACAGCGAGAGGATAAATATGGACTGGCTCATCGGAAAACAGAGCAGCGAGACTGATGGGTACACAGGACTATATCTTCTCTCGTGTGTTCTCTCACCCATCTGACACAGATCAGACAGACAGATTTCTTGCTCTACCTCTAGCTAAACTACACCGTACTCCGATCCTCTGCATGTGAACTGTTTTAGCCTTGGTGCTTGTTTGGGACTTGAATGGCGTCCACTTAGTGCACACAGTGGAATTAGTCTGAAATATTGGATTTGTACTGGATATCAGATTTTTTTAAATTTATTTTCCAATAGATTTAGTAAATTCATTCTTCACTATCAGACACTTATTTTTTGCCACTGTATAGGACATGTATTTAAGTGTTGTTTAATAGAGAATTTTAGGATCGCTTAGCCAAAAAGCTGTTTCATAGGAATTTGCTACTTTTTTCCTCTCAGGTGTGAAGATTTGCTGCCCTAGTATGTTTCATATTTTTGTAATGTGAATATATTTGTGTTTTAGACTGTTAGCTGGAGAGACCTTGGGAATGAATTAATAATACAGAGTGCTAAAAATATCAGATCGCTCATATGACAATCGGACAAAATTCAATTAACACTTTCCAATTTTGTGCAGCTATATAAAGCTGAAAGTGTGTTTAGAATAAGTGGCGATAAGGTGTGAGAAGTTCTGATGTGTGAATTCAGACGCAACTTGTCTCGGTTTCACTTAAAGTGACATCTGCTCCCAAACCAGGAGAGAATGGCTGAAGTGGCAGTGCCAAGTGTTGGATGGGAGACAGATGCTAGACAGTCATGTGGTGCTTTCTGTGAGGACGTCTGTGACTCGCTCTGCTGCCTTGGTGCCTATTCTTGGTGCCTTGGTTTCAGCTTCTAAAGACGATACCCAAAGATAGATGTGTAAAGTAAATATGCATGTTTTGTGATGCTGCATATGGCACTTGTAACACTTTGGTAAACATAATGAAAATATTTAACAATACATCTGAATTTTTTTTGTTTATAGATATAGTAAATATGCCCAACTACATAGCTACATAATTATATAGCATACTTTTATTTTCAGAGATAGCCATATGTGAGGTTTAGGCTCTTAGGCGCTCAGGCACTTTTTCATTGACAACTCGTAAATTAGACATGACCTGGTGTATAACCGTTCAAATCCTGTTAGCTAATTTATTTGCTGTGTTAATGGTCGTGATATCAGTTGCATTTCTGACCCAGTTTTGTAGAAGTTTACACAGATTGTGCCGCTGCTTCCGCTGCTTGATGTGCACTCAAACGTGCACATGGCCACACTGCTCTGCTCGCTGGTTACTCTGAACCAGTGTAAATGCTTTGCAGCGCTTCTGGGAACTGGTGAGCTTGTTGTGGTGGTGGAGGGTCAGTAGGAAGGTGGGTCCACCTTCTTATTATAACAGGCCTAAGTGCTATAAACACCATGTTTGTTCCTGTCAATGCACAGTGTGACAGAGGCTGTTACTCACATGAAGCAGTCATTTCTAAATTTAAGTTTGTCCAAATCACACAGTCACTCTGAATGTTTGTTTTTTTTCCATGTTGTTTACTTCATCGTCATCATTATCATCATTGCATTGTCTTCTTTATTAACTCATCATCTATAATATCCTGGATATTATTCACTTTAAAATATAAGTTTGATTTTTGTCATACACACCTTTAGTATTATCAGTTGTGTATTTTGTGTCTTATTGATTGTTTTCCTCATCTCTTTGTGTTCTGAATGCACTGAGCTGTGCACACTTTTATTTTTTTATGTTTTAGGATCAAAGAAGAACCAAAGCCTCAGCCTGCACAGTAAGTAAACTGCAAATACCCAGAGTGCTCTAGGCTTTGACACTTCTTCCTGTCAGTCAGTGCTGTGTGCTTCATGTGGCTTTCTCCTCTTTGTCTGGGAGGAAAATGAAAGAAATGTCACTAATGTCATGGAAAGCTGCTGTGATAACATAATAACCACACGACAGCTTTTTATTTATTTTGCAAGCGTCGAACGAGCTGCTTCGAACCAGAATGTTGAATTTCGTGCTGGACACTAAACAGCTGACTTCCATGACAACAGTGACAACAGCTTTTCCTTTCAACCAGCTTTTGTTATAGTCAGGTCCCCAAACCCTTTCCCCCTTTGTCCCTGGTCTCTAACTGGCTGCCCATTCTCATCCAGTGTGTCATTTGCACTCTGATTGGCTTGTGCAGCCTCGTAATCCAAGTGTGGACTAGATGCACCTGTCCTGCTCTACTGAACTATAGCTGCATTTTGACTAAATCTACCTGCAGGGCTAACCGGTCTGACAGCCTGACCCCTACTGCACCACCAAGCTGGAATAAATGACACTCCTGTTTCCTCAGCTGAGCACATTTGATGCAGCTCTCATTTCCATTGGCTGTAGAGCTTTCCTGCTTCTTCTCTCCTCCCCTCTACTGTAAGGCTGTCTGTATCATCTTTCTTTTCTTCTTCTGTCTTTCTCTCTGTATTTATGACACTGTCTGGTTGTCACTGTTCCACTAATTGTTGCTCTGCCCGTGTCCCGGCATTCTCCTCTCTCTCTTTCTCTGCGCTGGTTGTAGTGAATGTCCCTGCTATTGTTCACTTCTTAGAAACTGACCTTCTTCCTGAAAATCCCTTTTCAGTACAGATTGTTTTCTCCCATGTTGACTCACTGCGATGATTCAGTCACACTTTGCTTATTTGAACAGGTGGTTTCCCTTTAGTGGGATCACTGAGCTGGTAAATAACGTTCTTCAGCCCCAGCAAAAGTCCCAAAATGACCAGAAGCCAGAGCCAGACGCGTAAGTAATAGCCCAGACCCCTTCTGATCTCCTCCCAGCAGGCACACACATACAGTGGTGACCAGCAGCTGGAAGGGCCGTGTGTTTGACCTTAGTGGATATTAGAAGATTTTATACAATTTGGCAGTGTGTTTGTTGAAGCATATGTGAAGAGTGATGGTATGGGAGTAATGGGCCATGATTGTTTCTACTTTTATAAATGACATAATACTCTCTGAGTTGGAACAAGTACCAATATACTGAACTGGCTTTATATGATCAGGACTGTCATACTGCAGTATGTGTCATGTATCATATCATGGGGATTTTTATTTTATGCCATGAAAAAGTGGTATGAAATAGAGTTCATCACATCTTGTACTTTATTATTTCTATTTATTTTTAATTGACAATGTTTTGGCAAACGTGTCTTAAAAATCACAATAAGTAAATGTACCAAAGCTAGGCCTCGTGGACCCACATGACCAATTAAGCAATATTGTTAGAGTTGGAAAAGAAAAAAGGAAAAAAGAAAAAGTTGTCCTAATCACTGACTAATTTCTGCTGCCTCAGGGGGAAAGTAATCACCGCTCGGGCTCTATAGAGAAGCACCTTCACTGGTTTGTAGAGTTAAGCTGGATTTATTTTTCTGTCTAATGTAAAGAACAAAAAAAAAAAAAAAACAAAAACTCAGTCACACACTGTAAAACATGCTCACTATAAAACACAGAGGGCTGGTTAACAGCCTCAGGACGCTTACCATCATCCACTCCAGGAGTAAGAACACAAATAAATCAAATTAATGAAAATACATAGATATACTTAATAGCAGAGCAGTGGAACTGTCTGATTGAATCCCTATTTACTAGTACTCTGTATCCTTCTCTCACTATTTCTAGAACTGTGTGGAAAATGTATGCCCTATATAGCACCCTTCAAAATTCCCATAGTTCAACAAAAAAGTAGTGTCCTTACCAGGGACATGACATTTTTAAGCTTAGTATGCACTTTTTCAGCTTTTAAGTTACAAATGTGACAAGTCAGTGATGACACAGAATGATACGCACTTTGATATTTCAGAGCATTATTAGCACAGTTGTAATTATTATTAATAATAAATAATGTTTCTGTTCTCAATAAACCACCATGAGCAATAACAGGGTCCTGGAACATATGAACCAAAGTGTAGTGCAGCTATTGTTAATGTTGAAGTCAGTGTGTCAGCTTTGACAGTGTCAAGTTAATGTTATTAGTCATACCTGTGCCTCTCCAGCTGCATGTCCTAAAGTGTCAGGGGTCAGTCAGAGCTACTGAGACCCCAACAATAGGATACATGCTAGTGTGAATGAAATTTAGCAGCTTCAGGTAAATGTAAGGTAATGTTCCAAAATTACATGACAAATTACTCGCAAAGTAAAATATACGTTTGTGTAATTTGAAAAAGTTGTGGGGTTCACAGTTAAATACTGTATGGTTCAGTGGTGAAGTTTTAGCAACCTAGCTTTCTGGCACAGCAGCACCGTGAAGCTATTTTTTGTTTTTTGCAAAAGCCCACTCTGTGCTACATGTTCAATACTGCAAGCAAAGCTAGTCCTAGTGGCCTAGCAGCTAGCTAGCTAGCAAATTCTAACTAATTATTTTCTCAAAAGATAGTGGAGACCAAACCAGAGCAGAAAGAATAAATATTGGAAACTTGACTCCAAATTAATGTTAATGTTGTTCTGGTTCTGCTAGACGTGTAAGTAGATAAGTGTTTGTTAATGTGTTAGCCATGCTGCCTTTGTAAGGTGATACAACAGCAGTGGGTGGTTTGTCAGCTTGTTGTAGACTTGGTTCCTCTGCTGCAAAGGGGCCAATAAATCAATTACTACCGTGCTAGCTTAAAGCCCAGAACCAAAAAAACTTTGTTATATATGGTATTACAGCTCAAAATGGAAATATAACCTCTGTTATATCACCTGAAGTTATTCCAGAGTGAAAAGTGTGACTTTTTTTTATGAATACACTATATAAACCAGTTAATACATGCTAATGTGTGGCAGTTATGATCACGGTGCCAACATGATATATTCAGGATGAATTAGTGAATTACGAGTAAATATTCAGCTCAGTTTGTGGCAGAAGCAGAATTCCAAGTCTTGTTTAGAACTTGTAGTTCATCCTTGCTGTCTTACATCCAAGAGAGAGTCTCGGGTTACTGCCGGTGTGTAGCCGCTGTGGTGCGGCCCAGAGGTAAGAGAGCTCCGATACGCTAGCATGGGATGGGACAAAGAGCAGCGTATGATTACTCGTCAGCAGTGTCACCTACATTTGACCGTGTTTGACCGAATAGGTAAACCCTCTGGAGTGAGCTCTGTGTACCAGCAGGCTGCTGCCACATGAGTCTACCCTCGGCCCACATTTATTTTTGTTTTTTTTACTTTTTTTTCTTCTTCATGTTTTTTGGTGCCTCATTTGGTTTATGTAAACCCTCTGCCTACCTTTTTACACGTATATTCTTTAACCTCTATCCTCTGATAGCTATCTCAATGCGCAGCTTAAAACAGTGTAAATTTAGTTCTTACAACCTCTATTTGCCCTCCCACCGAGGTGAGTAAGCATTACCAGAAGTGACCTGATACAGTGTGAGGGAGAGGTAATCATTGGTTATCTTCAACAGCTCTTTTCAGTGACCTTGTCTGTCAATAGAGCAGTGGCCCTTAGCCCATGTAGTGGCCCTGGATTGAGCACATGTCTCTGTAAACGTTTGAGTGTAAGCGGAGATTAAGTGAGAATAAAACATGATTGTAGTCTTATTTCCTTGATCCTCTGAAACAGTGGTTTTACCTCTTGTATCAGTCTTCATCACTCTGTTATCGGGCCGTCTGTCAGTAAATGAGATTTGGTGGGATGTGTTAAACAAGGCTACATACTAATCTCAGCTTGGTAAACACACAAAGGCTGCGACACAATTAGCCCTTTAATCCCTTAGTGAGTACAACGTGGGGCATGCCACTACGCTCCACCTAATGTTAGATCACACAGAGACTACTTGTGCTGTTCACATGCACAGGTGGTCTTCATGTTGTGTATGTGACCATTATATTTGGGCTCCAAAGGTCTGGTTGTTGGTAAAGGCAGCACGTTTATCTCAAACGCAGAGCTGTATGTGGTAAAAGGATAGCGCTGCTCAATAATTCACAAGTGCTAATGAATGTTGCAGGGGATATGTGGGGTGAAACCAATTCTAATCGCCATATTATGAAGTCAGCCCAGTGTTTAGTTTCCAAGGAGACGCTCAATTGACATGTGTCATACAAAATGCATGTGAAGAGTCCATGCAGGTTTTTTTCAGTAGCCTCTCAGGACCTGTTAGGAGTTAAGGATCTACTGTATAAGATCAGATGTAATGCATCAGCAAGAGGCCATCTATAGGACACAAACAAAAACACAGTCAATGCTGCACTGGTGAACACAAATGGGACATTGGGCTCCACTGTGTGTGACAACTATTTATTTTCTATCACTAATATATAAGAGAAATACAAATTGTGTATATTGGTCATGATCAAACAGAAGTATCTCTAGGGTGTTCTCTGTCTCACCTTACAACTGTCCTGATATAGAAACACAGGTGCAAATGATTCATTAAACGCAGGGGAACCTGAGAAAGTGGAATTAAGTGATGTTCTTAAACTTGCAAAGCAAATTTGATACCCACCCCCCTGTTTTGGGAGAGGTGCAGTATCAAAGGAGGAACTCAGCTTTGAAGCCTCTGAGGTCATTGTATATGCTTTTCCTTTCAAAATCTCACACACTGTGCACATCTGAGGTTATAACACTGAGTCGGCTGATTAGTATTATTATGGCCGTATCACTGAAAAAATGACTTTATGTATGAGTCCGGGTAGTGGCAAAAAGGAAAACTGTGATGGAAGACTGGTACATGTGTTCATCCTCCAGTTACTCTACAACAGAATATATTACATTATATTGGTTTGTGTGTAACTGCATCTCTAAAGCATTAAAATACAAACGTTAATTAACATTATATACTGGGTCTTTGGAGCGTAATGTTATGTATTCTATAACCGGTTCATCAAACCATTTTTTTATAGGTCAATCAATATCCCCCCTAACATCTGACCTTTCATTTTGCTCACAGGAAGTTGCACCAGCAGTTTGAGTCATATAAGGACCAGGTTAAGAAGATGGGGGACGAAGCAAAGCAGGCTCAGGATCAGAAGAGCGAAGCCCCAACCTGTGGGATATGCCACAAAACCAAGTTTGCCGATGGCTGTGGCCACCTCTGTTCATATTGCCAAACGAAATTCTGTGCTCGGTGCGGAGGACGAGTGTCTCTGCGGTCAAATAAGGTAACACTAGTTTGCATTCTCAATACTGTCCATTTATAAGGACATGCACACTAAACACATACAGGTGTCCCACCGTCAGGCAAATTTTTGCTTACACTACTATTTGACATCCAAGTTTATGAAACATAATCTGGGAATTGAGACAATAGTGTCTTTAATAGCAACTTTAATGTCCTTGTTTTCAGATTATCAACATCAGCTCCAGTCAGAGACACTCTGCATGCCTTTGTTCTAATTCTGTTCTCTCTGATGTGTTGTTTCGCAGCTGTGGATATTCTCTCATGTTTACTGTAATGTACAGTTGTCCAATTTCACCACTGGAGGGAACTATTCCTCCTTTTTCCCCCCATAAATGGACCTGATGGCTGATTTTGTATAATGTGGCTCTCCAGTGCCTAACTAACTTCTGTCAAATCCTCCCCTCAGACTAAGCCAGAGCTTTTAGTGTTAGACTACTTAAATTTGAATCATGGGCTTTAGTGTTTTTATGTGATGCCATCAAATCCTTTGCTGTAGGAGTATGTGGAAATGGCACCAGGACTGACTAATGCCACTCACAATCTCTCTCTATCTTTTCTGTTCTCTTCCCTCCCCTCTGTCTCCCCCTTCTCTTTCTGCTGCATTCCTGCTCTCATGGAATTGCAACAGGAGGACAAAGTGGTTAGCAAATCATTTTATGTGTTTCTTGGGATTGTGTTTGAACACAAGCATTGTTCATAAAATGCTATGACATATATATGTATATATATGTATATATATGTATATGTATATACACACACACACACACATACGCGTGCACACATACAGCAGCCAACAACGGCATGAAAAAAATACAAATCATTTTTGCCTGTGAGTCTGTAATGAAAGTAATGTAATGAGCTCTTCAACAGTTATGAGGGATATAACTCAAAAAGAACTCAAAGAATAAAACAGTGTCACATAAAGGAGACAGCAATTTTACATGTAAACTTCAATTAACAAGGAACGCTTTGACAACTTTGAAAATAGTTGTATAATATCTTCTCTGATACCACAAGGAGCTTTACCAAGCTAAAAAATAACTCTGATGATGTAATTGTGGTTATATAAGCTTGGTATTGAGACCTAATTTTTTCAACAGAAAACCTGTATTACTGCATTGAATGACATGGGTGTTTAACAAGAAGACACCATCACATTCCAGCATTTTAGAAATCCATCCATTTAAACTTTACCTCTTCCTTAAATCATTTTGCTGGAGTATAGCTTTCATGGTTTTCAGATCAGTCCTTACTTTATAGATAAAGGTGAAAATGTAGTAATAGCTTTGTCTGGATGTTGTATAGAAACAATAACTCCAACAAACAGATGAAATAAGTAGCTTACCAAACCAGACTTTGACCAGTGAACTCACACCCTGTTCAGACTGCCCAAATCAATTTTCAACATTATATGATGTGTTGAATGATATAGATCAGAAAGGAAACACTGTAATGACTGACCTGATGGCAATATTGGATTCCCTTGGGGGTTATCTATATCTGTGTAACTAACTAAACAACTTTCCAAGCCAGATGAATATATCAGAGAGGTCATATTGTTGTTGATGTCCATTTATAGCATAGATTTTCTATAGTTATCTCAGCGTAATCTGCTCATGCTGCTGACTGTCAAACAGTAACTAAACTGTCTATAGCCCTCACTGGAGGAGGGAGGTACATACCAACAGATTCCATCAAAACAACAGAGCAGCAAAAACACTGGGGGAGACCTCTGTTCAGTTGCTCCCCTTAGTTGTACAGGTAGCCATTGTTCCCTGGGAGATAATACCAAGGAGATCAGTTACCATGTTGTACAGATGGTGCTGAGTAATAACAGTGGCAGCAGGCTGGCGATGGATGGTGATAGGACATTGGCAAAGAGGCCACGGAATGTGCCTCTGAGGCAATGCCCACCATTTACCTTGTCATGGCCTAGTCTCATGGCACTCAGTTTTCATACAGGTCAATTTTGTATACAGACCATAGATGGTGATGTTAATTTGATGTTGTCCAAAAATGAATTTTATATCACACATTTTGCTATGCATAGGCACTTGAGTTGTGTATACATAGCTGCATTCCTCAGGGGTAAACACTTGATCCCAGTTCAGTGGAGCATATGTGGTTCCTTAGGCAGAAGGTAGTCACTCTACCATCTCTGCCACATTTTAAATATTTTTGCAGATATGCCCTGATAAAATCCTTGAAATTGCTTATACATAGATTTGTCTTAAGCATGGGAGCAGAGTAAATGTTCGTGACAGCGTCAGTCAGAGGGGTTGGCAGCATAGGAATGAGGTGGCAGAGATAAGAAGAGTGTGAAGGTCATAGATCAGTCATGCACATATGAAAGTATACTGTCATATAAATGCAGTCTGTTCTCTGTCTGACAGGGGATGTTCAGCCAACAGAGTTCAATAGGGGTCAGTGCAGGCAAAGATTGAGTTTAGCTAAAAAAAAGTTGAAGAAATTATTTAACACTTTGGTGGTAGTTGAAGGGCAGGTTAACTATGTAAACACCTGTGTAGATCACAGTTGACCTGATGTTAGCAAAAGTGACTGTAGCTAATGAACTTAATGTTTAATTTGTCAATTATTATGCAGTTCATCATGTTATCATCAGAATTTAATATTAATGCAGTATTGCAATGTTCATATGGGACTTCTGACAAAGAGTAGAATGTATTTATATGGTAGAGCTGCAGGAATATGTTGGCTATGAATGTTGATTTTTGCTAACTGCACCACCAGTCAATAACGAGGACTACACAGTGCATCTGTTGTTAGTTAAACTTGTGATACAGTATACACAGCAGCACCCCGGGACCATTGTGATATTGATTGCTGATTGTTTATGTGATCATTCTTGTGGTCACAAATGGGCAGAAGCTTTGATTACCCTGTCACGAACAACAGACCACATTTTGGTGTGCCTAACCAGAATAGCTTAAAGCTTGTGTGTCAGTGAAAGAAGTGGTGGTGAAATCTGTTCTTTTTCCATCCGTCTACTCTTTCCCTCTCTCAGAGATGGTGACAGCAGTGAGAGATCTTGTTCTGTGAAACCATTGAATATTTACAAGTCTCTATGTCTGGGACAGCTAGCACAGCTATGGTAAACTGGAATATGATATAAAGCAACTGAGAATTAAACAGCTGGTAAAGAAATGTAAGCTTTGACAGATGAGGGCTCTGGTCAGTAACCCTGTTGAGCGTAACCCATTACACATTTATTGTAGTCACGTTAATTATTGTAAATCATCACAACAACCTGAATAAAAAAAAAAACACTGAATAGAAAAGCACTGATTGCATATTTATGTTAATAACAATCACTGTTCATTAATTGTGATGGGTAGACTTGCATCGACTGTAGATACACAGAAGAAGCACACTTTGGCAAAAAAATATAAATATATAAAATTCCTCTGATGTAGATAAACTGTGTGTCAGTGTTGCAAAGTCTTCCTGAATCTCTGCATAGTTGTGGCACCCACAAATTCCTCTGATGTGGCTTCAAAAGAGCCTGAGGAATCAACAGTCCCCAAGGAGGAAGTAATTTGTGATTAAAGCAACTCTTGAAGACGATACATGTGCTTCTTGGCCCCTCAACATACCTACTATAGAATAGAAGGAAAGGACTGCATTATTTTATAAGCACCTCTTTCAATCCCAAACACCACAGAGATCATTAGCATCATGTCATTTTGCCAATTAGTTTTAAGAATACAAAATAATAATGCTAAAATATGTCTGAGTATCTGCCTCACTAACTAACCCTTATTAAATGAATTGACAGTGGACTGCAATAGACTGCATGTAATGTATCTCAGTAGTGATGTAGATGGTGTTTTAAGGCAAGTTATGGCCGGAGTATAATCAAAACTCAAATGAATGTTAATTTCCTCAAAATGCTGGAAGTTGTTGCAGACATCGGTATGATAATGCATGACTAACAGTGTGTTTAAAAGGTAAAACAGCTACAAGACAAGAAGCTTCATATAGTCTTAACGCCATGGAAACATTTCACGTCCCTTTGATTTAAAATCTAGACAATCACTCCAGTATCACCTGAATGCAGCGTAGTTTCCAGCACGTGCAGTATGGTGTGACTCCCAGCCTCGTGATTTCATGTTCCTGCTGCACCATAAAGAGAAATACATGACGGTGGCGATGACAGCAGCTGTCGTGTGTGTTTTATTGAGGATCGAGATATGCTCACAGATAGAGTTATTCAGAGACGACGAAATGCGCCCGTTAGCGCCAACACGGAAAAAGCTGTGCCAATCAGTTTCCTGCGTAACCGCATTTCTTCGTCTTTCCATTGGTCAGTGGAAGCTGAGCTGGGACGCGCGCGCTGCATATGCAATGAGCTCTCATTAAGTCCGACACAGCTCTGACTCTGTATTACAGATGAAGTAATACAGCGGCGGTGGGAAATGTAACGTGATGATTTGATGCGTTTTTTTCTGGGCTCACATGTTTTCTCCCCGTAGACCTACTGACATTGAGTCTGGGCTTGTTTGCGCGCTCTGATGGCTCCATAACCCACAGCGATTCAAGACTGGAATCTGTCTTTTTTGAATGAATGAATGAATGAATGAATCGTCGACTTTGGATTCCGTGATTGCTTTGATGACAGAAACAGAAAAGGAGACTGTGTCGGTGTTAACGGATCGGAGGTGACCAGTAGCGTCCGCAGCGTAACCTTCACGGTGTTTTCAGCTGCCGCTGTCCGGCAGGCAGTCCGCTGTCTGGACTCAGAGCTGTCCGCGGTGCTGAAGGTCGGAGCCGTTTCTTCGTTTTCAGGGGCGAAAGCTGCGGACAGTCGTCACTACATTATAGGGACTTATTGACGGCGATCTTTCTGCACAGATACACCGTTTCTCCTCAGCGACACTATGGGTAAGCTGAGTGAGCATGAACCTCTGAGTGCATCGTTTTTCACCGGTCATTTTGTTTGTGAGAAATGTGGCCATTTCAGCAGAAATATGTTCTGATGTTTTTTTTTCAGAATAAAAACTCTCCCTATGTGGTTTCAGTCGCATTTCAAGATGAATTCTGATGTTTTCAGTGCAGTATAGTACCGACATTTATTTATTTTTTTTTACCAGTCAGCGCCACTTGTCACAAGACGCCTGTTCAAAAACCCGAGCGTGATAATGTAAAGTAGGTCTGACTGAGGCTGAAGCAGATATGGGTCTGTCAGGAATCAGCTATTTTCATGTAAACCTGTATTTTGGATCTCCACAGTATTTCCCTTCTCTTCATCTGTCTCTGAACTTCAAGCAAGGAACATAAATATTCATCAAATCTATTATTATTACAGGCACTAAGATTAGAAGCTCATTAAAATGTAATTCACCACGTGCAGCCAGTGTTAGAGCATGTGAATGTAGGCCTCCCTTTTCATTCTTATTGGCTGCTCAATGAATTTCCCTGCAAACTTTTTATTCTGGGGAACAGCCTCAAAAGCTTAATTCCATACAGGGGTACAGCTCGCATGGAACTTATATATCGTACTTTCTTTTTTTATGGTTTAACATTATACATCTATGACGTAGAGGACGTGGTTAGATCGAACACCATGCAGGGACATGCAGAAATATCCAGTGTTTCACCTGCATTGATGCACATTATTTTATCTGCTATCAGTACATTTTAATGTCTGTCATTGCAGCTCATCACAATGCGTAATGCCTAACTGTGAAAGTAATTTGCTCTTAAATTTAGTAGATATTATCCTCATTGATGCCTGTGTGCTTAATCTGGACTCAGTCCAAACTAGGATGTTCCTAGGAACACTCCACTCCCTGAACAATGAGTCTTTAATGAGTGGTTCAGTTCACCTCAGTTCAGGTGAAGGAGAGAAACACTAAAGCAATATGATACCTATGACAGTTCATTTACTGCCACATCAATATTGCAGCATGTGGCATCTCTAGGCTTTACTCCAGCTCTTTTTCTGAAGATTATTTTTCTGCAATTTCTGCTTTTATTGGATGCTGCAGTTGAGAGAAAGTTGCCAGGGTGAGAAAAATACATATGAAATGGGTTTCCCAGATGGAAGCAAATCATGATGGAGGTCATGGTCACATTGGATGCATCTTACAGCACTGCCCACATCATTTCTTTTAACTCTCAGATAAATTTACTGCAGTAGCGAATACAGTCACTACTGAGGCCCTCTCCAAGTTTGAAAGAGCCCTCTGAAAAATTAGGAGAAATGATTTAGCATTTATATTTTATGTACACTGTTATGAATGAATGAATGTACTATGAATGAATGTAAAAAATGTCTTTGATTTAATTCGACATTACAGTTGAATTTCAATTTGTGCAGACTGTGATATGCCTGGAAGGATACTGCTGATTCACTCTGGAGCCTCTATTGAGTAATGTTGTAGTGCAGTTTAATGGCCACAAGAGAGAGCCCAGTGCTCTCTGGTACTGCAAACCCAGCTGGGTTGTATATGTGTGCATATGACTCCTTCAGGAAAATTTTGAATGGAGCAGACAAAATGGGAACATTTAAATTACTTTGCTGATGCAGCATGCTATTTTCTGTTTAGTCATGCATATGTCATATACTGTATGTAACCTAAAGGGAAGGACTATACAGCACAAAAAGGTGCTTTTAAAGCTCTAAATGTTGTCGTCATTGTGTGACTGGCTATATGGCTCACATCATTTTGGATGATGAGGATTTCATGCTGTTCTCACTCTTCTAAATACAAACACATTTTTGAAGATTATATTTGTTGTATCAGTGAAAGCAGTCTGAAGAGAAAGTATTAGAAAGGAAATTATTTATTGATCCCCTGGCACTGGGTGTTTTTTTTCCTTAATTCAGTGCCTCAGTAAACAGCCTATAGCACATTTAATAGAGTATATATCTTCGTGGTGTTTGCAACTTGTGATAGAGAAGGGTTTGGGATTTTAGTTTTCTATTTTTAGCTGCAGGTTCAATGACTATGATATATGCAAACACAGTGAGAGATGGCCCTGCATCCCCCAACGCCTTCCTGTGGTCAGCTGTGAAGAGTTGAGCTAAAGGGTTTGTGTGTGTGTGTGTGTGTGTGTTAGTGTGTATTTGGGTAGCACTGTATCACTGTACATACATTCTGTTAAGTCAGTGTGGACCTTTAGAAAATGAGAGGTTTTTAGTTTCCTGTTAGCGTGGGTTGAGTTCACACTGTCTTCAGACTGTCCCTCCACATAGACTGGACAGCTAGTGGCCTCTTGCTGTGTGATGTCTCTACCAGTGTGACTAAAGACAGAAACAGTGGAATGAATGTAACATATCTTGTACTGGGAAAAAGCAAGATTACAGTTTCCTTGGATTTTGGTTATTTCTATGATTTGAGAGATTTTAAAATACAGTAATTTAGAAAAGCATTTTATAACCTTTCTCTGACCTACATGTTTTTTGAATCTATTTTACATCCTCAACCTAAGCAGTTTTTTCAACCAAAAAACCTTATTGCTCATATTCCAGTTGATAAAACTCTTAAACCTATTCAGCTCATGTAGCCCTTTAAAAGCCTTTTGGATAATCTCAAAAGTGCAGTGTCATCAAGCCCAAAACAAGACTGTTTTTCATTTTGCAGTTCATGTAATGTTTTGGGCACACAGTATGATCATTCAGTCCAGCAGTGACATTTTACTTACTTTTGCTTTTCCTGCCTAATATACTGCATAAACATCAATTTTCATTCTGACTCTGTCCCAAAGTGCAAATCAAATCCAAGTATTGATGTTTGAAGCTCAACGTGCTTAACATTTACTGGAGCCATGCACAGTTTTGTGCATTTTTTTTTCTAATACTGATATGCTATTATATATTCACTGATGAGATAAAAACTGAGGTCTGAGAACATTGTTAATTATTATTGTCAGACTGGTGACGTGCACAGCAACTGACTGTTAATTGAAGTGAGATAAATATGTAGGTTATGCAATATGCACTGCAGTCTTCTGTGAAGAAGAAACTGGGATGTCAAACTGGGAGCAAATAGCCACATGTGAAACAATAAAAATGGCACATTATGTAATGAGGATACATAATGTGTGTGATAACACCACTCTTTGAGGTGAAAATAAACTAGGCATGTTATGTTGAGTTATGTTGATTATAACAAGGTTATGATGTGGAATCCCACATCAAAACTAAATACTCCTTTTTCTCTTTTTCACATGTTGGTGAATGACTCAGATCTTTGGAACTGAAGTATGTACCTGTTTACAAACTACCACCCTACTTTTCTGTACTATACCCTGGTATTAACACCATCTCTTGTCTTGTTTTGATGTATGCACCCATCATTTTTACCTTATGACATATAATTAACGTATATAAGGCCCATTGTTTTTTGTTTGTATTGGCAAATCTCTGCTCTCTGCTGCACTGATTAATGTGAGTACATTTTTGCCAGGAATCCATGGCTACGAGTGTTTTGTAATTGACACAAGATGGATTATGGACATTAAGTAGATACTGGGTGATTGGGTGATATAGTACCCTAAACAATGCAGGGTAGTTTTTTCCCGTTTGCGGCAGGTTACTTGCAGCTTTCCCCCACTCCGTCACATTAGAGGTGGATTCCTGTATAATATGAATCAATTCAGTTTGTGGGCAGATTCACACATTTAGTTTAAGTATATGTGTAACTTGCAGGTGCAGGAAGTGATGTGTAGTTGATTAGCAGGAAAATTGGCCTTGGTGGCTCCGGGGTCTTAGCCGATGACTCATGGTTAACTGCAGAGCTCTCACCATGACCCCAGTTAAAGAGGCAGTCATGGCCTCACTGGCTGTTGTCCTCTGGGACACATAAAGCACAATTTGTAGCCTCCCTGCTTCTATTGTGTGTCAGCACACTTATAGCCCATCTGTAACATTGATAGCTGGTCATAAATGCCTGGTGTGTCAATATCACATAGGCTAGTGCATGCTATCTGTGACTGTTAAGCTTTTTTTTGCTCAACATTTCAAATATAACAGAGAAGATTCATTATAGCTAGATAGCAGCTTTAAGATGGAAGGCTGCCATCATCCTCTACCCAGGTGAATTTTGCTGTTTGGGTGCTCTGATCGCAAATTACTGCTTGTTCCAGAGGTGCTGCCTCTGAGAGAAAATATTTGGACATTGCCACTCAAAAGGAGATGACAGCCATGGGAATGCCCAGTGCTAGTTTAGATGTATTCTTTTAAAGATGTCTAGTCAAAGTCCATGTCTTGCAAAGATGTTTTGCAAAGTTTAGGTACTTTTTCTCCTGCTATAGTTAAGAGCATGAAAACTTTATGCTCTTAGACTATGGAATATATGGGCAAATGTCAGGTCGGACTTGGGTTGTGTACTTGGACAACTGCTTTTTATTCTACTCAACCCTCACACACCCCATAAAAAGTCTTATTTTATCTCTGTGCCAGTGGAAAATCTTAACATGTCAAACTACAGGTTGCTGACCCCTTTGATCACTTGGTGGTTTCTTCCACACAGTTCTGCTCAGTATTGCCTTGTGCTTCAGGTCCAGCCAGCCTCTGAGATAAGTGGTTGTGGTTTATACTATGGCTTCAAATCCAGCCTCTGAAGCACTTTAGGCAGGAACTGTACAGACCAACACTGTGAAAGTGAAGTTCAGTTAGTCTAGAAATAACATATCAGTCAATTTTTATTTGATTCAAAGCTTACTGAAAAAAATCTGGAGCTCCAGACCGACTCAGGGTGGGTGAGGCAGCATTCAGGGCTTGCTCTCGCTAATAAGAGTAATGCACTGACTCAGCATGAGGACTGTAAAGGCGGGGAATGTGGTGGGGGGTGGGCATTGCAATAGCTCTTGGCTGTCCTACTGGCCGTCTGTCCTGTCAGTCATTTTGGCAAGAAATACTTGTGTAGCTATCAAAGTTGCTCACTGTTAACGAGGCAGGTGTGGTCACCTGGAGCAGGCTTAAGTGTCACACGGGTTGTCTTGTGAGTTTTCTCCACAAGATGAGACTTGAGAGAGAAGGCTGAGATTTAATAGGTATTGTATGTGTGTATGTGTGTACATGTGTGCACAGTGATCAGGACTCCTGTGTGCCCCTGGATTTATGAGACCAATGTGGTGAGCTGGCTGCTAGAGCTGCAGCATAGAGCAGATTAAGGCACAACATCACAGAGCAGTAAAAACTTCCATCTCTCTGGCTCTTATAAAGCACAATAGAAGGATAAGTTGCTTTTCTTTTCCATTTCTTACACTATAGTGGTGAATTACATGACCTCCTCTTTCTATACCATCATCAGGTGATGTGACTAATCTTTTGCAATCAATAACCATGTGGGCTCTGCATTGCTGCAATTTGCTGACCAGAAAAAAAGATTTACAGTAATAAAATACTTTATAACAAATGAGAAAAATGATCTAATGTGCAAGATTAATATGTTATCATGTTTGATCTGTACTTTTTATTTGGACTCACAGACTCAAAATGCAATGATAAAAATAGATAAATTAACTGAACCTCTATGACTTTACCCTCAGTGACATCAAAGGCTGCTGCATGTGTAAAATTCATTTACCTCATCAACATGAAGTGTCAATCTTTATGAACTTTGATGAAGGAATATTGTAACTGTGGGGTGAAAACTCAAAACCTTTTTTTTTTTTTTTTTTTTTTTTTTTTTACCAATTTAAAAGCTTGTTGAAATCTATTATTAAAAGCTGAAAATATCAGCATTTGGATGCAAAACGATTTTCACCTGGCAAAAGTGATACGCCTCACAGTTATGTTACAGCTTTGCATAACATACAGATCACTCCATCACAGCTCATCATAGGTAATGTAAGGCAAACTTGCCTATCACCATTCCACAACATTAACATTTTCCGTTCTCTTGACTGCAGGTTATGTGGGTATGCAACTTGTGCCGAAAACAACAAGAAATCCTCACCAAATCTGGGGCATGGTTCTATGGCTCGGGGCCCGGTCAGGTGCGGGGTGTATTTGAGGGCGGGCCACAGGGGAAGAAGGCCAAATTACAGGACCCGTCCCTGTACCCCTACCAGGGAGCCTCAGGGGACTTGACACCAGCGTCAGACAGAAGCAGACCTCACGGTGGGCTCCTGCCCAGACAGGGGTCCCTTGACAACGGTTCGGGGCTGAGGTACTCGGGACCAGGTGACACACCCATAGACAGGTGAGTGTGAATAAGGACACCCACTATATGTTCCACATGGATTGTTTTTTATTATTGTATAGATGTTTTTATTAGTGAATAATGCACCTCAGAGGTAAAGAACTTGCATATGAAGGCCACTTAATATAGGTGCATGGACATTACTGTGTAAGAATCTCTCAGCATTAAGATTGATCTGTGTGACTGATGTGTAGGTGTAATGTGGAGCTGTGATTCAAGCCTAGCATAAAAGGAAAGTCTCCTAGCAAACCAGTCAAGGCCCCTTATAAAACTGCTTGTACATAGGACCCATGAGGCCTATAAAGGAGACAGAGACACAGGTACTGTATCTGGCACTAACTCAGCAATTCTACAACAGTCATCCACCCCCTCTTTCTCTCTCTTCTCCACACATGTACAGCACACCAGCACATATGAACACAGATGGTTGCGAGACATGCTTAGCCTCAGCTATAATGGGATGCTGGCATGTGAAGGTTGCTCACAATAATTTATAAATCTGTTTTTTAAAATGTGTACAATGTGTAATGTTTTCATCTTTAAAAATATTTGTGGGTTAGTTCTGGCACTGCAAAGTTAAAAATGACTTGATGATTTTTGATGATTTTGGGGTATAGAAAAGCAAGAGCAAGTCTAATTATAATTCAGACCATTATTTTCCACTGTCATGTGCATTAAGTGCCCCCTGTGAACAGAACAGCAGAGATGCTGACAATATGTACTTAATGTGCTTGTGAATCCTATACCTGGTTACTTGTCAGTGGTGCCACGTAAGGTAGTTACTTTGATGTCCACATGGGGGCTCCTGTTCTGCTTTTAAACAGAGGTAGAGAAGGATGTAGTCATAATCTACACACTGTAAGATTTATCTTCACCATATATATATATATATATATGAAAAGAGGAAAGTGAACTTGAAGTATTATTTTAGTATTATTACATATTGTGAAAATCAAGCCTGTGATGTGCAGGGTGGCACTGAGGTAGCCCTGAGTCAGATATACTCTCTCTCTCTCTCTCTCTCTCTCTCTCTATATATATATATATATATATATATATATATATATATATATATATATATATATATATATATATATATATATTCTATATTCTTATCTTTTATGTAACATGCAGTAGGAAAAGGAGGTGGATTTGACTCAATCCCAGTTCAGCTTTCCATGTAGGTATACTTGTTGGGTCACATACCCCATTATCTGGCACAGGAACAAATAAACATATACAGCTTTATGCCCACACTGTGTCTGGAGACACAACTCATTAGTTTTGTATGTCCTCCCTCTGCCACTGCAACCTTGTTAATACACATTCTTAATACACTGGGGACCTGCAGAAATGTGAGAGCTCTTGGGAAAATCTACATTTGGTTTAATTGCCTGATATCTTGTTCCAAATGGATGTTTTGATGGATATATCAGCATAACTGCTCATTAAGAGTGCTGGATGTAAGTGTACATGCTTCTTTCAGTGCTTTCACAGTGTAATGGTGCTATAGTGCAACAGTGACACATACACACACTCAGAGACATTGTTATAAACTCCAAAATAGACATATTTTCTCCCATCTAGATAAAATGTTCATCTGTGATTCTCTTTAAATTCCCCATCCATTATATCTCTATATTCTGAATAGAAACTGCACAGGAAAGAGGAAAGCATCATCTGTGAATGCATAGTGTAATAAAAGCTACAGTGCTGTAAACCTTTAAGAATAATGCAGGATAATGGTATTTTGTCTCAGTGCAACTGCAGTACATTAACCATCTTCTCCTTCTTCTTAAATGGCTTACTTTTTAAAGGTGCTTTTAATGGATGATCAGAATGACTATAGATCAGACTGCTCCAAGCATTCAGTCAGCCAGTCACTGTCTGCTCCAGCCCAGGCCCTTGCCACCGTATATTAATTGATTGCATGGCTAGAGAGGTGGATATGGTAACAGTGACTGATTCTTGCTTTGGCATTGCCTACTTTTGCAATGACACAACAGGAAACTGGCTGTCTGAAAATTCACAGGATAATGCTGATGATGGATCACAGCGTGTCCATAAATAGAACTCCCACTGCATAAGCACCAAAACCCACTTTCATTAATCTTAAAGAATGTTTAAATTAACTCCTGGATGTGTTCTGCTGAAGAAAGGAGGGGAAAAAGCTGACAGTCTATTTATAAGGAGAAATAACTTGGGAAGGCTTCTAATTTATCTTGGTCTCGGAGGTGTCTTTTGAATGAACACACAGATACGGTGGGACAGCTGCAGTGTTAGGTGAGGCTGATGAAACAACGATTACACTGGAATTGGAACATACTGGTGAAATTTCTTCAGATTCTGCATTTTTTAACACGCTCAGCCAGGCAAGAGAAATGTTAAGCCTGCCAAAATGTTAGAAGAGAAAGCAGAACACATTCAGCTTGAACTGGCTCTTTAACATCCAGCTCAGTCCAGCATAGAGTAGCTTCGTATAGTTTGTTTCATCATTGCTTAGTCTAACCCAATCTGCCTCAGTTCAGCCCCATGTTCCCAAACAGTCCATATGCACGTAATTTGTCAGCAAAAACACAGTGCTGCTTATAAGCCTTAAAGAACTAATTTGATAAAATAGTCCATGTTGACACTGAGTTTGGTTTTTCACTCAGAATGGAGGTAACATTTTAGTCAAAGTCAGTGGTTGTGATCAGATGGTGCTTTCACACCGAAAACCAATAGGCAATACACATAAACTGTCAGTCTCTGAGAAAGATTTTTAAAAATCCAGAGATTAAAAAAAACAAAACAAACTGGTACCACTTTACCACACTGTGAAAGGATGTGTGTGCACAACCACAGCTGGTCCAAACACACCTAGAAATGAATCTTCATAATCTATTGAATGTTATTAGCAGACTGTTGGGGTGATAACATTCATGCTTCCTTTTGGTTCAACTTTGAAATACGTGCTTCATTATATGATCAGTTATTTAATTTGGTTTTGCTCAGTGGTAGAGCTGGTCCCAGCAGGTTGTTACATTCTGACAGTAGAAAAAGCCAAGGTGTAAATGATATAAACAAAAACTAAATTCCATATAAGTGCTTCAGTTTAAGGGTCTAGATTTGTGCATGCTGGCTCCCTGTCACAACTTCATGCCTTAATGGAACTTTTGAATAGAAAGTGTAGAGCTCAACCAGTATGGGATGTTTTGATGGTAATAGTGAGAAGTTAAAAGTTACAGATTATTTGGACAATATTGCTCATGTATACATACACTTATTGGCCACAGTGACACAGTGCAGCTCCTCTGGGCATATGCATAAATACATACATAAACACACACACACACACACACACACACACACACACACACACATATATATATATATATATATGAGCAGTTGAATGAACATAATGTAACATACATACTGAACATAGTAACAGTAATAACTGATTGGTCATCATGCTGAAACTAATATGTTTCTGATTGATAAATGCAGTTGTCTGAAATCAGATGAAAATAAGACTCCATTATTGTGCTGACAAACTGCAGATTTGCCTTTTTTTGATGTTCTACTTTATCTCTCGAGTTAAATATTGAAGACAGCCACTCAGGTCATCTTTCTGCTCAAATCATGGCTATGTTGCATTTACATATAGAAGTAGCCATTTAAAAAGACCTTTGGGAAGCTTAGCTCCTTGTTTAAGTGGCTCCACGTGGTTTAGGTTATTTTATCAGCTTTGAGGTGCCTTTTTGTGCCTCATCAGGTCATTCTCGGATTTGGGGGGGGGTGGGGGGGTGGGGGGGGGGGTGAATTAAATAAATAAGTGATCCCTCGGGAAACCCCCCTTTTGTGTGTGCCCTTTCCTCACAAATAGATACTTTCCCGCTCAGAGGTATAGGACTGTCTTCCTTCCTTACTGAGGAGGAGCTGAAGCTCTGAAGCCAGATATGGGATATAAGGAAAAAACCCTGACGACAGCATCGCCTCTCTCCACTATACTGTATTGTGGTCTATCTGCTGCTGTGCTCCAAGAGTGCGTGATAGAAGATGGAGAGATATGGCAAAGAGTGCGCACGATTGCATATCAGACCCATAGTGTGTGTGTGTGTGTTTTGTGTTTCTGTGTGTGTGTGTGTGTGCGTGTGTGTGTGTGTGTGTCTGCTTGTGTTTGTGTGTTCGCGCGAGTGTGTTCTCTTCATAGACGACTGGAAATATGAGTTGAATGTGAGGCAGCAGCTGATGCGCCGGTAAGCGATGCTGCTGCTGGCTGCCGTATAGGATGCTTCTCGGCTTCTCCTCTCCTCCGGGCGCTCCTTGCCTCTTACTGCACACCGAAAGCAGATTTTTGCTACAGCGAGAAGAAGAAAAAGCACGTTACCGGCACCGCCACTACCTCCCTTTTTTCGCTTCAGGTCCGAAGCAATATGTCCGAAGGATCCCGCCCGGAATGCGTCTCATTTAAGGACACTTTCTACCAGGAGCGGCAGGAGAAATATGGAACTTGATCGGCGCTTTTTCCGCGTTTCATGCGCTCTGGGAGATAATAATAACTAAATACTGAGGAGGTGTATGTGTGGAGGGGGGCGTCCGGTGAAAGCGCAGGCTTTGGGATGTATTATTGCTGAAAGGAAAAGGGGTGATCATTTACTGAGGATAAAAGAAAACGGAGGGGGAAAATGCAGTTTGAGACATTGCGTCAGTTCTGTAGCTCTGTTTTATCACATTTCAACGGGGCTTTCTCGGCGCCTCAGAACATCTTACAGACGGAGCTGTTTGAGCAGGCATTGAGCAATATCGGGTGAGTGATTCCTTTGTAAAGAAATGCCCTGATTTATGAAGAAGGGCTTCCCCGTTTGGTATGTCAAATGAGTATTGGGGAGGAGGGTGGGGGTTGTTGCGTTTATCGATCAGCAGCCAGCCTGCGTAATAACAACCTACAGTATAGCCTAGTACTGTTGCTGCTGCAGATATTTCCTGGCCGGATGATGGGGCCGATCAGTGATGCTGCTGCTGCCGCGGTGCTTTGCTGTGTGCGCGCGCATGTACCGCGTTCGAATGTTTTTTTTTTTTTTTTTTGGGTGGCGGTGGTGGAAGTGGGGGTTGTTGGGGGTGGGTGTAAGCTAAAACGACCGTTTAGTTAGACTGTCTGTGACCAAAGCGAGGTGTGACTGCTGTGCGCGTGGCCGTGTATATATGTGTGCGGGTGCGCGTACGCTCCAGCGCACCGCTGCTGCAGCATGTATGCTATACTGCCTCTGTCACTGCTGCTGTTGTGCTGGAGAATGAGGGGGTTATGAGGGTAAATGTTCCCTTTTTATCAGAGTTCAGGGCTGGAAATGTGTGTTTGCCACCACCCCCTCCCTACCCAAAACACCCACAGCTACCTACACGTTCAAACACACGCCATTATGTTTTTTGGGGCTAGTGAACATATCAAAACGGGCACGACTGACGAGATAACATAGTGTCTAAACCACCGACAACAATTGATAAGCATATAATACATCCTAGTGCTGAATTAGGAAATCTTTAAAATTTATAGAGCAATTATTCTTGTCATTCTTTGAAAAGGCATTTTACTGCAACATACAACGCTAATTTCTCATTCTGATGGAAAAAAGTGCCCATGTGTCAGGAGAGTGAGAAGTTGTATCTGACTTAGATGCATTGGACCATATTATGATTAGTCTGCTAAATGCTTTGCTCGCCCACAGAGGGACTCTTGGTCATTTGGCCAGGCATGGCTTTTACACACATTATGCAGATTGCAGAAAGACGAAACTTGCAAACAGACCCAGGTTTTTGCAGCCGCACAGCTAAGCGGTATAGGTGCAGGCTTTGTGTCTCCACACCATGCACTGTCTGTCTCTGGGGACTGCAAGTCTTTCCCTCTTGTCCTCCATCCTACCGTCAGAAATAATTTACAGCATTGCTGGGCTCTCTGCCACCTCACATTACATGGCCAGAACACTCAGGCACTGGAAGGGTTGAACAGGGGGCTCTGTGCCTGGAAACTGTGATCCAGCAATCATCACATCTGACTGATTAAATTGAACTTATTTTCCATCACTACCCTTTTTTCCCTCCCTAGCAAAACACTTTAGTAGACAGTCTGTGAATGGTAGGTGACGACATGACCAAATTTCTAGGTGTGTAAGTAGAATTTTGTAACTCACAGGTACATAAAACTACAACTCAGCAAACTGTGTGCAGTTATCAGTGGCTCACCAGCTTGGCTATTCGTTTGATCAGGGCTTTTTGTGTGTGAATCTCCCTCCCTCTCTGTCTGTTTCTTTCTTGCCCAGGCCAGGCTTCTGCTAATGGGCTGTATGCTTTTAGATCCATCTGCCATGTATTATGCATGTGTGCGTCAGCAGAGGTCCTAATGGGGTGGTGGTGATCTGTTCTTAGAAGGCCTGAATGGTTTTGAATTGAGTGGTCACTACATTTAAACTGCAACTATACTCAACCCCCCTTCTCTAATCACACAGACACATACACACTCACACACAGTGTCATACCTTCCACCTATCACACCCCCACTGCAGCAGCTCTTTGAGCTTCCTTCCCTGAAATGCCCGAGACCAAAGTGCGTCTGTTGTCAGACTGCTGTATGAAGCAATACAACTGATGTTATTGAGTTTGTGGTGTACATCTGATAGTCCTCTCCCATATAAGCCTTTCGTAAAGCGCATGATATGGTGTAAGTGAGATATGAATAGCTACATTTGATTTTCTGCATAAATGCGGCGTATGGAAAGCAGCACTGTGTGTCAAACCCAGCATATTAAATAAAACCCATATTGCTGCTGTTTAATGAGTCCAAACAGGCTGTGTAGTCTTGGGTGTGATATTAGTGACTAGTGAATCATTTTCACACTCACAGCTGTTTTCCTCATCCCACAGTCTCATATACTATCCGACTACAGTGACAACATACTTGCGGCTGGGCAATTCTTTATTTTATACCATATATGTACAATACAGTGGTGAGGAAGGCCAACTTTGAAGCGGCACCCTCCTCAGGTTTTCCTCCCCTCTACACACATCCCTATGTCTGCAGTTGTCGACTCCATTGACAGGGTTGCTATAGCGATAAGGTGTAATGTATGATCAATAGAAATGATGATACAACATCCCTGTCTGTTCATCTTGGAACAAGGAATATTCCTTCTAACAACATGACTGTCATTGTGGAGGGTGGAGCAAGTCAGTTTCTTTATCATGGCTTCTCAAATCCTGCTGTTATCGATCTGGAGACACAACCTTACATCAGTGTATTTCCCTGTCTGGACATGTTAACACATTTCAGAACTACTCAGGTATGAAACTTTTCAGCATGGTGTCATGCTTTAGGTGGTTACTGACACTGTATCTGCATTATGTCTTAATGCTCAAATGTGTAAAATTCCTTGTTGGAGTTTATTATGTTGAATGTGTATTGTGCAGAAAATGTTTTTCAGCATTGTTTCTGTAGCAGTGAATTTGTCTCAGTTAGACGAGACCATAGACTGAGCTATCCAAGCAATTTGTTTTTGGTGTATATGTATGTGTAGTGGGAGTTCTGCCATTACTTCCTTGAAGTGCAGCATTACATAACACACATGTGTTATTTATTGAGTCTGAGCAATCAAACAATACTAGTGTGATGCTGAAAGGCAGCTAACCTCAAAGAAAAGCCATGTTTTCTCATTGATAAAACAGCGTTAATAAAAGGTCTATACTAGCTTCGCCCACAAATACAAATGAAGATGCACTTATTACAGGTCTGGACAGCATCTTGACATTGTTGTGCCTTTGTTTCTTTATGAATAAATTGAGCAAGTCAGAGTTCAGCTCTATTGTTTTGCTTGAGGCTTTGCTTTCGTCTTCAGTGTGTAGGTCAGACCTGCACATTATGCACAAATTATTATTCTGGAACAAAAAAAAAAAAGAGAGCAGCATGTGGAATTAACCTGTTTTCATATTACATTTTGTGTATTTCATTAAACAAAATCAGTGTGGAAATCAGTGTGATTGCATATTGACATGATTATTTTAGATCTAAAGGGTTTAAATAATTTGCTATCATGCATGTAACAGACAAGACACATTTTCCATTTGGATTGTTCCTCTTGCAGTTTTTTGTCCACCTGTATTGATAAGCATTGTAGATATGAAGGGAGACCAGTTCAGTGGAGAGACATAGCAAGTAAAGAAAACAGAATGGAAGACAGAAACTACCAGGAGCATCCAGGAACACCCAGATATCAGTCACCATAGTGACAGAGCTCTAGATGAGACAGACATAGCAAGCTGCAGCTTGTGGGACTCTGGACCCCTGGAGCCCCAGATTCATGTTGATGTGACAGAACTGGGGGAAAGGAGTAGAGGAAAAGAAGAGGAGAAAAGGGAGGAAAAGGGAAAAAGAGAGGAAAGGGACAGGAGAGAATATAAGGAAGGGCAGGAGGAGGAGACAGACTGCAGACCTAGAAATCAGAGACAAGGACATGAATTCACAGCAGTTCCCTCCCTTGGCTCTTCACAGTCCTGGACACTTGTGTTCATTTGGGGGGTGTAACCACCTTGATGTATCATTGGCCAGAGTGTCTGGTATATTTTGTTTTCTTGCAATGCGCTGCTTTACATTCACACTGTTATACATTAATGCCTTGCAAATGTGAAATCAAGCTTCCTTAGCTGCTCCACTCTAGTTGCTTGGAATTAATTGACTTGCTGAGGGACTTCTCAGCAGTAGCTCTTGAGGGAGGAGAAAACATTACAAATTATTTGTCCATATCAACATTTTCTTAGCTATTCTTAAGGCTATCATCACTTTTTAGGCTCTGTGAGTACTATAAAGTTACATTTTGATGGTTTAAGTGTAGTAGTCAAACTGAAGGTCCACTGTATCCTCAGTATCCTTTTTTTCCAACCCCCTCAGTATACCCTCATACCTCAACCACACTCAGCCCACACTCTGCTCCATGGTGTTGTACCTGGGTGTTGTCAGCACTCAGCAGCTGTAATTAAGCCAGCCCTTCATTGGTTTTGTCGTCACCAAGGGAGATATGTGCACAAAGAAGGGAGACCCTGGTTTATTGCCTGGGTGTCTAAGAGAGGGGTTATTATTATTACACACCGGAGATGGAAAGAAAAGAAGTGAAAGAAGTCTACATATATATAGTGAAGGAGTGAGAAAGAGAGAGAGACAAGGGAAAGATAAAGTGGAGAGAGCTGGAATGATAGCAGCTCAGTAGAAAAGAGGATGAATAGTGCTAGAGAGACAGTGTAGAGGCTGAATCGATATGCTCGACTCCTCTCTGCTCTCACCAAATCATATCTCAGTATAAGAGAGAGAGAGAGAGAGAGAAAGAAACAGAGAAAGAGAGAACTGGTGGAAGCCGGTGGTGGGCTGTGTAGACAGATAAGGATCAGGCTAATGTCTGCAGCACCAAGCTTCCAGCCTCTGCTGCTAATGCTGCTGCCCATAAGGGAGGTGAAATTTTCAAGGTTTTGTTACAGGTTGCCATGGTATGGTCGCACAGCTAGAGTTACACGTGATATCACCCAATAAGGTGTACTGTATATTACACATAGATTCGACTAGCTAGCCTGTTCTCAGCAGTGACACAGGATGAGGAAGATAAAGAAAGGGTCATGAAGCAACAAAAGAAAGAGGCAATACTTTTCAGCCTCAACTTGTGCAGGGCACTGACATCTGGGTTCTTTTCATGCTCATGGAGTGAAACTGATTCCCTCAAAGGCTGAATGGGATTTTACATTTCTATGTGTGACCCTCAGTCTTAACATGTCATTAATGGTTGAGTTACAGTATGCATTGCATCCTCCCAGTAAAACTACATTTCTCTTTGGCATAGGAGGCCACTTCCAACTTAGCCCCAGGTCCTTAACTGCTTCTTGTCGTTTCATTCACTGATGAACTAAAGAGAAGGCTGCTGAGTGCCATAAATGTGAAATGCAGCTCTTCTGTGTGTGTGTCCTTGCATTTCGAGTGAACACGTGGCTGCACTTGTATGTTCACGTCTTTAAAGCCCAGACCCTGGGAGGTCTTTTTTCTCTTAAAAAGCATCTATTCCCCACTCCCTAACAGATGTCTGATGTCATCTTGTTTTTAACTAGTGAGCAGGAACTGCATACAGTGCATGCACAGGGCTTTTGCTTTCAACAGTATATGCCTTGATGCGTGATGGTATTTATCAATGTCAGAACCACTGAACACTTTGAAGGGGAATCATATTTAAATGTCTGGCTTTTAAAGCTTATTGTCAGTGTGGGATCTTCATTGGAGCATGTATCTATGATATTCCACAAATCCTCCTTTGGCCTTGATGGTCAGTGGAGTTGCTAATTGAAAGCTAGGCCATCTACTCCTAAAGGTACTTCACAGCATCATCATTCTTGTTTTACATTTGATTTATTGATTACAGAGGCTTAACAGGTCAAACCTCTGGAAGGTCAAGAGGTGGGCTTTCTTGGCTAAATCCCTGTTATCCGGTGCAGTGAAGTATATATGACACAACTGAACAAACATTTCAAACTATACTGAGTCAGTGACTGGACTGATTGTGTTTGTGGACTCTGTTTTAGTGTTTGAGTGTTTTCTGTTACTGTTTCAATTCCACATACCCAATTGGCCTGATAGCGTTATATGTGCACATGTTGTTTCATGAATGGGAAAAAGACTGCTTTACACATAATCTCATTGCTATGCTCCAAATCCAAATCTGCTTCATGCTCCAATTTATTCAATTACCAAAAATACACTTGAAGAAACTATGATTAAGCAATAATGAAAAAGCTTAATCTAAATATCTTCATCTATCCAGCCCGTTGCTATCATCATCCATCTCATCCTGAGCCTGTGCACAAATCCTCCCTCACAACACCGATGGTATTTCACAAGCTCAATGAGATTAATTATTTCCATATTTTGCAAACATTGCACCGTTTGCACATCTCCCCTGTCTCCCCACACGTGTACAATTAGCTTAGTTCATTTGTGTTGCAAGTGAGCCGGCCGTGGCGGTGCTTCAGCTGCCTCCATGGGCTTCTCCTGCCATGCAACAAAGTGGAGAACCCAGCTGAGGAGTGATCAAAAGCCTCCCTTCTCTGGCAGGCAGATGCTGAGTAAACAGAAGAAGAAGCTCCAGTAACTGTCTGCTACTGCTTCCGCTTCTTGCCTTCATTATTTTTGGAGTCTGCTGGCAGGCATTAATGAAACCCCATGTAATATTCATTTAATTCCCAGTGTTTACTAGTTCATTAGGTTTTAGGATAGTAGTTGATCTGATCTCCAGGGGTGGGCTAGAAAGAGGAAAGAAGCTGACTTTGAAGATTTTTCTCTTTTTACCAGCCGGGTTTCCTTCCATTTATTTATGTCTGTCTTGATCCTGTTAGAAGACCATTCACAGTCCTCTCCTTGTTTATTGGACTGAATAGTAGTCCTCCTCTCTCATTTACTTCACCACACTTCACCTTTTTTTGGTACAAATATAGGAAAGTTTGTGGGGTGACTTTGGATTTTGGTGCAGTGGTGCAAATGTTAGCCAGGGACTACTACTTACTGGTCTCTTATGTTACTGCCCAAGGCCAGTATGGAAAATAATTTAGAGAGCCTTCCTTCATGGTATTGCTACTGTCTGTGACGGAAGTGTAAGTATGTATCAGCTGATTAAAAAGATGAGAAAATAACATTTGTTTCACCATCTCTTTAAATCCCTCTCTGAAGTCAACTGATGTGCTCAAAAAACATGAGTTCAGGGATCCTTTGCATGGATATATCAGATCATCTGTCAATTTTTCTTCTAACTTCTGTACACTCACCTATGAAGGACAATGACTTTAACCCACCCACCTATAGATTAATCAACCCTTTCACCACTAACACTTTTAAAGATTTGATGGAGCGTCTGCCCTGGGATCCTGTCCTGGATACGGATGACCCACAGAATGCCTACACCATATTGATAAATGAAGTAAACAAATCTTATAACATTATTTTCCCTTAGAAGAGAAAGACATTTAAGTTTCATTCTAAACCGAAAAAGCCATGGATTACTGGAATTATCAGGAATTATCCTTATCCTTGAAGAGCTCCAGATCATGACAAGTCGGTATAGAACTACTTAAAGTGGTTTCTGATGCCATCATCAAACCACTGACTCATATATTTAATTTGTCTTTCACTAAAGGAATAGTGCCACTGGAACTGAAAATGGCCCAAATTATTCCTATAAACAAAGACAAAAATCAAGACCCTGCAATATTCATCAACTCTAGACCCATCTCCATTTTACCTTCTATTTCAAAATTCTTGAAAAGCTAGTTTACAATAGATTAGTTTAGCTTAGCTTAGTTTCCTTTCAAATCATCAATATTATTTCAAGAAATCCTTCACTACTTTCATGGCAATTACCCATCTCACTAATAAATAACACAGAGCTAATGACAATAAAGAATACACTATAGGAATCTTTTTAGATTTGTCAAAAGCCTTTGATACCAAAGATCACAATATTATGTTACAAAAGCAGAAAACAGGAAACAGTTTGTTGATTTCAAAGGAGTCAATTCTCTTCCTCTTAATATAAAGTGCTGTGTCCCCCAGGGATCTATTCTTGGGCCTTTGTTATTTGTTTTATATATTAATGATTTGCCAAATGCATCTGATCTAAAATCTTATTTGCCGATTATACTAATTTGTTTTTTCACACAGAGAAGTGGTTAATGAGGAACTGAAAGAAATCAATAAATTGTCTCTAAACATTAAGAAAACAAATTTAATTTTAATCTATCACAACTACAAGAAACACACTGAAAACATGAGAGTGCTGATTGACAATGTTTCAATTACTAATGTTAAATCAGCTCATTTTCTTGTGATGTTGATTGACAAAAACATAATATGGAAACCTCATATCTCACTAATTACATCTAAAATTGCAAACAAATATTGGAACCTGAACACAAAAGTTTCTCTGGACCTTTATGACTCTATGGTTTACCCCTTTATAAGTTACTGCACCATTGCTTGGTCTAGTACTCACTGAGCCAAACTACAACCAATGCTCTGTGTTTTTCCAGGGTGTGTATGTGATGCGGGTGCTTTCTAGCTTGTATTCCTATCAATGCTTTGTCCTTGTTTTAGGGGGTCCTCTTGACAAGCCCCTTGAGTGTTTTTTTGGACTTCACTAGCATGTGAGCTGGGAATAATGTGTTTGTTTTTTGTTTTTTCTCCTTATTGTTAGTTTTGTTTTAATTGCCCTGTAATACCTTGATTATGTGCTAAATAAATCAAATCCAGTGTTTTCTCATATGAGGGTGCCTCTGGCCAGTTCAGCTCCCTGACTAAAGGTGTACATTACAGACACTGTCCTATGCAATTACAATTAACCCAAACAGCCCTTTGGTCTGGGGTTTGCCCTGCAAAGGTCTGACCAGGGGTTCATCGATTGAAACGTTGGATTGTCAATGCCATCGAGTGCAGGAGAAAAGGTTTTTCTTTTGAGCCCACACAGACACAGCAAGTAGCTTCTTACCAGATGCAGAGAAAAAGGCCAAACTTTGTCACAAAGACTGCATTTTTAAAATATGATGGAAAATCCATTAAGTAGTACACAGACATGATGGAAAAGGTTAGCCACATGTTTACATCTTAGTGATCAGTGTACCATTTATAATGTATAATTTGACAGCAGTATTTCCAGGATAAAGCCCCAATGACACACTAATGGACTAAGTTTTAAATGATAAATTGATAATAGAAAATATTTTATGAGAGAACTCATGTTCTAAAACGCATGTGAATAATTCCAGTCTGTTTTAATTTTACAGACAAGCGTCTTCCACATCCATTTCCTTGTTGACATTCATAAACGTTTCAACCTTTGCACTTAACAGTTGCACAATGTTTCTTTTATCTAAAACAAACATTTCATCTTCTCTCTCTCTCTGGTTGCTCTGTTGCTCACATCTATCATTGTGTTTTTTATACACTTTTTCAAATTTTGCATGACAAATTTGGCACATAATAGGACAAAGCCTATCTGACTATCCATCTCTCTAAACAAACTTGTGTGGACCTTTTCCCGGTTGGTCAATTGTTACTTAGTTACAGGCAGAGCAAAATTTAAATGTTCCCAATTACAGAATTACATGCTACTCAGCCCTAATTCACTTTGTGTGCCGTGGGACTTCATGTTAGTTTCTTTGTAGTCAGTGTATATCAGAGTTTGTTAAGCTGGGCAATTGGTGAGTGATACTGTAAGTAGTGCACATGTTGATTTGATTATGCACAGGCCAAGCCACAGAGATGCATTGGGGTAACTTGGCTACAGTGGCTTTCATTCCTTCTGGATTTAATTGGAAAGTGCTTATGTCTCCTTTCCCTGGCAATGTCCACACTTCCCATTTAGGCAACTGTCTCTGACAAGCAACATCCATGCACAAGATCAGTCTAAAGCACAGAAAGGAGCCAAATGAAGGATGTAGAAATCACATTTCATCCCTCATCTGCACATATCAGAGAACCAAGATTTCTACATTGGATTTTCTGAATTATGCAGAAAGTTTGGTCATGAAATGGTGTAAGATTCGCCACCATACACAGTGGGCCTTTTCTACAATAACCTGTCATGTTATTATTATTAATATATAAATGATGCACTTAATACTGCTATAATAGTAAATGTAGCCTGTACTTGCTTGCCAGAGGCATTATGCAGTGTGTACTGTTGTGGACTTGCTGTATTTAAAATCCAGTGTTTCTACAGAACATGAACACTCACAAAATGCTTGAGCTTGTCACAGCTGCAGTTCTATCAGCCTTATGTTTCACTGTTTACACATACACATGCACACCATAAAAAACAAGCATTCTAAAGCTGTACTCTGTACACTCTCCACACTGTACTTACAGACCTGCTAAAGAACAAAATATTATGCATGATAGGATTTTAATATTACCATATTGACCCGCATATCAAACAGTATTTTGTCTTATATTCGTGGTCCAGAGACCCGGGGGTCTAAACGAACAGGTGTCATCAAACGTCCCCAAGTGAATCAGAGCTTCTTTTTCTCTTACATACACTAAAGACCTGGAGAGATGTGACCACATGAGACTCGCTAGAAAACAGCAACTCAGACGTTGAGCTAGTTAACAAACAGCAGAGGACAGTGTTTCTCATACATTGACGAGACTGTGGCGCTGCTATAATTTCAAAATTGGGGTGGCAATAATTGTCCTCTGCGCACGTAAGGCTAATGCTCGCACGAATGTTAGATACCTGCATAGCGGTGTGTATGCCCTGCAGCTGTTCGTGAGTTTGATTGTTCGAATCCCCATCTGGACTAGCTTCCCTGTGTGTGCTCTCCCCCAATCCCGTCTCTCTACACTGTCTTTATCATTAAATGCAAAAATCTGCAACAAATAATGATTTAGAAAATGAATTGTCTACAAGATGATGCATGCTTGCTACTCATCATGTTGTCATGATGAGTGTGGTCATGCTAATGTCATGCTAATTTTTTCCAAAAATGGGTCTTGAAAAAGAGGGGTCTCATATTCAGGGTCATCTTACATTTGGGTCAATAAGGTACTCGAATATTACCAAAATCCAGAAACCATTCAAATTGGATGGACTTTAAACTCTATAGTTTGCGGTCACCTTGTAGAAAATATCTTGATTGTTTGACACTTTTCCATTTCTTTAGAACTTGACACTTTTATTCCAGCAAGGCATCGTGATGAGCTGTCATGTTTTTAAAAAACATTTGAGGTTAGCTCTAGTGGTGTGTGGGATGTTTGTCTACAGCTTTAGTTACTGCTTCTACTCATTTAGACTTAGTATCATGATCACTTCCTAACTGGATCATGTTTGTCTTCCTTTTTCCTCACACAGTGGGCAGGAGCTGGTAATATTAAATCATTTACTCAGACAATCCAAGTCATACACTTGTTACAAAGTGTGTAGTAGGTTTAACCAGCTATTTGTGTTAGGACTGCTGGTCCAGCAACAACTATTGGATGGTTTGACATGCAACAAGTTAAATATATCAGGGACTTTGATATTGTGAGTTTTCATTTTGTACCGCAGCTGCAGAATACACTCGACCACCATCTGTCCGGATTCCTCTGAATCTTTTGTTTGTCTTCTCATCTGCATATGGACACAAATGCTAGTATTATCATTTTAACTAATACTAATGATATCATAACAAAATCATTTTACAAATTTTGACCTGAGTCTGACACCCTGAGTCTTCTTTTAGGTCAATATTACTAAAAAGGATTAAGCCCTTTTTACTAATATTGTGATGATGCCACTTTCCACCCATTAAATCAGGCTTACTTTTGCTTTACTTCTTGCTGACAGTAGTTAAATCTTTCATGAGCATGACATACTTAAAGATAAATGCTGTGAGCATGAGCAGGATTAGGTTTAATTTAAGAATGTGAGACCACGTGTCTTGTGCCGAAATATTAAATTGGCATTTGTAATACTAGACAATGGGTTCTTTCCCTCCCCCATTTTTTTCACAGAGAGCCGAGTTCTGCAGCACAGAAAGTGTTATATGGGCCCAACCTTGAACTCAACATGAAGATATTTAGCCTATACTCCATTACTGTTTGTTGGCAATGATTGGACAGTAACCAAAGACACATTGCTCACCTGTCAGACCCCATATTCCTTCCTCCCACTAACTGGATCACACTTCCTGCAGCTTGTATGTCCCCTGTGCGCACACCCCTTCGCCCTCTTTAGTCTTGTCGTATATTTGATATAGGGAGGGCTTGGCTGTCTGCCACGTCGTGCTGTGCTGCTGCAGTCTTATCTTTTGACAATAATAGACCCAGAGGAGTTGGGGAAAAAAGGAGAGAGAGAGGGAGAAACTGTGTAGGAAAGATGGAGGGGTTGACATGAGAAGTCCAGACCAGCCTGCTGGTTTCCCAAGAGGGCCGTTGCTCCGTCCAGACCCAGAGATGTTATTTTGGGCAGTGATGATTATTAAAGCATCCTCTGACTCACCCCTCAGCTTTTTTCATTACCTCCTCAATTTCTGTGTAGCCAGACAGCCGCGCAGCGTCACTGCTTTTGATTTCAAATGCAGCTTGCTCACTGGAATGAAAAATGCATACTTAGCAGAACCAAGAAAAATGCATGTGTGGAGACTGAGCGTGTGCAATTACTTGTGTGTCAGAGAGGGAACAAGATGGGGAGACCATGGTTGTTTCATAGTGTGGAAAGACAGGCCTGTGTCTGATTATAACAGAATTTGTTGGGTTATGAATTGTTGTGAAATTTGCATTGTGAAAATGAGCAATGACTGACAAAAACTGAGCAATCAACACACTGTATCTCAGTAGCAGGCACGTCTCCATGGATACATAGACACTCTAATATTAGTCAAATTGTGAAAAGATTTACCCCATTGTTTACGAATTTTATCATACTTTAATTTTTTAATGTGTGTACGATTGTACTGCTGAATGATACTTTTTAGTCCAGTGTAAAAATAACAATGAAAAGCTACCTTGTGTGATTTTACTTTTTGTAACTTTTGTAAATTGTGCATGCAGACATCATTAAACCATTACTGTAGGTGTCCGCAACCGTGTAGCTACCCTTACTCTGGATTTGACTTTTGATGTCGTAACTGGGTAGTCAGAGCATCCAGACCAAGATGCATCTATATTTGCTTGGAATCACATTTCAAACCACATCCATATGGCAATCGAATCCAATTAGTAAAAATTACATTTCAAAAGGTTTGACTGTACTTTTTAAAATATGTTATTTATATTCTGTCATTGCTGATTGTGTCCTGTCAAACTCATTTTGCCGACTAGGTGACTTTATTTTTTACTCTCACTTTGCATCCATAACACTCACAGCAGCATAGAGCACACTGATCAAATCTGCTTTTTTAAATGTAATGCAACGATCCTTGACTACATAGGTGTTTTTAATTTACAAATCAGGTTTTATTTAAGGGCCAATTCAGTCAACAAATAAACATGAACTCGAGTAACCAATTTAATCATCGTTTTATCTGCTGATGTGAAATTGACTCCAAGGTGAAAAGATATAGGTAAATTTGAAGTTACCTTGCCGCAGTGATACAGCGTGGTCCAACCAGCAGAGCACACAGACTTTAAATTTTAAACCGGGGGGACAACAGAGAGTGCAGCAAAATTATGCTTTTTAGACAGATGTTATGTTGCTCTATCAGTATAATACACAGCTGCCACAGCTTTGTTTGCACATTATGAAACTGTTGACAGACGTAATCATTGGCTGCATCATGTTCGTAAAGACATGGATTTTGAATCAGTTAAACACCACATTTATGTCCTACAAAAGAGTAGCCAGGATGTAGTTGGCGTGGACTGAAAATGTATAACACATACACATGCTTTTCTACTCTAACCTTTCTCTGTGAGGAGGGGAAAAGCATGCAGCAGCATAACGGTTCTTACTTGTCGCTAATCTTAATGGCATATTCTGTTGGGGCTTGGCCTACATATTGCACTTCTTAAAAAGGAGACCTAACAGACGGCACAGTGCACAAGATATATTAACCATACAGAGTATAAACATAGCATGAGCACACACAGCACCAGTTGGTCTGCTTGCAAACTGGAGGATGGAGCCTCTGTTCATGCCTCGAGCCGCTTTGTGAACACACTCAATCTGCAGACTTTGTCAGCTGAACTGATAGATGAGGCACTGTACAACTTCTCTGTCCAGTCGCTCCACACAAAACTTTCTACAGAACAGAGAGGCAAAGTGAAGGAGTTGTTATCTGTTACTGTGAATGAAACTGTGCTGCCAGGCATTAGGCTTTGTAAGTGTATTTATATATTTTCACAGACCGATTTTTTAAAATAAAAATAGAATACCTTGTGATTTAGTTCTGATATCTTTAGCGCCCTTTTTTACATTTACACATTGCACATGTATGTCACAAATCAGAATTGGAATCAATGTTTTATGGGCCTATATACCAATATGCTACTCCCCCAAAATTGAGTGATGCCAGGGTTAGGGTGCAGGGGAAATGATTGCTTGCAGTAAGCCTTGGCATTTATGGGAAATTCGCTTGTAGTTGAAGCAAAACAATAACAAAAACTCAGCATTCTCACATTTTGACAAAAATTCAGACTTCGGCACTGTCCGTCAGAGTCCTCCTTTGGATTGCTATGTCATCACAAATCGTCTGAAGTCATCCTCTTGTCTCCCAGGGTGGCAGTCACACACACACTCCACTCAAAGCTGTGGAGTGGTCTAGCCTGGCCCTTTCCTGACTGTGTGGTTATAAAACACCCCCAGTGGTCCTTCACCATTTCTCCTCCCTTGAATCTCTGTCTTGGGAATGTCAACAGCCCATCTCCAATCTGCCCTTCCTGATTCCACACTCCTGTCAGTCAGCTGTCACTACTGCCATCACAAACAGCTCATAGTAGTGTGTCTGCAGTTGAACTCTGAGTCTGACCCATGGGAGGGCTGGGGTGACGAGGGAGGAAAGTAGGATGGAGAGTGAATGGAGATGGTGACAGTTATGAAAAGTGTTGAGGCAGACTTAAAAGAAAGAGGCAGGAAGAAAGACATTAGCAAATGCAAATACAGTCAGTCATAACACAAACACATACATACATAATTTTTTTTGTGTTGCATAGAAACTATAAAGGAAATAATTCTCTCAAACCCTCCTCCATATTTGATTTGATTTCTGACCTGTGGCTAAAAAAATGTAATTTGTTCAGTTTAAGTATCATAATACCTCAGGCTGAATGAGATTAGGCCCTACTCTGCTGCTTCTGATTGGTGATAGATGTGAGCTAGTAATCAACCAAGGATTGTAATCCCTTTTGAGGCTGAGACTATACGGCTGGCAGGTTGAACAGGGTCTCTTCTTGACCTCCAGCCAATCGTAGCGATCACATGATCATGGTGTTAAAACTGAAAGTCAGTTTGATTTCAGCCCCCCAGAAGCCTTTGCAGCAGGGTCATAAACTGTGCCATTCATCTACATCCAGTAGTGGTAGCACTGTGGGCGCAGCGGATTCACACACACAAAGCAGGTCATTACAATGATACAATATGAGGAGAGACAACTAAACTATGAGGCTGCTGCAGAAATTTAACCTGCTTTGATAGCACCTGGTAACGGGGGAATTGGATGCATTTCTTTTATTCAGAGGCATCCCAGAGACGCAGCAGCCGGCCAAGTCGTTGCTGGAAGGGAGAGTGACATCGCATTCGTAAATGTACTCTTGGTGGCGTTTTTCCTCTTCATGTCTCTTCTCCTGTGATTGCTTTTGGTTGAGACATGCCCATTCAGCTTGTTTATCTTCTGCTTGTGCTTTCTTTCTGGTTATCTTATTTCAATAAGGAACATTTCAGGATGTATTGTTGTCATTAGTTGGCCAGATTTCCTCTAAGAGGGGAGCTCTGCAACACAGCACCACTCATTTGTTCTCATTTGACTTCTCTCCATTATCTGCAAAGTAGAGGTGGCACAATCCCCACGGGGGCAGCGTTGCATTTTCACCTTGATTGCTTTTGGCTTTCTTATTTAACATGTTTCTCCAGCAGCAGCAGTGGCGGCGGCAGCAGCAGCAGCGGAGCAGAGCAGAGCAGAGCAGAGCAGAGCAGAGCAGAGCGGGTGTCACACTCAGTCGGACGAACACTGCTGTAAAACTACATTTGCTGCTGCTGTGTGTAGATCATCAGTAGCCCTTCAGAAATAAAACAAGGACATTTTATATTCTTGTGGAGCTGAGATGATTGGAAATACAAAAACCTGTCCCGGTTGTAGGCTGCAAGCCTGCTCCGGTACTACATTTGGATCGGATTGGACTGTGTTGTGTGCAGAAAGCCATGTGTTTGTATGGAGCATCCAGGCAGAGGTTTGAACTGAGCTACTTCCCAGGATCTTATTATATTCTGTAAGGCTGTTTATATCTCATCATTTAATCTGTTAATTGTATTGGGAATGTATGGTAATGCAGTGTATTTAAATTGTTTAGTTAACTGAATGCAATTTGAGTTAAGATGAGCATGAACATTTTGATTTTATATTAGTGTTTCATATGTTTCATGAAAGGCAGCCTGCATGTCCGGCAGGTCGAGCAGTTGTGTAATGCAGTCAAGTCAACTCTTTCCTCAAACATCCACAGCAAATTCCAAACAACAGAGTAATAGTTTCTCTTGCCACAGGGATTATTGTCACAGCAGAAGAAAGCAAGATCTTCATCATGGTGTTTTAGTTTTTGTGGTATCACAAAGAGATTAAAGCTCAAGCTAATATTTATGAAACACTGCAGGAGGGCATTGTGCACATGCATCAAGGTTCCTGCATACGCAGCTAAGTGCATGAAACCAGCAAAATCTGTGCAGAGCTCATCACTTACAGAAAGCTTCCTCATTGACTTTCAGTTATTGATTTTTGCGCTTGTGGTATTTCTATGGTTCTAAATGGAACATCAGGGTGTGTTTAAATCACAGGCGATGGGAATCTTAGGAAAAGAAAGCAAATTCTTTGCTTTTGTCTTATAAAATGTCAGTACTGCAGCTGTGAGAGGAGGGTCAGAGGAAAGAAAGGCTGACAGACTGAGACATAGAGGCAAAATCAATCCTATAATCACAATCACTGTTTTGCCTTCCACAATTAATTAAACTTGGTCATAATGCTTTGCAATAAGAGTTTATTAAATCTGAAAACTGCTTGACCAATTGCAGGCACTGGATATACATTTTGAAAATGCTGCTCCCAGCTTTTTCAACACACAACAGAAGCAAACTGTCTTATTTTTTTTCTAGTTATTTATCTAGTTATTATAGTTTGTAGATATATTTCTTTTTCATGTAAATTCACTTTTCTGTTGTTTAATACTAGTGACACGTTTTGCTGACCAGTGATGGACAACTAATGTGATATGCAGTTATGATCCCAATATTAAGCAGATTAAACCATAGCAACCACTACTAGAATGACAGAAAGATCATGGATTGTGTTTGTGTAAGTGCGAAAGGGACAGACAGATGATTGTTTGCATTGGTTTTAGTCGACACTCTTGAAGCTTGTACAGTGAACTGAGCACCAGCCTGTGTGCTGCAGATGCTGTGTGTAAATGGATGTGTGATTACCCTCTTTTTTTAAATCATAAACCCACATCAAATGTTAACTATTTGTGACCACGGGGACTTCCTTCTTGATCGCAAGCCTTTCATCATACAGCCGAGTGTACACACACACACACACTTGTCACTTCTAGTCTAGTCCATTTTCAGCTAGAAACAGAGGCTCAGACGATAGATGTTTCTGAGCAGATCCTGTTAGTAGGTCAAAGTGGGAACATATCTGAGGCAGAGAGGGACACATACCGAGCCACCTCTCATTACACAGCAATGTTTTGGGGAAATTTGACCAATTGTTTTCTGTGTGGTGTTGCAGCATATAAAGGTTTTATGATGGCGAGCATGTCAGGTCACTTTTAATCTCTTAGGGTCACACTTTTTAATCTTTCACGGCCAAAGTGTAATCCCATGATTTTTGTGAGCCATGGATTTGATATATTATGCTGCTTTTGATAAGGACATTGTGCTTTAATATTGTAATATTGGAATTACCTTTGTACGATGGAGTATTAGGGCCATACATAAGAAAAACATGTTACATGGAAGATTTAAAAAAAATGTTTTATTTACTTCTGGAGTTAAAATTAAGCTTTTGAGAACTGGAATCAAAAAAATTGTTTGTGCATATTGTTATCTGTATAAAATACCCTGTACTGTAATTTGGTATCAGTACGAAGTATTTTAAGTATTTAAAATACCTATAAGTACTTTCTCTTGTAACACACAAACATAATGTGGCAATAAGTATCAGGACTTTGAAAAGATTGTGCTGTATATTCCATCTGTTTAGAGGGAGAAACCACACTAACCTGTATGAACTGGCTGCATTTGTGCAACAGGTAATAGCTGGTAATGGACAGATACAGGGATATTGATGGTTATACCTGTGGACAATACAAAGAGGGCACATTATAGCAGAAGATACTATAAGACAGTTGTTCAAACTGATTGATTCTGAAGGCATGGGGCTCAGGTGGGTGCGGCATCTGAGGTGCAGGAATTACTGCACCATTGCGCTATGGCATATGGATTTATATGACAAGCTGAAGCCATACGGCACTGCAGTCAATGGTTATGTTGTGTGGACAGAAGCCTGTCAAACAAACAATAGCCAAAATGTATCTCACACAGTACATGCTTATTCCCACAGCAGGAATATATAGAATGGTGGCTTGTATTACCACATTTTCCTGCACAGACAGCACACGTATGTCTGTTGTCAGCCTATGAGGATGAATCACTGCAGGTTGATCTGCTGCACACCACTGCATCTGTGGTGACATCACATACACATCCTCCCATACAAGGAGATGTGATGGAGGAAGCACGTCACTGTGTGGCTCGTGACTCAATCACTGCAGCAGCCAAGCCTCTGTGCTGCATCACAGGCATCGTGATCGTCTGATGTCCCTCCCATTCACTTTGTACTTGAGCCTGACGTGGTGGAAAGCACCATGAATACCAACTGCATATTTAGCTATAGTTGATATAATCATCTCTCTTTTTTCACAATTTGTTTCTCCTTTTTTCTCCGCCTATGTCACTGAGGATGAAATGCAAATCTAAGATCAGTGGAGTGTGTCATGGCAGAGCTGTTGGGGGCTCAAAGGTATCTGCAGAGAGGCTATTACAGTAGCAGTGGCAGCTGGAGCAATGGGGGAATAATGCACAGTGCAAAATTTAGTACTGCGCCACCACTGTTGTACATACTGAAGGCTGGTTTAACACCGACAACATTAGCATCATGATGCATTTGCTTATGGGGTGCAGTGTGGTTGCTTGCTGTCATAGACTGTTTGGACAGGAAGGACATACAAGCCTAAACAGGAGCAGGGAAATGTGATACTAGTGTCAAGATGATTTAGAGCTCGTCAAAAGGCATTTTGTTAATGTTTGCTGTAGTTGGCATGTGTGGGGTTCTATGTGTGTGGGTGTGTTCTAGGTGTAGGATTGCAACACAACATCCCAAAGGACACATTAGTCTGAAACCCTGAGGACATGCTGAGAGCCAAAGTGAAGCATTTCTCAGGGAGCTAGTACAGCACAAACACACACACACACACACACACACACACACACACACACACACACACACACACACACACACACACACACACAACACACCTCTCTATCAAGCCACTATAAAGATAAACATTAATTGAGATATTTCTCATGCTGTTCACACACTGCTCTCCGCTCCCCTCTCCCTTCCAAGTCACAGCACCTGTCCTCTACTCCAGCATATAATCTCTTGCTGTCGCTTCACTTTGGATTTGTGAATGAAGCGCTGTTCCGTTAGTGTCCAGGAGCAGGTCATGAATAATGCAACAACCCTCATGTGCTGCTCCAGCTGTGTCTGAATCACTAGTGAGGCAGTGTTTGGATGCTAACGTGATAGGGAGGCATTTGTTTTGATGTGAAACAGAAAGGAGAGGTCACTTGGGTGAGCTGGCCGCATCACAGAGATTTGAAATGGCCTTTTGTCTTTCTTTAGGGCTTTTAAAAAAGGATGTGTCCTCATGTGCATATCCATCAGAGAGCTTGTGATTCAACTGCATCTCTGCTGCTACAACTACCCCAGTGTGTTTGTGCTCCATTTTCAAAAAATCTCACATAAACACAATATTTGCTGAATTTGTTGCTCTGATTACATCTTCAACAGCCTCTGTTAAATATCTTTAACTGCTAAATCACCTCTTGACCAGATAGTCACTAAACTTTCTCAGTGTCAGTTTGGTGCTGGGCATGTGATATACAGAGGGTTTAACACAGCCTTTTCCAGAGAACAGCCACCAGCTACTGCTGGAATTTATACTGTTGAGACCAGTTAGTGGTAATCATACACTGCAGTTGTGGGCAATAAACAAAACAATAAAGAAAAGATGCTGGGCGGATTAATTGGTATTGGTATTAAATGGTATTATGTCCTTTTTACTATTAAGTAAATCTTGTTTTTATATACTAGTGTTGCTGCAGTGCATATTTGAGCTGCTCTACTGTTCAACTTGTGCCCCCTCTAAAAGCTCATATTTTAACTGTACAGTAGTTCATGAACTATACGCAAGGTCCATTCATCATTCTATCCCTCCCTGGGGCTGGCACTTGACTTAAGTGATATTACTCAGTCTTCACCATAGATATTCAACACAGAAACACAAATGGCATCTTTACCTATATTTGCTTTACCACAGTGAAAATACCTTATGGTCTGTACATCCATTATAATCTGTGGTCCACTCAGTAGTAACCAGACCTCCTCTATGGTTTCAGTGTGTCAGCCAATCACATTTCAGAAACCCTTACCTTGCTCACTGGGTAGGGCTGGCAGCAGTGATTTATGAAGCTCTTTGAAATTTATGGAAAGTTGTCATGTACAAAATTAAGGGAATGCTTCACAGAGCTTTTTCCTAACCAAAATGTCATTATTATTTTGGTGGAAAAGTGGGAGAAATGTAGGAGAAAAGTGGCTTATGAATAATTGATTCTGAACAAAAGAATAAATGCATTAACACACAGTTGGCCTCCTCCAGGCTTTTCATCCACTTCCTGGTTGGTTTTTCTTTCTTATAATCAGGCAACGATAAAAAGAGTAACTGGTAAGTTTTGAAATAAGGGGTTCCCATCTTGTCTCTGCAAGTTATTTCACAAAATTTCCAACCAAACTGTATTATTGATCATTCAAGACTTTATGTCTTCTCCGACATCTTACTGTTTTATCAAGAGGAGGATACATGATTTTAGACAAAGCTTGAAAAAAATGTTGGTTCAATAGTAGTTATGATGATAAGGGAGTTGCAATTGCTTTGTAAACTCTCATTAAATTGGATATTTTAAAACAGAGGTAGTGAGTTGTTGAAAAATAAATGGTTGTCTTTCTCTTAGGTTCATGAATTCAGACAGAACAGATAGTTTTTTATTGTCTCTCTCTATCCCTCAATGTCCATTATACTGTGCATACGATCTGTGACAAACAAAATCATTCATCAGTGCACTGCTCTCAATATAGTCTTGTTGCTCATCTCTCTCCTTCTGTACACACACGCACATACACACACACACATACAGAGAGAGAGACACAGAGACTTACACTATTAATTTGGAAAAATAAATAGGTCATATGCAGACACTACATGTTACAACATTTTATTTCATCCTGTTGTTTATATTGCATTGATGAAATGATGATTTAAGCACCTATATCAACTAATCAGATGATATCAAATGGAAATGAAAGACTGCTTATAGAACTAAGGGTCCAATATTAGATAAAATATTGTGTGTGGGTTTTTTTTGCATATATTATTAACATGCAGGTGAGGATGCTGTCAGCTCAAGAAACATATTTTTCCTTGATTGTAAAGTCCAAAGTTAAAATTCCAGTTGCATGCAAAATGTGATGAAAGAAGAGCATTAGTCAGCCATGTTATAGAGCATATGCTGTAGAGTCTGTTGCAGTGGGAGGAGGGAGACGTGCTACATCCCGCTACCTAGTCTCTCACTCTTTCTGTGTGTGACAGAGACAGAGCAGGCTTTCTTTAGGTTTTGACAGGAACGGAAGTGTAAGCAGTGCAGGCCAAAGTAGTGAAGCCATAGACTACAGACTGAAAGCTTCAGCCTCACCAGAGTAGCACAGAGGCATGATGAAGTGCTGTGAAACTCTTGTCTGACTGATACCTCACATTTCCACCTGCACACACGTAAAAGTGCTGTACACTCACTGGGAATGAAAATGAGCATGAACACACAGGGTCAGACATGGTCAGACATCATGATATATGCTCTACATTAAATGAAAAAGAACCAACCACTGAATTTCACCCTTTTTTCTCTCTCTGTGTTTGATAGGAAACGAAGCCCATCTGCATCCAGGGATCCAAACCAAAAATACGACCAAAGGGAGGGGGGTGACCACTCACAGTATGCCCCGACGGACGGCGGCATGCCTAGATCACCGTCCGACTATGGGGATGGGGACCCTCGGCGGGCTCCGCGGGGCCCACACATGTACCCAGACGTAGATGCGGCACGGATGGGCTACCGGGACAGGCGGGGCCCTGGACGCTGGCACTCCCAGGAGTACCCGCTGGACCAGGACCTAGATGGACCGCCCAGTGAGTATGACCTCCAGCAGCAGCGCCAGGAGGAGTTCCAGGCACGCTATCGGAGTGATCCCAACTTGGCACGCTATCCTGTTAAGCCACAGCCCTACGAGGAGCAGATGAGAATGCATGCTGAAGTGGGCCGCCTGAGGCATGAGCGCCGCCACAGTGATGTCTCTTTAGCTTACACGGAGCAGGACGACCCCGGCCCCATCCGGCTGTCCCGACAGCATCTCACCGAGCGCCGGCCGCCAATGGTGGGACAGCGCTCCTACTCTGTTGACCGCTCCTCCCCAGGGCCCATGGGTCCTGGCCTTGGAGGTCACAGAACCTCTAACCACAGCCCCCCAACGCCACACCGCAGCCCTGTGCTGGGTGACCGATCTGGGGACCTGCGGAGGGGAGACCTGGGTATGGGCGGAGATCCCATGAGGAGGCAGCAACACCACTTGGACCCCAGTTCAGCTGTCCGCAAAACCAAGAGGGAGAAGATGGAGAGCATGTTGAGGAACGACTCGCTTAGCTCAGATCAGTCAGAGTCAGTGCGCCCGCCACCACCTAAGCCCCACAAAACCAAAAAGGGAGGGAAGATGCGGCAAGTGTCACTGAGCAGCTCAGAAGAGGAGTTGGCCACCACGCCAGAGTACACCAGCTGTGAAGACGTGGAGATAGAGAGTGAGTCAGTCAGTGAGAAAGGTAGGGGACACACATAACACCAGCCTCTCTGTTTCTGCCACTTACACTGGATATAGACAGATTTATTTTACATTACTTTATATTAAGCAAAGGAAAATGCTCAGATGATGTGTTGCTGGCATGATAATGTTTGGAAAGTTAGATTTACTTTAATTATTGTTGAATTATTGTGGTTGTCTTACATTGTTTTTTAAATAATTTATGTTGCTGTTGACTTGATATAATCTTCAGATTCCCCAGTCTACTGTCTACATATGTGCTTTGTACGTTTACATGTGTATTTTTATGTGTTAGGCTCATTGTTTTCATTGTAAAATACATTTTGAATGTATTGGTTTTTATTAACATTTTTGAACCAAAAGACCAAAATCAGTAAAAAAACAATAATAGAAGTAATAAGTAATAGAATTAGCAATAGAATAGCTCTTGACCAACTTTTTTCCACATCATTTTACCCCAGTTTTCATGCTCTGAGCTGTGCACTTGCAGCAAAAAAGTTTGCCTCTTTTGTAGAATCCAAAAATCTTGGGAACAATGAGCCATATATGTGTGCAAAGCTGTAATGTGTTTCATGTTTGTATATGTGGTTTTACTCCAGCTCCAGCTCCAGCTCCAGTGCCTTTGAGGAAGAAGCGTGTGCTTTCATGAGCCAGATATGTTTCAGTGTGGATGGTTGTTATGTGTTTGTAAATGAATGTGATGCTCAAGGCCTGATACTCTTATGGCCGCAATTGCTGCTAACAGACTTTTCTGGGTCCGACCACAGCTGTTTTATATGATCAGTCTGTTCTAATGGAGGTTGTTACATAATTAACAGACAAGTCTGGGTGTCTGGTGAAACAAGGTGAAACGAGAAAGTAGCTGTTTTAGTTTATTTTACTGAGTAGTTTTATGTCATCATGGCTACATATATATGAAAGGATGCTGTGGGAGAGGTGAAAAAATTACAGGGAGTGATTATACTGTTTACTGTACCTACGCCTCGCCTTGACCTTTTGATTTCCATACTGTTTTTTATCATCTACACCAGGCTGCTTCGTCTTCTTCTGATCCTGACTGAGAGTAGATCAGGTCTCTGCAAAAGGTTTATTCACCCGTATATAGAAGGGAAAGGGGGTTTATTCTGCTGTTGATTTTTCTAATTTGTTTTGCCAGTTGCATTTCAATAGTTATTGCAAAATACAATGAAGAATTAAAATAATAATTAGAATTGTAGAATTCAGGATTATTTATTTATCACTGGGTTTACTATGTACCTGTACTTCACTGAATTGGTCTACTTGGTATTGGCTTTGCCTGGCTGTCATGCTGTTCACAACATGAAAATAGAAATGGACAATCGATCAGATCGCTCATGGAAAGTGTCTTACCTGCTTAGAGACACAAGTGCACTTGTCTAAGTGTATAAACACACACTGACAAATAAACAGAGTGACTGAATTAAATGCCACTTTGCATAGAATCAAGCTCAAAAGCAATTGTTAAGGCTGTAAGGGTCTTGACTGCTCCACCTGGTTGACAGTTGTTGTAATTGCAAATTGATTTTATTGTCAAACCTGTAATTACAGAGGCCTCACCTAAGAAATGTTAAAAGCAGCAAACAGAAAGGAAGGATAGGGAGTGCTTGACAAACGGAGGAATAAAAGACAGAAAGGATGAAAGTACAGTAGCACAGTTTGCTTTTGTCAGTAGCACTAAACTAAAACACTTGCCACATGCTCTAAATGGTTAATGTAGTGGAGGAATTCGGCTGGCCTGCTCTGTTATGTAACTGTTCTTCTTACTGAGGGAAGGAGCATTGGTGCTACATTATTGATGTGGGAGTTTCCAGGTTTCCAGGTAGCCAGAAACAAAAATAGGGAGAAAATAAGGCTGTTGTGAGGGTCAGAGTTACTGTTGTTTCTGTCTGTGTCTGTCTACCTCCTCTGCAGGTCAGCCTGTGTAGGAGAGAAAAAGAAAAAAGGAAGTTCAAGTATTGACCTCAAGCATAGCTTTCTATACCAGCTATAACGCTGACTGTAAGGAGCAAGCTTTGCTATTTGTTTAGGTATATTTGTCAGTTTAATTAATGTATTACACATTTAAGGTTGCAGTGATGTGGTGCATTCAGAGAATCTGATAAATGGTTTAGGGTTAGGGTTAGAAAATTCTACAGACTCATCTCAATGAAATCAGCATCTTTGTTTGCACTCTTTCAAAAAAGACCTAATTATGTAATAATCAGTAGAGATGGAATCCAGACTTATGGCCCTAGATTTCAAGTGATATTCTCGAGTTTTAATGTAATCAGTATAAATCTTATATTGACATGTATAACAGCTATAACAATACATTTTGTTCAATTTACAGATAGAACAAATTGCTTGACTGTAGAAATGGCATAGATGAGTTTCAGCTAAACCAGGCTGCACTTCCACTTTTCTGTCTAAAGGCTGAGCCCATGCACAAACCTCTATTCATGTTCTGTCACATACACAGCCTCAACAGAAATCATGAATGAAAACAGTCAAAAATAAAGAAAAATCTTGAGCAGCTAGGCAAGGAACATCAATTGTAACTGAATGTGAGGCCATAGTGGGAGAGAGATGAAAAAGAGGGCAGAAAGCACCTTTTGGCCATATGTGGCGTGTCAGCATCTTGGAGTTTCTGCACTCAGCTTGACTGACTCAGGAGATGGGGGGTTGTAACAGCGGGCATGTCATGCTCTTGAATCTTGGACACCCTGCAGAGGCTACTGAGGAAGGACATGGGTTTGATGGGACAGAAACCAGTGGGAGGGGCAGACTGGGAGAGAGAGGGTGTGCATGCTGTAATGGGCCTGGCTCATGCTTGTGCACTAGAGACTGATTTATCACGATGGCCTCTCCCTGTGTTTTCCTCTTTATTGATTCCCCTGACATGAAGTCTCATAATAGTGCCGAACAGACAAAAAAGGAGAGGCCGGCTGGCTGACAGCAGAATGGTGGACATTGTGTCGTGACAGTTTATGTTACATCATCATTAATTGCTTTTGGGAGCAGTTTTTGTCTATCACTAAATCAAATTTTTAGTCTGCACTATCAAGCTTGTTCTCTCAGAAATATTCTTGTTAATTTAACCTCTAATTCCTTGACTGACACAGGTGCTCTGTTATGAGCATAGCATAAGAGTTTACATTTTCTTTTTAGAATATAAGTTGATCTGTTCTAACATGCCACTGTCTCACCTTCCTAGCATGGGAACTATGTTTAAACATACACAACTGTTTCACCCTTGCCTCTTTTCTGCTCTTGCCCCTTGAATTGTAGTAAAAACAGCATCAATAATTAATGATCCAATTAATAGTTTACACTGGTTTTTATTGAGCTGTCAAAGTGATGGAGAGCCTGCTGGTGGTGAACTCCGCCACTGCCTGCGCTCTGCCTTTGCCCTGAATCAGCACTTTGTGAGGCCGCGGAGCTGGGGCGAAACGGCAGGGCTGGGTGCAGACTGCTGATGCTCACAATTTATGGCCGTGATGAGTTTCCTGCTCCCTGAAAAACCACATAGTGCCTTGCTGGGGATCAGTGCCCAATTGCAGTGTGCCACTGTTAATAAAGCTTCGGGGAAAGAAAGGGAAAAGACGGAGCATTCCTCCACATTCTGCCACTCAAATCCTTCATGACAGAGATTGGGTAGGGGCTGCTGGATGTGGGCACAGGTACAGGTAGAGATGAAGCTGTAACTGATATAATCATCAGAATTCATGTAGTTTCTAATATGAGTGTACATGCAGTTCAAAAATAGACAAATGCTTTTAAACATCTCACTGTCTCAGCACATTATATGTTTCTTACTCTCCCTAATCATAAATGCAGGCCTCAGGCTGTTTGAACTATCTTGGCTACATTAGACCACTGACTTCTTCAGTGGAGAGAGCCTACCACTCTGACTGTGCTCTAGTGTTAATGCTGCCGACAGAACAGCAACTGGGAGGCAAAAAGGGTAATCATTGTTGTCAGCTGTTGGTTAGAGGTCTGCAGAGAGCAAAGCTTGTCTGCGGACATCCATAATGTTTTATCACAACGCATAACTGTGTACAATAAGTAGTTTTAGCACCCCTCTAGACTGATGGATGGATTGTGATAGCAGAGAAATAGTGGGAAGGAGAACAGTTTGTTTGGCCCATATTACAGTCACAACTCTAGAGATGGTGTCAACTGTAAGTGTAGAATTGTCTTCAGATAGAAATGTAATGGCCAGTGTAATGAGCTATTGTTTGTGACATGTGAGATGTTTTTTTTTTTTTATTTATCTTTGTCTTAAATAATATGGTAACTGTACTGTACACCGTTAACACAATGAATAGTACAGGACCCATCTATGAAAATAAGATGCAATTTGAAACTTGAAACATCATTTAAATGTCAGTATGGTAGGTGACTGCAGTTCTGCTTCAGCTTCATGTGGGTCGTCACTCTGATAGAAGACATATTTACTGGCTGTATTTATTTGCAGTGGAGCTATCTTTACACAGCATTTTTCCTCCATATAGCATCTTTTTTCTATACTGAAAATCACTCCAGCCCACCCGTCGCCACATCCTCTACATTTAGAGGCATATACAGTCTATTTTTATACCTTTCCATCAGACTTCCCTTATTTCCCTGAGATTGAATCCTCAGCTTGATAATGCCTGAAGGAGGCCTGTCCTGTATAGATCCATTAGGTTCTACAGCTCTTTGCAGGAGAAGTGAAGTGTGGGAAATGTGATGTATATGGCTCAGGGGCTGCAAAAGCACACTGTTTTCAGACAACCTTACCTGTGCCCATGGCACTATAGTTCATAGTCCAGCTACAGTACTTTCACACAAACTCCTAAGAATATCAACAGCACATCTACAAGCTGAGGACCAGTGTCAGCACCAAATAGGCTTTCTGTTTTACTGAAATGACTCATCCTTTATATGCTTTAATAAGAGCAATTTCATGACGACCATTTCTTAATTTATTTTATTACTGCATTGTAAAATTACTCGCCAGTGTAAGTGAATAGCATTTAAATGCCCATTGCCTCTACATAATGGGATCTAAATGCAGAGATATGCTACAAATGAAGGTCTTGGGACAAAGAAATCATCACTTTTCTCAGCCCCTCTCTGACAACTGAAAAAAAAAATTTCAGTTAGAAGGCCTCAACTCTCAGTTCTCTGTAGTACTCTCTATAAGGAATCTTAGCACTACCTTTTGATTCAATATTTTTTTACTCTTTTTAATTAGCTTGGATTGTTAAGCCTCTTAATCAAATTGAAAGTACTCTCCATCTTCTGCTCTGTACATCCACACAGGAAAAAAGTACAAATACAATACAATGACTAAATTACTTCTGCAGACATGGCACTCCATCAGATCAAATATTCACAGGGAGTTTATATTAGTTCCAGATATTATTATTTTTTTGGCTGTTAGGCATGATGGAAATATTATATCTGCAGCAAGAGATAGGATTTCAGGTCTTGATATTACCTCCTAGGGGCCATCGCACCATCAGTATCCAACTTAACCCTTTTGCTGAATTGAGAGAAAATCAAAAAGTAAAAGGACATCACCCCAGAAACCTCCTCTCAAGGCTGTGTCCATTGATGCTGCTAGAGAAGTTGTAATCAGAGACTCATCTTTAAAAGCTCTCCCTGGTGCACTTTAGATTGAGGTCAGTTAAGGCTGTGTGGTACTGCAATCTGAATCCCCAGTTAAACACATTAGAGATCTGCCCTGCTTGCTCCCACAAGATGCAGCTACTACAGGATAAGATAGCAGCATGCTAACTTTGTTTGAACAGAGTGTGCATTATTGTCTTTTGATTTGAACTAAGAGTTCTAGCTAAGAGTATTTAAAGAGGAGAGTAAAATGAATAAGCAGTAGAAATGCAGAGGAAATACCAGCATTATTGTATTATAAGTAAATCAACATATGGAAAACATAAAAAGGTGTCACCTGCTATTTATGTAAAGCCTTCTTGATCTTGATTTATCTTGCGTTGTGATCAGTTTACTTAGTGGATGGTGGATAAGACAGTAGTTGCGCCCAGTAAATATAAGATATTTACTTGTGAGGTTGTGCCTTTTGCTGTTTTTTTGTTTTAGCTTAGTGACCCAAAGCATACCAGACCCTGACCATAAGTGTAATAATGTAACTACATTTGAATTGGTTGATAGTCTGTATCATTTTGAGTGTCATCAGTGGTGGACTTTTCTCAGAATTAAATCACACATTTATATTTTACAAAAACATTTTTTTTTCTCTATTTCGAAGACCAAGTTGTATAAAGTGGTCAATTAATGGATTAAAGTTATGTCCTGGATGAGTAACTCCTTTAATTCAAGGCGATAGCCCTTAGTACTGTGCAATATAACACATTTCATAATAAATCAAACTAGTGTCACTCAGATCAATTGAACTGCAGTGCTGAGGCTGGATCATTTTCAAAAAAAAAAAAAAAAAAAGTCAGAATCAATGCGTCAGTAAATAATTACCATTACCATTTAATTTATGAGGGAAGCAAAATGAAGAGTATATGATTTCCACTCCTGTCTATGCTGAGGGTACTTGTTAGTAACTTTGAAAGATGATGTGCTGGTCCAACATGTTTTAGACTTGTGGTTAGAAACTCTGACTTGTCTTTAGGTATGACTGCAGCTGTCTTGTTGGGCCTGCAACTGATGTTACAGCCTGTTTCCCCCTCCCATTCAGTGAGCGGTGAGATTCAATACAGTGTGTGTCCTGGTTGTGAATGTCAACATGAGAATTCTGTGGCTGGGAATGCAGGCTTGTGTTCTTCTGTTATTGTACAGTTTTGAGATGGTCAAATCAGGATCTATCCCTCATGTATTATATCTGTTCTGCATCTTTCTCTCTCCACAGGGACCATAGAGTTACAAATGATGATCACCCTTTGAGCTTGAGCAGTATGTGTGTGTGCCTAAATGAACACTTGTGTGTGTTGTGTGTATGTGTGACTGTGTACGGGAGTGTTAATGTCTGTTCGCTGTAGATTGTATTGTCCTCACTGGTCCCTCTTGCTGTCCTCTCTTGTGTATGTGCACCCTTTACCCCTCCACACCTTACAGGAGATTTGGATGGCCATTGGTGGGACCATGCATCTTGGCATAGCAGCGAGGCCTCCCCAATGTCTTTGGTGAGACATGTGGAGCCCTGCCTTGACCCCCCCACCCCTCACCTCCTGCCCCTTAACCCCAAGCCCCCCCTTTCTCACTCTTTCTCTCACTCTCTATCTCTCTCCTCCCCCTGCCCCCTTTCTCCTAGAGTCTTTTGTCATTTCATGTTTCCTTCGTTTTATTTACACCTTTGCATGTTGTTTTTCTGTTTTTCTTTCTGTTTTTATCCCACACCTGTAGGGGACAGTCAAAGGGGAAAAAGAAAAACTATTGAGCAGGCATTTATGTCCGAGCCGACACACACCTTATCTGAGAGGCAAAAGAAAATGGTGCGCTTTGGGGGACACTCATTTGAAGAGGACTTGGCATGGTGTGAACCACAGGTTAAAGACTCGGGAGTTGATACGTGCAGTAGCACAACCCTAAACGAGGAGCATAGCCATAGTGAGAAGGTACTGAGACAAACTAGCCTGCATATTTTTATCAATATTTATGACCTACCCATCCAGTCTTTGTTTGCTCTGTCACTAAGTGTAAATAGGTGAGATGTTTGTTTTTTGGATTTTATTTACGTTGATTTCTGCGATTTAGTTCCTTTTTATTTTTCGGTTACTTTTGGCTCCACCTTGCTCGGTGTTGCCGAAAAAGTCTTTTGGGGGCACCCTCTTTGCTTGCTACTTGTACTTGCTGTTTTGCTCCCTAAACAGAAACTCCACACCTTACAGTAGCTGTTAAAGAAAAGCATTGACACACAACCTCTCTGTTTGTCATGGCACACAGGAATGTGGGTCTCTCCTAGTTGCATGCTCGTTCTCCTCCGTATGTTGTGTTCTTGCTCTGCAGCGGTCCTGTTTAGTGCAGTAGGAACACCTTTACTCAGGCCCAACCCTCTCACTCTGCTGCCCTACCCCACAGCACCCAGTCCAGACAGTACCTGCCCCTGTCCAACTTTCCATTACCGTCTAGAGAAAAATTCAAATTATGGCAAAAGCACAAAACAGGGAAAATTGGATTTGTTTTTGCACAAAAAATGAAAACATTTGTTTTTCTTTTTTCCCTTTCACTGCCACATCTGTGATTTCACCCTGTCTGTATCTCATGGCTTTATTCTGTGCTCTCTGTTTTTCATCATTTATGTTCTTTACCCCGACACCACGTGGTCTGTCTCATTGATTCTTGATCTTCATAGATGATCTTTTCCTCCCTTTTTCATTGTCTGCTACCCCCTCACGGCTCTACTTGATTGGTGGTTGTATGTGTGTAGTGAAGCACTGGGAAGACTCTCCAGGCTTCCTGCTCTGGTTTGAAGAGCTGGTTTGAGGAGGAGTGTCGGGGCTGCTTGCTTTACTCTGCATGGGGCGTTGCATGATGCTCACTCCACCTTCACACTGGCGGGTTCACACAAGCTCTGGAAATAACACTATTGATGAGTTTTATTTATTAGCTGTGCTTTGCTAAGAGATGTCAATTTTTCCATTAATAACCATCATATTTGTCATGTAGAATTCACATAATTGACCTCACTGTTATTTCAAAAGAATCGCGAGTCAATAGAGTTTGTGTGAACTTTCTTCCCTGAGTGAATAAACACTATCCCCATGACCCCTTTCACTGTGGACAGTTGTCTGCATTAGTCTGAAGTGATCAAATTCAAGTGGATGAGTTGTCAAACAAAAGGTGTGTTGTTGCTCTGACCTTGTAGCACCCGGTGACGTGGCAGCCGTCCAAAGATGGGGATCGCCTAATAGGGCGTATTTTGCTCAACAAGCGAATGAAAGATGGAAGTGTGCCTCGAGACTCAGGAGCTCTGCTTGGTCTAAAGGTGAGCTCACGATATATGTCTATTGTCCTGCCTGAAAATAACTAAGAATTCTCTGTAAATTATATGGACTCTTTTGAATTGTCTTTTGTATTTGTGGCCTTTTTTTGTGTGTGTGTTCACTTTCTCCTTGGCTCCCAGATATTGATTACATCATAGTGTTACTCATTATTAATATTCATTAGAGACTTGATTATATTCACGATGAATATTAATGAGTTGCATTTGATACTGAGCTCCATAATTTTCTCTGCTCACTCACATTGAACTAATTTGATGAACTGCATTCAGCCTTTCTGAGGAAACAAGTCAGTCCAGAAGCTGACAGTGTTGTCACTGCCCAAATTTTACAGTTGAAATATGATTTCTTTTGCACACTTATAACACTGCTCATGTGCTGAATAGCACCATCACAACCTCTGCATATTTACTTATATTGAATATAACAAATTTACTTCTAGTGCTCATATTCTTGGTGGGCATGATTGAAACCTTTTCAGTCAGTTTGTTATTTCATTGCAGTCACTGCATTAGCCAAGCACATAAAATACTCTGTGTTGCTGTAGATGCTTTGATTTCCCTTCTCTTTTAGCTGTTGCATAAATCTGTAGGTGGTGTTCACCTCACAAAATAAAAATAAATAAATAAATAAAATAAAATAAAAAAAATAAGCTGAGCAGAGGAGCATGGTGGGCCGGGAGAAGAGAGAATAGGGAGCAGCAAGATGGGGAAAAAATCATTACTGATTGAATGAGCCTCCTGAAATGGCATGTTTGTGTCTGCTCAGTGCCTCTGTGCGTTTCTGTCTGCTCAGCAGCAGCCAACCAACTCGGCAATCCAGCCAGTCAGTCCATCAGTTAGGCTGCCAGCCTCACCCTCATTGCCCATCCCTTGCTCTCTTTTCTTTCGCTCTCTTTCTCTCTCTGGCTCCTGCCTGTTACATAAAGCCATTTCATTTAGCAGACTTCCCTAAGCTCCTTTGTATGTTGGCATTCAGCTGCCATTAAGAGGGATTTTTATTTGTATGATGCCCATGTAAGCTGAGCAGAGTGGAGCACAGCAGCTCAGGACCGTACAGTACAGCTGTAGCCCACGGCCCTGCACTGTTACAGAGCCACAGAGCACCACCAGAGTGTGTCTCTGAGGAATAAAGCATAGCCATAGACATTTAAAAAAAAAAAAAAAAAAAAAAAAAACAAGAGCTGCCCTTTTACCACTAACCCCCTCCTAGTAATGCTTTTATTGAGGATTCATCCCTTGCAGGCAGGAGCTAAAACAGTGATGCTATAATGCATATGCTGCATCTTCATGGGTTTTGAGTTATCATGGCACATTTTGGTTATATTAATGCTCACAGTTTATGTTTAGTTTACACATGTATTGCTAATTGCTGTAATATTGCTAATCTATGCATCTCTCTGCTTCTACAGGTTGTGGGAGGCAAGATGACAGAATCTGGTAGACTTTGTGCTTTCATCACCAAAGTGAGGAAAGGAAGTCTAGCAGACACTGTTGGACATCTCAGACCAGGTATTAAAATCAGAACTTAAACTTATACACAAATTTAATTAGAAGCTGTAGTAATTGTCAGTATATTCTTCCCAACAACAGAGAGCGTGTTTGCATGAAATACTAATATACTCTGTGTGATATTAAGTATCTCTGATGTTTTTGCAGGTGACCAAGTGCTGGAGTGGAATGGGAAGCTTTTACAGGGAGCCACATTTAAAGAAGTTTACAATATCATACTAGAGTCCAAGCCTGAACCGCAGGTTGAGTTGGTGGTCTCACGGCCTATAGGGTGAGAGCTCACATCTGATTACATGCACATTAGACTCTTCACAAAACTCTTGTGAAGGCAATAAACAATAAGACGTCAGTAACTAATGACAAAAATGAATATACCAAGTAGTATGAAGCCATGCAGTTTTTTTTTTTTCTTAAAAAAAACAAAAAAACAAAGCATTTATTTGAATATATAATTTTTAATCAATAATAAATAATGCAATAACTAGGCCCTGTCCAATGTCCAATGTGCCTATCAGTCTCCTCCATGCTGGGATAGATTCCAAGCCCTGTTGACCCTGAATAATCACCTTAAGAGGATGGATTTTGTTAACCACATTAAATGTTACTCTTTTGCCAAGCTGTTAGACATAGTGCTCGGTATGCAGTATCCACAAGTTTAAATGTTGATTTAAGCTTTTCAATATTAATGAAATTGTTGTGCAGTAAAATGTGGGGGTTTTTTTGTGCAAAGTGTTGCACAATAGTAAAAGTTTTTAAATCTAATTCTTTGGAGCAGACATGCATTACCAGCATGCGCATCCTAAAGTAAAATTAGTTAAGGATTACACATCAGATCATGACTTCAAATTTGCAAATTTGCCTTCATTTACACATTGATAGTCTTCCTTTAAAAACCGTATTGATGTTTACAATGTGGGTCATTTGTGTTATTTGTAATGCCTGTAGGAATGTTTTTGACTTGTTTTTATATCTATAATATGGAGACTTAAGAGGAAAATCTAAAAGGTGGATTACCTTGTAGACTCATAGAATGTGTCTATGAAGAGATGTGGGACGGGCTTGTTTATTCAGCATCTGTTCTTCCCTACCCCCCTGCTCAGGCTTTGTCGGCTCAGGCCTTGTATGGAACTGAACAACGTGGCCCGGCAAAATGAAAACCTGCCACCTGGCTTGTACTCTTTCCTCTAATTGTTTTCTAAAAGGGGAGGTTGTGGGGTAAAACAGTGGCATCTTTCCTCAGTTCAATTCCTATGTCTGGCCTGCTTTGTGCTGCTGAGGGAGATGATCGGTGAATGAAGACTAATGTGGTTCTTATGGTCATTAAAGCCCAGTGCATTCAGCATTAGCTCAAATTGATCCACTCCATCCCCTCCTCGTCTTCTGTTTCACAAACTCAAACTCTGTCCATTTTTTTCCAGAGATATCCCAAGGATACCAGACAGCACACATGCACAACTGGAATCAAGTAAGTCTTGTTAAAATCATTTGCCAATTTCATTATCCTGTTTTAATCCATTAATCTGTGAGGGGAAGTTCTGGAAGTCCACCATCTCTAATTTTATGTCTTCATATTAAAATATGATCTAAATCCAACATCATGACCAAGTAATTTAACTGTTTACTCTGTCCTGTTAGGTTCGAGTTCTTTTGAGTCTCAGAAGATGGACCGCCCATCCATCTCCGTCACATCCCCCATGAGTCCCAGTATGCTGAGGGATGCCCCTCAGTACCTGTCAGGACAGCTTTCAGTAAGTGACCTCAGTATGGCATAATATTCACATTGTGACAGTCATTATTCGACTGCAGTTCTAAACTAGAGCCACCAGATACAGCTTCCCTCACTTTGCCTGCCTGCTGGCTCTTTACCAAACCAGCACAGGACTGTAGATCAGGTTACTGTGTGTGTTGTCCATTATCTAGTGTAAAATCCCTCTTGGGGTAAATGGGTAAAAGGCTGCATTAAAGAAAGAGATAAATCAACACTCAAATTTAGGATCCACCAGGGAACCTTTAGGACATATGTCCCCAGAACATAGACATTTATGAAAAAAGGTTGGCTTTGACTAATATTTGGATTGAACATGAATATTCACAATCTGTCCCAGATAGTTGTTTGCAACCACAGTGGCACATATAACACATGCATTCTGACAGTCAGGCAGAATAAACTTAGCAACCTACAGGCTCTTTTATTCCCCATGTATTACTATCCCATGTTACACACTGTTACCATGAGGCTTACCTTGCAGCTAATCACCAAAACACTTTTGTTATTGAATAAACCTCATAACAGTTGCATTGCCTCACAGTAAAAATTTGTCACTATGATACTTTTAGAGCCATTTTTAAATGTGTTTAAAGATAATAATGGGGGTTATCGTCACTGTGACGTAAGCTCTGAGACAGATGAGGAAGGATTCAGTGAAGAAGAGATCTAATTGTTAGCCAGTGATACATTGCTCAAAGAACCAAAGCAGTGGAGACAAGCTCAGAGTCATTAATCTGTGATAAACACGCAGAGAGGCAAAGATAGAGATGAAAGGTGAGAATGAACACTCTGTTTTAAGTCTCCCATCTGAAACTACAAACTTCTGTTGGTGTGTTCATAGTGCACTGTGAGTTTTTGTTGTTGTTTTGTGAGGTTTTGGTTTTATTGCATTTTCTTTTTTTTCCTATTTTTTGCTGTTTAATTTTGCTTATCCAGAGCCAAAGCCTTAGTAGAAGAACAACGCCTTTTGCCCCTAGGGTCCAGGTAATGGGCCCTGTCTGCAGGGCACAATCTCTATTCAGTCTTTGCTCATTGACTGTTGACTGGCCTCTGTTCTGTTTCCACACTTTGGAAAATGCATTCCCGGGGAAATGGCAGCTTCAAGTTTCCCTCTTAGTGCAGTGCATTGTGTCATTTTTCTTTTGTTTGATTTCTTGTTATCACTTTTACGATGACAGTTCTTGTTACTCATTTTAACCCATTCACATCATTATTCTTAGATAGTGCATGCTCGACTAATCTGAACACACTCTTTCATTGCCTCTATGCAGTCCAGTGATTGACCCCATCTCGTCTAGTAATTTTATAAGGCAATGCAGGAGGGTGTCTCGTGATATTTTCCAGGACAAAGAACTTGGGCTGTTCAGCCTCAGTGTGACATGAACCCAGGCCTAGAACTCCACACACATCTACAGACGGACTCCTCCATGTGCAAGTTGTGTCATGTCAATTAGCACATCACGGTTGAGGCGTCTGGAGTTTCATGTTGCAGTGAAAAGATACCAAGTTCACCGTCCTGTTTTGGAAACCAAATTGCACTCTCTCTTCCAGATGAGACAGACACAATAAGCAAATTGTACCTTTCAAAAAACAAATTTAAAAACCAAGTAAAGTAGTGAAGACTCCCTTTGCTGTAAGGGTCTCTTTTGATTTGTCATCTGAAATATCAGGCTGCCTTTTCTGTTTTTTATTTTACGATGTGCAGTAGAATCACTTTGTATGACTCTGTATTCTTGATTCGGTTAGCCTAAAGGTTAACACTCCTCCTGGGAGCTTTGGGAGATTTTTAATTTGTTCACACTGTTACATTGTTTTCTTAGAAATAAACAAATAAATATTATATACAGTATAGTAGACCCAATGTAAGAATATTATTTCTACAAATTATTGAGCATGTAGATGACTGCAAAGATATACACAGTTTTTTTTTTTAATTTAAAAGTGTAGAAGCACTTGAATATGGAATCTGAATTAACTGTTTTTCATCTTTGTGTGTGTGTGTGTGTGTGTGTGTGTTTGTTTGGTTATGCTTGTACTTGTTGAAAAAATGTGTATGTTTCAGTTAATTATTTGAGTAGTCACGTTGATAGTCTCTTATGTATTTTATATTTTAGCAGTTTACAATTGCACAGTGTGTATCATTACATTTCCAAGGTGAGCATTAGATATTTGACCAGTTCACAGACAGATGGTATGTTCATACTTCACAGTATGTGGTATTTTTGTGGGCTACAAGTTTAGAGATTATCTGGGACAATTTGTTTTCCAATGAGCCCACTGCTCTCTGTTTTTTCCTATACCAGATCTACTGACTGTCTTGAGTGCCCTCTCTTGTGTTGCTGCATGAATAGCTGGTAGTTTTAAACAGCACAGAACCTTTTCCATGATCATATTTTAAAGAAGTATGGACAAGAACTTAGAAGTTTTATTTCTCATTTCATCTACTTTTCTTTTCAAGGCTTCAGTTGGACTTTTTCTTCTTCTAAGTGTCTTGTATTGGAGTCCATACTTCCTGTTTAGCGTGAACTGTCTTCAATTCCTCTTACAACAGCATGATTGATTTCTCCACATCAATGCTCATTGAATATCTGAAAGAACATTATTAGGTAGATGATTGTCACTGGTTTTTACAACATCAATTCACAGAACACATGCTGTTTTTAGAGCATTTTGCCTTTAGCGCTTTATATCAGTTCACCTAAATCAAAAAAACTCATCAGGAGAAATTTTCAATGAACAACATAAACACATTTAAACACTTAAACACATAAATGACATATGGTACCATGCACACAGTTAAAATAATAATAATATTCTCATTGAAGAAGTCTAAAACTGCAGAAACTTAAAATCGCTTATCTTATATAATCTATATAATCTTATATTATTAGAATTATTATATCATATAAAAAGACTCAGAAAGTTCATATTTTAGTAAAGACAATTTTCCCACCAAGCATGTGACCTGACATCATTTTAGCGGGTAGAAATCTCTGGAGGGTAAATACAGGAGAAGACCCAGAACTCTACTCAAACACAGTCAGTTCATAGAAGACACAAATGTACATATAATTACTTAATTTCTAATTTAGTGATGTTGTCTTCTCCTGCATTCTTCCCTCTGAATTGTGACTCCGCTTGACCCTGAGCTGTCTCACAGCAGGCTGTCTCTGCTCTGCCTTTACAGGTCAAACTGTGGTATGACAAAGTGGGCCATCAACTAATCGTCACTATCCTGGGCGCCAAAGACCTGCCACCCAGGGAAGATGGTCGGCCCAGGAACCCTTACGTCAAAATTTATTTCCTCCCTGATAGAAGGTAAGAGTAGGAGGAGTTACCACCACTGGACTCATTCATTGCCATGTGAGTTCAGTTCATCTAGAAAAGGTATCCACCATCTGTGGATGTGTCCAGCTACTTTGTTGGTCATTTAATGCAGTTTTGAATCTTAAATGCTGATGAAGTAGTCAGGGAGCTGAGCGGAAAGATAACACAGAAAGAGAAAGATAACACAGAAAGATAACACAGTCATTTCACTATCTCTCTGTCATCAGCATGCCACAGTGCTGTGCTCTGTCCTGTGTCGTGTTATTGATCTGTGGTATTCGTGGCTCTTCTCTATCATGGTTGTAAATAAAAACAGTTTGAATTATTGTTCCTCCAGTGACAAAAGCAAGAGGAGAACAAAAACAGTAAAGAAATCCTTAGAGCCCAAATGGAACCAGACCTTTATGTATTCGCCGGTGCACCGGCGGGAGTTTCGGGAGCGCATGCTGGAGATCACATTGTGGGACCAAGCCAGGGTGAGGGAAGAGGAGAGCGAATTCCTGGGAGAGGTAAGAAAACCAGACGCCACCCACCAGGGACACTCACTGACAGTATCTTAGCTAAACCTTTGGAACAGGCTGAATCCACTGATGAACCTGTCAGCCATTAAATGTCATTGGTGGTCCAGTCTTTTTCCTGTTCCTCCTTCCCTGTGTTCCCGTGTATTAATTTTCTTTGTCAAACTGGCACAATAAATATAATGGGCTCAACACTGAAAGCTCTGTGAGAATTTAAGGTCAGGCACCTTATTGTTGCCTTTTCCTCTGACAGATCCTGATTGAGTTGGAGACGGCTCTCCTTGATGATGAGCCACACTGGTACAAGCTACAAACACACGATGTGTCCTCCATCCCGCTCCCACGTGCCTCTCCCAACACACAGCGTCGGCAGCTCCATGGAGAGAGTCCAACAAGGCGGCTGCAGAGTATGTAACACCTCGGTCTTTAATGCACATCACAAAACTCTTTATGTTATACATAGAGCAGCTGATTCGATTTTATACGTTGTTGGATACACAAGACATCCCTCTTGTTTATATCAATAAAATCAGGATAGCTTATCTGTAAATTGTTGGTAAGAAAGAGTCAGAAGAGAGCAAGAAAGAGAGCAATGCAAGGATTCTCAGGTTCTTGACGGCCATAATAAACATAAAAATACAGATGAAGATCTCAGTGATTCACTGAAGTGTTTCAGTAAAGTAAATTAACAGGCTCTGTTTTAATATAGTGGGTGATTTAGGATTTGTCATTTTTCCAATACTGAATAACTATATTTGACTAAACCAAGTCCTATTATCATTTGAGTTAAGCATCATCTGTAATTTATATATATTTTGTCTGTTATCCATTTTATCCACTGCTTCTGCTTTTACAGACAAAGGCTCATATTCATACAACTCAGGTAAAGGACCCCTGCATTTGCAGGTGGTGCTGTTCTATGGAGAATCTGAGTGTCTCTCCTGTCCTTTTGAAAGTTGCATCTTTGTGCCTCAATACACCCCCTTTTTCCATGAAGGGTGCATGTTTATGCTGCCTTACATTTCAATGTGTTGAGCTGGTGTAAATCTTACACTACTCTGTTGAAATCCACTCGGGGTAGCAGACGTGCACACTCCACGGAAAGAGAGATTTAGAACATAGTGGTCTCCCCCTCTTTGTATGATCACCTGTTAAATATCTCCAACCATACCCTGAAAAAGTCATTTGGTCCCCAGTCTAAGTCTAAGTGGTGTATCTGCCCATCCTAGGAAAACACAAACTAATTTGGTTGTGGCCCCTTGATTTTCCTGTGTTATGTACTGTATATTGTTTATTAATTTGAATACATTCCATTTTAAAAGCACATAACATACTGCTGGCAAACTATAGCCCATTCTGCTCTGTTTGTGTTTGTGTGTCTTGAATATGAATATGTTCATACAATTGTCATGAGTTAAGGTCAGTTCTTGTTCTTTTAACGTATTTAACTATTTAAATGTATTAGTCTTAATATTATGAAACAGTGATGATATATAGACTAAGAGAAAACAAAAAAAAAAAATCCAATATCATACTTTGATATGAAACACCCAATCTGAATCAGTACAGCTCTTTTCGTGGTTCTTGTCTCACCACTTCTACATTCTTTGATCAGATACTGGTTAACGTGTTTTAGAGGACTGTGCTGTCATCACTGTACTGCTTCTACTAGACACTTCAGACTTACTTGCTTCCCCACAGGACAATTTTCTGGGTGTTTGTGTTAGTGTGAGGTGAAAGAGCTGACAGCTGTAAAAAGTTTCGAGCCAACTGAGATGAGAGGTTGGGAGCGGCACTGCCAGAGTGCAGCACTTGTCATTTCTGAAAAAGTACACATGTCCAGTTGATTTAAGTTGACTTAACAGTGAAAGCAGTGAGAGAGGGTGGAGGCTGCAGGGAGGGTGTCATTCTTTAAGGAGAGGGGCAGAGGTAATAAGCCTACTAGAGATGATGAAGAAAGAGCCGTAAAGCTATATCACTTCTCCTGCCCTCCACTGTCACATGTAAATAGACTGAGTTTGTCATTTAAAAGTGTCACAGCTCAAATGAAGAGAGATCTGCTATTTCTGTTGAAGTTGAGCTGTGAAATGCATCTGATCCTTTTTTTTTTTTTTTACATTTAAAAAAACAGAAACAAAAAGAAACACTCGGGACACGTATTAGTGTAGTGTAGTGACATGAGTCAAAGACTGACATACATGGTGTTCATCAGTTTAACCAGATAGATTACAGTCAGGCCATAAAGGCAAAATGGTACTGTGTTAATGAATAAGAAAATCAGTTAACATAAATGACTTTTTCCCCAATCTCTCCATCTGTCTCTTTCTCTCCTCATTCTGTCCTCTATATCCTCTTCCTGTCATCCATGTTCCCATCATCCTGTCTGTCTCTTTATCTTAAAGGATCTCAGAGGATAAGTGACAGTGAGATCTCAGACTACGATTGTGAAGATGGTGTTGGGGTAATAACAGGTAATATGCTCCCTACATGCATGGAACTGAACACATCAGATGTTGTTAAAACAGGATATTTCACTGTTTAATTTCACTGATTATTTCAGACATGAATTATAGAGCATTCTTAAATTTTGTGTTTATTTCCTTTCTTTGATGAACTCAGTAAACCTCCTGCATGTCAACATCCATCAAACGCCTGCTCAGCCCAAACAACTCACAAACATCATTATATATCACTCTAGCAGGGTAAAATGCTGCAGCCCCTCAGCAGCAGCGGCAGCAGCATGGTGAGCGAGCAGTGAGCTTTTGTCTGCCTCTGCACTGCTAGTTGCCGTTTTGCTGTACTCACAGAGGCTAAAGCAGTACGCCCACGCTGCACATCAGATCAGGAGATTCAGCACTGTTACCAACCAGAGACACAGAGAACAAGGCACAGAGGAAGACTAAGAAGTACTTCAAAATTTCAACCTTGAAAAAAAATCACATTGACATATGTAACTAAAATCTTGCTGTAGCTTTTCAACCTAAAATAGTGTTAGCAAGCAGTATGTACTGTATTAGTACCTTTTGAAAAATATAATCCCTCTCCCTCTTTTTTGGCCCTTTGAAGACTACAAAAGTTTGCAGGAAAGCTGTCTGTTAATTGCAGGATAAAGGCAGTTGACTGTCATTTTGATTTAACATGTACTAATGTTTCAATTATGTTGTGTGTTTGCACATTCATGGCACAGAGCAGAAGAGAGGGAAAGAATATGAAAAAAATGAAACAGAGACGGGATAGATTGAGTTCCTGACCAACAGAGAGGGAAGAGCTTGAGCTGGGTTTGTTAATGAGACTTTAGCTGAGGGAAATCCTCCTCCAGTCTCTTTAACATTCCTGTCAGCCCTTCACTGCCTCACCATGCCAGTCCCCTTCACTTCATTCACTGTGAAGGGAATACCCTGAACACTCGACTCCGGTCACACCCTCCTCTTCACTCAGACTCCACCACATCTCATTTATCCTGCAGTCTTTGCATTCAATTGCTGATGCCATTATATTCTTATAGAGAAGGAAACCCAGTGCTTTTATTTTACATCACACTAACTGCCAGCTTCTAATTTTCTGGTACATACGGTACAGCAGTCATTTTAGAGGTAAATTGCAGACTAGTAATTACTGCACAGGTTTTACTTGCGTAGCCATGTATAATTGCTGTTATTTAAATTTTGGGAATAGAAACCTCTTGAATCTGGTTTTGCCTGTCAGCTCTGTCACCTCAAAGAGGGATGGAGCTGAGGTTTGACCATTTAATATGTGCTTAAAAGGCAGACTGTGCTCATGCATGAAGCAGCATGTCAAGAGGAAGAATAGCTTCAATTTGGCTCAGCATGGAAGTTAATTGTTCGGCTGCAGGGGGCCCTGTATTGGTGCTGCTGTTTAGAAAAGGCAGATGTTTTCTCTGTTAAACTTAATGTGCATCACAATGAAGCAAACATGTCACTAATATTAACTGTAGATACTACTAGATGTTACTAAAGACTAATTTATTTGCATTTTAGCTTTGGTTCATCAGAGAAATATCTACTCTGTATGAGACAAGTGGTAAAAGTTCACTGTATGACAGATGACATGAAATCACTTGTTGATGATTGATCGTAATTTTTTTTTTTGAACTTAAATGTTTTAATAGATTTAATCGAGTTTCTCTGCACAATTAACTCCCATCAGAATGTATTAATATATCAAATTTCCTTAAGTGAAGGTCAATATTTCTTTATCATTACTTCCCATTTTTTTTTTTACCTTTCCTGCTTTTCCAACTTTTGATATGTAATTTTCTTTAACTCATTTTAATGTACTATATACTCTATTGAATATCAATCAACTTTTATAGTGCTAAGCACTGACCTTAACCGTGGCTTCTAGCCACGTCTGTTTATCGGTTAATGAACTCTTTCAAGTCCAATGGACTAATCAGTCTTGCAGAGAAAATTCATTATAATGTTTCTGATTTTTAAAGGCTATTTTCATGTTTAATGCACAATGTTAACACAGCATATGACCTGCACCTTTATGGAAACCTAGTTCTCAATTTTAGAATATAGACAATCAGCAAAATGAAAATAGAGAATCTGTCACCTGTGCAGAATGGCATTTCACATAACTCCTCCAGAGTTTGGTCTGTTTTTTCTAAGCCATTACAGGGTGTGGTTAAACTGGATATGCATCATTAGCAGTCATAATTTTTCATCAACAAAGCTGCAGATTTAGCTGTTTTGCTTGTTCAGAAACTCAAAAAAATCCATATTCAGGTGGTTGTAAAGGTAAATGAGTACGCATATTTGCTTTGTAAATGGAAAACAAACACTGCAGAACCATTTGGATAACCTTCTCTCTTTTGATCTTGTCCTTCCCTCTTGTTCCCCCTATTTTTTACCTGCTGTTGTTGTCACAGACTACCGTCCAAATGGCAGAGACTTCCAGAGCTCTACGTTGTCTGTCCCTGAACAGGTGATGTCATCTAACCACTGCTCTCGGTCAGCTGATATAAACAGGGCACGGTCTCGTTCCCCCAGCGTTCCTCCACCCTCCAGGTAACTAATGCTCAGTGCACCACTGAAATCTGGGTATTTACATATGTTTCATTTTTATGCACTTATTCTCAGTTTTTGTTTTGTTTTGTTTTTGTTTGTCTGACAATTATGTATTTTGAATATATTTGTCTTTTTGAACAAGTGGAAGAGAATCTTTTAAGTTTTTTGCTGAGGAATCCACATGTTTTTTAGATGTAAGGAATTAAAGGCTTTTGTGCCTATAATCAGCTATAATCAGCTATAATCAGAAATTTAAAATCAATCAGTCATCTCGTCACAGCACCATGTGCGGCTGTGATTGTGCTGAACTTGCAAATGCTACATCACACCTATGTGCAATGCAGCATTTCTCGCGTTATTCTGATATTCACAGTTGAACATGAGGCCCTTTGCCCCCTGGCCAGTAGGGGGCAGTGTGTGTGTGGTGTGTAACCTACATGAGAGGTGATCGAGTCCACTTCTGTCACACAGCAGAAGTCTGGACCCGGCCTTTGACCTTAGGTCCTCTCAGTACAGCTCATCCACTAGAGTGGACCACCACAGTGGGTCGGAGGCTAACTACTCACCTGACAGGTACACGTGCACTCCGGCTTACACCAGTGTGCATGTGCGCGGGGATACATGCATGAACAGATCCTGACAAGCACAAGAGGGGTTATTGAGTAGACATGCAGGGAGGTGTTCATGCACGCGTACATTTATGCAATATGCCATTTGTCTTAAACTCTCTGGAAACTGATTTTGTGTGTGAGCATTTTCATCTTAGCGAATGTTTTAAATGAGCAACTTTCTCCACTCCTTTGAAATATTTGCTCAAAATATATTTAATTGGATCGAGTGATGTCGATTCCCTATGACCTACTGCCCTCCTGCCCTTCAGTTGTATAAGTACAAAACATTTATTACTGTAAAAATAACACAGCAAATTCACAATAAAAAGTATGATTTTGTAAAAGTAAAGAAAAGGTTGTATGAGATTAAATCTTCTTCGAACTACTTGGATAAAACTATACCACTTTGAGAAGTAATCAACAAGGTTTTAACAAGTTTTTATTTATTTATTCATTTTAATTTTCCCTCTAGGAAGAGAAAATTATGCAGGAAACCTTTTGAGCCAGATTCTGTAAATGCTGTGTACCATATACAGGATCTGCATTTATCTTGCTATTTTTATGGAAGAGGTGGTCAAGGGGAAGTGGTCAGTTATCCTCCATCAGCATTTATTTTCTGTGAGGGGTTGAAAATGTTGCTCCAAGAGTCCAATCATAGCCTTGGCACTGCCAGGCCAGAGCTACTTTCCCTCGTCCAATTAACTTTATTTGATATTTCTGAGGCTTGGCCTAAATCAGTGTCAGATGCTGAAAATGCACTTATCTAAATTGTCTGGGACAGTGCTCACTTGAGTGTATTTCAGCTGCTTTAATTAACAGTGTCCAGTTATTTATTGAAAACAGCTGAAAATGACACAGGAAATGACTCATTCAGAATTTGGATTTGTCCCAGAAGTCCTACAGTAATTAAAAAATCCCTGGAATTTTAATATAGCTTTTTGAGGCTTCTGTTTTGTCTCAACTTGTGTCATTTTCACTACATTTTTCTTGAAATTGTGTATGTGTAAGAACACATCTTACGTAATATGCATGGTCTATAATCACTGTCCTCTTCATCCAATAGAAGTGACATATATCAGGTTAGATGTTTTATCTGTGTTCTTTTCTCTGCCAGTGTGTTCAGTGTACCACTTCTATCTGTCGGTGTGGTGAATCTGAGGAAGATATCTCCTCACCATACAATTTCTCAGCCACTTCTATTTTCCTTGCCTTGTTTTCATCTTTCAAACTGTTACATCAACATTTCCTATGAGCTTTCTCCATCTGTTTACATCCTATTTTTTTGAGAAATCTCTCGCTCTCTCGGTTCCCTCACCCCTCCATCTGTCTGCCTATGACTGTCAATCTCCTCTCTCTCTCCTTTCCATTTCTTCTTCCTTGGTGCCATCTTGGATCTTGGATCCATCTCTGTCTTCTCTCCTCCCTCCATGTGGTTGCAGCCATTTCCTCACCCTACCTCGAACCAGACATACTCAGCCTATTGATGATCCTCAAAAGGAATCCAGGTAGACTTTTACCTGAGCTTGCATGAAGCCCCATCTATCCACCTTACAACCCAACACCCACTCACTTCAAAACCACATAACCCTTGTTTTCCTGATGAACTCTTTCATTTTGGGTGTTGAATAAATGGCACTGACACTATGGCATGATTTCTGTCACTGCAGTCTTGATGTTAAGTGATTATCATGAGATTTTCACACACCAAGTCTAACCAGGCCACATTGGTTTGTGAAAACACTTTGTCAGTGTCATAAGTGTTACGTTGTGGTGTGAAAGTATATATTTCTTCTGCAGAAGATTAAATATATACTGTTCCAAAGTTGTGTCATCTCTGTAATATTCTGTATTGATAAAATGAGTGATTCGTTGGGCATACACTTCATCCATCCAGTATCAGCATTGCTTACTCTCTCTCTTTTCACCACCTCACTTTCATTAATAGGTTCTTCTCTTTTCACTCTGAATCTTTGCCATTTTAGCAAGAGTATATCTCCAGCTGAGAAAATATGTCATTTGTTTTTTCATCTTAGCCACCAAAAGAGTGACTGTAGCAATACTGAAAATGGATAAGTGTTCTATGGTTTTGAAGTTTTGTCCAGCAGAGGTGGTTTCTCAAATGTGTGGATAGTGTACTTCATAGATTATGTGTAATCACTGTAGATTTGTGTGATGGTTTAAGTTTGTAAGTATGGATTCAGGCAGATTCCAAACTCTGAAGCCTACAATGGGAATTCAAAATGCATTCCAGCTTCCTTTGCAGGTTCTTTATTTGAATATCCAAAAATATGTCACCTCCCCTTGTGGTGAAAAAAAAAAGAAAACAGGTTGTTGACCAGTTGTGATATTTTTTTGCCAGCCGCAACCATCGCGTGTACCCGATCTGCAGAGAGGAAGCAGTCAGGTTACTGCGGTCCACTAGGATGGCCCGCGCCTATTCTGAGGGTGCCTACTCTTCCGACTATGACTTCGAGAGGTACTGACATGCACTGCCTCTGCATCTGTGCATCCACCATCTTGTGGTCTCCTCAAGCTGTCCCTCGTCCGTCTATGATTTATCCGTGATCGTACGTGTGATGACAGAAAATGATATCCCAACTGATATCGGTTTTTTTCAAGGAGTCATCACAGCTCTGAAGTTGTGTAAATATACACTAATGGTACACAACTGCCTCAGTTTGTTGAAGCTCAGAGCTAATTGTGTTGCTGATGTCGGCTGTATGTATAGTGGCTGTTGAGTAAAGTGCTAGCAAGCACCTGGCTGTTTCTTCGTCGATGTCTTTGTTTATGTACCCATGTACATTCCCCAACAGCAATATGTTGATCAGTGGTGTATGTGGTCACAAGTGTTGTCCTTTATTACAAGCGACAGGCAGCAGCTGTTTGCTCACTTACACAGTGGCATCTCTGATGCATTGCTCTGAGCTGCATTGTAGCTTTGTAAATTATGTATTTGCCCTTTGGCTTCTTGGGTCTGGGCAGAATGGGCTGTTTCAACCACCCACAGTACGGCCTGCTGACACCTATCCATTCCTAGGACCCAGATCAGCATCCTGGTGCACCCATACAAAGAAAAATCTCACAATGCCCCCTCCTGAGAAATGCTATAAATGACTCCCCTTTTCCCTGTTCTCAATCTTCCACCTTCTGCCATCTGGCTTTCAGTCAGGAATAACGTGACGTTTGTGCCATGTCTCTCCTCTCCAGGAGGAAAGAAAGTGATGAGTCCTCAGAACTCAGCCTGAGAGCCTGACTGACTTTATTAAACTGCCAGAAAGTTTCCCTAAGGCATAGCTTGGCTCGACTTCAGGCTCAGCATATAACCTAGATATCCATTAACAAGAGCTCTCTGTTTTTGCTCCCTTTCTTTTTGTCTGAACTGAGAAAAAAAGGTAAAGTGGCTATAGCACCATAGTTTTATCCACAGAGGAAAAGAATAGCTCTCCTCCCTCTTTTCACACAGATGTGGTTTGTTACTTCCTGTAGTCGGGCAGAGAAACAGCAATAGTGAGAGCTGGAAAGAAATGAGACAGAAATATACAACAATGAACTAAAGGAATTTGAGCCTTTTGGCAGGTGTCTTGATTTAGGTCATTTCCACAAGAACATGTTTTTCATTATTCTTTTGTTTGAAGTGCATTGCCCCATAGTGCACTTTGAGTAGGACAAAGCATGCAGCATCTAAACATTAGAACATCAGCTTTTCTAAACACAGAAAGCTAAATTCTTGGACTTAACCACTGAACACTGAACACATTGAGCAGTGCTGTTCCACAGTACAGGATGAGTATCTCAGCTATATTTGTAATTGACAGAAACTTCACTTTACTCATAAATCCTCAGCCAATTCAACCTAATAATTCTATTGACCATCACTGTAAATGAATGTAGGTAATGAGTGTGTAAATGTCACACTGGGCTGGTATGGGAGTAGGGAGGTTAGAGGGGGTATAGGGAGTGGAAGCCAGGCGGTGGAGGTAGGGCGGCAGCAGGACCAGGAGCACTGTACGAACAGAAGGTGCAGGTGAAAATCCACACACAAAAAAATGCAACAAGGGCAACACAGGAAATATCGCTAGAATATTAGACTTAGGGAGCCAAATGTTACCACAAAGAATGCAGAACTCTCTGGCAACGAGTAGACCTGAAGACCGGGTATATGTACTGCAGTAGATTGATAGATGAGGGACTGGTGTGTCCTCGCCGCGGCCCCGCCTCCAGCTGGTAACAAGCAGGGGGAAGATACACAGCCCCTAGTGGGCTCCAGGAGTCACAGCAGTGGCTGTGACAGTAAAGTCGTCTAAGGTTACTTACTTAACTTATTTTGCTCTTGTAGACAACAACTCTACTGGACAATTTTTCATGCTGTAAAAGGCCACAGACACCATGTGACTATAAAGTGATTAACACATTAATTAATAGATTGAAATGACTGTTTCTCATCCACCTTCTCAAAATGTACAAAGAAATGTTAAGGATAAAGGAAGGTTGAAGGAAGTCTTGTGGTGTCTGTTAGTCTTATTAAAAGCAATATTTGTGTTTTACAGACTGCAATATGTCTACTGCACTTTGGAGTGAGGTACAAGACTGTGACAACAGTGACACTTAAGGCTTAAGATTTGATGTTCCAAATGATGTGCATGCTCTTAAGTTTTATATTTTCTTTCGTTGGTCTGATATGTGCAGTTCAATACAGTTTTGTGAAAAATGTCTTGTTTTCTCTCTGCAAAGTTAAATGATATCCCTGTACATTATCCCTGTATAATTTTACCAGTTGAGAACCTCACCTGCTTTTTTTTCCCACCAGCTCTTCTGATTGACAAGATCTGCCTTCACCCTCGCTGTGCCAAAAATACTTCTAATGGCTAGACATGTTTCAGGATGTGACCTATTTAAAAAGTCAAATGCAATATAAAGATACACCTCACCGCCCCCCTCACATTTAACTCTACCTCAAACAAATTGCACATGAACACACACCCATCACCAAACTAAGGGACATGATCCCTATCAGCAACACAAATCCTTAAGACTTCACATCCTTAATTCACTATAGTCCATAAGCCACACACAAGCCACCAATCCCTCTGTTTCTACTGTCTTCTTTTAACATGCATTTTGTGAAAAACTGCGTGTAAATTGAACCATAACTTGGTTTCATGAAACCAAAATGACCTCCTCAAGACTGAACATTATCAGCTTTATATGCAGTTTTGCTTCCTTAAAGCTGTTGTCTATTAACAGTGAACTGTTTCTGCTGCTCTCTAAGAATATATTTACATGTATTAATCCATTTATTAGAAATCATCCTGGTTTATGTGTTTGCTTGTTTTTTTTTTTAAGTTTTTTTTTTTTTTTACTCAACATAGATGCCCAATACAAGACAAAAAAGCTGCTCATGAGCAGTAAACATCAATGTCAATTGCACTTATTTTAATAAATCTATCATATTTTTGGTAATTGCTAGTAGTAATGTGAATGTGTGTGTAGTACTAAATGTGATTTGTGATAAATGGATTAAAACATGCAGTGACATAGTTATTTAAACACATTGCACCTCAGAGGAGTTTTGCGGTGTGCAACAAGTTTCTGTGCCCTCCATACTGTCCACCCTACCAGCATACTGTCCCTGCCCTGCTGGGGTTCCACTGAGTGCCTCCCTATCTTTCAATAACTTCTGTAGGAACCACGGAGCCATGGATAGACACGAGTATCACAGCAGGTCCCGCTCTGCAGACCAGCGGCCCACTATAGAGCGCCCCACGTCCCGCTCGCGCTCCACTGAACGCCCCCACGACTCTTCGCTCATGAGGTCCATGCCGTCTCTGCCATCTGGGAGGTCCGCACCCCCCTCACCTGCCTTGACGAGGTGTGACCCAGATCAGAGACGTTAACCAGCTTAGCACAAAAGCAGGCTGGGGTTGTAGTTGTACAATAATTTCCCTGAGGCATAGCTGCTCTGGAGGGGGAAATAATTTAAACATTAGTTTAAAGCATCGATAAGTAGACCAAAGAGCCACAGTTTTTTTGGCCATGTAATATTGTTAGAATAAAGGCCAATGAATACATTAAACCTAAGTTTATTATGGGTGGGAATATGCAATATAGACATACAGCAATCAAGTAATTTACAGTGTGTAAGTGAATTAGCCTAGCCTCCAGTCTGGCTACCTGGTTTACCCTAATAGCCTCATATTAGGCTGTTTAGATAAGCTAAGCAGCTTTTTGATGTCTAATTGCTACTGTAGAACCTAGGCTACTAGCTAGAGGATAACTATTTTCTTTGACTCTTACATTGAGAGCATTTCTGCCCCCAGAGCAGCTCCACCTCTGCTAAACATTTGCATAACTAAAATATTTGTTGAACTAAACCAGTACAGACCCTGTCCCATGAGCTCCCACCCACCCCAAGCCTGACTAACTCACATAAACCAGAATGAACTAGAGAATCTGCATCACTGCCACCCCCAACCACCCACCCTCCCTCCTCCCAATACCCTGCTCCCCTGCCTCACCTCACCCCTCCTCGCCTCACTTCACCCTCACAACTACCCCACCACCCACCTAGCCACTTTCTGTTTTGTCCCCAAAAAGCACCGGTGCTGTATTTTCTTTCCACATGTCCCAGGCACAACAAGCCTAACACTGTAGAGTGCTGACTCGTTTTAATTTGGAACACACTGCTCATACGCTTGCGTGAGTATAGCAGTGTTGGGCCGACATTTTATTTTGATTTCATTACTAACATCAAACGATGCCGTTTATCCTGCGATGGCATTCTGTTTTTCTTTGTTCTTTCTTTCTGTTTCTGTTTTGTTTTGATTTCAAGCCATTTGGGGACAGTCTGAACGCATGGTCGCACTGGTCTGCTGTTTCTGCATTGAACTCTTCTCTCCTTGCAGCTTGATGAGTCGACTGTACATGCGATTCACACTTGGCATCTTTTATTGCAGCTCAGTTCCCTACAGTTGATGTTTCCCTTCACTCTCATGTCATGTGCCAAACATCATTGCTGCGTGCATTGGTTTTGTATATGAAGATACAAGACATGTTGTAACTTTCAAATAGTTTTATTCTCTTAATGACCCCATTTATTGGTACAGTTACTGTCACTGGTTACATCCTGACTTGACTGTTATTTATCACTGAATGAATACAACATATATAATTCAACAGTATATGTGAATTAAATAAAGTGATCCTCAATAATGTATTGAATCAAATCACTTTGCCAACAAATAGCTTTACTTCCTATGTTATCCACCTTTATTAAAGATGTATCTTCCTCCTCTCACTGTGCTATGGTCGTGACATGGTCCATCCACCATCTACCTTTGTCCTAATCTGTGTCTCACACCAGTGTGTCCAATATTTTGTGTCACGTAGGGCACATCCTCGTAGTGGATCAGTCCAGACCAGTCCCACAAGTACCCCCATGTCCAGTAGACGAGGACGGCAACTACCACAGCTTCCACCCACGGGGAAGGACAGAAGTAAGTCACCTGATTGTTTTCTATGTGTATTACGGTGTTATTGTCCACGGTTAGACACAGATACATAGTGACATGGTTTTATATGCTGGCTGTGTGGGCCTGAAGAAGACATCTGACCTTACTTTTGACTGAAAAGGGAAAGTTTGTTATTTGCTGATGGAATCTCTCAGTAAAAGCTATATCTTATGTGCAAGGGTTCTCTTTTGTTTTTTGTTTCATTGGTGTCTACTTTTGCCTTCCATCCATAACATCTCTACCTGGTTCCTTTTTCCATTTCTCTCAGAAGATGGAGACGAAGGAACAGAGCCTTGTGAAGGTCTGTACCTGAATGTGTGGGTTTAGTTTTTCAGACTGAGGGTGCTTGTTGAGCCACACCTTACTCTGAAGACCAAAACCCTGCCTGCAATGGTGGGTGACTAGGTTCACTGGAAGCTGAGCTTGCTGTGCTCCTTGAACCATCCCTCTGTTGTAGCTGTGTTTGAAATACAGCTGAAATGTCCTGTGCCATTGTGTTGTCCTTACCCGTAGATCTGTCTGGATCTTGCTGTTAATAGTGCCAGTGTTGTGTTCAAATGTTGCCTCCCTGTTTCTTTGTTTTGACTCACACTCTGGATATTGTTATTATTTGTCTGGGATTTAGTGATTTATTTTAACTGTTTGGACTGCTGAGATACTTCACTAAAGCTAATATGGTGCTATATAGTTTGTGTGATGAGCAGGTTGCACTCCAAACCTTGAGCAAAGATTAAGGCACCAAAATCTGAATTTATGACATACACACAACTACAAAATGACATTTGAAGTTAGGTTCTGTTCCTCAGCACTCCTTTATCAAAACGTATGTGTTTGTGACGTGTACTGTAAGAGACACTGTGATGAAAGCAATGATTATTTTACTTTTGTGTTTGAATCAGCTGCTGTGGACAAACAAAGGCTGTTGTAGCTTTACAATGACTGAAGGGAAAGACTGAAACAAAGATAGAAGGGAAAGCTGACAGTTCTGGAGAACTTGTCAAAGCACTCGCAGAACTCTTTCATCATTGTCAGTCCATGAGGGCTTTCCCTCTCTTTTGTACAGCCTCCAACCAGCCCAGTTCTCTCTCTCTCTCTCACTTTCTCTGTCTTCCCATCTTCTTTACACTTTTCTTCAGTCTCACTCTTCCTCTGTATGTGTGCCATCTTCTTCTTCTTTATTTGTAACTCAATTCTTTTTTCAGTTTCTGTCATTTACTATACTTCTCCACTTCTCTCTCTCTCTCTCTGTCTCTCTCTGTCTCTCTCTCTCTCCTCTTTCTGTTTTTCCTATTTCTGTGTATTAGTACCTTTTTCATTCTCTTTTTGTACTGTGCTTTTCACAACAGTGGCAATGTGTGGGCAGTGGGGGGTGGTATTGATCTGACCTTGTGCCGTAGCTCCCACAGAGCCGTATGGCACTCAGCTTATGTAATGCAAGTGTGTGTGTGTGTGTGTGTGTGTGTACATGCAGCTTTTTATGGATTGAATCCATATTATTGCCCCTTGCTGATTTCACAGAAGAGCTGGACTGTTGTTTGCCTACTTCAGTGCTCCAAACTTAAGTCATAGCTTGCACATACCTTTTTACAACTGTCATGTATTTTATCTGTTTATGTTTGGCAAATCCTAAGAAGGAGCAGGGGAGGAGCTTGGGGCATCTGAACCCCAAAATGGTCGCCCAGGTGTGTTATAAACTACAGAAACCTGTCCTGAAGCAACCTCTTTTCTCCATTTTCTTCAGATATATGATGCCACTTGATAACGTCATTAATTTTTTTAAGTCCATATTCATTTATTCACCATCAAAGCTAAATGAATGTTATAAGTGCAAGCTCTGTTTTGGATTTGGCATCTTGTTTTGTTTCTTGGATGAGAGTAATGTACAGTATGTGTCGATGTACAGTACATTCATCCGCAGGCCTGAATGAATGACCAGACTGTTGGCAGAAAGTGGAGTTCCCCACAGTTTGCGCTTCCTACTTTCCCATCTGTTTATGTGGCTTGCTTCTGTCCTTTGAATGTGTGGCACTATTACCCAGCTAGCTGTTGTGCTGACTGACTCATGTAAGGTCTTTAAAAAGCCACATTCTGTTTGTAAGTTGTGAATGATCTGAGTGATACTCTGCAGGCCATATGCTGTAATCAGGACAGTAAGAAATGTTTGGTGCTCATTACAATTACCAAATGTTCACAATATTTTGTGATGTAGTGTTCCTATGCAAAGCAGTGCTCAGTTTCAGCCTTCAGCTTTCAGCTTCAGAGCTCCATCATTTCATGAGCCTTCATCTGTCTCTCTCATAGCAGCAGACTGTGAGGAAAAGCCCCAAGGCCCACCGGTAAATGGGAGGAAAGGCAAGTCCTCTGAATAGTGTGATGGTGTGAATTTGCTGTGTGGGATTTCTCGGTCAACACAAGTTCCTCATGTGTGACAGTCACTAGTAGCTGTGATTTTTCATGCTTCACTACTCTGAGTGATTCTTCTTTCTTATCTGCCATAGCACATACAAAGAGTCCCTTTCTTCAAACTTCTCTTCTCCACATCTCATCTATTATATTACATTGAGTTTGGCGTGTTCGTACTGAGTTAATTTGGAGCAGACAAATTAGAGAGTTGCTCTGCATGAAGCCAAAACTGATGCTAATACATACAGAGTGCTGTTGTAGTGATCTCTGCGGCTCTGTTCCTCTCTGGCTCCAGTATGGCCTCAAAGTTCAACTTTAATAAAAGTTAATTCTGCTCAGTTCCACCTCACAAACACAGTGCTCTCAATTTCAATTGGGAACTTGCCAATCATTGCAATCAGACATGGATTACTGATATTAACACAGATGCACATTAACACAGTGCTCCCTTCAGACCTACCTACAATATCAAACACACAGAGGTCATGTTTAGGGAACATCTCACCAAAATCGCTTATTTTTAATTTGAGTAATCACTGTGTGTGACAGTTAAAGCAACAAATAATATTTCAGTTAACTTTTTCCTGGATTCTGTGCATTTAACGTTTCTATTGAAGAACTGCAGTAATGTTGTGCTGCTTTTTGAACTGTAGAGAGTATTACCCCTGTTAGCCAGTAGATGGAGCATAGTTCATAATCGCTGATGAGGAGCTGTCCATGATTTCAGTGCTAAAGCAGCACAAGTCTTTTTTCATGACAATCTTTACCCACTTTTTCCATTCTATCAACACTATATGATGTGTGCAAAGTAATTTTAATATTTAGAGTAAGATATTTAAAGTTTGTTTATTTCAACAACAGAAATAGCTGAGAAAGGGTTTCATACTTTTTAAAAAGCTGCCTTCAAAAATCATGTAGCTTCCAAACAAGTGAGTATGTAAGTATATGTGCACATGTATGTGCGTGTGTGTACGTGTGTATGTGTGTGTATCTTACTGTAGAGGTGACATGGGAGGACCAGCAGAGAGGGCTGAATGGCTCTTTGTCTGATGGAGGTACACAGCCGCATCCCTCCCTCACTGACGCAGGTTAGTAGGTCTGGATGTGGATTTTTTTCCAACACTTTCAAAGCATGAAGAATATAAGTAAGAGTGGAAGTAGTAGGTTGTTTGTTCTCCATACACTTAACAGAGGTGTGAATGTTCACAATCAACACAGTATTTTACCAAAGTGTTGGTTTTGCCTGATGATTGTTTATTACACTGTCCTCCAGAAGCTGGAAGTTTGGGGAAACATGTAAAAGGCAAGAATAAAAGGTTTGCTTTATATATTTGGACTAATGGAATTATTTAGTATATACAATTTCCCATATCAGCCTCTGGATGGCACCCTTCTGTTTTTCTGTCTCCTCTGATGCAGTGTTGCAGTGCAGCCTGGAGCTGATGCTTCTGTAGAGACTTTGGTCATAGATCATTTGCCATAAAGCTTTTCTTCAGTTTGAAAACTGACATAGAAGAAGTGTTTGTGCATAGTGTCGTACTTTTAACAAATTTGATTAAATGGACCCTGATGAGATGCTGTCGTGCTACTATTCGTGAAGATATTGCAGAGAAACATGAAGTGTGTTGCCAAGTGCCTTCAGGTGCTGTCTTTGCTGTGTTGACTTCCATGGAAACACTTCTTCACCCGCCTTCGAATTAAACCTAAGTTATATTTACCTGTTGTGGCACTTGGTGACTAGGGTTAGGCTTATGCACACAGGATCTGATTTACGGTGATAATGTCTGTACAAAAATAACAGAAACAGTTATGTGTCTATAAACTTCTATTCCATATTTATTTGAATGCATCATTGTAACAATAAAGAGTTTGACTCCACTGCAATTTTCCACTGATCAATTTGTAGTGTATAGTTTGGAGTGACTCAAGGACTCTAGGTAGCAGCTGTAGACCCAGTCATCCATTGGCCTTTCTGGCCCACTATCTCTTAGCCTCTGTCAGTCTGTATCCCTCTCTTTGGTTGCTCTGTACCTTTTCTTCCTCTCTGTTTCTCTTTCTGTCTGTCTGTGCATATTTTTGCTGCTGTTATTTATCCTAGAGGGGCTGACTGAGCACAGACACACCCATGTTATGTTCACACTGAAAGTGATACCAGCATCAGTCAGTGGCTCCTGAACAGTGATGGGAAGAGTTTTAATCACACCCTGCGCTGCCATCTATTGTTCACTGTTTTCTCATGTTACACCAAACACAGAGATGACCATCACTGATATCTTCTGACTCAAACAAGCTATGTACACTTAAAACAACAGCAACCACATACATTTTTACAATGATAAAGAATCAACATTTGTCTGTTTAGACAATTTGTGTCAGCTGATGTTTTATGGACTAAGCACAAACACTCAGAATATTAATAATAATAATAATAATATTGTAAGTCTTTCTCACCACCTTTGTCCTTTGTAACGGAAGCTACATATTGACCGTGTTGGTCATTTACATTTGGTAACTTAAAGATATACTGAGAAATATTAAAAAGAACACACACATTAATATGGTTTTAATAATCAGTTTCGATATGTTATGTTTATTGAAGATGTGCAGAAAATGTTGAAACTGATCATTTTTCTTTGGGTTATGTATATTTGTTGCTGCAAGATGCATTTTACCTTCCACGTTATTTTTAAAATTTAATATCGGGAGAGTTGAGGTGCTTTTTAGCTTTCACCAAGTCTTAGTAATGAGGATGTGGTGTGTTCTGTATTTACTGTTATTGACATTTAGATCCCACCACAGAACATCAGCTGATTTTTTTTTGGGAACATCTAGTTTATGAATCACCATTTGTCACTGTATTTAACTTGCTGTTATATCTGTAGCTGTTGTCTTGAAGTAATGTGTCATACAGAAGCAGTTGTGTTAAAAAAAGGCATGTTAAGACACTTTTCCACACCAACTTGTTGTGGTGCTTTGCTCTCTTCTGTCTCTGTTTTCAATATACCCCTCCCTTTACTTGCTGACCTACACGATGCAGTTCAAATAAAGAAAAAATCACTTGCGCTCTTGATTATATTTGACTGCCTAATGTGATGATGTTAGCTACCACAAAGAGATGAAAGCTGGTGAGGCAGATGTCTCACATTGTCTTTTTATTCATGTGACACTTCATTATTCACCCTAATGGGGTGCTAATTGAGTTAAATGCAAATTCTGTGTAAGGGGGTATGAAAATGAGGTCTGATGGAGTGGGTCTCCTTTACCCTCCTGACAGTCACTGTTAGTTTTGGACTCAAGATTCAGACTCCAGGGTGGAGATTAGACAGGCAGGTTCCTGGAGTGGTTGCTGACACAGGCACAGAACACACACGCAAGTGAAATGTTGTGATAATTAATAGAGAAATTAAAACACAGTTTATGTTAGGAGAGAAAGAGACACAAAATCCTCCTCAGAACATTCCATTGTCTCAGCAGGCAGTGCGGAAGGAAGGAAGGATATGAATAATATGATGAGAAGGAAAATATGTTATTGGAAGCAGCAGAGCTGCCTGAAAGCAGGCACTTAATCTTGTTGTTGTCTAACTTTTATTTTAGCCATACTGATGCCCTTGTATTTGTGAGTGTGTGTGTGTGTACGCGCGAGCGCGCGCCCGCGCCTGCACATGTGTGTGCATGTGTGTGAGTGAGTGTATGTGTGTGTGTTTGTATGGATCTGAATGTATGCTCCTTCACTTTATTCAGGTTCCTCAGTTTTCACACATCTTGCTGATACTCTGTGAGGTAGTCGGCTCTCTCTTTTGTGTGCTCGCTGCTCTGTGCTTTCACTTTGTTTTGTTTTAGTTTTTTCTTTTTTTTATGTTATTTTTCCAGGCTGTTTCCCCACAGTTGCCCCATGCAGACTCAAGTGACATCCACTTCTCCTCTTACCCCCCTCTCCTCTCTCCTCTCCTCCCCTCCTCTCCCCTCCTATCTTCAGAGGTATCCAGTTTCTATCTGGTTCAGTACATTAACATCTCTTTACTGTTTCAGCTCTTTTTTCCTTTAAAGCACAGAACCTCACCTTCCCAACCTGTCCCTCTTTCTAATCCCTAATAACTTAACTCTTAGTCTCTACCTCAGCCTCTCCTGGCCCCGCACCCTCTTGCTCTATTTTGACTTCTCACTATGCCCATGGTGGAGTTTGTGTGTTCTTGGTGTACTCTATGATTTTGTTTGTGTGTTCTGTGCTTGTTTTTGTCATTGTCGTGTCGTACTGTTGTCGTGTTGTGTCCCCCCTCCCTCCTGACCCTCCATCCTCCTCCTCCTCACTCTGACCCTCCAAACCTGGCATACGCGATGACCACCGTGATGGCGTCGCCCTACCTCTGTTCTCCCTCTTGTCCTCCGTCCCCGCCCCCCCTTACCCTTCGTGCATCCTCTTACATCCATCTTCCTCTCCTCTGTCTGTGTCTGTCCATTCTGTGATGTGATCCCAGAAGACACGGACTCACCAAGTTGGACGAACTCAGGTCTGTCCCTTCTTCTTCCTCTTCTTCTTCTTTTTCCTCCTTTTCTGACTCTTTCCTCTTCCTCGACTTTTATTCACTCTGTGCGTCTTCCTGGCTTGCCCTCCCCTTACCCATCTCCCCTCATCCCAATTGTGTTTTTTTTTTTTTTTTAGGCTTTGCTCACCTTCATTTTCTTGTGCTGTTTGCACTTGTAGTTGTTCTGTGGACAATGCTTTTTTATGATTTGGCACTACTTTATTTTGCTGCGGATAGTCCATGTGGGCTTAGAGTTCATAAAAGCATGGTCATGGTCATGCTAGTGTTGTTTCTTCGCATCAGGTTTTTACATGAAATACTGTGTTATTTTCTACATAGGAAAATAATTGTTGTCAGCGCTTCAAAGCAGAATTCTCCTAATTTGTTTTACCCTCTCTGTGAATGCACATTTCCTACATTTTAACATTTTGTGCCCTATTTTTACACAATTGCCCTAACAAAATATGTTCAAGTGGTTTTGAATACTCTTCACGTGAATATCATGTCGAGCCCCTCACCTTAGGAACTGATTTAAAAACACAGCTCAGTCAAAATGGAAAATATGAATTAATTAGATGCTCAGAACAATATCTGGTCTATTATTCAGATTATTACAAATTATTTGTAGTAATAGATTTCCACACATTGTCTTTATTGTTTCTGGTAGAATAATGACTATGCTGAATGCAATTTTAAGGAGAGAGATAAAATTCTGCGAATGCTCTACATTCACCAGATCTGACTTCTTCCCTAGCCATGGCCTCATCCACCAAGTTCACCAAGTTAGATACAAATTGATTCTATATTTTTTGATTGAAAAATATTTTGTTATCTATTGCCACTTCAGCAAAACTGTTTTCAAATGAAAGCGTGACTATGAAGTATGAAGCTGAAAAGATGATGTTAGGACATTTAGTCAGTTTTATTCATAGGCTCCTGAAGAGGTGAGGTTGTAAGACAATGATTGTGGAAAAGGATATAAACATGTTAAAGAAACTAAAACAAAAAACATTATCCCTGCAATATAAATCACAATGAAGCTGAATAAAGTTACAACTGTAACCTCACAGTCATGTTTTGACCTGCGTGAGCTGTAAGATGCTGTCCTAATACTTACAGTCCTAATACAAATGTTTTAGGTAAACACATGTTGCAGAACAGGAGTTAATGTGGTGAAACACAACAGGCAGTTTTTAAACCTTTAAACTGAAGATAGATAAGATGTGAGTGAGGGAGCTAAGTTCAAACAATTACCGAAGAGAAGCAGAGAAGAAACACAATTCACATTGCTTCACCTCTGCAGTCATCCATATGCTCCCAGATTATATTGCTTTTCTTATGTGTGTATGTGAAGCTACAGGCATACTGTTTGTGTGCATGGCACTTGTACGTGTGCATTCACCTTCACTTTACCATTGGCATCATGTGACACAAAAGTAGAGAAAGTGAGCAAGTGGAGAGAATGGACACTCAGGTACAGCAGGAAAGCCGTCATGTGCTAGAAACGTATTCTTTTATTTGGAAAGAGTTTTGCAGAGAAAAAAAAATGTAGCAGTTTTGTTTTCTTGTTAGTTACATAAAATGTGCACAGTTCTAATGTAATAGCATTATTACCACCATGGGGCAAGGTTAAGCTTGTGTTATTGATTATGGTGTGATATTTATCTAGTGCAATTGAGTTTGTGACCATATAAAAAAAGCATAGCACTTAAATTGAATTTATGAGATGACATGGGCAAACAGGTTGGTGTGATGATTTTATGAAGGACAAAAATTAGAAAAAAATGTGGATTTTGCTAACCTCTCAGTTTGAGATGAGACGGATGTGTTGGCTGATTATTCAATCGATGAGGAATTGCACTTGATGTCAAAGATTGGCATTGATCCAGAATCTCATGTAACACAAGCAGTGCTTGAGGTAGTACACTTTGTTTATGGTAGTAATTTGGTTTAGTTTTCAAAGCTTTTTTACTGTAGTGTAGGAGTAAATCAGATTTGTTATGTGAAAAATAACAATATTGAGTTAAACAGCAACACACTAGTCAGTTTCTTCTAAGACAAAAGTATATTTAGCTGGGGATTGGGACAGCTGGCTACAAATGAAACAGATTAATATGTTAAGCAGCTTGCCTTTACTAGTCAGCATTTTCTATTTGTATTGTGTTTTTGTTTCTTTGTAATACAGATGACCATTCAGCTTTGTGCCATTAGATCTGTCCTCGTCATAGCTCATGGCTCACAGCTCAACCGAAGCTTGTCTCTCACCATAACAGTGTGTCCTCCCATCAGGTCTTACTCCCTGTGTCAGCCTCTGTCTGACAGTCTCCTGTCTCTGTGCTCAGGTATGGAAATGGAGGAAAGGACGAGGCAGATGAAACTGAAGATGAGCAAGTACAAGCAGGGAGCCGGCTCTGACTCCAGACTGGAGCAGGACTACCACAAGGTAAAAACATATCTGGATGTGCTGGATGTTTGCTTCAATAGTCCAAACTCAGAGAAAAACACGTGTGTATACAGTGTCATGTTTGCATGGCTGCACTGTATACAGGCCATATTGTGCATTTTGAAAGCAGTCAAGCATGTACACAGGCACATATCAACATCAGACTGCACATGTGCATTGATGTTTGAACAACGTAAGTACACACCAACACAGGAAAACACTCAACGCAGTACAGGTTGGAAAACACTTAATAGTGTGTTTGTTTTTAAAGGGTCAGTTCACTCAAATCACAGAAAAGTCAACTCTATATTGCCCATAGGTGTGAATGTCGCCCATTGTCAGCTGGGATTAGCTCTGGCCAATGAAACCCTCAACAGGATAAGCAGGATAGATGATGGATGGATGAAAATCTCAAAATCTCAGTACATGCACTGCAAGACAGATAAAGAAAATGCATTTCTTCTCAGTCATTGGGTTGAATAGATTCATTACACTTTCTCCTTGTAAATCTCAGGAATGTGACATTGAGTGTGAGCAGAGTCAAATGTTTACTACCTTGTTCAGTAGAGGTCCTATGCATGTTTAGAGAGCTTGGCTTGGCTCTGGGGTCTCATTGCAGTCTGGGCCACTATGTACAAAACTAACATTCCCCATCCAGCTTTCCTTTTAAGTCAGTGTTATGAAAACTATTGCATTAACAGCACAAGCTGTGTTTGCTTGCAGTGTATAAAAAGCAGACTAAACTGACTTGTCCGTATCTGTTGAACATTATCCTCTTTGTCCTCTTATAATTAAACAGGACCTCCAAGCGCCTGCTCTTAAACCAAAGTGTAAACTGCAGCAGTTACCGTAACACTCAATTCAGGTTCTCTTACAGTAAACATTCAACTAAAAACATACACAGCATATTATAAACACATCCAGTACTATATTTTTTCTTGAGTCATTCCTAGTGTGTGTTCCTAGAAGATCTACCAATGAAGTCTGAGTGTAAAGCTTGTTAAGAAAAAATGTGTGGAAGAGCCAACTAAATGACGCAGAAGTTAAAATGAAATGGTACGTCTCTCCCAGTCAACAGCGCACAGATCAAACATAGAGGCAAATTCCTGCACTCTACACTCACTAATGTTCTAGAGAATATTATATAAATATGGGTATTATTAACTATATGGACTTAAAGTGAAATTACTAATTATCATATTGTATATTACATTCAGCCGTATATGACTTTGTCTGGTTGCTTATTCAGGATGGACTTGTCTTGTAGGAAGCTATCACATGACAAAATTTTAAGATTAATTTTTAATTTATTTTGTAACTTTGTGACGCTTATACATATACAAATATTTCAAAGGACAGTTATGTCTGTAAGTAGAAGTACTTATAAAATATCCTCACATGGAAATATTCAAGTCAAGTACAAATATATAGGTATCACTCTCTGAGGATAAGATGAACCCATATCATTCCCAGTTGTATTTCTGGTCATGTTATCAGCTTGAGCCAGAGCGAGGTCTGTCAGCAGCACTAATCATAAATAGCTAGATGCTAGTTAGAAGTTAATTGACGCCGACAGCTTTGTGAAGAGCTGCAAGTTTGAACTCTTTACTTTATATTTTTCTACTATTTCAACATCTCTTTGATATCTGACTGAAATGCATGCTGACCTTTCAAAAGGAACACCTATTACACCTTATATAACAGCATCATCCCCCTCTTTTTTCCTGAATCCTCTGAGAGCACTGCTAATAACTCCACATTATTCATATTCATAAGCTCAAGAACTTATCTTGATGAAGAATAGTTATCTATAAAAAGCTGAAGGCATGCAAGCAAGCAGTGTGTCACAGCAGTTACTGTTACTCTTCCATCACTCCTTAAAATTGTTATTAAGTTCTCATTTAATGTTAATCGAGCATCTTCTTTTTTTCAAGGATTTTCAAGGATGGTATAGGTAATCACTGGGCATTTAAAAGCAGTTATGATCTTTTTTTCAGAAGTCAGAAGACTTGATAACATTGATGTTTTGTTTGTTTTTTCTTTTGTGCAGCGTTCAGGCAGAGATCCACGGGGCTCAGATAATCTGTCGGCCAAGTCGTCGGACAGTGATGTAAGCGACGTGTCCGCTGTGTCGAGAACTAGTAGTGCCTCTCGGTTCAGCAGCACGAGCTACATGTCTGTCCAATCAGAGAGGCCACAAGGAAATCGCAAAATCCGGTAGGCTGATGTCCACACCAGGCAACAGTGAACTGTGTACACTCCATGATGCTGTTTTCAGGAATACACAAATTTCCCTACAGCCCTGAAGTTTTCTTTAGAAATATTTCACCACATACAGACAATTTCATATTTGAAATTGTTTACATGTGGTGAAACTGAAAGAGGAAAATGCACCCTTTAGAGCTGTCTGTCATTTTCTCACTGTGATGAGTTCAGATTTGGCTCCGTTTTAGAACAATGTGGAACCAAATGGTTGAACTTGTGCTCTTTCAGGCTGTAGGGAATGTTTGTCCTTATCTGGCAGCAATCAGTGAAACAAAAACTCTTTGGGTGTTGTCTCATACCAAAGCAAAAAACAATTTCATTTGCATGGCGCCTTGCTGTAATTCCACATTTCTGTTGCTTTTTTTCTGTTATTTTCAGTCATTTTGCTTTAGAACTTGGCTGCACTGTGCCTCTGTGTTCGTCTTTCTTTCTCTTGTTGTTGACATTGTTCTTGCTTTGTTTGGTTTTCTTTTTGCTTTGCATGTGCCGCTCTCTTTGCTTCTGTCTCCGTCTTCAGCCAGTTGCGATCAAGGAGCCAGTCTCGGGAGGGGGATGAACAGTTAGGAGAGGTGCAAGAGGAGGAGGAGGTGGGAGGGAAAGGAGGAGGAGGAGGAGGAGGAGAGGGTGGGAGGAGGGCCAGTAAAGAAGGCTTATTGCAGGGAGGGAGGAATGAAACAGGTGGGGGGAAGGTAGACACAGACAAGGAGCATCAGGAGGATTTGTTGGAGAAAGAAGAGGACTTGCACCAGAGGAGTATCTCAGAGACTGACCTCAGGTAACACATGTGTGGCAGCCTCTAACTGTAGACTCCTACTAACAGTATCACAGACCTGTAGCTCCCAGTGGTTGACTTTTGCACGTTTAGTTGTTAATGTGCAAAGTATGTAGATGAGTTTGGTGACTGTCCTCCACCCTTTAACCTTGACAATAACACAAGCTTTGGTCCTGGTAACCCCTCACCAGTCCAAGTAGAATAGCATGACTCAGTTGTAATGAGCTGACAGCACTTTAATAACCCATGCAGCCTGTTTACACATCAGTGACATAAGGACATGGAATCAACACAGGTAGCATTTAAAGAATTAAAATTTTAGAATTTAAAATTAGATAACAGCTCAGACAAATATTTTTTTACCTATTCATGCAAACAGGTTGAGCTTTATTTACAGCGGTTGGGAAAGAATACCGCACAGACACTTGAGTGAGCACGTTGTAGTATATGTAAACGCATGTAATGCATATAGAGCAGGGGATTAGGTGGGTATGTAAGTGGGATAATAAGATGAGCAGTGAGTGTCAGGCTGACCTCAACCTATGTAACATAGAAAACCATATGGAATTGTTCCATTATTCATCCCAGGATGAAAGGCAACACATTTGGCTTCTATCTTTGTTGACTTTGAGGGATACTGATTTTTCTCACCTCTTTTCACTTACTACTCACTCTTTTTTAAAAAAAAAAACAAGAGAAAAGACACACAAGAAAAACACTTTGGGAATGGAATATGATCAGTTTGGTTTCATCCATTCCATAGTACTAGGGTAGAGGAAGAAATGGATGGATATCACAAAACCTCGGTGAATAAAGCCAAACCTACCTATCTATCTGCATGGTGAAATACTACCAGGTAGAAAAGCTGGAAAATCCTGCACATATCCCTGCAGTAGTGAGATGTGACTTCATAATTCACAGAGACTTCACAGAGACATACATTTGCTTTGCACAGTTTGCTGGCTGATTTAATTGAATCAATACATTTCTCCTCAACGCCTTAAAACAGCTTACGTTAGCAATACTTTAGCACTACTAGGCATATGCTACGAAAACACAGTAGCAATTACACTTTGTTGTTAGGTATCTGATAATTTTGTGTTGCCAGTTTAGATGATGACTGAGCTCAGAGACTTGATTTGTATTTCACCTTGTAGCATGAAAATATATTGTTTTATTCTGTTGTAATTAATCACACATACATGACTAAATGCATGTATGGGACACTTACTTTTTGAGTTCACGCATGCAGAACATTACAATGTTAAAACTATATTTAACATGACACTATTTCATTGTGACCACAAAAGAGTATAGTTTTGTTCCTGCTGAGTGAGCAGATATATAAAATATAAAGTATAAGTAATAAGTATAAGTAAAGTAAAAGTCTAAATTTCAAGAACAAATTGATTTGGAGTCCCACAGCAGGATCAAAGCTTATACTCTTACACTAGCTTACACTCCTAATAAGAAGTCTTCACTTTCAAATCACATTCCCAGCAGGATCCAAGTTAGTACTTCTTACCAGCACTAGTACTGCTCAGTGTTTCTCTGTGGTTTTAAGAGAAAACACATTTATATAAAAGCAATGCTCTCCTATGTGAAACTACACCAGTGTGTACAGTCTAATTAACAAGTTGCATCCCACACGGGTGGGAGGCTGAATGCAGTGCAACATATACACAGTTCACTATAGACAGAGACAGTGCACAGGAGTCCATTATTTCTCTCTCAGACTGCAGTCTGAGTTGCTTTACTTGCTTTTGTCTGTGCCGCTCACTGCTGGGATGTTACATCAATGCTTTGTGTTTCAGTCTGTGTTCTTCACATGCTGCACGAGTCCTACACTGTCACTCTGCACCTGCAACTTGTCAACCCAAACTTCCCACACTCCCCCAGCTGTTTCCACATGCCGAGAACATTTCACCATCTCTCTCTGTAACTCTACAACCCTCATATGCACACTGTCAATCAGCAGTTAATTCACTTTCAGTCAATATAATTATGTGTTTCCATTAAAAGAGAAAATATTTACATTAGATGCATTTGAATTCAGCTAATTTCATCCTGTATAGTCTATCTTGACTGAAAGTGAGTTTTTAATGCACTGACAGCTCTTACCTGTGTGATCAACCCTAATTGCTTCATGACAGCTACAGTATAAATCAATAACATACCTAGTTTTTAAGCACGTGAGTCATTCTGCTTTTCAGGGGCAACACAGGGTTTTTTTTTTTTTTTTTTTTTAAACTTGAGTTAAAATAGAATATAAAATCACTTCAACTGAATCAAATGTTCAACAGTAAACCTGATTATAGTCAAAGGTATTCACACAGGATGTTGATTTACAACATCCAGTCACAACCAGGTCCAAGATATTCAGTGATCTAATAACCATCTAAACTGCTGTTTCAAAGATATCAGAAATGAAGTGCAATTCAAATGTAATTGTCTTAATACTACCAATGCTACTAAGATGAAAAATATATGCAGTGAAATAATTGTAATTAGAATAATTGTTACAATATGAGGTCATGCTTATAGCTGTTTTCACCTCAAATTTTCTCAACATTCACAACAGTCAAACAGTTAAAATATTTCCAAATGGAGACACAACTTTTCAAGGTAAAACATGACTTGCTCCTAATCATAGCAGACAAATAGATGCTATATGTGTGGCACTGAGTATTGAAGCCAGGGATCTCAGTTCCATAAAGAAGAACACGAACCAATTGTATTTTTGCATAATAAGCTAAGCAGTGTGATATGTAGCATATGCACTAGTATAAGAAAAGGCCTCTATTCTCCATGTGCTGATATGTAACCTCTGCCAGTGATGACGCTCACATCAGCCTGCACAATGAACCTAAACTGTAAATAACTCAGCCTTAATGTGAGTCTCAGGATCAATACTGTACAAACAGAAAATAATCAATCATGTGTGTAGACATCATCACAGGAGTCAGCAAAAGCATAAGATGCTAGCTTCTTCAAGTGATGAAAAGATTAATCACTACTCTGCTTATCTGTGTATGAGAGTGATGAAGCAATGTGAGTCATACTGCTGCTAGATACATTTACTTGTGACTCATCTCCTATGTAATAATGTCACAGTGTAAATATACATCTGCTACACATTAAACCAGCCTTTTCGAATTAGCTTGGTGTATGAGAGTCATGGCTGCCATATGTGTTTTTAGTCTACAGGCACTTCCAGTGCACATACAGGGCTGATGCAGACACAGCTCTAAACTGATATGATGTCCAACTGTGGTCTCAAGGATGTAAGGAGCTTTCCATCAGCACTTTTAAATCCCACTTCACCTCCTTTCCTATGTCTCTCTTACATCAAATACTGTTGCCCAGGTAACGGCTCATTCATCTGAGGGAGAGTAAAGACTGGTGTTTTGAAGGACAGGGGCTGATCATTGCTAAAACAAAGGCAGGGATGTGTACTTTAACCTCCAGTTCACCTATGCCATTCACAACAGCAGCTTTCCCACTGATTAGAGTGAGAGACATGTATCTGAAATACATCTGCAGCCGATGATCATTTCATTACATTTCATCTTGAGATTTTAATTTATCAATTCAAGTTCTGCTGAACTGAAAAACTTTGTATCTGTGTTGCATGTACGCATGCTAATGCTCTGACTATGGGCAGAGTTGCCATAGAAACCAATTTTTCTGCCTCACCTGATAATAAAGCAGTGATCCTCTCTGTGAATGGCGAACAAGATAAGTCTGGGAGGATAGGATAGAATAGGACCTTGCATGACTTTTTTATACAGCATCCATGATCATTCTTAGTTGACCCTTTTTGGGGTTTTTTATCATATAAAAATGGGAAAATGGGTTTAAAAGCTGTTAAACTTAATTTCAAACAATGTCAATTTTGAAGTAAACTAAAATCAAAAATTTCAGAAAGTTCAAAATTTCAGAAATTTCAGATAATTAGCAGTTGTATATTGCTGTTGTTTCATTACAGTATGTACAGTAGCCCATTTAGACTTGGTGCAAGCTGTAATTAAATCGATAAACACAACTACTTTCCCCAAGGCAAAACATTTCTAGGTTTAGTTTTGTTTTTAGAACATTGTGGCCTAGATGAAATTGCATGGTGTGCAGTCTTCATGATGAGGAACACGATGTTCTTTGGGCTGAGGTTTGAAATCAGAAATCCCCAGAGAGTCACAATTTTCAGGAACAGGAGCAGGTACATTTACTCACAGAGACTGGCCTGAGTGCCAAGACCTGTTCAGAGAGCTTAGACTCTGTTATGAGAGGAGCAGCAAGTCGAAACTGGTATAAATTGTTTTACATAAAGTCAAATAAGTAAATAGAAGTCTGTATGTTGTCGAAAACATAATGTGTCTGTTCATACTTAATAGGACATTTATCAGAGAAATAAATAAAACCCCACATGTTCAGCTGTTTACTATTTCTAGTTCAGCCAAACTTATGAAGTCAGTGCTCCCATTAAAAACAGCGTTATCGCTTATCAATTATATAAGAACAGTTTGTCCAGGCACACCAGTATATTACATTTTTTTCTGTTAGACGTGATGATTTTAAACGGTATCATGGTCCTGCTTCCTGGGCACAGATTAAAGCTTACACAAGATGTGAACACGTTGACTAGTACACTTCATCCAATTAGACTAACAGAACATCTGTCCTTTACAGATGAATGAATTGTATTTGATTTTAGAATTTTGAACATCTTTTAAAATACTTAATTTGTGGTTTGAACAGGCTCTGTGCTAATCCATTTTAAACTCACTGGGGAATAATTTGTAGAGGAAATAATGTCTCAGTGTCCCTGACCCTGTTTTGTGCTGGTATCTGGTTTAATGAAAGAGTCAGCATCATCACCGCATGTCAAGCAGATGACATACAGCGTCACTGTGGTGATAGTGAAAGAGCATTTTAGCATGTCACCTACAGCACATCAGCCCATGAGGATGTCAGGAGCTGAGACGCTTGAAGTCTGCTTCAAAGCTTCTGGGCTGCATTAACTGATCAAAGCCACTAATCCTCCAGTAAACATTCACTATTTATGTGTTAAAGTCCAGGCTGATCCATAACAGAACCTACTGGTATTAGAACAAGAATAAACAAAAGGCTTTATCCTGCAGGCTGAGATATGAGGCTTGTTCCTTTCATTTATAGCACATCTGACTGATTTCACCATTAGGTGCCAACCAGCACATGGTATGAACCTGAAAATGCAGAGACAAGATTGTTGCCCACACTTGAAACCCTGTGACTGTATAAGACACAATGTCCAATATACTGATTATTTATAGAACGGAGTTCAACACTGTCTAATATATGAAGGAGCAGAATTCAAAGGAGCCTAATTGAAGTAATTGATGGAATCAATTGTCAAAATGCTTTAATTCTTCTCTCATTTCACTTGGTGTGTCTCTCCATAAGTTGTCTTTATAAGACACTTAACATGGTGGAGGTCAGACACTAATTAATGAATAGCAGCCTGAGGGCACTCCACGTAGCTCATCCCATTAAGAATACAGAACCTATGAAACAGAATGTAATTTGTCTCTTAAAGATAATTTTACTGGCAGAGCTAAAATAAGACTTTAATTTGGACACTGGCCTATTTCCCTTCCAATGGGAAGAACTGGAGAATAATGCTGATAACAGACAACTTTCCTTTTGTGTGCACTTCAGTGTAAATGTGTTGGATGTGTGGTCACGACTCAGGTCCAGAGAAGTGGTGCATTATTTTCAATCCTCAGATGAAAGAAAGCAAGAGAGCACTTGTGTCATTTCTCTTATTTTTGTAAAAGAGAAAAAAAAACGATTTAACAAATATAGTTTTAAAATAAAGCAAAGATACAAGGGTATGTGTATCTTTGTTAAACTGTAGTGTAAGAACAGGATATGTAGTCTTCCCACTTTAAACCCTAAACTCCACTATACTGTAAAACACTGTCATGAACTCCTGTACCTGAACTCTGTCGTTTTCTCCTTTTCACCCCACACCTTGTCATCTCCTGTCCTCTCATCCTTCCTCCTTTATCCTCTCCTCCTCTTCCTTCCTCCATCATCTCTCCTTTCTCATCCACTTGCCTCCTCTCTCTGCCCTGTCGTCTTTCCTCTGTCCTTGCCCACCCCCCCATCAATGGCGGTGGCTGACAGTGACTTTGCATCCAAAATGAAAAACAGGCAGATGGGCTCATCAGGCGGGATGAACATTACCAAGAGCACAAGCATCAGCGGCGACATGTGTAACCTGGAGAAGACGGACGGCAGCCAGTCAGACACAGCGGTTGGCACGGTAGGCACTGACGACAAGAAGAGGCGCTCCAGCATTGGTGCCAAAATGCAGGCCATGGTTGGCATGTCGCGCAAGAGCCGGAGCACCTCTCAGCTCAGCCAAACAGGTAGGACACCTGAGTGCACAGCCCATAAACTCTATGTATGTATGTTCATATGTGCCACCATCCAGTGGCCTCTGGTTGTGTCTGTGCCTCTCTGTCATTTTCTGTGCTGAAGGTTCAGTTCTAACGCTCTCTCTTCTCCAGTTCTTCCTCTTCCCCTCTTTCTTTTATCTAGAAGGGACTCTTGACTCTGCAGAATTATTTTATGGAGGTGAAAACACCTCACACCACCTCACTCTGTTTCTCTCTTTTTTCTAGGTAACAACTGTGGGGATTCCTCTTTCTCTATCTACCTCTCTGTTTTCTGTTTGCTTTTGTTTTACACCCCTGCAGTCAGTGTTGTCAGGCCTGATGCTGGTTTACTATTCTTCTGCTGAATAATTTGTCTTTTTGTTTTGTAAAATGTGTTATCGCTTCAACAGGTTTGCATTTCTGCTATTGATGACCTTGGCTACTTTTTGTCACGTCTTATGTTGTGATGCTCTCTTGCCTGTGATTTCTGAGTGTGAAAGACGACTTCCAAATGTGGGTGTGTGCAGCTGTTGTATCTGTTTATTTGAGAGCATGTGAGAATGCAAGCACATGCAAGATATTGACAAGAAGTGTTGTATTGGTATTTTATAGCCTATTTTTCCTTCAGCTGAATGCAAGAATATTCTTCTGCGGTGGCAAAGATTACATTGTGTGAGGCACAGGGCTATTTTTCTATCCTACTTTTTTCTCAAAATCTCTCAGTAACCATTGGAGTGGGGTTGTGCTGCTGGTGCCAGATAGTGTTAAAAATAAAAACAGCCAAGCAGGTGCCGTGATGTCCCTGGCCAGCAGATTGGGCTTTGGTCTGTTCATGTGCAGCGCCTATTCATCTTGTCTATTCAGTCTTTAAATGGTCAATCATCACCTACCCATACCGACTTTCTATCCAGATCTGGCTAGATAACATGGCAGAGGGACAGAGAGATAGATGAAGAAAGGGATGTATGGAGAGGTGAGATGAGTGAGGTGTGCTCACGTGGCACTGCTCGGCAACCCTCCCAGCTCGTGATTTAACAGGCACATGGGCTGCTACCTTCTATCTATCTGAAAAAGTGTCGCTAAATACCAGTCATGTCACTTTGTCATTTTGTAGCTGCATTTTTTTGGGGTATTTTTCCGGAAATGGGTTGAAGAAGACGAGGATGATTTCCTGTTTTTCTAGTGTTGTTGAATAAGAACACTGTTCTGCAGCTTGTTTTTGAGAACAGACATAAACCAGCAGATATCTGTTCTGATTCCTATTTTAGAAAACTGATTTGAACAGTGTCACAGAATCACATGGACAAGGTTGCACACATATACACACACTCTTTCCCAGGCACCCTGAGCTATCAATATTTCACTCTCTGCTTTAGAGTGCCTCAGATGGAGTTCACGAGAGTGTGCATACATCTGCCTTTTAGTGTTTGAGGTCAGTATTTGGTTCTGCAGCAGCATCAACACTGCCATGCTGCCCTCTGCCCTACTTTGTTGTGCACAATCCTGAGAAGCTCATCGCATCCGAAGGATAGTCAACAGTTAGTCAACGTTAAGAGGCTGTTTGCACTGTCAAACACAGGTGGGGATGGGCAGATTACTCAAGCAGCATGACTTTGGCTTTGATAAACACAAGTTAGTCAGATGGAAATGGATGTGACTGGTGTGTGCACAGTCATCTTGGGTTTGAACTGCAGACTTCTGTCCTCTCAGTCCTCCAGGAAGGCACTTGCTTTATATAGAAATACAACAGTAGTGTTTTACTCCGCCTGTATAAATCCATAGCCGACTGCAAAGAGGGTCGTGTTCTATGTACATAGGTCCTTTATGGGACCTGATATTAAGAATGAGGCAATAGTGAAGAGCAAAAATGATGAACAAGAATACATAGCCTACATACTGTGTGTATGCATTCAGCCACAGTACCTGGTTGTGGAGAAAATGACTTGATTGAAGAATGGAGCTGAGACTGATATATTACAGATTTCATGTGGTTTTGATTAAACTAAAAACACAGGGCATGGTATAATGCAATAATAAGGCAGAAATCACACTGATTTACCTGTGATGAAGAAAGCAGCATTATGTTTAAGAAATTATTTCACTGGTAGATTTTTCTACCCTGGTACACCCAGGGTGTACACCCATTAGCAGCTGGGATAGGCTCCAGCCCCCACCTGACCCTGAGTGTGGGATGAAATTACTAGCAATTTGGTTGCAGAGGAACTGAAAAGTTTCAGTGTCAGTGAGAATTTCTATTGGCCTTAAATTTGACTGCAACAGTTTTTGAAAATTACTCGACATAATAAAAAATAACATTAATAACATTAAGGTAATGCACATGCCCATTGAGGAGCGTTAGTGGTCTTAAGGTGGTCATCATGAGAATGATTTATTGTGTCCCATTCATCGTTCCATCCAGCATTCAGCAGCCCTGTAAGTGCCTGGTGCATTATGTTTTTAAGCTCAATGGAGAGCAAAGTTATTCCCAATACAGTCCAAAACCAAACTGCTGCCACACAGCCTGACTCAGCTAAAACTCTACTGTAACGCTCAATGTTGCAAGCTCTTTGAAAATCAATTTCCGTGAATTATTCTGCACTTTTCTTTGTATATTTCTCTGCTGATGGGCATCTGAAAAAAGACCTGTTGTCTCTGCCTATTAATTCCACTGCATTTACTTACTGTGCAACATGTTCTCAGTGGGATGTTGTCAGCACTTCACACAGTGGACCTATTGTTCATATTTTCATTTCAGTTTTGTTGTGAATCACACACACACATTGTATTCGTCCCTAAGCTATTAGAAACATTCTGAAATCATATTCTACATTGCAGACTTTTTTAATGCTTTGAAAAATCAGTTGTTAACAACATTGTTTATGACTGTTAATTACTGCTCCATGTAGTTGACAGACCATGTTTGCTGTCACATCAGACCATGTTTGTGGTTTGCTTTAGCATCCAAATGAGTTGGTTGGTAAAATGTGACTCAGAACGTATGCCAGCAATATATTTGTGAAAGCATTATGAAAACATTGCTCTGGAGTTGCGTTAATAGTGTGAAACTATTAATATTTGACTTTTCCATGCAATCTTTTTGGGAAATGTAATGCAGAGAGAGAGATGTTGTGCGCAATCTCAACCAAAGTAAGAACTGAGCGCTGTGTTCCATGCCTTCATCTGAATTATTCAGGAATATTTTAGTTCCCTTTGTAAGAGCAATGCTAATGCTCTTTCCAGTCTGTGCAATATTCACTCCAGGAAGGCAGCTCAGGGTTTTTCAGTACAATTAGATATTTCTTTGCTCTTTTTGCTTTACCAATAGAAGTGATAAAGGCTGTCTCTGTGTTACAGCCATGAAGAAATAATAAGCAACCATTTTCACAACACAGCTAGTACCATTCTCCCTGATAATCAGTTTTCAGTAGTTTAATCACGATAATGGCCTCTGTCTTAGAATCCTGATGGCACTACAGTAACATAATCAACAGCAAGCCTCACAAGGCAGCACCAGCCTCTGACTACAGTTGAGGAGGTGAACAGTGCAGGAAATAGAGCAAATTGGACCTTAATAAGTACAACCAGGCAAGGCTGCCTGCAGTGATAGAGAAATAAGAAAAAGATGGAACTGGGCAGGAGGGTTCTAGGGATATGGTGTAATACATTGTCAGTAACACCCAGCTTCATGTTCCCCTGGGAGCAGCCTTGAGTATTCTAGTGTGATTCTTCTTATGTCCTACTTTTCTCTTCCTGACCCTGAAAGAAACTCAGCGTTTGGATTAGATGTGACACACGGGACCTTGCAATTTTTCTGTGAACTATCATCACACTTCACTTGTCTTTTTTTTCCCCTGCACTTTTTGTAAATGGAGGTTTTGCATTATACTACAGCAGTGATTATAAAAGTAACATGTAAGCAACCTGTCACATCATTGTCCTACTTTTAGTTAAAAGGTTAAAAAAAAGGTTTAATTTAAGAGCTGATGCGCTGCCAGACACCTCACGCATACTGCTAGGCAGCAGTTTTCACAGTTCATACACTATTGTGTGCAGTTATTTGATACATTAATACATTTACAAAATATTCTGCATTTTCTTTCTTATGTAGTAAGATCCCAGACTCTTCAAAAGTTAAATGTTCCCTCAAAGAAAGGAGAGCATGTATTCCTCCTTACTCATTAAACTCTTTACATCCAAATCTATATACTAGAGAGAACAATGCATTGGCTGCGTCCTGCTTTCTCGCTGCTCTTTCACCTTCACCAGATACTGACGTAGTTTTGGAACTCCAGAGTCCTCAGACACACTGTTATGTATGTGGTAAAATAGCTGAACTTTGAGCTTTCAGCCGAGGTAATTTGTCTTCTGCGTTGAGTTGGGTGCCTATCTCAGCAGCTCCTCCGATTGCTGAGAGTGCTAATTAATCTCCTAGGGGGCCAGTGCAGACAAGCTGCTCTCAGGATGATGCATGAAAAGAACACAACAGTCCAGGTCCAACCGTGGCTGAGGGACACCAGCACCCCGCCGCTCTCATCCCATCCTTCTTTCTTACTTACCTCATCTCATTGAATCTCAGCCATACATTTGTATCTCCCTATCATTATATCCTTTCTCTATGTTATTTCTCATGTTCTCCCTTCGCCTTCTCTTCACTCATTCACTGCTCCCGCAAGACCTAGAGTATCGTTTTTTTGTCTGTCTTTCCCCGTGCTACTCATTCACCTGCACTTCTCGCTCTCTCTGTGTCTAATATAACAACCCACAAGAGGGCTCATGGCTGTTAATCAGCCTGAGCCTGAGTTTCTCAGTTGAGCCTTCTCTGGAGTGACCTAAATGCATGTGGGTAGGCTGTGGAAGTGGTGCTACTTTTATAAGTTTCATATTCTATTAAAGGATCCACTGCAATAAAGCAAGAACAATAATGGTCAACACCAAGTCCAGTGTGTTAAATGCACTCAATTGTACTCTTGTGCTATGTCCACCATCGTGGTGCATCCCACAGTTGTAGTATGATGTTTACTGATGATGTATGATAAATTTGGCTTGAGCCAGACATCTTTCTTCATCTGCTAAAGACAGCCTCCTATGCAGCAGTCATTTTGAAGAGGTGTCTGTGTGTCCTGATTAATGCAGTTTAAGACTACCACCTTTAAAAAGCTCCACAAAATATCACAATATTGCTTATACACAAACTGGTTTTGCTGCTTTTCCAATAATGCACATGTTTAATTTATTGAACATAAAGACCATTGTAGGTTGCTGCTACATCTTGTTTATTCTATACGGTCTTTGTTTTGCAGGGTAGTGGTACATTTGCAATGGTATTTTAAGTCTTGCAGATAAAGGAAGGTGAAATTAAGTCAAAATTTTTTTCACCTTGTAACATCTGACTGTCAGGCTGAGCTGTCTGTCATTAAAGACAGGAGTATGTTGACTGTATCTCTCCATAAACATACTGATGATAACAGGCTCTTTAGAGACTTTACTGTGCAGAGAAATTACGTACTCTTCTTGTGCTTTTAGAATCAGTCTTGTTCAGTCTTTATCTGAAATTGTTCTTTTGTAAGTGTCATATTCATCACTAATGACTTTATGTTTATTAACAAGCTTTGGTGCAACTATCAGAGTCGGTGGACTAAATAAATTGTTTTCACACTGAGATCAGCACACGGTGTCTCTGCTAGCAGACAGTGTTCTTTGCATTATCCAAGAAATTAACCAATGTTCTTGTTTTGAAGATGTTTTTATGATGTGATAATTATGCTGGGGCATAATATGGCTGTGATCCAACTAATAAAGATCTGTTCATGTTGACTATGGATACATATGAACGGTTACCAAGCAGGTTGTGGGAATCAACTCCACATGTAAGCAGAGTTACAAACCTTGCTGCTACAAAAGCACTTCACTGCCACTTGACAAAAACTGCATTTTTGTAGTGTTTCTATTGAGTGAGAAGCATACTTTACTATACAGTGTGCTTCTAATGACTTTCTAACAGAATCCCATTGAAATTCTAACAAACTGAACCCATAGTGACGCGTGAAGTGGCCCAGGAAACTGCATCAGCATCCTAATGAGCTCATTTTAATAGCTGTTGATTCATCCTGTAAACCATGCCACAGTCTACCAGCAGCTCCATGTTTTTTGTGTGTAGTGTGACTCGTGTTCCTTGGCCATATGCCTTTTGTGTCTGAGTCTGAGGCTTGGACACATTTTTGGATACAGTGGTGTTGCATGTTTCAGTACAAAAGGTTTTTGTCTTTAATTTGAACTGGACTAAAAATGAACTTGCACTTCCACACTGTACTCTTAGAATTTTAAATGTTGCTAAAAATATATCATGGACTTCCTCTTAACATTGTTTTGTCTTCAAAAGATGACAGCACCACTCTGCAGCTGTCAGTCAAAAAGGAAGCTTGATGAGACATGCACTTGAACAAATACTGTGGTCAGTTGAGTCATGCAGCATGAGCATGATGTTTCAGATCTTCCTAAAAGTGGTTTAAAAACAGCCTTATTTCCTTTTTGAAGTATAAGTATGAGCTGTGGTGTCATGTTAGTGTTACATTTTTCACACGCAAAGGAAGTTTATAAATCACTTACTTGTTCTGTGTGTTAGAAAAAAAATCAACTAGACTTATGTCAGCAATTCGTGTTACGTATACACATGTATGGCTTGGCAGAATTTAGATCCCGTTTCTGTCTCTCGTTAGCTCTCCATCTGTTATGGTTTCAGTGTTTGCACTACTGAGTTACGGGAGACAGCCAGGGGATGCACTGTTCCAACTGCTGCACCTCCTGCATTTCATGTTTCATATACCCCCCACTCACCTCAAACCTTCCCCTGAAGGTGTGAATCTTAACAGTGAGGGTGTGACGTGAACAGCAGGATAGTGTGTATACATGTTTGGGTGCAAAATCTGTGAGTTGTTGTATTGTCAGCATTCTTAATCCTTATTTGAGTCTTTTCACTTGTGTTTTAGAACAGGCAGGGTTTCATATCAACATCCAGTAAAAGAGGTAAAAGAGATTTTTATTACCTACCAGCTGCAGCTCTTTAAAATTGTAGTTTCTCTGTTCAGTGGATTGTGTGCTCCTCCCAGCTATTTTATTCTCAGGAGTTGATGAGGACTGTAACATATTGCGCTCAGATTTGTCAGGTAAAAAAAAAAAAAAACATGATTTCACATTAATGTTTGTGTTGGGTATTATATAACTTTTATAAGACAGTTTTATGTTCTGACCGTGTTGTCAAAATCAGGTCATTAATGCTTAAAATAGACTGATATAATTTTACACTTATTTTTGTTATGGAAGCTATTTCCTTTCATAATATTCCATCATGTTTAAACTATGCATGGAAGAGGAAACTGCACCTCCAGACGGCAGGACTGGCCTGCATCAAGGTAGGCAGCAGGGAATGTAAACTGGGAGGAGAGAAAGTGTTTGCTTTGTGCTGGTGTGTGTCCAGGTGTGTGCAAATGTAAGTGCTTGTAAGTGTGTGTTTGCCTACAGCTGTACGTGTGACTACCAGGGTTAGAGCCCTCCATTAAGCTCTGTTTACCGTATGTAGGGCCAGAGTCACTGTCTGGTGCTTGGCCTGGCTCTGGTCTCATCAATTAGAAAGACTTCCAAAGACTTCCGACTGTGATCCATGCTGCCTGCCTGGCACATCTTACATATCACTTCTGGGACATGACGTTCTCCCGTTATTGTAGTAGAACTGGCACCATTCCTCACATTCCTACCTTCTGAGGTTCCATTCCTGTGGTCACTATCATATAGGGTTGTTATAGTTTGGAGTGAAACCAGACATGTTTGACGTTAAAATGAAAATTGTGAAATCAGAGAGTACCCTTAAAACCTAAAATGGAGATTCTCCACCAAAGGGATTAGAAGATCTCCAGCAAATGATAATAAAGACCTGAAGACTTTGTTCATCTCACAAATAACCCCGTTTTAAACAGTCAGGACTATGTAGCCAGTCTAAAGTGAAGCATTTCTACAATCTTCTGAAGAGATCTTGATTGTTACTTTTCCTCATTAGTTTCAAATACTTATTTAGCTGATAATGTTTTGTATAATGTGATGTAATGTGTATAATGTAACTACATTTTTTTTCATCAAGTGTGCCAGATGTAGCATGATAGCAGGACATGTCCAACAGTTTGAGATGCTGCTCTGTCCCCAGTGGGATGGATGATTAAGAATAAACAGGGACAAAGGTGCAAGTTAAAAACAAGCAACACGTGCCAAATGTGTTGTTAGAATAAAAGCCATCTACTGTTACCATGTGTGCAGTGACGCATTAGCCGTGGCTCAGACAGAGGAGCAGAGGATCATTTTGTCAGGCGGTTGAATGAACCACAATTATTACTGCAAAGCAGTTCCTGGGTAAAGACACAAACAACGTCAGAACTTTTCTTTTGCTAATTAGTTTCATTAGCCACTGTGGTAATTGCACATTGCAGCCTGACTTTGTGCTCGCTCAGATCATAATCTAATTTAATCCTAATCATTTTTGTGATTTAACAAAGAGACTAAAGGGCATATTTTGTTACCTGAGAGAATCAGTGAATGACTTTAAAATACACACAGTAGTGGTCTTATTTATTCATACAGTTTTGTTATTTGACTGACTGCAAAATCATGTTATAGAAGTGGTGATTGGACTTAGGGAATGTAAATTGTACTTTAAATTCTTATTTATCATATGTATCATTAGTATGTCTGGTTAGATATCAGCTTCTACTGTAGCTGAGTGAAGCTGCAAAGACTTGATGAATGATGATGTGTGGGAAACAGATACATATTACATTTGCAGGCTTGTTGTCTCACATTGTTTCCTTCTTTGCAAAACCTGGTTGAGTAAAATGGTTGTTGGTACAGAAATGTTTTTGTATTTGGCCATAGTGAAGATTATATTAGTACATTATAAAGTTAAGGGATCAACTATGTTAGTGGAATTCATACAATTCATTCACCCAGTAGTTTTAAAGACGTATAACTAAAAACTATATAAATGCTAACCAGATAGATATCAGACGTAAGACATATGCATCCAGTCTAAACCAAAGTGGTGGACTGACCATCAGAACAACCAAATGGCATTTTCATTTCTAGAGCCATGTTGCTAGAACAGTTTAAAGATCTATGGAAACTTACCAACTTCTTCTTTACACGAGCAATATTTTTTAAGATAGAGACTGAGCAGATTAAGGTCATAGTTCAAGTTAACATGACCTGTTCTATGATTTCGTCAATGAAGACTCTGAGAGGATCCTTTAAAAATGAGCCACTTAGTTTTATTATTTGTACAGTATGTGATTGTCCAGTATGTTTTAAAGTGTTGTTTCTGTCTGCGTTGACCTAGATGAAACATGCCACGCGTGAAATGGCTCCTTCATAGAAGTAGGTTGCAGTGTCTCCAAGAGAGGAACTTTTGTCTCAGTGATATCACCACAGGGAGTTTGCTATATTTATGATAGTGCAAAGGGGACCCATAATTGTCTTGTCCTGTGCCTATTCTGCCAGATACTTATTCAGAACAAAGGCGCCACAGGTGGTTCTCTAGAAACATGTCACAGCAGCACACTTACACTTGATGTTTTACCAAGCTGCAGTGATGATGGTTACCAGAAGAGCAAACACTTAGGTTGAATCTATACATTTTCTTTATGTATAACCTGTCTCTCCAGTAGTAGATTTATATGTTTTTGAGGGACCACCTGAGAAGAAAAAAGAAAGTTCTGGACTGTTTAAAAACATTTTGACCTCAGGCATCTGCAAATGGTAGAAACAGAAAGAAAAATGTTAATGTTTTGTTAAGTTTCAAACTTATTCAAACAAAAGGTTTTTCAGATTGTTTTGAAAGTGTCAAGAGAAACTAAATTTCGAATAAAGCAACATAGCTGTGTAACAGATTGAGGGTGTCTGTGATCATCCACTTTGTTTCTAATTCTTAGCAGCTATGAAAAAAAAACAGAAGTGAATACTTCACAACACAATGCAGCTGTAAATTTGTAGTGATGGTAGAAGTCAGTCTGGGTTAGAGCTTGGCACGTGGACTCTGAGTGACCACGGCGTGGCTGAGGACAGCATTCAGAGGATCAGGGCCTGCTGGCAGATCTAATGACAGCTTGTTTTTACTGGCACCTGTGGAGAGGCTGGGCAGAGGGAGATCAGAGGATGGAGAGAAGTGGAAAATAACCATGATTAATAACACAAAAGAGACAAAACAATAAGCATGGTGTGAAAAAAAAAAAAAAAAAAGCCAATTATAAAAGAAGAAAAAAAAAAAGAATGTGGGAAACAGAGTGGGGGTTTGAGGGGGAGGGGGGTATCTCTGGGTAGAGCTTGTTTGCCCGCAAAGCCAGCCGAGGTGCGCCTATGCAGCCTGGCTCTGTGATTGGTGGAGCGCAATGCAGCTCTTTCCCCTCCCCCCACTGAAGAAAGAGGTGCAGCAGAAACGTCAGACCCAGACAGCACAAGACTCAGCTGCTGAAGCCACGTCTCTCTGAAGCTCTCCTGAAGATGCAGTCTCAGAGAATTTAGGGACAAACTAGATGATTAGACAGACCTGATCTGCAACATTTCAGCATCCTCTGCTACTGAGTTGAAGAAGTGATCAAGCTCATCAGTTTTTAGTTGGTTTTTACCAGTTTTATCAGCCAGAAAAGAAAAGGCTGATTCAATTCACTGCACTGAGAAGGACGGCTGCTGCTCACCATGGGCAGGCAGGGGCATGATACCTCTGCTCCAGCTACTGGGATGCGTATCCAGCGCTCCCAGAGCAAGATGAGTCTGTCTGCATCGTTTGAAGCATTGGCAGTTTATTTCCCCTGCATGAACTCCTTCGATGAGGAGGACGGAGGTAAGATGACGATTTGTTTTACACTACGTTGGCTGAGGGGGGGGAGCTTCGCTGGAAGCTCAGCAGGAAAGTATTTAGGAGGGAGATGATGTAGGATCAGTATCGATTGGGGGATGATGCAGAGCAGATTGAAAGATGTAATTAGTTAAATAAGAATGGCTGCACAGTTCAATTAGTTTAATAATGTGATGCTTGAGCTGTGTGAACACTGTTAACATGATAAATTGGACATTCATATCTATGCCTGTATCTCAAGAGCAGTCAGTTTGTTGTGAAATAGAGTATATAGAGTTTGCATAGATGCTTAATGGGACCACTCTGTTTGCTGTTACATGCTTCTTGTATTGGTTTAACTGATATCTCATTATTTAAATCGACTTTAGTGACTGCAATGAATCGTGGAACATTGTTCGGTGTCTTTCATTTCTGATATTATCCTCTGATTTCATCCACTTCTTTGGTTCCAAAGATTCTGTAATCACCTCCTTCATGTTCTAGTGGTACAAGAGTCATTTACAGACAATCAGAAAATGTGTGATTGCGCAGTCCTGGAGATTTTATATTTTTGCCTGAGCACACCAGCTTTTTTATCTACAACCTCACACTCACTTGTACTCACAGGTTTACTGTTGGCAGCTGTGCAGCTCCACTACACTCTGTCATTGTGTCTTCCTGTCTGGCAGGACTAAGATTTGAGGGTCGTGAACCCTCTTGGTATCGAGCCAGTTTGTGTAACTTTTAGGTCGCTGCTGCCTCAGCTTTGACAACATTACAACATTATTATAGGTGCTTTGCTGCCACATTCTCCAATCAATATAGATAATACTCTCGTCTTTGACACACATACCTAATGTAACATCAGCATTTGTGCAGCTCTTTTCTATTTTTGTTGATGAAAAAGATACATGTATGTGAGATATATATCATAATCGTATTTCTTAAAAAAAAAGTGTACTATAGTTTGTTTTTTTCATGGGTCATGCGGTAATCGTTGATTTTAGGTTATTTGGTAAGATTCCCTTATTGACATAGTAATACAGCTGTATATCTGTGATTTGTTTCAGCAGTTTAAAATTCTAACACATGCGTCTTGTAAAGAAGCTGTAAAATGGTGCATTTTCAACGCTCATTGATAACATCTTACCAGCCACTGATTGGCAGCTTAGGTCCATGAGTTGCTGCAGACGTCAGAGATGACCTATCCTATTGTAACGTGTGGAGAGAAGGAGGCGGAGGCCAGCTGAATAACTGAGATTTCAAGGCTGAAAGACTTTTCATGTCTGTTTATGCCTGTGTGAGATAGGAAACAGGATCATCTCCACTCTTCCTCTTACAAGACAAAGAGGCAGAGAGGCTGGAGAGTGAAGACAGCAGGCGCCATAGAGGGTTGTAGTCTAAACATTATTCATTCACCAATTCTAGAAATGTAAGTTACTTAAACTCTACAGATAGGTAACTGTTCTGTCATTACTTTGTACCTGGAGGCAGTGAAATTACAGTAACTCAGTGTTATTACTTCCGTCTTGCTTTGCTGAGATTCTGTGGCTTCTGGGAAATAACATGATGCCCATTTTGAGAAATCTCCTGACTGTATAGATACAATACTTACATAATAAGTATTGTATAATTAATCTTTGACTGCAGCATAACCATATTTTTAAAATTAGAAGACAGAGATGTGAGGATAATATGAAATGAAGCATTTAAAACACACTAAGTATATGAATTCACCTTTGAAGCTAAGTTCCTAATTATTTTGGTTGGTTATTGTGATTTGTGTGTGTGCACGTGTGTGTGTGTTTAGAGTAGCAGGGCATCAATACTATCTATCTGTTTGTGCAGGTATGTGTATGAACCATGTGACCCTGGCTGTCAGGGAGGCTGTGTGGAGATGAGCAGTAGCATGGCTGATGGCAAATGGCAGATGTCATGTTGGATCAGTTGGGATGGAGGGTGACGATGGGTGTTTATAGGCAGAGTGTGGATTTGCTATGGTTCCTGTGAGATCCACAAAAACCGTCAGTGAAGCAGTGTAGGATCTTTTCATGTTCTGTGGAGTTTGTTACACTGGTGGTGTTATTTGATTGTTGCAGTAAACCTGCCATGATCCTTCCCAGAATAGACTCATACCTTATTGTAGTGATGAACTGTAACTCAGTGTCTGGTGTTTTTTTTTTTTTTTTGGTGTTGTTTATTTTCTATTAGTTGGCGAAACCACAGAAATAATCTGTTTTTATTGCAAAACGCTGCATTAATCAGTTATTGTTTTAGTATCATGAACTGACTGAGTCTGTATCCTCTCTCTCTCCCTGTGTCCCTCTCTCTTTGTATGTCTCAATCTGCTGTGCAGAAGCAGGAGGTAAGAAGTTGCGCAGCACCATCCAGAGGAGTACAGAGACGGGGCTGGCGGTGGAGATGAGGAGCAGGATGACTCGGCAGGCCAGCCGGGAGTCCACAGATGGCAGCATGAACAGCTACAGCTCCGAGGGAAAGTAAGAAGACCCAATCTGAGAACTATCAGAAAGCTCTGAGTCATATTTATGTTGCTGGGATCAGTTAGCACATACACATCAACTTTGATTTAATATTATGTTAGGCTTTCTTTTTATAATCTTCCTGACATTTAATGGGTGACGGCCACCTGCCTGCCACAAAGTATTGTCTTAATCAACGTGACAGTATGTTACCTCGGTGGTAACCGTCGTGTGTGTCTCTCTTTCAGTCTCATCTTCCCTGGAGTACGGCTCTCCTCAGATGCCCAGTTCAGTGACTTCCTGGATGGTCTGGGTCCCGCCCAGCTCGTTGGACGACAGACGTTGGCTACTCCACCCATGGGTGTGGAAAAATCCCTTGATTCAGTACACTTTCTCTGTAGCTTAGTGATCCTCGGAATATCAATGATCTTACAGGTTATTTTATTCTAAATATATTATTTTTATTTCATATTTGATGTTCAGGTGACATCCAGATAGGCATGGTGGAGAAGAAAGGAGCACTGGAGGTGGAGGTCATCAGAGCCCGTGGCCTTGTGGGAAAACCAGGTTCTAAGGCACTGCCAGGTAATTGAAGCTCTCACACATCCATTATTACAGGCAGTTATCAAAAATGTTGATAGATCATGACCTATAAAAGTTGTAACATTTCATCTTGTCTCCTTTTAGCACCCTATGTAAAGGTCTACCTTTTGGAAAACGGAGTCTGCATAGCCAAAAAGAAAACAAAAGTAGCAAGAAAAACCTTGGATCCTCTTTACCAGCAGCAACTGCCGTTTGAGGAGAGTCCAGGAGGGAAGGTTTTACAGGTAAGAGAATGATTTCTACAGATTTTTTCAAGTACGGCCTTACAGTAGCTCGAGTCAACATATTTATTCTTTTAATTTTTACAGTTTGAATTAAACTGAGTTTTCTTCTATGCAGGTCATCGTATGGGGCGACTATGGACGTATGGACCATAAATCATTCATGGGAGCAGTTCAGATACTGTTAGATGAGCTGGACCTGTCCAACATGGTGATTGGCTGGTTCAAGCTCTTTCCTCCTTCCTCACTGGTGGACCCTACTCTGGCCCCACTGACAAGAAGAGCTTCCCAATCCTCACTGGACAGTTTCTCTCGATCATAGCAGCGTGTGGACTGATAGCGTTGTTGTAGCAGCCAGTGTTGCGATTGCAGGTCACGCCCCCGGTTACACTGCATGCTTGATGTTGTGTCTTCTGAGCCTGTTTCTAGGGGTACAAACGTGATCCTGTGTTTTGAGCAAAAACGTCGTGCATATTGTGCACATGACGAAGCGTGTTGCAAGCGCCTGGCGGCTGGGAATGCCGGGTGTTGTTGTTGTAGTTTGGAGGAAGCTGGAATGAACTCCTTAGCACGAGGAATCTGTCAGTTCCAGGTTTTCATCCAATTCGAAGCCATGGGGGTCAGTGCTGGGAACCACTAAAAGAGTTCTACAGAAGCCCTTTTCGAATGAAAAAATAAATGTTTTCCTTTGATTTTTTTTCTCTTTTTTTCTTTCGTTTTATTTTCATTTTGCTTTTTTTCTTTAAATGTCAATGTAGCTACTTGTATCTGAAGGGGGTGATAGTGTTTCTAACAAGATGCTTGGTCACGCCACGCCAACAGACCTAGCTGTGTAGATGGAGTTTTGGAGACCATCACTTTGGGTGAGGTGTGTCCCAGCTTGTAGCCACACTCCCCCAAATCCCGAAAGAAAAGTCCCACATACTCTAGTTTTATGTACTTGATCAAACCGTACAGGCAATTCAGCAGAAGACTGCAAATTTAATCAGAGGCAATACTGAAGTGGCTACCATCAACACTCCAGAATAAACAATAACGACCCAAATACCCATGAAAAGATGTACAATCTACCATCATTCTTTCTCTGTTGATATATTGTATGAAAACTAAATGAGAAAAAAAATATTTTTTTTCCTTTTTAGTTCATTTGCATGGACACAAATTTAGCTGAATAAAAAAAGAAAAGAGAAAAAAAGAAAATTATTTTCTTGAGGCTGCAACTTGCAAAAAAAGACGAAAAAGAAATAAAACAGATCAGCCATTTTCAACAATTTATATTATTTTTAAAGATAAATTTCACTAGTGCATGGTTTTAAAGGGGAGTGAATGCAACATCGTGACTAAAAAAAAAAAAAAGAGACATCGTTTATCATTCTTTAGACCATTCGTGAGTCTGTGTTTTGCAGACATGCAGATAAGGGAAACTTAAAGGAAACTTTTGGAGTTATTATCAGAAAATGTTTATGTGACAAAAAGTGATAATGAAAATAAATGTAAATTATTTATTTCATTGTAAAAAGGCTCAGGCCTTATAAAGATAAACATTATGTGCAAATTGTACATGTTTCTCTTTTTCTTCCTTGTCCCAGGGTACCTCTCATTGTACTATTCATTGCTACCATTGTTCAGTCCCCTGATATTGTCCAGATTTTAGGACTGTTGGTTATTTTACAGTTCTATATTGTTTCACTATGTATTTTATTTTGGATTTGATTTGTTTAACAAGCATGTTGAAAAGGATTTTCTGCAACATGGCTTGGGCACACCTTACAGTAACTCAGCATGTTTTGATAAAGATGATATTTGGAATTTTTGCAGTTTCTTGTACAGTGCATGTCAACCTCATTACTTTTCTCCCTCACTTTAAATTGAACTCTACAGCAAATTAGTTCTTGGTCTTCCATGACCAATTATTGAAGTTTTAACAAAAAACATTCCACCCCCAAGGTCATATTTTCTTTCAGGTTTTTGAGGAAAAAAAAAAGAGTGACAAGGAAAATATTTTATATTTAATGGAGGTTTACGAAACAGTTGTGATTGCAAGTGTATTTTATTCCAGTATTGTTGACGAACATGCAAAAATAATCTGTATTGGTACAGCGAGAGGTCTATACCTAATCAAGAGGCAGCAAACATGCGAGAGTTGTGTGTTGCTGTGATTCAGTTTTACAGGCACTGTTTGTGAAGATGAGCTAATCACAAGTTCAAATAACAAGGGATATTGCCACAGAAAATGTTTTTTTTTTTCTTGTTTTAATGAAAATGAAATTAATTTACTATATTTTTGTTAGTTTTATTTAAAAGCCAAGACCAGTTTATTTTTTATTTTCTATTTTTAGTAATTATAAATACTTCTCATGTCTGGGAGGTATGTGAATCTTATAGTTGCAGTATGTCTGAATGAAATTGAACTGAGGCATTATTCCTTTTCCATGTGATGATAATGCATTTTAATGTCCAAGAAAACCTTGTCGCTGTAACAGGCTACAGCATATATTTTCATTTTGATTTTCATTGTACATACCTTTAGATGTCAGAATTTGAATAAACAAGCTACCATGAATAGACTGATAGACTATTTTGGAACAGGAAGAATGCCTCACATGATGACAAAGACATATGTTATTTATCCTTTTGAATGCCTTTTAATTTTCTCTTTTTGGTGCAATGTGTTAATGCCAAGGCTATGTCTTGGTTAAGTATGGTTGAGTACAGAGATTTATGTAAGTTATTTTTCAAATTAAAAATAAAAAAAATGATATTACACTGATGCCAAGAGTTGGGTGATGAGATGAACACTTACTCTCTCACACACACACACACACACACACACACACAAGTATGTAAATTCAGCATGAGTTGAGGAAGTTGAAGGAAAAGTAAAAAAAAAAAAAAGTGTCAAAATCAATAAAGGAGAAGCTGAGATAACAAGACTCTTTGTCTGGTAGTTGGGCTGACACTGGATCCCGCAGTTCTCAAGTCTTTATCATCTTTTCTCAGTTAAACCTACTGTCATTCAGACTTTCTGCAAGACAGTAGGTTTAAAATCAGAATTGTACATTTCCGTCACTGAAGACATTATATAAGTTTTCACAGGTGGAGTACATGAACTGAAAATAGTGTCTGTGGAACATACTGCTCTTGTTTTTATCTGAATTTAAGTTACCCTTCAGACAGACCGCCTGAAATCCCTGTTGCCGTCCAGCTTTCCAGCTTTTTACTAGCCTATTGCTAATTAGCTGTCTGTTAGTTAGTCTGCCAAGGCTAAAACAGGATGGGAAAACTACATTACTAAGATTATTTTTGTGTCCACCCACAAGAATGTTACAGGCAGACAGACTGTATATCAAATATTCATTAGTTCAGTCATTAGTTTTGTGATTTACAGAGAGAGAGAAAAACACATACGCATGTTTTAGTAAAGTGTTCACACATTTTAATGGATTGTTTGCATGTTTTGGTAAATTCTTCCCACACTTAAATGGTGAGAAATACAATGCTAATTAATCACCAATAAATTAATATCTATGAGTAATACTAGGAAATAAGAGTAATTTGTTCATCATCATTTCCCTATATTACCTTGTTCCGTACATACTTAATGTTAGCGCTTTATTTTCAATTCATATTAGTACACAGTTTCAGTGTATTTAACATAAAGGCGAGAATACAGGAGCCATACAAATTTAGTGTCAGCTGACTTGACCATGAAGGAAGTAGCATTTGGTAGTGATTGTGCCATTTAAAAGCAGCGACCAACAGCTTCCATTTAAAAGCATGGTCATAATGTTTAGCTGCTGATGTTTGACTCTCAGTGGTCCAGTCAGCCGACACCAAATTCAGAGTGCCCCTGTATTCTAGAATGTAAAAGGGACTGAAAATAAAGCGCTAACACTGAGTAATATTATGAACCAATTAATCTTATTTCCCAGTATTATTGCATATATATATATATATATATATATATATATATATATATATATATATATATATATATATATATATATTCATTATTGGCATTTGTTTAATGAACAAATGATAATAGATAATATAATTTACTAAAACGTGTGAATAATTACATTTTTTTCTCCCCAGTTCCATAGTGATTAGTCCTGTGGAGGGACATTGTTAATGAACATTTGTGTTTGAGACACTTTTGACAGCAACTCTGGTGTGCAGCATCTGACATCCTCAAAGTAAAAATGCTAAAATACTGTTATTATACAAGTATATATCTGTATGCTGTCACAGTTTGCGTAATTCCACACTCACACTTTGTCGTGGGTGGGTGATGTCCCCTCAAAGGTGGTGGGAGTTGGAGGGACGGTAGTGGAGTGTTTACTATCACAAATTCAAACTTAGACCTGAATATAACAATAGATGAAAAGTCAGAGTAGGACCAAAACAAACACACCTCATCATCACAACACTTGAAATGAGAGTTCACAATAATCTCTCTCTTTTGACGTAGCTTACTGCAGACTGTGCTGTCACCTTCCCCGTATGACACACAGTAGTTCTGGTCATTTGTTTGTCTATGATTCATTCATCAATGTCAGTCATTTCCACTATTCAAAATCATTGAAAAGAGTTCCTCAAAAACATCTTTCCAGGAATGACACCTTGACTATTGTAGCTCTGGCCAGTAATTCTTTACAATAGGACAATGTTATAAGAATCTATAATAACAATTATCATCAATAATTTTCCTTATTGCTGTTTCTAGCCACCTGCTCCTCACTGACGAGAGAGTGTAGAAAGTAGTGCAGTCGTCTGAATGTCGTACTAAGATCAAGTAATGTTGTGGACAGTCAAATGCAGAATCAGGTGTCAGACAGCGTGAGAATTTATCCTCATCGTAGACTGTGTTTACTTCTGCTTTCTGTGAAAAAAAAAAATCAAAAAATGGGAACGACTATGAAATGACAGATGACTGAGGGTTGAGTGGATGAGTTCCTGTTTTATCTGTATATAAAGAGTCTGCAGACTACAAGCATGAGATTAGACGCTCTGATGAATGCAGCAGGTTTGTACTGGGGATTTCATTAAATTTTGTTTGTGCTACAGTGTATTCTAAATTTTCTAAACACTTATCAATATATTTTTTTTCTTGATGTATCTTTTCATCTTTTCCTGTCACTGCAAATTTTCTTTCCAGTGTCCAGTGTTTGGTTCCTACAGTCTTGTCTTTAATATCCAGGATGCTGCTCTCGTTGACTGCGATAAGACAGAGTTTTAAAGATGTGGGTTCTGTGGTTGTGGATGTTTTCACGTCTGATAAAAGGGATGGATTTAGAAAAACTCTCATCCTTCTCTTGACCTGCATCCTCTTCAGCCTGCTGCTGAGTAGTCTGCTCCTCCTGTACCTCCTCTTCACCCTAGAGTACGAGGCAGCGGTAGCTGGAGGGATTACCGGCTGTTTTGGGACATTTCTTATTGTTGCTCTCTTCTCATCAAAGAGAATAAGGTGTGTTGGGACTCTACTCATGATATCTACGTTCATGAAGAAGAGTCGTAAACTGCTGCTGACCGCTGGGACCAGTTTAGTGGTTCTTAAAAACATCGGAAACACTTTGGAGAACCTCACTGGCCTCCTCAAGAGTATGGTCTGCAACATGAAGGAGAAGAAATCCGCCATGATGTCTCCACTCAGTAACTATGTCAAGATGCTGAAGTGGATAGGAAACATGCTCAAAGGAGTTACCGACCTGGGAGTCATAAAAGTTGATCCCCAGTTGAAGGTCACACCCATACTGGAATCAGGAAAATTGAAGGACAAACTCACTGAAACTGAGCAGAAGCTGAATGAGACTGTTAAATATGTTCAGTTTGTCATGAACACCGTCTCCTCTGTGTCCAACATGATGTTTCCTGTCATCAGCTTCCTCGTGCTCATGATGTTCATCGCCTTGCACATAAAGAAATACTGCAATGACCTGAAATACAAAAACAGATTCATCAGCTGCAGGTTTGTTCGTTTTGATGAGAGGCAGAAGTCGGAAGGGAAGCCCTATATCCTCCCCCTCACACCGGAGGAGGCAAAACTGTACACTCCCATCCTGTCTGTACGTCCCACTGCCAAAGAGAGGAAAGCAGTGATGAAGTTTGGTGTCTCAGTTGTCTTTCACCTAGCAGCTTGGGTCATATTTATAATGGTGGATGCTTTACTTTACTGCTTTGTTGATATAGTAACAACAAAGTTATCAGAGCTGGAGCCAATCCATGTTCCTCTTCTAATGAGCATCAAAGTGAGTATGACTGTAAAAGCACTTTAACAACTTTTTTATGGATATTTCTTTTAGTCAGCCATTAATCACTCGTGTTCATCCTGTCAGGGGTTTGCAACATTGATCGGTATACAATTCAATGAAGAAAACCATCAAAAAGACTTCTCCTACTCTATGACCTTGTTTGAAAAGAAGTGCCTTCCTAAACCCAAGTTGCTGCTCTACAACTCCATCCCTCCTCTGGCCGTCATCCTCCTCGTCCTGCTCATCATGGCCCTGATGGCTGGCAAAGTGTCCCAGCTCAGGCTGATGGTCTGTGAACGATTCTTCTGCACAGCTGCAGAGCAGAGAGTGGAGTACCTGCACGCCAAGATCCTACGCAAGAGATTAAAAAGAGGGAAGGAGAAAAACAGCTGCAGCGTCACATCACTTATCGTCAAGGTTTGCATCGACATGTGTTGGCTGAGTCATAATAAAAGCTGAAAATCACATTTTTTAATCTTGTTTTTTGCTTCTTCCTTCAACAGGCACAGTTCTGGTGCCCACTGCTGTTTCAACCAAGAGAGAAACCACAAAGCATCGTCTGAGGAAATGAGGCAACTGTTCAGCCACACCATGATTTATCAGTCAGTCAGACCATGAAATGAATATGGACGACTGGTTACGGTGTTTGGTCAGGAGGAGATGGTGTAGAATATTCACTATGCTGCTGTTAGGATATTAACCATTGTGATATTAAAGGAGGTGGTTGGAAATGTATGGAATTTAATTTAACTAAATTTCTATTTAACTTTTAAATGTATATTTAAATGTTTTTATGTTGTCTTATGCTGCCTTTACATTTTATATTCAGCACTTTGAATTACCTTGTAGTTGAAAAATATAAATAAACTTGCCTTGCTTTTAATTTTTTTTACGTCTTGGTATTGATTCAGACCTATATGTTGTTGGGATGTTTCCATTCGCCAGACTGGGAAGATCAAAATGAAACATCATGTGCTGGGTCACATGATCAGTGTTGTGACCTGAGGTCATTGTGTGTTTCAGGTCTTTCAACATCACACATCTTCTCACAACATTGATCACACCTCAGTTTGTGTTCTAGTTTTTCTCCTCCACACTTTTATGCGACAGTGAATAATTCTAATAAAAATTATTAATAATCCTCTATTTGTATTGTATTATTGTAATTCAGTTCACTGCAGTGGTTCATTAAGTTATTTCGTATTATATAACAGGTCAGTTTGCCTTAATGGTAACCACGGAGACCATGGTTTATGAGAGGAACACTTTCACAATCATAATAGCCAATCAATTACTGACCATAAATCAAAAGATTGTTATTCAGTTCAGATTAGTGTTGATGAGTGTGCAGCTTGATAGACATTAAATACATATTACATCATGTTAATTATGTAACAAGACAGATGAGTATTGTATGATTAACTACCTCAAAGTGTAAATATAGTCCAGGATGCACAGTGTATGAATACATGTGACATATTTAATAACAAATTTAATTCATTTATTAATCATTAAATTACTTATAAAAGACAAAGCAGTTATTCACTTCAACAAAGCACTGAGCATTTTCTTGAAAATAAACTACAGAGGCAGGTTCTGCTGTTTTACCTCTTTGTTTAATGCTTCCCTGCAGCGAGTGGAGCAGCAATATTTGCTTACATAATCAAAGCCAGATGTCCCCTACATGTGCAGCGAACAGCACTGTCCTCTTTCCATTTATGTACTGTCACTCCTCATTAACATCTCACAGGTGTTGCAGTCGTCACCCAGTGCAGGGAGGTATCACAGGACAGATAATGAGTAACATGCCACAGTAACAAGCCATTGTTCTAATTAGTAGCATAGAACCGAGGTACAGTTAGCAGAAATAGAAAACAAGGAGCCATCAAAACTTTCTACTCTAGTCTGCTAAGCAACACTTTATTCGGCAACTCATGTAACATTACACTTTATTCAGTCTTTTGGCTAATCTAAATCTAAATCTAAAGCAATTTTTAAAGTGAAACTCAGTTGTGGGTTCAGTGTCTCATCTAGTCTTACTACCAACATGACTCACTGTCGATCCTGAGCCACAGCCGCCCCTGTCTCTGTGTTGACTGATGTCACACTTGTCTACTTGCTTATTGTGTAGCTAAAACGAAAGAGAATGTGGTTAGAAAACGGAACGTACAGTGCTATAATAGAGGGAATATATTGGTTAGAACCATGAGTTGTGATTGTTTTGGTTTGATATTTTCAGTTATTTGAGTGAGAATTTGTTAACTCATTAATGTGAGCTTTTAAAGCTGGATCAACAATGAAAAAAACAATGTATTCTTGGTTGTTCTCGGCCTCTATGAGCTGCAGTTATCTATGCACTGGTTTAAGTCCAGTAGGGTGCACGCCTCCAGCTCCACACCACCACTTCCTCTGCCAGAGACAAGAGGAAGTGGTGCAGCTCAAGGATGAGTACGCCTTCTGTGACTCACACGTTGCCACTGACCCGTGTGGCAACCTGATAAGCTCACATTATGTCTCAACTGGCCCTGTAGCAAAATACCACGCCAGCATGCCAGCCCAATAGGAAGCAGGCCACATGATGCTGGGTGACAGCCACAGACTATTTTTGTTTTTTTTTTTTTTTTTTTTTATTGTGGAAAGGAACAAGTGCGGTCCATACATGGGCATGAATGGGGAACGTATGATAATGTGCAATGCTGAATATGCAAATGCAGAGTCAATGTGGGTCAGGCAAGTAAAACCTAATACTTTTATGTGTGTCAGTGCATTTTTAATTAATATTTCATCAAGGGGGAAATGTGCTTTTGGTTGAGAAACATCAGTCTTGTTACCAATGGCAACAAACATTCAAAAGAAGAGAGAGTAATCAAACACTCAAAAAAAAACCCAAAAAAAAACCAGACAAATTATTTACTAGTTATAAGAAGCAAAAACATTTAAAAAAATGATGAAAGATCCTCTTTTCTATCTCTACAGTTCTTTTAATCCACAAAGTGATGCATACGCCTGACCCTTATTACTTACAGTAAATGAACCAATTGCATAATGTATGTTAGAACAAATATCATTCTTGTGTTCTGAGCAAATCTAACCTTGAAACCTCACAGCTGAACAAATATAATGAAGATATTATATGCTAACAGGTTATTGACCTCAATGTTGATCAGAGTTAACCTAAAAGTCAACCCCTCATTTCTTCCAGCTTTAACAAATGGTTTAAATGGCTGAATACTGTACTGCATGCAAACTTTATGACTTTATGACATGATAAAAATATTTTTTAAAAGTAACATGGGGAAACTGCTTAGAGCAGGTTTATCAGGGACCCAGCATTTGGTTTGGTTTTCTGCTTTGATAGCTTCTGGACTGTGTTGAAGACCCACAGCTGGAGCTCAAAGTGCCTTTCATGTTCATAGAGAGATGACTTTGCCTTCATACGGCTTTCTGATCACAGCTGTAGGTTGCCCCACCTGCAGGACAAATAGAAACAGCAGAAAGAAAGGTTGATAAACTTTGACATTTACTCATCAAGAAAATCTGAATATTAGTTCCCTGAAAGGTCAAATAAAATAACAAATCATTTTACTTATGATGTTTAGAAATGATCCATTTGCATCATTACTTAATCTGTTTAAAAGTTACTGGTAGACGTCGGCTGCGTCGAATAGTGACTCATTCCTCATTTCCTATATTCTACATTTCCATTTTTGGAATGGATACACTCATTTCTTTCTTTTTTTTTTTTTTTTTTTTTTTTTTAAATCACAGTAAGACCAACAACAGAGCTCAGATTTCTCTACATAAATGTGAAGTTATAGCCAGAAACTGATTATCTTAAAGCTGACAAGGAATGGTTGAACAGAGTTTTGATCCTTGCTCTGTGATGTGACATCTAACCAACAATGAAATGTTGGTTGGATGTGTAACACCTCAGACGCTTCAAAACAACCTCTCTCAGACAGATATTTTAGGGTGGGGATTTAAACGCGTGGTTTTGCACCTATTTGACATCTTTTCGGGCTTAACTGACAACGTCATCATGAAATGACACTGATTGGCTCCTACGCTGCAACTCAAATGAATGTAACTTTGCCGACTTTGGAACACGGACAGACCATCTTTTTACAGCTGATCTCTTTTGAACGGGAGGGAATGGAGTCAGAGTGGGGGGGCAGTAAGATACATTTTACATCACAAACAATGTTTTTTGAAATTGACTCATTTTCTAGTGGACATTTCTAAAAGAGGAATTTCTATTAAAAGGAGATGTTCAGAATTTCTAGCACTCCTTGCATGTTCCTGAATGTGGGTGGGCAACTGTTCTTCAACAAAGCCGAGGTGAAAACGCTTTTTGATTCTCTGTCACCTTAAGATAAAGATGGGAATTGGAGAAAACAACAACACAACATACTTCATATGTGAACAACATATCATAACATTTGACATCTCTTTTTAGGATATTACATTATTACATATACATTACATATACATTAAGCAGACATAGTGACATAGTGACTTATAATGACAATAAATAATTCTTCTTTAAGCTATTTTTTGTCTTCATTAAGTCATTAAATTTCAGTTGCCAGATGCTCCACTGTAGTATTGTACCTGGGTACAAATTCTTCATTAGAAACAATTACCTGATTAATTTTAATGTAAACAAATTATTATATAGATGCTTTTATAACAGTTTTGTTTTCAAATCACATTTTCTTTTGTACTAAGAAACTAAGCTGATTGTGGATGCAGCTTTGTAGCGTGTGGTTTTAAGAGCTGTTATATTTGATCAAATGAAGTGTCATTGTCTCTAAAACTAAACTAAACGTTGTGGGGCTTGACTGACCTGCTCTCTTTGCTTTATTCTTTTGTAAACAAACTGAGAGAAGGGTTGTCTGTGGATGAATCTGCCGTGACCCGCTGACACATTCAGCCGGCCCTCCTCATACACCACTTTGCCTCTGGAGATGGTGATGACGGGGACACCGTGACACTCCATGCCCTCAAAGATGTTGTAGTCCACAGCCTGGTGGTGGGTCTTGGCTGATATCTTCCTACCAACACACAAAGACAAGAGTCCAGGTTTGTAAAAAAAAAAAAAAAAAAAAAAAAAAGGCAGTGGAAAACAACCAAACCACTACAGTTTCTGACCACATGCAGTGCACGTGATGAGTGAGGTAGTCATGCTTCCTGAACACCAAGCTGAAAAAAAAGGAAGAAAGAAAAAAAAAAAGTGCAAAACTGTTGTGAAATCTTCTGTTCTAATATGAAACTGACTGAATCAGGCCATGACGTCCTCATACACAGCATCACGTTACTGTGGCTCACTTACTGAGCAGCAACAAACCATATAATGCATAATTTATATAACATTTGCTTATTGGATGCTCTCTTCACTTAAAAGCTTACTAAGCACATAACTCTAGTTTCTTTTAGTCAATAAAAGGGCACCTCTCTGTTTTCATTGCAGCTTATTACATTATTGAGGCTGCTGTATGAGTGCTTCCATATAATATTGCAGCATAGACAGATTCCTGACGCAACACAAGTGTTTGTGCAGGCTGGAGAGGGATATTGAATATGAATGAGATTTGATGAAAAGACATACAAAAAAGAGAAAATGCTTTCAGGTTTTTTCCCCAAACTGATTTAATATGACCAAAGTTCATGGGGTTTATTGGCAGAAATTATCAAAATAATTTAAATGATTTTATCTCTAAAAGCACTCATAGTAAATGTATTCTATGCAGGAACATTTATGGACCATGATATGGTGATTGTAAAATGCATTATTATAACAGTAAACAGCTGCATCACTGCATCAGTAACAATAATCCAATGACATAATAATATATAAAACTGCTGACAGGATCCGTACACCTCCATAACACCATGTACTGTTTACTACCGACACTTTTGAATACAGGGCTTTTTCTTGATTGTTCTATCACAACCTTTATTTAAACCTGGAAGTGCCAACAATATTTTAAGCTGACATGGCAAATTGTAAATTCTCTCTTATTTTATCCCTGATTTTTTAGCTCAACACTGACTTATCTGCTAAATGCTGCACAATTTTCACTGCCTTTTCTAGTATCACACAGCAAACACACAACCTTGACAACAACCTGGAAACAGCCAGTGGTGGAAGAAGTACTGAGATCTCCCACTTAACAACAACAGCCATGCATGAAAAAATCTATTTATGTAAAAAGTATAAAGTATTAGCAGATATATGTAGTTTTACATATATCACACTTTTATAAAAGGAGACAACAGATAAATGGAAGAGGAGAGAAGAACAGTGATGAACAAAAACAGTTCAGTCTCTCTCTAATCTTTAATTTTTTTTTTGTTATATATTGGGTCATTAAGTGAAATAAAACAGATAGATTAACAGATAAAAAAAAACCTAACTTGTATGTTAACAACTGATCTACCTTTGAAAACATCTGGTTTAATCTCAGGTTATTTTGGGAGGGAAGTATAAAATGTAACAGCTGATGTAAAGTGCAAGTGCATAAAACTAACAGCTCCTTGCTCTGACTGAAACTGACACAAAAACTAGTGTCTAAACTAATCTGTGGAAAAGCCAAAACAATGAGCTGAAAGAGGCTAAAACACATAATTGATTATCACTACTTACTTACTTATAATACTGGGTAACGATTTACTTTATGTCACCCATTTATTGATTAATAAACAATATGGGTTATAATATACTATAATACAGTTGAACCCACATATAATTTTAATCAAGCTTTTATTAATGCACAGAATTGGTTTGGTATATTATCATTTATTATCTGTGCAACCACAACACGTAAACCTGAGACAAACACATACTGTGTTTACAAACCACTCATGTTAAACAGGAGAACTTAAAATAAAATGAAATGGTTTCTCAGCAAATCATCATAAAAGCAGCCTGAAGCAAATACTCCCCTTTTTTCTTCTCTGTCATTCACATCCGCACATTTCCTGATGATCTGTAAATCCAGATGCTGTGCTTAGCATGCACAAAAAAACAAGATGGGTCCTTACTATTCATATAGCCTATTTACGAGACACACTGAGTGAGCTTTCTAGGCGTTTCTAGTTATGCAACTTGTGGCCCCGGGTCCCGAATGTTATGAAGCGACACTTTATGCTGATGGCAATTAATTATGTCGTTTCACAGATGAATTCACGGCTGCAGCAATCAAACATGAGGCATTCTCACGCTTGAGATGACATGTGTTGACATGCACACATGGTAGAGACATAAATGCACATTAACAGCAAAATCAAACAGCTGATGTCCAGGTATATGACAAACATGCTCCACAGTGATGACTGTGAAGGTATCAGGCCTCACACAAGCTTTTTTCTGTGTTACCAGTAAATTAATCTGCAGCAAATTACACTGGAGCACAATGTGTTCTTCTCCAATTCACATCAGCAGTTAGTGCCTTCCCTCAGGGGCTCAGCCCAGATTCCTCCAGCAAACAGAGCAGTGCAGTGCCATTCTGGGTTATATAAGTCTGAATGTGCTACAGTATGCAAAGCTACTGGAACGCAAAGTGTCCTCTGTACCTGCATCTGTGCATCTGCTCCACAGTGCAGCACACAGTCCCCCACTGCACATCTCGGACTAGGAGGATGGGATAGTAAGAAAATGCACAGAAACAATCACATGATCATTTTGCAGAGCCTATTGCTGAAAATAGCAGTAATACTGTGTGTTCTGTGCTATAAAAAAAATGGTTTATCTCCCACGTGAAACATTCGTCATATTTAAGACCCTCACCAACATCGTCCCACTGACACTGTGCGTCTCGCTTATGTAAGAGTCTTCAAATTCTTAAAACCTCCAAAAAAAAAAAAAAACTAAATATGGTAAGTGATTAATTATTCCAGCGGTGATGAATGAGTAAACTGTGCCATGCTTTAATTTGCAGCTATAGATAAGTGACGTTACTCTGACTTTTGGAGGAAGCACAGACGTAATCAGCTTATTTGTGTGAGTGTGTGTGTGCTGAGGTGGCACATGATAAAAGATGCATCACCTCTGTTTTTAGATGCCTGTATCCACAGCCTGTGTGATTTACTGCTCAGCTTAAAAACCTTATCTTGTTTAACTCAGTGCTTGACACCGTCTGCCAGCTTTAAAATGTGCCCAGTGTTTCAGCAGCACCACCTGCAGTTGAAGCAGCTGATAGCAGCGTAGGAAATGTATAATAGACACATAGAATAGAACATTCAGAAGTCAGTGCATTGCACTCATGTACATATCATTTCAATTACAAACACACATACACACACACACACACACAGAGAGGTTTTCCTTTCCTGTTGTATTTTAAGAGCATGCCTTCAATCTGCTGAATGGCAGTCGGGGACCTCACCTTGTCAACTTGGGGTCCCATATAACCACATCAGCATCTGAGTTCTTGGCGATACGGCCTTTCTGCGGGTAGAAGTTGAAGATTTTTGCTGCGTTGCTGCTGGTGACAGCTACAAATCGATTCTCGTCCATTTTGCCACTGTGCTGAGGAGAAAAAAAAATGCACAAAGCGCCCAGTGTGAGTGAATGACAACAATATAGAGAATTAGCAGACAAAAGGTCAGTGCTTAACTGTGGAGCAAGCAACTCCTTTCTGCCAAAAATGTCATCTAATGTGTGATTTGTAAGCACTGTTGCATGTGGTAAATCTCTCCATTGGCCTTGGGGGGTGGCTGAGCCGAAACAGCATCCTCGCAACAATGGCAAGAAAATGCAACGTCTGCACTCTCCAAGAGCTCCAGGAGTTTATTGCTTTTGTTCTGTTTGTATTGTAGAAAAACTTGAATTTCAGCTAAAACAAAGATGAGAAGCCGAAAAATAGAATAATTAGATTTATTTCATCTGAAAGTTTAAGTACTTTCTTAGTCTGACAACTTTAGAATATAAATCTATGTGTGGACATGTCACAATGGGTCAAACTGATTTCAGCAGGACTTTTCACATGGACGTGAACACACACACACACACACAGATAGACTGACACAATGATAAACATGTTTGTTTTCAACTGGAAACTATTTTCTAAGAATCAAAATTAATATAATGAACTATCTGTCTGAGAGGGGAGTTTTTTAATAGATAAACATTACTTACTATTAGTAATAAGTAAGTAAGTAAACTTTATTTCTATAGCACTTTTCACAGATAAAACCACGAAGTGCTTTACAATGTATATGTACAATGTATGAATATAATAGTAGTAATAGTAGTAGTAGTAGTGCTGACATTCACTGTGAGTAATCAACTCTGAGTATAAATCACAGTAACAAGTTTCATTCTGCCCATTGTCACCTCATCACTGTGTAACTACCTGGAGGAAGCTCCATAAAAGCTCAGTTCAGTTCAGACTCCTATTCTTCCAGACTCAGCTCAGTAACAAATACTGTCTGATAACAGTTTTGTTGTTGTTGTTATCAGTAGTAGTAGTATTAGAATTATTTGTATTATTAGTGTTATATTGTTATTATTATTATCATCAGGACATACCACTCCTTTCTCCCAGATGACAGACATCCTGTCCTCCACTCCGTTCACTCCATTCGGGATCTTGGTGAAGTCGTCTTTGCCCAGAGCTTTCTGACACACAGAGAAGGTGCAGTTGTCTGTTCCCGTCACACTGAGATCATCGCTGACACAACACACAGAGAAATAAATGCACGAATGAATCAAAGACAGTCCATGCTAAAATGAATCAATAATTAATCATTTGATAATCAATTAATCAATATCAAACAGTGACTGAGTTGTCAATGAGAGTTGTTTTCTATGTAATTCACTGTCACATCATCTTCAGTACAAAACATGGGTGAAACTAACTGACACATCCTAATATAAATATTATTATATTAAATATTTCACATTTAAAATTTAAATATTAAGCATTTCATGCTGTTTGAGTCTTGGTTACATCATTACTGGCTAGGTTGGTTCCCATCATGCCTCCTGTTACATTTTCAGTTCCACCTACTTGGCCAGCAGGTCCATTAAGTACCCAGGGGTGCTAGGGTCAGGTCTTAGTGGTGGACCCATGACAAAGCCAGCAGCATGGGCCCAGTCATTGTGCCAGTAGTGGGTACCATCTGTGCCCAGCCCTGCTGCAATCGGCTCCCCGTATACTACTCGACCTGTAGAGAGATTTAAAAAAAAAAAAAAAAACAGTTGTTAGTTATTTCTCTTGGTAATGTTTCAGAAGCTGTTGAATTATTTAACTGTTAGTCATAAAAAAAACAAATACAATGAAAATTAATGATAATACTCTGGTAAATTAAAAATCACTGAGACGTACACAAACCCATCATCTCTCATCCTTGCCCTTCTGTGTTTGAACAGCAGGTGGTAGTAAGCTCACACTCACCATCTCTGCGTGCATTGGACACCACCTTGGCAGCAGATTTGCTCATGACGTGGACCACGTAGAGCGGGCAGTTGACAGCATGAGCAATGGTGATGGCTCTGTGGGTGGCCTCGGCCTCCACCTCCTCCGGCCGACAAAGCTCGTGCCCCTCGGGCCCCGTGATGCCCATGGCCAGCATCTTCTTAGCCCCCTGTCAGTTCCCAGTGGGGACAATGAGGCAGGATAAAGGTTGGATGAGATTAAAGGATAAAACAGGATGATGTCTGAGCCAGCAGAGACCAAACAGTACTCTACATAAACTGGATCTGCATAGGAACACTGTGTGTAACTGTCCAATGTTCTGTAATAATAATAACAAAATAATAATAATAATAAAACTGTTATCAGACAGTGTTTGTTACTGAGCTGAGTCTGGAAGAATAGGAGTCTGAACTGAACTGAGCTTTTATGGAGCTTCCTGTCATTATCCAGATAGTTACACAGTGATGAGGTGACAATGGGCAGAATGAAACTTGTTACTGTGATTTATACTCAGAGCTGATTACTCACAGTGTATGTCAGCACTACTAGTACTACTAAAATTACTACTACTACTACTACAAATAGTAAGTAATGTTTATCTATTAAAACAGCAAACCTGATAATCATTATGTCAGTCTATCTGTCAGTATAGTGTGTGTGTGTGTGTGTGTGTGTGTGTGTGTGTGTGTGTGTAACGTATGTGAACCTTGAGTTGCTTTACTGGCATCTGCTGCACCCTAGTGGTAATTTATTGCCATGACATCTAAAGAATAAACTAAACTACCAACACATTAAGAAGCAATAGGCCTTTTTCTTGACTTTCATACTGTTGCAGGAAGAACACCAGTGTACATAATAACAACGGGGCAACTAATCTGGGATCATTAATGTTTGTGCTTTTGCCAAAACAAACTAGTGGCATGGACATGACGAATACATCTGTGGTCAAAAAGGCCCTTGTGGGCCTTACTAACTTCTCCAGGTTGACAGGTTTCTGCTGTACCCACTTCACACAGATAAAAACCTGCATATGGTCTTTCATCACATAACCATTACTATTGTTTTACTGGAGCTTGAACAATGTGGAGCTTCTGGGCTGCTCTTCTTAAAATACAAATGTGACATCACTAGCACTGAATACTACCAATTTCTTCCTTTTTTATTATTGTTGTTATTATTGCTATAACAGTGCATGTTCTTTATGGAGCTTGAACAATTCTACTCATCTGCTGTTAAACATTAGCCCAAATATCATATCTTATCATAATGACCTGTGGTGTGTTGACACACAGACACTGACAGAGGACCTGGGCCAAAGGGACATCTGTATAAATGAGTCTTCTCTTTTGCTCACACTAACCTCTGCGATCAGATCTCCATTTTCAGCATGCACCTGAGCAATAGCTCCAATGTCCTTGCACTGAGAGAAGGCAGCATAAAGCTCTGAGTCCTGCAGCATGAACACATCTTTATAGGCCATAAACATCTTGAAGGAGTTGACTCCTTTTTCTTTGGCCAGAGTCTCCATCTCTTTCTTGACCTGGTGAAGAAAGAAAAGGTTCTGAATAACTCTGACCTGAATTGGATTTCTGTGAATTATTTCAAACACACTCTTGTAATTTAACACATTCCCAAGACACTTTTTTTTATAACTTTCTACTCATTCACCTTGTCACTCCACCATGTGACAGCAACATGCAACGAGTAGTCACAGCAAACTTTGGGGTCAGCCGTCTTACGCCAGCAGTCATAGGCCTCGAGGAGAGATTTGTTCTTTTGGGGGATGACAAAGTCCAGGATCATTGTGGTGCCTCCTGCTACAGCAGCCTGGTGACACACACACACACACACCCATAGAAGTTAGAAACTAAATTATTAACTTGTATAACCTGCTGGTCATGGTGCTCTTTGGCATCGCTATGTGCACACAGCATTGGAGTAGTTTCACAATAGCAGCGCCAGTCAGATAATAAAGATAACACAGCATTAAAAGTAATGAGAATAAGAATAAGCAATGTAGTTTAACAAGTTTTTCTTTAGCGCTGAAGGTGATTGTTTTGTCACTTTATATCAATGCAGTGACTGACACATTCAGACAGGGTTTCTATGGCTTCTGTGAGCTGCCTCATGTTGCTTTGACCTCAGTTATAAAATAGTTGATTCTGGCTCTTAAAGTACATTTTTATGTTCGTTTGTTGTACTGTTATTGAGTTAGAGTTCTGAACATTCAAAACAGTATTACTGCAACTTTGGCAAGATTGTGGTCTCCTCCAGCACACATACTATGTGCTCTACTCTGTGGATAAAACATATTCATATTCATCTGTTTCCTCTAATCTGGAGGAAAGTTTAGAAAATCAAAAATAATCAACTTCTTACAGTAGCAGCAAAATGTTTGGATTGAATTGATCTGAGCTTTTTTGATCAATTGATCATCATGTTGGTGATGATTATGATAATGATTATGATGATGATGGTGGTGGTGGTGATAATGAGGATGAACATGATGCTTATGAGACCAAAATAATTGAATTATATACGGTTTTCACTTCAATGCATGGCAAGCGTCAGTGTTTTCTACTTATGCGATGTAAATACAAATCAGTCCACCTTAGTTCCGATGTGGAAGTCATCCACCGCCTTGGTGCCCATGAACGCCAGCTCCATGTGTGTGTGCGTGTCGATGCCGCCCGGTATCACCAGTTTACCGGTGGCGTCGATGATTCGAACTCCAGCTGGGATCTGAAGATTCTGCCCGACTTCGATGATTTTACCATTTTCAATGTAGACATCGCTGATCACGGAGCAGTCTTCATTCACAACTTTGCCTCCTTTAATGAGGATCCCGCTGAACTCCATCACGCTGAGTACAACCGATAAAGTGTTTAACACTGCGTTGTGAGCCAAGTGTCTGCACTCCACTGAAACTTTACAGGGGACGCCTCTAAACTTCCTGCGGGTTTGGCAGGATGAGGAACGGGGCGGAAACCACTGCCTTCATGACTCCGCCCTCAGATGCAGCCTGCAGCAGTAGTTTAGACTTGAATCAGGAGGGTTTCAATCTTGCAATCTGACTTTCACTGCTTCCAAGTAGATTATGTTACCTGTGTTTGTCAAGGATTACACATGAATACTAAATCAAATTGCTTCAAACTTGGTGGAAGAATGGAGTGTGAAGAAAGATTTTGATGCCTAAATCCACTGGTGACACTAAGCTGAGGTATTGTTCAGGCTGTATGTTCATCAATCCCATATTCTTGAGAGCAAAATATCTTAGTTGCTCCTTCAGGTAATCTTCTCTAACTTTGTTCAAACATGCACTTTTCCACAAAAATGCGCTGACTAGATTTGAGTGGTCACAGGTCAATGCCAATGTGACCCCACAAAGCCTGTTTATTTTCATGTCCCTCCAGCTCCTCACTGTGCAGTAGTGGTCCATATTCAGCTGGTTTTCAAGCTCATTCAAGCTCATTATCATTAATAATGTACTCATTCTAGCACTAGTGACTGATTTACAGTGTCTTTCCATTTTTTTAAGTTAATGTTTGATTAAAAAAAAAAAAACTTGTAAGTGGCCTGATTTAGTCAATAGTGTCAATAGTTACATCATTCTTTATGTGCAAATACCTTGTCTGTTTCATTACTGACACACACCCATAATATCACAAGCCACCTATCTGACATATGTCATCAACCAGTATCGTTCCTGGACTGAATTACTGGTACATTATGTTCATATTCAGCCCTTTGGGACGATGACATTTTTAGGAGTTTGACATTGGCTGACTAACTCTATGGAGATTTAGACACACAAGATTCAACACCTTTAACATTTCAATGAGTTTGGCTAAAATAGATAGATAGATAGATAGATAGATAGATAGATAGATGGATGGATGGATAGATAGATAGATAGATAGATAGATAGATAGATAGATAGATAGATAGATAGATAGATAGATAGATAGATAGATAGATAGATAGATAGATAGATAGATAGAAGAGACAGAATTTACATCACATTGTTATTTATTGTTTTATCACTTTTTATTGTGTAGATCAAGATGTCCAGTGTAAATCTGACCTAATATAACACTACACGTTAAGACAACTTCTTTTTAGCTTTGAATTTCATACACATGTAGAACCAGTAATAAATTCTGCACAATTTAGTTTCTCACAAGTTTTTAATTAAAGACCTACTTCAAACAGAATTTGCATCATATCTGACTGAAGCTCAGGGGAAAGTGTAGTAACATGTCATTTGCATAAAAATAAACTTGTGACATAATTAGTGTGAAATTTAATCAGAAGATCTTTATCTTTGTGTCTCATTTATCCCCCACCCCACCCCACCCCATCCCCCCCACCCCACCTCTCTCTCTCTCTCTCTGTCTCCACTTTCCAGTCAGCTGACTATACATGTCAGATTTGGCCATGATCTCAATCAGCCAATCACATCGTTGCTGTCAAACTTTAAATCTCTTCTCGTCTCCTCTGCTGTCAGCTGTCATTTCCCTGCGTGTTGCTGCGTGTCCTCCTCCTTCGCTGCCAGTTTTCATATCTCAGAGTCCACTCCTCATCACATCCACATCTTCAATTTCGTCTCATCCCATCACTTCATCACCACCAGTGTCTGGGGGTTCCTATATGAGCTGCTTCACCCTTTTCAAATGTGAAATAACATCACATCATCAGACTTTCACATCTCTTTCTCCTGTTTGTGTCCACATTATGCATCAAAAATGCTAAGAAAGAAGTAAATGTTGCCACATCTTAAAACTGAATAAAACAAGTAAAAAAAGAGCTGAAAGTTATTGTCTTTATTCAAGTCTTTGTCTCTGTTTCCCTCCAGCTAAGAGTTCTGCAATGTCACCTTAGCCATGTAATTTTAGTGTTAATGTGGCCGTGACGTAATTAAGGTTAACAATACGACTCTCATGCTCTGACAAGTCAAAATATCTGCTGGATACACAGAAGTGAAGTTGATTGGTCAAAACAATGTGTTTTGAATTGTTTATATTTATTTATTTAAAAAAAAAAAATCCTGCAAAATGCAGCAGGCGTCTGATAATGCTGTGATATCCCTGGAGCTTGCAACTGCCTCTCTTTCATGAAGAGTTGTTAGCCACTGGGAGAGATTAGCATTTTACTGCAGTGGATTGGTTTGTCTGCGCCGCATCAGTCCAGACAACTTTTCTCATCCATTAGTGTATTACGAAAACAAGACACATTGGAGAGACAAAGATGCGTGCGCTGGTGAGATAAGAGCACGCACAGGGCTTAGGAACACCTAACCTTCACAGTTGCAATAAACAATAACATGTGACTTAAGAGGATTTACATAAGATGAGAGGAGTAATCAGAGAGAGTGAAAAAAAACCAATGAGGCAGCAATGGCATCTCCTCAAAAGTCTCTGTGTTGCTGAATGAGGAAAGTTGCCATTCGGCTGGATTTAGACGAAAGCTGTTGTTATCATTTTTATTTCTTCGAGCGGTGCCACAAACCAACACACATGTCAGTTTCTTTTCCACTGAACTCTGAGTGTTGACATGGTAAAAAATGGCAGCATTAGATGGGCAGAGCGTGTAGAAAGAAGTGACATAAGATAATGTTGAGGCAGATTATCAGCTGCTCTCTGCTCAGGCAGGAGGAGGGATCGCTTGATGTGTTTGTGCTAAACTTCACATGTTAGACTGCAGCTTCAGCAAATGTGTAAGCAGTGAAGATACTGCACAGATCAGAACAAGCTCAAAACAGCTCAGATTAAGCATCTGTAAATGCTTTTTTCCCTCTTTTGTCAGGTTTGCTTTTTTATCAAACAAATAGGTATTATTTTATTTAACATTTTTATATTTCTGTTATCTACCGTGATTAAACAAAATACACAGCAGACCATCAGAACGTTTATGTTTTATTAGCTCATGTGGTGTGGACGCTCCCCACCTGCTCTAACTCCCTATCACCTCAACATCCACACCAAGTTCAGCCTGCCTGGCTCCACTTGTCACATGATCCTTCGACTTCCTGACAGACAGGAAGCAGAGGATGAAGGGAAACAACCTAACCAACCTATGAACATGAAAAAATAAAAATCTGTGGACATGATAATGGTCTTCATGTACACCTGCCAAGTCAGAAAACACACACACACACACACATACACAAACACACACACACACACACCTCTACCCTGCACATTAGAACGTATTTGATCTCTACACCTACAGAGCGATTCAGAGCAGACACAGGAGCACTGACGAGTAAATTCATGTAAATGTGTCACCACCATGTCTTGCAAGTGTATATATATTTATATATATTTAACATCACATCTGTATTCATTCATGTACTATTTTTTTGCACCTCTTGTGCATGCATCAAGACTGTATGTAATCACTCTACACAGATGTATTCCCTCTTTCTGTGTTGTTAGATAAACTATTTTCGAGTTTTATTTTTTTTTTTTTAATCCTCTATGTGCATGTACATTGTGTGTGAGCATTCATAACCAATAACATATTTGTGGTCCTCACTGTGAATCTAAAGCTCACAAAACAGACGTCCCAGGTCTGCAGTACCATTTACTGCGCCCAGATGGCAGTGTTCTCCTCCAGGTTGAAACGAGAACGTGACCTGAGCTCTGACTGTTGAAATGTATTTTTGTACAAACAGAGAATTACTCACACAATTATGTGATACATTTAAATATGTGTGTGTGATAGTTATGAATAATATTTATATGACGACAATTTGTATATGCTTCAATTTGGTTCTTATTTGTTCACAAGCAACATATAAGACTGTGGATTAGGTAATTTAGGAATAGGAATATATTTTTCATTTTATTAAATTTAAACTAATTGTTTATTGATTGATATTTATTAAATGTTGTGAATGATTTTGTAGAATTAATGGAAGAGATTCTGAGTCATGTATTAACTGTACTATATGGGGTGACCTGAATGATTTAATTTCTGATAAATAATATTTTTTCTTCTTTTTCTTCTTCTTCTTCTTCTTTTTTTTTTTTTTAAATAAAGCAAAATATATACATATATGTATCCATTTAAAAAGGGTTCAAATGTGACATAAAGTGATGACGCTTTGCCCACAAAGACAGTAGGAAGTCTGCAGCCACTTCAAAACATTTGTCAGTCACATTGTTGCAGCTCAAGCATCAGAAGGCAGCTGTTAAGCAGACTCTAAAAATGTTAAGCTTCCAACAATGGGAGGCAGAAAATGTGAAGGGAAACAATTAAATTACGCCTTGCATGAAGTTTGCTTTTCATTTTGTGAGGCAAATTTAGTGCCATGGTTAATCATTATGCTGTTGAACACGATTTGCAAAAATATTCAAGAGCTTTATGTGCCTCAGTGCCCCTTCTGTATTGAAAAATAATGGGCCTCTATCCAATTAAAAACTGCATTAAATCTCTAAAGTATTACATGCACTTTACTGGTATCTCTCTGATTAGGCTTTTCTGCATGTGCAGATGCTGACAGCACACTGAGAAAGGCAGCTCTGACTGACTGCTCCCCTTTTCAATCTAGTCCAGGAGTTGAGGATTTGTATGGATATTGAGGACTGACGCTGAGAAATGAAATGTTTTCCGTCAAAATCTTGAATCTGAGAAAAATGTACGTCACAAAAGAAAAGTCATTTAAGCGTAAAACCTGTTTTTTTTTTTTCTTAAAAAAATTACAATTTAAAATGAAAACCTGATTTGTGTTTCATATTTAACTTTAACTTTATTTTCTCAACATTCAATTTTAGTTTGTTGTTTGTTTGTTTTTGTTTTTGTTTTTTGTTTTTTCATAACCGCAAATTATCGGTGATGTTTCTGAATGTGTTCACGTTGTGATATGTGTTGGGATGTAACAATAACAAGAGGATCTTTTTGTATTCATAACAGCCCTTATGTTTTGATTCTAGCATTGATAGACAGTGATTCATTGTTCTGCAGCAGAGGCACCAGTCCAGTGTGTGAATGGATGATTTATGTGACCATCTGTTTTATTTTGATCATAATTTGATTATCTCTTTTTGTGTGATGACTTTTGATGTCAAGACCTATTTTGTTACACACACACACACACACACACACACACACACACACACTGTACTGTACTTGAATGTACACACACCCACACAAGTGCACAACCCAACTTTGGAATAATTGAGCTGCCTCTCGATCACTGTCTCAAACCCACAGTCCACATTCGCCACCCTCATTCTTTTTAAAAACTGACCAAATTATGATTACGACTAACAAGCAGGATAGTTGTACGACTGACTGACTGCACTCCCACTATCTATTTGTGTTAATTAAAAGATTTGCAACTACATGTGTCTGCAGATAATCAAAATGTCTTCTGCAGCAGCACTCCCAGATGCGTCGGCACTCCAGAGCTCATTTGTTTGCTGCGATCTCATGTTTGTTTAGAATTAATCAATCTAGCCACAATTGAGTTAATTAATTAGTGTTTTAATGCTACTCTTTATAATTGCAGTCAGATGAGTCTGCAGACAAAGCAATCACATTAAAGCAAATACAACAGATAATTGTTATCCAAACTTCCTCAGCAGCAGCAGCAGCAGCAGCAGCAGCAGGGAGAGGGAGCAGAGCTGTTACTGTAGAGCTCGACCTCTCAGGAGGCACTAGATGGCACCATTGAGCAGAGTTTCTTCCTCTCTGTCCTCTTGTCACTTCCTGGATATTGTTCAATTAACAGTCCTATACTGTCCTCATTGAGCGAGTGCACATATGCATTGAGGGATTGATGACACAAGGGTCCTTGTGATACCCTCGCTTGTAGATGAACGTCTATTTAAGCATCGTGGCGGTGCAGTGAAAGGTCAGTGTTTCCAACAAGTACAACATACAGTGCGGTCTGTTTAAAAAGTGATATTTTGAACGTATCTAGTGCAAATCAAAGGAAACATTGTCCTTGTGGCTCCTCGCTTCCCTCTGATAGTGTTTAATTTGTTTTTTTCACAAGAGGTATCAACAGTGTGACCTTAGAGGCTTCTTTCACTAAATGTCAGGGGCCGTGTTCTTCTCAGGAACATTTTCCACAAAGGTTGCTCACTGTTTATAGCATCGCTCACCCATTCTCACTGCATCTGTGTGAGGACAAAAACTTACAATGCTTACTCCATGCAGGTAGGCAGCTACACTGTAACACTGTAGTACAATAAAATGATAAATCTGATAAATAACATTTTCTCCCTCAGTGTCTTTTTTTTCAGGAATTCTGCTAAAAATTGAATCTATCTCAGTTTTTTTTTTTTAAAGTAAAGAAAAAAAAGTTTGAGGGGCTTCTTTGTTTGCATTGTTACTTCTTAAAAGGGTTCCATCATTCAAATTTCATCGACGGCATCTTCATCATCATAGTCATCACAATCATTAACCACAGCTCATTTTTAGCTGCGTGGCTTTGTAGAGCACTTTTTTTTTTTTGTTTATTCAGTTCCTGGTGTTTTTCAGGAATACGCTTGTATCGTTCAGCAGCCTCTCAGTGAGAGCCATTATTCCCTCATCTCTTTAGTTTATCTCCTCTGATGATCTGCTCAGATAGATATGACAGCTGAATAAATATGCAAACGTAGTGCGCAGCGCCACACTTCACCACAGAATTTCTATTATGCTCTCAGATTTCGAGACGAACACTATATTGAGATAACAATGGGACTCTGTGGGGATTTGGATGAATGGGGTTTTCTTTTTCTTCTTCTTCTTTATCATCTTCTGATAAACTTCAGATATCAGCTGAAAAAATCGAGACACTTCTTACTCATTCGCTCAGACTAATTAAAAATCTCTTTTCACAAATCTGCTCCACACTTTCAGAGGAGATCTTTGAAAATGTCAGAATAAAACAGGATTCATAAAATCACATTTTCATCAATTAACTTAGTCAGCAGTGTCATGTCTTTTACTCTTTTACCAGCTCGGCTGTGTCCTTCAAAACTGCTTTTATTTGATATAAAGATGAAGCGGTGTTATAACAAATGTTTTCAGTGCTGTGACCTAATTACCTGAGGTTCTGCAGGATTTGAAAGGAATGACACAGACTATTAAACCAGATTATTAGTAAAATGTGGAAGTTTCATTCAAAAGAAAAAAAATAATATTGCTTTTTAAATTTCACTGCAACAGACATGACCTGGAGTTATTCATCTCAAAATCCAAAAAAAAAAAAAAAATGAAATGTGTTGTGCATATTTTTGTCCCTCCACATCTACAAAATAAAAGTATAACAAAAAACAAATGACAAAAATTATTTTCATGGTAAAAAATCCTCAGATTCTCAGTCCACATGCATTGATTGGAGCACTGTTGGACCTGTGGGCATATGTTGCCTTTTTATAGCATTCTGGTGAGTATCTCAGCTTTAATACTTTGGGCTTTTGCCTGGCCCCCAGCTCCCAGCATGCTTTGAAACATGTAAGTCTCTTTTCAATCAGTTTTTGAGCATGGCATCGATATTGGCTACATTTGTGGCAGAGGAGGCGCTTTGGCAGCTCCGTTTGAAAAGAATCGCCATGGGAGGGGTCGGCTTGACCCAGCTTTAATGCAAAACTGAAAAGGAGAGGAAACAAAAAAGAAAAAAAAAATGCTACTATATTTAACCAAATCTGCAGCTTACTCGGAAAAACACATGATAATGATATCCTCTTAACACTCCTTGCTGCAGAATTACAGCCCTCGCGGCAGCAGGGGCCAAGATTCAAGACTAGACAGAAGATGCAGTTATTACAGCACAATCATTATGTTGTGACTGTTTTCCTGCTCCCAATCACCTCGCTGGGTCAAAAGAGCAACACTACAAAATTAGCAATTAATGGAGCAATGCTGCCTCTTTCCTTAGTAAGGGATGCATTACCCTCAGATCCTAAATAAGCACTTGTAACTGTGATTATTTCCTTGTCGGGTTATTCATTTTAAAGGATTTTTTCTGCACTTGACTTACGTTAATTGAGCTGCAGCATGTGTACCAGCAATTTCACTACATTCTCACCAGTTTGCTGGAGCAGCAGCAACACTGCTCCCTCATGAGGAATTGTAACTTCTCTTTGCTTATGACTGAGTGTCCACATGCAGCTGCTCCCTCCTCATAATATACTGTAAAAATAGATACAGCTTCCTTGACAGGTTTCTTGTTGTTTTCACTAAATCTTAATTAGCGATTAGTTAGAATAATTCTCAAACTGCCTCTTTTTTTTTTCTCAGTGGAGGATGGTCTGTTATTTTAATTAAGCAGAGGTCAGATTTATTAACTCAGCAGGAGTGTGTTGAGTGAAGCTGTGGAAATCAGTAACAACGCTTCACATCGTGCCACTCAACACACCAATGCACACACCCCCACATGCCCCCCACCTCCCAGCCAAACTGTGAAACAAGGGAGGGAAAAGAGTCTGGGGAGTGGAAAAGGGGGAATTTTGCTTTATGTTATGTTGCTCACCGATTCCTTTTGATTAGATGTTTGATGATATCTTTCCCTCAGCTCCCCTGTTACGCTCTTCCCAGTGGTAAGATGATGATACAGCTCAAACCAGACCCATGATGGAGGCGTCCGCTGGGTTGTTGGAGCTGGGGTGTAGTGCAGGAGGAAAAGTTGGTGCAGCTAAGAAGAAGATGGAAAAATAAAAGTTTCTTTCTTTTCTTTCCTTTTTCTTTCTTTTTTTTTCTAAAGAAAGTGGGCTCTGAAAATATGGGATAATTAAAGAAGAGTGAAGGAAGCTGCATGCTGCTCACACAGAAGAGAGCTGATCAGACTATAAATCAAAATGTTTCTGTTATATCTCATATCAGATCAGTTTGACAGTATATTGCTTGTTTTCCTCGTGCAACATGGCAGCTGGCTCCGCATCAGGCGGTTAGATGCACAGTAAATAAAAAATTCAATTTCCTATCTCCTAGATGTGAAATCTAAAAACACAAATGTTATCGAGTCAGTCACTCAAGACTGCTCATAACAAAAAAAAAAAAAAACTTTATTCTTCCAGATGTCTTCTTTCTGGACTTTAAAACAAGGAAGATAGTGCGCCATAGACAGTGTATTAGTTAAATTGGGATTTGAAATCGTCAGCGCAGTGACTCAGTAAATACAGAGAGTTCATTCTTGGGTTTTATTTGTCAGAAATCTCTGCAGGAAAAAGATTGCAAAGTGCTGTACATTCTGTCTGTGGGCAAAAGGCAATTACTGCCAGAAAGCTTTTGACTCCTCCTGATTATGTGATGCCTTTCAAAAAATTACACAGATTTCACATCACATGCTGAGCATACCTCGACTACAGTTGGGAGCCTCAGAAGAAAATCCTGACATTCATGCACACCGCCCCCAAGCCCCCCGTATCTACTGTAGGCTTTATTTTGTCTGTGGGGACGATGAAAGACAAATAGAAGGGGGTGCTGCTTCCACTCCCTGGGCAGCGCTGCAAAAAATATCCTTCACAACAAGTTATTTAGTGTAAGCTTGCTTTTAAAATCGCATTTATTTTTAACATAAAGTGACGCCTCAGGCAGCCAGGATTACTTGATACAGTCAGAATGATTAAGACATGTAATATCTTTGAATCATAAAGTTAGATCTGACTTCTTGCTGGTGTTGATATCAAAGACTACTGAAAAATTAAGTGAGGTTAATTTAAATTATATACATTAAATGCAATTAAAAAGGCTTCAATCTTGTGCCATATTATCTAGTGTGGTTCTATATTTTTCCTCCTGATAGGCACCATCAGCATTTTGCGGCGTGAGATGATGTTTTACAATCTTCCATTTTCAAACCTTAAAATTGATTTTTTTTTTCATCAGAAAATGACAATGACATCTTCCATAAACACTGACAATTGAAATATAATGTTGAATATTTACAACTTGTTTTTTTTTTACCATTAACCACACCAGTCAGCTAGTTTATTAATGCTACATCATGCTACAGTTTATTACCAAGAATTAATGTTATAGTAATACATATGTCGCTCAACACTGAGGTAATTACCTTAGAGATGACAGCAATGAATGAAAGCCAGCATCCGTTTATTATGTGACATAAACCTAACAAATCGAGTTTCTTGTTGTCGAACAATTTAACTAGATGCTAAGTGTTCTGTGTTTCTAACAGGGTTTGTGTGTTTACTTTACATGTGTTAACAGATATACAGTGATTGCAGTGACTCAGACACTGACAGTAACGACCTCTACTCGTTTAGGCAAAAGAAATAGAAATAGTTGAGATGTAGGAGGAGAAAAGATATGCGAGGAGACCTGACAGGAGCCACAGAGATGGTTGACTGAAAAAAAATACAAAGGAGAAAACAGTAGCAAATTAGTGAAAAGATGTTTTTTTTAATCATTGTTCTGAATTATAAATATCATTAGGAAAACTTTATGAATTGTTCTGTCAGTTCAAACTAATGTTTTCATGTCTAAATTAAAAAAACATTTAGCAAAAGTCCAGAGTATTATTGTATTTTACTCACCACTGCCATCGAACATGGATTACATGTATTTAAAAAAAGGACTTTATACTTCTGAACAAAAATAATTTCTTTAGTAAGAAATAAGAACATTATAATGACTTACAAAGGCATTACAAGGCAATGAAAATCCTGCCCCTTTAAGTGTTACAGTGTGCAGTGACAGTGATCCTGTTAACCTCGTCATTCACTGAATCACAACCAGACACAGTGACGTTACTGAGATGATCAGTTATGCAGCATTTAAACATGGTTGTTTGCTGAGCCCTCTACTGAAGACTAAACTGAACCTCTACACTACTGTTACAAACTACAAACTACACTGGAGTTAGACTTCACTAGACGTATGTTTAAATAGTGCTGCTTCTTCACTCCTCTGACGACGTAACGTAATATTACATCGTCAAAAATATATAAATATAATATGATATATAAATATAATATAAGAATTTAGTGTGACACTGTTGATTCTATTCACTCAACCAAGAATTTGATAATAATATCATTCTAATAATGTCTAATTTCACTATGTCACTTTAAATATTTACCTTCCCATGTTGAGTCTGATGCACATTTGTGTTTCCCTCCATACACTTTTGATATGATGGAGTCAATGACTTCTCAGTGTCACATTATCAGAAATAAGACATATCTACATTTGCCATCTCAGTGAGTTTTGATCTTATAAATTTAAACACTGTGTCTGTTGTTGATAGTTTTGTTCTGTAGGATGTGAAAAAGTTTGAACTTTAAAATCACAGGATGGATCCTAGAATCCTGGATAGAACCTAATAATTGACAGTATTCCAGAAATGTATCTTGTCGTTAAACTGCACTGTTCATAATTTAAACACGTTCCCCTAATAGGAGACTGTTATCAGCTATTCTGCTGGATATTTTTTGCAGCGTGCCCCGAGGAGTGTTCAGGTTGCAGCAGCGTCAGTCAGGGGGCCTCAACACTGACTGACACCCTGTGAATGATAGTGAAATCTAGCAGGTGCATTTGGCTTGCATACCTCTGATCAGTACACCACAGTGCTTGTCTTCTTAGCTTGCTCTGTAATAAGCTCCTTCAAAGATCAGTATGTACAACCCCCCTCCTGCTCCCACCTCCCTCCTGATAAGATCTGGAGTATGTAGTTCTCTCCTTCCCTTTATTCCCAACTCTTTTCGTTTTCTTAAGAAAATGTCAGTTTAATCATATCTTAATGCTTTGATAATGGGGTTCTCTTACACAGGCGAAGAACAGTCACTTCAGTGTCTTAAAAGCCCAGGATGTGGAGGGAAGGAGAGAATGTCTCTAAATTAAATTTGCTCGGGTCCTGCCTCTGTGCCGTGTATGACCATTTTTTTTTTATTTTTTTTTTTTTGCGTGTGTGTGTGTGTGCATGTGTGAGGAACAGCAGGAACTGAGTCTCTTTTTCACCCCTCTTGACAATCGCACAAAACATGTAATTGTTTCATGTGCACAAGTGGAAACTATTAATATTTAAATGTCAACTTGCTTGATTTAAATAATTGTGAAAGTTTAAGTGGAGACTAAACAGGAGTGTCATCGTGGGGCAAAAACTGCCTCGTGTGCTTTATCTTCACTACTTTACTTTGGTAAGTCACTTGTCATGTGATACTTTGTTAGTGTGTCTGCGTTTTGTTTTGTTGTATATTTATATCTTTGTCATTTTGGATGTAAATTATTTCAACAACAAATTGCCAGAGGCAAATAGCAAAACAAGAGCGAACAAAAAAATTATTTGCAAAGTGTCACTGGATGCTAACAAAGAAGGAGGAAGATGTGATGGTCCTTGATGGAAGTGCGTGTGCAGTTTGCAGCTGTGCAGGTGTGAAGCCAGCTGCTGGGCTCCTGAATGCACCCCCACCCCCAACACACACACACACACACATATAAACACACACACACACACAACTTCTCCTGTCACTCATGATGACAGACAGTTGAGACAGCGAGAGCGCACACACACACACACTCCCTCACATCAACTACAAGTGCACAACTGTTAAAGTGTGTGTTACTGAGACGCCATGAGGGATCTGTGCACTGAACTCTTGCTACTCAGAGAGGTAGGGAAAAGGAAAAAAAAAATTCAGGTAATTGTTAGGTAAAGGCTCAACGACTCAAACAAACCCTGAAATTGGTGGAGGAAGGAAACTTGTAGCAGCACCACCCACTTCCAGCCATTTAGAGAGAGTGAGAGGGAAAAGACCAGAGGGCATATTTAAACAGCCCTGCGGCTCTTCCATGTTGCTGTCAGTCCTCTCTAAGACTGGGACACTGCCGGGCTGCAGCATTGTCTTGACCTACTTGTGACTCGTTCTCGTGCTGAATTAGAGGGATGGCTGACAAAAACAGTTCAACAAAAGGGAGGGGAGAGGGAAAAAAAACAGCTTAAGAACAAATAGCCATTTCTTGTGGAGTTTCGAGTTCTAATCAGTGAAGCAGAAGCCAGCGGAGAGCAGGGGAGTCTGCGCGCAAAAAAAACATTATCTGCGTCTCAAGATGGATCCTTGACTAATCCCGCTGTCTGAGCTCAACGCTCCCAAGATGCTCCGAGAGGAGAGAAGGAATACTGGAGGAGAGGAGGTGTTGGTGGAGGGGGAGGGAGAAAAAAAGCCAGTTTAGTCTTCCCACAGGCCAGTGTCAGTTCAGGGACAACATTTTGGCCCTAATTGCACTCTGCAACAGAAGCAGATTATAGTTGGACACCCCCTCGTACACCCGAATCATGACTGTTAGCCGCTCTAGATCCTTATTAGCGTCACACTCATTTTGGACAAGTATTCAAGACTCCAGTGTTGCCATTTTGTGAAAAAAAAAAATCATCATCAAATTGCTAGGAAGACGTTCCCCTTTCATCTTTTAATTAGTTAGTTTGCATTGGCGGGTACAGTAAGCAGCGGATTTGTTATTTATTTGCTGAAACACAGGCTGCCACATTATTGTGCGGCTCCACGCAGGCTGCTGTCCTCTTTGATTCAGGCTAATGGAGCCCCACCAAGCTACATAATATGTGGTGTATGAAAAGCCTCTAATTCCAAATCATCTTAAAGGAGCGATGCGTACAGCAAGAGAGAACGTCTGCACAATGACACACGCGAGAAAAAAAAAAAAAAAAGAAAAGAAAAGGAGGGAAAGAATAGAGAACACAAAAACTCCATGTGATTTTCGCCTGGACATGAAACCAATTTGTTCACAGAATCATTTTAGTGCCATTCACTGTCAATGATTAAAGAGAAGCTCCTTCACATTGATCTTTCGCACAAAGCTCAACAGTTAACTGCAACTAAACAAGGAAGTACACAGATTTGCATTGCTATGAGTTGTGTTGTACAATTCATTGAGCTTACTGTTGCATAAAAAGCTCAAATTTTCAAGTGGAGGAAAGAAATTTCATAAGGGAAGTCCAGCGATGCAGCGTTTAAGCTGTTGCCGACTGCTGCTGCTTAACAGGAGTCTGTCACTGGCACTCTGTAAAACTGTCAGGGTTACCATTGAGATGAATCTAAAACTGGCCACAGGGTTATTTTTAGACTTGGCTGCAGGATAAAAAGTTCCTGAGCCCCATAAGTAGGTCAGCTCAAGTGGTGTTCAGATTGCTGTTATGTACAATTACTGAAAAGTAGCATCTCCGGTCCAGAGCAACTTTTAATCCACACTCCAGTGAATGAGTGAGCCGACTTCTTGCTCTCACTAACTTTAAAAAAAAAGAAAAGAAAGAAAACTTCCTCCTAATTCACAAACAGTTTGTTCTACAAGTTGGTTTTGTTGGACGACCTGTTTTGTGTCAAAAAACAGCTGCTATAAATTTGTGTGCAGTTGCTGTCTGGAGGAGACAGATTTGAGATTTTCCTACAGCTACAGCTACTACTCTATAGCCTGCAGTATGGTGACAATGCTGTTAGTGCTAATGCAGAACATGCATCAGGGCATCAGTCTGTATAAACCCTTTTGTTTTTCAGCTGAAATACATCACGACAGCAGAGTCAACAGGGTATGTTTGAATTAAAATATGTGGGTGTGCTTTTACACATGTATTTACAGATTATTAACAGAAAACATCACAAATCTGCGTTTATCTCCAATTCAACCCTTTTTACTTTCATGAGGTTGAAGAGCACGTTTCCACACAGGTACAGTAGAACACATTACGAGAGCCAACGTGGTCAAATAAACCCCCGCTGTATAAAGACGCTATATCACAACTGTGTATTCAACTGCATTAATTGAATAACAAGAGGAGAGCAGGTGACAGCTTTGGAGTGAAAATGATGAGCAACCGTTACAGTGGCATGGCCTCCATTCCAACTTTGACAGGTAAACAATCTAATTGATTTTCCATGGCGCCTTGCCGGACTGTTCAATGCCATATTTCCAGTCTAAATGCCGACCATTCTCGGTGTTTGCAGAACAGACAAGCCCGTCATCTGTAGCACTGAAAACATGTCAAGTTAGAACGAGTAATTTGTGGTGATGAATGACAAGTGCAGGCTCCTGTTCAGTAGTCTGAGCGCTCATTAGAAAACACATTTTCAGATGTCACCAGGCTTCTGTGTTTTTGTACTTTTTGGGTAGAATAAACAAATATTGCTTGAATACTGCAATGTCACAGAAATGAGCAGAAGGAACTTAAACCTCAATTGACATGTCTCATGCAGCCGACTTTTTTGAACGTTGACAGCCATCTGTGTGGATTCCTTTCACTCTCCACTAATGAGCTGTGGGTTGAGGAGACCCAATCTACACAGGCCTGTCCCTGGGGCCCTGTGCAGCTGCCGGTGCATGCACATACACCCCCACCCCCCCAACACACAACACGCACACAAACACATACAGCCACCAGCATCCCTCAGTGTTTGAAAGCACACTTTGGCTAACTAAGATCTGAAGTCGCACAACTTCACATGGAGTATCTGTTATTTATTTTTTTTGCACCACACTCGTTCCTGTGTGCCAGTAGAGAATGTAAAAGTGCCAACACCAGAGTAAAAAAGGAAAGAAAATACCCAAACAGAATGCAAATACTGAACATTATGCTTTGGTTTTTCAGGAGTGTTATACAACATTTTTTTTTTGTTCTTTGTTAAAATGTGTAAATTATTAATCTTGTGTCTTCTGCCTATATATATATATATATATATATATATATATATATATATATATATATATATATATATATATGTGTGTGTGTGTGTGTGTGTGTGTGTGTGTGTGTGTGTGTGTGTGTGTGTGTGTGCGTGTCTGTGTATTTTCATATTTCTTTTTCTTTTAAATCTACATATCTAAATGATTCAGCGTTTGAGATTTTGGATCAACTTTCAGAGTGTTATATACTTTTATTGCTGCAGGAAAGCCTGAAAATGAAATGAAATATATATTATTTTTCAGATTATTATGACCTTTTTGTGACCTTTTTTTTTATCGTTTATGATCTCTCACTGGCCTTAATCTCCTTAAATTTCAGCAAAAGTGTGGAAAAATAGGGCAGTAAAATTTTTGTATGTATAATAGTGAGAGATAACCAGGCAGATTCATGTGTAAGAATCAAGACAGTGAAAGACTACACTATAGACACAAAGTTTGCCCAGCTATTCATGGATTTCCTTCCTTACATTCCTGTACCTGTAAATGTGTGAAATCTATTTGATCCCTATCAAGCGCTGAAGCAAGTGAGCTGGAATGCCACTGATACAGAGCATGAATAGGAAATGACAGGAAAGGCCTAATCAATGTCCTCCAGGACTGGCAACCGCCTCCCCTTTGTTTCTTTTTGTAAATACAAGCCTCTTTAACATCACAATATAAGCCATTATCTTGACTGGCAAGGTAAATTTTGGGGGGAGCTGCACAAAAACATACATTTTCCCTCAGCTTGGAGCAGATCAGTCGGGTGAGATCTAAAGTCATGCAAATGCTACAGCAGAAAAATACTGGCAAAACTCATTCTAATTATTCCATATCAGCACATTTGCATGGAATGGATTTTTTCTTTTTTGAGAAGGGAAGAGTTTGTGATCAGTGGAGCTTGGGCATGGGGGCTGTTTAGGAATTCACTGCATTTTGATCTAATCACGAAATCAAAATATTCATGAAACACAATGATATCTCCCTGAAGCAGGCGGCTAGCCATTAATTTTCAAATTCAGGTAATTTATTAACACTTATCAGAGGCTGAAAAAGCCTTGCTCTGTGTTTGTAAAGTGGGTGAGAGGGAGAGAGGAGTTCGAGAAAACTGATTCCAGATGATTTATAACAGTGTGCTGGCTGCATTTTCATCCAGGTATTCAATTAGAATGTATGTCCAATTTTCTATTCTAGATCTACAGTTAAAAACTCTATTAAAGCACCATTTTCCTTAGCATACATATCTATTATCAGTGTTCACGGCAAATTTGATAACTCTGGTTCTGGCTCTGTCATTGTGCTTTTTTTATGCCCATTGGTCTCGTTCTCTTATTAATTAGAAGAGGTCTAACTATAGTCTACAGGATGCTGCTTGGACATATTTCTCTTGCCTGTGAAGACTTGGCTTTAAGTCTTTGTTCCACTTAATAAAGACATCTCTGTACTGTAGCCTGTGAATCACAGCTACAACTACTATCACTGTAAGCACAACACTGACCATTTGTTAAGCCCCGCCCCCTCTCAGTTACTGTTGCTATGCCTGTTAAGCTTTGTTCCCTATGGCACATGTGCAGTACAAAGACAGGGACAGATTTACCTCTCAGTGAAACAATGGTGCCTTGATTTCAGACATTTAGATAAAATGGTTTAATTTCCTGCCACTGACTGTTGTTTTCACTGGTGGAACTGCTGGCAGATTCTATCAGCTTTAGCTTGTTAGCTGATGTTAGCTAGAGGAGCTGGTTGAAAATTTCATCTCAATTTATGAATGTTATATCTTGGGAACACCTTGACAGAGTTTTTTTAAATTTGGCACAAATGTCCATTTGTCCTCCAGCATGAATTGATTGGTGGTGGTGAGTAGTCAAAGGTCAAGGTAACTGACTCCTCACAAAACACACAACTGGCCATAACTTAAAGGTGACAGAATAAAAAAAAAAAAGTTTTTATCTTGTATTTGTTGAATTACAGTAGTTTACCATCTCCTTTTCATAGAAATTCCTCTTTTAGAAATGTCGCCAGAAAATGGGTCGATTTCAAAAACGGTTGTTTATGACGTCAAATGTTTCTCACTGCGCCCCCACCACTCTGATTCCATTACCTCCCCTTCAAAGGCGATAAGCTTTAAAAAGATGGTTACTGGTTAATGATGGTTAATCAGAGTCAAGTGCTTGTATTTCATAATGAGGTTGCCACTTAAGCCTGAAAAGATGCCAAATAGGTGCAAAACCACGCGTTTAAATCCCCACCCTAAAATATCTCTCTGAGAGAGGTTGTTATAAAGCTTCTGACCAACCAACATTTTATTGTGTATATGTCACATTGCAGAACAAGGATCCAAACCCCATTCAACCATTCTCTGTCACCTTTAAGAGTACGCATTACCCATCTGACCTTGACAAGCCTCCACAGGCAGAATAAAACTAGCTAACCTAAATGTAATGTTTTATGGATATTAGGTGTTTCTTTAAAAACTCTGATATCAAGTTGTAAATTTATACAATAATAACATGACCATGGCAAGAGGGCTCATATAGGTCTAGTGTAGGCAGGAGAGTGATGGGAGAAGCACAACATAGCAATCTTAATGAACCTCCAGACATACAAAAGGTGGGTGAGTGGTGAGTAGGCTGTGCAGAATGTTACCTTAGTCTCAGGTGAATCTCCTGTTGTGTTTTCTATGTAATGGCAGTAAATCAGAATCTTGAAATTCATGGTGCAGGCTGGTTACAGGCTGCTACCACCAAGCCCTCTCCACTCCAATTTCATGTTTTAAAAAGTTACACCAGTAACAGTTATATCAACATGTTGACAGTCGGCTCAACTTTTGTGGTGTTGAGAATCTCTAATGATAACAATTTCTGACTTTGCTAGCTACAACTCAAACCATTCCTCTAGAATCAACAGACAATAGTCAAACAAATGGGTTAAAATTACCATAAATTTGTTTTTCCTGCCAGATCTGGTCTAGACAGATTTGGATACAAACCATAATTAGACTGGTTGGCAGATTCATACAACTGTGAGGTTCTAGGTACTTTTGTCAATACCACAACAATTAAAGTCATTGTACTTTCCAACAGTCATAATCATTTCAATATAAGCTCCTGTACATGAGCAACAACAAAGCATTAATTTATGTAGTGCAGATATATATTCAATAAGGTGAGCTGTTGAGCAACAGCTTTAGATAAAACAGTCCGACAACCCAGGCCATCTGGGTGTATGTGAATCCATCTGGGTGCATGTCTCCTGAGAGAGGGAGTCAACTTCTTTCAACAGTGGCTTATATTATATGATGATTCTGTACTACAAAATATCCAATGTTTCTTTCCTTCAGAAAACATGATTCTTTTAAAAAGCCTGGAATGAGAACATATCAATTAACTTGTTCATTAATATGCGCTTTGAAGATGCATCTATTACGGGAATACTGTATGTTAATAAAGACAAAAAAACATTTGATTGAATTATTGTGAATCCTATCTTGCATGAAAATAAAAAACACATCTTTACATGTTCAGAATGAGTATAGAGACTCTCATTGCATCACCGGAAAATCACAGAGGGAATTGTGTGGGCGTTTTTTCTTAATCATTCCACTCCACTGTGCAAAGATTATATCTTATACCTCCCATTGTATATTTAGTCAGCTCAAGGAAACAGCCAGAGACACGTCTTCCCACTGCTTCACAGACAAAGTGGTCTGGGGAAAAGGATGATCCAAGGACAGGGTTAAAAAACAGAGAAGGTCTGGATCTCTTTGTCTCCCAGTAATATTGCCGGGTGGATTCAAACAGCCCTTGAAGCTGAGCTGAGCCGAGCCCTGTGCTGCGATCGCACCATGATAACCAGATGGATCAATACATGTGTTGTAAAGGTTAAATGATGTTATGTTGTTCGTTGTTATTGGACATGGCTTGTCACAGTACATGATACTGACACCTTTTTTTTCTGCCCTTCCTCTTCTCTCTGCTGCAGTTTGAGTTAAGGTTGAGGCCCCATGATGATCCCAAGAAGAGGGTCAAGTGTTGAAGCCTTTGCCTGGTCAGTCAGTGAGCTGTCCCAGATGACTCCAGAGGCTTGTCCTGGATGCACTTTAAAGATCTAATAAAGACTATTTCAACCATTGCACAATAAAAAAAATGTAGAGCTTTGAAAGGCTTTTTGACAAAAATAAAGAACAAACATTAAATTAATTTCTAGCTGTCAGAAGATGCCTAGTTAATTGTAAAAACTTTGCATCAACATTTAGAAATTATGTCTGTAGGTCATAAAATCTTTCAGCAATACTATTTACACAGCTAAGATATTGGCCACGTAATTTCACCCAGTGGTGGTGTCAACAGAGAAACTGAGACATAGCAATCCATAGTTTCAGGAGTTTCAATTCAGTGCAAGCAGCAAGTAAAACCGGATTTTGCTGGACCAATTAACAAACAAAAGTTATAAGATTTTTGATAAATTTAAAAGATGTTACCATCATGAATATTTTACTCACAGAACTCTAAGCATAAAGAGTGAAGTAGTAGGGGTAAAGACCAGGGTGAAATCTGGGATGTTGGTTTGCACAGAGATCTTCAGACTCCACATCCATCCCAGCAGCTAGTTAATTGTATTCCCCTGGTGCCCCGACAGCACATCACTCTCTGATTAGCAGGCGAGAATGAAAACCAGCAGCTCTGGGCATAGAAGACCAGGATCAAGTGGGACAGGGTTAGAGTTGACCGACTAAACTATTTATCAAAGCAAGGGTCTGCTCAACTGCACAGGTGTTTTCAGTTCTAACTGATTAGAACTCTGCTGATGTCAGAGGTGGGTGGCGCTGTGGTTTGATGAGGTCACCAAAATTCCCCGTACTTGAAAGTGCCTGACTTTAAGAGTTTGGGAGATGTCAGTCAAGCTCAGTCATAAAGTTATGTTTGCTGCAGTTATCAACCAAAATGCCCAAATTATCAGATTACAATATTACTATACATTTTTTTTTTTACATAATGTTATGTCTCCATATACATGGTTTAATGTGCTTAAGTCAGATGTGGATCTGTTTCCTTTCATTCCAAATCAACTGATGATGATAAGTTAATGTATAAATTAAGACATTGACCTGTTTTTCAGCAGTTACTCTCTGAACAGTAAAGACATAACTGTCTAGTATCTAGGTCACAATCACAGATAAGTCTAGTTTTTCCGAGCATTGATTTATAACAAGCTGTAATTATAATACTGGTGTATTGTAGACTTTATATAGTGAGTGTATTAGCAGTTACTAGCAGTATTTACTAATACTGCAGACATGGAGCAGCTGTATGAATGTAAGCCCTATACTCAGTCTCTATTTGCTCTGTGTTTGGTTTCCACCAGGTCCTGACATCTAATTCTTTAGCAACTCAGTCTTCAACCCCAGCCTTCTAGCTAATTGTATATGTCTGGTCTTTAGTGCAAGGGAGGCAGAGTTCATTGGGTGTGTTAGACTGACTCACAACTGTAGATGTAGATTATTATGTCAAGGCATTTTACATTAAATGTGGTTATTTTTGATCCATTACAACACAAGAATATAGATAAATGCAGCTTTTATATGTATGAAATTATTGCAAAAAATATCTTAGCCCTCTGTAGAAATGAAAACAATCATCCTCTGATTACAAATTGCTTCAGTGTTACTTTTAAAATTGATAATTTGTAACTTGCACAGTTGTTCAAACATTCCATTCAGTATCAGAACGCTGTGCTTACTTTTAATACCATAGAGGACTACAGCTTACATTACCAGTTATATTACCACACCCAGCAATTAGTAGCTTAGTCTGTACTTGGCTGCATGTTGACGACTCCTAACTCTTGTTTCTGAGGTGCACAACTTGGCAGTCCTGGAGGATTATCAGTGCTCCAAATTACATAACTGAACTAATGAGATACATACTCGCACAGTTTCAACCCCTATTCCCACTGGGTGCCTCACTGGCGGAGTGAAATATTCCACAGCTCCCTGTGGACTCTCGGCACATCCCTGCTTGTCTGGGGAGAGGAGAGCAGAGGAAGGCAAGCAGGCACAGGGAGAAAGTGTAGAGAGGAAATAAATGGAGATGTATCGTCTCCAAAAGGTCTGACTGACAAGTAGCTAATATGCTGTAATTGTTTAGTGAGTGGATTGGAGCTTTTCTCTACAGTGAACCAAGGTGAAAATGACTTCTTAGGCTAAGTGTTTGTTACACTGCAGGTTCTTTTCACTTGCTGATGGCTCATTAAATAAAAGCTAAAACAGGCTCCAAATTGCTGTGTGTATCTCGGGGATGTATTTCTATCAGCACACCATAATGCAGAGGAAAATAGGTTGTTCTAATAGTTGCCTGTGGACAGAGGCCCTGAATACTATTTCTACCAATTCAATACTAAACAGCGTGATTGTTGACTCTGTGATAGGAGTGAAACTGAGACCAAACAAGCACTTTGGGATCCAATAGCACTTAAAGCACTGGTTTCTTCCTCTCTCTCACACAGTGCAGAAAATTGAGGTCATGCTGTCATTTGTATTCATGATAATATGGCACTGCAAATAATAGTCGGGTTTGTTTAAAGTTCCTTTCTCCAGATGTATGTTTATGCTTCGAAACCTGGCACCCTATTCATTCTGCACCAACGACAACCCTGCTTGTAAATCTGGGGCTAAAACCACAACCTATTGATTTATACCAGATAAGAAGAACAAAGCTAATATATTGTTTTGGTGCTATTTCTTCTTGAATATGCCTCAGGAGACATTAGTTCAAACACAAATGCTGCCAGTCACATCAAGTATGTAAAACATCGGTCACGCTTGTACCTGTTGTCTAAATTATTGCTTGTTTTATTTACTTCAGGTGACACCACCATCAAGAGGGGCCGAGGACTTCACACGACTGTTTTACCGCAGGAATGTAAGTTTTTAAGGAGAAGCGAGAGGGGCAAAGATTTAAAGAAGACACATATTAACATTAACACTAACCCATGATCAACATTTCAAAAAGACACATTTGGCTTCAAAGCTCTATCAGACCCGATATAACAATAGTATTCAATCTTAACAAGACGCTAAATGCAACTAAATGTGCCAGATACATAAGATGTAGAATTAAAGTCCAGCCTAATAAAAAGAGGCAACAACCTAACTGGAGGGGACAGATTCGCAGCATTATTTATCATGTTACAATGAGCTTATCCCATAATTACCGCATGGTAATTCCCTTACGGATGTCAACTGTGTTTTTCCCCCTCTCTTTCCCCATCCAAATTAAAATCTACACTGGCTTCTTTATCATTCTAACTACTGTACATTACCTCTCATACTAATAATGAGGCTTTTAAAAGACACTTACCTCAAAAAGCTAATTGTTTTTGTTTGATTTTGGTGACACTTTATCAAGACTGCCTGTTAATTAATAGCAATTATACATTAACTATTAAAGGAGGCACCTTATTAATTAATGGCCTTAGATGCAATTAAATTACAGATGCACACACCAATTTAGCAACCAACTTTCCTTAATCCTGTGTAATTTCAAAGGGATTTCAGAAAGGGGGAAAGTGATTCTATTATTATGGCTGCAGAAGGTGTTAATTAAGAAGTAACTAGCGGGTGCATCTAATATGAATGTTGTGTGTATGTGTGTGTGTGTGTGTGTGTGTGTGTGAGAGGGCAGGCGTGGATTCAGGCTGGGTTTGTATGGTGCTGAGTATTTACGCAACAGAAACACAACGTGGGATTTCACCTCACACAAACCGAGGCCCAGTATTTTTGTTCCAATAGCGAGTCATTTGACTGATAGAGCTGTGTTGGCTGCAACTTGTATGTTTCTATCTGCTCTGTCCCTCTCCTGCTTTGTTCTCTGTGCTCCTCTTAAATCTGTATCTTTGAGGCAGAGTTTCCATTTTATTTCAGGCAATAAGAAACACAGTCCTCATGCTGTTATTGAACCCTCTTGTTCATGCCCGAATGCTTTGGGTTTGGGTTTGTTTTGTTTTGTTTTTGCATCTCTTACCTTTTCAGCAAGGTGATTGATTTTCCTCCAGACAGTCAAAGCTACAAATTATAAGGTGACTATTTCTCTTATTTACTCTCCATCCTCTCTAAAGGTGGTTACAGGGATGTGTCACAGCATCTTTGCGAGAGGTCACCATAACCACCAAAGCCATGTCTATAACTCAGCTGCAGAAATTTCTCTTTGATTAGAAAATGTTTTTTCCTGACTTTAACCCTGCGTAGGGATACAACCTCCTCCACCATCCAGGCTGGAGCTAAAGAGACAAAGAGCAGCACATGGGACCTGGATGTACGTTCACCATCTCCTTCTATAAGGTTTAGATGAGCAATGTAGCTCATAGGGGAATATCCAAGTCAACACGCACGCCGTCCGATTATGTTAATAGTAAATCCAATTATGCACTTATAGCATAATGCTTTAGAAGGAAACGAGGCTTATTGCCCATGGGGTCCTGCAGGAGTGGGACCAGTTATGTTTCATTTTTTGAAAAAAAAAAAAAAAAGGTGAAATCTGGTTTTTAATGTTCAGGAGAAAGTAAATGACCTCAGTGTCTGATTTTGTTGCATCAGTGTCAATTAAATCATTTTCAAAAGTCAAATAGATTGAATTCTTTATTTTGTCCCTAACAGTTCTTGCTTCACTTTTTTGTAACACAGTTACTCAAACAATGATCAACTGAGAACAAACTGTCAACTTGTATCAGTGAGTTGTTTGCATAAATTCATTTTCTACCTTTTCAAACGTCTTTTATGATATTAAGCGGAATACTTCTGCTTTTCGGATAGTGTGAAGCTGTAACCTTGGGCAGGAAAAATGTTCCTTATTTGATATTTTGTTGTCAAAATGTTTAATCTTTTAATTGAGAGTTTAACTGGCAGTTTAAGTGATGGAAATAATCATTGTTTGCAACTGTGAATGTATTTGCTATGGCTCTATACACATGTGTCTAACCTATAGCAGGATGTGCTCTGATCACTATTGACTCTGATTCACTCTAAACAGATCTGGAGTCATAATATATCAGTATGGTCTACAGTATGCTGGGTATGTTTCTGTATATTTATGCATTAGAAATATGTGCATGCTGCCCTGGCAGTCCTGATTCATGTGATTCAGACATTTGCTGTTTACGCTGAACATGAAACGCCCTCTAAAACACCCAACTGTCTGTGTCCGCGCTAATTAATGTTTACTAAACTTGAAAGCCTGTATAGGCTACACTGGGAACCATAATTACAAATGCGCCTTCAACAACAATTTGTTTCTTGGGTGACAGAGAACATTAAAAGTCTGACTTAAATGAGCATACAAAGCTAACAAACGCATGTATTTAAACTATTTCAAGCCCATTTTGATCCCCCAAGACATCCTATCAGTAACAAGTCCCTGATCGGAGAAGAAACTGCACAACACAGTCAAACCAGCAATTAGTGCAAATTAACAGACATTTTCAAAAATGTCTTTGCTTAGAAAATGGCTGCTTTGTAGTTCAAAAAATTCCCACTTTGGCCTTAGAGTGGGAGTGTTTCCAGCAAATGCTTAAATCCTAAAATAAGTACTGCAATCTTCTGGCACAGACACACTGTAATGCTTTAAAAACAATTTAGCAACTGTCATCGCTGTAATTACAGTAACTAATTACCATCCTCAGCAAACAAATAGCTTAACATAATACGCAGACCCAATCAATTTTGAAGAAATGCAAATTCTGAAAGCAAAAAAAAAAGGACATTTTGGCAAACCTGAAAGAATTACAGGGAAATAATACACTTTGTTTTATCCACACATAATTCCCAGGGAATATCATATCATAAATATTTGCATTCAGTTCTTATCAGGACATTTGCATTTGCTTCTTATCAGTCGGCAAGCCAGGCTCTGGCAGATAGGGAGAGCTGCCTCCACGCCATACACACATTTCTAATGAGTCACGTCGCAGGCTGATATCATATTTTGGCTAGAACTTTATCACCAAAACGAGGAGGTCATTTTCTCCTGGAGTTGGCTCATCTTGGAACTGTCTTTGAGTTTTTTTTTCTCTGATGTGATTCAACTGAGATTCATTTTTTAAAGCCCACAAAAAGGATTATTTCCTCTCCTCCCCCAACCGCAACAGCCCCATATCAGTGGCACGTATGCTTGCAATGATTATCATTCTGTCATAAAATATTTCAGTTTTATCTGAGTATTATTTTATTTGCCACAGCATCCCTCAGAACAGAGACTCTGGGGAAGGGGAAAGAGAAGAAGAAGAAAAAAAAAAAAAAACGCGAGCTCATCTGCATGAACAGCAGTGGATGACAGGCAGGAGACTCTGCTCCACCATCTCATTTTAGTAGACATGTGCAACAGTTTCCAGGGGGGAAAAATTAAAGTAATTGTTTGATAACATTTTCAAAAAGGTATTCCACAATAACAATTTCATGGTGCATTGCAGAGTATAATTATAAATCAGCCTTTTTTTCTTGGACAGCCAAGGAACACTGAGGGTCAAGTAAAGTATCCTAGTCAAATTCTCCTCTCATTAGTGCAATCGCTTCTCTCTGCTAATTATTTCTTCCTCTCTCTCTCTCTCTCTCTCTCTGTCTCTGGATTATCCTGAGCATGGAGCATTAGACTGAATGATGATTTAATATATTTTATATTTCGATGTGTTGTTCTTGCATTAATTATAGCTCGATGTGACAAAGAGTTAAACATTCTTTTGATGTGATGTAACCATGCATATGACAAAATGTTTTTACATGCATGCTCTGTTTTTTTGTTTGTTTGTTTTGTTTTGTTTATTGTGTGTTTTTTATGCAATTGGGTTTTTGACATGTTTCTTTCTTTTATTTTTTATTTTTTATTTTTTTTTTTTTTTTACAGGTTTAGTTTTGTATGCAATTAAAAAGCAAAATGCATTTGCCTGCCCACAGTGGGGGATGTGGGGAGGTGGGGGTTGGGGTGGAATAATTGAGAAAATTCAAACACAGGGTAATCATTAAAATGTGCTGTAAGGAAAAGTAGTGACACATAAATGATTTGCTCACCAAGACCAAGTAATTCTCATGTAAATCCAAAAAACAGGAAACTGCAGTGAAATGACAGGAGGTTTGTGATTAACTGGACAACAGTGGTGGCTACTTTAAAAAAAAACAACCAAGATCAGCACAGCGAAGGAGTGTGACAAAACTAAAACAGAGTCATCCCTCTTCCTCTCATCTGTCTTTGGCTGTCTCTCTCTTTATTCTGGAGAGGGGATAAGCAGTAAGGAAATGTGAGAGGGAATGTATTCATCTGCAGCCCTGCCTTCTGGAGGTGGGTCTCTGAGCCTTTTTCCTCAGTCTTCATTATGGCTCAGTGCCTGCTGCAGCTTGGAGGAGGGCAGCTGGATCACCTTAAGGATTCTCCTTAAATCTTATCTCAGGCTTTGTTTAAACAGAGGAGGAGAGACATTCCACCAGGCCCAGCTCTGGAGATCTATCAGGCAGCATTCATATAATCAACGGCCTCTCTTTTCTAAGCAGCAGAGAAATGTGGGAATTTGGATCCTTGATAGCGGCTATGTACACTATTTCTATTATATTACTCTTTATATCACTGACAACACAACAGTAAATCATTTATATATTACATCCATGACTGTGACTACTTTTTAATTTTTCTCTTCCACTCTCAAAATATAATGCCATATGGCGTGATTGCTGAAATGTGACACAATGAGTTGTGTGCAGTCTCTTTCTTTATGGTCATCAGTCCATAGCATGTTGTTGAAGGTCCAGCCTGAGGCACACAGCCTGAAGTCGGCCTGGATGGTGGTGGTCTCCAATCCCTCTAACAGACCTGACAGACACAGCAGTGTGAGGCTGTAAACACCATGATCTACTGTCATGGCCCACACTACACACAGACATCCACATGTTTGCCCAGCCAGTGAACTCTCTGAAATCTATTCTCTCTTTGTCTCCATTCATCTTACTACAACTACCCACCCTCCCCTCTGTAAACACCTCTGTCCTTTGTTACATCTTAAAATTAAGGTATTGATTCAAGATTGGTGCAGTTACAACGTGTTCTGGTTGTATGGTAACCTAACTAAATTATGGCAAACACAAATAATTAATTAAATGTTTTTTTTAATTATAATTAGCAATGTGCAGTATATTTATAATTAACTGAATTCACAGAAACAGAATGAATAACATGCATTTATTGTAATGTTTGAGAGAATGAATTACACCATGGGAACATAAACACCTTTTCTACCCTTATCGCTGCAAAACACATACTACTTAGATTGGAAGATACCAGATGTCTGGTTCAGTTTTAGATAAGATGCACAAACATATTTTTAAAAATGTATTTTCCATAAAGTTCAAATTTGTTCGTTTGTTTGGTTGTTGATGTATGGATTTGTAAATGTGAATGTGAGTACACATATGAAGTTTTGTATATTACTCAGGCTATAAATAAAGAGTATATATAGAAAAGTATGGAAATCATGCATACAGATATAGTTATAGATATATTGATCATCTGACTGGTATATCTTAGACCATGCAGTACACGTGGCCGTATACAGACATTATAATTTATATTTATCATAAATAGTTTTTTATGCTTCTTAAAAACTACTTTCAATAATGGAGAAACTAATTCATCCTTATTCTTCAGACGTCCTGTGTTGAATCATTTCAACGCTGCGTTATAATGAACCTAAAGTGTTCTGTTCCGTGTAGCACCACATAAAGTTTTATGGCACAAGCATAATGAACCATTTCCCATTTTGATACGAGTTTCCTTTTAGTCTCTGTGTGTCTATTATCTCTTCTGAGAGCAAGTCAAACACATGGATGTTGTACTTTATAAATTGTTTATCTTGTACATGTATACATGTGTCATTGTACTTAATACAGCAGTTGTATGTATATATTCAGTGTCTATATTGAAATGTGAGTGGTCTATGAACTAAATGCTGCTGTGTAATTTATTGTATAATGTTTTTTATGACAGGAGGTGGTGCAAGGCTGCTTTCAGAGCCACATGGTGCTGATATGAGGTAGAGAAGTCTGTAAAGCATTTGACCTTGCTATATCCTGTAACACTGAGTTATTAGTAATACAACATCAAGTAGCTAATGGACCTGCATTAGGTGTAATGTTTGTTTCAAGTTCAGCTACCTTGATGTTGTGATCTAAACAAGACAAAGTCCTTCAGCTGGACCCTCATTCGATTTTCCTATACATTTTCCCTGCCACCCAGACTTGTGAGTACACTGGTTTAATTCACATGAGAGTTTGAGTTAATTAAATGTAATGTGAGAAAACAATCCAGGCTCACTAGGCAGCCTTGGAAGTTGTAGATGCACCTTCCATGGTTCTAAGAAATCTAGCAAACATTTTGATGACACCCTGCAGGATCAAGCTCAAGGTCAACATTTGAGAACAGCTCTGAAAACTGTTTGGAACTTAACACAATGCAGGTAGTAGTGACGACTGACTGCAGATGTCGTCTTAACTTGCATTCTGGCTCCATGTTTACATGGGCTTTCAACATTTGTGCAGCCTGTGGTGTCATTATCTTTCAAAATGCTTGTTGAGGAGCATTAGTGGAGCGCGGTCCTGCAGCTTGGTACATGTGGGGTCGGAGCATTAGAGGCCAAGTTACCAGCCGCTCTCAGAGGGGGGGCCACTGTCCATGCCGACTTTAACAACTGGTGAGCTGCCATCAAACCAAAGCGCTGCTAATCGCAAACTCATGAGCTGCTAAAGGCCTCGCAAATGAGCGCAGAGATGGTGTTATGGTGTTTGCAGAGCGCGGCAACCATGCTCCCGTCCAAGTCGAGAGGAGTTTCGGGCCAGCCTTTGTCTGAGGATCTGGGTTTGGCCAGCGGTCTGGCCCCAGCAGGGACCAGGATCTAGAGGATTTGAGTAGAGCTTCGGCAGCTTTTATAAATAAGCTTGTTGGGGAGATGGTGCACTACAGTGCAGCGGTGGATCACAGTGAATGGAAAGGAAGTTTAGGAGGATGTAAAGCCACAGAACACAGAATGTATCTAACTGTTTTACCGTGATACCTTGATGATGTCAGAACCAGGTTTGGTTGCCTCATTTGATGTAAGAAGAATTTACCTCAAACTGACCTCGGCCTTTTTTTGTGTCCCTTGAGAATCAGTGTATCAAGTAATGGGAAGTGTCCAGAACTGTTACATAATAAATAGTGTTAAAAGTAAAAACACATATTTTGTAGAAATCTTGTAGTTAAGTTTGATATTGTATTCATCTTTTTTAGAGGTCTCTTTTTCTCTATATCACTTCAGATACAGCATGAAGTTGAAAGAAACTTAAGAAGAAAAAAATACACTTACAGACACTGAATTCTTAAAAAAGAAAGTAATTAATAGAAAAATGTAACCTTGGTTTAAATCATAAATCAACATTGCCCTCAAATTGAACTGAAAGAAACATAATAAATTAAACAACAAAGTTGTTATTGTTGCAGTTGGGCAAAGGGAAGCAGGTTAGAATAGACAAGAGCAGAGATAATAAATCGCACCACCTTAGCACAAGAGGCAGAATGGAATGAGAAGACAAGACAAAAACATGTTAGTGGTTCTGGATGTGGACTGTGATAGCCATTGCCTGTGATTGTAAAGAAAAGCCATGTGGTGGAAATGCTGACAGATTATTGGTCAATATCTTCAACAGGTAAGAAAACAAGATTTTAGACCAGGATATTGTTCATTATGGAGTTCTGTCAGATTCTGTTCATTATGATATTAATCTGAATGCACATCAGCAGAGCGTGCAAATCTAAATCTGCAATTAAATCACCTAAAAATGCAGGTTTCTGCTATTGTCTTTTGCTATCAGGCAAACTCACAGGTTCAGAGAGTGAGTTGGTACTGATGAGATCTCATCATGACTTGACTGCACTTACTGTATCATGCAAAGTGGATCAGTGAGGTAAGTATGACTGGTAGATCAGTCGACATTTCTGTCCCATAAGTACTGATATTTATCCAGAGACCAAAACAGGAAGTGAAAATGTTTTTCTGTCAATGAAATGATTGATTTGAACAGCGATCACACCAGATATGAACTGGTCCAGATTTCACTTGAAAGAGATCCAAGAGCCATCGTTTGGTCCAGTGTTCACACCAACATTTGCCTGGAGTAGAAGTAATATCAGACAAGTTTGGATGGAAATACTGAAAGTGCTATGAACTCAGTGCTGTAGAATGACAGGACATCATTAGGCTGGTTTTGGATTCGTTTCATCATGTCTAAACCAGTCAGGATCACAGACAAACATTTACTAACACTGTGTGTGTGTGTGTGTGTGTGTGTGTGTATCTACTTTGTATCATGTCTCAGATTGGTCCTGTTTTCAGGAAGTCTCACAACCAGTGAGAAGTGCTGTGCTTTGGTAATGCAAGGCCACCCTCCACTATGACAGAGCCATCAGCGTTTTCTATAACCCTTTTACTCAGATGGTGCCCACACACACACATACACACACAGAGTGAAAATTGAGTGTTAGGAGCAGGGGAAATAGCATATGATGGAAGACAGGGACGGTGCTGGGTGGAGTCAGACTGATTAAGTGATTGTGACCATTCTGTTACTGAAATGCTTTCTTCAATCCTGCAGATAGCATCATCCTTGGGCTTTATCTTTGTTCTTGAACTTATTTTAAACATTCCCCTCTGCTCTCTCTTCATTACATACTGTCCTCTCCTTTTGGCATCCAGTTTCATTACTGGAGACTTATCTCATACATCCTTCCTTTCTGTCACTCTGTTTATTGTGTGGCAGGGATTTTAAGATTAGCTGTTCCCACATACCCCTTAACACTGCTGTGTAATTAAGACTTGATGCACCAAACCAGCTCTGTTCTGTGTGCTGTGCTAGAAAGGAACTAAATATTTATTTATAGTTGAAGTAAATTAATTAGTCTATCTGAAGAAAGATAGCAGAAAAAGAATGTGCATTTAATTTGAAATGGCATATCTGCAATGCATTTTTTTTTCATTCTCTAATCCCATAGTAAATACGTCGCCTGCACTATTAGATATTACCATTCACTGCAGATTATTTACATATAGGTTGCAAAGTATAAAAGGGCGCATGATGTTATTTTGATTGTGTGTGCTGAATCAACTGATATGCAGTCGTCCTATTAGAACGATGATGCTGCCTGGTCGGGATTTAAAGCTCCCTATTTATTGCAAAAAAAAAAAATCAAGGCCTCATCAGGCTCATATCTGCTATACACATAAGTCACACAGTTGTGTTGATAGATGAGGATTGCTTCTGAATGGGTCCTTTATAGTGCCATAAATGCTCTATTGGAAGGACATTTAAAAGTATCAGCGCAAGAAGAAAAACAAGTATGTAGCTTTCAGACTGTTTTTTACTTTGATGGAAGATGTTAAACTGATGCTGTTTGTTTGGCTGCATGATTGCAGCTTAACACCCCTATATTCCTCTTTTTAAATGCAAAACAGCATAACCCGTTCATTTATAGGAGGAATATACCATTATCATGTGCAAGATACCATCCCAACATTCAGGCCTATAGATAGTCCTTCAACATGTCCTTGTCCAGAGAGACAGTTTTTTGTTATTTAATGAAGGCACTGGTTTTCCATGCATCTACAACTCATTGCTTTATTTACTCTTTCTCTGCTCTGGTTCGAGAAATGTCTTCTGGTGTTTTCGGATTGTCTGTCCATCCCATTCTTGGGCAGATGGGAATCACAAAGGCCAAAATGATATTGTTTAGTGCTTAGAAGACAAAGGTCAAGGTCATTGTGACCTCAAAAAATTGTCCATGTCCCTTTGAATGTGATATTTCAAAAATACTGTGAGGGAATCACTACAACTTCAGAAAAGTTCACTTAGACTACTATGAGGGTTGAGCCCATTCGATATTAGTTAGAGTCAGGAGGCTAACGAAAGAAAAAAAAGGAAAAGAGGAAAAAACTGAGGATGAAATTAGATTTTGATGGTCAAAGGTCACCATGACGAAATAGAACATCTGGCTATAATCCATGACTTTAAGCATCAGTTACCTGTAACTCTACTAGTTAGTGGAGGCGTACAACCACAAGGCAGAAATTCTATTTTTTATTCTTCATTGATGTTGTTTTTTTTTTTTTTTGTTTTTTTTTATCTTCGTTGCTGCATGTTGTAAATTGGAGCATTTCTGGAAAGAAATACCTTTGGGGTTAATAAAGTTCCTATCGGTGTAATTAACTGAAGTTTACAGCATTAATTTTGCATCATCAACACAAAATATTGTTTGGTTACAATATATATTACAATATATTAACCCATCTCTTTGCAATTAATTTCATACTATTATTAATTAGATGAAAACATTTAATAAATACATATGAGCAAATTCTGAACCTGCAAAATTTTCACACTGTGAAACAGTTTTCATGTGGTTTCATCTACTGCTGCATCTGCTCATATAAACCACAGCGTTATCAGACTTTTTATGGTTATGTTTAGTCAGTTGGGGTTTAGAAGTTGGGGGGAAAGATTGTGGTCTTAGTCAAATATTAAAAAAGAAAAAATCAAGTGATTCCACAAGACAGGATGTGTTTACTTTATTAATATTTAACTGAAGACCACAATCTTTACCTGACCTCAACCAAAGTGCTTCCACTGCCTAAAGCTAAACCACAAAACAAGTCTCAGGATGGAAACTGGTGTCCTGTGTCCTCCAGTCACTGTGAGCAAGTGTGTGTGATACAAAATAGGACTACTTCCTCCATTAAATATAGTAAGTAATCCAAGTGCCATTTACATTTCCTCAAAACAGTTTTAGCAAAAACAAATATATGCAGCTCTAAGAATAAAGTGTTGACATGTTATGTGTTTTAAGAAAAACAATCCATTTTTTTTTTTTTTTTTTCAGTCTCAGATTTGAGAGCGAAGTGTATTTCTCACACACCCTCATTTATACCCCCTGGTTTTGTGCAACTGAGAAAAAGAAAAGATTTAAATTCAAAGATAATATGTTTAAACAGCAGTGGCAATATGCATCTCTTTTTAATCATGTTTAAGAAACAGAAATGGAACTTCGGAGTGAAATATATGAAATGTGCAGGTGCTGCATATTATGCATGTGGGTGTTAGAAAGATATATGAGTAGCTTCAGATGACTGAGTGTGCATTTATGTATCAAAGATGTGAACATGTTCATGTGCTGTTGGCCTGTGCAAACTCATTTTTAAAGATGTGTGAAACTATGTTTGATTTCCTTCCCTTTTTCATTCATTACGGACATAGAAAAGAATGATGAGTGGTATTTATTATAATAAAAATATTTAGAAATATTTTGAATCTAACGTTCCAGTTGTTCAAGTCAAGTGAAAGAACAAACAGGATAATACAATTTGTTCCTTCTATTGTGACAGCATGGAGACGAGGTTAATGGAAGTGATCACTGAAACTCTACGATTATCTTCAGGTCACTGCTTTGTAGCCACTTAAGATTTTGTGGATTACACCAGTCATACTCTCCGTCACTGATAAAAATGACAAAAAAAAAAAAAAAGGGAAACAGAAGGTCATCATAAGCTCACGATCAGTTGATTCGTCAACTTTCAGATATCATTGAGCGCTGTTCATAAAAACCTTCCAGCTTCCAGCTGAAATGATAGGGTGTCTTTTTCATCTACATCGTATCAACCCTTGTCTGCACCACAAAGATGTAATTGCATCACTCAACAAGCAGGTTAAGAGACAGGGTTGGAGAAATTAACATTTTTTTTTTATTGCAGATTTCCCCAGTTGTTTTAATAACCCATCTCAAACCTGTGATCTAATCTACAGGAACAGTGGAAGTAATTAAAGTTGAAATTAATTACCGTCTGTGCCTGATATTCTAATAACGGCTTTGAGTTTTGTAGCAGGAAGTTGATATTTTGTCATCCGTGTTTTATCTCTCTCTTGGCCGTGCGTGATTGTCTGCTCTTACAGATTATTAATGTAGCCAGGAAGGGAGCAGGAAATGGCAGATAAAGGTGGAGAGACTTTCCTTTCTAGCACTCCTCCTGACCACAGTGGCCCCTCTTGACAGCTCCAAGCCCCTCCTCCCCCACCTCCTCCTCCAGCCCTCTTCTTTTAACAGTCCCTTTATCATGACAGTATTTAGAGGAGATACAGTAAGACTGAGCAGGCCTTATGACTGCTTTTGATAGAAATTATACAATTGTTCATTAGTGGCTGAGATAATACCCCCCTTCACCCACCACCCTTTCACACACACACCCCATTCTCTGCTCTGCTTTCCCTTTGGGATCTCATTTAAGGCCCGCAGCATTCAGCAGTGCATACTGCAGGGGCTGTAGATGTGACACCACATAGGACCTGCCGCAGACAGTGCAACTGGAAATGTCAAGTTAAGTGAAGGGAACTGTTGGGCCTGCACACTCTGGTAAGCAGGGTATGTACCTCCCTGTGGGGTGGGTAAGGGGTACTGTGCTCCCTCTGCTTGGGTCTGTCACTCTTACAGTGGCTATCATGTTTTTAATGGAAAATGGTCAACTAAAATCAAATATTAAGCTTTGATAACTGTGGTGCCTTCTGAAGTGGAAAAAACCTTTCAGCTCTCTTTCTACTGTATCACTTCACACCAACCTCAAGTCACTTCCAGACTTCTGTTTGCTCCACTCACCATAAAGATAAATTCAGCCATTGGATTCTCTTTCACCGATAGATCTCATCAATCCAAGGTCAGTACATTCCAGCACATGCTTCCTGAGTGAGCAGTAATTCTCCTTAATTAATTCATTCATTTTCGTTGCAAGTCAGCCTCAAATTGCTTCATCTTCTATGGGTGCAGTGAGCGATTCCATAAATTTCTCAGAAAACTTTGAAACTCTTTGCAACATTAATGTATTTCATTTTGCATTCATGACTCTGACTAAAGTCGATTATGGTCAACTTGGCAAAAATTTGTTGCCTTGACAGTTTTAACTATGCTAGCAGCATGGATGTCGACAATGTCAGCCCCACCCCAAACAGAAATACTTCAATAACTATTTCACCGACTGTGAGAACTATGAGACAGGTTTTCATCGTGTCCTAGAAGAATCATTATAACTTTACTTGCAAAAAGAAATTACATCTCCATCAGCCTCAGCTTCTTATTCATGAGTGTTAGAATGCTATCATGCCAGATTAAAATGGCAAACACAGTAACTCAATGTCAGCATGCTGCTGTTAGCATTTAGCTCAAAGCACTGCTGAACTGAGTACAACCTCACAGAGCTCTTAACAAGGCTGTAGACTTTTAAACTGATGATGATTCCAAAGCAATGGCTTTGGTGATTGTTAAGGAAAAGACACAAAACGCTGCAATGAGATGAGCTACTTTCAAACTAAAGAAAAAGCCTCACAGCATTTAATATGTGCTGATGTCATCAAGAATCAGAAATAGAGGGCAAGTTTATCATGGCTGTCTGGACACCTGGAGTGTAGCCTATTGAATGATAATCTTATATACCACTACCAAGACAAAAAAAGCAGCAGGTTTGAAGAAAAGCCCAATGTGCCAAGTAATTCTTGAAAACTTGGATCTATTATGTGATTTCAGTTGTTGGTTGGGGTTATGATCACGTTGCTGGTTTTCAGGAAACATTACTCCCATTCGTTGTTAAACATGAAAACATGAAACAGCTCAGCAACCATTTGGTCTAAACACGCCATTAGAGAGAACAATGTCCAAAAGACATACTGAGGTCCATATCAGGGAAAACAAGGACCACACTTAAATCTAGGTTTTTGTACGACCAATTAAGACATGTTGCTTCACCACTGCTATTGCAGTAAGCAGATACATGCAAAGGCAGAAGTGACCTAATGAGTCCTAATGTTCATTTCATTTTTCAATGATGATGTTTGATTATCTAATGATGATTATTCATAGAAATGGTTTGATAGACAATAGAGTAGAAAATAATAGATTCAAATCTTTTGAAATCCTCTGCTTTTGAATTGGTAGATATGTCATGTGATCCTTGGTCATTTCTGTTATCAACATGAGTATCAGATCCAGAGAGGTGACACTTTTAATCCAATTTAACCATAATGTTGAAAACAGAATTCTCAAAGTAAGTTAGAGTAAAATCTATTGAGAATAGTGCTGTGACTGGTATTTTTGCATTTCCTACAATGAATTTATGTGTAGATACAAATGAAAAACAAAAAACAACAGAATGCCCATCTGGTCTTCCAGGGTGTTTTTTTTTTTTTTTTTCAAAAGAGAAATGTGATTTTCAGTGTAGTGTCTCATTTGTATTTTAATTATCTACTGTTGAGTAGAACAAACTGCAAATTGGTCAGTCAGTCATGTTGTAAAAAAAAAAAAAAAAAAAAAAAAGTAAAACATCAGAACTCATCTTTCTCGCCAAGAGTGAAGTTGGGTGACAAACAGCCACTTTCCCCCTGTCTCCTGGATCAGCTATAAGACGATTTCAATGACATGCAGAAGATCAACTGTTGGGAGAGTGAGAACTGCGAGACAGGGGCTTAGAATCACGGCCGGATCAGAATGAGATGAACATACAATCAGAGGCAAAGCCACACGGGCTTATCTGCCCTTTCACGATGGCTGTCATCATTTGAGAGTTCCTTCAGCTGCTCCTCTGCCAAGATGAGAAGGCTTTCTGGCACAACCGGAAAGTTTCTCTTTTCTGCTTCAGGAAAAGTTTTGGAGGAAACTTGCAGTGCCCACAAAGGAGCACATGAAAGTCATCGAGAAGGGAGTGAAGCAAAAATGAGAAGTCAGGAGGTGTCAACCTGGGTGAGAATAACAGAATCAAATACAAGGAGGTTGAGATATCAAGCTGCAGGGCATACAGAATAAGATTAAATAATGCATGGATCTGTGGAGGCACGGCTTTAGAACACATGCAGGGTTTAAAAAAAGTTTCTTTTTTTCAATTACAAGCTGCTCCTCTCTCCCCCTCTCTCTCAATTAGATCTATTTTTCTGATATACTTGAACATTAAAATAAATGTTCCTTTCCAAACCTTCCTGCTGTGATACTTCAACACTCACATACAGACTGTGTCTTAATGTAAACCTGCCGTATCCTTCCAAAAGCACCGCTTCATCCCTTAAGTGTCATTTTGATGTGAGCTACTGATGGACCATCGCTGCACTCAGCATATGTCATATATACTTCACACAAAACCCTATTTGGCATTAGTGTTGTCAGACTGTGTGGGAGATCTGTAACATGAAATGGCTCCATTTCAGCATACATCACTGAACATATCCCATACAAGGCTGCGGACAGTGTTTATAGCTTACCCCCCTGTGAGACATTGGCATCCAGTAGCAGCTCTATATCTCAGACAGTATGCTTGGTTGTGTTGTCTTTTCCCGTGTGAGCCTTGCCATGCAAGGTGATTAGAGCATTTCTGTCAGTGGCTGAGGGGACAGATGGAGCAACAGAGGACTTTCTGGAGAGGCTATGGTAATTAGGAGTGAAAGGAGAGAAAATGGCGGCTTCAGAGCAACTGGGTTCACGGAGAAGCTTTAAACAACACCATTCAAGTGGCACGGGGACTTGTATGCCCTTTGGCCACTTAGCATGGCATTGTTTTGTTCATGTTAACATGTTTGCACATGCTGTGAGGTTTTCTCCACAGTATCAGAGCTATAATACACAGCTGTCCTTGGTACAATAGAAACGATTTGCCATTTTACAAATTAAACGTACAAAAATAGATGGGAAAGGGATCCACTCAATAAAAAGAGATAAAATAAAAAAGCAGTTATCACACGACTATTTCTATGTGATTGTTCACATTGAGATGTGTGGATTATTATATCAATGCTGGCCTGGAGGCAGGCATGAATAGCTCAGACACTGAAAAAATAAAATCAATTGATCGATGCCATCAGAGGTAAGGCTGGATGAACAGACCCTTTGTGACAACATCTTTTCATAAATCATCATCTCTCAGCTTGGGCTCATCAACATGGCCTTCTTGAATTCATATTAACATTTCCACATGCAGTATTAGTATCAGAACACTGGGTGTTTGTGTGTGCGTGTGTATGGGGGGGGGTTGCAAATTTGAAATAAAAAATTATATATGTTTAAAGGTTATAGAATGATATGTTTTCCCAATACAGACTGTTTCCATGGATGAAAGTAGATAGTTACAATTGAATCATCTAAATTTAATGAAGTTTAAACACACTCAAACCTGGATAGATGGAACATAAATACTAAAACAACTGCATGTCTATAACACTGGATCAAAACAGAAAAACATTTTTGTAATTTAGATGAATGAACTGACTTTTTGATGCCAAATTTCCCCCCCAAAAAAAGCAGTTAATGAATTGATTTAAAATGTTAAAAATGTACACAATCACTTCCAGTTTTTCTACACACACACACACACACACACAAGCACTGAGGATCTGGATCAGGTCCGTTCTGCGTGTGATTAATTATTTTGTCAACTATCAATCTCCAACACGATAAAATAGCCACAGGACCTGCACACAGCAGGTTGCTGGTGAAATTATGGCACTAAAATCCCCGCAGGGCACATATTAATGAGGCTACAGTGAGAGATAACAATTCACCATTAAAACGTAATGCATTCTTTAATTAATTAAGCCTTCATTTATATAAACATCCGCCACTTCTTCCTCTCACTCCAAATTTGACCTAACAATGGAGTATTTAATGTTTTATGGTGCTGGCATAACATATTTAAATGTCATTAATGCATGAACAGCAAGATAAACATACTCAAAAATTCTATTAGCAATAATGGAAGTGAAATAAGAAATATTCTGAGGTGAGTATTATAGCCGAGGAGTTGGTAGACTATCACTTTTATAGTAGATACACACACAACATCAAATGATTATCTTCCAACACTCCCAGACATCAGCTAACTGAGGATCTAATTTCATGTCACACATGCTTAATAAAAAAATTAAATTGGCTCCTAAATTGGTTGGTCACTCCAACATTGAAAAATAGGTCAAAGTTTCTGCAATCCAAAGTGTCCGCTAGCTCTATGATTACAGATTGATATGTGGAGGAGCTTTTTTTTTCCTTTTCCTGGCGAGGCTGGAAAGAGAGATCCCGAGTACAGAAGCAGCTTTTTAGGATTTTTTTTTATTATTATTATTATTTCTAACATGCTTTTGCTTGACAACAGAGGAAGGTAGACTGATAACATTTTGAGAACAAATCATTTTACAGATTATTAGATGGGTCATTTTTGGAGGGAAATAAAATCTTTAAATGTTTTCTATTGTTAATCGGCATTCTCATTGTGAATTGTATGATGTTAGTGACAGAGCAGCGGTGCATCCTTGATGTACAGACAGATGTATATGAACACGCTCACAGCTTTAAACTGTCAATATGCAAATGTGAGGGATCCAGATTGTTGGTGTGGATTGGTTGGGTTAAGCTCAGCCAAATGCTCCAGCCATAATCATCTTGATGTTAATGATGTCTGCAGAAGTGCAGCGTCACCCCTGTGATTTAATCAAACCTAATTTGGGTCAGTCCATTTTGGCTGCAGCCGAGCACCTCAACATCATCATTACATTCCTTCAACTCCAACCTCTGCTCCTCTGAGCCCCGCCGGATGAGCCGGGCTAGGCCTCAAAAACAGCTGCTCGTCATCCATCTTGTCACCACCTTGTCCCGCTTTTGGACATGGGCTCGCACATTCTGGAGTTTTGGTTCTGAATTTCACCATGATCCGAATCAGAAATGAGACTTTGTGTTTAAGATTTCACTTCCAAGCTCTCTCTGCCTGTGGGACCTGCTCCTTGGGCTTTTCATCAGCTGCCATTTTCGACGGCATGCAGTAATTTCATGGCTCATTGCAAGCGCTGAAAACCTTTGAAACTGCAAATGTTAACTTTGCCTGGCCTGGAGCCATTTAGGAAGCGATTAATTTAGCAAACAGAAGTGAGCCACTTTCTCCTCCTAGCCTGCGCATAATTTTTTGGGGCCTCTATCTGTATTTGAGTAAGAGTGAGCAATGTAATGACGGTTCCTGTAATTGTGGCAGTGTGAAAATGGTTCCTACCTCAGCCTCCACTATCATGCTCATCTCTTCTGGCTGAGTCTTGACAGCCTCGTACAGTGAGAGCACACGCAGATTGAGAAGAGGTGGAATCACTTACAACATGCTCGACCTTATTTCTTGTTCCGCGTTGTTAAAGCGTGCGAAAGGAACATGTTTGTTTGCTATTCCTGCACTTCAGCAAGCGAAGCCATGCTTCATGTTTGCGGGCCACCTACTGAACAGGCATTTTCTGATCACTGACGACTCTGTATCTTTGATAGCGACGTGATACAGAAGCAACAATTCAATCTAGAGGAGTGTTGGATGTGTGAAGGTTTTTGGCCGCGGTGGGCTCAGGAAATAGTGCGCATCCCAGCGAGAGGCTCTCAGTGTTTGCCCAGTATTCCTGGAGGCTTGTTTTGTCACAGACTCTGTGCAGCAAGGCATGGGAGAGGCAGAAGGCAGCGGGTCGGCCAGCCTTCCCCCACAGCTGTCCTCTTCCATCCTGGCACTCAGCTCCACCAAGCCAATATGAAAACAAATTCTCGGCCCTCTTCGCAATTAATTTTCCTTTGCCACAGAAAAAAAAAATCAGTCTTGACAACATAACATATAGCAGGTTGTGTACAGAAAATCTGGCTGTATGCAGGAGCAGAAAAACCTCACAAAAATCTGTTTGTCCCCCAAGAGTAATTTTTCACTCTGCTGGGAGCAGTTGTCTCGCACATATTCCTCCTTGTGTGCATATAGATCAGTGTAATCCAATAAAGTGGTAGAAATAATGAAATGTACCATTTTATTTCCACAGCATGAGGTGGTGGGGATCACAGACTATTGTTGCAGGAAACATTATTTTCTGTATTCTTAAATGTTAATTGAATATATTCTCAATTCATCACATGAGGCAGTGAGTGAAATAAACTGAGCTCACAGGAGAAACTACAAAAAAAATCCATATGTTCAGGCAAAAGTGAGATGGGTCAAAGGGCAAAAACCACAAAAGAGAGAACGGTGGAAATAATAGGAACACACGACGACAATCCAAATTCCTATTTTGCACCGTGCGTGTGGGCATGCGTGCAAGTGTGTATCCGTGCTGTGTTTAGGAAATGACTGTTTCCTTACCTGGACGCCCTGTAACCACATCTGCATCCTGTTTTACCACATCCACGCTGCAGTCTCCCCCCACACCATTAATTTTCCTGAAAGCCATTCACAATAACTATGAGATACTGGGCAGCAGCGTTCAAACGTTTTCTTCCCCCTTCTTATCATAAAGGTCCCACATGTCTTGGCAATATCCCCAAAATAAAAAAAAGATAAATTTGTCCTAATTACGTCCCTCGAACAATGTTGTTTGACGGCCAAAGACATCAAATTAAATACTATTTTGATTCTGCAAAAGTGGTGTCAAGGTCTTATATTTTCATTGCAGGTACATTGACTGATAAATATGAGGAAGCGAACAGTAATTATAGGGTGGAAATGACATCAGAAATTAAGCAAATTGTGAAAGGGTTTGCCTTTAAATGGGTTTAAGCCGTGAATTAAAAAGACCATTAACCGGGAAGAGGCAGGTGTTATCCTCACTGCCCAAAACAAAACAAACAGAGGGGGAGGCGTGTGTATGTGTATGTGTGCGTGCGAGGAGGAGGAGAAGATTCAGGTGTGTGTTGTTATCTATGAACAATCCCATGTCATTACCACGTGAAGATGATTTTCTTCACTTTTAGCCTTGTGTGTAATTTGTATTGTTCCGTAAATAAACACAGTGAACTTATGGATCCTTTACATTCAGTGCTGGGAAACCATACATTTCCATTACAACAGCTGTAATTCTGAAATTATTGCAACTACTATTTAGCATCGATTGAAGAAATTGTTAAAACATGTTTGTAATGTCACTGATGTCGTATTCCAGCTTTTGCATTTTTAATATTTCAGTGAAAGTTCAGAATGTTCATCCTGTCACCTCCTCTGTGCTCTGTCTCCTTCTCCGTCTGCACGAATTCAAATTCAAAGGACTTTAAATTGTACTACAAGTAAATTGTTGCATAGTGACTCCACCAGATATCAAAAGGCAGCAGATCAGAGTTTCATTCCACTTCATTCTGTGTTGCCATTTTTTTCTCTCTTTCTTTTCATTTTTTTTTTTATTTTTTATCAAACCTGTGTCTGGTCTTTTCATGAGCTCAGAGAAATTTAAAGGTGATGAGAGGTCCTCTGCCTGATAGGACACAGGGCCAGTATGGTGATCAGACAAAATTACATCAAGCCCCCCTCCCTCGACTATGCTTGTCTTTTTTTTCATTTAATCAAAGTTCTTGCAGCCCTGATGCTGCCCTCTCTCTGGGCCAGGTGTCAAACGGTTTCCATTGATGTCAATGCGGTGGTAATCACAAAGTCTATCCACAGATGCCTGCTTGCACCAGCGTTTTGGTCGGGCCATCGCATTCTCCTGCTCAACACCTTTGAGGCATGTAAGATTATTTTTGCAATCTGAAAGAGAGAATAACCTCTAGGAAGAAACTAAATCACAATATAAAGTAATTAAGCACATTATCAACGTCGAGGTTAATTAGTGAGACCCTGTACACCGGCACCACTGGTAGCATTGCAAACAGACGAATGCTTTGGTTTTTGTCTCTCTCTTTTTTTTTTTTTTTTTTTGTTTAACCACATGTGCGTACACACACACACACACACACACACACACACACACACACACACACACACACACGGACTGGAGGCGGTTGATTGTTACTGTTTGGGGCTCTGAAATTGATTAAACAACTTCCAATCCAGTTTAATTAATGGAAACTATCTGTAGTTCAAAGCTATTTAGCTGAATGTTGTGCCTTAGCACTGCCCTCTTGTTTCATTTTGCTTAGACAATCCTAGAAATTAATTGAATTCCTGAATTACTGTACAGACTAACCTTAAAACAATCTTTGATGTTATAGACCATATTAAAAGCTATTCTGCGTATAAACACACACAACCTGAGAGTTGATATACTGTTAGCCAGTGTTTATCCATTAACATGAAAGAACTGTGCCAAGCTGTAATATCACAATACAGGGAAGACAACATGCCCAGCCTCTATATCTCTGAAGTGCAGCCGAGTCCGAAGTGGCACATTGACAACAACATACATAGTTGCTGCATAGAAACAAAAGGCAAGGCATTCCTAATTATTGACAAGCAACATATATTTACTTTTCCTCATTTCCAAACGATAAGTCCTTCAAGCTCCACTCAGTGTCTGCAGTGTGAAGATGTCCCTATCAAAAACTACAGGCGTACCTGTTTGTTCAGGAAGGCTTGGCACGAAAATACCTTCTGTTCCAGCGCTGGCTAGAGCCATTAACCAACTTAACTTTTTTTTTTTTAAACACATCACATTTTTGATTGCTCCTTTTGTGCTTCATATCTCACACTTTAAAACACACGCACTTCAGGCTCGTACCTATGACTGTAGATATTTTTATCCTCGGTTCATTGGTGTAAAGTTGCCTTTGACCCTCTATAGGAGTGAACTAATTAACTTTTATTTATCACTGCTATTAGTAAATAGCTGTAAATAAAGCTTGTGAATAAACTTAAAACCTTCACATTAACCTGGGTGGGTTGCAACACTTAAACAACATCAGTTAGCAAGTTTGAATCACATTAAAAAGCTGAAAAAACTAAAAGTCATGAAGACGACATAAAGGCAGTTATGTAAAAGTAATAAATGGTTCAAAATGTTAGAAATGAATAACATGGTTTAATAGTTTGCTACATGTTAATGATAAATGTCTAAAATGTCCAATGAAAATTCAACTAGATGGAGAAGTACTGCGACAACATCTTGGTATTAAATAACATCTAGTTTATAAATCCATTCATGGTCATCAGATTGTACAGACAGTTCACTGATAATGTCTGATATAATGCTTCATTAAACACTTTTTAAAACACATTTAGGTACAATAGTGTGAACACTGACAACAGCACGTCAGCTCTTTATTAAATTTCTCTTTTTTTACTTTGTGGATCATCATTTTATTCACAGTGTAACATATATGATAAAGTGTCTAATAAAATAGATATGTGGCCTCATGCCCAAGAAAAACATGTCAAGCAGGTGCTCACTTGCCCTAAAACTTAAAACTCCCTCCCTCTCTTTTCTCTCCATTCTGCTGTGTCCCCCTCCCTCCGTTCCCCCTTTCTTTTTTTTTTCTTAAATGGCATGAAGGTTGAGATGGCAAGAGTCCAAGATCATCGCGCCTGAGACCACACAGATGGGGAGAGATAAAAGTTCTCTGAGAGCCGCTCACAGTGCTGCCATTTTCCACACAAGTAGAGGTGGTGGGTGAGGGGGGAGCCACCTGCGGCTGTGACATCACTGCCTTATCACATAACATGTATCACCTGCAGCTCCACGTCAAGCCCAAAGAGACAGATTTCATCTGTCATCTCTGAGAGGATCTCAATATAATTTACTCGGCTGATCTGACATCCAGAGGAGAGGAGTAGAGTTGCCAAACCTAATCTTACAGATGAGGACTCTCCTTTTTCTGCCCAGTCATGTCCTTGTGTGTGCCGTTGCGAAGGCGGAGAAGGGTCTGGCATATCAGATTTAGCTGTTATTTGAAAGCAGCATCTTAGGTTAAGTGGCTCTTGTGGTTTTCATTTCTCTGTAAACTCAATACACGTATGTGGGCCGCCCTGTTCCTTTTGTTTCAGAGAGGCATCGCACGATTTCACATGCTGGAACGTTTCAAAAAATGCCAAGCATTTTGTGAGGAAAGAAATTGCAGTGTACAAGATATTTATTAAATACATTCATGTGGAAATTCAGACTTTTTCCCAGTGTATGTGATTACAATGGAATAACTTTGAAGCCAAGTATGCAAAAAAGAGATTATCATACATAAAAGCCAGAAGCAAAAAACATAAGTGGTATCAAAAAGCATATCCTAATTAGAAAGACTAATCAACTTTAATGTCTTCATATTTAAGGAAAGGGGAAAGGATAATTAGTCTTGGGGTTCAGTCTCCTTTCCTCTGCAGTCATGCTACTAACAAGAGTTGATGCTGTCTAGAATGGCCACCCACATATAACAGCTAATTGCAGGTCTTCGCCCTCCAGCACCCTCCTAGTCATAGAGACAACAGGGAAATTGGCCATTTCAGCTGTGCTGGGTATCATTAATAATTAATGCCACTTTCAAGAGTCAGACTGTCCCTAAAAACCTAAGCAAGAGGTGCTCTGGGAGCTACACAGTGTGTCACTGGCTCTGATAGCAAATATCAGTGGAGAACTTTTTCCTCTCTTATGAAAGCTGTTTTAATTTTAAGAGATGTTTTGTACTGTGAGATAACTGCTGCCCCAAGAATTATCACGTTTTCACAATCCCAATTAACCATCTAACACCTGCTTAAAACACAAGCTCAGACCAAACACGTCTTACATTTACTACAATTCAATTAATATCCTCTACAGAAGAGATTACAAGCACTCAAATTAATAAGTCAATATTTATAGCAATGTTTGTGATCATGGTTAATATATGAACTGATTATCACAACACAATAACACAACATGTATGATAAATTATACCTCATCCACCTGGCGACCAAGGTTTGACATGACTTTTCTTGACTTTGTATATCATATATCAGTAGACATGCAGTGATGACTGTACTTTTTAATCTTTATTGAGGCGTAATAACATGTTTATCGTTAAAGGTGCAGGAGGGAGTTAAAGCTCTCTAACAGTCAGCGATGGAGGTGATGTTGGAGGTGAGGCAGGTTGTCCACTAGTCAGAGGGTCAGTGGTTTGATTCCTAGATCCTGCAGTCTTACATGTCATGTTATGTGTTACATATAGAAGTCTGTATGAACCTGTATGATGTGTGTGTGAATGGGTGAATGTGACTCATGGATGTTTAAATGCAGTTCATCTCCATTCATAATGTTACAATGTAGAATAACATGTATTATATTTCTTTGTCTGTGAGAAACTTTTTGGATATTTGTATATTACACATATTACATATTGAAACATTAAATACTCTCCTCTTTTTGGTGTAATAACAACACTTATCATTTCTATTTTCATACGTACTCACCTTCAGTATTGCAAAAGCGGGAGAAAATTCTTCATGTTCAATTTAAATTAAGTCTGAATAGAAGAAAAACAGTACAGAGCAGTTCCAAACCATTTTTATTGACATTTAAGCAGGTCAAGTCCACTGAATAAAATCCATAAATACCATGAATGGTATAAAGGCTGTAAAATTGGCTAAGAAAAAAATGGTCACCAAAAATTGAAAAAATAATTTCATATAAATCAGAGAATAGGAAACTGCAGTAGAAACAGTAGAAGCAAACGAAGCATTGATAGTTCATGTAAACTGTTTTCCTACAAATGCCAAAAGTTTGCCTCGATTTACAAACCCTCAGTCTGTATAGACAGTTTTGGAACAAACGGTGTTACCATAGCTTTTGATGTATTATTAGGACAACACAATACTGCAGGAAGTAGTCTAGGTATATTGTAATCAGGATGGAGAAAAAGAGGAAGGTCACAGAAGAAGACAGACTGTTGGTCAGAGCTGTACGGTGGTTTCACATCAGAATTAGAAATACTTTTTAAATCCTTTTTTTCCTTCTTTTTTTTTTTTTAAATATAAGACACAATAAAAAGTATATTAGTAGAGGCAGAAATAACTGAGTGTGTCAGTGAAATAAGTCTGCTACTCAGCTATGTTGAGTAGCACGTCATGGCACTAAGTCAGTTGAATTAGTAAGCGTGTAGCTTAGCATCCTCCTTTCTGACACAATGGAGAGAGTCCAGGGGCCCGTTTCAGAAAGTGTGTTCGAGTGAAAACTCAGGGTTAGTTTGTGTCTGGTGAGTTTTCACCAGACACAGTCTCAGCTCTCCTCAGCTCTGTGGCCCTGTGGATGAGTCTATTGAGTCATGATAGAGGATGAGGACACTCTCCACATCTAAACCAAATGGAGCTGGTTTAGGATGAACTGGACAGACCACAAAAGCAAAAAAGTTGCAAACACAACACATTTGTAGGAACTTCTGCAACAGTATTGGGACAAGCTTCCAAAACAATGTCTCATTTTGCCCTCAATAATAAAAATTCACCACTGTGAGACATATTAAAGGAAATTGAATTTCCATTGTGGAAAAAATGTTACGACATACATGTGAAGTGTTCTGTGCTTCACTTCAAAGTGCACCTAATGAAAGTGCTTTAAATTTTGACTTGCAGCAGATGTGTGAAAGACAATGAAGTCAAAAACAGATCAGCTTTCAATGTGGTCACAGTAAAACATCCGTCACGATGGAGCCATGTGTAACCTGCCACACAAATCAAACCCACGGTGGTAGTTTTCCACTACAGTAGCTGTCTCCCGGACGTTTTTGCACAGACTCACAAGGTGAACACTAAACCATCCACACTGTAGCAGCTGGTAACAAACCACAGGAGTTAAAATGTGATTTGGCTGCATGTTTATAAATCTTCTGACCATATGGCACCTAATCATTATACATTTCATTTTACTAATTGTTTTATGTGGTTGCTCAAGTGAGTACTAGAAAATAGAAGAAATGGTTTCTATGTTCAAAACAGTGGGGAAGAACAGTGAGGTAATAAAACAGCAGCAAATAAAAGGGGGAAAAAGGCAACACAGTGGATTGTGGCACATTTGATCATATTTCCTCTCCTTAAGAAGTCATCCACAGCTCTGTTCAAGGGTAACCAACCACTGTCTTATAACTTTATTATTCTTCCTTAATCGGTTTATAAATATTTATGAATCGCCAAAGCCACCCTGACTTGCAGCTGAGATTGAAGCCTGTGCGAAGCCGGTACGTAGTGAGGCAACCGTGGGTTGGGAGGGTAGAGATAGCGTGGACAGAAGATTTGTGACAGAGCAGAGCATGAAACCCATCAGTTGATGAGTGGAAATCCCTACTTTCTAATTAATAGAGGTACACAGGCCAGGGGGATAAGGAGGATCAGGGAAATGAAATCAGCAAAAAGATACCATCACTCATTTCTGAGGTCCATTGTCACACTTCAGAATCTGCTGTAATGAATCACTCAAGCATTCTGCAGATACATTTGAATGGTTGGGGGAAAATTCATTGTCCGGTGGAGAGCATTCGATAAGGATCTTTTCTCTTGCTTCTCCCTCTTCTTCAGCCTCTTCTCTCTCGTCTTTTGTCAAAGGGTGCTCTGATCAAAAAGCGAAATCAGGGCTCAAGCAACAGGTGAGCCATCTGAAAGGCGGCTGCAATCTGCAAGTGAACTGGAAAGCTATCTCGGATAAAAAAAATAAAATAAAATAAAAAAAGGGAGAGATTCAAGAAGTTTCAGGGGATTTGCTTCTTGGGGTCAGTTGAAAAAGTCAGGATTTGGTAAAATGCTGCAGCAGGTCTATAATGACCATCACATACAGCACATACTGTACTATATGTCTTCCCCTTTGAACCAGAATGTTACTTTTGATGTAGTATTTATTTGAAAAAAAAAACATGTCACCTTATATACATAGTCCACTCTTTGTCTTCTAATTGGAAACATCACTGGTGGATGTGTTATGTTTGATTTTCTGTGTTCTTACTCCTTCCCTAGTGTCGTTGCTAGGATATGACATGATATGTTTTAGTTACTATGCACCATGAAAACACAAAATCCAACATTACAAAGCAACACAAAGGGCTCGTAACCCTAATTAGCCAGATGTTAGAAAGATAACATATAAGGACAAAGGCAAGCAAGACACGACTCCTCATGCAACATGTTTTATTAATATTTTACAACTGTAAAAATGAATCTGTAAATGTAACTAAATGTGGTGATGGGTTCATCTGCAGCAGGTAAAGCATCCACCTCTTACCTTGTGGCAGTTTATTCTTTCACCAAGGGGTTCAAACCTCTCTCCTGTTTGTAATCATTTACATTAACAGTTTAACAAGCCCCTGTTTAAGGAATAAGAGAAATGTGAGCATTAAGCCCAGCACATGTTAACTGCACCTCTACACAACTGGCAGGCTGAACACAGCTCCTCCACATCCTCGGATGCATAATTGCGATGGTGAAAATCTGCAGACGACATAAAGCGAGAAACAAAATGCAGCATATATCTTTCCATATCGTGCATCCTTAGAGGGGATTTAGCAGAGCTGCCTTTAGACGTTATTATTATTCTTGTTTGCAAAATGCACCGAGAGCACATTTCAAAAACAGAACTAAGTAAATATACAGTATAGCTTCTGTCTTCTCTCTTTAGCCTTTTGTCTTTGTTTGCTTTCCAAAGATAATTTAAGTTTTCTGTTTCTAAGTAGTTCAATCCAACCCAGGGGAGCTATACCCCTGTGAAACAAGATTTTTCTTTTCTTTTTTTTTAACTTCTTTTCCATCCTTTATTTATTTTTTTTATTTTTTTTTACTTCAACTCTTATATTCCCAATGCAATTATTTAGTATACACCCACTCATAGTCTGCATATGAGATATGAATATAATTGTATGTTACTTTTTAATTACAGGAAAAATCTAACTTGTAAGATGATGGGCTGGAAGGTGCCATTGCATTGTTATTTTTTTCATCCTCGTTTTCTGATTATGTGAGCTGGGCTCCTTTGCTAAGCGATGATAAGCAGAATTTCCATGTTCTCTGCATAATTAATCCATCTTTGCCTCTCTTCATGCCAACTCCGCCGTTATCGCCTGCACATGCCTGAATTGCAAAAGAATCCTCTCTTCAATTGGAACTTATTGATATTCTAAAAAAACTGGAAATCCTCAAATTTAAGCCACAGATTGTTAAATGGATTAATTTCGCGGCAATCGCAAGCATCTAACGCGGAGAGACAGGCAAAACAAATTGAAAGTGTCTCCTGTTTGTGGAGTTTTAGTCCCAAATGATAGGGTTTATTGGCATGTTTTTTTTCTCCATAGTCAGAAATTACCATTTATTTGCATGCCATAAAATACTTTTATATGGTTGAAAATTCAGAGGAATTTCTTTCAATGCCTGTCGTTGGCTTCATGATAACAACTTCAGCTTCCCACATCTGGACGCTTTTGATACTGGGTGAAAGGAATGTCTGAATATTTAATATTTTTATCTGTTTTCATCGATGGTTTCACCATTAAGGATGGCTCTGCTGTTTGCATGGAGCCTGGCAGATGTAGATTTATTTTCTGAGCTGTCTACGGCCTGCCTTTCTCTGAATATATTGATGCATTTTTTCCATTTTGCTGTGCACTGATGCCTCTGCATATGTAATAAACCAGCAGACACACTTATAAAATACATCAACAGACTGTATTATAATGCTGCGTTCAGATGTGGGTCTTCACTTACTCATGCACATATAGGAAAAGGAGGAGGAGGAGGAGGAGGAGGGAGAAAAACTCAGCAACACATATCAAATATAATTTACTTGACCTCATAAAAATGAATAATATTAAATCAGAGGATGTCAAAACACATGAGGTTCTCGTGTATAATATGTTATTTGGACATTTGGCATACAAACAGTGATATATTGAAACACGCATGGACATGATCAGTACAGAGAGCTATACTGTCACCTGTAAGGCAGTGCATACATTAGGAAAACAGAAAATGAACTGTGCTCATTTTAAACACATACCAACAATAACGGATATAAATCATTTTAGGAAATACATTTTTTAATACATCTTTTTAATCTATGATGATATAAGAGAGATTGTTTTACATAAAACTGAAACACGCTAAAATGATCAGGTAAAAAAAATATATACATTTGTTATAGTTTGTAATTAGTTAATTTATTTTAATTCAATTATTAAAAAAAAAACAACATTTTTAACATTGGTATTTTAAAATAAAGATCTGATAATTTAATTGTGAATTTAATTTTTCTGTATTCTGTTTTTGGTTGTTTTTTTGTTTGTTTGTTTGTTTTAAATACACATTACACACTGTACCATGCTCACCAAGAATGAGCAATTTAACTGATTATATACAGTAATTATGTATTTACACACAAACTTCATGTTATTCCAAATGAACAATATTTGCTATTACATGATATCTGGAAACTGACGTCACCTCAGGTCAGATTGATTTCACTTGTTCACCCTTGTATAATCTTTTCGAGGTTAAAAGTGACATCAGGTCCGTTCATTTGTGAATTTTATATTTATGACAGTTTCATTAAAATGACAATTCTATATTAGAAAGTGAACTTGTAAATCTCCTTACGGGCATCAGAATTGACCATTAAAAGCTCATTTTGAGCAAATGTCCTTCTTTCATCCAACCATTCATTCATTCATTCATTCATTCATTCCACAGGCTGCATTCCCTCACCTCCCACTGTCAGATCAGTTTTTGCCCCCTCTCTTAATAATGAAACGCTATTATTTTAAGAAAAATGAACTCCTTGCAACAAGACGGGATATTTATGATTTTAATCCATAAAAGCCTTGCTGGTTATCCCCCGGAGATGTCCCAATCTCAGCTTTTGACCACATAAAAAGACAGTGAGATTAGCAGTAGGAATATACTGCCCTGTGGTTCTCTCCTCCTCCTCCTCCTCCTCATCTACAAAAAGCCTTTATTTACAGATTTACACACTCCCATTGGGAGGAGCATAGTTTGTCAATCCCACCCTCTTTTAGTGTTTTCATCACTTCCCAAGACTTTGACATTTTAGTGTGATCTTAAGATGCTTTAGGGTTGTATGTGTTTACGCGTTTTTTTTTTTTTTTTTTTTTTTGGTTTTGTTTGTTTGTTTGTTTTTTCAAGGTCTTTTTCAGTTGATTCAGAGCAAACTGCATTTTTATATATCCCTGGTAAAAGGAAGGGATGCAGTTGGGGAAAGAGACGGGAGAGAGAGAGAAAGAGAGAGGGTGGTGGGGGGATACTGGATGGTGGTGCGCAGAGCGAAGCCTCCCTGGAAAGAGCTGGCGCTGAGGCCTCCAGGGCCGCGGGTGGTTTTGGCAGCTCGGCCAGCGGAGTGGGCACTCTCTCAGACATCTGTTTGCTCACTGCTGCTGGAGCTACTGGCTGGATGGACCAGGGAGGGAAGAGGAAGGGGTGGGGGGGGGGGGTTTGAGGGTGGAGGAGGAGGGTGGTGGCGGGGAACTGAAGCGTTCAGGCACAACCAGCACCAACAACCATCATCTTACCCAGGAACACACAACAACAACTCAACATTATAGCCATTAAAGTCGTGAATCATATTAATATGGCAGCACGTCTTTGAGACGAGGGATTTCAGAGTCGGGGAAAAACAGGACTTTTTCAAATTATGGATGTCAGCTTTTGGGTTGCAGTGCTACATCCAGGGCATTCAAGGACACACACTTAGGTAGAAAATCTCAAAGAATTATGGGACATTATGCAAAAACAATATAAAAACTGCTTAGCTTTGATTTGTTACTGAACAACTTACTGTTTCTCTTTTTTCTCTCTGTCTCTCTCTTATATTGTATATCTATATACCAAGGATCTAAACTATTTTATATATATATATATAACACACAGAGAGAGAGAGAGAGAGAGAGAGAGAGAGAGTTATATATGTGCCACCCCCACATCATTTTACACCACAAACACACACACACACTCACAGACTCCACATCCTCTGGAGACAAACCAATCCCCAACAGCCAGAGGGTGACACCACAGCAGGCAAACTCATAACACTGATGTCCAAGTTGAGTTGCTGAGGCTGCTCTTTAAGGATGGAGTTCCTGTCCAAAGCATGGCTGTCACTCCCAGTGCCACTGGACATGTATGATCCCTTAAAAAAATCAACTCAGTAATTTGTCATGCCAGGCACCCTGTGATATTACTCAGTCAGCAGAGCGGTTCACTTAAACAGTGTCAGAGGGAGGCTGCATCTGTTTTATTGCAGTTCAATTCAATTCAATTAGGTTTGTTAGAAAATTAAGACAATATGGTTTTATTCTTGACACGAACATAAAAATGTTTATCCAAATGGAAATTTTCATAAGAGCTAGATTTTATTTTACTCATGCTTTTCAAGATTTATTACAACTAAATAATTATTTGCACTTAACAGATCATAAAGTGCATTTATCCATATTTTGACAACAATACTGTCACTGTTTTTTTTTTTTCAGCATCAAAATCAACCAGTAGCTAAAATATAATATGGTATGCATCTGTGTATTTTTACTGAACATCCAGCAGCCCCTGACTACCTTTTTTTTTTTTTTTTTTTTTTTTTTTTGCATTTCAAAAGAAATCAAGGTTATAAAATGTTTAAATGTGTCAGACTGTTTAAAGACACAAAATAAAGAATGCGCTTGAATATTAACTCAACAGGAAACATCATTATATTATGTTATGTTATCCGGTCCAGCTGTGGAATTCAATTGGTTTGAGAATGAATAATCTGCAATTTCATAATTTAAATTAGAGAAAAAACATCTTGATTAATTGCAATTTTAATCAATAATGATTATGCATCCTGTAACAAATTGTAAGGCATTACATTTTGCAATATTAAAATAAAGTGTTCCAAGTCAAGAGGAATCTTAGGACAAAATTATTAATACAATAGTGAGTCTTGTTTTTGAAAAGGTTCCCAGCTAAATAGTTTGTAGTCTCTTACTGATGTGTAATGTTATAAAATGTATATAATTTAAGAGTGTGTGCAGCTGCTGTTTATGAACATAATAAACCAAATAAGGAATTCATACCAGCCTGTGCTTTACTAGGGGGAAAAAAATCAGCCATCACTTGTGACAATGTTGTCAATAAATAATAACATAAATGATACAAATATATCTATTATTTAACCATCACAAAATAAAAATATGTTCTAGCTCTAAATGAGACAGACAGGTTGGTGACCTGCTGACAAGGCGACAGGCTGAGGATGACTGGTCACACCAACAAGCTGCAGACAAACTTCTTGCTCTGAAACATATTTTGTTGAAGAATGAACATGATGGAGGTGGTGGACAGCCCACCTCCACTGCCCTGACACTGAATGACATTCCCCAAATGTGACTTGGCAGTTCTAATCAAATGATTTAGCACATTAAATCGACCTTTCCCCCTGTAATCAGATTATGTGAGTGCACTGCGCAGCGTCTCCACAGCGTACAGTATACCTTAACCTATTAATATGACCAACCTTGTGTCAGTGATTTCCCTTGCGATGGAAACAGTATCATGTTAATTATCACAACCATCTGGTCCGAGCAGGGGGAAAAAAAGCTTTCTCTTCCTCTCGCAGATTTGTACCTGTCAATCAGAGGTGGCTTCAAACAAGCCACTGGGGCTCAGGAACAGCAGAGAAGAAGCATGCTCCAGTCTCAGAGGATTTAGGAGTGGCGTTAAATTAATCTTCAGCTGGCAATTTGACTCTCCTCTCTCACTATGTTGTTGCTCTTACCACAAATCATTATTAATTTTGGTGCTGGGCTCCTAATATGGCCAGTAAATGCTATTTATGGATGTTTAGTATGGTAATTTTAGAGAGTGTGGGATTGCCTCATTTTCTAACCATCTAATAAGCTTCAATATAAATTTACTAGTGGCTCATCCGGTGTGTGTGTTGAGCTTGTATGACATAAAAAGACTCCTTTATTTCTTTTTATTATTCTGATGTATTTATCACAATTTATATATCTTTTTTTTTTTGTATTTTAAACACATCATTCCCCATTCTTTTAGAGAAACGAGGTGTGAGAGATAATCAAATGATTCACTGTTTGTAACTTTCACTATCCCATGACATCACTGCGTCTGGATCATGACCAAAGCTGTGTGAGAGGAAGAGGAAAAAAAAAAAAAAAAGAGAAAAAAAAACTTCAGCCACCAGAGGATGGGGAGGAAAAGCGCAGGAAGAGACAAACTGAGGAAGCTCGCAAAGACAGATGCTCTCCTCAAGGTGAACCATCGCTGACCCGTCTGCCACATAAATTATTCTGTAGTTTCAGACTCCATTCCAAAGTTGTGGAATTGGGTTACAAGATAATTTCACAGGCCACTTGCTTGTCTTCCTTGGCAGTCCAACTGGCTAATTGAGAGGAGTGATTTCCAGTTTGGGCAACTATTCAGAACATGGCAGTCAAAATCTGAATGATTTGAAGCCTCTGAAACAGCCTCTCTTTCTCTCTCTCTTTAATACTCTGAATATTTCTTTGGTCCATACATAGACAGAGTAACTGTAGCCAAGAGAAGACTCAGTTTCTGATGGACGGTTTATTATCAAATATTGATAAATAGAGTGAAAAGGGTTGTTACTGTAAATCCACTGTGTGCCAATTTTCAATATATTTAATAATAAAAGGTTTGAACACATTTTGAGGTATAAGGACTGAGTGTGTGAGTGTGTGTGTGTGTGTGTGTGTGTGTGTGTGTGTGTGTGTGTGTGTGTGTGTGTGTGTGTGTGATCTAAATGTTTATATCATTGCCGTTACATTTCGATCATCATTTCATGACTGCAGCTTTTGGCTGAGAGGTCAAGTGTTTTGAAGTCATGACATCTCAATCGAGATCAACTCTGCGGGCGCATGGTGCATTGTGGGAACATGAGTTGCTGAACAGAAACTGTCCTCCTATGTGTTAATGTGTCCTCTCTTTTTTTTTTTTTGGCTTAATGTGTTAATTTTAATTAAAATATATTTTTTTTAATTATCATTTCTTTTCTTTTCACTCAAGAAAAGAAAAAACGTTCTAATCTGATTGAAGATGATTGAAGATGATTTTTGTTTGAATTGTTGCTGTGATGTTTTGCTTTCTGTTTCTAATATATTTACCCTCCTAAAAAAAACAAAAAACAAAAAAGAAGAAAAAAAAAACACAGGCGCTAATTAAGGTTCGACACTAATTAATAAGTGGAGTTAAAGTAATTGTGGATCAGGTGTAAGTTCACAAAGCTAAAGCGGCTACGGTACCCGGGGAGGAACAAACCTTATCTTCAAACAAAAGCGCGAAACGCTTTCACCTCCTCAGTCAGTCCGTCGCGTCGAAGTGCAGCCTCATCACGGAGAACGGTGCTGAGAAAGAGTGAGAGAGGGAGAGAGAGAGAGAGAGAGAGAGAGAGAGAGAGAGAGAGAGAGGGTGTGTATGTGTGTGTGAGAGAGGGAGAAAGAGAGAGGGAGACAGAAAGCCACAGCCGGAGCCAGAGAGACGAGAAAGATAAAGGAAAGACAGACGGAACGATAGACTTGTGCGTAAAAAGTACTGGTGCCCCCTTCTTCTTGTTTTTCTTTCTCAATTTCCATCAGACACAAACAAAAAGACAAAACAAAACCAAACCGGCTGCTTGGATGAACCAAAACCTATCGATCTGTCAGTACTACACCTGGATTCAGTGACCAGCCGCACAGCAGGCATGTCCCGAAGGAAGCAGAGCAACCCCAGGCAGATCAAACGTAAGTTTCTGTTGTTTTTAATGTTGTCTCGCCGCTACATCGCGTTTCCACGCTTATTAGACTTTGCAGGATATTGTAATGATGGTGGCCGATTCAGCAGCAGCTCAACTACCGCCACTCATGTGTTGCCTGTCACGGTCCATACGCTCCACAATCCCTCCGCACGAATTCTGCTGCTTTAGTGAAGGAGCTGGTGGAGAATCCACATCCCACGGTGCCGCTGGCGCAAAAGTTTCCCCGCTGCTGCCGAGCTCCTCACTAATCAACTT